>OY783228.1:40756385-42086956 GCA_963678685.1 Patella ulyssiponensis | reverse complement strand
GCCTATAATATTACTAATATTAGCACATTCACATAGGCCTAGATCTGAAATGAACTGGGCCTACTTATCTGCACGCGGGCCTTTACAGTGTGATATTTATGATGGAAATTTGCACGAACAGCGGTGCTACGATCTACTCTAGGCCTATTCTTATTTCAAATTCTGTCAAGGGCTCTTTTGTGTGCATGCCAATGTGTAGCCTATACGATCTCGGTTATTATTATTTATTGCATTACTTACTAGTCAGACTAGGCTAGTGTGTTGATTTTCTGTATCACCACCGCCTTCATTGTCTAAATTGACGTAACTTGAGCTAGCCGACGGACTATCGGCACCAGTTAGATTATTATTCTTTGAGTTTAATCGTTGGACTAATTTTACTTTATGTTTAGGTAAGCCATTTTTTAAAACGAAGTATGATGATTTGGTTTTTCTGGCCTAATAATGCCGACCTTCCCCATCTTGTCGACCTTGGATCATGTTCAACGGGTTGGCTGAAAGTAGATCGTACACGACGTATTCATACATTGCCCTATAGTAACTCACCTTCTTGTACGTGACACTCACAGGCCACCACTAGGTACTTCTTAGCTAAATAGGGATGTCGCTATTTTTTGTTCAGTTCTCATTTATTAGCCCGTAGATAATTCACCATTATTCGCGACAGCCTCATTTAAAAACTACAATAGAACTAGACCTAAGTCCGAATGAAAATAAAACGAAATAGGGTTTAACGTGCTACCTTTCTGTGCCGACGGAACTAATATTAATTAAAAAGGTTTTGCCCGGTCAGCAACGCTACGGCATAGCCTACTCTCATACCGAATTCTACCTGTCATGGGTTTTTGTGTTGATATATTCTCAGAATATCGGTTTTTCGTTTCATCCGAACAGCTAGACGCTGATCTACCACGAACCAAGGCGAACTTCACATTTTAATGGTTCCGTAAATTAAGTATTCCTACAAATCGGTTTGCTAAGTTGGAATAGGATACAAATAAATTAAATAGAACTAGGCCTAGATATTAAAATATAAAATAATTAAATAAATTAATAGGGTTTAACGTCATACTATTCTGCATGGACTGGGCAATAATACAAACGAGCATTTAGGACTATACAGTGTGCTATGGGGGACATTTTGCCTGGACAGCAGATATGCTCTACTCTTATTTTAAATTCCAACTGTCAAGAATTCTTTTGTGTCAATATGTAGGCTACACGGGACCTGGGCTTTTTAGTCCCATCCGAACGACTAGACCCTGCCCTTTCCCGGGTCTTAAACTTCTTAGGTCCTGTAAAAATCAGTTTGCCATTGGGAGGGGGGGAGAAATGGGGTTTAACGTCCACTCGACACAAACTAGGTCATTTCGGGACTAAGTTTGCCATTGGAATTAGATGCAAATACATGTAACCCTAGTTTACCATAGCAGGCTACACTTGCCGTGTAATGTGTTTTTCTCTATCACAATTGCAAGAACATTCGCCCAGTGGTTATGCATATTTTAAAAATTTGAGTAAACGCCCCACACGTCAGAGATGTATTATTTTCACAATTCTGATCTTTTATTTCGATTAATCGGAAATTGAGAAAATAAATACGGCCCTTGTTAGCCGGTATTAGTAGATAACAAAGGTGGCCCTTGTTAGCTGTTACTGTAGCAGCTAACAACAGACCCCAGAGGCGCAGGGGCAGCCGTTGTTACTGTTACTAGCATCTAAAAATGACTAATAACTTTCTACTACTAGCAGGTTCATTATATTCACAATTTGTTCGGGATTCTTGTTCCTGGCATTGAAATAAAGGAATTAGAATAGCGATTTTACCCAGAACTACTGATCTTTTATTTCGATTTATCGGAAATTCAGAAAATAAATACAGCCCTTGTTAGCTGGTATTAGTAGATAACAAGGGTGGCCCTTGTTAGCTGTTACTGTAGCAGCTAACAACAGACCCCAGAGGCGCAGGGGCAGCCGTTGTTACTGTTACTAGCATCTAAAAATGACTAATAACTTTCTACTACTAGCAGGCTAAAAATGGGCGGATCGGGTGGTTCAGAACAAAGTATGCGCTATGATGGAAATTTAGTCCGGACAGACCTTTAGTATACATGAATACATATATATATAGCTATTACTAAAAAGCTGTCGAATACCGATGTGTTTATCTCAGTGGGGAAGAGGGTCACGGTTGGTAAGTGGGTAAGACGCTATGGCTCGCTAGTCTGCATTGGCCGAGAAGTTCGTCCAGATTTTCCCGCTTGGCATTGTCAGTGATGCAAGACGGAGGGTCTGGCAAGGACAGCTGTCTAGTCGTTCGGATGTGTTCGAAAAACCGAGGTCTTATGTACACAATCACGTGCACGTAAAAGATCCCTTGACTGTTTGAATTCGATATAAGAGTAGGCCGTAGTGCCACTGCCCAAGCAAAATTTCTGTCAAAGCACACTGTAAGGCGTATGCCCGTCTTCATTAGCCTAGTTCGAAGCAGAACAGCAGGATGTAAAACTCCATTTCATTTCATTTCTCAATGGGGAACGGGAAGTCCCACTTTCCAGGACATTAACGATCAAGACTAGATAAGATACCTCTCCATATTGTTCCATTACATCTATTATCTTTTCTGTCACGCTTATTTCTTTAACTTTTAGCATTCTTAGTTACGATATGAAAAATATCGATTCCAAATGTTTCAATATCTATAATGGAAAATATGATAACGGTTAAGCACTTATTTTAGAAATATGGAAATTAATATCATAATCATATATCGATCTAAATACAAATGTATGCAAATGTGGTCTGAGTGCGTTTATTGCCACAAACTCGGTGGTTTGGGATTTCAAGAAGTTTGTTTGAAATAAATGTTAACAAAATATTTATGATGGGAGCTTACTATTCTTTTAAAAACAATGCACTGTGGGGTTTTATGATATTATGAATATACTTCACACAGTGTGATAGAAAATCAATAAAGACCTACTGGTACCATATAAAATCATTAGTGGCACGTCTTAATAGGCAAAGTTACTAAAGGAATCTTAAAGTTTAAAAGCCGGTCTTAGTTCTGGGTTGTTTTTTTTTTAGGAATTCTTAAATGGATTAGCTCTAATTTAATCATGTTAGCAAAACATCAGTTTCTGATTGCCGCTATTACGTTTGGTCTTTTTTATTTGAGAAGCATAGATTGCCAGCAATGTACACGACTCGGGCCTAATTCTGCCAACCCAAACGTCCAAATTGGACGGAGGGTACTGAATTTAACATTCGCTACTATACGTGCTAACATTGTACAGCAATGTATTAGACTATGTTATTACAGAAAGTTCTGCCACTCATTCAATTTTAATAGTGTACGAAAGCAATGCGAATTAAATATTGAGCCTGTAGATGAACATATCTACCCACTAGAGTCTGATGAACAGTACAGATATGGTTTGTTAGAAGAAATGCCAGGGGTAATTATATCATGTATATTATAATTATTAATAATATAAACCATTTAGGCCTATTGACTGAAAGTATTTTCATTTTATCTAGTTAAAGACGCATTTTAAAGTTCGATCTTAAAGTATTGTTTTTAGTTCCAAATCTGTATAATATTTTTCGTGTTGTTGTTGAATCAGGAGCTGGCTGGTAAATGCCTGAATCATGATTGTCCAGAGATGTCAGTTTGTATACCATACAGTGATTATTATACTTGTTTACCTGTTGGTAAGTAACTTTCATTTTATTCGCCTACTTTAATTAAACGCACACCAATTCAGTTTATCCACATGTATTTCAAACGTATGCAATTTCTCGCATCTCATAAATGACCATAACTTTGGATATAAATGGTGATCAGTATAATGCGTTGACCAAACAATTTATGTATCATCCTCAAACCTGTCCGTCGATCGGCGTCCACAATTTCACGTGAACTCCTGTATACATACTACATTAAATGATTTATGAAAGTTGTGAATTCAGTACATCCTACTTTTAAAGATTAAACATTTTTTTACTTTAGGGCGACGAAGAACGTATAAAAGATTACTAGAGTTATCGTCCTTGATCTCTTTGTAAAATCTTGTGAACGCTCTAACGACCAAAGTTATAATCCTATGCACTACCCGTTGATTATTTCTTTAATTGTTGCCGCGACAAAAGTTTTCATCCGATCTGATTGAAATTTCAAAACAATTTCAAAAATGATGTCCCTTTTTTACTTCGAAAATTTTGTATACCCTCTATACAACAAAAATTATTATCTCATCTTCTTGAAATGTATTTTCATTGTTGAAATTCGTAAAACAAACAATATTATTTATTTTGAACTATTTTTCCAGCGACAGAGAGTATTATATGCTATCTACTTGAAGTTTGTAATAAATAATTAGGGGCATTTACAAGACAATTTCAGACAGATTGACAAGCTTTATCGTTTTTGTTAATTCAAATAATAAATTTCATACACATCGGATGTTAATTACTTTTGTCGTTGAAGCGTTCACAGGGTGCAACAAAGTGAAATAAGGGCTATGACCCTTGATAACTTTCATCATTCAACATTTCAACAAACTGAAACAACAAATTAATGGAAATTGCTGGAGTTCAAAAGTCTTCTTCGTTTCACTAATCTTCACAATGCGTATAAATTTCATACAGATCCGGTGATAACTTTTGTCTCGTCTCATGAACTTAAACATTTTGTATCAATTTATTGGTTAACGGGGTATCAACTTTATCCTCCAGGGCATCCACAAGAGTTTTTATACGCCCACATTTTCATGTGGACGTATTATGTCGTCGCCCCTGTCCGTCCGTCCACAATTTGTTTTTGGACTCTCTACAGGTCACAATTCTTATCCGATTTTGACGAAACTTGAAATATAGGTTTATCCTCATAAGATCTCGGCTCCTTTCGATATTGGCATGTATCAGATCGGAACTTCATGGATTATGGCCCCTGATTGTACGAAATATCATGTTTTTAGCTTGTGGACCCTATAGAGGTCACAATTTTGAACCGATTGTGATGAAACTTGACATGCATGTTTATAACCCCACAATCTTGGTTCCTTTCGATATTTGCGCCCATCAGATCGTAACTTCCTGAATTATGGCCCCTGATTGTCCGAAAAATTGCCCTTTTTAGCTTGTGGTCCCCCTGGAGGTCAAAATTATTATCTGATTTAAAAAACCGTTTGATTATATCACCGTTACATGGTAATGAAGGCTAAGTTCGAATTTCATGAACATCGAACCAAAATTGACGGACAAAATGGCCGCCGTTTGTACGCGAATAGTGTGAAAATATGTTATATCAAGGTTGTGGACCCTATAGAGGTCACAATTTTGAACCGATTTTGATGAAACTTGACATGCATGTTTATAATCCGAAGATCTTGGTTCCTGTCGATATTTGCGCTCATTGGTTCGTAACTTCCTGAATTATGGCCCCTGATTGTACGAAAAATCACCCTTTTTAGCTTGTGGTCCCTCTGGAGGTCAGAATTATTATCCCATTTAAAAAAGCGTTTGGTTATATCACCGTTACCTCGTAATGAAAGTTGAGGTCGAATTTCGTGAAAATCGGACCAAAATTGACTGAAAAAATGGCTGCCGCTTGTACACGAAGAGTGTAAAAATATGGTATATCAAGGTTGTGAACCCTATAGAGGTCACAATTTTGAACCGATTTTGATGAAACTTGACATGCATGTTTATAATCCGAAGATCTTGGTTCCTGTCGATATTTGCGCTCATTGATTCGTAACTTCCTGAATTATGGCCCCTGATTGTACGAAAAATCACCCTTTTTAGCTTGTGGTCCCACTGGAGGTCAAAATTATTATCCGATTTAAAAAAAACCGTTTGATTATATCACCGTTACATGGTAATGAAGATTGAGGTAAAATTTCGTGAAAATCGGACCAAAATTGACAGACAAAATGGCCGCCGTTTGTACGCGATTAGTGTGAAAATATGTTATATCAAGATTGTGGACCCTATACAGGTCACAATTTTGAACCGATTTTGATGAAACTTGACATGCATGTTTATAACCCAAAGATCTTGGTTCTTTTTGATATTTGCGCCCATTGGATCGTAACTTGCTGAATTATGGGCCCTGATTGTCCGAAAAATGACCTTTTTTAGCTTGTGGTCCCTCTGGAGGTCAGAATTATTATCCCATTTAAAAAAGCGTTTGGTTATATCACCGTTACCTCGTAATGAAAGTTGAGGTCGAATTTCGTGAAAATCGGACCAAAATTGACTGAAAAAATGGCTGCCGCTTGTACACGAAGAGTGTAAAAATATGGTATATCAAGGTTGTGAACCCTGTAGAGGTCACAATCTTCATTCAATTTTGATGAAACTTGAAACACATGTTTACAGCTTAACAATCTTAGTTCCTTGCGATATTTGTGCATATCGGATTGTAACTTCCTGAATTATGCCCCTGATTGTACGAAAAATGACCTTTTTTTTAGCTTGTGGTCCCTCTGGGGTCAGAATTATTATCCCATTTATAAAAAACATTTGATTATATCACTGTTACATCGTAATGAAGGTTGAGGTTGAATTTCATGAAAATCGGACCAGAATTGACAGCTATTCTTGTCAGGCCATCCATCCTTCATCACGAACAAGGGGAAACCACGCTAGAAAATCTAGATGAACTTTGTCACCCAATGCAGGGATCAAACACCTAACCTCAAGGCTACCAAGCCAGCATCTTACCCACTTAGGAACATGATCCCCAGTCGAATTTGAAGCCTACTGAAATGAACCTTTATAACCCAAAGATCTTAATTCATTTCGATATTTACACATATCAAATTCTAACTTAATGATGTAGGAAAAATCACTTTCGGTATTGTTTGTTCTCTATCCATCTCTCGAAAATGTGGGCGTATCCCGCATGGCATTGCCAGCCAGCCTATCTTTAAAGTGAGCAAGGGCCATAATCTGGCACTAATTTTAAGGAATCATTGACCTTTAACCTTGTGTATGTAGGGCTACATAAAATCAATCGTCTAGAGCGCCCAGAAGATGTTTAAAAGTAATCAAGTGTCAGAACTAAGGCAGTAATTATTCGAAATTGCTGAAAATCAATAGACATTTTCGTCTCCTGACCCTCAACACGGACGGTGTTACGACGTTATACATACGGCCACATTTCAATGGGCGTATAAAAATACTTTCAGTAGTCGCGTTTATCAGGTTACCCAAACACAAATTACAGGCAGGAGTAACCAGTGCAAACTGTTCTGCGATCATTTTCCAAAGAGCTCAATATTTAGGGCTGAAACTTTTAGATAAGGGAAATAAGTATTATTTCAATATCAAAAACTGTTTTAACAACAGTTTTCCAGAGGGCTCTCTATTTTGAGTGATACCTTGAGGCAAGACAAATAGGCTATTGTTTCACATTTTCCGGTTGATTTGCATACTTAAATGAATTGTTCATATACAGATGCGTTATGTAAAAGCTAAATCATTAGACTGCATCCTACGTAAATTGATTTTTGCGTATAATAATATGTAATTTGTTTTTCAAAAACTAAAGTTTTATTTATTTAACATGTAAGAAGAAATGAGTTTTGCATAAAACGTTATTGAAATTAACAACAAATAAGTGCTAAAATATATGATTAATATTGTAATTAAGGAATTATTGATAAACAAAAAGTGCTACGATGTATTCTTAATACAGCAATTAATAAATTAATGATTACAAAACATTACGCCCAATTAGGTTGCATTAAGCCAGATAATCTCTTGGTGTTGGTATAACACTTTCATTACCGGAAGGGAGTTGGGGGAGGGGGGGGGGGGTAACGTGTCCGAGTTAGATCGTAAGGTCTGTCATTTATTCAATGTGCAATGTTTCAATTTGCCACTTCTACTCGACAAAGTGTAAGGTTGCCGTTGGATTTTTCAGGCAAGCGAATGAAATAAGAATTAAATTGTGTAGTACCGAAATGACCTGGTTTATGTCGAGTGGACCTTAAAAGCCATTAACATGTACATGTAGTTAGTGATATTTTTAAAATACGATACTATCATACAAAGAGACCTGGACCCGGTCCACTGCAAGCGTCCACTGACAACTCCGGTCCGTACTCACTGGAAATAAAACAAAACACTCGTCGAACACTAAGCACGAAAAAAGGGAGCATTTCCCAAAGATTGTATAATTCCAGTGCATGTCATTCAATGATACAAATGATAAATCCAACAGAGGGGCCTTTTGGTAAATAGAGGACAAATATATTTTAATAATACTGTATATGACTTTAAAGTAATGCTCTCTTTTCCGTATTGTTTAATAAAAGCAAAGCTATACTTTTTTTTATATTAGATTATGATGTAAAGTGTGAAGTTCCGCCAACCAAATATTGGGCAACTGAGATTACTAATGACACACGGTATTTTCCCTCGGAATTTACCTATAATTGTCCGTATGGTTACGTAAGTGGAAATCCAACTATTCGCTGTTTTAGTAATGGGCAATGGAACTCCAGCGATGTTGTTTGTCAAGGTATTACATAACTTTAAACGGAAAGTTCTTAAGAAACTCTTAGATCGATGTAGAAAAATTGATATATATTAAGTAGAACTTGTACTTTTTGACATTAAAATTGACTGTTGGAGGAGTATATTGCACATTGGAGTCCGCGGTTTGTTGTGGATATGAAGGTGTCTGTACTGTAGAGACTTATGGCCCCGTCATACCGAGGTTGCGTCCCTACTGCGCTGCTGCGACCTTACGGCGACAAAAAAAATGCACAAGTTCGCCGGCAAACGTGAACACAACGCCAGAAAATGTCCCCAAAAGTTACAAACTTGAAAAAAGTCGCGCTCTACCGCATTCTCACGGCGCGCTTATGGCGTTTCTATTGAGATCTATTGGGTTGGCAATGGCGATCATCGGCGAACCTGTGGCGCTCTAAGCACTATCACGGGGGCTCTTACTACACGTCTTCTAACGTGTATCGCGACTGCGCGTGCGTTTCTACTAAGTGATCACGATGACTATAATGTAAACTGCAGATCAGAATTTTGAAAATTTCAAGATGACGACATACACACTGATGTAAGAACTTTAAATCACATGTTTTATAGCAAGTCGCACATGAAAAGCATGGTCGTCATAGGAGCGTGATGCAAGCTTGGTAACCGCGCCATGTTAGTATTGTAAACTCCATAAACGCAGTGGGAGCAACATAAGGTCGCCATTGTAGGCGCATTGGGAACCCCATGAGGACGTGGTGCAATCATGCAAGAGTGGTGAAATCATCGTTACATCGCCATGGTAATGGCATAAGGACTCCGAACGCTTGGTGGGGTGGTGACAGACACATGAAGGTCGTGTTGAAGACGCCATGAAGTCGACCTTGCAAAATGTTACAATTTTCGCAGCATCTTTTCCACATGTGGACTGCGCGTGTACTACGTTCATGGAGATGTTAACACGCTTGTCTCGCGACCCCACCACGTTCTCACAGCGTTCCAGTCCAGGTCAGATCGCATGCTCAAAACAAACACCGTGACTCGGCGATGATTGCCGACCATGGAGACCAATAAGCGTTGCCCCCACTCTAATGGCTATGTTGACGCGCTCCCAGATCATTTTCTGTCTACATAGCAGCGCAGTAAGGACGCCACCCCGGTCTAACGGAGATACAAATAGGTGCCAAAAAATAATGACTGCTCATGAGGTTTCTCATTAAAATACGTGCAGCTCGATGGGATCCATCTATAGTAGATATAATATCATCACGGGCGGATCCAGGATTTTCAGAAAGAGGGGGCGTGCTGCACCAGCTTGGGAGTGCGAAGCCCGGAACCGTGATTTTTGAGTGTAAAAAATGCCCACAAGGACTAATTTCGTACTAGTACTGTAAATTACGCTTTCCAACCTAAACTATTTTCATTCTCCTGTCTCGCGAGAATATATGGAGCTAAAAATTATTCGACACCTCAAAAAATAGAGGGGGCGTGCGCCGGGTGCGCCCCCCACTGGATCCGCGCCTGATCATGGCCAAAAGACGTAAGTGCCAACCTTCATGGTTAAAGTAAACGAAGACTAGGCCCGGAGATTACAAAGCATTCTCAGACTTAATAGTAAGTTCAGGGGGACTGCACCACACATAATAATTTACACAAAAACAAATATATGGACAAGACATCATTCTCAGAGACCACAAACAAACAATTCAAAAACAGTGAATCGATCCGGGGGCTAGCCGTACGCGTCCATTGTGCTGTACAGTCCCGGGCCAGTAGTGACATAGACTTGAAAACATTAGGGAATATAGCCCAAAGAAATCATTGTATTATGTCAACATGAGTTACTCAAAGTCGTAGAAAATGGTAGCACCAATGACAGCTGGTCCTTATCATGTTTCAGATATCTGACAGAATCCAGGATGCATACTCAATGGGTGAGAGGAGGCGGGTGTGGTGGGTTGGTAGCTAATTGTTCAGTGTGTGGTATAATTATTTATCCCCCTAGGCTACACGGTGATTTGTCACTTCCGATTATCTTGTGTTGCCCTGAACTCTCCTACATTACTGAGCATTTTTAAGGCAAAATTTGTACTTGTTATTAATTTCTAACAATTAATTATAATGTTTATATAGGCTTTCATCGACCTGTTCTATATTTTAGTATTGTCCAAATATCAACATATTTCAACTTATTATTGCCATTGATATTTTTGGACATTTCTCTTCAGCACCAGTTGATTGTGGTATACCGAATAGTGCAGCTGTTGGTATAGATGTCATCTATGATATAACTTACCAAGATTCTGTGGCGACTCATGTCTGTCAATCAGACTGGATTTATACCTCCGGCTCCAACACTTCTGTTTGTCAATCTAATGGAACCTGGACTGTGCCAACTTTAGTTTGTACAAGTAAGCATCGTCATCATTTATTCAGAGCGTTTTAATAAGCTTGTAAGTTTTAACAACAACGTCCGCTTCCACAAGGGTGATATCGTACACAAATTTGGACTCGAAAGACAAGAACTTGAGCAATATCAGCGATATTTTTAATTTCTCTTCTGACTATTAAATCGGTCAGCATTGTCATTCTTGGAGTTTTCAAGCCACAATACTTTATTATTAAGTACAATGCTGTTACATGTGATTAGGAATTTGCATTTTCAAACGGAATGTAAAACAAGTAAAATTCAGGGATAATTAATCATATTGCCGAAACATTCGCCCGAGTGGAATAAGGTCTACTCAAACGAAACACTGTGAGTAGTATTATGATTACCATTTCTACTCAAAAGCATAAAAAACTTGTGATGGGTCTCTTTCTGTAGAGTGCTGGGTTTGATTGAACTCAATATCAGTTCTCGGTAATGAACCTTGTTCGTGCAATCGCAACACTGTCTTTTCTTTTTTCACGATTTTAAACATTCATCATTTCGAGAAAAATGCCACGCCCTACACAAGAAAACAGGAACAGCGCTATTAACATGCTGGATCAGGGGGGTTCAGAGGTAGCCGTCGCCACGTGGCTAAGTGGGTAAGACGCTGGTTCGCTAACCTGGAGGTCGGGTGTTCGATCCCTGCATTGACTGAGAAAGTTCATCCAGATTTTCCGGCGCGGTTTCCCCTTGTCAGTGATGCAGGACGGACGGCCTGACAAGGGCAGCTGTCTAGTCGCTCAGACCGTGTACACATTGGCGTGCACGAAACAAATCCCTTGGCATTGGCAGTTGGAATTCGATATAAGAGTAGACTGTATCGCCGCTGCCCGGACAAAATTTCCCTCATAGCACACTGTATGGCGTTTGCCCATCTTCATTAGCTCAGGTTAGGAGCAGAACAGTAGGACGTTAAACTCATTTCATTTCTGTCGCCAGACATTTAAATGTCCACCCATCGACCATTGCTCGACTCAGACAACGCTTCCACAACACTGGAAGAGTTGCCGATCGACCCCGACCTGGAGCGCGAATTGTAACTACCGCTGCTCAAGATCGCCTCATCCGACTACAACATCTGCGCAACAGGTTCCTGTCAGCTACTGCTACTGCCAGGGGAACTGTTGGAACACGGCAACGTCACATCAGCCCTCAAACCGTCCGAAGGCTCCTGGCTGCTCTTGGGTTACGCTGCCGTCAAATCCTTTTGCCAGACAGCAATGGGGGAAATGTCATCTTCTCGGATGAATCCAATTCATCCTGAGTTTTCCTGATGGACGCCACCGTATCAACCGACGTCGACATGAACGCCTCGCTCGTAACTGCGTGCAGGAAAGGGATCGTTTCGGGGAGGTGACGTCATGGCTGGGCCGCTTTCAACGTCAACTTTCCGCCCCACAGCGTGTAGTGAAACATCTGTGACAGTCTCATGTTCCTTAAGCAACGTCCGCGAGTTTAGTTAACACGAGATCAAGCCCTCTATTGAAGATGTGCCAGTCCATGCCAAGGCGACTTCAGGCATGTCTAAGGGCGCAGGGTGGACTTACCTGATATTGACTGACACCTGCTTTGTCTCATAGTTCTCAGACGTTTCATGAAATTATCCACAGATGCTTGTTATCTCGATTTTGTCAATTGTTATGTACATTTGTCAAACGTTGTTGCAGTAAATAAACTTTGTATTTGAAGTTGCGTTTTAATGGCTTTGGGTGTATGATATTACTTCTGTTTGTGAACAGGTACAATTGATTGTGGTAATCCTGCTGTTCTGGCAGATTATACTGGTACAGAGATGGTCTATGATACTACAACCGCCTTCTCTGTAGTCAACTATGCGTGTAAAGTTGACTGGGTATATATTACTGGTTCTAATCAATCTGTTTGTCAACTCAATCAAACCTGGTCACAATCAACAATCTTGTGTGCACGTAAGTAACACCGTATGACGACGTTTTATTCAAGAATTAGATGATTTGTCAGCGGCGTGGCGTGGTTTTGATCCCACACTTGTACGTGACGAGAAGTCGGGTGTGTCGCCTGTCTGAACTTGTGGGCATTCTCCTGATCCTCTTGATTCCTTAAGGACCTATTCCTTTTTGTATTATGTATGGACAATATTTTCGAAAACTGCCTAAGCTATAAAATGATGTGAATGTATTTACTATAATCGTGTTTTGAACAAAATTCAAAGTTCAGCGTGGTATTGCTTTCATTGTACATAATATGCCTTTCCTTTTCAGCGACCACTTGTTATGTTGTACACCCTTCATATGGTCCAATTTACAAAGGTAGTATGGCCACCATCTCAATATCTGTTATGAATATCGTTATCGTTATCGAATGTGATCCATGGAATAAAACACAATGGTCCTCCAACTATAGTATTGTTGACCAAGGACCTGTATCAAATTCTGGAAACCACTGCCGAGGATTTCCAGCTTATGCAACACCAGTTTGTTTTGGAAAAAATGGTGTGATTGAGGTCATAATCACGTGTCCGGTTTCTGAATGTTAGCCGGTTTCTGAATGTTAACATGTACAATGTAATAATGAGTAGTAAGTGTTTGAGTGTTTATGTTTTAGATTAGGGTACTGTATATATAGAAACTATCTTAAAAGAATAAATTAAACGATATTTTATTCATTTAAATCTTAAAAGAATCTTTAGGTAGTCGTGGTGGCTCGGTAAGGCACGGATTCACTAACAAGGAGATCCCCGATTCGGCCCACATTTGGTCGACAAAGTTCCACTTGATTGTCAGCGTGGTTTCCGCTTTTCAATGGTGCAGGCCAGAGGGACTGCCGAGAAACGCCGTCAAGCCGTTCGTGTGGTTACGAAAATCGAGTGGCTTATACGTGATAGAAGAACCATTGGCAATTGCAATCTTGGTTGATGCAAAAAAAGGAGGACGTAAACTCCCATTTCATTCAGTCACGCTTGTATGTTAAGGTGGTGTAAGCTAACAGGAACCTGCATTCTAAACATTAGGCCACAGATCACTAATTATTTTCCCATTGACTTTAATGTTAATTCTCGTCTCTTAGACCGGTTGTAACTTTTTCCAAAATATTCGTTGGGTAAAACGCTTTCTGCCACAGATGTAGCAACATGTGGCAAACTCTTGCCCAAAAGCATCCATGAGGTACACAAACCATGCAATTTTCGGCCCTCCCTTTCGACGTAATCAACCTCACAACTCTTGTATCCTTCCGCCTCCAAATCATGAATGTTCACCAAAACCTGGCAGAAAATGTATTTTCACAACCTTTTCTTCGATTATACAACAAAAACTCAACAAAAATCGCCCTTATTTAGTTATCAGTGTCGATTAACTATCTGTTCTATTCACGGAGTTACCGGCCCTTGCCGTAAGAGGAAAGTGTCTCAACTGTTTCTTTGAAGCAGTGGATTATACAGTATATGTTAAAGGCACGAGTAGTTCTTGCAGTCCGCTTACATGTCATATAAGGTCGTCCGACTGCCTCTTAAGTAGAATAATTGGGGTTAAAGCCTTGTTTAAGAATTATCATAACCCCTCTTTCCTGGTACATAGCTGTTAGTAAAATAATGCCAAATAAGGAGCGGGCTATGTCATTTGTCAGTGAGGCACCCTTCCCATGAAGTAAATTATTTTGCCTATAGGACTCCTCACGCGTTGTTTTTTATACGCCCACATTGAAATGTGGTCGTATATTGTCGTCGCCCCCGTCCGTCCGTCCGTCCGTCGGTCCGTCGGTCCGGACGTCCGTCCGTCGGTCCGGCGTCCACAATTGCTTGTGGACGCTCTAGAGGCTAAAGTTAATATCCGATTGACTTTAAATTTATACACAGTGTTTAAGGTCATGAGACGAAGAAGCCTATTGTTTTTCAGCGATTTCCGATAATAACTACCAGAGTTATGGCCCTTGACGACTTCAAAAAATCTTGTGGACGCTCTAAAAGCCAAAGTTAATATCCGATTGACTTTAAATTTATACACAGTGTTTAAGGTCATAAGACGAAGAAGCCTATAGATTTTC
Organism: Patella ulyssiponensis; assembly: GCA_963678685.1. NCBI lineage: Eukaryota > Metazoa > Mollusca > Gastropoda > Patellidae > Patella > Patella ulyssiponensis. The sequence continues at coordinate 42,071,997 of OY783228.1, read as the reverse complement.
AGCGATTTCCGATAATTAGTGCCAGAGTTATGGCCCTTGATCACTTCAAAAAATCTTGTGGACGCTCTAAAAGCCAAAGTTAATATCCGATTGACTTTAAATTTATACACAGTGTTTAAGGTCATAAGACGAAGAAGCCTATTGATTTTCAGCGATTTCCGATAATTAGTGCCAGAGTTATGGCCCTTGGTCACATCAAAAAATCCTGTGGACGCTCTAGAGGCCAAAGTTAATATCCGATTGACTTTAAATTTATACACAGTGTTTAAGGTCATGAAACGAAGAAGCCTATTGTTTTTCAGCGATTTCCGATAATAACTACCAGAGTTATGGCCCTTGACGACTTCAAAAAATCTTGTGGACGCCCTAGAGGCCAAAGTTATTATCCGATTGACTTTAAATTTATACACAGTGTTTAAAGTCATAAGACGAAGAAGCCTATTGATTTTCAGCGATTTCCGATAATTAGTGCCAGAGTTATGGCCCTTGATCACTTCAAAAAATCTTGTGGACGCTCTAAAAGTCAAAGTTAATATCCGATTGACTTTAAATTTATACACAGTGTTTAGGGTCATAAGACGAAGAAGCTTATTGATTTTCAGCAATTTCCGATAATTAGTGACAGAGTTATGGCCCTTAATCACTACAAAAAATCTTGTGGACGCTCTAAAAGCCAAAGTTAATATCCGATTGACTTTAAATTTATACACAGTGTTTAAGGTCATAAGACCAAGAAGCCTATAGATTTTCAGCGATTTCCGATAATTAGTGCCAGAGTTATGGCCCTTGATCACTTCAAAAAATCTTGTGGACGCTCTAAAAGCCAAAGTTAATATCCGATTGATTTTAAATTTATACACAGTGTTTAAGGTCATAAGACCAAGAAGCCTATTGATTTTCAGCGATTTCCGATAGTTAGTGCCAGAGTTATGGCCCTTGGTCACATCAAAAAATCCTGTGGACGCTCTAGAGGCCAAAGTTAATATCCGATTGACTTTAAATTTACACACACTGTTTAAGGTCATGAGAGGAAGAAGCCTACTGATTTTCATCGATTTCAAATCATTACTTCCAGAGTTATATCCCTTGATCACTTCAATAAACCTTGTGGCGCTGTAGATGCCAAACTTATCCTCCGATTGACTTCAGATTGATACACAGAGTTTAAGGTGTTGAAACGAACAATTATTTTGATTTTCAATGAATTTTGATAACTGAACAGCTAAATCCATGATATTAAATGTTTTGTATACTAATTGTTAGCTTGGGGCAAAACTTTATAAAAAGCAAACAAATTCTAATGATTTTTAGATAATTACATAATGAGTTGTTACTCAGATTTTAGTGTATTACAAATGTTTCATTACCAAAAAAAAGTAAAAATATGTGACAACCCTTGTTGACTGCCCGGACGATTTAGCTGCTGTGGGCGTATGTTTCGTTGCCTGGCAACCTATCTTGTTATTTTTTATTGTATTATCTGCTTAGAAATGTCGTTTCCAGATTGCTTTTTATTGAAATTTACAGGAACATGACCTCCTTAATTTGGTATACACTGTTAGAAAAAATCTGGTAAATTTACATGAAAATTACTGGCAGCAAAAGTTGCCAGTAAATTTACTGTAAATAAACATTCAGTTGTAATATTACAGAGTTTCTATAATTTGACCTTTTTCGTAACTTTACCTGAAAACAGTAAATGGAAAATAACTATGAGTTTGTTTTTTAACTTTGGACTGTAAATAACGGTTACAATAAGTTTGTTTTTTAACTTCCAAATGTAAATTTACCTAAACTGAATAAGGGGAATTTGAAATCCCGATTGTGTTGTGTGTCGAAAATATAAGCCTAATCTTGTTTGGCCGATTTTACTCACATACGAACACAGGTTGAAACCGCCGCTCGTCGATGATAGTTGGCGGTTCCAGGCATTCAGATGTAAGCCTGCGGTACTGTCTATTGCAGGCATTGAAACTGCTTTAGAGACAGTCCAGCTAACACTGGCCAATCGGTTTAATTAAGCGTCTTCAAGTGACCTTGACTACGACATAATTTTAACCTATGGCCGGAAAGTAAATATATTTTCAATACGTTTATGAACATACTTACAATCTGATTAATGTACGATGAATAATAATACACGTTATAGGTCGTATAAATAAAGGAAATTAGATATACATAACATGCAGTATACAAAATTTCACAAAATGTGATTGTCCATATTATGGTTAATAAATTAGAATGAAAACTTTTAGAAGATAGTTATTAGGAATGGTTCTTTGCTATGGAATACTAAAATAAGATAAGAGACGGTAAATTTACCTCACCGATAAGTAAATTTACCAAATAATGTGAAAAAACGTAAATTTGCAAAATTACCTTCTGTTATTGCTATTTTCAGTGCAATATTGAAATACTTAATATGTGTTTTTACCGGGTTTTAATGCCCCTTTGATTTCATCAAAGTTCGTTGTAAAAAGAGACTGAAACTTGGTAACTATACATCATTTTTGTAAATATACCAAATATTTTATGACAAAAAAAAAATATTTTAATTGCTGTAATTTTACTTATGTTTCTAACCTGAAAGTTAAAAAAATAATGTGAGTAGACGTACAATCTGTAAAATTGCATGCTGGGAGACAATAAATTTACCGAATACGACAACTACCAATATTTTAAAAATACATTATGCTAAATTTGCCTATGGCAGATCTTTCTTTAGACCTGATATTTTATATAAACTATGACTTAGGCATTTATTAACATGAAAAGACCATACTCAACTCTTGATGCCATCTTAGGTGTCAGATTTTCATTCGTGATTAAATTCATAAAAGGATACTCGTGACGATGTTTTTATCATACCGACTTTTGTAATACTGATCGAGGCTAGGCCTAACATTCAACCGCTAATATCTCGGTTCAGAGTGGAGCAATTTGACAGATTTTCAGCATATGCCCTTTACATTATCTAGTTTTTAACGTTTAGGTTATATTTCTAACCTAAAAGTAAATTTACAAAATAATGTGAATAAACTTAAGATCTGTAAAATTACATGTTTGCTTATTCATTTTCCGTTCTGTTTGTAAATATTACATATGTTAGAATGTATTTTTACTGTGTCTATTGTAAAAAAGACACGAAACTCGGTAAACATACATGAAAATCCGTAAACATACATGAAAATCCGTAAAAATACCTCAGACTTATTAAAACTACTATATTGTGGCGAATATACCGACAATTAAGGTACAAAAACTACTTGTAGTACTGTAATTTTACAAAAATTTCTAACAGTGTAGTGTAGAAATTGGTTAATCTATTTCAGTAAGTGATTGAACAAATTTTCAGAGCAAACGGATGTCGGCCTTTTTACTCATTTTACTGTCGTTTTAAGTTAACTATGGAACAAAAGTATGCCCAGCTGGCAAAACAACTCAATACATTAAATTCATAAAAACGACACATATTTATTTTTCATCCAAACCAAAGATGTATTTCTGATTTTAAAGTAAAGAGCTACTTAGAAGAAATAAAAAAGGAATCAAATTGACGATTTTTTTATTGAATTCATCGCATATTTTACAAATTTGTAATAAATATATATATATATATTATATTGAGCCAGTTATTGTGTATACAAACAATTAATTTACATTTTATGTTGAAATCACAGTATTGTATTGTAAATAACTATATGATTGAGGACCTTTTTATAACTTAAATCACTGTCTTGACTTCAATAAATATTAAACCATTTCTCTGGTGTTTTTATGACGTTGTGATGGCTATATTATTATACTCTAGCTGTGGCTTTGGCAGATATACACAGGTTCATTCTAAACTATTTTAACCACTTTTATCCTTCACATTTTGGCTTCTTCGGATACATCAATTTTAGCTTCTTTCATGAAATGACCAATTGATAGCCACGGATTTGATTAAAGTCAATTCCACAACTGAAATCTCTCTGAAATATATTGTCAGCACTGCAAGTAACTGGACAAAAAGTTTCAAAAATTGTCTGATCCCACGTTTACTGCTTAACTTGAGTCTAACATCAAAGTTTACATTTCTTAAGGAAAATAATTGATGGATATTCTGAGCTGTAATTTTAGATGTTCGTGGTGTAAAAATATATTAATTTAAAAATAAAACAAAATATATCTATATATGATGCTTAGGTAACAAACTATTTTCCTTTTGATATAATTATACTTGATAATTAAATATAGCTTCCATATTCTCTCGCATTCATTTATAAGTTACAATGACGTCATTGGTATACCATCCTGCAACATAAAACAATGAGGCAAGTTTTATTCTGACTGTTAGAATCCGATCTCCTGTTGCTAAATAAAACCAGGATGGCTAGGTGAGTATGATGTGCACTCACCAGAATTTTCCACTCGTGTTTCACCTTTGCTCGTAGTGCAGGACCAAGGGTACGTTGAAGATCCATTGACAGAGGGAAATCGAAATAAATGTAAACCATACGCATATCACACTACATTGCATATAATTAGCCAGTTTGGTGTATAATAGTAAGACGTTAAACCCTATTTTATTTCATTTCATTTCATTCATATCTTGCTAAAACAAATGGCAAAAGAACCAACAAATTTATGAACCATCCAGACTATCCAGATGATATGAACCATCCACACTATCTGGATCATGCCACCGGGATGAAAGCAAGCGGTCCAAAGGTGGCTGGAATATGCCGTTACCGGTTTCCACAGATGCTACTTGTATAAGAAATGAAGCGTCCTTCCAGTTTGTCTTATGTGAATAAGAGAATTTTTAACCGTCGCTTGATATGCCATTTACAACTATGTGACGTGTTTTTTCATAAATCACAATTACACCCTAATGTAAAATTTTACTTTATATGATCTCACGTATTAAGATACCAACTTTGTTTAGTCTGTTCCCGGGAATTGGTTGCTGAATAGCAGGATGCCTTATTGGAATGGCAAATGTGTGAAAATATGTCAAACTTACGGCACTTCTGTATGTTTTTGTTCCATCAATATCAGCCATAACTTGTAAATCTTTTCTCAGGACTAAATCGTCTTCATCTTCAAATATTACATTATCAAACACATATTCCTCTTTATACTGGTCACCTACAATAACAATACAGTTGTTTTAAAACTTGAATAAATGGTTGAAAGCTAAAATAGTTTCAAAATTTATAAATGTATATGTTTCAACTTTAATCTCGTAGAAGGCCATTCCCAACTGACTTAGCTACATGGAAGAGCGCGTTGTAATTGGAATAACAAATTCCAACGCCATCCATTCTCTTTAAAAAGAAACCCGAAATTTACAACTGACATGTAAAAGGTCATAGTTACCTGGTAAAAGACTAGAAGTATCGTCTGTTGGTGAAATGGGCGGAGACTTTAGAGTTTCTATCTGAACAACAACTTCTTCCTCTGTTGCCTGGTACGATAGAGAGCTTTCACTGTCTGTACGCGTGTAACCACCTTTCTCCGACACGTTAAGATGACGCGAAGGGGAGATCGATGGGGAGGGAGTAGCATCCGTATCAAAGCTAACGTCAAAGTTCACAGATTTCACAGGTTTAACATTGTCTTTATTGTCAGCACTTTTAGAATTGTTTATTTTACTATCCACACAATCTTCACCGTCCTCTATCATTATACTGTGACCATTGTTTTGTGAAGATTTTGTAATGCCATTTGGAGTTTTGTCGTTCGATACTCCTACTCCATTTAATGTTGGGTCTGAAAAATGTAAAATGGAGTTTGAGTATAATCCATAAAAAAGATATATTTTACCGAGCATTTGAAGTTCAGGTATATTATATTAACTGGTCTCGTTGTTTTTGAAATAAGGGGAGACAACGAATTTTTAAACAAGAATAGTCCTGTTTCACAATACCACACTGATCAGCAGTGAATATTCGCTAGGCCGCTACAATCACATACTCCACGCAGTGTTTCGTTTGATTTGAGCTAATCCCACTACTCACTGCTGTAAAGAGAGAATATTCTTGTTCTAAATTACACTTTAAACAGAGCCAAATTGGACCAAATATGTTTACATAACGTAACATCGTGGCTCACAATTTTATTATGCCCAATGAGAGAGAGAGAGAGAGAGAGAGAGAGAGAGAGAGAGAGAGAGAGAGAGAGAGAGAGAGAGAGAGAGAGAGAGAGAGAGAGAGAGAGAGAGAGAGATGGGGTTTGACGTCCACTCGACACAAACTAGGTCATTTTGGGACTAACATATGGTTTCAATTTTATTTCAATAATTCGCTTGCGCGTAGGGGTCTTTAGCAGTGGGAGGAAACCGGAGTGCCCGGAGGAAACCCACGAGGTTGAGAAGGCGCCCCTATCTCCATGCCACATACGCTCACACCAGGGATCGAAACCACAGCCGCAAGCCAGAGGTGAATGGGTATTAAAATGAGTAAAAGGCAGCACTCATTTCGATCCAGTAACGTCATATTATGTAAACAATGCAGCGCCATTGAGCCAATGATTGACGTCGCGTGATGTGACGTCAAGATTGTGTTGAAGGCAGTCATCTTTTACAGAGATATGAGAAGACTTCCGTAATCCTCTGTGAACCAGATTGGCAGGATGCACACGTGAGGTTTCATACATAAAATACAGTTCAATAGAGTAAAATCTAATAAACACTAGTCTGTTTAAACTTAAAGTCTCTGACCTTTGGCATCATGCCAAAGGCGAAAATTTGGACTATCGAGAAGTCCATGAAGTCTGAAAGTTTCGAGTTTCGATACGAGATGAAACTTACAGATTACAATTTCTGCATTAAAGACTTTTCATAGCAAGAAAAGCATTTTAAGGAATTATAATTTTTAGCAACATCGTTTATAATATATTTTTCAAACCCTAACTACGTACCTGAGTTGCTTCGTTTTTTAATTGATTCTTTTCTGTCTGCTTTTTTACCTGGTATGTGACCATTAGTTTTACCATTAACCATATTATCCAACTTAAATACACAATAGAAATACACATTTATTTCTAGTACCAATATCTTTTTTTCTATGTTTAATCCAATATCAGTTTTGGTTGGTGCAACGGGATTGTTTTAAGTCAGTAAATCGATGAGAAAAACTTTCAGAGATCTTTAAAGTATACCCAAGGACCTCGGTTTGAGTCCCTTCTCTGCCACCGTGGGGAACCCCGAGGAACTTTCTCGCCCAACACCGAGACCAGTCCAGACTTCCAATTTAACGACTAATCGCCTTACTTACTTAGCCATCCCAGCACATTTATGACATCTTATTGTTACCTTATAGTGATCTAGCTTGTATTGAATATTACGACATTTTTCGTCTGATTTCTGTTTAGCTATCCGCCATGATTCTATTTCTTGTTCAAATTCTACTCGTCTTGCATCTGCTCGAACTGAAATAAAATACATACAATATAAGTATAATGATAACTGTTTCAATCCCTAGATCTCAATACTACATTGTAATCCTACAAGTGATAAATGCTCCATCTTACTTCACCATAATTTCCCATTCACACGCAATTCAAATACTTGTCACAATCGACAAATAAATATGGTTGACCTTCTCGATTTATTATTTTGGATTGACAAAGAGTGTTTGCCTTTACATTTTCTGCCAGGTTTTGGTGAATGTTTATGATTGTGAGCTGGAAGAATCAGGAAGTAAAGTGACGTAGGGAAGTATCAAGATTGTTAATCCCGTTCAGTATTTTTATCCGATGAGTGTAACACATTGAGCTATATGTGGTTATAAAGTTAAGATCATTCGAATGTTCGTGCATGTTAAGAATCTCATTTAACACCGAAGCCAATGGGGAGAGAAGTACTAGTCTCAATCCAAACGATCATAAATGGTTATCTCCCATGGTTAGCCTGGTAACGATTTTGCGTGATTGCACCATCTTTGTACGTTATCTTGGAAACGATTAATTACAAACCATAGGATTGCAAAAAAATGACCTGTTAGTAATTTACGTTATTCAAAGTCCCGGAAGTCGATGACAAAAAGAGGGAAACTCTAAAGACTTCGTCAATGATAATCGGTAGCAAACTGATCCCGCAGTGAATATTCGCCTGGCCGCTACAATCACTGATAAGAATGACATTGACGAGGCTTAATGAATTCGGCCTATTAACTTTACTCCGACAAATTAAATTCTCAAACATTTTTTTGAGGTAAAAGAAAAATAAATAAAGACGTTTGAAGTATTTGTAGATAAAAAATATTTCCTATTTAGTGTAAATGGGTATTAAAATGAGTAAAATGCATCATTTTGCCCGAAGCAGTTAGGTGTTAAGTAAACATTGCACCAGCCGTTGAGCTAATGACTGACGCTGTGTGCAGTCAACGCACGTGTTGTGGACAGTCATCTAGTTAATTCGTAAGTAATTCTCTGTGTTTAACGTCCACTCGACACAAACTAGGTCATTTTGGGACCAGCATATGGTTTCAATTTTATTTCAATAATTCGCTTGCGGAAACCCACGACATTGAGAAGGCGCCCCTATCTCCATGTCACATACGCTCACAACAGGGATCTAAACCACAGCCGCAAGCCAGAGGTGACCGGCCAGCTAGAGGTCGAAGCGCGGCACTCTAGATAGGCGATCCCAACCCCCCGATAATCGGTAGAACCATTCGTTTTTACTAATGGGTATTTTGGTTGGAGTTTTGGTGGTTCTATTTTTCAATGGAATTCTACATACAGGTAACTACCCAGATGGGATAAAGGCATATTAATGAGATGCTACAGGTTTTTTTTATTTTCAAATCATATTTCGAAATATACTTACTATTGCACACGTACGGTATTCTCCAATACCTCAATATAATAACATACGTCAGAGCTTCCCAATATGGCTGAGGTAAAGTAACAATCGTAAAAGTTATCTCTAGACCAAGAGCAACCAAAATAATAAAACAATCACATATCTGAAATAAAATATAAAAAATTAAGAATATTAAGCCTGGTACACACTGACGGTTATAGTCTTGAGTAACAGGTAATCGATTTATTGTGCAGTGGCGTAAAGGATAGTTCAGACACTATTTAACTGACTAGATCTCTTAATTAGGGTCACAGATTGGCGATTTCATTGGATTTTATATATATGGATTTTGTTTTTGTACCATGACCACCAAGTCGTTGCCTTAGTTGAAATATAGCGGATGTTAACTTCTGAAACTTAAACTAACATTAGTAAAAGACGTACATTGTTTAAAACACAAATAGCAAACTAATCATTTATTCAAAAGGGTCCTTACCTGTATTGGTGATATACAAAACGGTTTCCCTCGAGATATGATTTTTAATATAATCTGTAAAAGAAAGAATAATGGGGCTATCAGCTCGACACAAAGCAACCAGATAAATGTTTCTGGACGACACTAATAGATACCATACACGTACATAAATCAAAAATATAAAACAAATTAAGTAACGCGGACCGTGTCAATAAAATGTTTTATCTTGTGTGCTATAACGCCATACTGTGTATATGAAGCTGGTAAGAAAGTTCTACCGGATTTTACAGCGGGTTGCGCACTTGTCAGGGATGCAGGACTGGGGACCTGGCAAGGGCAACGTCTAATCGTTCTATTGGGACGATAAAAGTAGAAATGTATAAATGTACCTCAACAAGAAATAATGCTGCAATAACAAGGCTGATATAATGAAAGACACTGCTGGCGAGGACTAAATTTGTGGACAAATGATCGGCTTCCGTTTTCATAGAATCACTCTTGCTTCCATCAACTGTTTGATCGGTTGGTTGGTCCGTAGTTACATTCTGACCTGTGACCTCCACCCTGCCATTGGAATTTGGCGGTTCTAGAAAACAAATTAAGAAAATTAGGAATTACCATTTTCCATATTATATGCACATACTATACCTCGGAAAAGAGATATAAAAAATACCATATTAGACTATAGATCGTCCTACCAATCAAACGTTTGATATACACGAAATTCAATCATCCCACCAATCAGAACGTTTGATATACACGAAATCCAATCAAACATTTTGAATGCTTTGATTATCCTAAAAGCCAAAGATAATTCACAAAATCGCCACGTGACAAACCCGTCTACTAAAATTGGTTCTTGACAGCTAGATTTATAATTTGATGTTCATTCCAGTTGATTCAAGAGCCTGAGGCAACTACGGATTTAAACTTGATATTTTCAATTATAATTTAATATGATAATGCAGGGACGCAATAGGGTTATTTTTGGATTTGTGACACTTTTATCAAGTCATGAACTGATACTATTTAAATCTTTATATAATCTGCTTCCATAATCATTTTATTTATTTAGATATATCTTTTTGGTGAGGTGCCAGAACATCGTTATTTTCGTTAGTTTTTGGTTATTTATTTAAATGAATAAATTGGCTCTGTAATCTATTTTTAAGACATAATACCTTGTATAATTTTGAGTCCTATAAGTAATTCTCCTGTAATAGCTAGGACGGATATAGTTGTTAATGTTATAACCGATGATTCTATACATACACCATATAGACTGGACTCCAGTTTGTCCATACAGTTACGTCTGAAAATCAATAAAAAAAAACTAGAATTAATCAGTGTTCAGAAATTGTTGGAATCTCCTAGGTGACCATCGAGAGAGAGAGAGTGAAAAAAAAAGAGAGAGAGAGGGGGGTGGGGGTGGCAACGTCCACTTGAAACAAACTACATCATTTTCGGACTAACATACAATACCATTTTATTTCAAAAAGTCGTTTTAAATCGACGAGGTTTGACAGTTGATCCTACTCTTTGGCGCGCATAGAATGGGGATGGAAACCACGCCACCTTGGTCAATGACATAGGGCATACCTTATGATCTAAAGTTAGACTATTTGACCATCTAAGCCCCAGGTTATAAGTTAATAACCGAACAGATGGTAGTATTTTTAAAACCGTTTTTTTCATAAACCTAAACTGATTATTCTACTACGACTCTGGTTTAATTTCATTTCAAAACAAATGATCCATGTTCGGGGTAGTTCGGATGTTTCTAAATGGAAAGATAATAATATATCTTTATCTCAAACTCCGAGATTTGGATTAGTTAACTTCCTGTTGGTGGTATAAAATCGATCTGTTTTCGCACAATAAAAATCAATTGATCGTCATCTAAATGGCTTTAGTAGAAATAGTTTATGCATGGTTGACTGTTGTGAAAAAGATAATCGATAATCATTGATGTATTAGGTATGTTGTGATAATTATCGACGACCTCCCACGATAAGTTGTCTACAGAACCAAGACAAAGTCAACTTATTGTATATTATTAGTTACATCACAAACATTTTACACATCAAAGGTTATATATCCCATTGTGTTGAAACGGTTAACAGATGAATATTACGGTGCACGCTGGTTACGGTGTATGTTGTGAACTAAAAGCTGCCTACCCGGAGTCGTGAAATGAAATGAAATGAAATGGGGTTTAACGTCCAGCTGATCTGCCCCAACTGTGCTATGAGGGCAATTTTGCCCGGACAGCAGCACTGCGGCCTACTCTTATTATTGAATTCCAACTGTCAAGGGAACGTTTAGGTGCACGCCAATGTGTATACGGGACCTTGGTTTTTCGTCCCATCCGAACGACTAGTAAGGCCCTCTGTCCTTCATCATTGACAAGGAGGAACCAAGCTACCTGGAGTCAAATGTCCATTATGTAAGAGCTAAATCTGCATATTGCTTGACACTTTTCTGGCTTCAAATGTTATGTAAATTATTATTTAGACATTTATTCACATAACAAACACATCATCATCTGTCTGAGTCCTCGGATGGCTGAGATATTGAATAGATTAGATCGCCCGTGCCAAACGCTTGACGTTCAAATCAATGCCTCGCAATAAAAGGACTGACAATCGAGACTTAGTTTATTATCATCATAATGGTGCTTGAAAATCGACTCTTTCGTGTTTAAACATCAAACACTCATAACATTTATCAGAATACAGTAATTTAACTGAAATTTTTAATATATTAATTGTTCGTTGTCTATGTTTGAACTACTATATCAAGAACGACCATGTTCTTTATATAAATCTTATATAATGCATTTTTAAGAAACGTTTTAGCAAATATTGTGAATTGCACTGATATAAATATAAACTACTTATTATTAAAACTGGACTATAAATTCAACATTTAAAAGGTAAATTGCAATAGTAATGTTTGTAATTACGAAAACAATATCAACATCTAACCACATTTTCGACAAAGGGGCGGGGCGAGCATAATTTTGTATTGGGCGATAAATAATATTAACACGAAGGACCATCCTTCTACTTGGGGAAGTCGCCGTGGCGCAGAGAAAGTAGGGCGCTGGTTCGCTAACATGGATGTCCCCGTGTTCGATCCGGGTGTTGACCAAGAAGACTTACTCGTCATTTTTCGGTTTGGCTTCCCCTTGTCAGTGGTGCAGGGCAGATGGTCTGGCAACGAACAGTGCCTAGTCGTTCGACATTTTGTGTACACATCGGCGTTCACGACAGTTCGGAATAAGAGTAGGTCGTCCTGACGCAGTCCAGGCAAATTTCTCCCCACAACGCACCACATTATTGGCCCGGATGGAGGAGAAATATAAAATGATAACCCCATTTTATTTCCATTTCACCCCATTTACTTCTTATTGGACTCGTCAGTTATCATTTCGCTTACATAAAGCAGATGTCATATATCATTTATCTATCTCAAAAGCTACCAATACTTACTGGGCGGTAATCTGTAAAGTTTGACGATGTTTCGTTATTGTCATATTGATGAATACTAATTAAATCACTGTTAATTACACAGTAGATTTCACTTTCTATATTTAATGATTAGGCCATCATATCACTGTCACAATTCTTGATACTTGACAGATTCCACATTTGAAAATAACAACTATGATTGATATTGATTTTTGTTTGCAGACATAACACTTTCACATAATAACAAATAACACCAGTTTACACGAAATAACCCAACTACCCACTGGATATACGCGTCTCATGATTAACTTTATAATATGTAGATATTAAAATAGGCTCGTATTTCATGTAACGCCCATGATAAAGTCAAATTACAACATGTAATATTATACATCTATAAAGATGGCAACTTAGATTTATATATGGCTTGTATTGTTGACATTACTCAAGTATAGCGGCACGTTTATTATTCATATCTTCGAAATCCGATTATAATTGTATGTATAATTTTTCTATACGCTCTGCGGTGGACCACTATCAGATGTATTTATTTCACTTTTATCTATTTCTATCTTTAAATTGTCACATTTGCTGTCTCCTGATCAATTATATTTCGTCTGTAATTGGTCTTAGACGGGTGCTAAAACTGATTAAAACGCGTCCACTGCAATTTCAGATTCCCGAAAGTATGGCAGAAGTCCCACAAACCTGTCATCTCCTTGTGATACAATTTCCGCTAACATGGTTTCCGTCTATGAATCCACAAAAATCACCTCGTTACAATGAACACTGTACAAGGTAAAATTTATATACAATTTCAAAATGAACCTTTTTCTACCGAAAGAAATATCACTATAAAACATAGTACTGGCTAAATTACGGAAGCATATAAGCACGAGTTGGTAATTTTCTCATAAGTTACATAAAGCTAATTTCTACCTATTATAGACTCGCCTTCCTTTATGTATAATGTGATTACCATAAGAAAGGTAATTTAGATATTGTTATGTATTGTACCATCAGAATTTAATAGTAAAGTTATGGATCACACCATGTTAGACGTAACCGTCAAGACTGCTTAATCATGAAACACCATTATCACATAGTCGGGTGGTAAACTTTATTATGGGTGTTGGTGGATTGATGTGTTACTTCCGGTAAATAAACAGTCATATTGTACGGTACAGACAAGGCGTTAAAATCTATAACATGGTGAATGCTCAAATACGTAACTCGTCGATATTCTTTCGCTATTCAAATCAGTGTTTGAGTGAAATCCATGGATTTTCTTCTTTACGGTTACTAGGCAAACAATTAACCATTGTGAAGTTCTAGACAAAACACAAGTAATGGCCATACATTAGATACAAAAGTATGTCTCCATGCTGTTAGCTATATACATGTACATGTATTGTCCAAATACATGTTTGTCATCGCCGAGTTGTATTTTACATACAGTATACGGTGAATGGTGAATACCGAAGCTCGTGGTAATACAAAGTCAATTCTGATTTCATTTTCATATGATATAAAATCATGCAACTCATATCCACAAATTATTCACAACATTAGAAGTAATAAATAAGAGATGTGATCTCCTCTACAAGCCGTGTAATGCTTTACAACTGGAATCAACACCGTACTTCTGCAATGTTCTCATTTATTGTCCTTCTGCATTCGCCTTTTATAGTAAATAATGTAATAAGTATATCACCAAATATGGGCTAAGCAGATATCAATGATATTTTACCCAAGAATACCATTATAAGCACAGGTGGTCGTTACTCTTGAAAAATGCCAAAATGGTGGTTTGTGAAAAACGTCATCAAATAAGTGACTGTATATATTATATCACCAAGAGAAACTAATTACACCTAGCGACAGATTATTATTTTAAGTGTGTAGACTCTGTATATTGACACGTGGAGAGCAATATTATGTTCTATATTTTTCATGGAAACCAAGGAACTGAACTGCTCTCTCACACTCTTCATTGCGTTTGAAAGGTAAATAACATAGTAACTTAATGTATGTGAATATATTATATTATTTTCTGCGGATTTTTCCAAGTGACAATGTGTATCAGATTTTCCGGAAAGAGTAAGCATACTCTACCTTGTGTACACCTGGTGCCAGTATCTGCTATGGCTTAATCCTCGTACTTTTTCAGTTATAATGAAAATAATGCTTAGTAAATATCAATTCGGTATGTGTATCCCTTCCCAGCCCACCCCATCTCGACCACACCCGCCTTTTCCTATTTGGTATGCCATATACCTCTGATGTTATGCTGACATAAGAGTAAGGTCACACATTATACCTGCATTTGTAACGTCATGGAAGAGTCGTACGAGATTGCTATTGATTAGTTTGTCGAGTAAGTTGTTGGATTTTATACTGGTTGCTAACGAAACACATTACGCAATATGATGTTCTTAGACAGTACTATCATTGTAAGTCGATTTCTTCAAAATTCCGGCAAATTATAATGCCCCATGCATCGCAAATCTTAACACTCAAAAGCTCTTAGAGCGACTAAGTCACTGGCACTGTTAAAGGTCATCCTGGAGAGAACAAAGCTCTGAAGTTGATAATACTTAAATTAACTAAATTAAACGGACACAACGGAATGCACATATCATTCTTTTAATTTGTGTCTAGAAGAAATAAACAAAAAGACAGGTTTTACGAAGCGTAAAATGAAATAAAATGGATTTTAACGACCTACTGTTCTGTGTATTGATTTGTTTCCATGGTCGTTTCAAATTTTTTAATGACAAAATGATTAACACAATAGATCGTGTAAGGAAGGGCAAAATGGAATCTTTTGAGTGAAATGTATACTTTGAATTTTGTGGTGGGGCTTAGTTCTAGTACACGAATACCTACAAATGATGAGAAAGAATTCCGTAGAAATGCCTTGACACGGCTCAAGTATTTTATAATGAATGCTTGATTGGCGACACACATGGTGTGATTTTCATTTTGTTTTGGTACAGACACGGTCCAGGTATGTAATAAATGACAGTTATCTACTTGTTAAGACTAGTACGAACTAGGTCTTTTGTGGCTAGGAATGTGCCAAAAAGGGAAACAGTAACGTGGAATATTTGGTATAGTAAAAGCTACATCCTTTCAATATAGCGACAGTGGCTTAATTGTTCGTCGTTTTGGCGACGAGGTGGTGAGGCTTGCTAATACATCTGTTATTCTCATTAACAGTGATCAAATATGGACCTATAGGGGATGTGTTTTAATCAGATTGGCTTGATTGTTGGACTTGATAAATTCAGAGCATAATCCCACTCGAAAAAAAAAAACCTACGTTTGTAGTTAATTTCCGGTATATAGATGAATAATTTATTAGATAATTACATTAATCTGATTCAGATTACGATAACACTCACATTTATTAATATATAATTACCACATGCCAACTAATGCGATTCTTATATTACATTCCAGATACCGTTTCGATGATCTATCAATAGTCTGAAGCCCCCTCAACAGAATTACCCTCATCACTAGTATTACGCCCCTTACTAGTATTACCAACATGTTATTATCTCCACGCCCTCGCCAGCAGTGTCACAGCTATCCATTTATTACCGTATATAGCCCAATCTGTTTCACAGAGAATTACTTACGAATTATCTCTGTCACAGATGACTGTCAACAACACGTGCATTGACTTCACGTGGCGTCAGTCATTGGCTCAACGGCTCGTGCATAGTTTACATAACACCTAACTGGTTCGGGCAAAATGATGCGTTTTACTCATTTTAATCCCCCTTTACATTAAATAGGAAATATTTTTTAACTACAAATACTTCAAACGTCTTTATTTATTTTTCTTATACTTCAAAAAAATGTCTGAGGTTAATATGCCGAACTCATTAAGTCTCGGCGATGTCATGCTTATCAGTGATTGTAGCGACCAAGCGAATATTCACTGCGGGATCAGTTTGTATAAAGCCAAAACGTTACTGTTATCTCCATGCTCTCACTAGTATCACACACCATTTATTACCGTAAATAGCCAGCACGTTATTATCTCCATGCTCTCACCGGTATCACACACCATTTATTAGTGTATCTACAACCTCACCATTATCTTAAACCATTTATTGGTATCTCCACACCCTCGCCAGTATCACCAAGCTTTTACTGATATACCCACGCCCTCGATAATACCACCAACAATGTATATCCACGCCTAACGAGTATACCCAACCGTCACTTGTATCCCGGCCTTTCACCAGTATCCCCTACTATTTACTGGGATCTCTTACTCACTCACACGTATCACAGTCAATTTCATGGCTTAAATCTCCCACGATCGACATTGACTCTCTACCACACCGGATGATAACAAACGACCTCTACAATTAATGGCCGGAATGATAATGTCGAAATTCAATTGAAATCAAAGTTTTAATATCGATTATATACCAGTATTAATCAATTTCTGGAAGTAGTTTTATTTCTCCAATAACGTCTTCTCTAACTTGGCCGTCAGCACAGTTTGAATTTAAATCTAAATATTGATTATTTGACAAGGTCAAGAATTCTATTGTTAATCTGGACTAATGTAAACAAATGTTGTTTGTTTGCGTAAATATGTGACTTTAACCTCTTTATTAATTAAACTAAACTTAATGGTACTTGAGTAAACAAACTCTTTCGTCTCTTCTACAGCTGAATCGAAAGTCAGTTCGATTAAAACCATTATTCTGATGGCTTGAAATATTATTATATATTTTTCGATCCTACCCATACATGTGATATTACATAGCAAGAATATCAGATAAGAACATAACCCTAAGGAATCTCAATTAAAAAAAGGGAATGCTTCTTATAACACCAGTTCCCGCTAGAGGAATTCAGGAAGCTATAATATTTTGTACAATGAAGTACTTCATTCTGAAATGTACTCGAATTTCTCTTTCATACTTTTTATGAGAAACAAGCACAGCAGGCTGCAAATATGTGCAGACGGATTTATTCACTTCACGTGTTAAAATCAATACTTAGATCAAACAAGTTCTTCAATTACAATATATTCCGTCTTTTCTTGTGGAAATAATTTTATATGGAATCAATAACATCAAGATTGACATTTCTTGACCAAATATGTAAGTCGTACTTGTCCCCCTTTTCTTTTAAAAAAAAAGGAGATGCCAAACGTGCCGCATATGCCCGATGCAGTACACTTTACTGATTTCGCTAGTCTCTGTCATCCAGAGCATCAGTATGCATGTCAACAAAAAAACTATCATCTAGTCTTCATTTTGCAACTGTCTTGTTCTGAGTTGATTGGTAGTAAATATTCGTTATGTACAGTCACAATTACCCCGACTGGTTCTACCACCAGTTTGTTTCTACTTTTTGTGAATGTAAATTTCTTTTGAGGGATACACTGTAGGCTAATCTTGACATCCTGAACTAGCTGATTGGGATTAGAAAACACACTCTTGGATTAATGCACGGAGGTACTAATGAGCTTGTCCGCTGTCACATGATATGTTAGATAGAGCACTTCAAAGTTTATCCGAGCATTGGCTGTATCATAAGTTATGTGGCAAAGATTTTTTAAAATTTGGGATCGTTCTTGATGTGATATTTTCGATTTGTCGAAGAAAATTTTGTAGAAGGTCGGTAAGAAGACTATTACGATAATCAAGGCGGGGTGGAGTCAGTGATCGCGGGACAGCTGCAGCAGAATCCGGTACGAGATCATGGCGGATGGAACTGATGCTTTCAGGTGATAGTAGCATTTTCTAACCAGCCCGTCAACTGCTGTGTGACAGTCAGACCATTATTCAATAATAAACCTAAATATTTTACAACAGACGTGGGCTGAAATTCAATGTCCAATTTAAGTTTCGCAAGGTTTGGGCGAAAACGAGTAACTTCAATTTTATTCCCATTTAGTTTTTAAAATCATATATCTTCCAAATACTAATAGATATTTTTATAAGGGCCTCAGTCTGAGCTGATCCAGGAACAAAAAAAATCTAAAGGCTAAATATCGTTAGCACGAAGATAGTGTCATGATCCCAAGCTGCTTTGTACCATGGTAAATAAAACTGGTCCCAAAACAAAACTTTGAGAAGCACCCCACACTAGAGGAACACATTCTGAAAGATCCAAAAATATCATCTAGGGTTCAAAAAGTTGACTGAAATTCATAAAACAAGATGATTTTCTCTAGATGATCAAATAACCATGTTTTGTCTTCTAGTTTCACTATCTTGGATAAAAATGGCAGATTGAAATATTTGGATCAGGTTTCAGATGACTGAAAGAGCACTGGGGTCTTTGCAGTTGGAAGAATATTATTGATGATGCTAGTGGCGGTTACCAGTAGAACCTCCATATATAATAGTGGTCGACTTTTCTGAATTGATGTTAGCATTGATGATTTATCAAGTTTCTGAATGTCGCTATCAGTAAAAGATTCCACCAAAGTATCGGAATAAATAGGGTTATTAAAAGAAAGGCTAGAGTTATCCTAATTTTTAGAGACTTTAAGTAACTGGATATGTTGCGAAGAGTATTCTCTGATAACGTTGAAACAATGCTCAGTTTTTTCAGCCTTATTCTGATCGGAGTCGATTGCCAAAAGACTATAGTTTAATCGAGGTAACTTTCTAACTTTCTAACTCTATGACACGATTATCTTGACTATATCTATTTCCAAGTCTGGCTAGCGCAATTGGTGTGAGGTTTATACTATTTAAATCGTTTGTCAATAATTGCTGAAAGAGGTGATATTTTTTCAAACTAAACATACAGTGTAACGGGATATACATACTATTGTTATTCAGTTTACTTTCCATTCTGAATACAACCGTAAAATATCTCAAGGTCACCAAGTTCGACAATAGCCCTTTAATTAAATATTTGTCAATGCCGTTTCCTGCAGGAGTATGTGTATTTTTTCATATCAAGTTTTAGTTTTTAAAGTCAGACCATAACTATAGGTGTGAATATCGTTTTCAGCTAAATTCACTCACACAGAGAGATTAGCAGAGAAGTAGACGGATAGGTAGAGTAAAAACGGGAACCGATGATTTCGTTGTCCAAATCTGTGGATAAACAAATGAAATTGTGTTTGCAGTATATAAGTCAACATATCGGAATATCATGCAATCTAAAGTATCCCCCATCAAAGTGCCCAGTCATTCATAAAACAGTCCATATCCTTCCTAAAATAATGTTTATCATCCATAAAGCATCCACCACCCCTAGTTACTTTTGCAACTGTCCTTTAGCGAACGACATTCGCTGACAGTTGCTATCCGGCCTTCTATAGCTGCAGTATGAAAATACCGTTCTTCTCCACCTCTGTTC
The DNA here is from genome assembly GCA_963678685.1 of Patella ulyssiponensis. Classification (NCBI taxonomy): domain Eukaryota; kingdom Metazoa; phylum Mollusca; class Gastropoda; family Patellidae; genus Patella; species Patella ulyssiponensis. Next base: position 42,051,899 of record OY783228.1, on the reverse strand, counting down.
TAAGGCTATTTTGGAATCCTTACCTACTATTTTCCACCTTGATTCTATACTTTATTCACCAAAGGAATCATTTCATGCCACAGCTGACACATATTTATAAAGATTCAACACTATTTTCAAGTAGATTTCTGTGATTAAAAACATACACCAAATACGTTTAAACTGAAGAGCGATAACGAGACCCGGACATCCGCAAACCGCATGTTTATTTCATCGCTAAATTCTACTTGAAAATCGAGTTGAATTATTATAAATTTGTGTCAAATATAGTGAGAAAGGATTCCTTTTGGTGGAAAATAAAGAATTGTTGTGAAAAATAGACGGCAAAGGTTCTGAGAATAGGGGTGGGGAATAGCGGTATTTTACCGTATTTTCATACTGCAGCTATAGAAGGCCGGATAGCAAGTGTCAGCGAATATCGTTCGCTAAAGGACAGTTGCAAAAGTAACTACCCCCCCCCTCCAAAACAACCAACTCTTCCATAAAACAGCATTGTCCTTCATCAGTAAAGCCGTGTGCTCTAGAATCCCAGTCGTAAATGAACTTCCACCCCCTCACAAAGGCCATCATCATCTATCACATACCCCGTCTTTAACCGAATACAGTACCGAATACAGATTGCAATCAAGCAATCAGTGGGGTAATTTTTAACTGGTGCTCACTGAATACAGAATGTTGCTAACAATGTTCATGTTCAGATCTTTGAAGACTTAATTCCTCAACCAATTGCCAGTTTATGGTACGTCATGGTTCAGATATGCGTCAAATCAATTCTAGCACATGCCACAGAACCAACATTTCCTCGTACTGCCTCTCCACTTGCTTAAAAGTACCGTAAGTTTGACCTATAAATCGACCCTGCTTCGGATCCCGCAGTGCGCCCCTGGAGATCAGTATAAAGTAAACCTGAGGATTTTTATTCTGTTTGCGCATTTCGTTTTTGTGACACCACACGCACAAATCCATAAAGTCGCGTCAAAGACTGAATGATTATATCAATAAAATATTAATAAAATGATGGGCCTTGTTGAAAGATACATTATACTGCATACAGTCAGTTGTGTGTACTAGTGTTTTGTTAATCTAAACGGGCGGCCAAACATTCCCGCGGCTTTTCTTGCAAATATTTCGTCTGTGTTTCTGTTTACTTGGACGTCATAAGTTCAGCGTTTAGTAGGAGATAAGCGAGACAAAAGACCAAAAGGAGATGAGCCCGCAAATATCTTAAACCGGTAAAAAGACACATTGTCGATATGTTCAAGATGCCCATGGCCACAAGTTGCCTAGTCTTATCTCCCAGAGCTACAACAAAACACAATATTCCCACCATAACAGAATTATTTGCTGTAGTTGTTTTACTTCTTGCCTTCTTCTTTAAACGAATATCGTCCTATAGTAATCCTGTTTTCAGTCTGGAACCTAACATTTATGAAACGTCGCTTTAATTAAAACAGTAATTGTATTCCATATATGGTTTTGTGTTTATTACCTGTGTCAATTGCTAACTGCCACTCAAAGAAGATGTGAATATCTTAATTTGGTAAATCTTAAAGAGTAATTTGTTATCACACGTCCAGATATTATTGTGAAGCCACATTCTGGCCACATACATCCATTGTCCCTTTTTCAAAGTTTATGTTTCATGCAAATACCTGAGTGCCGTGTAGTTCAACGGCAAAAAATTATTCAGCGAGACAAATTCTCTAGAAATTGTTAAAACTGGCTCAAGTTTTTCATTATGATATCAAGGAATCGTCATACTTAAATTATTGGAATTTTCCTAAGATTATACCATTTCGATATAGTCCTTCTCAATAAAGTATTTAGGCTTGATAAGGTTGTTAGGGTCATACATCAAGATATCGGGATTTTACATTTATCAAAGTTATCAACATTTATACGGATGTATAAATCATTTAGATTTCGGTAAATTTGCAGGTGAATTGGCCTTACAAAATATTGTATCCACCTAATGTTAGCTTGTTCACAAACCTTACAAATAGGTTTAAACGTAAACCCGGAGGTAACCCTGTGGTTTGGGGATCAATAAATTCAGAATGTTAACAAACATTTTCATATAATACAACGAAACATTAAAAAACTCTCTATAGATTATAGTGTCGACTGTGGAAGTCGTCGTTGCAATTTCTGTGAATTTATGTTTCATTACCGACGACATATTACCTATATGCAAACAAAGTTATTTAAAACTAACAAATATTAATTGCTTATCTATTAACAATGTAGACATACATAAAATTCCACGTAATACTAACGAACATACACTGTACTAGACCAGTATATAATTATTATACTTCTGGTAACATAACATTACATTAATTAAAATAGCATTATGCAAGAGCAAATTCTGCTTATTACAGGTCTTTCTTTAGGCCTGAAATGTTATCTAAATAATCAATTAGACATTAATTAACACATCCAGACCATAATAAACACTTGATGTCAAGGCTAGCCTTCGATGTTGGCGGATTAAATTCCTATATGCCGCTTAATGGCCATTGATAATTAAATCAATCAAGTGGATAATCGAGACTATGCTGTTTATATTAATGATTTGAGTAATGATGACCGAGGCTATGTGAATATTTCACCCGCTTTGTTCTCGGCTAATAGTTGATCAATTTGACTGAAATTTTCAGCAAAATACCGTTACACTATCTAGTTTTTAACTATTGTAGTGATAACTGCCATCTCTTTATCTTATGTCTCATAATTTATCTTTAATTACATAATTTTTAATTATCATATATTGAACCGTCAAAGAAACGCCAAAAACATGGACGCCGACGTCTTTCAACTCCCCTCCCCCCCGGTTTCCCAGCAAAAGACCATATGAAGATATTTCTACCATTTTCTAATCTCAAACTCAAATAAAATTGAAAAGGTGAGATTTTAACAGCAAGATACTAACAGAAGTAATTTTATTTCACAATTTGAACTAGGTATTAACAGATGAGTGCTAAAGAGTCGGTATAAAAGCTGGTTAAGGGTGATAAGTAGGGTTAGGTGTTAAATAGTTAGACTGGGGAGTCTAGTAGATACTGGTATAAACAGTACAAAACCTCTACAATAGGTCAAATATCCATTTATCCCATGTTACATTTACATATAGTTTGTTAAATGGACATCACAAGTGGAACAAGATTATCACTTCTTGTCCTCTAACACTCCAGATTGTCATATTTACAGTTCAGCTCAGGGAGCAAGGCTTTCTTGACAAAAAAAAATTCGAATAAATATCGAGCAAAATAGATCGGGGTATGTTACGATTTTGTTTAAAATAACATGAAAGGCACATACTTGTAGTTCCTTATATCACACAAATTGTTTCAAGATCGTAAGTCGGGGAAAAAAGACTTTCTGCAATTTATTACAGATACCACAATATCATAAAACGGTTTTTTTTTCATAAATCAAAAGAAACCATACAAATAAGAATAGTAAAACTTACGATTTCAACAGTCGACGTAACGTCTGTTTTGGCCATAAACAGAATAAACGTGTTAAGTATTGTCTGGATCTTGAGGATAAAATACTAGTAGGCATTGTACTGAGTGAAATTCTCAACAACACGACAGATGGACAGAAATATTGTCAACACGAATCTGACAGATTTAATACGCTTCAATAGACGTTCTGTTCGCCAGCTCCCTCCCTATTCTGGCTACCAGGCCTTAACAAAGGAACGTTTTCATGGTGATTAATTAAATCATATTGGCCCTATCAAGAGGGCTAATGTAGCCAGAACACGCTGATTAGAGCCGACAAGCCGGTATTTAATGCATCCCTGTACAACTAGCCCCTAGCTAAATACGTTCAATGATACAGTGATATACCGCAGATTAAATTAATTCAATAAGACCCGGTCGAACACAAACGGCATTTTCTCAAGAATTAGGCTACATGATTTATCCATCGATTTATGATATTTTATGGTTGTTGTTCCTTATATTATTCATTTCAGTGTCACCTGTCATGTCTCATTTCATATAAGGTTCAGTATTAGAGAAAATATAAGAACAAATGAGTCCAGTAGTCAATTGTAATGGAAAATAAAGTATATCAAATTATTAGTACTTTAACGGGGATTTAAAATTATTTTTGATTTTCTTTACTACAAGAGTTGGAAGGGTGCCCTTTGATTTAAAGCGAGGATTTCATATTTTCTAAGCAAGTTAAAAGCATAATTATTTCTTTGTCTTTTGCTCAATAGGTTGTCAATTCACTATTTTACGATCATAGGCATTATTTCCCACACTTAAATTTCATTCACACAGGAAATAATAACACAATTACCCCCACCCCCTTCTTTTTCTATTTCCCCCATGCAAACGTTCGAATTTGTAGTTGAAAAGGACATTTTTGACAATTTCTCAACTGGCAATAGTGAATTGTCGGATTAATAGGATTATGCTTTAACAAGGTATGGGACTGTTTATAGATACCATCTATTTTAAGGCTTTGTTTTAATACATTTTAAAATTTAATATAACTTAAAAATATGAAATTCTCGCTTTAATGTGGTAGGAGTTTAAAGGACTCCTACATACGAATGGAAACCTCATACACTAGCAATCGACTGTGCTTTACACAAAAATCAAAACAATGTGATCAATAAACAACTATAATGGGTCTTTTCATGTATTGGGTTAATCAAAGTTGGGTTGACTTGGTGTAAATGCAGTTTCAAATCTGTTTTTAGCTAGCTCAATTAGACTGTTCATTTAGACTACATCTTTAGCATTGTAACGATGATGGGTTTTTTTGGAATATTTATGAAAATAAATGGAAAAATCATGTTTAATTTAGAGGGTAAAGTGGTCCCTTAGTGTTAAACTAAACACTGACTTAAGACACTTGTGACACCAACTCCACACTGACTAAACACTTGACAATGACTCCACATTGGCTTAAACCACTTGATACCAACCCTACACTGACTTAAAGGTATATTGGTTAAGACCTAAATTTGCTTATTGCAATTCTTTCTTTAGGCTTCCGATGTTAAAGAAATTATTAATTAGACTTTTATTAACAGGATAAGCACAAACTCAACCCCGTAGACCCCCGGATGGCTTGGATACAGCTTGGATTTAAACAGTCGTCCATTTAATAATCAACTCAATAAATGACTGACAAAGCTAACGTTTATCGTTAGTCACTGCTGATGAAAAGCCTCCAGTCGAGAGTACCACTGCTTAGACAGTTGATTCCTTTTTCTAGTCCAAACTTCCATCAGTGGCAACTCCGGTAAGAATAAAGTAATTTGACAGAAATTTACAATTTCTTTTTTATCATCTTTTTTTCGAATTATTATAGCAATAATGGCCAGCTCTTTATTAAACCCTTAATTAATGTATGTTTACGTCCATCATAATTTCCAATTGTACTATAACGTATGTATATATGTATGTATATTTTTATTATCATGCATATCAAACATAAAAATTTGAATTATGATTGCCCTATTTTAGTCCCGATCATTTATTTGTTAGTATGTCCCATAACATAAAGATTCAGCTGTTGATCTATTAGCATAGTTAGATAATAAAACATTTGCTAAATATTTAACATAATGATATAGGGTCAAGTTGAATAAAAGGGTCAGCATAACAATTGGTAACCTGTTATGGCCATTTGATGATATCAATTAAAGTTAATAATCACGATATTATCAGCTTTATTAGATACATTGATCTGATATTCAAGTGAAATCTACGCCTGTCATTTATATCAGATTGACGCACACATTCCATAGCCCGAGTTAATTGGGAACATTTGTCAAGATATATACTGTCCAGATACTTTAACGAAATCTCTATACAAATATACAAAACACAACATATATACGACTTGAGTTTGTTAAGAAGAACCAGAAGAATTAGAAAATTTACTGTTTGGCGGTGAAACAGCGACCACGGGTCATTGTTACATACGGAACTTCATGTAATTAAATTTGAAAATGAACTCCCTTTTCCGTAGGAAATATTCAGCTATACACAGAAAAAAATGAAGCCAATCTATCGATTTATATCGATATAGAAATTGTAAACAAATAATAATAAATAACCCACTTATTTGAAACTGGCCACATTATAAGATCCATGGATAAACTCGACCAATCAGTCTTGAGATGCAATTGAATAATTTTGTTCAGGGCCGTATCTAGCGGGGTGCAAGGGGGTACATTGCACCCCGGAACGATAAGGTGTCCCGAGAAATGGCGCCCCCATCAAAAAAATAATTTGACAACCTTTCAATTATAGAATAATACACTAGATTATGATCACACAGTGATGCCCTTAGGGCACCGACCAGTCGGTTGGTTTTAAGGGCGCCCACACGCCAATTGGTTCGTTTGCATACGGCCCCGATTCTGTTCAATTGAAATTGTGAATAAATGATGTAAAAAGCTAATAAAGGATACTATCGATTTATATAGCAGTGTATATGCCAAGTCCTTTGGTATGGAACATTCCAGACATAATTGTTTGTAACTGATGGGAATTTCATGTAGGAAAATCAAATAAAAGTCTATAATGAAAATTTTTATTGGTTTTCAAAGTAATATATTACTTCATAGATTGGTTGCCGTGATAGACGTAATCCTTTATCTTCCGATATGAATATTTGGTTCAATTTCAAAATCTGATGCTAACGTCCCTTTAAGTTAATCCCCCTTTGATAGAAAATAATAACTGTTTTGTATACCTAATCCACCCCGAATTTTCCATAAATAAAGACAATATATATCTCGATCTAATGCCTTCACGTAATTGATTATTACACCCAAAATGTGTTATATATATTCATCAATAAAGACTCAATAAATTGCTTCACACCCCCCCCCCCGCAAAAAAAAAACGCCCAACAAGAATATTAAAGATACATTATGTAAGATTTCGATAAAGAACTAGCCATTCTTGCTATAATAGTTCGAAAGTAGATAATGTAAAATGAATAAATTGAAAATTTCATTCAAATTACTCCATTGCAAGCGAAGATATTAGCCTTGAAGGTATGACAGACGTGTGCAATAATTTCAACCACCCTATTGGTTGATCGAAGCTAAGTCTCGTTCTTCCATATATGATTAAATCGAAGTATCGCTGAACCGTTTTAATCTATGTAATATCGGAGAAATTTGATGCCATCGATAGTTGATTCAGACCTGGATCGGTTACTTTAGGAAACATTTCAAGCCTAAAGGAAGACCTGCAATAGGCAGATTTAGCTCTTGCATAATGCATGTTTAATCATAACCAGTGGTTGCAACAAAAAGGTCACAATTCTCTGGAATACAATTGCTGCTTATTACTGAGCGACGTTTCGACTGGGCTTCTCTAATTCAGTACAATTATACTAAATGCCATTGAAAGAATTTAGTGGTTGCAATTTTAGTTGAGATTCAGACAGAAATCAAACAACTAAAAGTAATTAATCGATGCTCGAAATATGTTATCGATATATGTACCGGTATTTGGTATTCTAAGAAAGATTTAATGTGACAATATTACAATGAAAGATGTCGAGTTTCAGCCCCCTGTAGACCAGTTGACAGAATGAAGAAAATCAATCTTCTTTAATTAGTAGAATAAAATCGACAGTAAAAGTATTGATCTTGGTGGTTATAGAATAGTTTATCGTATACATATATATGTAGGCTTGTCATACTGACAATGTATTCCACCACCCACTTCTTATTGTTACTGGACACCACAGTTAATAAAACAGGTTATTACAGGGTTGGCATTTATTATATACAAATAATTAATGCCCTTGTTTGAAAAAAGCCTGAGAGCAATAAGGTGAATAAAATAAGTTGTTCCTCAATGGAATTCAATATAAGAGATTTTTCTTATTTTGAAATTCCTGGTGGAATTCTTGGTGTTTTCGAAATCCATTCATATGGCGATTTACTATGAAATTCGTAAGAAGATTTGCAAAATATAGGTTCAAGAAGACACGATCAAAATGTCTGGATAGCCGAATTGCAGAAAGCAAGTACAGAATGACAATGCAGTGGTGTAAAAGAGATTATATAAAGGTGAAAGGTTCTCAACCAGGGCAGCCCTGTAGTAACCTTTCTATAAAGTATACAATGCCCACGACATCGCAATGATACATTGGAACATGAAAGGGCCAGGTGATAAAGAGCGACATTGTCTGTCCCCCCTCACCTCCCATTCCGTTGTTACGGAAGTCGCTACAGCAACAATGCAGGCCAGCTTGACAATATATTATAACGTTTGCATTTGAACTACGTAAAGCAAAAAGACAAGTGCTCAACAAATATCAATAGAGAGTTTATGATGAGGTAACTAGAACAACAGAAAGAAGCTACAACCAAAGAACTCCTTTTAATCATCAAAGAAAGGAATTTAAGTAAAGTAAAAAGGCAAATCATGGACATTGTTATGGATTTTGTAATTGATTTGACTTAAACCATGTAATGTTTGACAAGATGGCAGATAGTGACAACTTCGTGTGAACCTTCTGATACATGTTAGGTTGTAGCAGGGAAAATTAAACATTACGCGACAATTAACATATAGTAACTATTGACGCTCCACTCGTAAACCCAGGACAAATAGACTTTTGGGGAAGTTAGGTTTTTAAATATGAACTACTGTATATTTAAAATGACTATAGAACCTCTTTTTTATTTGAACCTGCCCAATTACTGTAGAATAGAAGAAGGTTGTGTTGTTCAAATTACAATAAAGCCTATAGAGTTTGCACGAGACAGCGATTTGGGAGACATTTCTATATCAAAGTTTATCAACAGCATATAATACCCACAAGTATATCTTGTAATATTTATAAATCAATGAAAATAATAAAACACAAAACTGAGTTTAACTGAATGCCTACTATATTTAGTAATTTTGATTTATCCTCATAACAGAGATCAACTCAAGTTATAAACTACATTAAAATACAAGTAGATGGTTAATAAAAACAAAAATATTGTATAGACACTTGAATAGCGCGAGAACACACTTTGTCGCCGATTGTCTATCTGATGTGGGCGAAATGTATGGGGTGTCATATCTCGTCAACATGTAACTTTAATCATTTTGAGACAAACATATGGTTATTCTGATTTCTGTTAGTGTAAATGCAAGGTAGGCGAATTGTGTCCAGTTCGTGGCCTTTCCGCCCCCTTTTTTACGAGTTATATACTGCCTGGTATGGTCATTGCAATGATGTTCTGCCTGTTATGGTTATTGCAATTATGTTCTCTCTGGTATGGCCATTGTTATGATGTTCTGTCTGGCATGGTCACTGTTATGATGTACTGTCTGATATGGTCATTGTTATGATTTACTGTCTGGTATGGTCATTGTTATGATTTACTGTCTGGTATGGTCATTGTTATGATGTACTGGCTGGCATGGTCACCAATAGAGATTTGGTTTATGTGGATTTCCTACAACCTTTCTGCAGATTCATTTTCTGGACTCTTTTCTTACTATTTTTCTGTGGATTTATTTTTCTTACCTTGATTCTAAGGATTTATTTCTTATTTTATGTTTGTGAATTTTCTTTAAAAACTAGGACGATAGATAATCCCGTCTGCTGGTTACTAAGAAAATTAACGATAAATATCGATTTTATACACAGCTGAACATCTGTGTATATTTTAGCGTTTTTTATGTGGACACTGAATAATCACTCAATATATCAATGAATTTATAGTTGCCAAGAGAAAACCGTGACATACATATTATGTGAAAATAACAATTTAATCTGAATGGTAACATTTAAAGAGATAAAGTCACGACAGGCCTATTCATATTTCCTCGAAAACTCCTAATCTATTTTATCATTATGATTTCATTCTTAGAAAGAATGGGGTATCAATATAAAAATAAACAAGATAACATATTGTCTGATAATAAAAAACCTTTCGTTTTATATTATTTCTTAAATAAAATCGCATCCTAAATCGTTAAACGACAATTTTGTATATTTAATTTTGAACACCCTCAAGATTTTTAAAATGTAATAGTACAAGGTATAGGGAAGAATCAGGGGTAAAGAACACTGAAATGAAGTGAGGTTTCAAGTCCTACTTTACTTTACCAGATGGGGGGTGGGGTGGGGTGGGGTGGGGTGGGGTGGGGTGGGGTGGCTTAGTGGTCTAGATTGCCTCTCTTCGACCTCTAGCTGGCCGGTCACCTCTGGCTTGCGGCTGTGGTTTCGATCCCTGGTGTGAGCGTATGTGGCATGGAGATAGGGGCGCCTTCTCAACCTCGTGGGTTTCCTCCGGGCACTCCGGTTTCCTCCCACTGCTAATGACCCCTACGCGCAAGCGAATTATTGAAATAAAATTAAAACCATATGTTAGTCCCAAAATGACCTAGTTTGTGTCGAGTGGACGTTAAACCCCATTTCTCTCTCACGTTAAACCCCATTTCTCTCTCTCTTTACCAGATGGACAAATGTAGATGAAGGACATTTTACCCAGACAGTGACGTTTCTGTTTCCGTTCGTCTCATTCCAACTGGCAAGGGTTCTTTAACGTGTACGCCAAAGGGCAAATAGGGCCACGATTTTTTTTACCATCCGAATGACTAGACACCGGTCCGTAATAGCCCACATCATTCCTGCATCACAAACAACGCTACGCTAATTAAGCCACCCTGGGTTCCCAAAAACATAAATAAAATAAATCATTCCAAAACTTGTTTTGTTTTGTTTTTTTGGCCGTGAATGATTGTCCTTTTCCCCAATCGTTAATATATAAAAGAAAAATCAGAACAAGGGTTAGTTGCTGTAATCATACATATTATTATAAAAAATATAATATTTTCTCTGATAATTGATGCAGTGCTAAACTCATCTCTTTTTCATTGAGAATAAATACATCATGCGTGTTATAAATCTGTATAATGTCGGGGGTCTGAAGCAAAAGACCCTTTAAGCAACGCTCTCATTATTAGCATAATCACATGATATTTTATACAAAGAATATAGAATCATTTGTGTAATGTTCCAGCGTGGTTGCTTTGTTTGAAAACAGCTTTTGTGTCTAAAAATAGAAAATGTGTAAATTTTATTTTAGAATATAAACAAAATCCACACTATCTATCCCTGAATGATTTATCATATATATTCGTATTTTACCTCAACAAGTAATATAAGTTTATATGCTTTCAATATAATTATTTCAAATATAATTTAACTCTGTTGGATACGGTAGACTTCAAGGTTTGGGTATTTTCCCTGATGTTTTCATCGAATCACTTAAAATCAGTGTCTCTTTAAAATTTAAATAGGTGAACCAACTGACGGTTTCCATATTACAGTCCAAGTTGTCCAAAGGTCTGGTCTAGATACATTGGTTATCACAAGAAAACTTCACCCAATTCTGGTAACTATACTGCTTTTAATTTGAAGATTTTCCCTTTTTATGTAATATTTTAGTTACAGAATAGCGTTCGATAATATCGACGTGTGTTCTCTTATATATAGGATATATATTAAAACTTTAATTTTAATCTAATGCCCGCTAAATTCAAACAGTCTCACATCAATACATGTATATCTACAATCAATAGTACTTATATTATATATATATATATATATGTTCTTAATTAATAATCAATAGTCATATTGACTGTAATAAAATGTTTATGGTCATACCCCAGGATATTTGTCAATAGCAAAGATGTCAATATTTGCTGGGGATAGTTTTGTTTACAATGTGCAAAGTTTCTTTATTTACAGTCTAAGGAAAATAATAAACAAATAAAATGTATGGAAACACAATACGACTACAAAGATATTATTTAGAGTCAAAGCTATGATAACCGTCTAGTCTTATATTATTTGTCAGATATATGGGTATAGACCAGTATTTGAAGAAAATAATCTATATCCCAACATAAAATATTTACTTGGCTTGATGTTGATACTAATAGTTGTTTGTTTGTTTTTTAAAAACAATATTTTATTCGGGACATCTGAATGGGATGGATGAACAGCTGGTGTTCCCTATGTAAAACCTCGACCGTTAAGGTCATCAATTAAAAACACCCATAGGCTCGTTTATGACATGCCATGTTTCAGAATAAAAACTTGTCTTTATAATCTGAGAATCTATACGTTCGATAAATGTCACAGTGAGAGATTCCTCCATCATTCGTATTAAGGGGCATCATGGGCGATTAGAAGTTCTCACTATAATAGTTAAAAACTATATAATGTAAATGCAAAGGGAATATGCTGAAATTTTTTTGTCAAACTGATCCACTTTGGACCAAGAATTTTGCGATTGAATTTTCGGCATAGCCTCGATCATCATTACCAAAATCGGTACAATAAAAATAAACTCACGATTATCCACTTTTGGATTCAATCATAAATGAGCGTTGAGTAGCGGATACGTTTATTAATGTCTTATTAATAATTTAGATAATATTTTAGGCCTATAAAGAAAGACCTGCAATTGGCAGATTTAGCTCTTGCATAAAGTATGTTTACGACAATGATATAAAAATTGTGTGATTAAATACGTCTTGAACACCTGTGGTATGTACATGTAGGTCTATATATAAGTATGTAATATATCTGCTATTCACTTTATACATACAATCAGGATCTTTTCATTATACCTATCTTACAGGTTATATAATTTATACCAAATTGAAGGAAATCTAATACCTGCTGGGAATTATAAGACCCATAACAAACGTCCGTATAAAGGTAATAATACCCCTTAATGAAGAATATAGACTAATTAGTGAAATAGGTGGTTTAAGTACTAATTGGATAGACCACATACTCTACTCGGTAGACTAATCCAGCAAGGTGAAGTTTGAAAATACTTGAAACAAACTTTAGGAAACGTTGCCGAAATTTAAAATAAAGTTCCGGTACAAAAAACTAAGTGCTGTTAGACTTCTGTAGACTTTCCTTGGTCAATACAAAAATAAATCTCAAATCAACTATTATCAGTACACATTAAACAGACATTATCTAGTCCCCACGCCACCCACCCTTCTCAGTTATAAAATAGACAAACGATGAGATTGATATTGACTTATTAACAATAACAATTACAATATTTTGAAAGTATATTATATCCATACAACAAACATAATTTGCCTTGAGTGTCTCATAAATATCTAATCATGTGCTACATCAAATGACATTAATAGCATTATTATAGCTTAAAACAATAGATAACGACTTAATGACGCTTAATTAAGAAATATTTCTTCTTATCGTCAACATGGCATGTCATGTAACGTACGACATATTGCAGACATGATTTGGGGAAATCCTGACTTGTGTTGATATATAAATGTCTAAATTCAACAACAAATCAATAATAAACAGTTGTCAAAAAATATATTTCTTTACCTTCGCTTTGACTCCATCTTTTCTCTTCGTATCGTTTTTCATATCTGTCGACCTTTGTAAATGTAATCAGCAATATTATCCACCTGAAAGGAGACGCCCACTTCGATGCAACATGCTTAGTGCAATTAAAGACTGTCCGTCCCTGATGATAACGCCGATCACAGGGATATACACATGTCCGTTTAAAAAGGTAAGTAATCGGTACATAAAAGATTACCAACAGACGTTTTGTTATTAACAGGTTTATTCTCTTGTCGAGAGTACGTCTTAACGTTAACTGTACACTGACAACTAGTCCTATTCTATTTTAACGGAGCTTTAAAAAAAACAGATCGATAATGATAATAAACGGGGATTATCTCCCTTGTAACGATAAGGAACAGCTGTCTGCTGGAGGAAATAATAATGACTATATTCCTTGCTTTTTATCTCGAACAAAAGATTACCTCCCGCAGATTACACAACTATACAACGACGCGAACATCTGCATTCGAAGCGTGTGTTTAAAATGAAGACCTACGATCCCGTGTACCTCATTATTTTCATAAAAAAATATTAATTTTTGAAAAATTAGTCAAAGATTTAAAGGATATGTAAAAATGTAATATACCAACAAACAAGGCGCCAGCAAAATTGTAAAATTTAATTCAGATTTTTATTTAAGCCTATTACACATGAAAAAAGAAAATCTTCCTTTACTATCACCACCGTACGTCACAGAGACAGAAATGAGTTCAAGATCAACAAGTATATACACATAATAATTCAAACTAAAATCGGTAATCTATATTTTTGGGTGGATTTGGGTGTGTGTCGTGTAATATTTAAGCCTATTACACATGAAAAAAGAAAATCTTCCTTTACTATCACCACCGTACGTCACAGAGACAGAAATGAGTTCAAGATCAACAAGTATATACACATAATAATTCAAACTAAAATCGGTAATCTATATTTTTGGGTGGATTTGGGTGTGTGTCGTGTAATAGGTCTTAGAATGGAGGGTCAATATCCGTCTACAGCATGGGTCGTGGACCATAAGATTTGTTATTTGCGTGATGTTGGACAAGATGTAATTGAATGTACTATATATCCCGCCCGAATTTTAAAGCTCAATGTCAAAGAGACATTATTTGTACCAAATCTGTATATCACACCGTGAAGTGCAAAAGATAAGCATGGTTGGATCTAGTTCAGCCCTTAACGTATTAGGTAATTTCGTCACTTACACATGGTTCAACTTTATTTCAATACTTCATTTGCGCGTAGGTGTCTTTAGCTATGGGAGAAAACCGGAGGACCGGGAGCAAACCGATGTGGTTGAAGACGCGACCCTACCTCTTGTTACTCACAAGTAGAGAATCGAAACCACGCGATTTGACTCAATGCCAGACACTGTGATCTAAACCACACGCCCCTCCCCCCGCCCTGATTAGCCTCATGTCTGCAGCCTACAACTTTTTTCTTTTGTATTGGACCACCACGTCTTCAGTTTTCACCCAAAATCTCAATTCGGAATTTATTTTACTAGCTGGTCAGAATACCCAGGATCGTGTCAGGATAAAACATCAAACACAACTAAGTACGTGTCAAGGGAAGAGAGGGCATCACAATTAGTGCTTCTTCAATAGTCCGCTGGCTGAAAAGGAGTGTGTAGGTGTTGGGATTGGCACCCAAGCTGTGAATTTGCGAGTCCAAGTTTCTTGAGAAACTTGGTCTTATAAATTCACAGCTTGGGGAGGAGGGATTCCTTCCTGCAGCCACCTGACTACAGTAAATGACCTTCAAAACATAATATATTAACATATACAAAATGAATAATAATATTTATTACAGTTTTGAAGAGGTCAATTATGTTAAACTTAGAAATGCAACAAAATTAGAATCTGTCCACTGCCATACGGAACAGCCTTCATGGTTCAGTGCTAACCAACCAGTGACAAACGTGGCTGCCACTTACTAGTGGTATGTGATGGTCAGTTATATGAAATGATCCAGAATTCTGCGATATTGCAGCATATAATATATACGTGTATATGTTAGTTTTACGGTGGATGATTGAGCGCTCGAAATAATTAAAGTTGGGTTCCCAGCAAAGTATTTATCGGGTGGTTATTGCCTATAAAAGTATGGCAATTTTGGTATGTATGGAAAGTGGAGATACCCAATCTTACTCGAAAAATACTGGATTCCCTGAAAAACACTCATGGAGCGTATACAGGACAAAAATGTAAGGGGTTCCCTTAATAGTCAACCCGACTAATAAGGGTACCTGCACGCTTGGCGTTGAAGGCTGCACGCGAACTTGAGTGATTTGTGTACATGTTGAAAAACTTTATGAAGAGTTAGACATACAACAATTTCTGGGGTAAAAATCACGGAAAAAGACGCGGGCAGTGGATAATCCGAGAATTTAATTAGGATTCGATATTTGTAGTAAATAGTCAGCGCTTTCAGACAACATCGTCTTGTGTATGCAATGCATTCTCCCCTGTCGTCTGCCACCGTTGCCATTGGTTACGGCAAGGTGTAATCGCCTGACGCAAACATGTCTCTTTCGATAGAATTTTATAGCAGGCTATTCTCGTCAATTACAATGTTTTGAGAACGATTTGAAGCAAAATTATGATAAAATAACTAGTTTGAATATGTTTTTAATTCTAATATATCATCAAATCACCCAGTTTGTATCCGGGAACCCAACTTTAAGCCGAGCACTCGAAGTACGAAGTCTATTATACGGCTAAGTATCATGTTTATCTAGAATCACATATAGTTGAGGGCACCATAATCCCGAACCTGAATTATCCCAATTTATCCTTCTTGACTGGGTGACAAGATGTAAAAGTGTATTTTGACATGAAAAACTTAAAATGTGTCCCCCCTACCCCCCCCCCCCAAAAAAAAAGAAAGCAGCTCGCTTAAATCCAAGAAATTGTTTCAGTTTAACATTTTTAATGGAGGATAGTCCAGTAAAAATGAGAACATCGGGGTACAACGCTTTTTCCGACTGCATAAAAAAATATCATGACAACTGAAACATATTCTTTACATAAAATTCGTCACAATCCTATACTCACTCCACCTCAGCTGTCGGGACTATGGCGGGGGAAAGCGGCAAAAACTTAATGCCATGTAGAAATGTCTAATTCAAAACACACATGTAACATAATGCCATACCAAATACCTAAAACGTCTAATGCAAAAAACAAAATACAAGAAACCTCTAATACAAAATACCTCATACGTCTATTGCAAAAGACAAAATACAAGAAACCTCTAATACAAAATACATATAACCTCTTATAAATTGATTTTACAATCTGAAACATCTACCATAAGCATTAGATGACATATCTCGTTGTCATTACTTACGTTTCCCCACTGAATTATCTTTATTTAGGTCAATGTCAAGGTCACCGAACACAACTTGGCGACCTATTCGGCTAGCGAGCTATTCGACCGATCCAGCTGGCAACCTGTTCGTTGGCAACCTATTCAGAATTAAGACAACAGTCGCCCAAACTCATCTATTTTTAACAACCAATAAAATCCAACGTTACGTCTATCAAATGAAAGTAGAATAATATATTATTTTATCAATTCCTTTAGCTCAGAATAGAGATGTAATTTCGCATTATCGTACAAAATTCTAGACATCCAACTAAATATATTCCGAAAGGTACTTAAATAGGCTTTCTAAGTATTATCAGTAAAAAATGGCATATTCATATTAAAGGGGTGCACTCTCTTCCTAAACATGACCAATTTTTTAAAAATTTTAAAGGGAAAAACTGTTAATATCTCGTGTCAAAATTCGGACCATCGTACAAAATTCTGATGATCCAACTAAATATATTCTAAAAGGTAATTGAATAAGCTTTCCAAATATTATTAGTAAACGTTGGCACAATCATTTTAAAGGGGCGCGCTCTCAACCTGAACATAGCCAATTTTTCAATATTTTAAAATGAAAGAACGGTAATATTCCGAGTCGAAATTCGGACCATCGTACAAAATTCTGAGCATCCAGCTATATATTTTCTGAATGGTAATTCAATAAGCTTTCTAAATATTATTAGTAAAAGTAGGCACAATCATATTAGACGTTTTAGGTATTTGGTATGGCATTATGTTACATGTGTGTTTTGAATTAGACATTTCTACATAGCATTAGGTTTTTGCCGCTTTCCCCCGCCATACGGGACTGGCAGAACTGTGACAAGGCTGAATGCTGTATCACCTGATTGCAATTCTGTCACTTCGGGACGTTCCGGACAATCGAGAACCCCCACGGAGAACGCAGATGGCGGTGGTGTTGTTATAGTGAATAATTGTCACGAATAATTAACAGCATTAAAATTCTTTCATTAACTTCATTTATTTTCTTTGAACAAAAATGTCAATATTGCAAATACAGTTTGTTTTGAGAGAAGCCCGTGAAATAAATATAAATTTAATGTTGTGTTTTTTACGAATTAGGGTCCTATGCAATATGACAACTAACCCATCCTAAACACAACAGACACTTGCAAATTAGTTATCAGCCAGGCTCCGCAGCGTCATAAATGTTTTCTGTCTCTGGCGCAAGCGCGCCCCCTATAATTCAGTGATCCTTGCACGGCCGATGTTTCTCAGTTACATTATGTATTTTCTCAACATTTTTGTTTCGTCTTTAAACAACTTAGGAATCTGTTATATTTTGATTAGATGTTGAATTTTTAAATCAAATAGATAAAAAGCATCGTATTTGATAGGAACATCAAGAGAAATTGCACCTTCCGGTTATTTATAAAGTTGTAGGGAAACCGTTATAGGATGGAAAATGGTGTCATTGAAGGGAATACTTAATGGAAATTCGAGTTTTGTCAAACTATAAGGGGTGTTTTCTACACTGTGCCACCAACCACCATCCTCAAAAGTGTTGTAACATTCTGGTGATTTCCGGTCCCATGTGCAGAAGGGACGCGGTGTTCCCGTTGCATTACCCAAGGGGTTTGATGTATCACTTCCGTCTACGAGGCCTTCTGGACATTGTTCAATTGAAACGTTTTTGTAGTACAGACGATAATCATCTTCCTCTGAGCCTAACCTGAAATCCTTGTAGAAAATCTGGTGGGAACCCTGATTTGTGACAAAATAGACTTGCAGGTCGTAGTTATCGGACTTGGTTAGTTGATAAATGTTTTCCAGTCCTATCCAGTGAGTAAACATGGTTGGTCCAAATATATATTTATAGTCCAGCCACGTTCTGTTGAAATTGACCACTACATTCTTGTCTCGTTGTAGAACGACGACCTTTCCTTCATTATAATTACACAATACTTCCATTGGTCTGCCAGTGCCATCAGGATGAATTATGGTGGGAACGTTGTTCCAAGACCATGGCGAATTTTTATACTGAAGAAGCTGACCTTCATGGCAATCTGCAATACGAACAGGTATGGGACATAATCTTGAGAACATCCTAAATAACCCCCATCATTACTCTTGCACGGACATCGGAAATTATTTGGGAGCCACGGTGGCTCAGTATGTAGGACACTGCCTCACTAACATGGAGGTCCGGTGCTCGATCCCGGTTCAGTATTGTTTAACCTTGTCAGTGGTGCATAGGGACGACCGTAGGTAATAGGGTAAATCAGTCGGAAAGTCCCGATGAACTTTCTCGATGTTACTCTTAGAAAGCTGTAGGCTATGTAACCTAAGTTTAGGATATTTTTTTGAAGTTAAATTTACCTTTGATATAGTCAAAACAATTAGGCGGAGAGAATCCAGCCATGCAGGTACAGTTATAACCATTCCACATTCCACCATTATGACAGCCTTCTGGTGATATTGGTTCACGACTTTTAATATCCTGTAAGTGTAACAAAGATCAATATATTTTAAGCGATTACTTACTTTTGAATGCAGACATTTCCGCATATATATCGTCTCTCATAATTCTTAATATATGTCAGTTGTTTTAATACTTGGTATTTTTCAATTTTGAATGTGATGTATTTACAACTGTTTTTAAAGACTTTAATAAACTAGGCCGACTACTACTTATAAAAAGTAAAAGTCACTGTCCACCTAATACACCGTTTAAATTTAACCAGAATGACTAATGTAAAAGCAACTGACCATCTTGTTTATTCAAAATTGTTTAAAGGAATTAAATTCTTTTAAACAATTTTGAATAACCAACATAAATTAGAAATATTCCTGCGAAATTTGTAGAGTCCATTATTGAGTTGAAATGAATGAACGCTTACATTGTATTCTAAAGTTTAGCCTGAAACGACCCCTCGTTTTCGGTCTATTCCTACCTGCTTTAGAGTTATGGGGAAAAAGATAATGTGTTACCTCTAATAATAATCTACAATTTTTGTCTGGCCGAAATGTCTCGCATGTGCCCTCGTGTATACCAGCATGAAGTTCGCATGTGTATTCTTGACCTCCCGAAGTATCTGGACACACTGTTATTGCACGACACCATTCAGTTCTGGCACATATCACTCCACACATGGTGGTTGATCGGGCTTTAATGGTTGCCTTTATCCGTACATTGGATCTTGTATTCTTACATACTTCATAGAGACGATTAACTTCAACGCCAACAGTCGCGAAAACAGATCCAGAGTTTTTAAAACTTTGTAGAAAAAAAAGTACTATTGCCGCTAACTGCATGATGGCGGTGAACATAGATAGTAGGCCTGCTGTACCACCTCCTGCTACGTCCCAGCTAAATCTATGATAAAAATATTGGGTCGTGTGGTATAAATATTGGATCGTTTGCTGAATCAAATGTGTTGACAATAGAATGATCACGTTCGGACTGACAAACACAACCCACAGAACAAAAATATTATTTGTTTCTTTGTCTTGCATAAAGTAATGGGGCTTTAACGTGACGAAAGAAATAATACCAACAACCATTTGCAAAATAAATATTTTTGGGGCTGTTGTCCGCGTCTTAGGCAAATAAATAAAGCTGGTAAATGAGTGTTTATTTGATAAATCATTTGTAGTTTAATTAAACACGTGTAACAAAGACTATAGAACAAGTACCATCATCTGAAAAGAATACTTATGGCAACTTCTCAGTGCATTAACTAAGGGGCATTGTCAGATATGACATTGTCTGTGATATTTCACTAATGATCTCATGTTATCGTTTCATTGATGGGTGCCTTGCATGGTGTAGGGTGTGCTTATTCGTTCAAGAACTTCTGTACTTTTATAGTCATACGTTTGAAATAGATGTCTAGATTTTCACCCCACGACAATTTATATGAATTGTAATATGGCGGTGGGTCTTTAGTTCAATAATTGACTAATCCAATATTTGACAGTACATGTGTGTTTATTCAGAATAATAAACAAACAAACAAAAATAATCGATAAAATAGTTGGGAATGATCTCTAGCAGCTATGTCTCAACAGAAATGAAACATTGGATGTCGACTAAATTTGTAACGGGTCTCGAGTCCGTCAATAAATCTGATCTTTATTGAGATGACACATAATGGCAAACAATCCACAAGCTTTATATTTTCCGTTAACAAGGTAACACACACACACAGAGACAGAGAGAGAGAGCGGGAGAAATGGGGTTTAACGTCCACTCGACCAAACTAGGTCATTTTGAGACTAACATATGGTTTCAATTTTATTTCAATAAATCGCTTGCGCATAGGGGTCTTTAGCAGTGGGAGGAAACCGGAGTGCCCGGAGAAAACCCACGAGGTTGAGAAGGCGTCTCTATCTCCATGCAACATACGCTCACACCAGGGATCGAAACCACAGCTGCAAGCCAGAGGTGACCGGCCAGCTAGAGGTCGAAGCGCGGCATTCTAGACCACTAAGCCATCCCAATCCCCCTAAGGTAACAGAAGAAAACCAATAGGATTCATCGTATCATAACCATAACCAATGTTTCACATCAAATTTGAAAGAAAACTATAGCCGCTATCGCATTAATAAGGTTTAGGTGTGTAGGGGTGGGTGGGTGAATAACGATAGTATTCGTCCTCTACCCCAATTCTTCCCTCCACGCTGACGAAGTTTTGTACAAAGGGGAGGTAACTCCATAACTGGAGTTCACAGGGTGTTTAATATCGATGTTGTTGGTAAAGAATACGTTGAAAACTGTATCCTCCAACGAGTTAACGAGTCCATTGTTAACGGCTGGATATGAGTATAACAATGTGTAGTGAAAACTATTTACAGAAACATAAAATTGAAAAGATATTACATTGTAAAAAACATGTTAATTGGTATAATTCGTATTCATCAGTCTTTTCTCCGGCATAGTTGGTCTTCTACCCTTTCGACCTTTATTTCGTTCCCTTTCCTATTTCCTTTAAATATGAATGGTATAGGAAAACCGTGTACAACAAATCAAGTATATTAAATCTAAATTGGATTATGTTAATGCCACTCGATTTATGTATTCATTATATCGAAGAACTCGGCTCAATATAGGTAGAATATGACATGATAATATGAACAATGATTAATTTCAGCGTAAACACTTTTAAAGTTTGTTCGTGGATTTCATTTACGCACAGTTGCGCATTCGCTTCAATTGTTTTCAATTTCTTCCACTACATAGCAGTATTATCCTTAACCCACAATGTCTGAAATATAATAAGATGTGTATACTTTTATTCAAAATTGCATACAAAAAAATATTTCGTTGTTTATTTTGTGATAACAAATAGAAAGTTCATTTGATTTAAACTAGATCGCCAATAATATTAATCCTACCATATGGCGTTAATGATACTACTCACTTTGTCTACATTAATCTTTGAAAAATTGAATGTAGTTGGATAGTACTTACTAGGTTTAGTTTGTTTAATAACTGATATGTCATCTATTGCTATATCACTTCCATAATGTAAATTGACTGTTCCTTCTATAGCTAACTACAAATAATCGAGGTATTTAGCAGAGTTAGAAAGAACAAAAAACACATTTAGAATTCAGGTGTTGCACCCGCTGAGTAGGCACTTGCATGGTACAAATAATTACGCTAGCCCCCTTTGGACTGCTCGTGGGGCTCACTTAATTTCATCGCTTAAAAACCCATTTATATGACACATGCGAAAATAATTCTGGCGGAATATAAAATGTTACTTACCTTATATATTCCTGGAGCTAAATCTAGACGAGCTTCAGACCAGTCCGGTCCTTGTCTACCTGTTACTTTAAATAATACCTCAGCTGCTCTTTTATCTGATACTTTATTTATTGATAATGATCCAATACCATGCCCGTTCATATGGTACCACATCCTTACACTACAATTACTCTTCACCATGAATTTGGGACTTACCATTCTGGATATTGAGTTTGGTTGAAGAATTTCATGACCATTAATAAAGGCATAATAACCCTCTATGGTACAAATAAATAAAAATGTAGAATTAGGATTCTTTCATATCTGATTCCGTAAAGGTTTGAATTCATTGAATTAGGTTATAGTATTGTTGGCGTTCCTTGGTGTTTCCTTGCTATATATTTTAAGTTTAAACTTCCACATGAGGTTCGTGTAATGGTAAGGTAAGAGAATCTCGCATAACAGAGTCAATGTGTTCAATTGATGCTTGGATGTAGAAAAGTACGTCATCTTTTTCATATGTTTTTGTTTTACTTCTTTTTAGTGATGGGGGAGGGTAGGGTAAATAAGTTTTGATGCCATTCTTGTCAGCGATATGACTTCGGTGGAAGTGGGCGTTAAATAAAGCTATTTCACAAACCATAGGGCACCATCTCGTGGATCCTGATTGCAAACCGTAAAAGTCTTTTAACAAAGTCACAAAAGTAAGCATGCTGCCATTCTTGTTTTTCTTTTTTATGTTTTACAAATTAAAAGTTTTGTCCTGAAAGCATTGTTTATAAAGATCAGGTGTAGTATGTCAGCCATAACAGTTCATAGGCCTACCTGAGCCACCAGTTGTATGATCTGCTGAGGGACCTGATGTTCTGTCGGGAGTACCTAGAGATGTTCTCCTCCAATCAAACTGGTCCTCTGTATCTTGATACCAGTGACAGAAACTCTTGTCAAAATTACAGGCTATTTCTTTAAACGTAAAATTGTACAAGCTATTGAACATGTCGGTACATTATGGTATTTTACTGTCTGCAACCTATCCCCCAAATTTATTCAGTGCTCATGTTAGATGTTAGTATTGGTAATTTATGTTCATGGTAAATTATTGTTTACTTTGGAAAGGTCTATTTCTGGATGTCTAGAATAACAATGTACCAAGGAGTAGCAGTACGAATAGCCGTCTGCTTTGAGACGTTTTTCAGCTGCATTTCTAGGTCATATGTAACTATATGCTTTCAAACAATTGCTGTCTCTTAAGAATAGCCATTTTGTCTGAGGGTGTGCACTCTTTTATAGATGGAAAAGACATTTCTGTAATTGAAATGTTTGTTTCTATTTCGGAATCCTATATAAAAGCATCGGAGTATCTAAGGTTTATAAAATCAGTATGCTCCTTTTACTGACCAACGACAGTACTTAAAATTATGCATTTATTAATAGATTACATATATTTATAGAGATCAGAAACGGTAGACCTCTTGTTCCTATCGTGAATTGAGTTTCGATATACACAATCGGCCATTTCGAAATTCTGTCAAATGATCTAAAATTTGGATATACCGTCTGAGTTCTTGATTAATTTGTCTGCGATGTAACCCCTGGTAGCAGCGGACATCAAGCCCCAAGACCTAACGAATGAACGATCAATTATCTACTTGAGTAGCACTTAGATGTAAGTGATCCATTTTATCAATTTGATAACACGTTATCATATATCTTTTTACTTATTGTGACCTACATGCTTTATACGTACCATTAACATCATAGATTGTTTCTTGTGTCGTTGTCGGAGGAGGTACGGTTATTTCTGGAAATAAAAAATCGATCATTGATAACAACTAGACAATAAGTAGTTTGCCTGTTAACACAGGATATTGTAAATATCAATTGATGCATTTGACCGATGGTTTTACGTTCTAGAAGATACAAGCTGATAATAGTTAAACATTCTGCTTCCTCCAAATACCAGTTCCGAAGAGACTTGACGATTCCAAACTCGGAACTTCAAACCCAGACCAGGCCCGAAGTAATTGACAAATATATATGTGTACCTATACAGATTGTCTTTGTTTGCCTGTGAAGGATAATAATCAGAATATGCTCCTTTTTAAATGTGGATGCAAGGACCCGACGGCCCCATGCAAGCTTAATACGATCCTAACCATGACTCACGATAGTCAACATTCTTCTAGGGCAATTTTTAAAGAACCCATTTTAAAGGATATGAATGTATACAAGTCGAACTTTTTCTCAGTTTGTCATACAGATACGATCCAAAATTCTTGTTTCGGATATATTTTATTGATCTCTTCATTTGAATTAGTGAGATCCAACCGCACTGCCAAGACGTAGAGAGTGCATCTTAATAATAAAACCGAGACAATAATTTACAAACCGGTTTTTGTTTAAATATAAAGAAAAAAATTAACAGTAATACATACTTCCAAAACTACCATAGATTTTTATATCATCAATAGCTACATCACTTCCATAGTGTAAACGAGCTGTAGCTGATATCCATAACTAAAAAAGAGGTCATTTATTATCTTATTTATCCACATTGATGGCATAGAAAAACGTATAAACCTGTTTTTTCCAGATCCATACCCATAGAAGTTCGTGTGCTTCGAATAAGAGGTCAGTTACCTATAACCATCTTTAATCTCTAGATAACAGTACTTCGAAGAGCGTCGCAACCAAAGAACAACAAAATGAGTAGCGCTTGATAACCAGTTTCACGTCCAAAAATGTCAAGTATATCACATTACAACAATATGGTTTTAATAATTATTGCATACTATTTAGATTTCAAGAACTTATCAAATAAAAAATATATTTTATAACGTTATTATGATAGAATAACTCGACGCACCTTGTACGTTCCCTTCGGTAGATTTATTTTGATGTTTTTCCACTCAACACCTCGTCTCCCGCGCTGTTCCCATAGTATCGTCCTACTATTAACGGTGGTGTTGATCAGCCCAATCTCTAAATTACCAATACCAATTCCATTCATGTGATACCAAAGTTCAAAAGATACATCGGTCGTGACAATCAAAACTGGTGAATTAAGTTCAGCTGTTGCATTGGGGAAACCAGCAATGCTGCCTGACAAGTATGCATAAAAACCGTCTGGAAATTGAAATATATATTTTTAACTTATGGAATAAATAACAGACATAAAGGATAATTCCATCTAATAAACCATGAATTAATAGATTTATTTACTTTGTAAGTTTCTATCTAATTATGTTTCTATAAGCAGAGATGTTTCTATTCTCAATAGTTGTGAAGTTGTTGATTCTGAACCGGGAATGGTTTAAATGACTTACACATACCAATTACCCCACCAAAAACTCATCAAATCACAGATATGGGATAATAAAATGCGATACTCACTTCCTGTTGTGTGGTCATGTTGAGGTCCGGAACTTTTATCCGGTGTTTTTAAATTTGTTCTAACCCAGTCGAGATTATCTGTCTTTGATTGATACCACTCACAAAAATCATGTTCAAAATCACACGATACATTACTGGTAGTTGAACCTAAGACGATAAAACTAAGGTTATTAATAATTATCTTTACTCCTTCTGAGACATAAAATATAATACGTTAGAAGTGTGATTTTTAAAGTTTATTAGAAAAATATAAATATCTTTAAAAGGCATTTAGTGAAAGCAATATAAAATAACAGACAGCTTTATGGATAACATTCACTGCCATACATCTGTCTGCTATTAAATATATATATGCAGATAATATCCATTTGAAGTGACAATAACATCGTATCCTATAGTTTTGGATAATATTTTTTTGCAGAAATGTACAGAATAAATCTGGTATAAAAAAAATCAACAAAAATAACAACAAAAACAAAAATCACAACAACATTTACACACGAAAAGTCCGCAAAAAAAACAAAACACCAACAAACAAGATTGTGATAAATAAAAACTTAGAAATTAATTTATCTAATTTATCTATCTCTTCTTACTTCAAAATACTGGTATCTATATTATAAAGTACTTTATATCAAAAAACATACCAATTAAAGCCGCCAGCATGACAACAATTCCTGGTACTATAGTACTGGTCATTTTGAAAAACTTCAGACAAAAAAAGAAAACCAACTTTCTTCAAGATTTGTACTTAATGGAATGGTGTTATACGGCGGGACGATTATGGGATTCTGATAACCCAAATAACTGTGATAAGAGAAATAAAGTATGTTGTGGCCTGGAATTTTTATTTTTTATCAACATTCTGCTTTGTATATATTGTTTATCTAATATGTATCCGTACAATTGACGTGATCGTCACACCTGGTAACTACAAGTTTTAGTTTAGTACGGTTGGTTTATCCAAGCGACCTGCAATGATAAGAGCTCCCTGGTGGCAGATTAAAGACATCAAGGTCGAACCACTGATATAAAACGATTTTAACACTTATGATATTAAACAAAGAATGGAATATTTTTTACGCTTACTTGACACAATGTCATCTTTTAAAAATAAAAGAAAATGCGAACAACTTATGACAAAATTTTAATTGGGGTATTTCTTAATTGATCTCAATTGTCTAGACGGGACATAAAAGTTTTAGAGCACTTTTATCAGAAAAGATCCAATATTTTGAATTCGACAACCAATGCAGTTTTTTTTTTCAGTATCGGATTGATATGAGAACATGAGTTTGACCTATAGTAACAATGGAAGTAGTTGTATTTTCGATGCGCTA
This sequence comes from Patella ulyssiponensis, assembly GCA_963678685.1. Classification (NCBI taxonomy): domain Eukaryota; kingdom Metazoa; phylum Mollusca; class Gastropoda; family Patellidae; genus Patella; species Patella ulyssiponensis. The sequence goes on along the minus strand of OY783228.1, from coordinate 42,024,659 downwards.
AAATCATTTGATACTTTGAAAAGGTCATGTTTTCGATGCGCTAAAATCATTTGATACTTTGAAAAGGCCATGTTTAAAAGATATCAAAGATTTTACTGTAGCTGCGATTGCGTCTTCTATGAGGAGATAGTGAATCGGGGCTACTTTTGAAAAAAGAATAACAAATTTTTGCATAAATCAATGGTTTAGTAGAAATGATGCTTAATGGATGTGAATTCTAGCAATGTTCCAGTTGCTTCCTCTACATGGTATCCCTAGGATAAGCCTATCGGGAACGTCACATTATAATCAGTTTGTAATCATTATGAATCGAATCACATAAATGAAGTGCCGCGGCATGCCGATTATACCAAACTCGATTTTTGGTCGTTCCAGAAATTGGGAGAAGGGCATTATTTTTAGTATAATAACCAGTGGAACAAATGCTGCAGCAATTCCTCTAAGGTATGCCAATTTTTTTACCTCCCAAGATTCATTGATTCAATTGGCGGAACAAATGCCCCCACTCCAATAAATTTTCAGTCTTCCTGTAAACACTGTTTAAACTAAAACATCACACCAATACAATGTTTATCATGTTTAAGTCAGGGGGTGCCGTATTCATATTTTTTTCATGACTTTTACATATTGAATTTTACGCTCGAGTCGTGAACTGCACGACAAAGAGAATTTTTGGGGTCACCCCACAATGCCAGTTTTTAATCCCTGAACAGTTAATGATTATCGGATTATAATTAACACCTTAATCAAGTAGGCCAGTTTCATGGTGTAGAGAAGTGTGATCAGACAGATATCACAAGATGGATAACGTTCAAGTAGATGTTAGCTTCATACCAAATGATCGTGGGAGTTGGAAGATAGACTGGTAACTGAAAAGCGGCGCCTCCATGAAAGACATTACACTGTAAAATTAAATTTAGAATTATTGAAAATGTATATTTTATGGGAAAATGTTTGTAAGTGAATGGAAAATGATTAAAGGAAATGTTTAAATGATAACTTGTACATTCTATGCTAAAATGATAAAAATGTGTAATAATGTGTAAAAACAGTGGATGTGAACTGGAATAAAGTATTGAAGTGAACTGTCTGTCTTTTAATCCTAACTAATCCCCATCGTTGCATCGTTTATTGTTAATTAATTCCTTAACAAAGGAACTGGCATAGTGGGGGGTAAATCGAATTTTTATGAGGATGATCCAAATGAAACCAAACATGATTATATAACTTTAGTTTATGAGGATGCATATTTGACAATCACCTTGTTAACTACAATACTATATAAATATACACATTGACATTTACAAGAAAGTTGTATAGATATTTAAAGTATTTTGTACATTTTGTGTATTTTGAATGGATTTCAAAAAGTAAACATAAGTGTTTGTGTTTTAATTTGTACATTATTTAACCTAAACCTTGTAAGACATATGTAGATTTCACAATGTAAGACATATAGATTTTGCTTTGTAATTTTTTTTTTTTTTTTTTTTTTTTTGGGGGGGGGGGGTGTATATTCAGACCCCCCCCCCCCCCCACTGGGCCCATGTGTGACGCCCATGACCAAGAGCAGACACCCTCTCTAAGATCCAATGATTCAATTAGGATTATTGACAACAACACTTTCCGGACTTTTTCTGTAACATTTTTGGATCTGGTCGCATATAGGAATAAATTCCCGTACAGGAATTTGGTAACCAAACATGGAATGGCATGACTAAAAAGGCTGTCGTTTCTCAACATTGCTAGAGCTTTATGACATGTAGTAATATTTTAATTTGTTTCAAAAACTAGCGTTTGTTCCGTTTACTGAAAAGGCAATATCATTACCATGCAATAATGTGATAATAAACTAATACTGAAAGATAAAGATATAGATATAGATAACGATAAGTATATGGATATGTATCATGAAGATCTTTCATCTGTATTGTTCGTTATCTGTCTCCCCTGAACTAAATGATTAGCATCAGATCATTTACTAAAACATCATTGTAAAAATGGGGTTACAAATATTAAATTCGATCCTGTATTTGTGTCTTTGTGTATGGATAGTTTCAGGTAATTTGTTTACATTTGTTAATCAGTTTGTATTCCAGGAACGGATAAAATATGAGACATCCTTTTGGATATCTATGCCTAATAATATGATTTATATATTCATATGTGTGATGTGGGTGGGCGGTAGCTACAAAATACTCTTGAAAATATTTTTATATTAAAATAGGTTTTCGTATCTTTTCTGCCTTTGAAAACTGTTCATTGACATAATTTCCTTATTAAAATCTTATCCAGTGCGGAGTGCCTGATAAGGAATAGTGTCCAGACATTCGGATGGAATTAAAAACTGAGGTATCGTTTACACGCTGGCTTGTATCTAAACGAATTCTGGTGCAGAAATGTAGGACATTAAACCCCATTTCACTTGATTTGTTAAAATCCATATGCAGGCCAATCTGATTAAAACACAGATCCAATTTCGTTTCGTTTTTTATAGTTCAAAATTTCATTTTTACTTGTCTTTACTACTCTTGGATCTGGAGGACTTGTTATTTAATTCGTGTTCTGGCTGAAATGAGGGGTCAGCCAATCAAATGGTCTGTCGAATCGACCGTTTGACCTTTTCATGCGTGGAACTGTGGGTAGATATTACCAGCCAACGACGTCTATACCAGAGCTCTGGTCTATACTATAAACACCAGCGGATAGAAATCATAACAAAACAAAAGTGGATTTTGAAAAGCATGGCGGTCGCTAATTGGTTAATCGAATGACTGACGTTATCGGGTCAAATGTCCCGTGCATAGAAATATTATGGTCCCGTGCTTGATACCTGACGTAATAGAACGTGAGCTTCCACTATAACTAGTTAGATCTACATGAGTGTAGGCCATCGAAAGTATAAAAAACGAAACGAAATATAGATCTATATTTTAATTAGATTGTATGCAGGCTTGCCTACGCTAGTAACAACAAAACACAATTTATAACACACGAACTGGTGTATGTTTGGAGAGTGTACACGTGCATCCCACGTACTGTAACACAAAAGTGTACTGGCCCCAACACATAATGTTATAGTTACCACCAACACATAAAGTTATTGTTAGCCCAACACATAATGTTACAGTTACCACCAACACATAATGTTATTGTTATCCCAACACATCATAATATAGTTGTTACCATCACATAATGTTATAGTTTCCCCCAACACATATGGTTTTAGTTGGCACCATCACATAATGTTATAATTACCCCCAACACATGACGTTTTAGTTGCCACCATCACATATTATTATAAAACTGTTATTGTAAGTTTAATATTTTATTAATGTGTGTGTTTGAATGTTTAAAGGTGTTGACCAGAAATCAATTAGCTGCCATTTTGAAGAAGAATTCTGTACGTGGACGTCTGCTCAAAGCTATAAATATGCGTGGAACAGAACAGACAAAGCAACACCTGATAGCACGTCAGGTCCACGTAAAGATCACACATTCTGGGGTAAAAAAAAAATCATATACATTAATATTATTATTAAATGCAGATGTATAGGCCTTGCCGATCTCGGTAAATCGCGAACCATAATTCTAATACAACTTTCAAAATGGTGTCGCCATCCGAGCATGAGATAATTATAAGTGATTTTAAAATACAGATGTGATGTCATCCTTTGATGTTGGCGTACCATTATTTCAAATAACGGTACGACCATTGTGCCAAGCGTACATTATTCATACCAGTTGCAATTCGTACAATATCAATCTATTACTTAATGTCTCGCACTCGACCATTAAACTACACATAAAGGGCCTGCTCACCATTCTTTAAAATCTAAAGTTTACACATTGGTGATGCATTTATTCTAGCTGACTATAACTAATAACATTTATTTATTCTAATAATATGTCGCGAAAGGCAAATTAACATCCTGTAATTTGAATTGCATAATGGACTATATTAATTATATATCCATATCCTTCAGATAGTAATAGTACCTTTGGATATTTCATCTATACACATGGATATGACGCTGGTAGAGAAAATATATCCGCCATTTTGACCAGTACCGGTATACATTTACCAGTAGCTGCTAATTTTAGTTTTTGGTATTACATGAACGGCATTAATATAGGATCGCTGACTTTACGTCTTCTTGATCCACGAACACCAGAAAATAACATAGTTCTATGGAGTTTGTCAGGAAGACAAGGTGGAATCTGGAAGCAGGCTATCGTTCTACTTGAGGTAAATAAAAAATGGTTTAATTCTCCTACTTAGTTATAAAGATATTCAAACATATACAAACGATATGTTCTTTAAGAAATGATTGCTTGCTTTTCATGTCGAACATAAACATTATTTTATTCTATTTTGTACATAAAGGGTTCAACGGAGAATGATACCTTCAAGTTAGAGTTTGCCTCCACAGCAATGGGTCCTGTTGGAAGTGACATCGCCCTTGATGATTTCATGTTGTCTAACGAGAAGCAGCGTAATGCATCTGGTCACACGGTAAGTCTTACTGTTGATATACTAGTGTGGCGGTTTGACTCGGTATCCGGTTTGCTTAGGCACTTCGTTCGTTAACGCCCACATTTCAGTGTGGGGTGCATTATGCCATCCCTTGAACGCAAAAGACAGCACCGTTTTATACCCTGGTGACATAGCTTTTTTGCCATGTCTAAATATTAAAATAAATTAAAGTTCGATAATATCGGCCTAATTTCTTTATATAAATTCTCTGGACAATTGAGAGATAGAAGAACCACTGCCAACAACAGGGTTTCATAACTCATTCTTTGATTAAAAATGAAATCCCCTACACAGGGCACGAAAATTTTACCCCGAATATAAGCCATAAAATTTTATCGGTACTTTTTCTAATGTATGGGTCTATTTTTCAGAAACCCACAATCACGCCAACTAAACAAACTGTTACACTAGAGAAGGGATCTTGTGATTTTAATCCAACAATGTGTGATTATACTTCTCTCAGTATTGATGACAACAAAGTCCTGTGGGAGTTACACACACATTCTGACAGCAAAACATTTCATGGAATTCCAAAAGGAGACGGTTTGTAATATGTTTTATCTACTTATTTAAACAGAAATCAAAGTTTTCTTCAGCTTTCCTTTGTGATTCACAACTACTAGACGCCAGATGGAACTAGATGCGGTGACTGCCTAACCTGATTGATCTGACTATTGTTATTGCTTCAGTTGTATTATACATTGTCAATATTAATATGTGAATTTTATCTCTGTAGGTCATTATGTTTATTTTAAAACTAACGTAATTGGTTCCAAGAATGGCGAAAAGGCATCCCTGATATCACCTACACTGGACACTGATGGATGTGGTTGTTTGAATATAAGTTTTGAATATATTTAAACAGAAATCAAAGTTTTCTTCAGCTTTCCTTTGTGATTCACAACTACTAGACGCCAGATGGAACTAGATGCGGTGACTGCCTAACCTGATTGATCTGACTATTGTTATTGCTTCAGTTGTATTATACATTGTCAATATTAATATGTGAATTTTATCTCTGTAGGTCATTATGTTTATTTTAAAACTAACGTAATTGGTTCCAAGAATGGCGAAAAGGCATCCCTGATATCACCTACACTGGACACTGATGGATGTGGTTGTTTGAATATAAGTTTTGAATATATTTTGTCAACGGCTGCCATGACACTTTCTGTTAATCTATTAGATAATGGACAATACACTGAATTAAAGAAACTAACAAGTAACTCAACCACAACATGGCAGCAATCTAAGATAGATGACGTGTGTCCACGTGATAATCAAAAGGTATGATAACTGTGTCTCTCTCATCTCCGTATGTCTTCTTATGGCAAAGCTTACCGCCGTGGCTCAGTAAATAAAGCGTTAGGTAACAAACAAGGGAGTCGCGGGTTTGCGCCGGTGTTTGCTGAGAAAGCTCCGTTGAATTTTCCGATGTGAAGGACGGCTGGGGGGGGGGGGCGGTTAAGGTGCAATGTCTATGTCCATAGTAATTCAGACGGAATGAAAAAACCCAGGCCCCGTGTACTATATATAATATTGGCATGTACATAAAAGACCCCTTAACAGTGGGAATTCGGAATATGAAAAGGCTGTAGCGTGGCTATCAGGACAAACTTTACCACATACCACATGGCATGTGTTCGTCTTCATAAGCCGAGACAAATACGACATTATATAGGACGTGTAACAATTTGGCATTGACCAACAACAAATACCATGTTAATACTAAATCGAATTATTCTGTGTATGTATGTATGTTATTGCTGTGTAAAAAGGGATGGACTGACTGTCTGTCAAAGCATTTTCTTTAATTCAAGCATTAAAGCGATTCAGTATTCGAAGTCTAAGTTATATAATCAATCAATTTTCTTATCTTATTGTACAGTTAGCATTTCTCTCAGAACGAGTAACTGGATACTACTATCTTGGTGTTGATAATATTCAAATAACAAAAGGAAATTGTAAGTTTTTAATATTTATATTTTATGTAAATATAAAGCTCCTCAGACTATCCTACAGCTCCTAATAATTTTGAACGAAAACCAATTATCATCTAACAAAACAGTCAAACACAGTTGAATCGACAATGTATTTTTGGCCCAGTATTGAACATTACATTGTTATTTCTGCTTCGCCTTCGACTAAAACGAACGTTAGTTCGAACAAAACAGCAGCCATTATTTTGTACATCTAGTTATTCGCTTATGGAGTCAGACCATGGAGGGGTATCTTAAGATTTCAATAGATGAATCACATTCAGTCATGCTGTTGGCCAAGTATAGATGGACAAGGAATAAAGGAAAAACCCATGCTAGAACTAGAAGGATGTGCAGCGAAACCTTTCCTTGCGATTTAAAAGGTTGATTTTTTTATGTAATCTCGTTTCTTCTTATATGTCTTTGGGGAAAAGTTAGAGCCCGTCAAAGAGACAAGAATAGCGAAATAAATGGTGACCTTGATCCATTAGCAGTTCGCTGTATGATCAGCACCAATTTGACAAGATCAAGGCCGAAGTGCCATATAAGCCAGAGTAGAAGAAGGGTTGATAACAGCTGGGAATTTCAATGCTATAGTTATTGATGAACCATATCTTAATGACTAATACTGACATGTGGGAAGCAACTAGGCTCATATTATTCATTTTAAATGTTTATTTTTTGGCATATATTTGTGTCAGTGTTCTTATTTTCCTGCTGGTCGGCGTATGTGTTTGTCCTTGGCAACCCAATTTAAAATGAAACTTATCAAGCAGAATAATTGACATGATTATAAATGTTTATTTCATGACTTGTTATGTTAGTAAACTTACTTTATACAGGACCGTGAGCTGATATTTTTAAACTATCTTACATTTTCAGGCAAGCATCCACAGCTAAAATCCATATTCTGTGACTTTGACTCGAACGTATGCCAATTTAATCAATCGCACAATAACATAGCCGAGTGGATTGTTGGTACAAGTGAGAGTGGACCTACGACAGACTTCACTACAGGAACCGGTAAACCTATTTTAAAACATTACCCTGGGATCCTTGTAATTTACAGTCCTAGAGATGTGTTTTACTTCTACAAAAATCGGTGCATATCACGAAGAGATGTAGTTTAGACATGTTCCACCATGAAGTGTGCATCTGAGTGTCGCAGTCCCATTTAGATAAAAAAAGTATCCGTTTGCTGGGAAATATGACCCTTGGGGGTCAATCCGATACGGGTATATCATAATGGTCTTTGGGACAGTAGAATGACTTCTGCACACGAGGGAGTGGTCCTATAGTTCTGTATACAAACGATATAAACACTGTTTTGTTCAATTCGCTTTTCCTATCCGTCCTTATAGCTGTAATATGAAATATCCCTCTTCCCGCATGTTTGTTTTATTTGAAAATAGTGTTGAATTATGGCAAATTTGTGTCAGATATGGCGAGGAATGATTCCTTTTACGCGAATCATGGTGAAAAATAGAAGGTAAGGGTTCCTAAATAGGTGGAGAAAAGGGGTATGTTTATATTGTGGCTATATACGGACGGTCAGCGTATAATCAGAGACTGTTCCTAGAGGAACATATAGATGGACCAGGAACCGAAGTCATCGACACCATCTTGGAATTGTGACTTCATATCAAAAACCTTTTACCAAAGAACCGGAATATTAAGTTTCCTGTCGATAGTACTTAAATTGGCTTTTTAAGGAGAGCGTCGGCCCCAAGAAGTACAAGAGGATGAGTTCCTGACCAAACAATACTGTAGCTATGCAAATTTTTTTTTTATTATTATTTGCAGGTCGATATCTATATTTTAGTTTTAATCAATCTCGACTAAATACAAAGGCTAATTTACTATCACCACCTATTGATACTAATTCTTACAAATGTTTCTTGTTGAGATACAAAACAAACTCAACACAAAACAACACACTCAGTATATATATATTAACATCCGATAACCAACATCCTATATTACCATCATGGACGCTTTACGACCACCCAGTCTCGAAATGGGATCAACTGGAAATAAATATACCACAAGAACCCCACGGTACAAATGTAAGTAAAAGATGTTTTTTTTTTATAATTTGATTTCTTTTTTTCTGTTCATTGGCTCTATACAATGTTAGGTCAGGTCAGGTCAACTGAATACTTTTTTTAAAGAAAAAAATTTAATTCGGGTTGTATGAATGGGATTGGGTTGTTGTTGTTGTTTATTACAGATGTAACGTCCAATACATGTTATAAATATGATATTATGGGTATAAAGTTTGTAAAAACATACGGTTGGTTGACACACAAAATAAAAAGTCCTTGTATATTAAAAAGTCAGTTTAAATCACACTTATAAAACCGCTGTCGTGAGAAGAGAGGGCGGGTCATCTTCTCCCTTTGTTATAATAAAAAAACATGTTAAAAAGTCCTCGTATATTAAAAAGTCAATTTAAATGACACTTATAGAACTGCTGTCGTGAGAGTGAGTCATCTTCTCCCTTGTCATAATAAAAACATGTTAAAACAGTAGGTCCAGCTGACAGATGTTTGCCGCCATCGGTGCGGATAGAAAAAAAACATAGGGAAAAAAGAATCCGCTTGCGTTACGTGGAAAAGCGAAGTGCTCGCCGTAAAAAAACACATAGCTGGACCCGTTGATTATTTACATATTAAAAACTGTTCGTCCAATATGGTTAAAAGTTAAAAAAAAGTGGGATTGGGGAACAGGCTTAGGCTATGTAAAACCTCTCTCCCTAAGTAATTTGTATATATATATTAATGCAAAATGAGTGTATATACATAGTTAAAATGGCAAGTAATGTTAATTATAGGTTAATTAGGAAGGATATAAAGGGCTTATATATAATTTATTTTGTGTTTTTATAGATCCAACTGTTATTAGAAGGAGAGATATCATCAGATAATCAGGGCTATTTAGCTATAGATAATATGGAAATCTTGACCGAACCATGTAAAGGTAAGAGAGAGAGAGAGGGAGAGAGAGAGAGAGAGAGAGAGAGAGAGAGAGAGAGAGAGAGAGAGAGCTTAACCCAATCGACACAATACATCTTTTCCGGACTAAATGTAAAGGTAAAATAGCAACGGGTCTACAAGTAATACGTATTTGTTATTGTCCAATATTTTCCAGGGGCCGGGTCTAACATAAGAGCTGTTATCAAATCAACTTTCGTGGGGTTCAATCCACAGGCCAGCTTAACCGAAGCAGAGCACCTCTAACGCGACGAAAAGATCATTTCATATCCTTTTGAATGGCACGCATGCCTAACACATAAATATAAGTCTTTAATACAAGAGAAATTACATAATATCTGATCACATACGAAATCTATTCAGTTCCGAATGGCATACAATGCACGGAAATGACATATAACTTCACAGCTCAGTCCCCGACTCTCCGCTCTCGCGCCGCTAAATCTATTACCCTGAAACTTTCAACTGTAATTTGAATTTGTTCTCTTTTTGCCATGAACCACGGGGCCCCCTACACCACGAGGCCCTGGGCCTGGGCCCCTCAGGCAGAGCTAGGCTTTGGTTCTATCCCATGCCTCACACGCTAGGTATATATCAAGGAAATTTGGATGAAAATTTCAATATAATCATTTTTCATGATCTATTTTTGAACTATTACTATAATAAAAACAGCAAGCATTTTATCGAAGTCTTACATAATGCATATCGAAATAATTAGAAGTTCTTGAAAAATGAATCAAGACACAATTCTATATAATACAACAACTGTTTATTCCATTGGTTGTGAACAGTAATTGTATTCCACAGAATTGTGTCCTGCAAATTCCCAGTTCAATTACTTTAATTTTGTCATTGAGACCATTTCGAATATTGCGCATACTTATTTTGTTGATTACAGAAACACCAAACTGTTCTCCAAATCAGTGTTTAAACAATGGTCAATGTGTTGAGAGTCTCGCATCGTTTGTTTGTGTTTGTCCACCAACATTCACCGGAAGTACTTGTGAAACCCGAGGTAAATTGTGTTATTAAAGCAAATGGGCTAGGGGATAATGTTGGTATCCATCAATTTTACATAATATATAGAACTGACTACGTCATTTTCAGATTTTGAAAATTTTTGTTATGAATCAACAGCAATCATTGTATTAAAAATGTGTTTAACCATGTAATACTGGTGGACACAAACATTGTCCTTTAAAGATACTTTCCCACAGAAGTATTTATTGGGTGGTTATTTCCAATAAAAGTATGGTAATGGACAACGAATAAAAACAACATCATCTTGTATGTGCAATGAATTCTCCTCCGGCTTCGCACCCGTTGTTAGATACCGCGGCAGACTAGTCACGTGACATAAACATGGCTGGTTTTAGAGAGAGACCCGACCCGGAGAAAATCCAAGAGGTTTGACAAGCGACCCTTCTCATTGTCACGTATCGACACAACGCCACTTGACTCAGTGGCAGACCCTATGATGTAACGCACACGCTTTAACCATTCGGTCATGATCCAACCCAACTTGTACTTCAAGACCAAAGACCGATTGCTTGAGTTATTCTGGTACAACAGGACGAGTTGATCCAGATTATGAACCTTATTTCTTCGACTTCCTTATAAATTAGATAGTGGCTCGTATAACATGTCTGTCGGATCGCCATTCTAACTCTTGACATGAACCGCTCGTTTTCCATGGCATCCTAAAACGATTTAGTGTTGCGTTTAGGGTGTTCTTTCGTTTATTTGTCTGAATCTGGTGAGGTCTAACCAACAATTGGACTGTGCGCAAGACACAGAATGGACACAAATGTTAATGCTGGACGTTAAACCCCATTCCCATTCACCCAACATCACTAAACTAAGGCCCTAATGCAAATTTGTTTAAATAAATCGTTCCGTTATTGATAGGTTTGTTTTCTTGAAATGAAATTGTAATTCCAGAAAATAAATACTCATTTTGAAATATATTTCAGTCCCGCCAACGTCAGTAATCCCTCCTACGACTGCCAGTGCTACTACCAATGCCGCCGCTCTCACAACCAAAGTTGATGTATCACAGCCAACAACTTCAGTATCAACGCCAAGAATAAAAAATACGTCATCAGTTCCAATGTACAGTCTCTTCGTGAAATCCACTGAATCAGTTGCAAAACCAACGCCATCGCCAATGCCCTCATTATCCACAAGTATATCTTCAACATCCATGAGCGAACCGCTTTCTAGTACAGTTTCAAACAAAAACGAGACAAATCCTCTAAATGAAGAACAACTTTCTAAAGGTGAAAAATATGCGCTCGTTGTAGCTGGTTGTTGTTTTACTATAGTGATTATTTTGTTCCTTGTTTCGATGTACTTTAAAAAACGTAACAAGGGTGTGGATATGTTCGATGATACGTTACATTTAAAGATGGAGCAACCGGAAAAAAGCAGTAGGAATAGAATTTCGACCCTTAACGATAACGCTGGTATAACAGTTATAAATGTTGCCAGTTTATAAGAGTGTGCACGTGTCTTAAAAGAGAGCAGGACATAACATTTAATTTATATTTATATTTGCATATTTTCAATTCCCAACATTAAACAAAATTGTAAAACACAGTAAGACTCGAATGTTCCTCCTGTTCAGAGGATCTGATGTTAAATAATAACTGACAGTTGTGGAAACATTGGCTCGTTTCGGTCGGTGCCCTTCACCTTGATATCTACACCTTTCGCAAAACAAGGCCACATTACCAATAAACTGTACTAATAGTTATAACCTTTCAGGGCAACATTTCGATAGGCCTAGGAAGTTGTATTGAAAAACGTATGCGACTCTGTACCTTAGCTATAAATTAGGTTCGGATAGAAAAGGTTACAGTTGTCTATTCGACAATTCATTTCAGTGCGGTTATGAACAGCGCTGCACATACATTAAATTAATACGAAACCTGATCCTGGATAATCCATGCAATCAGGGGCGGATCGAGGGACCAAGCAGGTCGGTGGGGCCTATCGCATTAAATTAATATTTTTGTTGACCATATGCTTAGTATTAATAAATTCAATGTTGGGATCTCATTACTTAAAACAATTGAGAATTTTGAGTTCTTACTGTGAATATTCAATGTGTATTTTGTGTAAGAATTAAATAGTCGATTTTACGAAGGTAGTTCGGAATATATCATATAGAACTGGGCGTACCCTAATAATAAAGTCCATGTGTTGTATTTCGACAAAGCGTCCTGTTCACGACCCGTTACTTTACAGCACGTTTCAACGAACTAGATATCATGTAAACAAATCGTCTGATTTTAATAACCCCTTTTAGGATCTTGGGTTTAAATTAATTTCATGACGTGTTATGCCACCAGCAGTGGCGGCGCTAACGGGGGGGGGGGGGGGGTGGTGAACAAGGCAAATGCCCCCCCCCCCCAAAAAAAAAATCTGGTCTGCCCACTGTTTGCCCCCCCCCCCAATAATTTTAGAAAAGACTTGCATGTTGACCTGATTTCTTACCAAGCCCATCCTCCTGTAAACCTACTTGAAAAGTGCTTTTCAAAGTTTTTGGGTATAGGTTCAGTGCGACGGGAATATGCATTCACTTGATACACCCACTCTGTTCGTTTGACACCTCACTCTCTGTTCGGATAAGCTGGTGAATTGTCGACGAAAATTATCTGGCCAGCTCTATTTATCTCTTCAACCAGTGTCTGAAATGCTGCCTGGTGAAAATATTCATTCACTTTCAGTCACTCACTTATCCGCTCGTTTGGCACTTTCCTCTCTGGTCGGATAAACTATTAAGTGATATCTGTGAAGCTCTATTTATCTCGACGAACAATGCCTGAAATATTGCGATACTGCATTCTACTTTTAGTCACTTACTCCGCCCGTTTGACATTTTCCTCTCTGGTCGAATAAATTAGTGATTTGGCGACATGCGGTATATGTTAAGCTCTATTTATCTCGACGACCAATGCATGTCGGGCAGTCTACTTTTCAAATTATTGGGGACGTCGTTGAGGTTCGATAGTCCGTTCATTTGACACTTTCCTCTCTGGGGTCGGAAATACAGATGGCATCCGATCAGCTCTATTTATCTCTACGATCGGTGCCGATCAGCTCTATTTATCTCTACGATAGTTGTCTGAATACTGTCAGACAGCACTTCCAACAGTCTATTTTTCAAAAACCCATCACAAGAACTCGCTGCTTGGCGCTCACAAGGGTACTTAGTTGAGGTTCGCTAGTCCGTTCGTTTGACATTTTCTTCTCTGGTCGGATAAACTAGTGATTAGGGGACGGATGGTATGTAGTCAGATTTATTTGTCTCGACGATCAGTGCCTGACTGAATACTGTCAGACAGCATTTCCGACAGTTTATTTTAATACGTCCACATTCCATCGCCCCTGGCCCCCCTCCCCCTGGATCCGCGCTTGCTAAGGAACATACCGTTTGTGTCTGTGGGTGTTGCCTACGGGCCACGATTCTTGCAAGCCACGCACAATTTTTGTGTTTGTCGTTTACAGGTCGCAATTCTGAATGAATCAGCTTGTATTCCTAGCCTGAGGGCCTCAACTATTTATTTTGGTGAATGTCCCGATCCCCAGTGTCAGAGCCACGCCCACTTTTTGCCTTTAGCGCCCGAAAGCCACAATTCTGAATGCATTATCTTGGTATACGTATTCCTTACTCTAAGGACGGCAACTATTGATGTTGATGTACGGTCCCCAACGCAAAACAAACCAAGCGCCTATAGGCTATAGTCTTCTTTGCCTCTTGAGACATTACAACCATTTCATCTTTCATTCTCTTCATTTTAATAAGTAACATAATTATTATCAATCAAAGCAGCAATGTGGACGTATATTGCAGCGTTAGCGATGCTTTCGTTCAAAATTTTCTGGGGGAGGCCCCATCCCTCGATAAGGACTCCCTACTTTGGCGCTCGTGAGAGGGATTCGTCGAGGTTCGCAAGTCCGTTCGTTTGACACTTTACCTCAACGATCACTGAGTCTGTTTTTCAAAATTTTCTTGGGGAGGCTCCCTACCCCTAGTTGAAGCTTGTGCCTTTGCCCCAGCTTTGCCCCTCCAACCACCGACGGCTGGCGCCGTCACTGGCTGAAGCTGTGTAAAAAAAAATATCACCAGACCACTGTGGTGGAAAATTACTATTGCATCATTTGGTGTACCATCCAGTCATATCAGTACAGATTCAGGGTCAATCTGTTTCACAGAGAGAATTACTTACGAATTATCTCTGTAACAGATAAGAGTCCATAGCACGTGCGTTGACTGCTCACCGCGCCAGTCATTGGCTCAACTGCTCGTGCAATGTTTACTTAACACCTAACTGCTTCGGGCAAAATGATGCATTTTACTCATTTTAATACCCATTTACACTAAATAGGAAAAATTTTTTAACTTCAAATACTTCAAACGTCTTTATTTATTTTTCTTTTACCTCAAAAAAATGTTTGAGAATTTAATTTGTCGGAGTAAAAAAGTTAATATGCCGTACTTATTAAGCCTCGTCGATGTCATGCTTATCAGTGATTGTAGCGGCCAAGCGAATATTCACTGCGGGATCAGTTTGATTCAGGGTCATGCATAGTCTGATCTGTGCGTGATGTCCATGTGGGAGCTATAAAAGAGACCCTGCAAAGCCTTTCAGAGGAGATATCATCGGGTTCAGGACAGATAAAATCTGATTAAGAGTAACAACTTATTAAGAAGTTTGGCACATCCTAGCGTTTAGAATACAAAACATTTAATATCTTGGCTTTAGCTGTTTAAGTTACCAAAAATCATTGAAAATCAATATACTTGTTCCTCTCAAGACCTTGAACTCTGTGTATCAATCTAAAGTCAATTGATGTATAAATATAAAATCATGACCTGATGACCTTAAACACTGTGTATAAAGTTAAAGTCAATCTCGGAAATGGTTGAAAATCAAGAGGGTTCTTCGTCTCGTGACCTTAAACATTGTGTATAAATTTATAGTCAATCTACTATGAACTTTAGCCTCGAAAGCGTCCACAAGATTTTTCAAAGTGATCAAGGGCCATAACTCTGGCAGTAATTATCGGAAATCTGTAAAAATCAATTGGCTTCTTTGTCTCGTAACCTTAAACATGTGAGGGAAATGGTGTTAAACGCATAGTCGACAAAAACTAGGTCATTTTGGGACTAACGTATGGTTCAATTGTATTTCAATAATTCGCATGCGCGTAGGGGTCTTTAGCAGTAATGTTGGAGAGGCGACCCTACTCATTAATTGTCACGTACAACCGGGCATTTGAAACCACGCCAGTCAGACGATGCTATTACGGTTGATAAATTTTCAATCATTTTTTTTTTGTAAATATACTACTTAAAAGAAGTTAAGGGTCAAACCTGTTTTTCTACCAGGTAATTATCTATGCACGTATCAGATATACTGTATATATAAAATTATTGGCGGAAATCGTGTCAAAATTGGTTCACGATATCCTGACAACAAAACCTGTGTACAAGGCATTGTGTCATTTTCAAACAAAACGATTTTGACAGTCTCCTTAGAAACCATAAACTGAAGCTCAAAACAAGGCTCCACAAAACTGTTTGCATCGCCCAAACGCAGTAGGGTACGACTTTTTGGGGTTGATTATGTTCTTGTACGTGCACTATGCATTTTTGGCATAAAAAAAACCTTCCATGACCGTGCTGCTCTCAGTTGAAATTTCAACATGGTCAGACGCCAGCTGAGTGAACTTGACAGAGGAAGAGCCATTGCGTGGCTTCAATAGGGTTTTACACAGAGGAATGTGGCACAGAGAATCGGTTGTGGCCAGAGTGTGATTGGGAGACTATGGCAGCGTTTCAAGGCAACCAATTCAATTCATAATCGTCCACGGTCTGGTAGGCCAAGCCTTACGTCAGCGCGTTGTTACAGCGAGGTGTCTGAGAAATGAACTGCGAAATGCAAGTGGTGTTCAGGTATCGGACCAGACCACGACATTCGATCTCGACGACAAGCGGTTCGACCACCTTTTCTTCAACGTCATAGGGCAGCACGTCGTGACTGGTGCACACGTCATAGAGACTGGAGACGTTGACAATGGGGGCGGGTACTCTTCACTGATGAGTCCCGATTTGCGTTACAGTTCAATGATGGCAGACTTTGCGTCTATAGGCGGCAAGGAGAAAGATTTGCTGATGTTAACGTCAGACAACGCCATCGCTTTGAAGGTGGTACGGTAATGGTGTGGGCTAGAATTTCGGTACATCACTGGACTCCTCTTTTCGTCGTCCAAGGAAATTTGACGGGTATCAGTATCAGGTACAGAGACGAAATTTTACAGCCTTTTGTCATCCCAAGTCCTCGTCAAATTGGAGCACGTTCTGTTCTTCAAGATGACAATGCATAGAGCACGAGTTGTTAATGATTTTCTCACCCAAAATGGTATTGAACGAATGGATTGGCCTGCATACTCTCCTGACTTGGCACCAATTGAACATGCATGGGATGAGTTGAGCAGACGTGTGAGAGACAATCATAGGCAACCTGATAATCTTCAAGAATTGGTGCAATTCCTTCAGGCAGAGTGGCAGGCCATTCCCCAGATGTTTTTTCGACGTCTGATCGACAGCATGCATCGTCGTTGTGTCGACTGCTTACCAGCACGTGGTGTTGTTGGACCTCATTATGCTCAAAATGGCGAATTTTCATCAGATCCTCAGAATAGTTGTGTATAAAAAGTGCTTATAAATGCTTTGCATAACAGACTCAACATTGGGACATATTGAACTCATTCTGACCAAAAGTGTGCTTAAAAGTTTTGATTTACATGTTCCCTGTGTCTAATAAAATGTCAAACCAAAATAATTGGTTGACCCTTAACTTCTTTTGAGTAGTATACTTCACGGAATTGGACCATTTTTCAACGGCTATTATGCTTTTAACTTTCACAATATTGTTGTTTTCGAGAGGTTTAAATCCCTTGAATGACGATCAGTGAATTTACCAATGATAGGAAGCCAAGCAACAAATCAGAGTGACATCTCTATAGTCGTCCCGTATTTACTCTCTTCGAAGTAATGGGGGCATAACTTTGGCAGCAATTACCGAAAGTCTGATTTTTGGTCTTGTGAGCTTAAACACTGTGCAAAAATTGCAAGTCAATCTGATGATTACTTTAGTACAGAGTTACTGTAGTGGATGGACGTGACCACAATCTACATTGCAAAGTGGGTTATAATAAAATCAACAATTATGGTTTATAAAAATATAAATAACAAATTTATTATTTACAAAAATAAAGACATCATAGAAATTAACATTCATATAAATTGTTTATTTGTAGCCTTAAGTTGTTTTACTGGATTATGTATTGTACATACATAAATGCACCAAAATTTAATAACTATTCAAATAAGAATTCAATAAGAATTCATAAACCCCAATAAGTAGTAGGTGTAAGATACCTTGCTTTTTGCCAATCATAATTTACTGATCATAGCTAAGAAGTATGTATTATAAAGCTTGTTTCACACTTCTGTGGAATAATATTTTGAAATAATTACTTTTACAAAATATACCTAATTCATTCCAGGTATTTAAAATTTAAAATCTTATCACAAGCTCTTAAATACATACAAACATGTAATTCTAATTTTATTTCTGAAACACTTTTCTTATTAATAAAGAAATCTAAAACGCAAGATGGTCCACTAATACAAATGGGGAAATAACTCTTATCTAGGATTTACATGAAACATTTTGCACAAATTTATATGCAAAAAATATGGCTTTAACTTTGATTGTTCCACCAAATATATGTCTGTATAGCATGAGCTGGTATTTCGGCATTAATAAAACCCACTGCAGGATCATTTATACTAAAAGCTTCTTCTTTATCACTTCTAGAAAACAAAATAAATTCATTTGTAATATACTATTCAAAAAAAGTAGGGGATATTTGATTTTTAAGTGTTATTAAAGTCACCTAATGAAACTGACGAAGAAACAAATGACAAAATGAAATGAAGTTCACATTCATCGATTTATTCCAAATGATCGTTAGACTAAGTAAGGCACAGACTGACCATTATAAGGGTAAAATGATACCCGGGGTCAAACAGCAAAGTTACCACAGCATTACAACAAAGTCAGTAACGGGTAAATCCTCCTCTGTTAGCCAAACAAGCATTGATCCGACGTGGCATACTCCTAATGAGACGTCTAAGGTTATTTTGGTCCAGATTGTCCCATTCCTGTTGCAACGCAGCAGCAAGTTCTTGGACATTGGCAGGACGTTGTTGACGTTGACGTGACCTCTGTTCAAGCATGTCCCAGACATGATCGATGGGGGAGAGGTCGGGACTCAGTGCTGGCCAAGGTAATGTGGTGATGTTCTGTTGTTGGAGGTAACCTGTAACGATCCTGGCCCTGTGACATCTTGCGTTGTCATCCTGGAAGATGAAACGGCGGCCATGACGTCGTGCGAACGGCACAACATGGACTGCCAAGATGTTGTCCCGGTAGTACTGGCCTGTAACACGCCCTGCAACAACAAAGCCGTTCTTCCAGCAACAGTGATGCCTCCCCATACCATAACAGAACCACCCCTAAATCGAATAACGTCTTGAAAGCGCTCGTTTCGACGACGCCACACCCTCCTACGTCTGTCCAAAAAATCAACAGTGAACCTTGACTCATCTGAAAACATCACATTGCTCCAGCGTCGATTATCCCAGTGTTGACAATCCGTACACCAACGACGTCTTGCCTGAATGTGATGATCTCTCAAACAAGGGATCACGCGAGGACGTCGGGCGCGAAGGTGACCCCTATGCAGTCGATTCCGAATCGTCTGGCGACTCACTCTCACACCAGTGTCTGTTTGAAGACGAGTGCTGATCTGATTTGCTGTGATGACACGATTTCTCATGGCCAAGGTACGGATAATCGATCCTGGGCTTGAGTTGTCGCCCTTGGTCGACCTGAGCGTGGTCTGTCCTGTACAGATTGTGTATCACGGTATCTGGACCATAGCCTGCTTATGACAGACTGAGAAACATTCATCGTCCGCGCCACAACCGCCTGTGTTGTGCCGATCTGTAGCATGCCAAGGGCACGTAACCTTTCATTTTGGGTAAGCCGACGCATATCAAAATTTGTTTTCTGGTCACTAAAACAATTAAACTGATGTTTCCACCCTGGAATTCAATGCCACAATGACTGTAACATTCAAAGTCAGAGTCGTGCAAATCTTGGGTTGGACCCCCATGATGATCCCATTCCATGCGGTAGCTATTGGTGCGTTTGGGCGTCACATGTAACTGGAAATATTTCTTCTGTTAGGTTCTATAGTGACTTTTTTCGTAGTCATTTGCATATTTTAGTATTATGCCTCCAAAATCAAATATCCCCTACTTTTTTTGAATAGTATATATTATACAATTACATCACTTTCAGGTTTAAACATAAACTAAAAATATGCAAAAAACATTAAATTAAACTATGCTTGCACTGATTGAATTCAAAAATGTTAAAGAATACTGTTCATGTTACTTTCATTCTGTATTTGTTATTTCAAGAGTATAGGCAACAGTGTAATAATTATTAAATTTCTAGGCATTATAGTCCAGTATTAAGTTGATATATTTCTTGTCAATAAACTTACCTTTTAATAATAAAAACAATTTTAGACTATGAACATGTTAACATATTAAGAGGACAGCTAAATTAATGTTGCGGTCAGATAGAATCCATACCAAACATGAGCCAAATAAACAGTGCCAGACTTAGACATAAGTGAATCAAGTTGTGTAGCTTTAGGACTTCACAAAATTTCAGATGTTTTGGGTGTTTTCTAGCTTTTAGAACTTGTTGTGCCTTTTTATATACACTGTTGTGTTTATAATGGTTTTAAAATTATGTAATTAATTTAAGTAATATTATAAGTCCAACTTTTCTACGTTTCAGGTTTACAAGCTTTATATAAATCAAGCATTGCTCATAATCTTACCTATTTAAAACTACAACAACTTTTGAAGAATCTGGTAAAATAAAGGCAGCCAGTTCTAAACTTGATATTCCATTTTGTTTAATATCAATTCTTTTAGAACCAGGTATCACAAATTTACTGAAATGGAAATGATTTATATAGTTATGGTTATTTATTATGATATATTAATAGACCTAACTGAATGATGGAAATTTTTCAATTTACGTGTATAATATTCCAAATAGAATCGAAAAAATTTTGGACTGATATTCTTTGCAAAGGTGTAGTTTAAAAGGGATTAAAAAATACCTCAAATGAGGATCAGAGACTTTAATAAACAATTTTATTTAAGAAAGTAAAAAAAAAAGATTCTAAAACACACAGACATCCATCACCTACCTAAAATGCCCAAGCGCATAAAACATGGGTTGTTTATAAAATTCACTTTTATTAGCATTCACAATTATAGGGCTATCAACAAAATTAGATACCCAGTTTGGACCACCCTGCATATCTAAAGCTATATTCCAGTCTGTCCAGCCAGTCACCCAATGATTTAAATCCTGAAAAAGTCGCATTATATTTCTGTTATTTTGAGAACAGTGTATCTACAATGGGAACCATAACTTGAAATCATCTATTATGAACTGATAATGTGTATTCTATATCAAATTGTTAACCCTTTAAAAAAAAATTTTAATTAACTGAAACAGAGGATTAAAGGGTTTTGTATTAATCTATTTTTTTGTCTTCTTCCATGGAAGAACTAGAAGATAACTGAGGTTACACAGACTAAGTTGTTGGTTGTGAAATAATGTAGTTCCACCACTTGCCAGAGTCTCAATAATCGAGGAAACTTAAGCAACTATTTCATGACTTATGTTTACAGTGGAACTTTATGGCTCTGATAAATATCATTCCAATTGATTTTGAAACCAGAATTTTTTTTCAATGTAGTGTTTGAAATCAATTCTGAAAAAACTAATGGTCAGCAAATTTGATAAAACACCTTTTAAGTTTGAAACTTATGAGAATAGCTGATTGGTCAAGTAAAAGTTAACTCTGTATGGTTTAATGGTCGATAGCGAGACATTAAGTAATATATTGATAATGAACGAGGCATTAGCAGAGTGTTGTTTCAATGCATTAAGCAATGTCTTTAGCTCGAGACCATAATACAGACAATATCTGGCATGTGCTTTTCAATGAAAAATGTCATGCGAGTCCAATATTTCATTTACAATTGGCAAGTTGCCTGTACATTCTTGGAAATAATGGTACGCCAACATCAAAGGATGACGTCACATCTGTATATTAAATCTGTTTAAGTGTTGTCAAAGGGTATATAGTTAATAAAGTTACCAATCCTGGTTTTGGAGTATTGAGGACTCAAATATTAACATTTCATTAATAACCAAAAAGAAAATATTGATATTATCTCACGGCTTGATTAAACTGAGGACTTTCAAAATATTGTACCCAAAACATATGGATGGTGCTGGTCGAAGGTTGCAAAATTCTCAGTTAATCATATCTTTGTAAATATTAAACTGAGTTGAATCATTTTAGAACTGAATTTTCATTTAGAAACTGAACGTTTACAATATGGTGGTTTCCGATCGATTAAAAATCCTTCAAATGATTAGCCACTTTAAACATACATTATGCAGGAGCAAAATCTGACTATAGTAGGTCTTTCTTTAGGCCTGAAATGTTATAAAAACTATTAATTAGACATTAATTAACCTATCCAGACCGTAATCAACCCTCGATGTTGAGGTTAGCATGAGATTTTGGTTGGATTGTAGTTTGATTTGCTGCAATATTTTCCTTCATGATTTACCGATTAAATGGATAACCAAGACTACTAGTTTTGTCTTACCGACTTAAGTAATGATGACCGAGGCTAAGCAGAACTTTCATTCGCTTAGTTCTAAGTTCATAGTGGATCAATTTGACTGAAATTTTTGGTAAATTGCCTTTACATTAGCTAGTTTTAACTATTGTAGTGAGAACTGCCAACTCGTTATCCAATCTCCCATAATGTATCTTTAAGGGTCATGAAAGTAAAACTAGTATCAGTACTATAGGGCACTTAAAACAGAACTACATCAATTGTTATTGGTTGTTTTAAGTTGATTCAACTGTTCAGCTATAAAAAAACACCTATTTTATCTAAATTGTCCACTTGTTGTTACTTGATTTTACAAAATTTCCACTTTAGATGTTTGTGCTATTTTCTTATCAACATTAATATAATAAAACAAGTACCTCTATTATTGAATGACAGTATTTTTCAGCTCGGTCCCAGCTGCCTAAAATAACTTTTTTCTGCCAAGGCATGGAACCAACACAAGCTTCAGTGGAAAGCAGGAATGTGCTGGGAAATTTGGCATGGAAGATATCAAGGACAGATGTGGGTGTGACAAAATCATAATACCAATGTAAGCCTACACCTTGAATATACTTTATAGCTTTTTCGCTACTCAAGACCTGAAAAGATAAGTATAAGAAATGGTCTCTTAAATGAAGACATGTAAAGCAGTATCCAAGAAGTGAAGATTGGCTGCTGTGATAAAGGGCATATATGGGATATGGTGATGCTGAATGTGCAACACATAGCAAATGTGTGGGGGGCATTATATGACCTGTAAAATATAATGGCTGTACGATTCGGCTCTTTCCCAACTTCCTAAATCTACATGTTTCTCCCAGGGTAAATCTCCATTACATGCTTCTGTAGCAAAAATAAATTTGTCAGGAAATTTGTCATGTGCATATGTAAGAAGTTCGGAGGAGAAGATCTTATCAGTATACCAATGTATTGCAGTACCAGCTATGTACTGACTTGCTGTTTTATCTGAAAGAATCTAATTTAAAACATAATTGGTTAATAATACATCTAAATTTAATAATGTCCTTGAATCATGAATGTTACATTTAAGTTGTCAATCAATACTTCAACATTATTTTATATGGACAAATAGATTTAATATCCGAGAAAAATTTCATTGTCATTGAGATTTACTGTCATCTCCTGTTTCACAGAGTGCCACAGTGGCTCAGTGAGTATGACGCTGACCAGCTAACTAGGAGGTCCTGGGTTTGATCCTTGAGCTGACTGAGAAAGTTCTTCAGGATTTTTCAGCATGTTTTCCAATGTCAGTTATGCCGGACAGAGAGTCTGTCTAGGAACAGCGTCTCATTGTTCAGATGTATACGCTGGTGGGCACATAAAAGAATCCCTGACAGATGGAATTCAATATAAGAGTAGGTTGTAGGCCCACAGTCTTGACATAACTTTCCTTTACAGATCACTGCATTTCATATGCTTTTATTCATTAGAACTGTTGGTGCAAAAACTATTCATTTCCTGGTTTCACAGATGAACATATTTGATCACACGGATTTAAAAAGTATCATATAGCAGGAATTGTTTAACTTACCACTGATGTCCATTCTGGTAATACTAATCTCTGGTCATCCATAATCATTAATTGTATATCTTGGTATCCATTATTATGTAAAGCAGGCCCCAAGTCTTGAATAATAAAATCTCTTTGCATTTCTGCTGTCCATCCCATAGCTTGAAATGGAAACTTATAAATCTCACCATCAGTTGGTTCATTTTGAGCAGTCAGACCCCAAAGGCTGATATTATGACTTTTATATGCATCTAAAAATCTGAAGAAGAAAATTTTGAAAAAAAAAATGGTTGTTCATTAAAAGTCAAGTTCAGAAATATAGTGTGAGAGTAGTGTACTATATACATATTGCTACATTATGGCAGAAACAAAGAGTGCACCAAACTTCCTATCGCATCCTTACAAGTATGAAGTTTAAAAAGAATGCATTTCATTTAAATAATTGTATAATTAGAGATACTAACTTTATAAAATAATTGGCCCAAGTTTTAAAATATTTTCCACCAGGTTGTCCGATTAGAGAGCCTCTTCCAGTCATATTGTTGTTAGTTTTCATCCAGGCTGGCGCACTCCATGGACTACCAAATATGGAAATTTCACGACTGCTTATTGATAAGGCTTTTTGTATTATGGGTATCTAAGACAAAAAGTCATATAAGAAATTATCATGAGAATAATGTTATCGGTTCGAGCATATAATGCGAACAGACCCATCATCAACTGTAAATCAAAGATAAATTTCAATTGAGCTTCAGGTTAAATGTCTGGGAAGTTTGAATACACATGATTTCTGCATGAAATGTTAGGACAATGAAATATATTAGAGATAAAAGATGTAGTAATAAAATATATTACTTGACAAGCAATCTAGTGATTCAGCTCTTATAGTCTTTCTACAGAAGTGTAACAACATTATATGGAAAGGAACAGAGGGCAATGGACTTTCAAGACTAATGAACTCAACATATTTGTCACTTGTGCAATGAAATTCTAGAAAGGATAATTTTGCCCAGATGATGGCAATTTACGAAGAATCTTCACTGAAATCCAGCTATCAAGGGTTCATTTAGGTGCTCAACAATGTGTATATAGGTGGCCAAAGATTTTACCTACCATTAAAATTAATAGAGATCATACGGATCCCTTACCTTGTCCAACCCCTGGCACTATCATATAAAAACATACCTTGTATTTCAAGTCCTCCATTGCTAATGAAAAATTAGATAAACTAAAATCCATTGGTGAATCATCATAAGAGTAGGGATGAGTAGAAAAATCACAACTAGCCATTGGAATTCTTCCTATCGTGTATTCGATACCTGTAAAATAAAAGAACATAGGTTGCCAGACAATAAAATATGACATCTAACAGAATCCTTGCTTGTCCATGAGTATTGGAAAACTGTTTAAAACAAGTGGAATAACTTTATCAATTATAATTTACCAATTAACTTGCACAATCTATTTTTAAACATGAAAACCATGTACAGATTTTGGAATTTAATTGCCACTAAAACTGAAAAATTTCATAGAGTACAAAATGACTTGATGGGATTCAAAATGCTGTGAGCCTAACTTTACCTACCATCAGGTGAATAATAAGATTGAATTAGTTTCTCTTGAACATCTACAGGTAAACTTAGTATATTAATACCAGCAGCATCTGTAAATGCTCCACCAAAGCCCAGTATACTCTGATATGTAACACTTATGTTGATATAAAATATATCTGAAAAGAAAGTTGAATGTTCGTGATTTATACTTGTTTATTACCTTTGATGTAGAACAGACTTATAATATCAATTGTATACCATCATGAGAGCTCTTGCATAAAATGTTTTTATACATTAGAGTCGCAGAAATATGACTTAAAACAAAATTACAAATTGATTACAGAAACCCTCAAGCCAACAGAAAGCCATCTTCAATAGAAGGCTTGATATCACTCTGTACATCTTGTCAAGCCCTTCACGTAATACACTGCATATTTTGGCAATAAGCTTGATTGGCTACTAACCCAGTTGGGGAGCCTATCAGAGTCCTTAATCAGCACGAATATCAAGTCTTGTGCTTTCCAGCTAAAATGTCTAACAGTGATAATCGTGTTGCAAAGTCCAACGTTCATTCAATGTCATAATTGATTTGAGTGTGTTTGTGTGACAACCTCTGATTGGATGCCATCGTTTATGTGTCTGCATTAAATAGAGAAAATGCAGCTATAAACGTCTAGATGCTGTAAAACTTGCGGTGGTTGCTTCATGATTTTGTGTACAACAATATGAAACTTGAGAAATCTTATTGTGTAATTGTAGAATAAAACAAAGACACATAGCTCACATAGCTAGATTTAAAATACATCTACTTACTCTCCGTTGTTGCATTTTTTTCAAATGGATTAGCTGTATAATTAAGTCTGTGTCCTTGTTTAGATGACTGGTAGCGATTGTAAAAGTTTTTTCCAGGATTTCTATTTGGCTCTACAGTATCACAATAATCACTGTTACACACACATACAAAGGAATCTCCTCCCAAATTTTTTTGTGTGCATAATGTTGTTTCAACTGATAATATAAAATTATTTCAATAATTCATATGTCTTGAATTTTTTCTTAAAAATGCTTGTTATCTCCCCATAAGAGGGGACTTAAGACATATTTCAATTTACTCTGGTTATAGTCACCAAACTTTTCAAACACTCTTAATTTTTTAAGAGTTTTTGAAATTATAGATTTTGCAATTTTTGGCATTCATGTTTGATGTGACTCCCTAACACTGGATTTATAGGTTGTAATACCTAATGCTAACCCTAATCCTAAATTGTAAAAGTGATGGAAATAGAAAAGGTAGCGGGATCAAATAGCCCAATTTTTAACATCTTTTTGAAAATTTTAAAAACATGCAATATAGTCGTTAGCTCTTTGATTTCGTAATGGTACACTGTTTAAAGACATAGTTTTTGATTTTGAGCCATTCAACTTTCGTGTCCATGTCCGCCATACCTTTTGGGACACAATTAATTCTGCTTCTAATTGAGGTAGAAAGTTCAAACTTGTTGTGGATGTTTGTAAGGTGATAGAGAGAGAAATAGAGAGATATGTGGTTTAATGTCCACTCAAAACTAACTAGGTCTTTTGGGACTAACACATGGTTCAACTTAATTTTATTAATTTGCTTGCGCATAAGGGTCTTAAATTTAGATGGTAGGAAACCGGAGGACAGGAAAAACCCACGAGGTTGGTCAGGCGATCCTTCTCCTTGTCACATACAAGCTTGGAATCAAAACCACGCCACTTGATCATAATACAGACCTTCTGATCCAATGATTCAGCCTATTCGTAAGGGTTTTGATCCCTGCATTGGCCGAGAGAGTTCATCTCGATTTTCCTGCATGGTTTTCCCCTGTCAGTGATGCAGAATGGAGGGGAAAAAACCTGAGGTCCTGTGTACACAATGGCGTGCATGTAAAATATCCCTTGGCAGTTGGAATTTGATATAAGATTGCCACTGCCCGGGCAAAATTTCCCTCATAGCACACTGCTATGGCGTATGCCCGTCTTCCATTAGCACAGGTTAGGTGCAGAACAGTAGGACGTTAAACCCCATTTCATTTCATTTCTATTCCTAAGGTGGTCTTGACTGATGAGTGTGCGATGAAGCGTTGTCTTATTGAGTGGAAGTAATCAAACATTGTCATTTTCTACGGTTAATAACAATAGATTGTAGGGTATGGCTATTAATTTGATTACTCATAGCTTTATAAAAAGAATCTGAAAGGAAAATGAGTGTTATGTTTTTCAAAACATTAAAGTGCTGGCAACGCTACATAACTATATATTCATAATGCTGTTTAATGATGATACATTTCATGATTCTACATCTCGAGGACTGCCATCATAATGTCTCCTCTCTCTTTTTGTGACCAAAATTTAAGTATTCTAACCTGGTTTTACTGTATTAATCAGCAACCAACAAAAACACGTTAAAAAGAGTTTCCAAAACATTATTACATTTATGACATAACCGTCACGTGCTTTTGTTATTGTTAAATCGGCCAGACATGTCACGTGTTCTCTGTCCGCCCCTTTTCCTATGCCGAGATCTATTTATTAAGGCCAACTCAATTTTCATCAAGGTGGCTGAGATGTAAATTAAGGTCATGGCCATAGAGGTGTCACCTCCATGGTTAAGGCACGTGTTTGTTCGCGAGATTGTAGGTTAGGTCTGTTAGGGTTAGAGTAAGTGTTAGGGCTAGGTCCAGGGATAAGGTTGGGATTAGCACTAGCACTGTTTACATCTCGTGACCTTTGACCAACCATGAAGTTGGTCTTATCAAATAGATTTGACCCTTTCTCCATGCTTTATATGTCAGATCTAAATGTTAAGACCACCTGCAGATTTCTTCAAGGTCATGCGATGTAAACAGGGTTAGGGCCATGCAGTTGTATACACCTCTACGGTTAGGGCCAATCGGTTTCATAGAGGATTATGAAATGAAATGGGGTTTAACGTCCTACTGTTCTGCAGCTAACTGGGCTAACGAAGACAGGCATATATGCCATACAGTGTGCTGTGGGGGAAATTTTGCCTGGACACAGTGGCACTACAGCCTACTGTGATATCGAATTCCAACTGTCAAAGAATCTTTTACGTGCACACCAATGTGTTTCCTATACAGAACCTCGATTCTTCGTCCCATCCGAATGACTGGACAGTTGCCCTTGTCAGACCCTCCATCCTTCATCACTGACAAGGTTAAACCGCGCCAAAATTAGAATGACAAAAATCTTCTAATATCTCTGTAAAAGATGACTGCCTTCAACACGTGACGTCGTACTTGGTAATACATGATAAGGTCCATGGTTTTACATGTATTTTATTTGGTTTGGGCAGAATTGTGCTTTTTACTCATTACCCATCTACACTAAATAGGAAGCAATGTTTACCCACAAATACTTCAAACGTATATTATATCTATTTTTTTAATATATTAAGAAATGTTTTAGAATTTAATTTGTCGGGGGGAAAAGTTAATATTTGTTGGTCATCAAAATCGCATCGATGTCTTCCTTATCACTCAGTTGGTGCATAGATCTCGTGACCTTGACAAAATTTGCAGATGGCCTTGATATTTAGATCAAACCGGCTTTCTCCCACACACACACACCCGTCTGGTTAATAAAGTCGAATGTTCAAGAGTTATTTCCCTTTGTAATTGACGAAATGTCGAATGTTGGAGATATTTGTGGTTAAATTAATGGAATTGAGTTAGTGACTGACAATGTCCAGGCGGTTCAAATCCTATTTATACCGCTCTGATGTGGAGATGAAAGAAAAGGGCAAGGCTGTGAGTATATTATAAACAATTTTATGATAACTTTATACGCGTTCGACTATGTATAAACATTCATTTTCACATTTTGTGAACTTACGGTACCGTACCTTACATTACAGTTTCGCTCCGAACTCCGCGGCTGGATGTTTGTTTTGTTAGTCCTTTTTTGGCATCAAAAGTTGTGTTATCACTGAAATGATGCTTGCTAGTTTTTAGACCAGGTGGCACACTTTAAAGAACGTGCAAAAGAGATTTACGAATTGCCTTGGACTGAATAACATAAATAATTTTGCACACTAAAATCGGCCGGTAAAGAAAAACAAAATTTGAGCCCCACCCCTTTCACATATGTCTGTACTACTACTAGCCTATATGGGTGCTATGACCTATGATAGGTGTACCTTAAACCATCTCTCTCTCTCCCTCTCTCTCTCTTATGATAGACTAGGATGCTTAGTAAATTGAAAGATGTACAGAATTCCCCTAAATAAAATGCTTAACACCAGCTCCAGGAATATTACCATGAATAAGTAGCAAAGCCCATAAATAGATATGTTATAATATTGAGCTAAACTTACATTTTGTTAAATTCCAAAAGTAGTATTTATGTAGTTTAAACAAAACTAAGGTTCGTACCTGCAATTATGAATATAAGCTTATCAGTTTTAATTCCATTCTCAATTAATAGACAATAAGTTCAAGTATTTTAAGTTATCGCTAGTTTAATTACATACAATGTACATCAACCTGTAGTCTGAGAGTTTATCTAACGTTATTTTAAATGTGTTTTTTTTGTGTTAAATTTGTTAACATCTTGGTAAGTACATCTGACGGAATATCCCCTAAAATGTAGTTAAATATGTTTGAAATGCCACATAATCTACTCTTTACACATGTTCATGTACATGTACAGATAACTTGTGCTATTTTGAAGAAATATTCAAATTCTCATTGGGGTCAACATTGTCTATAAATATAAACATTAAACAAAACCCAAATACTAAAAAACAAGGAACATTCTCTTTAATTAACCCTTTCTCTACTATAATGCTGATGACTTCTATTTATAAAAGCTGTACTTTATTCTCAGATGATAAATTGTTTTGTTGAAGAATAATTTGTTATGTTGAAACAAAAATCTTAACTCACTATTCTCAACATCTCATGACATGCATTTTGTATTGGCTCTAGAGGTTTCAAAAATTTGAATATTCAATCAAGCATTGATTTTATTCAATCAAGCATTGATTTTATTCAATCAAGCATTGATTTTATATCTATTAATGGGTATAAGAATGAATGGTTATTTAAAAAAAGGACAAATATCTTATTGGGCTAATTTGGGATTCCAGACATTTCAGTCATATGTTGACAAATCTGAGGAGACTTTGATAGATGAAGACAGTGTCAGTAATGTAAGTATATGGCTGAGTGTAGACTAGCTCTTGTCTCCTCCTGTGCATGTATGTAATGCTGCCTTACTTCTAACTAAATTATATATTCTGCTAATACAGTTTCTCTTAACTTAGAATAATAACATACTGTTCAATTCTAACTCAACATAATCATTTCTGCTATAGACAAGATGTAATGTGTAGTTAGTCGTTTTTTTTGTCTTTATGGACCAGGAATTGGACCCCAAGTGCTGCTCATTTTGTTCTTGAACGTGGAGCTCTTTGGAAAAACGTAAGACTCCACCAATACAGGTACGATCGACATAAAACTTGACGATCTTGTTCCTTTGACAAATGAGCATTGACAGGCCTCTATTTTTGAGTATGGAATTATAGACTTTCTTCACCAAAGGCAAAGGTAATAGGGGGTACTTTTTATCACTAATGTCAGTGATTGTCCATTTACATGTTCACAAGTATGTCAACTAATCTTTAATTAATCTAAAGAGATGATCCACATTTAGCACTTTTTATACCTTCACATTCATAATTTAGACATAATGCTGTCGCCCCTGTCTGTGTATGATGTATGTATGTACATGTACATGTTTTTTTTTTATAAGAAAATAGAATTTTCTTGCCACTTGTTTAAGGGACTGCTGTCCCAGGGACTGTTGTCTAATTTTCAGAATAGTTTTGTATAAGTCTAATTAAAATTACACCAATAGTTTGTTCAGTTTTATGTTGTGTACACTTGCCTAAGACATTTCTTGAAAGGGGGCGAGGCTTTCAGTAAGACACAGATTGTGATTGGTCAACTTCAGATCAAAAACACGTTATACAAAACATTCCACAAAATCTTGAAAAAAGCTTAATTCTTAAGATAATTGTTTGACATTATTATTTCATCATTACAGACACAGAACACACTCTTTTTTTTATAGATGTCTTTAGATGTTAATGGAGTGACAAACTGAATACATGGAATGAAATAACATTTTGTTGTAGTTTGATTGTTTACCATTAAGCTTATATATTTTTTTCAAAATTTCAGTGGCTGTGAAACACAGTCAGACTGTTTTTGTCATAGCACACAACTTACATTTTATACATGAGTGTTTCTGTGTCTTGCTTTACATATCTACATGTGCTCTATTGTGCTTCTTTGCTTCTCTGAGGTACTGGGGTTTGAGGAATCTTAGAATTTTTCTGCCGTGATATTGAAATGTAATTGTCAGTAAATTGCTTACTGGTAATATGATATTTTTGTCTGATATTAGGGTTGCTAAATTCCCAGGAATTTTTCAAACATGGTAAATTTCCCGGGAATTTTCAATTTGGTGTCATAAATTGAAACCTGTGTCGCTATTAATGAGTTGCAAGTGACAGTAATATTTTAATAACTAAAAGATACAAAACATATTATCTGTCATACGAAAATCTAATAACAAATAATGAGATAGTTCTGTTAAATTGTTCATACACAAGTTCACATTCTATAATTAATGCTCAAAGTTAGGTAACTCTGCCATTTCATTATTATCTTCAAAATCATTATCTACATCATCATTGGTGGCCAAAGGCAGATTTCAGGTTCAGATGAATCCTCATGAATAATATCTGAAATTTCTGTACTGGAAGGATCATTGTCAGCTTCGAAGAATTTCAAATAAGATCTTAAAATTATTTGTATAAATTTATCTCTTTAGTTTTACCATTTCGAACACAACGTACATGGTTAAACAAGTTTAAATAGTTTATATAGATGAAAGTAAAAGAGAAAAAGGAAATTCCAGTAAATAATTATAATTTTAGTATTTTTCAGTTCAAAAAATAGATTTGAAATTTCCCGAAAATTTCCAACACATTATTACATGTACCTTCACCATATTCAATTTGTATTTGATCGAGTTCCCATCAGAAAATACTCTTTGTTTACGTAGGCAAAACAATTTGTTAAATTGTGTAAATGGTGTTTCTACATGTAACATACATGTACTCAAGTCATCATTGTCAAGTGCCTGTACCTTTGCTAAAATAATATAAAAATCTATGTCGCATCTTGTCTAAACTCAACACATTGATAACTTCGCTCAGAATAAAGTAATTTGAATGAAATTTTCAATTTATTCATTTTTCATTATCTGTTTTCGAATCGTTATACCAAGAATTGTCAGCTCTTTATGTAACTCTTTATAATGCTTCTTTAAATAGGATTTAAAGGAGCTAAATCGCTAATATTTGGGACCTAGAAATTGACACAAATGGTTCTCAACGCATATAGAGTTGACTATGGCCTGGATAAGTTAATTTATGTCTAATTAATAATGATTTAGAAAAGAAAACATTTCAGGCCTAAAGAAAGACCTGCAATAGGCAGATTTAGCTCTTGCATAATGTATGTTTAAGTAAATGTCAAATAATCAGTTTGAATGTTGAGTGTTTCTTCTACTGTTGATCAAGCCATGAATCGTAGTGTGGGGGTTTGTGTACTGTAAGGTGCACAGTAAAGGACTATAATATAGTATATTTTTACATGACCCATTTAATGACTTAATTACACTCTTGTTTAATGAAAAAGTTGCTTTAATGGTTGTTGTGTATATAATGTTAGTTATATTTATAAAATGGTCATATAGGTATATAATGTAAACAATGGGGTATAGCATGTGATGAATAAGTAGTATAATAACAGGAAATAACATTGTTATGACATATACAACCTACACTATCTTACCATCATCTCTAATTTAATACTTCCATTAGTTTCATTAAATCTAGGTAAGATTCCTGGGTTAAAGGACACTTAGGGAACTATTGATTCCTGTCAATGTGAAAACAATCTTGGCCACAGCCCAATAATTTGCTGTAAATAGAATTTTACGAATACAGTAGTAAGCTTACTTTGTAGTAGTTAGTTTTTTTTGGTAAACATTTTGAAATTTAAACGATTCCATTTTGTTTCAGCCTACTTATAAAGATAGGAATTTCCTAGTAATTTGTTAATGAGGGTAGACATATTACGTTGTCATGACAACTACAACTACATACATAAATATTTCTTTGATCATAATTGTATTCAGATTTTCTAACAGTGTAATGATTTATAATTATGTTTATTATACAGAGATGAAATTTGCCACAAAATAGAATATGCCTTAATAATATACTACACACTGATAAATCTAATATAATATTGTGTCTAGTTCATGTTAGTATGATGAAAATCAGAAGAGAATGAAAATAGTCATAGTATGGTTTTAGGAATGATATTACATTAAATAAATTCATAATAACACATCATGCACATTTAGAAAAATGATAGTCAATCACTTTCAAAGATTAGATCAAATTTGATAGCTTGTTTGCACTTCCTTATGTGTCTGCATAATTATGTATTTCTAGTTTACCCGGTACTCAGAAATGAATATTCAATGATTTTTCTTGAGTTGATATTAAATCACATTAATCAATTTGTTTGTTTAAATGTATATTGTTACGTTAAAATGTAAATGAATAAATATGATATATTTACTATGCAAAGACTGCTTATTTTGTAGGAAGAAGTTGAACAAAATGCATCAAAGTTTTTTGATAAGGACTTAGAGCCTAATTTGTTACCAGGTAAGTTAAGGATTTACAATATTTTATATGTCCACATTTTGATGTGGACGTATATTGTCGTCAACCCTGTCCGTCCGTGTGTCCGTTAACATTTTTCTGTGGATTCACTATAGGTAACCATTTTAATCTGATTTTGACGATACTTGAAATATAGGTTTATCTCCCAAAGATCTCAGTTCATTTTGATATTGACTTGTACATGTATATACCGTAACTTCTTGGATTATGCCCCTGATTGTATAAAAAATCATGTTTTTAACTTGTGAACACTCTAGAAGAGTAGAAGTCACAATTTTTTCCCGATTTTTATACGCCCACATTGAAATGTGATCGTATATTGTCCTCGCCCCCTTCCGTCCGTCCGTAGGTCCGGCGTCCACAATTGCTTGTGGACGCTCTAGAGGCTAAAGTTAATATCCGATTGACTTTAAATTTATACAGTGTTTAAGATCATGAGACGAAGAAGCCTATTGTTTTTCAGAGATTTCCGATAATATCTACCAGGGTTATGGCCCTTGATCACTTCAAAAAATCTTGTGGACGCTCTAGAGGCCAAAGTTAATATCCGATTGGCTTTAAATTTATACACAGTGTTTAAGGTCATGAGACGAAGAAGCCTATTTATACACAGTGTTTAAGGTCATAAGACCAAGAAGTCTATTGATTTTCAGTGATTTCCGATAATTAGTGCCAGAGTTATGGCCCTTGATCACTTCAAAAAATCTCTTATGGACGCTCTAAAAGCCAAAGTTGAAATCCGATTGACTTTAAATTTATACACAGTGTTTAAGGTCATAAGACGAAGAAGCCTATTGATTTAGAGTTATAGCCCTTGATCACTTCAAAAAATCTTGTGGATGCTCTAGAGGCCAAAGTTAATATCCGATTGACTTTAAATTTATACACAGTGTTTAAGGTCATATGAGAAGAAGCCTATTGATTTTCAGCGATTTCCGTTAATTAGTGCCAGAGTTATGGCCCTTGATCACTTCAAAAAATCTTGTGGATGCTCTAGAGGCCAAAGTTAATATCTGATTGACTTTAAATTTATACGCAGTGTTTAAGGTCATGGGAAGAAGAAGCCTATTGATTTTCAGCAATCTCTGATAATTATTGCCAGAGTTATGGCCCTTGATCACATCAAAAAATCCTGTGGAGGCTCTAGATGCCAAAGTTAATATCCGATTGACTTTAAATTTACACACACTGTTTAAGGTCATGAGATGTAGAAGCCTGCTGATTTTCAGCGATTTCAAATAATTACTCCCAGAGTTATCTCCCTTGATCACTTCAAAAAATCTTGTGGACGACCTAAAAGCCAAAGTTGAAATCCGATTGACTTTAAATTTATACACTTTTAAGGTGTTGAAACGAACAAGTATTTTGATTTTCAATGAATTTTGATAACTGAACAGCTAAATCCATGATGTTAAATGTTTCCTATACTAATTGTTAGCGTGGGGCAAAACTTTATAAAAAGCAAACAAATTCTAATGATTTTCAGATAATTACATAATGAGTTGTTACTCTTTTAATCAGATTTTAGTGTATTACAAATGTTTCATTACCCAAAAAAGTAAAAATATGCGACAACCCTTGTCGGATGATTTAGCTGCTGTGGGCGTATGTTTCGTTGCCTGGCAACCTATCTTTATGAAATTTGAAATATATTTTTATATCCCAAAGATCTTGGTTATTTTTGATATTGTCTTTTGTTGGACCGTAACAACCAGGATTATTGGCCCTGCCCGGATTGTTTTAAAAATCCCACTTTTAACTTGTTCTCTGCCCATCTCTTGCAAAATGTGTGTGTATCTTGCTTGACAAACTTTTGTTTTATAACAGTCCTAAGAGTATTTGATACAACATTTATATTTATATGGTCCTTGAAAACTATAAAGATAGCATTCATACAATGACCTTGAAACATCTTGACAAAACTTAAAGATACAGGTATAATATTAAAAAATAATTTAAATCCACACCAAAAGCAGCCTACCCTTCTTACCCAAAAGTCGACTTGTAATGTATTGGTTTAAAGTTGTTCATATTGATCAATTGATGATTATTTAATATTTGCAATTGTTTCTGTTTATTTCACATCACCATCTTTTATGTGACTGTCAACATTTTATTTGTTAATATCTTACCATATTGAGGCCATGACATTACAGTGTATCTAAGCAACAGTTTTCTTTTTAATATTTACTAATACCTTCCAGTATTCAGTTTTTTAAATGTATGTAAGTAATATTGACATCTTTTGTGGACTTTCTGTCACATTGCCAGTTTAATTTGTAAATCAATAATTTGAAATGGATAATGCATTTATGATGTCCATGCAGTGTCTATAAACATGTAGCATGTAAAATACATGTTATTTCTTTCATTAAATATGCTTTACATGTTTATACAATTAAGGCATGTATGTATTTCAGGAGAGAAGATAATTAGCTATGCTAAATCTGTCTTGAAATTTGACCCTTTTATGAATAAAAAACAAGGAACCTCCGGCCATCTCTTTGTGACTAATTTTAAAGTTTCTTTTGTGACCGCCGATAAATCATCTTATGAGGAAGTGGTAAGATATAGATGTTTAATTATAACAATGTGATGCAGAATCTTCATTTACATATGAAAAACATATCATTGACTTTACATTTAGTTGTGACAAGTCAGTGTTACATTTCCCAAACCCCTGTCTTTTGAAAGAAGTCCACAGTACATGTACAGTAGCCTACCAGTAAATCTGGCCTTAAGTTCACGAAGCATTCTCAGACTTTAAGTTAAGAATTTACTCCAAATTGTTTGCCTTCTTTAAACAAAAATATAGCCCTTAATATAAAACTTTTGTTGTTTTAATGTATCATGTACATCAGTAAGAAACTATGCGCAAAGTTTTGTGTTTCTTGATGAAAGATATTTCTTATAAAAAGTGATTGAAAGTTGAGTAAATTCTCAATTGAAGTCTGAGAATGCTTTGTGAAATTCGGGCCAAACAGATAGACAATGCATGATAACTGCTCAGAACAGAAAAGAGAGAACAAACAGAATAGGAATTGTAATCCAGAACTAATAGAAAGACCATGCATGTAGAATGGGCCGTTTTTTATGACGAATATGGCACAATTATTATTACTATGTTTCACTGAGAGAGATAAAGATTAAAGAGGGGTGTTTAAAATCAGTACAAAAGCAATGTAAACTTAAAATGATCATACATGGAGTTGATCAAATTTAATAATGTTTCAACCAATATGTTTTTAAAGGAAAGTACTTTTGATTGTGTATGGGTTTGAACTTTATGTTTACCCTTTATTCTTTCATGTTTCAGCTTTAAAAATTAAAATTGGTAAAAATGAGAAATATGTCAACATAATAACACATGTATTAGATCAGTATGTTTATTTCATCTTTGACATGAAATGATTGATCAATGTGTTAGTATGATCAATTAATTTGTTTTTACTTTTAGCCTACTAAATCAGCAATAAAACGTCAAAGAAATAAGTTAATAGATGAAAATGATATACCTCTAACTAATATCAGTAATATCTATCAGTGTAAGTACATCATGGTTCACCTATTAAATACTTTCCACTCTATACATTTTTTAAACAAGTGACAAGAACATCCCTCCCTGTCTTACATGGTAAACCAGTTTGTACTGCGGTCTCACTAGAATTATGCTATTTTACATAAATTATGAAAGAACGAACATGTGAGACTACAAGAATATTAAATATTTTCAGGCATCTGTATTCTGGAAATAAAATGACAAATTGATCCATTCATTAAAGATACATTAGTTAAGAGTTTAATAAAGAGTTGGCCATTCTTGCTATAATAATTCAAAAACAGATGATAAAAAAAGAAAATATTGAAAATTTCAGTCAAATTATTTTATTCTGAACGGAGTTATCAGTGTTGGAAGTTTGGACAAGAAATGGGTACAAATTGCTGCGACACCTTAACGACAATTGTCGATCGTTTGATTGACTGGCGATAACTCCACTCACATATTCTTGATTATCCAGTAACGTGCTCAATAGTAATAGTACCCTCGCTTGACAGGCCTTTCATTGTCAGTTTCCAGTAGCGCACGTCACCGAATAACAGTAAACTTTATCTTGGTCAGCAATTTCTGATTTAATTATATAGAAGGACGACTGTTTAAATCTGAGCTGTATCCAAGCCATCCGTGGGTCTACAGAGTTAATTTTGTGCTTGTTGTCTAAATGAAGGTCTAATTAATCACTTCTATAACATCTGAAGCCTAAAAAAAGACTTCCAATATGTTGATTTAGCTCTTGCATAATGCATGTTTAATAAATGATGTAATTTGTTGAGTTTTTGACATCATGGCTAACAATTTTCAGAGCTTTACAATTAGTTTCAATGTACATGAAATATCACTGTGTGAAGTGGTTCCTTCCTCTTGTAACAGATTTCACTTCAACTCTAAGGTCACTGTAAGGCGTGACAATAGAGAAACTTCTGTAATTAGGATGAGGTAACATGATGGATTGTCTTTATTTTATGACTACACCCATAACCATTTTCATGTAACAAGCTACACACTCAGTGTGACATATTTTAATCACAGTAATCTAAAAACTTACGTATGTCAGAGGTTACA
This sequence comes from Patella ulyssiponensis, assembly GCA_963678685.1. Taxonomy (NCBI): domain Eukaryota; kingdom Metazoa; phylum Mollusca; class Gastropoda; family Patellidae; genus Patella; species Patella ulyssiponensis. Next base: position 41,985,759 of record OY783228.1, on the reverse strand, counting down.
TAACAATGTCAATATAAAGAAGTTGGGATATTTTTATCATGGATTAAAGATGCATTATGTAAGATTTAGATAAAGCGCTACCAGTTCTCGGTTTCTTGTAATAATAGTCCAAATATTGAAAATGAAAAATGAATATATTAAAAATTTTAGTCAAATTACTTTATGCTGAACAAAGTTATGAAAGTACATATTATGAAGTTTTGACAAGATTGATTGTCAAGTACCATTGCTACAATAATAAATGTCTCAATATTTTCTAATCCACTTAATATCTCAGTCACCCGATGGTCTAGAGAGTTGAGCATGGGCTTGTCATGTTGATAAATGTCTAAATAATGATTTATATAACATTTGAAGCCAGAAAAAGACCCACAGTAAGCAAACTTAGCTCTTACATAATGCATCTTTAAGAGAATTATCCAGATGTATATGATTGTAATTTGTTTATATGTATTTATGAAGGTATATCTGGTTCTAAAAAGAAAAAAATGACATCTGGGAACATTGTGTCTGGTCAGACGAAATATCTAGAACTTTATTGTAAGGTAAACAAAACTCTTGTAATAACTATAATATAAACCAAAGGAAATAAAAAATTTAGTTTCTAACACTAGACAAGTACATGTATTTTAATTAAAGGACACTTTGGTTAATACACAAAATACATATTACATGTAGATTTCATCATTATACAATGTATTTCAGGATTTTCAGATTCATACTTTTGGATTTAAATTTACAAATAAAGAAGAAGGAAAAGCAGTAAGTAGAACTATCGCCAATATTTTGGCAAGATTGACAATGATTTTAAGAATAAACGGTAATTAAGAAATGTGTTACATGTAAAGAAATGAAGAAGGAAGCTTGGCATGTGACCATGTTGGCTATGAGTTTTATGTTCACAATAAAGCTTGTTTGATCCACAATATTGACAATTGTCTGATTCAACTATTCCATTAATTAATGTCATTATAATTTGAAGGGAATAATTCAGTAGCAAATGGTCTAATAAAGTGAACATTAGATGATAAGATCTGGCATTGAACCAGGTGGTATGGTTTTGATCACATATTTGTGTGACAAGGATTTGGGTCGCCTGTCTGACCGTGTAGGTTTTCTCTGAGTACTTCAGTTTCCTCACACTACTAAAGACCCCCACACACAAGTAAATCATTAGATTTAGAATATTTTATCTACGATTCATTCAATGATTGTATTTGTTGGTGGAAAAAGTTTGTTTCAACCCAACTGATCTATCCTTTTCAGTCTTACAACTTTTCAACCAATCCTCGTATGACATAGAGAAATAATTTGTGCTACATGTGTATATGAAATTATATTTTGTAGATAGTGAATGCTATTGTACATCACACATTTCCTACTCGAGCAGACTTACTATTCGCCTATGACTTCGGAGATTGCTTCCAAGAACAAGGTCAGTTACAGTATACAATAAACTTGAAAAAACTTGGTAATCTGATTGTAGTCTGTTTGCATAGTGAGAATAGAGGAATTTATTGGCACATGTATTGACATTTATTCATGTTTTATCAGTGGTTTAAACCTATAATAATTACACTGTATTTTTTATAATACATGGTTATTATGATAATACTATGTTCGGTGAGTAATGGATTGAATTGACCAGGAAATAAAGGTATTTACTTCCTACTACTATAGCTGTTTATAGTGACTGTACAATATGACTAAACAGCATAACTTGATGAATAGCCAGAATATTACACACTTGAAATGTGTTTTATAGAAGTTGCCACTAAAAAGTTTATTATGTGACAGCATGCCAGAATAAAAGTCAAATATTGTACATATAGTTTTATTACCATGCACCTGTACAAGTACTAAAATACATTAAATTACATTGGTAGGGTAGCTGGGTGGGTGAAGGTATTTTTTGTTTTTAAAACTATTTTTAATTTTTTATTTTACTCCTGTTTCCTATTAATTACCTTAAAGATACTTTCTCACAAAAGTATTTATCAGATGGTTATTTTCAATAAAAGTATGCCTATTGGGGTAAATATGGAAAGAAAAACACCCAATCTTACTAGATGAATACTAGATTCCTTGAAAAACACCCATGTAGTAGTGTACACAGTACAAAAAATGTGAAGGTGTCACTTGTTGCACCTGTAGATTGTCTAAACTCATGAGATCATGAAGTGCTTGATGTATATGTTGTTAAACTAGATGGTTAGTGGACATGGAAAATGTGAGATACTTAAATGTACAACAGGTTCCGACAGAAAAATTGACAGAAAAACACGTGGGCAGGGGATAAGCCGAGAATTTACTTAGGTTTCAATATTTATGATAAATGGACAGTGATTAAAGACAACATCGTCTTTTATCTGCAATGAATTGTCCACCAGCTTTGCACCCAATGTTAGGTACTGTGACAGCCAAGTCATGTGACACAAACATGACTTCTTTTAATAGTTTTTTTTATAGCTTGGAGTATTTCCTTGCGAATACAATGTTTTTTGGGGAATTTGAAGCAAATTTTTGATAGATTAATTAGTTTGAATATGTTCTTGGTTTAAATATATCTCAATTCACCCATTCTGTACTCGGGAAGGTATCTTTAAAGACAGTTAAAGAAAAAAAAATCTTATGTTATGCAAGAATAAATTGAATATAGTCAAATCTGGTATATGTAGTTCAATTATACCTATATTCTTATTATAAAAGGTGGTAGTGAAGATACATTTCCAGAATATAATTGTAGTAAAGACTGGGAGAATGAAATGGTTCGACAGAACTGTAAAGGATGGAGAGTCACTGATGTTAATATAAATTATAATCTTAGTACAAGGTAGATTTTTTTCAAATTTAAAATTACTACATTATTAGTTGTATTGCACATGTAGCAAACAGTTAGGGTTCAGGATATTAAATTGCACGTCACCATACCTAATTAGGCATATCAGTATCATGCAGCTTTAATCTAGACCTAACAGGATCTCCATCCCCCTACACTGCTAAGATGCCTGCACACACTCGATTTATTGAAATATAATTATGTTAGTACTGAAATGACCCAGTATGTGTTAAGTGTCCCTCACTGTCAGTTTAACTTGTTGCATTTTCTGTGTTTTAGTTTATCAGAGTATTTTGTTGTACCAGGACAGTTATTAAATAGTGATCTATTACAAGCAGCTGGTCAGTTTCCTAGTGGACGTTTACTGGTAAATATTCGTTTATAAAACATACATTTCTTATAATTACTACCAAATAATGTTTAATGATCTGAAAAGACAAGCAGGATAATACAGGGATTGTCAGATTGCAATTTAAAACACAATATCTATTAAAAGAATAATTTCTATTTCATCATTAACAGGGCCAAAGCTCTTGGTATTACATGTGTGTATTAGTACATGAGGAGAAGGGCATCTGGCTTTCTGAATTATAATTTGATATAGGTCAACTGCAACTAAGGAATTAAAGATGTCTGTGGTCAAATTGTGAATATAGCAATATATTGAACTGTTAGAGTATGCAATATTCTGAGGATTGATTGTTTTATATTTAGGTGTGGTCTTTCTCTTTACCTGATGGTATTAGTTTATCAAGAATATCACAAGTACAACAAGAATCAGAATTTAAAATATTCGAAGTAAAGTAAGTGTTTTTGCATTTACATCATTGTATTTAATCCAGTGTATAATTAATTAATGTGTATGTAGTCCATTAAACAGCTGTAGTGGATGACCCACTTTAAACAAGCCAACAGTGAGGCTGATGTCCCCCGCCTAAATCCCCAAAAAAATAGATGACACATATTAATTAATCGCACATTTATTTTTTTCAAACGTATCGAGGAATCAAACTGTACACGAAGTGTCATCTAAAAGTGATTTATGAAGAAAAATGCTAAAGCCGACGAGAAAAATGAAAATGTACCCTAGTTAGGGGGACCCTAAAGGCAGACAAAAGGGCCCCCAGACTTGACAAAAGGGCCCCTCTGGCCAAGGGAAAGGGCCCTTGTGTCCGAGTCAATCGTTTCTATACACTGTTACTGTCGAATCCATTACTGAATGAGAATGCAGTCATTGTATTGGCATAAAAATCATCAATCAAGATGAACCTAAGTTATCTTGTCCCAAAGTATCAACCAATCAAATTGCTTATCTCTGCCTTCTTATCTCTAAGAAGAAAATGCTCATCTTCGAACTCCATCAAGGCATTTTGACCTAATAAGCATACACACCAATATTGAACATTTTAACTCAATTCGAAGGAAAGTGTTAGTGTGTTCCAAAGTCTCGGCAAATCAAATTGCTTATTGCTCTGCTTACCCCTAGCAGAAAATGCTCATTATCGATCTTAGTCAAGGTATTGCTGTAATGAAACTAGACACCAAGTTTCATCACTCTCACTTAATTAGAACTAAAGTTATCGTGTCCCAAAGCATCAACCAATCAAATTGCTTATCTCTGCTTACCCTAAGAGGAAAATGCTCATCTTCGAACTCCATCAAGGCATTGACATAACAAGCATATACACCAAGTTTGGACATTTTAACTCAATTAGAAGGAGAGTTATTGTGTTCTAAAGTCTCGACCAATCAAATTGCTTATCGCTCTGCTTACCCTGAGCAGAAAATGCTCATTATCGATCTTAGTCAAGGTATTACTGTAATGAAACTATACACCAAGTTTCATCACTCTCACTTAATTAGAGCTAAAGTTATCATGTCCCAAAGCATCAACCAATCAAATTGCTTATCTCTGCTTACCCTAAGCGGAAAATGCTCATCCTCGAACTCCATCAAGGCATTGACCTAATAAGCATATACACCAAGTTTGAACATTTAAACTCAATTAGAAGGAGAGTTATTGTGTTCCAAAGTCTCGACCAATCAAATTGCATGTCGCTCTGCTTACCCTGAGCAGAAAATGCTCATTATCGAACTTAGTCAAGGTATTACTGTAATGAAACTATACAACAGGTTTCATCACTCTCACTTAATTAGAACTAAAGTTATCGTGTCCCAAAGCATCAACCAATCAAATTGCTTATCTCTGCTTACCCTAAGCGAAAAATGCTCATCTTCGAACTCTATCAAGGCATTGACCTAATAAGCATATACACCAAGTTTGAACATTTTAACTCAATTAGAAGGAAAGTTATTGTGTTCCAAAGTCTCAACCAATCAAATTGCGTATCGCTCTGCTTACCCTGAGCATAAAATGCTCATTATCGAACTTAGTCAAGGTATTACTGTAATGAAACTATATACCAAGTTTCACCAATCTCACTTAATTAGAACTAAAGTTATCGTGTCCCAAAGCATCAACCAATCAAATTGCTTATCTCTGCTTACCCTAAGCGGAAAATGCTCATCTTCGAACTCCATCAAGGCATCGACCTAATAAACACATACACCAAATTCTAGCTCAATTAGTAAGAGAGTTATTGTGTCCCAAAAAGTGTGACGGACAGACGGACAGACAGACAGACGGACGGACGGACGGACAAACCCATTTTAATAGTCCCCCAACTTTCTTCGAAAGGCGGGGGACAATAAAAATAAATTTCAAGATTTTTCATGAAGATTGGTGGAAGAATCACAGGTACTGTGTAAGTAGATCATAGTGATGATGTTGGTGTGACCAAAACTAATCCATAAGAAATAATTATCACAAATAAACCGTTATTAATAATAATCATCAAGTCATAGATCTTTAACAGAAAGTATAAACAGTTATGTCTTCACTAGTTGATAAAGGGCAACCTTTAAGAATGTGTCCTGGATTTAAACTTTCAAGCTTTAATACAAGCATCATGTCAATTTGATTGCTTGGAGATTATTTTCTATGGATAATCATAATAAATATTTAGATAAAATGAAGGAGGGAAAAGGAAACGCTGTGTTATTTAGATCTGTAAATAGATCTCTTTATAGTACAAAGTTGAATTGATATAAAAAGATCATGTATGTCTCATGATACAAATGGAAGTACTTCATTGAGTTTATCCCCAAATTTTAAAACAAATGTATCTTAGTATAATGGTGGGTCATTTGATATGTTTGGTTTTATTATAGAATGTTAAGTGCAATAAAACAGACTTGTGGTAACTCAATAGAACCAGAAGTTATAGATCTAACTAAATGTTGCCCTACAGTAAAAGAAATTCAACAAAGTTATGAAAAGTTAAAAGAACTCTGCATGACAGGTAAAATATAGATATGTGTCATATTATTTTTGAAAAGACAATATAACATAAAGGCAGTGGTGATCTAATACTTTGAACACACTGTTTAATATTTAAGCAGGATTAGACCCAGACTATTAATATTTTGATTATTTGCCATAATTCAAAAGGAAATGGGCTAATGAAGACACTCATACATCATACAGTGTGAAATATTGCCTGGACAGCCGAGCAAGAGCCTACTCTATTTTAAATGTTTGCAAGATTTTTCTTTACGTGCACACCAATGTGTACCGAGCCTCTTGTTTTTCTGTCACTAGACGCTTTTTCTTGCCAGCTGACATTGCGATTGAACCCTTGACCTAAAGGTTAGGAAACCAGTACCATACTCTCTGAGCCATTGCGGCTCACAGTTTGTTCAAGAGTTTGGAAAATAATTCCGAAGACACCTGTCTGTTTTATTTTTTCAGTATCTATAAAAGAATTTGTTGCCAATGATTTATCATGGTATAGTAATTTAGACAGTACTCAATGGTTACAGTCAATATGTAAATGTCTACAGACAACAGATGATGTCAAGAAATTAATGGTAAATGGCAAAAAAGATGTAGTTTTAAAGGGTTAGTAAGAATTAAATTTTAAAAATGGGCTGACATCTCATTTTCGTTCAGTTACCATTGAATTGTTGATGCCAATGTCCTTATACTTATAGAATTTTGACATTTATTTTGTGTAGGACTGGAATATTTTTACCTGAAAATTGACTTGGAAGGGTACTTCTCCCTGTGGAATCTCTGATTACTACCTAAATATGTGTTATTATTGCCCGAAAAATCAGAGCTCTAGATTGTAGCCTCCAGCACTTATTTTCAGTAATATATTTATACAGATGTATTTCAATAATTTTTTCAAACTGTAATTTGCTTTTTTTTTCTTTTTACAGAAGAACAAAGTTATGATATATCTTGTATCATATGTAGTCTAGTACAGATTTGTCTGGATCCATATTATAGAACAATAACTGGATTTCAACAACTTATACAACGAGAATGGATAGCACTAGGTCATCCCTTTCAGAAACGACACAATCTGATTGCTGCAACAGAGGCAGAACAGGTAATTGCTACGTCTGAGATATATATATATATCACAACATTTTTTTTACTCATTAGAAGTTTCTCACATGACTCAAAATGGCCACTTTTGATAATTGTGATTGGCTGAAAGCTATGTTTGTAGTCTATTTTTGGTCAATAATCAGTACCAATTGACTCAATTGTTACTGCAAACCCTCTTCTGTTGGATTTGGAAAAATATTGTATTTTACTTTAAGGAAACAAAATAGATGGGATAATTGTTGATATATTACTCTATTTTCACATGCCAGTTGAATGTGGAATGAAATGGGCTTTAATCCCTACTTTTCTCCACCTGTCCTGAACAATTGTCTGGCTGAAACCTGGCAGAATCTCTAGGAACTTTCTCAACCAATGCCAGTTTGAATCTAGTGAGCCAGCATCTTACTCACTGAACCACTGTGTCCCATCGTTTCATTAACATTGGGATTTAAATAAACATGAACAAACAAACAATAGTCTATTTTGTCAAAACTGGTAAATCTCACACACCCCCTCCAACAATATGACTTTAAATTTACATATTTTTATACCGTTAATTACGATACTAATTATATACATCATATTTTTCTCGTCTTTTTCAGTCTCCAGTGTTTTTAATGTTTTTAGATTGTGTCTGGCAGTTAATGGAACAATTTCCATCTTGCTTTGCTTTCACAGAAACATACTTGACCACATTATGGGACAGTGTTCATCTTGGTATCTTCAAAACATTCCTCTTTGATAGTTGTCACCAGCAGAAGAAATTTCTAAAAGAAGGCAGAAAATTGAAACAAGTCAATTTACCGTCCGTTTGGAAGTGGAATATGCAGTTCAATGATGATGACCTCTTATTGTTCAACAACCCTCTATACAATATTAAAAACTTGAAAATAGCGCAGGAAATAAAAAATGGAACCCGAAAGGAAACAGCTCTTGTGCTTCGAGATAAATTGTATGCTAAGAAACTAACTGATTTATATAGAGATGATGACAAATATTTGTTTTATGTTAATGTTGAAGTATTACATCCATCTTACACATCTGCGGTTATTAAATTATGGAAACAATGTTATCTACGCTGGAATTCCCCAGCGGAAATAATAGGGGGAGGTAATCCTTCCCAGTACCTTCAGCAATGTCTTTTAGTAGAAGAAATAATCAACCTTCATCACACAATGTTAAAATTGCAGAAAAAACAGTCTCAAAAACGACCTAGAAGCGAACTAATATTTCAAAATGATGGACTCAAATCGCCCACGTTCTTAGATTCTACGTATTTAACATCATCTTTCCCCTTCACGCCCAATCCCACTAATCAGGGTCAGATGAATTCATTTGTGTATACGCCTCTGTCTAGTTATTTACAGCATAGTATGATAGATTATGATTATACAGACGCTGTAGAGTAAATGAACCACACAAAACATCATAGTTTGATGTCATATGCACACCCTCTTATATTGATAAATACAAATGACCACATCCTGTGATGATGTATTTAGAATGAGAGAATAAATGTCAGTGTGTGGTGGGGCTTATGAACACACATCTGGCAAATAAGTGCATTGCAATCATATATTACAACACTAGAGGACATCATGTTTTATCAAAATCTTTTTTTTAAAAGCCGTTTATATCCAGGTTTTTAATAGCTTATTACCTCATAATTTTAATTAAGCATAATCTGAAATGATTCAGTTGACATTCTGATTATATTGTTTAGTTAATGTTTTAATTACAAGTGATTAAGATATTTTGATTATCTATCATTTTCCTACAGTGCAATCTAATTAAATAATCATTGAAATGTTCATATTACTTTGTTTTTACCCCCGTAATGACCAGACCACTTTAATTTGGGTTTAATTGGGTTTTGTATGTAGATTTGTTAAAGAGGGATAACAATTTATCTTCCTTAAGATACATACATCTGTTGATAAACCCCAGTGTTAGGATATAACTGATTTTGTGTTCCAATGTTGTAAATAACCAAGCCATCTGCTCAATCTTTCAATTCAAAAAATTTAATCATATAGAGCTTATCTCAGCATCAGATATCACATCAGATCAACTGTATTTTGAACCAAATTAATGATATCAAATTAGTTCCATAACAACAATATCCCAGTATTGTTTAATTTGTGTCAAAAAACTAATTTATTGCTACATATACCGGTAATATGGATGTAATTCTTCACTTGATGAATATTAAGATACATATAAACTGTTGAGACTGTCATACAATAAAACAATTTATATTGTAAATAACTGATCTCTTCATTGACGCAGATCATAATAAAATCAATGATTATTGAGAGAATGTAAATTTCTATAAATTATGATATTTATCGTGTACTGGTTATATTATTGTTGAGTATTTATTGCAGATAGTTCTGTATATTTTGGGAACTACTAGTAATACTAATTTATAGATGTACTAATCCATTCCCATCTTTAGTATTCCTCTTCCACTTTTAATACCATTATATTGGTATATGGCTTTGAAAAATTGTATTTATATGTGTATGGAATGTTTACTCCCATGATTGAAAATTTGAAATAATCTTGAGTTCTTCAATATTTTCACAAAAACTGTCCCCGTCTTTAGAGAAATAATAATCTATAATTACATGCACATCATCTGTTACATACTGAATTACGTCACATGTTGTTATGAGCATGTGAAGTTATAGGCTGTAGTGTGTAGCGTAGTAGCTATAGAGTACAACACTCTTCACATATCGCCAAATAACACACTGCTGGTAATAGTATTTTTAGATTAGAAGTAGAAAAGTTTTTCTGACTCATAGTCATAGGTTTTCACCAATATGTATACTTTTCGCAAGTAATTCGAATATATTCATGCAACAAAGATTATATAAATAGGTTGAACATCAAAGGAGTATATCTTGAAATAAACTCACAGGCATGGATTTAAATAATGAAATGGGGTTAACGTCCTATTTTTCTGCACTGACTGGGCTAATGAAGACTTCATTTACATAATTTAAATCTAATTTTACAGTATTTAATTTTGACAAATTTGATGATAAAAATTAAATTATGTAAACATTTATATTCAGTATTTATAAAATAAAAGAAGATTTCTTTGATGTACTAGAAAAATCTGTGATACCTGTTGATTACAAGTAAATCGTGTATATATACAAATTACAAAGAGAGAATTTAATTAGTTTCATTACAGATGTCTCCAAGAAAAGTCATAATTTGTGTCAAAAATCTCTAGATTTGTTAAGAATTATTTTAAAATAAACAAAAAGATATGTTACAAAATTGGTTTTTGTGTTCTTAAAACTTCAAATCCTCAAGTTCCCTTGATATACCAGCATTTGTGACGAGGTTAAATTCAAAACATGGTACCAGTATACAAAGAGCTTGTGCTGAAATACTAAACATGGTACCAGCACATGAAGCATTTAAAAGTTGAATATGCCATTCCTCCAAAGTGAATATAAGAAATGAGCAATGTTATTTTCTATCCATAACTTGGGGAAACAACAGAACAAGGAAGAGGAAATCTTGGTCCATGCATTGAATCCAGCATTATAAAAGTATGTATAAAAATCTTGGATTGGAATATGTAGTCCATTTAGTAAGATCATTTACACCCATCTTCAATAGAAGGCTTGATCTCGCCTTAACTACATACATCTTATCAAGCCCTTCACGTAATACCCTGTATATTTCGCCACTAAGTTCGATTGTCACAAGCCCAGCTTGGGAACCTATCAGATTCATCGGTCGTCGTGAATACCAAGTCTCGTGCTTTATAGCTAAAATGCCTACATGTGACAATCGAGTTGCAAAGTTCAAAGATCGATCAACGTCAGGGTTGCTGTTTTCCCACGAGTTTCTCAATTTAAAAAACCCTGTTTGTTTACAGTGTGTTTGGTGCCACGAACTCTGATTGGACAATGCTAATTAGTCACTTGTAAAAACAACTAGTGCAAAGTTCGAGGAATTGCTGAGTATTCAAGCAACAGAGAGATGTTGTATAACTCGCGAATGTTGCTTAAGGAACATGATTTACACCTTGGTTTTGGTTACCACTACCACACAAGCTTATCTTGAACAACCTGTTAATCAACAGTAACCAAAACCAAGTAATGTACAAGTTCCAAATTTGTATTTCTCTGACAACATGTGGACATATAAAAACTACACTGAGTTTATTATTTATAAGATTTTAATGATTTTCTCCAGTGATTTAACTAATAAGCAGTAATGAAACCAAGGTCAATGATTTGTAAACATAATTAAATAACAGATCAAACTTGTTCTTTCATTACAAAAATTTACATATATAAATCTAAATTAACATACATTGGTGATAAAATGAAATGGTGTTAAACACCAGAATGATCCTAATGTATGACATTATAACAACTTTAATATGGAACTACAATTGTGACTGGTTCGTATAATGATACAAGGCCACGAACAAGGGTCAAAAAATCAAAACACATAAATTTTAATTCTACGCTCAACAGCCTTTAAATGGATATGCGAGTGTAACTTCAGCACATAGCTTATTACAATGGCCGAGATATTTAACTTTGATGTAAGAAAAAGTTGTGTTTTAAGGTAAATATGCTGTAAACTACTATAGTATATTGAAATAACGGACCTGCCACATGTTTAGGCAGAGCTGGTCACATTTTACGTGAGTATTGTCATCAAAGATATATTTTTTACAGGAAAGTAGATTGAATGCCAAATTGTAATTTGGTGCATGGATCACTTCCTATATTAAAATATACACATTTGGCCTATCCATTTAGATTGAAATGGTTTCATATTCCCTGGAATGATACATAAAACAAATCTCAATAACTGCAACAAAAAGATTAGATCATTATCAGCAAAAATTAAACAAATGCTTGTTTATAAACTAAATTTTAAAAAAAGGAAATTTTCAATTTCTATTGAAATATTAACAAGTGGTTGCCCTGCAAGATACGCACACATTATCAGCAAAAATTAAACAAATGCTTGTTGATAAACTAAATTTAAAAAAAAAGAAATTTTCAATTTCTACTGAAATATTAACAAGTGGTTGCCCTGCAAGATACGTCCACATTTTGCAAGAGATCTACAGAGAACAAGCACAAAAAATAATTTTCGTACAATAAGGGGACATAATCCTGCATGTACGGTCCAACTTGCGTCAATAGCAAAAGGACATATCCTTGCTATTACATGCTTTAACATTATTCCCAAAATTTAAACTCAAATGAAATTCAAACTCAACTGTAATTACAATGTAACAGTGATATAGGTGAAATATTTTTGACGTCTAGAGGATTCATTAGCTAAAAATGGGATTTTCGTTCAATCCAAGAAGTAACGGTCCGACATCCACAACCATGATATTACATACATTTACACTATTTGGGTAAAGGGTAGCGACCATTTTGTCAGGCAGTTATACGATTTTCAGAAAATTTCAACTCAACCATCCCTAAGGTGTAACAATGATATATTTAAACTTTTTCTGAAATCAGAAAAAAAAACATGATTTTTCAGGGACCATAATGCATGACGTCACAGTCCTATATGCACAAATATCACAGAAACCATCATTGGGATACAAATATATATTTTAAGTTTCATCTGATCAGTTAAAAATTGTAACCTGTAGAGGGTCCACTATCTTGGTAATACATTCTTTTACACTATTTGCGTACGAACAGTGGCTATAATGTAGGACCAGAAATTCAAATTCAATCGCCATTAGGGTGTAACAGGGATATATTAGAACGGTTTTTAAAATCTGATAAAAATTGTGACCTCTATAAGGTCTACAAGTTAAAAACATTGTTTCTCGTACAATCAGAGGCCATAATCCAGGAAGTTAAGATCCAATGTGCGTGAATATCGAAACAAACCGAGATCTTTGGGATACAACCTTATACTTAAAGATTTGTCAAAATCGGATCAAATTTCACTTTAAGAGTGTCCACAAACATAATGTGAATGGATGTCCGGATGGACAGGGGCAACTACAATATAAGTCCACATGAAAATGTGAGCATATAAAAAAATGATTCTTTTGTTATAGTACTTTGTAGGTAAGCAGAATCATACCTGGGATAAAAATAGAAATATCTAAGATAACTTTTTTATGGCATCTTCTATATCATCCATATGATCTTTCAATGCATTCCACTGTTCCATTGTTAAAGATATTCCTGTAAAATAAAACAAACACTGCCTAGAATTCAGTCATTATTTTGGCCCTTTTATGACTTTAATTATAGTCTTAATATACATTGGCATTATCATTACTCTCCAATTTTAAACTTCTTAATAACTAAGGTCACTGCGCTGAAAGAGCACTTGTCTTTCAATCGGTCAATTCGTTGGTAGGTAGACAAAGTGACTTATCTTCATACCATAATTATAACTAACTGACGATAAGTCACTTCGTCTACCTACCGACGAATTGTAACGGGTAACCAAGGTACACAAGAAAGAACCCTTAGCAGTTGAAGAGTAGGTAAAAAATTCATCAGAAGAAAATTCTTCACTGGGATTGCACACTTAACCATTAAAATGAACAAACCTTTTTTTCCAGGTCTAAGATCACCATCTGCTTCATAATATTCTCTTATACCAACCATAACTTTACCTCGAAACTCACTTACTGTAGCATATCTCATTCTAGATAACTGTAAGTACATATATCATCATTATATCTCATTCTAGATAACTACATGTAATATATCATATCTCATTCTAGATAATTGTAAATACAGTGTATCTACAATATCATTATATTTCATTCTTGATAACTGTATGTAATATTATTATATCTCATTCTAGAATATTTACAATATCATCTTATTCTAGATAAATGTATATAATATTATTATATCTCATTCTAGATAACTGTTCAAAATGTGAGTGGAAAATTATGCAGATTAATGTCTAATCAACACATTAAACTTTATCCATTTTTTCATGGCAAAGAGTAGATTGATTAAGACCACCAGTTGACAATTTCCATACAAGTAACAGGAGGGTCATTCCATGTCAGGTGGACCAAATTTCGGAAAGTTTGAAACATGACCCCCTCCGAAAAAATTACAGTACATGGAATTAAGCTAACAAATCCAAAATTATACCTCTCTCTGCTGAAAATTCGCTGAGATATGGCCATCTAAAAATAGGGTACTAAAACGGATTATAAATTCCATCATTTTTTTCAGATTTTAGGGTGCTTTAAACTCACTCTTCTGATAGGAGTAGAACTCTTTAATTTTGTAATCTAAGACAATTTTTGGTGTAGATTATTAATTTAGCATCACATGCAATGTGCGATTCACACAGTTTGTGCCATCAGGTGGCAGAATGTGGAACAAATGAACTATTCAAGTTTTTTTTAGGATTTCCACAGCCACTGGCAAAGTCACTATTGCATACACAACCTCGAAGATTGATATAGTTAATGTCAATTTGTCTTTAAGCAATTTACAAAAAATTCTGAATTGATGGTATATATACAATATTCAGTCTCGAAATTCAATGTACACTGAAAACATACAAAATATACCAATTTTCACCTTCAATTTTGGCCATGTTGGACAGAGGTTAAAATTCTGAAAAGTCCATCTTGTGTATTTGATGGCTTATATCTTTAATTGGCACTTGAAATCTGTACGGTGATGAAGTTTTAATGGTTATCATCAAAATTGTTGACTTTTCACATTGATTTTAAAATTAGGTATAAATGACCTATACCCCTCAAACATGTCTTTTTACAGTAAATGTTTGTGTAGATTACAAATATGCAGTTGTTTTGGATCTACATTGTATTGTTCTAATTTTTATTTGGCCTCCCAAATGAGAAAAGATAGGCTGGCACTGCCAGGCAGGATACGCCCACATTTTCGAGAGATGGATAGAGAACAAGCAACACCGAAAGTGATTTTTCCTACATCATTAAGTTAGAATTTGATATGTGCAAATATCGAAATGAATTAAGATCTTTGGGTTATAAAGGTGCATTTCAGTAGGCATCAAATTCGACTGGGAATCATGTTGCTAAGTGGGTAAGATGCTGGCTCGGTAGCCTTGAGGTTGGGTGTTTGATCCCTGCATTGGGTGACAAAGTTCATCTAGATTTTCTGGTGTGGTTTCCCCTTGTTAGTGATGAAGGATGGATGGCCTGACAAGAACAGCTGTCAATTTTGGTTCGATTTTCACGAAATTCGACCTCAACCTTCATTACGATGTAACGGTGATATAATCAAACGGTTTTTAAATGGGATAATAATTCTGACCGCAGAGGGACCACAAGCTAAAAAAAAAGGTCATTTTTCGGACAATCAGGGGCCATAATTCAGGAAGTTACGATCCAATGGGTGCAAATATCGAAAGGAACCAAGATCTTTGGGTTATAAACATGCATGTCAAGTTTCATCAAAATCAGTTCAAAATTGTGACCTCTATAGGGTCCACAACCTTGATATAACATATTTTCACACTAATCGCGTTCAAACATCGGCCATTTTGTCTGTCAATTTTGGTCCGATTTTCACAAAATTTGAACTCAATCTTCATTACCATGTAACGGTGATATAATCAAACGTTTTTTAAAATCAGATAATAATTTTGACCTCCAGTGGGACCACAAGCTAAAAAGGGTGATTTTTCGTAAAATCAGGGGCCATAATTCAGGAAGTTACGAACCAATGGGCGCAAATATCGAAAGGAACCAAGATCTTCGGGTTATAAACATGCATGTCAAGTTTCATCAAAATCGGTTCAAAATTGTGACCTCTATAGGGTCCACAACCTTGATATAACATATTTTCACACTGATCGCGTACAAACAGGGGCCATTTTGTCTGTCCATTTGGGTTCGATTTACACAAAATTTGAACTCAACCTTCATTACCATGTAACGGTGATATAATCAAACAGTTTTTTAAATCGGATGATAATTTTGGCCTCCAGAGCGACCACAAGCTAAAAAGGGCGATTTTTCGGACAATCAGGGGCCATAATTCAGGAAGTTACGATCCGATGGCCGCAAATATAGAAAGGAACCAAGATCTTTAGCTTATAAACATACATGTCAAGTTTCATCACAATCGGTTCAAAATTGTGACCTCTATAGGGTCCACAACCTTGAAATAACATATTTTCACACTATTCGCGTATAAACGGCGGCCATTTTGTATGACAATTTTGTTCAGATTTTCACGAGATTCGAACTCAACCTTCATTACCACGTAACGGTGATATTATCAAACGGTTTTTTAAATCGGATAATAATTTTGACCTCCAGAGGGACCTCAAGCTAAAAAGGGCGATTTTTCGGACAATCAGGGGCCATAATTCAGGAAGTTACGATCCGATGGCCGCAAATATCAAAAGGAACCAAGATCTTGGGGTTATAAACATGCATGTCAAGTTTCATCACAATCGGTTCAAAATTGTGACCTCTATAGGGTCCACAACCTTGAAATAACATATTTTCACACTAATCGCGTTCAAACATCGGCCATTTTGTCTGTCAATTTTGGTCCGATTTTCACAAAATTTGAACTCAATCTTCATTACCATGTAACGGTGATATAATCAAACGTTTTTTAAAATCAGATAATAATTTTGTCCTCCAGTGGGACCACAAGCTAAAAAGGGTGATTTTTCGTACAATCAGGGGCCATAATTAAGGAAGTTAAGAACCAATGGGCGCAAATATCGAAAGGAACCAAGATCTTCGGGTTATATACATGCATGTCAAGTTTCATCAAAATCGGTTCAAAATTGTGACCTCTATAGGGTCCACAACCTTGATATAACATATTTTCACACTGATCGAGTACAAACAGGGGCCATTTTGTCTGTCCATTTGGGTTCGATTTACACAAAATTTGAACTCAACCTTCATTACCATGTAACGGTGATATAATCAAACAGTTTTTTAAATCGGATGATAATTTTGACCTCCAGAGCGACCACAAGCTAAAAAGGGCGATTTTTCGGACAATCAGGGGCCATAATTCAGGAAGTTACGATCCGATGGCCGCAAATATAGAAAGGAACCAAGATCTTTAGCTTATAAACATACATGTCAAGTTTCATCACAATCGGTTCAAAATTGTGACCTCTATAGGGTCCACAACCTTGAAATAACATATTTTCACACTATTCGCGTATAAATGGCGGCCATTTTGTATGACAATTTTGGTCCGATTTTCACGAGATTCGAACTCAACCTTCATTACCACGTAACGGTGATATTATCAAACGGTTTTTTAAATCGGATAATAATTTTGACCTCCAGACGGACCACAAGCTAAAAAGGGCGATTTTTCGGACAATCAGGGGCCATAATTCAGGAAGTTACAATCCGATGGGCGCAAAAATCGAAAGGAACCAAGATCTTGGGGTTATATACATGCATGTCAAGTTTCATCAAAATCGGTTCAAAATTGTGACCTCTATAGGGTCCACAAGCTAAAAACATGATATTTCGTACAATCAGGGGCCATAATCCATGAAGTTTCCATTCGATACATGGCAATATCGAAAGCAGCCGAGATCTTATGGGAATAAACCTATATTTCAAGTTTCGTCAAAATCGGATAAGAATTGTGACCTGTAGAGAGTCCACAAACAAATTGTGGACGGACGGACGGACGTCCGGACGGACAGGGGCGACGACATAATACGTCCACATGAAAATGTGGGCGTATAAAAAGAATGGTTATTCTGCTTCACAAATTGAAATATTGGGCTTTGACATTCAGATTAAAATTACTTGTGAAAGACTTAGGCCCCTCATACTGTATTTGTAATTTTAGAGAAAATTATAAAATTGAATAAAAATATAGACTCAGGGAGTATCATTTCAATTTAATTTTGCTTTCAAACACAGGGGAAAACTTGTTATAGTACAGTAATATTGTTACACTATCACCAAGGTATAAGGAATAAGTATGAAAAGTTTCCAAGAAGATCAAAACACAGAGACACACAAAGAAAAAATAGGCGTGGCTCTGCCCCTGGGGGTTAGTCATGCACAAAAAACAGTAGCGATCATTCTTAGGGTATAAGGAATAAGTATGCACAACTTCAAGACAATCCATTAGGAATCATGGCTTGTAGGCGACAAATTGACACACGCAAAAATTGAGCGTGGCTATCTGCCCCTGGGGGTTTGGTATGCACCAAAAACAATAGAGAACATCCTTAGGGTATAAGGAAAAACTATACATAGTTTCAAGACGATGCTTTAATATTTGCAACCTGTTGTGTTGAGGTGTCTAGAGATAGTGAAAGTAAATAAGACCGAACTTCTAATTTCTAAGCAGACAAAACACGTTTTCACCTGTTTTTAAAGCAAAACTAAATTGAAACGATACTCCCCGGATCCCAAAAGAGTCTTTATTCTTATTCTATGTTAAGAGTTGATCTAAAATGACAAATATGAGGGGTCTAAGTCTTTCAGAAATAATTTCAATCTGATCGTCAAAATCCATTATTCCAATTCAAGAAGCGTTTGTTCTCATTTTGGAGGCCAAATAAAATGAGAACAATACAATGTACATCCAAAATCATTACATATTTGTAATCAACGCAAACAAGTCACTCTAAATAGACATGTTTGAGGAGTATAGGTGATTAAGAAGTTATTTTAGAATCAATGTGAAAAGTCAACAATTTGGATAACAGCCATTAAAACTTCATCATGGCACAGATTTTAAGTGCCAATTAAAAATATAAGCCATCAAATACACAAGATGGACTTTAATGTATGTTATAGTTGGGTATTTGAAGTTTTATAATGAAACTTTTTCAGAATTTTAACCTCTGTCCCACATGGCCAAAATGGGTATATTTTGTACGTTTTCAGTGTGCATTGAATTTCGAGATGGAATATTTGGAGAAGTATATATCCCTTCGACTTAGAATCTTTTGTAAACTAATATAAGACAAACTGACATTAATTATGCCAATTTTGGAGTTAATGTATACAAAAGTGACTTTACCAGAGGCTGTGGAAATCTTGAAAATAAAAGTCAATAGTTCATTTGTTCCACATTTTGCCGCCCGGTGGTACGAACAGTATGCATTGGACAATGAGTGTGATGCTAAATTCATAATCTTCATCAAAAGTTGTCTTAGATTGAAAAGTTAGAGACTCCTACTCCTATTAGAAATGCGAGTTTAAAGCATCCAAAAACCTGAAAAGATTTATTGAATTTATGATCCGTTTTAGTACCCTAATTTCAAATGGCCACATCTCAGCAAGTTTCCAACCTAGAGAGGTAAAATTTCATATTTCTTAGTTTACATTCATATACTATAACATATTTTTTTATCATTTTTTGGGAGGGGGTCATGTTCCCTCCATTGGTCCAGTTGGCATGGAATGACCCGGAGATAACTTGGCCTGTAAAGTATTTATTAGAACATACATGCATGTCTATACTGCAATTTGATAAAGAACAAGGTTTTTCTTAAACTTCATCAGGAACTCCAAAAGTTCTTTGTAGAAAATGTAACTACACACAATTAATTTCTAAACTACAAAATAAATGAGGAAGTTAGAACTAATTAGATAAATATTACAAAAAACCTCACCTGAAACATATTATCATCTCCACCTGAATTAGATGCTCCTTTCTTTTCTGGTTTCTTTTTTTCAGGTTTCCTTTCTTCCTTTTTTTCAGGTTTTTTTTCAACCTTCCGTTTCTTGGCTTTCCTTTTCTACAACAGGATTCATTTCATTGAGAGTGACACAATCATATAAAGATAGGTTGCCAGGCAATGAAACATACGCCCACAGCAGCTAAATCGTCCGGGCAGTCAACAAAGGTTGTCGCATATTTTTACTTTTTGGGGTAATGAAACATTTGTAATACGCTAAAATCTGATTAAGAGTAACAAATCATTATGTAATTATCTGAAAATCATTAGAATTTGTTTGCTTTTTATAAAGTTTTGCCCCACGCTAACAATTAGTATAGGAAACATTTAACATCATGGATTTAGCTGTTCTGTTATCAAAATTCATTGAAAATCAAAATACTTGTTCGTTTTCAACACCTTAAACTCTGTGTATCAATCTGAAGTCAATCGGATGATAAGTTTGGCATCTATAGCGTCACAAGGTTTTTTGAAGTGATCAAGGGAGATAACTCTGGGAGTAATTATTTGAAATTGCTGAAAATCAGTAGGCTTCTTCGTCTCATGACCTTAAATAGTGTTAGTGTAAATTTAAAGTCAATCGGATATTAACTTTGGCCTCTAGAGCGTCCACAGGATTTTTTTGATGTGATCAAGGCCCATAACTCTGGCAATAATTATCAGAGATCGCTGAAAATCAATAGGCTTCTTCGTCTCATGACCTTAAACACTGTGTATAAATTTAAAGTCAATCAGATATTAACTTTGGCCTCTAGAGCATCCACAAGATTTTTTGAAGTGATTAAGGGCCATAACTCTGGCACTAATTATCGGAAATTGCTGAAAATCAATAGGCTTCTTCGTCTGTTGACCTTAAACACTGTGTATGAATTTAAAGTCAATTGGGTATTAACTTGGGCCTCTAGAGCGTAGACAAGATTTTTTTGAAGTGATCAAGGGCCATAACTCTGGCACTAATTATCGGAAATCGCTGAAAATCAATAGGCTTCTTCGTCTTATGACCTTAAATACTGTGTATAAATTTAAAGTCAATCGGATATTAACTTTGGCTTTTAGAGCATCCACAAGATTTTTTGAAGTGATCAAGGACCATACCTCTGGCACTAATTATCGGATATCGCTGAAAATCAATAGGCTTATTCGTCTTATGACCTTAAACACTGTGTATAAATTTAAAGTCAATCGGATATTAACTTTGGCTTTTAGAGCGTCCACAAGATTTTTTGAAGTGATCAAGGGCCATAACTCTGGCGCTAATTATCGGAAATCGCTGAAAATCAATAGGCTTCTTCGTCTTATGACCTTAAACACTGTGTATAAATTTAAAGTCGATCGGATTTTAACTTTGGCTTTTAGAGTGTCCACAAGATTTTTTGAAGTGATCAAGGGCCATAACTCTGGCACTAATTATTGGAAATCGCTGAAAATCAATAGGCTTCTTCGTCTTATGACCTTAAACACTGTGTATAAATTTAAAGTCAATCGGATATTAACTTTAGCCTCTAGAGCGTCCACAAGCAATTTTGGTCGCCGGACCGAAGGACGGGGGCGACGACAATATACGACCACATTTCAATGTGGGCGTATAAAAATGATATTGTTGATTAATATTTGTTTTTCAAGACTATGTGAACACAGCTATTCTGTCAATATTGAGAAAAGCTTAGTAGAAACAATAATGCCAAAAAACAAGATTGACAATATAAGTGTCCATGCTAACAAGAGAGAGAAAGAAATGGGGTTTAACGTCCACTCGACACAAACTAGGTCATTTTGGGACTAACATATGGTTTAATTTTATTTCAATAATTCGCTTGCGTGTAGGGGTCTTTAGCAGTGGGAGGAAACCGGAGGTCCCGGAGTAAACCCACGAGATTGGACAGGTGACTCTAGTCCTTGTCACGTACAACGGTGGATTCAAGCCACGCCAGTTGACTCATTGACAGGCTTTATGATACAGCATGCATGTGCTAAGCATTCGGCCATACCCCCCCTCCTTCAACCCCATTCTAACAAAAGGTACCGGTACTTGTAAGATTGAAGATAAATTTTTTAGTTCCATTTCATGACAAAAATGTTATTTCTACTCCTGGGACAGGAAAGGAATGAATGGAATTGAATTTACAATCTGGTTATTTTTAGTCAAGCATAAACGATGGTAATTTTTATTTCTATGGTATGGTTATGTGTGGAATGAAAAAAGGAGAATTTTGCCATGGACACCTGTATTCCAACTGCCAAGGGCAATGTTGGTGTCCACCGTTGTGTACATGGGTAGACTTCATTTTCTGTGTCATGTGAAAAGAGCAGACAACCTGGACTGAAAAAGACTAACATGACTTGAACAAATTTGCCTGGTGAGTGGCACTTCACCCAACCCAGAATTTTAAGTCATTGATTTGGCTCTTTGATGGGCATTTTACAATGAGAAGATTTGTAATAAAGCTATTGACCCACTGCTATTATTCTTGCCTTGCAACTGGAAAGTATAAATGCCCAATCTTTCTAGAAAAATACTGCATTTCCCGAAAAACACCCAATGGGTAAGCACTAGACATAAATGTCCGAGTGTCACTAACTGGCAACTTGTCCAACAGCTTATTGTATGCTACCTTGATTGAGGGAGCAGTTATTTCTTGATCGAATGGATAGGCTTTTTTTTTAAACATGAGGCATGTAAATGTATAACAGCAATATGTATGGTAAATGGACTCGAAGTAATGACAAATACAGTCTGAAAAATGGACCCTGCCCCAATCAAGTTAGGTGACAAACATAGCTTCTAAAAACAGATTTTTTTATAGCTTGGGGTATCTCCCTGCGAATACTGACAAGGGGAAACCACACTGGAAAATTCCATTGAATTTCCTCGGCCAATACAGAGATTGACCTCCAGACTAGCAAGCCAGCACCAAACCCACTTGGCCACCATGACTCCCTTTGAACCGGATAAAGGAAATTGTACACTGGACCGATGAACATTGATTGACTGCACCATGAAATTCTCAGTAATTTTGTCAGATGGAGAATAATTCCTATTAAATATTGACAATGGAAAAGGACTTAAATAAAAGTAAACAACAAACTATTCTTAACTTAATTTACTACATGATAATTAACAAATCAAACGAACAATAACAAATAATTAGTCTCATGATTTTCTAAGAATATTGCTTATATTTTAGGACATTTCTAAAATAAGGGTTTTACTAAAGTCGATAAATGAATCATTCAAATAGTTCAATTCAAAGCACAATAATATAGTCATTTTATTTTGTATGAACCTGTTATTTACCTAAATTATCAATCTTAAATGTGATTAGTCCAGACATTAACATCATAAAATCTCCCCTAACTTCTCTAATTATTTAAACTCTGCTTTGTTCCAAAGGCAACAACACAAGTATTCAAGCCATTAAAAGTTTACTAATCAGGTTAAAATATGTTAATTATTTATTTGTAGATGGCATTTATGTGAAGACTCTGATTGGACTGACTTATTATGACAGAACAATATATCGCTTAAACGATTACCTTTATAGTTTTTGATATTGACCAATTACAGTAAGCTAATTAACCAGGCACTAATCAACACAGTTATTGCAATCAAATGATACCAATCAAATTGCAGTAAACATAATCATTGTATTTCAAAGAAACTACTACAGACATTTCAGCTGGCTAAGCATTGAGTTTTCAACTGGCTAAGCATTGAGTTTTCAACTAAGTTGAGTGATAATGATTGCATTGTTTTCAACTAGACCTTATTCAGTTTCAAACAATCAAATGGCAGTTGGCCCATCAAATATGCGTTGATCTTTAAACTTGAAAATCCATTCAGTAGATGATAATGTGCATAAAATATATTCCAAACAAGCGGCAGTGAGTGACTGTCATAATGAATGCATATTTCTACTAATCATTCAAAGTTACAAAGAATCAACCAGTTAAAATCTGCATGAATATTATTGATATTCAAACTGATGAGAGTGACCATAGATATTTTGAATATTTAAAGTTACAGTGTTTCAATAAATGAGTCTGGATAGAAGGATGAAAGAACAGAACTATCCAATTTTCAACTAATTGTCTTAATCACTTCTAAAAGTCTAATATAATGCATTAACCTATCTTTAACATCAAATATTTCACTCAACCCTACAATACGTAAATTACCAGCGGTACACGAGTCTAGAATGCCTAACTTTTGAAAAGATTTCACACAAGTCTTCAGACTGTCCATTGCACAACTTTCATTATAGATTAATTTGTGGTCTGATACCAGTGACTTGGAGAAACTATTTAATTGTAACATAAAATCCTCTTCTGCTGTTTCGGTTTTGAGATGTAAGTTTATATAGGTAGCTGTAGTAAGATAGGATTCTAATGTCGGCGCTATTATTGACAGGAGAAACCTCAATCTGTCACGAATGTGTTGTCTGTTAATGTTGACTTTATATTTCTCTTCTTGTACATCAACAGCATCTGCATCATCATCATAGTCATCTGCCCATGATAGAGAATCCGACAATGATTTACTCCACTGTTTTTCACGATAATCATATTGTTCGTTGTCATACTGCTCATCTTGGTATAATATTTCTCCCATTTTAAAGGACTCGATCACCTCAGATAATTCTTTCTGCAGGTTTTTACAAGGTGGTACAAGTATAAATTCTTGTTGTAACAGTCTACAAATTTCTTCTGAGGTAAATATTATTTCTTCTTTTGTTGTTTCACCATTTTCCTGGTCTTCGGAGCATGCAAAATTACTTTTTGTAAGATACATAATTGCTACAGTTACCACACTCTCTAACAGATAGACATATAATACTGCATTGCCATAATACATCAATTCAAACACATACGGTAATTCTAAATTAGGTTTAAGGCACAAATCTTCCTCATCTGCCGGATTAGGTTCCACTAAAATCAACTTGGTTCCTAGTAAAGTTAAGGCAGTATGAACGACGTCCCTCATACCTCCGCAGAATCCAATGTCTCTGCCAACTTGACGGATTTCTCTTACTAACTGTTCAAGACTCTTAGTTATTTCGGATATTCTTGTGCCGGAACGATGTTTAGTCAAAAGCAGAAAACATACAAGATTGGTAGACATTAAACTAGTAGATGTGATAGCTGTGTGTAAGACATGTTCTGCTAAATACTGAACAATAAGTCTATCTTCATCTGGGGTAGAACATGGTGCTTGTCGTAAACACGGATAGGACGCCACTTTAACAGGCGCAATTTCGGGTGAGGAATCCACTAAAACCAGCAAATTTTCATCTACTTTATTAGTTACTTGATGGCGGGCTATGAATTCTTTCATAGAAAACGGCTGGCAAAAATCAACTCGAACGCTACCATAGTCGCCAATCAAAACATTAAATATTCCCTTCAAGGCACGCCAAAAGTTTTCAGTTATTTTAGGTAAACCCATTTGTTCCCTGTAGAAATTACCATCAATAATTTTGTCATAGCTGATACTAACAGGAACTATGTAGGCATCTGGTATCAGACCTTTGGAACATGATTCAGTAATAATAGACAGTAGACCGCCCTTTGGTAAATTGGTTTTTCCTGATCTAGAGCGCCCACCTTCAATAAAGAACTCCATACCTTCATTATGTTTCAACAATTCCTCTAGATAGGTGTGAAGTAGCGTTCTATACACTATATCCTTCTCACCAGACTTTTTATCTAATCTTCGCCTTATAAAAAATCCTCCAAGGCCACGCATTAAACTATTAAAGAAAGGAATGTCTAAATTATCGCCGGCTGCTACGAACGGGGCACGGAGTTCATAATGACACAGTATAAAGGTAATAAGGATATAGTCAAGATGACTTCGATGTAATGGTAGGTATATCATGGGTATGTTTTTCTCCGCTGCACTACGTATCATGCTCATCTGTCCTCTGTGAACCAGAATATTGTTTAGAAATATGGATAAGAAATTGAGGAGGAACCAGCCAGTAAAGTTGATCAGCGATGAAGATATACAAGCTTTCATTCTTTGTAGCGTTTTCTTGGCAGTAAGCACAATGGATGTTTGAATCTGCTGAATATCTTTACCGCCAACTTTAAAGCTTTGTGAATACGAAACAATGGATGTTTTTTGTATGGCCTCTAATAATCTATTATTAACAAACACTGACATAGATATATCTGGATACTGGTGATAAGCCCGCTTTTGTAAACAGTAAGCTGTGACAGGAAATTGTTTTTGGAGCCATCCCGCATTTCTAAGATACGGTTTGACATTCAGTATGTTACAAACTCCATTTTCTTTCACCAAATCGGGTAGTAATTCTTTTTTACTTATTGGTAAACAATCACAACACAAACCAGTAACAGGTCGTATTACTCGGATATCTTTGGCTGTAACAATTGGTGTGGTTTTAAAAGATGCTATGGCAGCTACATTCAGTGAGGGTAGGGTTTCAAATTTATTTCTATTTCTTGTTCTGATTGTCTGTCGACCAGGAGGTGGAGTAGGTAATGGTGTTTGAATACCTCGAGTCATGATTTAGTTTTTATTTTAATCACAGATTTTCTTCTTCTTCAATCAGTATGTTACACAGCCTGGAAGTACATTGACAACACGACCGTATGAGTTAAACTTTATTGATAATATAATGGAAGTACATACACAAAACACTCTTGTTTACAGCAGTTATATACATACAGTGCTCACTGTGACCCATCGTAAATAGAAGGCTTGATCTCGCCTTAACTACATACATCTTATCAAGCCCTTCACGTAATACCCTGTATATTTCGCCACTAAGTTCGATTGTCACAAACCCAGCTTGGGAACCTATCAGATTCATCGGTCGTCGTGAATACCAAGTCTCGTGCTTTATAGCTAAAATGCCTACATGTGACAATCGAGTTGCAAAGTTCAAAGATCGATCAACGTCACGGTTGCTGTTTTCCCACGAGCTTCTCAATTTAAAAACCCCTGTTTGTTTACAGTGTGTTTGGTGCCACGAACTCTGATTGGACAATGCTAATTAGTCACTTGTAAAAACAACTAGCGCAAAGTTCGGGGAATTGCTGAGTATTCAAGCAACGGAGAGATGTTGAATAACTCGCGAGCGTTGCTTAAGGAACATGTGACCTGGAATCCTAATGAATTGATAAACTACAATATAAAGGGAATTTGCTAAAACTTTCAGTCAACTAATCCACTCTGAACCCAGATATTAGCTTTTGATTTTAGGCGTGGCCTCGATCATCATAGTCTCAATAATCCATATTTTGGATTTTATCATCAAATAGCGTTGAGCCACAGATTGGATCCAAATATTGAGGCTAGCGATGAATTGATTAATGTCTAATTAATAATTTAGATAACATTTCAAGCCTAAAGAAAGACCTGCAATTGGCAGATTTAGCTCTTGCATAATGTATAATTGACCAAAATCAATTAATCATTTAAATTAAATTCTTAAGACTCACAAATGCCAAAAAAAGCCCATGTACATGTATATTATCTCAATCTCTATGTATGTGGAAGAAATATCAAATAAATGGACTAATTAATACCCATTGTTCATCTTCTGAACAGGATTGGTTTTCATTAAATAAAAACAATATTGCTACTTTAGCAAAACTGAGTGGGTTTTTTTTTTATTAATTTTATAAAAGTTTTAAAAAGCATTAAGATTGGCTTGTATGAAAAAGGCTGCAACAATTTTTATACCATATTTGTATTTATATAAGAGCAATACAGATGGTGGAGTAAAATCAATAGAATTCAATGTAAACTTCAAATGGCAACAACATTTACAATCTAACATTCATAGATTTGAATAATTCATGGATCAAAATGTTTTCTAACAAAAGCTATCATTGATGGATTTTGATAACTTTAAACACTTTAACATACAATCAGCAATATTATAAACACTAACTTCATGTTCATGGACAAAATATTTACACCGAATACAGGTTGTCAAATAACAAAACAAATCAGACGACCCTATGCCTTCAAATAGGCAATTATAATTCTTAACCAAATCAAACTGTCACATAATACAAAAAAATTATAACCCTATGCATGTAAAAACTATTATTACAACTAAGAATTATCAACTTCGTATACATTTTGAGAGGTACCTGTTTCTGCCTATTATAAGCCGTTATCAGATGGAAGCAAGAACACTAATATACAAAAATATCAGGTACAGCAGCCTATCATGTGAATTATTTGGTTTTGTTTACATAATATTATTTTCTGTTGTAGGACAATACTGGATTTCAAAGAAACATAATAAAAGGATTCCTTAATTCATGATTAACTGAAAAATAAAAGCATACTAACCTCAGTATCATCATCTGAAGCCGAGTCATCAGAAGATGAAATGAATTCTTTAGATTTAGGCATCTTACAAAATATTTATTAACTTAGATATCTTGGATCAACACCTGAAAAAATTTGAAAGAAAAACATAGTAGAATCACTACATCATTCACATTAACTGTGAAACAACTTTCACATAACTGCACATATCATCAGTTATATCATCAAGCAGTGTTTTTCACCGAGTTAGACAGTTAGTTCGTAGGGTTGACTCGTATCAAAGTTGTGCGCAGATGATTTATGATCAACATTGTTTTGTTCGAGGACTTGTCCAATCTGAATATTTAAGTATTGAGTTCCATATGGGTATTAACATTAGCTTCTAACAGGTTTGATCCATTACAGGCAAATTGATTGTATACTTTTTAAGTGTTCACAGAACTGTGGAAACGTATAACTGGCTTGATTGATGGTGTTGGTTAGACTATCAGTATCACAACTTCGTACCAGAGCAATGTCTAATCCTGTTATTCATCCAGCAGTGGCTACCACTGGCACGTCTACTAAAATACTATAGTATTACGCCGGACAGCTGTCTAGTCGTATGGATGGGATGAAAAACTGAGGTTCCGTGTACACATTGGCATGCACGTAAAAGATCCCTTGGCAGTTGGAATTCGATATAAGAGTAGGTCATAGTGCCGCTGTCCGGGCAAATTTTCCCTCATAGCACACTGTATGACGTATCTCGTCTTCATTAGCCCAGTTTAGGAGCAGTATAGTAGGATGTTAAACCCCATTTCATTTCATTACTAGTTCCATTAGGAACTGTCTCTGAGCGGTATATGTCAACTGACAGTTCCTACTGCTTGCTGTATATGAAATATGAAAATACGGTAAATCACAGCTCTGCTCCACCTGTTCTCAGGCTATTGTGTAAATCTTACCTTCTATTTTTCACAGCGAATGTGTATTTTTCGCAAAAGGAATCATTTCTCTTCACATCTCAAATATCTGAGTCTGACACAAATTTATTATAATATAATTCAACACTATGTTCCAGTACAGTTTAGCGATTAAAATAAACATGCTGTTTGCGCATGTTCGAGTCTCGTAATTTCTGATCAGTTATCCAGAATTCTGCTTGAAACAGTGTTGAATTAAATAATAACTGTGTGTCAGCTGTGACAAGAAATGATGATTCCATTGGCAAGCAAAGGAGACTCGGGCCGACACTGGGTGAAAAATAGTCGGTAAGGATTCAAAAATAGCCTTAGAGTCAGACCAGAGGCTCTGGCAGGTGGACTGGACTGGTATGTTTAACGTCCGCTTCCACTAATGTGATATCGCAGGCAGGTGGGGATAAGTGGTAATTATCTTAGGCGTTTTTACGAGAAACCGATTATGGCTAATCGATTTGCAAATCCTTTTAAAACGCATTTACGGCAAAAATTAGCCTAATCGAAAAATTAGCCTAATCGGTTTCACCTAATTTTCCTATTTACCACGACGATTTGCCAAATCAATTATGCAAATCTTCCAACTTGCTCGCCTGGCGAATTGGCGATTCGATTTCCAAGATGGCGTCCACAACAAGCGACACAACGTGCCTGACGTTAGTTCATTTTTTTTCCGAATTTCACGTTAAAATATGTATATCACGGACATTTCTAATACGAATTTGTGGCAACGGGGAACAGTCAACTGGTACATTTATCGTTTTTATTTTTGGGTGTTTTCCCAAAGACCAGAATAAAGAAAATTGATTTTTTAAAACATTTTTCCCAATTCTTCTGTCTTCAGCCATCTTGCGAGGCAACTCGTCGCGTTTATTAGAACCGATTCGAATACCAAACCCGAGACCTACGTCATGTACAAACCGAGATAGGTAATCGAAACCGATTTGTTTTCTTGTAAAAACGCCTTTAATAGTATAATTATAGCATAGCCAACGGAAGGAACTGTCAGCGGACATACGTGACATAGTCCAATCAGAGACAGCTCGTAAGATAACAGGGTATGGAGCATATCGAAATCTTAGTGGACACGACATTCATTTGATATAACTATTTACCCAGTAATTTTCAAAACTTTAATCTCCTTGTTTTCTGACTTCAGCAAACATGCTTTCAAAGAAATACAAAGCGCCCTCTCATGAAGTGTCTAGAGTTACCCACCTTAGCGCACGCGAAAGTCAATCGCAACATCGAGTGCAAATCAGACCAATTCGCGTTTGCGTTAGCGTATGAAAATTGAAATATCTACAAGAACTGGAGTTAGTATTCTATCTCCCCCCGCATCCGAAACACACGAACAGTTATAATTATATCCTAGTAGTACTATTCTCGTTATTGTAAACACAATATGTTCAAAAGTAGGTCTCCGAATGAAAAAGTGTCCAATCGATTGGATGGGACGTTAAAATGTCTCATGAGACGAGATTAACCTTGAAAAACGATCAAATGATAATTACGGAGATCGGGGGTGGGGCAGAGGGTGCGTTGTGCAATGTTGAAATACGGACGGGTCATAATACGAAATTCCAGATATGTAACATACATATTATCCGTGAAAAGAAGGTTCGTCTATACTCAGTCCCCTCTTTAAAGTATCATCATTGAGCCACTGACGTGGTTTCTATTCCCCGACTGTAGGCTACTTGACAATGACAAGGTCATCTTCATTAGCCCAGTTCGGAGCGGAACTATAGTAGGACATTAAACCCCATTTCATTTCATTTTCACGCAACAAGGTTTAGGGCAGAGCCTTATATTTTATTATATATAAAGTTTTAAGCCTCAGGAGTGGGGTCGCCTGTCCAATCTCGTTGGTTTTCGTCAGGCCCTCCGGTTACCCCCCCCCCCCCCACTGCTATGCTAAAGAAATAAAATTGAACCATGGGTTAGTCCCGAAATGAAATAGTTTATGTCGAGTGGTCCTTATATCCCCTCGCCTCTCTATCTCTCTCTCTATCTCTGTTTAATGGGGAATTGTGATACATCCATTAGATAAAGGGGTGACAGTTCTCACTATATATGATAGTTAAATAGACAGCGTACAGCGTATTGGGAATATGCTGAAAATATCAGTCAAAATGCTGCACTCTGAACCGAGTCATTGCCTATGAAATTGCAATTTTGACCCTCTTTCTCCATTTCTAGACCAAAAAATGCAAGAAGAGGTGAGAAAAAAATTAAGGTAAAATTGTTTGTTTATTACTGGGACTACCAAATCACATACACGAAGAATCTCCTTTCACGTTAGTGAACGTGGAACTCTGATTTTTGGCACAAAGCAGACGCTTCTTCAACTAAATTGTTTTGTTTTTTTTGTGTTTCCAAACTCAGCATCTTGGGAGTTATTGGGTGTTACTTTGGGGTTATTGGGCGTTATTTGGTAGTGATTGGGTAATTCGACACGCCCGTTCATGTTCTGAAAAGATGTTTCATACGTAACTAACGTACGAAAATTCAATGGAAGCTGGCTTTTTTTTCGCACGTATACAATGAATGTATGCTCAACCCCAATTCTTTTGGCAAGCAGTGTACTGCTACTTCGTACCATTTTCTTCATAAACAAACAGCAATTTAAATTTTAATTTTCGACATGTATTCTTTTTGTGTGGCTTCTGTTTTATGTTTTGTACTTACAAGTAACTTAGGCTAGTAATTCTGATTTTTAAAAATTGAAATTATGTCATAATTATATTTAACATGCAAGAAAATGGAGTCAGTTAATATAATGCAGTAGTAAATCATCCCGATCTCGCCCTCTTCCGGACCAACGTTTCTGGAGTATGATACACGACGTACGCCGAACATGCTTCTGCAAACTCCTCCAAACGTGACAGGGTTATCAAATTGATGTAAAAACCTACGAGTTACGAATGAAAAGTTATTCCACGCATGCGTAATACACTGTGATTGTTGGCTGGAAGTTGCTTACGTTTTAAGTTTTTTTAGGGTTTCTTATCAAAAAAACACCAGTAATAATGACCAGTAAGTAAAATTGTAAATTAATTGCAAATGGTATAGTTGTATGGAGGAGAGTTTCTGAAATGAGGCAATATCGCCAGTAAAACACTCAAAGCTATTGGCTAGTTGAGCAGTTCTCTCTTCTTGACTGGTAGTGGTAGGGCCTACTGGATTTGACTGAAAACAACAAAACCGATTCGATTGCTCAATCATTAGATCTAACTTTAATAAGAAACATGATTTAGTTCTCGAAATGTATGTACCCTAGCCTAGTCAGTAGGCCTACACATGACGTTTCGTCAGAAGTATGATAGTATAATAATATATTATACGTCAACATTGAACATTTTAAAAAATTCTTAACAAATTTATTGTAAATTAAATTCTTATAAATTATTGAATTAATTATGAACGCTGAAATAAGCTTCACTTTTAAATTGATCGTCCTGTACTAATAATATATAAAAATGTTCGTTGTTTTTTAAATATTGGATTTTAAGATCTCATACATCATGTACATGTATGTCATGGTAAGATAACATCAGTATGGATTAAAATGGACCAATAATATTGAATTCTAATTTGTGCTTTTAATTCCACATCATGTTATGTATTTTCAGCATGTGTGTGTTATAATGTGGTCTACTTTTATGGTCTGACACTCCTAATATCATTTATCTTTGTTTGATCCTTGTGACAAAATTTCCAATGTGGTACATACATTGTGTGGCATCCTCTGTATCCCCAGTGGTCTCATTCCGCTTTACTCCTCTGCACCCTGGGTTCAGCCATGGGGAAACAAGTATTCAAATTATCTGCCCTTGATGATTATGCTACTGCTATTTTTATCGACCAATGATAGCATAACTAGTTGCTACTGCCTGTTTTGACTGACATACAAACATCTTTCCTCCAAAGAGATGTTTAGCGCATCTTTTTGGGTGCATGTCACTCCTTAATATACCATATTAAATTTCTTGCAAACATAATCGGGCGAAAAAGCAGTCATAAGGTTGTGAACGTAAACAACGAGGCTTAGGCTGGTTTATAAACTGATTGGTTCATATAATCAAGCTACAATCATAGGCAGATGATTTCAATATGTGAATACCCCTTGGATGAACCCAGGGTATAGTGAAGTGGAACGGAATAGACTACTGGGGATACAGAGGATGGCTGTATGTTGTCTGTCTTTATTAGCCAAGTTGGAGAAATGTAGAATGTTAAACCCCAATTCATTTCATTTCCATTTTCAGTAACATTGAGTTACATGTACTGTACAGTAGTTACAACTTTTGACACTCTTGCTTTAAAGGCTGTATATTGTACACATATTTATCATTTTTGCAATGATCCAAATTTCAAATAGCACCCAGCCCTTATAATTGATAGCCTTCATATACAAGGGATAAGCCTGTACAAGTATTTTAATAAATCTAGGTCCTTGTCATTGAGAAAATTTCAGCAATTTATATTCAATAGAAGCACAAGTTTCAAGTGGAAATGCAAAAATTACTAATTAAAAGGTTCTGGGTGTCACATTTCATTAAGACAGTAACTTGTTTATTGCTTTATGTGTATTGTATAGTGTATCTGTTGTCTGAAGGCCTGTTGAGAAGAAAACTGACCTTGATTTGAAGTACTGTATGTGGACTATAGAAGTGTTGAGTTAAATCTTTCAATGGACCTCTTTTTAATCTGATTTAATCGAAACTAGGAGATGATCTAGACCATAATTGATGTTTTGTTTTTGTGATTAAATGTTAAATACCGGTAATCGATTTGACTTTGAGCCCATACTGGCGTCATTAAATTAAGCTGTGTGAAGTCTGACATTGACCAAAATTTAGGGACTATTAGAATGGGTTCGTCTGTCGGTCTGTCATACTTTTTGGGACACAATAACTCTCTTTCTAATTGAGCAAGAATGTTCAATCTTTGTGTAGATGTTTATCTGCTCAATACCTTGATGGAGTTCGAAGATGAGCATTTTCTGGTCAGGGCAAGCAGAGCTAAACAATTTGATTGGTTGATACTTTGGGACACGATAACTTTAGTTCTAATTAATAAGTGATAGTGATGAAACTTGGTGTATAGTTACATTACATCAATACCCTGTCTAAGTTTGATAATGAATGAGCATTTTCTGCTTGAAGTAAGCAGAGCGATAAGCAATTTGATTGGCCGAGATTTTTGAACGCAATAACTCTCCATTTTATTGAGCTGGAACGTTCAAACTGGATGTAGGTGTTTTTTAGGTCAATGCATTGATGGAGTTCGAAGAGGAGCATTTTCTGCTTAGGGCAAGCAGAGATAAGTAAATTGATTGGTGGATTATTTTGGACACTATTTATATAGCTTTAGTTCTAATTAAGTCAGAGTGATGAAACTTGGTGTATAGTTTCATTACATCAGTACCTTGCCTAAGTTCGACAATGAGCATTTTCTGCTCAGGATAAGCAGAACGATATGCAATTTGATTGGTTGAAACTTTGAAGCACATTTACTCTCTTTCTAATGGTAGAACGTTCAAACTTTGTGTAGGCGTTAATTCGGTCCGACCATGCCTTGATGGAGTTTGAAGATGAGCATTGTCAGCTTACGGTAAGCAGAGATAAATTGTCTGATTGCTTGATGCTTTGGGACACAATAACTTTGGTTATAATGTCTTAATGAAGTGTGAGCGACAAAACTCCAAATATGGATTCATTATGTCAATAACTGGACTAAGTTTGGTGGTGAGAATTTTCTGCTTTTAAGAGCGATAAGCAATTTGACTGGTCACTTTAGAGCATAACAACTCTGCTTTTAATTGAGGTAGAATTTTTAAACTTGATGTAGATGATCATTAGGTGAACGTCTTGACCGTGTCAATGATTAACATTTGGAGCTAAGCTAAGCAATTTCATTGGTCGATGCTTTGGGACAAGATAATTCTCATCCTACTATCTGATAGAGAGTGATGAAACTTAGTGTATAGTTTGATTGCTCGATATTTTTAAAAAAAATAAATGTGCGATTAATTAATATGTGTCATCTATTTATTTGGGGATTTCAGCGGGGGACATCAGCCTCACTGTTGTTCAGATGGAAATTTTTATAATTTTAGGAGGAAATCAAAGAGACAAGGCTAGAGAAAAGAATTTAAAAGGTGGCAATAAAAACCTTAAGGCTGCTGATCAAGCAGGAAATAAAGGTTTAACCTTTGAAGAAAGAAAACAAAGGTAAATGAAAGTCGACAATGCTCTCTCTTTACTTTGACAATAAGGACAGTATTTATTGATATCCACGAAAAATGGTTTAATAATGGCAACAATCCCAGTTGTTAAGTCATTTGGTCACACATACCGTATGTTCTGTTGAATCTTGTCTGTACTATAACCAGGGATGGGATTTCGCCCGTATATTCCGGACTTGTCCGAAACTATTTTCCAAACGCCCAATATTGTTCGACCTGGAATATGCCCAATCGGACATCAAGGCGTGAATAATATTCAAAATTCTAAAATTAATAGTTTACTGACTGTATAACTACCACTGTATAACGACCTGGAATATGCCCGATCGGACATCAAGGCGTGAATAATATTCAAAATTCTAAAATTAATAGTTTACTGACTGTATAACTACCACTCAACCCAATTATCGTTGATAACACGCTGGATTGATTAGGTAATTAAGTGATCAACGTATTTATCGTGTTATAACTGGATGAATCTCCCACTTTTATCCAAAAATATATTTTCATATAAAAATAAGTTTTAGAGTTCAGTCTCCGTTATTGACCCTAATATTTAGATATTATACATGTATAATAATCTGTTTTTCAGAGATGCCGATATTATGAGACAAAAACAGGAAAAAAAGCTTGCTGCTGCAGCTGAGGCTGCGGGTGCTTCTGGTGGAGCTAGCACTTCAAAGAAAAAGTAGACATAACGGTTTCCTTGGATCAGTACAGTAGTAAAGTGCTGATAATTTAACATAATTTGTGTACCTGTACATCTGATTGAGGGGTATTGAGCTACCTACAGTTTTTCTCCTGACATGTATAGCATCTTTTTGTAAATATCATGTAATTATTTTATAAAGCATATCATTCATCCTTCTTTTCTCTATTTTTCATCTCTTCTTCGGTCTCTTCTTATACTCCCAATTGTACCTTTTTACATAATAAATACTAACTTTGTGCTTTGATTAAACAACTGGGGATCTAATGGACTCATTTTATCCATCATTAATTACAAAATATTGAACTCTTTTGTTTTATTGTAATTGTATAGTGTAAATATGTAGATTATTGATATGGACCCAAATTATAACAAAAGTTGTGAAAGAAATTTATGAACCAATTTTCGTGTGTAATAATTTCAGGTAAATCAATACTGTACTTTCCATGATGAATAATTACATTTGATAGAATAAAATGTTTTATGTGAAGATTATATACAATACTTTATTTAAATGAAACAAAGTAGTTTTATTTGTATCTTTACTCCTCAATCAGTTATTAAATAATAGTATTATCTTTTTCTGTATTTTCTCCTTTGTCTCTTTAAAGAAGTTGACCTTACACGCCCCACATGTATATTGTCACAACCCCACAAATCTTTTTGATCATAACATAAGACAGAAGAAGCCTTTTGATTTTCAACAAAAATGTTGGGAGTTGTGACCCTTGATCACTTAAACAACTCTTGTGGATTCAAATTATTATCCAATTGTCATGATTATTATTGTCATGAAATTGATAGTGTTTCTGTTTATGAACCCCAAAAGCCTATCAATTGTAATTATCATTGTCAGTATTGTTGTGTTAAGAGCTTGGAAGAAATAGATTTTTATTATTTCTAATAATTACTTCATCTGTTGTTGCTCTTGTGAAGTCTTTAGTTTTATGCAAATGCTCTTATAATACCAAAAAAAATTAAACAGACTTATTGCATGACTTGCCTGCTCATTGGGTATGATTCGTTGCCGGGCAATGGTGTAATATAAAGATTCATTCCCAAAACTGTATTTATAGGGTAGTTGGTACATAATAAGATACCAAATCTTTCTATTAAAATACTTGATTCCTTGAAAAACACATTTGGGGTGGCACAGGATCATATTTCAAGGGGATCACTTACGACGGTCTGTATCGTGTCTGCTAAAAACGTAGGGATCACTTGGCTTTGATGATCGAATAGCTAGAGGTTGTGAGAACAGGGACAGAATTAAATGTACAGCATACTTTGCGATTAACCTACTGTGGAAAAAATTGGCAGAGGAAAACACAAGCGCATTTTCTGAGGCTTCGATATTTATGACAAATGGACAGCCAGTAATGACAAATTGTTGTACAGGCTGAAAATGTACCCACCCCTCAATGGAGATCATGTGACAAAACATAACGCTAACGCTGCAATATACGTCCACATTCCTGCTTTGATTGATATGGTACTTTGTCAAGAAGGCTAGGCGTCCTTAGAGTATAAGAAATAAGTATACCAAGATAATCCATTCAGAATTGTGGCTTTCAGACGTGAAAGGCAAAAAGTGGGCGTGGCTCTGCTCATGGGGGTCGGGACATCCACCAAAATCAATAGTGGACACCCTCAGGCTATAAGGAATACATATACCAAATACCAAGCTGATTCATTCAGCCTGTAAACGAAATTGGGCGTGGCTTGCCTCTGGTGGACAGGACATACAGTTGTCGTCCTTAGCTTAGGCTATAAGGAATACATATCCCAAGTTTAAAGACGATCCATTAAGAATCGTGGCCTGTAGGCAACACACAGAGACACGAAGTAAAAATGGGCATGGCTCTGTCCCTGGGGGATGGGCAATCACCAAAACACAATAGGAGTCATCCTTGGGGTATAAGGAATAGGTATGTATAGTTTTAAAAGGATCTGTTAAGAATTGCATCCTGTAGGCGAACACAAGACACACAAACATTGGGCGTGGCTCCGTCCCAGGGGGTCGGGCATGCACCAAAAATAAGAATGGTCAACCTTAGGGTATAAGGAA
This sequence comes from Patella ulyssiponensis, assembly GCA_963678685.1. Taxonomy (NCBI): domain Eukaryota; kingdom Metazoa; phylum Mollusca; class Gastropoda; family Patellidae; genus Patella; species Patella ulyssiponensis. Next base: position 41,947,474 of record OY783228.1, on the reverse strand, counting down.
TAAGCTTAAAAAAGTTTTCAAGACGATCGATTAAGAATTGTGGCCTGTAGGTGACACACAGACACACAAAAAGGAAATGGGCGTGGCACTGTCCCTTGGGGTTGGGCATGCACACCAAACGATGGGGATCTTCCTTAAGGTACAAAGAATAAGTATGCACAGTTTCAAGATGATACGTTAAGAAATGCAGCCTGTAGACGACAAACAAATAAATACAAGGAATGGGCGTGCCTCTGCCCCTGGGGATCGGGCATGCAACAAAAACAATAGGGATCATCTTTGGGGCATAACGAATAAGTAAGTAAAGTTTCAAGATGACCGATTAAGAATTGTGGCCTGTAAGTGACACACAGACACACTAAAAGAAAATGGGTGTGGCTCTGCCCCTGGGGGCATTATGAATGTGGACAAATAAAAAGGATGCTTAAAAGAGATGTAACAGCTGGGGGTTGTTTTCTTCTTCAAAAAAAATAATAATTTGAAACAACTGTTTAGTCCAAATAAAATCACAAAGTTTGGTATGTTGGAAGACATCTTTAAGATATTCAGGACATGGATTTTGCAGCTGGTTCACTATGTTGTGGTGTAGGATGGAAGGGACGTGCCGGGAAAAAGTGACTAGTTGTTTGTATAGTACTAAACACTTAGGACCACCTGTGTATTTCTAGGCATGTATGTAAAAAACCCTAGACAATGAAGAATAGGCAAAATTTTCCTCATTGCACTCTGCCCACCTCATTAGCTTGTTTGCTGCTTTAAACCCCATTTCAATCATTTCTGTGTGGGAATATGCTCATTTAATGAGGACTTGGGGACTTTTGTCTTAAAACAGATAATAGTATCCATTCATACATTTTGGGAATTGGGTAGACAAGGTCTGTGACATACTTGGCCATTACTTTTAGCCCTGGCAACATTAATTGAGTTGTGCACAAGTTGAGTTAATGATCTCTGGTTGATATTATGTTTCAAATACACTAAAACATGTTTGCATATATGAAAAGGGGTCTTTTAAAGCTAATTTACAGATGTGTGGTCCGAGCCCACTAAACACATTTCAGAACCAACAACTGGTTACTGTCCACTTTAAATACATTTTAGGATTAACATGGCATATATTTCATCAATTTTGATTTGACTGGATAAGACATTTTGATCTGTAAGGCTTTGTACCACTCTTTAACCAAATCCTTGAGCACACTTCATAATATTTCATGGAAAGGAAATCAAATATTTAAGTAATAAGAAATGGAATCCATGATGTGGAACCTGAGTCCCTCAACAACATTACCCCAAGAGAAAGTGCCTGGATTAACAGGACTACAGTAATATAATTGCAGTTTAACCTTGTATGGGTCAATCAAAAGGAAAAGTAAACACAATGTAAAATGAATGACAGATTTTTGTTTTTATTTTAGAGTTAACAGTGAATTATCTAGTAGCTAGTCTGAGGACACAACATATCAGCAAATGATGCACAACCAAACAAAGAGGGACTAGCTAAACAGAAACATAAACACATTAATCAACATACAAAGGATAAGTTCTACAACAAAATGTTAAACTATTATTATGTTTTATAAGGAGTAAGACAACAATCTATACAATGATAAATATTTTGTTTATTCAAAATTTAAAATATAAGTTGTCCGTATTTCTATGTAAACATTTCTATATCTACAGTGGTTATTGTGTTGCCATTCAATTATATTTTCATTTCTCAAAATCATTTATTTTACCCTAAGAACAAGCAACAACCAAGTGGTAAAACCTATTTAGAGAAACAAGATAAAATATTAGTGAATAAAATTTGCTGCCATGGCAATATATATATATATATATATGTGTGTATATATAATTATTATTTTGAACATGAACTTTCATATTACTTATTCATTTCATTTTATTTGTGATTCCATATATTACAACCATATATTAAGAAAACAAAAAACAGACATTGTAAAAATTCTATACACTAAACTAAATGTACAATTACATCTTCCTATATAAGGCATTAAATAAAAATTATTTCTAAAAAGGGAAAAAAACCAACAAGTTCTCCAAAAGAGAGATTATATATAAAGAGTAAATGTTATATTTTATAAAAGCAGAATATTTAAAAAAATGATTTCTTCAGATTTCAACAGTATATGTTACTATGAAGAAAGGAATAAAATACATGTACTTGGACATCAATAATAATTAATATTAATACAAATGCGATGTACAATCATCATTTTGTCTCTGCCTAAAAATAAACATAGCCTGCTTTGTTAACCAAACATTAAAATGTACAAAGTTTTGAGGCACTTAAGAAATTTTCAACTCTCCTTTCTTCATAATGAAATATAGGAAACCATCAAAAAAGCTCCAATCCGTGCCGAGTATCCCATCTAATTCTTGTTCGTCAAACGTACAAGAACCCATAATCAATTTCTAATTATAGGATTAATGAACTTCATAAAACATTTACAATAATATATATTGAGCAACACCATGACAAATCCCTTAAAAACCCATAATAATCAACAAGAGTTATTTGAATCCCCTACAACGGTAACAGAGGGGCTCTCGTAGGGACATAATTATGGATGCTTCATTAACTGTACTTTGTGTCCCTAAAAAATTGATCCTTGTCTTGACAGTGATTTCCAAACAGTATCTGAGGTTCATTAATCCCATATGACATGATTTAACAAAATATTGCAATAATAAGTAAAGCAATGAACATTATGTGTAGTAGTGTTAATAACAATATTAATAGCTTTATATACAATATATCTATACATAAATGTTGTAGAAACTAAACAATAGTATAGCTTTGAATGAATTCCTATATGAACAACTTCACCTACACGGAAATTTGTATACATATAATATAGTTTAAAATGAATAAAGTCCTTATAGAAGAGAAATCCAAAGACAGAAAATCTAAACAATATAAGCGTGAAGAATGCCACAAACAACTTAAAACAATGAAGTAAGTGGAGATAATGACCCCCATCCATAAATCTTATTTTGTACATTTTCAGTGTTAGGTCTTGTAAACTTTAGATATGCCAATTTGAATAAGGATGTTAGTTAACCAAATATGTTAAGAACTAGGAACATAAAACAATAGCATTATATTCCTATGATAGACACACACATTCACAAAAGAACACACTTAACAGATTTTAACCTTCATCTTTTTGTTCTTATGGCAAAACCCCTGCTTAATTTCTACAATGTAAGAGAGGTTTTGGGTTTACTGGCAGAACCAGTTTGTTCTGTATGAGATTTATAAGCAAAGTGGATAGATAATAGCCATGATAATATACATATATATACATGTATTATCAATAATTTACACTGATATTAGAATTTAAGTGCCTGATATGTTCCAAATATCACTTCCATTAGTATTTTGATCCTATTTCAGAGAGGAATCATCCAACAGATACCTATACCACTTTGTATATCTCTCTGTTATATCATTAAATTTTCAGCAAAATCTCACCTTGTGTGTCGAAAACAGCATAAGCTTTAAACAAACAAAATTCACAAAACACTTGGATGAGGAGGTGTTCTACAAGATGAGAGAACCTGAATTTTTGTATGTAAATGAGTTATGTATCTACCAGCATAAAAACAAAAAACCCATATCCTCTGCACTTAAAGATAGAAAACAGTTACCAATACACAATTCAACAAAAATAAACAGACACATATTTTTTCCTTTTCAAAACGAACGATTTTAGAAATCCTATTAACAAAACTGTCGACAAAATCTACATTATTCATAAAGACTAATTTACAAAAATATGTATTGATCCAATTTTCTCTAGCAGTTCCATTAAAGAATGTGTAAAAATATTTTTGGAAATTTCAATGAATGTTATTTTTTTTCCTCCATCAACCAACAAGAAAATATTATTGCGATATGTTAGATGAAACGTGATAGATAAGTTAGCATAAGAGTTTATTTCAAGGCTTTTTTGATGATGGTGATCTTGTCGTCAACAAAAGCTTTCACTGGCTCCAAAAATATGGTTTGTTTTCGCAGATCATTTACAATAGGATGGTTGATTTCTGAGTAAAACAGAATATAAAATGTCACTGTTGCCAAAATGGCCACAAAAAACAAAGAGATGAATAGTGCTTTACAGCAAGTGGCACAACCAGATCTTCCGCCTTTTGCAACTGTTGACTTTCCTGTGGTACCTGCCTTTGTTTGTTCTGCAACGCCATCTGGTAGTCCACTAACATTATTTGGTTCGCTTTGTAATTTTGAGTACTGGTCTTCTAGCTGTTTGATCTGATCATCCAAACTAGTTCTTGGTTGGTTGTCATCATCATCGTCATCTTGTGTCATATTAGGATTGTAGGGTAAGGTAATGTCCAGGTTGTCGTTTCTTAATGCTGAACTAACTGCTGAACCGTTTTCCTTTCTAATTGGTGTAGAGGCTTGAATCAGTCTCTGATTACCAGCCTCGATTACATCTTCAGCTTGAGCTAGAGGAGCTTTTACTGTTGGACTAGATTGGACCAATGAAGTAGGGGAGGGAGGGCTTCCATACGCCCTGGGAACATCGACAGCAGATTCTGAAATTAGACACAAAAATTTAATTATAATCAAACCAGAATATTAAAATTGCCTTTTTCCTTATAAAGTCTGGTTCTACATGTTAAGTTATATATTGATGTTAATTTCATTACACATGCGTATTATAGCTGAAATAAAACATAGTTAAATTTAACAATTAATTTTGCAATTACAGATTAAATTTGAATTGTTAATAATAATAATTAAACATTCTCAAGCAATTATTTATATTCTTATTCTACATTTTTCAAATCTATGCAAATATATCTTGAATGAAAGTACAGAAATTGTGATATATTTTTGAGATGATGATGATAAAGACATGTTTATCCTAAATTTATCCGCATTTAACAGCTACCGCATATAATTTGATTTTTTTTTATTCTAACAGAAGCAAAGAATTGTGACTAATCCTTCCAATTATAAATGTCCTTTATTTAACATGTCTTAAATCCAGAAATAACAATTTAATCTATCAAACATTGCCTACTTGTTTGTAAGACAAATAATGGAATAAGTGAATACGAAGTTTTAGATGATAAACCCAGGATTCAAAATGAAAAAAAAAAGAATGGATTTTAAAGATTTGTCAACCAAAAATGTGGTCATTTTGAGAGTAACATAAAGTTAATGCTAGATAGGAGAATTTTGATAAAATAGTAGTGTTACTATTAACTCATTCTTCATTAAACCCTAGTGTATTGGGAGATTATAATCCTGATTTATTTTGTAAAGTTAAGATGATATCACTGAATAAAACTTGAGTAAAAATATTCTTGTAGTCAAAGTTATGAACAGTGTGCCTGGGAAAAATATATCTGTAAACATTGTATGAGTCACAAAGGTAAATATAAGTTGTATACGGTACAAAGAAACATCTGCCAACTTTCCATATGATCAAAATTACATTATACTTATTTATTGATATAATAATGGTCTGACTATTAGTCATGAAATATAATATTTAGACAAAAACTTTAAATATTCTTGAACTACTAATAAACTGTTTAATCATTAGAGATAACTGAATCCTGCAATAAAAATGTATATTGGAAAAATGATCCCAAACCAGGAAAAAACAAAATAATGGGACTCTTGATGGTAATGATGATAATGATGATGATGGCTGACTTCAAACCTTTTTCCCTGAATGGTAGAGAACCAAAACAATGAATGTTAATTATAACTAATCAAAAACTGAAAATTAACAGGAGAAAAATAATTTCCCTTTGTCAATATTTTCAATTTTTGAGTCAAGTTGATGAAAATGATTCTTGTTTTAATGACAATGATCCACATAAAAACAAAATGGAGGAGGATGAGGTCACTACAACTAAAATTTTACCTCCTACTCTATCCTTGGTAGTTGGATACACTATATATAGGAGAAAAACAATAGAAAGTAAGACATTAATAAAGCTATAGTTATAATAAAAACAATCACTATTAAATTAGTTAAATGCAAGCTCAGAATTTATAAACTCATTGAAAGCACAAATCTTCTTAAAAACATTTTAGGAGTATTAGAGATTTAAACAAATGCACTAAAAATAAATCTTTATTAGGTTTTTTTCACACGGTGGGTTATCTTGAGATATGCATGCACCCACAACCCCCACCCCTCCCTCCTAAAATTATTCATCTTTTATGTGCTCATTTCTAGAACATATTCTCTTGCACACCCACCTTTGCCTCTTCAATATGCATTTTTCAACCATTTTGGGCATTATTTGAAATTATAATTCAACATTGGAAGTGGCTTTACAGTAATTATTGTAATTTAAGGATAAATTCTTTAAATAATTGTACGGCATATAAATAAGTGCACAAATATAATCTAAATTAAATCTTGCAAAGTTATCAGCTGGCTAGTCTGACTGCCAGTTGGTGAAGACATGCAGGTACAAACAAACATAGAATCCCCCTTTGTTGCATGTACTTTATAAAACCTATACATGTACATGTATTTAAACTCCTATCAGTATCTGAATTAATTACAAATCAATACTCCATTATTTTTGTTGCAAAATGCAAGGTGTACATGAAAACAAAGCAAGCAGTAAGTGCAAAAAAAAGTGGTTAAATTATGATTCAAATCTATCAAATGGAGTTATATTTGGTTAATTTAATAACTATGGTATTATATCAAATTATATTTAAAACGTAGAGTCCCACATATGTTTAAAGGCCAAGCTATTGAATATGTGTTTTTCATAATCTTTTCCACAATAAAGCTACCTTACCAGGGTAAAATATCTAGCATGTTACAGAAAATTAAAATCCTTATTTACCCAAAAATAACCATGTAAAATTTTTAAAAAATACTATTTAACCAAAATATTACCATGTTAAAATAACCATTTAAAATCTACAGTTACTCTGATAAATAATTTCATCTAACATTTTAAATATCTGAGCACATCTAGTATGTATGTCAAAGTAGAACTCCCCCGGAGTTGCATTGCATGTGAGATTATTTGGTTAATTAGTAAACAAAATAATTACCAATATCTGGTACAGATATAATAGGGACAGATGGGGGAGTTGCTCGTGCTCTTGGGGGAGATGGGGGATTTCTCACGGTCATGCTGGATTCTGCTGTGAAAATAAAATATATGTGGCTTAGAATTATCTTCTCTTTGCTGTTATTACATCATAACATTCCTATATATAATATAATACATGTTAATACATGCTGTTAATAGTAATAACAGAATTAATACATTGATTCATTCTCATTCATTTTCAAATCTTTAAGATTTTTAATATTTATTATAATGCTATCATCAAATCATTTAAATAAGACTTAGAGGTAAGAGCAGGGGGGACATGTTTCATTGCTTTCACCAATATATTTTCGATGGTTTGAAATAATATATGAGAAAACAGCAAACTGAAGATAAAAACCATCACAATATGTATCACTAATGCAAACAATCAATCATAATCACAATACACCATTTGTGCTTTTTAACTTTGGTGCTGTTTTAACTGAACAGATACTGTAATTTTCTTTTTCTCTCTCGTACCGTTCTTAGTGCATCAAATAGTTATAGATATGTAAGAACTAATGATCAGTTGATACTCCTACAGAGGTAGTGAGGAACAAGCTTAGTGGTGTGTTGTGATAATGGCTTCATGCACACATGTAGGGTGAGTATGAAAAATCAAATTCAAATTCAGCAGTGTTCAAAAAACATTTGTTGTAAGAAAACCCAAAATTTTGAAGAGTAAAACATTTTTTGTTTGAAATATTTTACACCACTACATTGAGTGTTTTGGAAGACCATATTGTAGTGAAATTCTAGTATAATCGCCCATTATGCTAGCATCAAATAATACAAACAAATAAATTCAAAACATATGCATAACTAAAGTGCAAATCAAAATATGAAAAGGAATGCATAAAATAAAGAAGCGGTATAAGGAATTTGGCATACCAGAAATAACTCTCGGGCTCCATGTATTTACTACAAATAGTAAATATTGCAATACATAACATGTTAGTTATTAGTTTAATCCATGTATGCTCATGTTATTATTATTTTATTCAAAAGTACTGGATAAACAACTTCACTAAATAATATTATTAGTGAAAAACGTTTGCCAAAACAATGCAAATTGTGTGATGGGACTGCCGATTGGCGTAATTTGTAATATTCAGAATCCAGATTACTCAAAACTTTTTTGGTTGATGTAATATGGAAATAAATCGGGATATGAAAATGATGACGGATTTTGTAGAATGCTCTAATGTTCAGAGGCCCGGTGTGAGAGAGTCCACTGTATGTGGTTAATATAATATATGATGTTTTATGTCTAATATAACTCAGCACTGCGGCTGCCTGAAACTAGTCTGAGTCACCTTCAAGAACTAGTACACAGTCCCTCAATACGAGGAGATATTCAAACTCTGGTTTTCTTTCATGTAACATGTGCCAAGTGCTAAATGGTTAAGGTGGTAAATTTTCAAGAACTGCCTCAAACTTTCATATTAAAAACAGCAAGTTTGCAGTCATTGGAGATGCATTATGTAATATTTTGATTAAGACCTGACAGTTCTCGCTATAATAATATACTAAGTGCCATAGAAAACGCATCACTTAGTTTTTCGTATAACAAAATGATCCTGTAAACATATCTTATTTATTTTGCTTCTTATTGTGAACAATATTCAAATGGGAACACATCAATAACAACACATTTGTACACTTATGGATATTTAATCTGTAATCAACGGTACAAAGTCAGTGGGGTCAAAACCAAAAGTATCACACATAAGTCAGTAGCGCGTGTGTCCCCCACTGGCTCTTACGCACACTGTGCAGCAACGTAGCATGGAATTAACTATCTGTGATGCGTTTTCTATGGCGCTCAGTATAGTTATAAAATAGTTACAATAATAAATGTCTAATTAATGATTTATATAACATTTGAGGCCAAATGAAAGATCTGCAATAGGCAGATTCAGCTCTTACATAATGCATCTTTAAGTAGTCTGATTTTCTTCAAAAAGTAAATGGGAAGAATCAGTAAAAAACGATTGTTATTAAACAAATAATTATAGGGTATTTAAAGTTGACATAAATAATATAAATTAATCATAACTGTTAATAAAAATAACTATGTTAAAGGGCCACTTTGAGTTTACTTACAGAAATAGTTTTACAAAGCGACACTTGGTCTTCAATGAAAATCTATTATAGGATCTAAAGATCAGGTGTAAGGGCTGGGTCCAGGGTGGTCCCAAAAATGTTTTGCTTTAGCCATATAGCAAATTTGCATCACTGTCAAATATAATCCCAGCATAATATGCTGCCGTTTTGTGGCTACCAACACATACATATAGCATAAAGGAATGGACAGCACTGTTTTATAGCTATTGGTTTAAATCTTAAAAGATTATAATATAAACTCAAAAGTTAGTCCATTAACAAAGCAAAGTTACAGCATTCAACTGGGATGGGCATACAACATGAAACTTACCGTTATATTTCTTGGACAAATCTACAAATACATTAAACAGATTCTTATCTTCTACTCTAATTACTTATTGATTGAACTAGAAATTAAAGCTTCCATAAACCTCATGATCAGTTTTCAATTTCATAAATTATGCCAGGTGTTGAGTTACTAGCCTTTTGAAAATCCTTGTCGGCTGGTGAAAAATATATTGTATTTGATAAGATTTGACAAAACAGCAAAACTGGCAATATTAAAAAAATATCTGAAAATCCATTCTGGGGGCTCTTAAGTTCCAGTTTGTTGTAGCCTACACATTTTTTAGAGTTTCAAAGGAGTTTACACACGCTCATGCAAAATTCTTAACTCTCAGTGGTTGAGTCAAATATACACTAGTCTAAATGCTGAGAAATGTTTTGGTTATGTTAGGGTTATATTGGGCAATCTCATGGCAATGGCAATATTTATTTTATCAATCACAAAGTACAATATTTTCTAGTTTTAACAATAACAGATAAATAAATAGGTGTACAATTTATATCTTTATCTATCTACATGTGTTGTGAATCTATTTAAAACAATCATATAAACACATTCAAACTTAACATAACTACAATATCAATAAATAATAAACTAAATACACTTATAATATGGGACGTTCAAAGTGTAGATTTGAAGAATTTATGTAAGTAATATCTAAACTAGTATTAGATAATGCAATATTAGTGGTATAAAGAATTCAGGGCTATATAAATCATTAGGTTCTAATAATAAGTTTTGTTGTAAATGTTTAAATAAAGGTAATTTAAGTGTATAAGATCACTATTAACTCTCATTGATGACACAGAATACAACTGGGTCTCACTGTGCAATCATGTATCCTAAAACATATTTTGAACATAACAAAAAATTATTACCTACACTTAGAACAACTTACATTAAAAACATAATGATTTAGATTTATAGCATCTGATTTCTAGAAGATGTGTTATATCTTACCTTCTCGAGCTGGAGGGTCAATCGTTATGGATGCATCCTTAAGCGCAGTTTTATCATGTTTGCGAGCAAAGTTAGGCAGGGATGATGTCCTGGAAAAAAGTAAATAAAATGGTCTATTTTTCATATCAAAAGACTATCGGTAACCAATTAAATGGCAATAGCTCATAAACTTAAGTCACTATTTCAGAATTAAGAGTTGTAATGGGAAGCAACTTGATCTAATACAATCCTGTCCTACAATTATCTTTATACAATATCAAATCAGGTTACTTACAGTGTTAGTGGATATTTTAACAACATTACCTAGCCATAAGGAGGAAGATGATCTTAAAGTTCATCGCATTCAACTTCTCTATTATGAACAACCCAGAAGACTCTAAAAATTCCTGTTGTAAATGTAGTATTAGATTTCATGATAAAAAGACAATAAAATTTACCTAGCAAAATTTGGTTCATCTCTCTTGATATTTTCACTAGCAACATATGCCTCTGCCTGACATCGTCCACTGAATCGGAACTTTGATCCTCGTGAGAACAAAGTACCACCTGATTTCACCTTGGGTGTGTTAATTGATGAAGATAGTCTGTAATATAATAAATCATATTACAACTATATGTACATACTGACAAATTGCAATATTTTTAGTTTTCCAATACTTCAGGTATCTAATTTGGTGTCCTATTACAGATTTGCATGGCTTATAACTTTATATTCATGAGATGAAGCATATATATTTTGTAGATCTTTAACAGGTGCTTCAAATAAATACAATAATTACATCAGGGAATCCCGATTTGACTAGCCATCCATCTCTAAAACATGCCATGACTTTTAAGTTTATATAATCCCTTATAAGTACTGAATTCTTCTGTTTTTCTCTGAAACAAACAATTTCCGAATACTTACGTGAAGAAAAGTTGTTGTTCAACTGCACATCTCCAGAGATATTTACATGCTGATGTTGTAGCACACTTGTAACCAATTGGCTGCTGCTTCTAGGGATAAACGAGGTACAGATAATCAAATGTTCACCAAATATAATACAGAATTAATCTAAGTAATAAACATTCTTCATTTCCCTAAAATCACAATAAATGTTTACAACCTCCAGTTGGTCATAAGTAGTTTCATCAGCCAAAAATAATATTAAGAGTATTCTGATAAATCCTTAAGTTATTTTTGCTTTTTATTTAATTAGTTATATTTTTGTCTTTTGAATCTGTATATAATATATTATTTTTGTAATAATATATGGTGCTGTACATTAAGACAAAGGTGCAATACAAGTATCTATTTTAACATGTATGTTTTAACTTGTGTGCAATTATCTTCTTTATCATTTCTACATTGGGGTCAAAAATAAACTTTTTAATCATTTGATAAAATTTTATGTGCTGATTAGTTTTGTGGGGTGAAAATCTGTCTGCTTTCAATTGTGTATTGAATAGTGAACAGTTTAAGCCAAAAATAGAACTAGACCAATCTTTCAAAAATATCTTAATTCTTATCAATATCATTTATGGTGAATAAAAGATCTCTTATAAAAGAAAAAAAAAAGAAATAGCACATCAGATTAACCTAATTTGATGCTTTATATTGAGCAACATAAAAGAGATTTAGCTCCTATTATTTGCACCAATAATTGCAATGTACAATTTGATTACAATCATCCAAATTCAATCAGCTACTTGTATTGTGTTAAAACTTCATAGTTTCATTACAGTAGGAATGAGCCTATGTTCAAACACTGAAACTTTGCAACAATGGACATGTTGTATGCTCACTGGAAATACTTTGATGTGACTATGCCAAAAATAACTTAACACAAATTCTCTGCACACAAGTTACAACATTACTGTTATATTTTTATATAACAATGTAATGACAATTAACCAAGCATTAATATCTTAACTCATACACCATAAGAATAAATGTGATGTATTTGTTAATGATCAACATTAACTTATCCACAATCCAAACACTGTTCTGTAAGTTTAAATGAACTAAACACTCAAAACCATCTGACTTTTTATCTATTTAGTCAAAAATAATACACTAACGATCATTGCACATTTCCCATAAACATCACTTTTATTAATTCTGATGGTATATTATACATGCTGATATAATGTGACTAACTAGTAATTCAGCTTTAATAAGCTACGCAGACCAAACAGAATAACTAATATCCTTCAATAAAACAAAATATACACACACTCAAAAATAAAATTACAAAATATCTAATATTTTGTGGCAATCTGAAAATAATTTCCAAACAGTATAATTATGTATAATAAATAAAGTACTAGCTAAATGATGTATGTAAAATATATGTAGTGACCGTGCAGGCAGATACATATAGTAAAGAGTAAAAGAACTATTTCTAACCAACCCACCGTCTCCGAATCCTGTGAGAGCATGATTCAAAAGTAGGTAAATTAACAAAATTCAAAAATTATTTTCAGAATACCTTTGGGAAAAAAATAAAAACCCTGAACTTGGATTTGAAGATCTATAGGTGATTGAAATTCTACTTTATACAGTGGAAGATAACCTTGAAAGGAAGCTTGTATATGTTCCTTAATTTTGTTTTTGAAGATTGATAAAATCAGTTGACTTTATCTCCACTTATTCTGTGCAATATATTTACATTGGTAATAATTTCAGTTCTTTTTATTCCTAAATAGTTGTGAAAATACAAACAAAGGAATTAATATTGTCGTCCCCTGTAAATCTTCAATAAAACTACAACAAAACAAATCATATCAGAGAAACTGATGATGTAACCATGGAAACAATGATATATGAATTTACTACTACTATTATCACTAAATATGCATCATGCTATTCTATCATGCTCTTACAACTAATCATTCCATAGCATTTATTTTCTTTAAACAACACTTAAATTGGTTTTATCTAATTAAAGCATCCTTTCTCATTCTAACCAAAGAACGAGCAGCGATATCTAATTTGTAGAGATATTTGAAATATATATATTTACAGTTATAATGACTCTAAAAATATATTTCTAAATATCTCTAGTATTATGTAAATTGTTTTACATACAGACTCCAACTAGATTAGAAATAGAAACGGCAGCATCAGTCATGCAATGATTATTTCAATGAAAGGTGAGAGATGGAAAATCAATATAAAGTAAGCACATGGTCATGATTCTGTATTCTATTGCAGGAAATAACAGCGAGATTCTGATCAAGCAATCTAACTAAAATAATTTAGAATCTTGAACTGAGTGATTAGAGGGACAGACTTTAAAATCTAGGAGTGAACCTTCAGCAAAACAAAAACCTAACTTCATGTTTTAAACAAAACAAATGTAAATCTATCCTCGTGTTTTAAACAAACTAAAATATTAACAGAAATGATTTTGATTTCTGTGTAGATTCTAAATGGGTTATAAATTGACTGTTTTGGTTGTTTAAAATTCATATCATTTGGACTTGTAAGTACTCATGATGATTACGATGATAATGATGGTGGGGACGATATGATGATTACAATGATGATGATGCTTAGCCAATTAAACAGGAAGCAGCAAAGAAATTATGGGTGCGTTATCAGACCAATAACCATTAATACTAGTAGTCACCTTTTCCTTCTCTTTTTTTCTCTACAATGATGATATGGCAAATTATGAATGAGTTAAATATTCCCATTTCCCAATAAAATTGAGATTAAAAATGATAAAAGGGGTTTTCAAAAGCTAAATATAACAGAATATATTCAAAAGTTTGATCTCAATGAAAAATGAGAGAGAGATATATATTTATACTCCTACTGATCCTGTGCACAGGAATTTTCCCTACAAGAAAAATGGATATTAAAATAACCAAGCAAATTATTGACAGTTAATTTGTTATTTTGAACCCAGGGAAACCTAATGGAAGGATCTATGTTAATACACGAATGCAGACCAGTGAATCAGCTCGTCGCAAATAAAACCCATAATAATGATACAATGCAGTTAATCCTGTAAAACCATACCAATTTGCATCAAATACTTTGTGTTTTTTTATAACTATATTTGACTTGAGATTAATAAGGGAACTGAAGAAGCATTTCCATGTAAAACAAAATAATAAGTATAATAAGGAGCATGACACTAAAACAAGTAATTAGAAATAATAACAGCTAAGAACATTTATTGACTATATACATGTACTTCCTTGAATTACCAATCAAAACTTTCTTCATAAGTCACACTATTACTTTTGAATTCTTAAATAATCTAAATGTTTCTAGGAGGTAAAATAGATAGACATGTTTTCTTAAAACTTTTTTGTACACAATACCATGTATTTGTAGATTTTGGCGTCATATATATCTTGTTTTTATCATAGTTTATTTTTCTTCGGAAATCGCCTGGTATGAAGTATGTTAGAGGTTTAAATACTGGAATATAGAAAGTTTTGTCTGGCAGGGGAAGTAAAGATTTTATGGCATTTCTATGTACAGATTGATTATTTTTCATATCTAATATAAATTTAGTAGCAAACAAATAACATGTAAAATTTTGACCTCATTTATATTCTCTTCTGCTTCCTACAAATAAAGAGATGAGATGATACAGATGATGATGATCATATGAAAACTGATGATCCAACGACTTGATTCTCAACCTTTGTTTTTCTTATAAGCTATCATTACTAACAAACAACATCTTGTCCTTGTCCACACAAAATCTCATTAAGAAAGCTTTTCCCTTACACAATAATTAATACATTATCAGAGAATAATGAAACATTTTCTGACACATCATCAGTTTTCATATAAAGGGACACAACCTCATATTTTCACATTACACATTTAAAGTTTTTATCATGTTTGAATCTTTTCAAAAAGATCATGAAAATGTGTCCCAAATATGACATTAAGAGAAAATAGCTTAGTCCACACTTCCAGGTGCAACATATTAAACGATGTAGATGAAGAAATTCAATTTTGTCAAAAAAAAAAAAGACCACTCATACAGTACAACAACATTCTAGATGCCCCATGTTCTGTGCATAACAGGCCAATCCTCTATGAAACATCAACAGATGACTGGCCTCACATCAGCAGGAGATCTGAAGTGCTTCCAGCAATAATCGTAGCTTAATGTTAGTAAGCTTGACATAAATCTAAAAGAAAACATTACTGCACAGTCAAAACAGACTTAAACATATTTTGTGTCTTGCTTTTTGGTCCAGATGTATGTAAAGCTTTGGGATTTAAACTTGTGCTGAAGAAACCCTGATGATCTAGCGATTGGGAGCAAGATGTGGGACATATAGATTGTGGTTGTACTGTACATTCCCAAAAATTTCATTCCAATACTAAATGTAACAATTTGTCAACTGAAATATTTCCACTGAATCATATGAAATCAAATCATAGATCTTGTCCACACTCCATGATTTAGAATATTATGTTTCTATGAATATAACCAATGATTTACTATGTGGATATAAGCACCTTGGCTCTACTGATCTAATCTAGGATTATCTATTACTCTGTGTGATATATTAATTCATCTAAGTAATGTTTTAATCATTAATTGATTAAGATATAAACAAGATTATTCGTACATATATACATATAGATAAAGACAACTAGGTTTAAATCATTTATCTATACTAATTCCTACCTTCTTTGGACTGGTTGTTTCTTCATCCTAAAAAGAAAAAAACATATCTTTAATTCACTAACTTCACAACAGAAGATGAACAATATGACAAAATGCTGAATGTTGAATTTATACATATACAAATAAAACTGTTGCAATATCCATACCTGTTGAGTCTTGACATTGATATAAGTTTGTCCGTGAAATTGAAGACATCTCACTGCTAAACATTCGAGTTTGATAGCTTGTGTTTCAATTAAAAGTTTTAATATAAACATTTGGGAGTAGTAATACATGTATATATATTTAACAGACGCCTACAGAAAGTAAACAAAATAAATACAGGGAATCTAAAATGGATTTCATACTAACCTCTGTTACATTGACATGAGCGATAAACATTTTTCCTTCATATGCTAATCGTCGAATCTGGTTCCTGAAAAAAAATATGCAGAGTATCAGTATATCTAGAGCTGGATTTTAATCAAACTTATCTTACCTTATGAAACAAAGCTGCTATTTGAAGACCTTGGTTTCTTTATTCTATTACTTTAGTATGACAGCACAGTAATTGTAAGATGCTTTATATATCAAAATTATCAATTTTAAAAAATCTAATGTATTCTTGAAGCATGATAATACTGAGTTACAATTTAATTTAAATTATATGTTACTGTTGTTCCTTTACTTAGATCTTTACAACATTAACATCTAAAATCATGTCCAGGAAAATGACAACATTCTGAGTAGGTTTCATAGAATTTTTGTATCACGTTGGTAGATTGATTCACAGATTACTGAACACAGTCTATCATGAAATGTTGTTAGAAAAAGATGAATTAGAACAGTAAAATAAAACAGAGTTACCAGTCAGATATATGACATCAAATATATATGTGACTAAAGAATAAGAGTAATGCAATACCATTTGAAAAGTTGTGTGCGTCTACTTCCACGGAAGGTCATGATACCTTGATGAGTTACTCCTAGGTACAATTGATCACCTCGAGAATCCTACAATACAGATTACGTTTGTATTAATGTAAATAGATAACGTTATGTATAGTTAGCAATAGATTAGCTTATGAATATAACCAGAACTTAATTTCTAAAATGTATCGATAAAATACTGACATGCTTTCATCTTAATTTCTATAATCTGTACACAATGGATTACGAATCATAACTTTGCTTGCTTTTGAAATCTATAACTAATTGTTGTCTTACACTTTAAATCTATTCACTTCCTGCCCAATGTAATGGAATTTCTTAAAAAAATTGTGTATGCATAGAAAAGGTTGCTTCTTTTAATATATTTAGCTAACTATTTACGGAAGACTAATGTAAGTATAGAAAGAAAATTATCAAAACAAAATTTTAAAGTCCATTGTGTAGACTAAATTTCTCTTCTTATATCAGTCTGTATACTTGCTATATGACGATTTTTAGACTACAAACCTGTTTTATTTGATATAGAAATTGTTACCAAGACAATTAGTTAAAAAAATGTTCCTACCTTGACTTGATGGGGATCAACACCATATGTATCTAGCGTACACCCTTTCCTTAAAAAGTTTCCTTCTGCTTCAGATGGCACTTGGCCCCTTAAAAAGAAATAAAGGCATATTACTATTCTAAATAAATTCATTCAATGGGGAGTTATCTCCCCTTAGACAACAAACTTGAAAAATATTGCACGATGAATGTTTGGTAATTAACCTACTTGAGAGTCTTATGCATTTCCATTATCTGTTCTTCCATTTTGGCATTTTGTTTAGGAAGCATCTTGAACTCACTTATATAACCTAGGGGATGATCTTCTTGGTCATAATCTCCAACTTCAGCTGTAAAAAAAATAGCCATACTTTAACAATACATTCAAAACATTGAAGAAATTATTAAAGTTAAGCTTTTATTGTCATCAACACCAGTAATTCTGCCATTTTTGGTATAATTGAGGTTTATATAAGAGTTTATTTCATTCAAAGAAAAGACCATTTCTTTATCTTTTTTCATTCTTTTTTTCATGGTTATTTCAAATGTCATATAAAATAGAGCTGATTTTTATTTTTACCACTTTCCATTAGAACATATCATCCTCTGTTTACTCTACTAATGCAACAACAGCCTTTCAAAAATATTGTGATATAAAATGAACAGTATAAATCAATAAGATGATCAATAATAGCTAAAACTGCTACATGAAAACTTCCAACTATTGCATTGTTTTTCTTTGTTTAAAGGTACAATAAAAATTTATTAATATGTTTTGTTGGGTGTCATATCTAAATTAACTGCTATATCATCACTCATTTTTACAGCAACATATCAGTATATGAATGGTATCCAACATACTGGTACAATGTACTTACATTGCACAATGTATGCTGCTAATAAAATAGCATCTTGTGGGGAGCAGAGTAAACGGCCATGGTGTAGGTCCCGACGTAATTGAAGGAACATAAAATATCTGAAAATAAAAAAAAAATATTTATCACATATTCTACTGATATGCTATCAGTTGGAACCAGTACAGGGACATAGATAATCTTTTAGAGGCATAGACGTTTTGTAACTGAATGCAATTAGTTCTGAGGGAATGTTTAGAAATTCAGTGTATTTCATTGTATTCCTCATGTCTCCATTACATCATTTGAGACACAGATCCTCCCTTATATATATATATATTTGTATTTGAAGAAATGCTAATAATTGTACCACGAAATAGTAGGAGCAGCATTTACTGCTAACCTTAGATAATAGTGTCGCGATTTTTTACTGAACACATGACAATAATATGTTTCCTTTGACCTAAGTTTAAAGGCAGTGGGGTCAGTTGCATATTAATCTACATCAGCACCCTCAAATTTCTGTTGCAAGTACTTGAAACTATTATGTGCCAAGATGACATAAACATAAGTGGTAGGCAATGACTAAGGCTTTAAATTCATAATCATACCTCTGTATCATTATTACATTACTGGGATTATATCTTAGGAATATTGGAATCAGTAATTATTTATTAATCTCTTTAATTATCATATTAGTTTATAATTTTTCCTGTGTATTACCACATATATAGTGTTA
The DNA here is from genome assembly GCA_963678685.1 of Patella ulyssiponensis. NCBI lineage: Eukaryota > Metazoa > Mollusca > Gastropoda > Patellidae > Patella > Patella ulyssiponensis. The sequence goes on along the minus strand of OY783228.1, from coordinate 41,928,211 downwards.
TTTATCAGATATTACATATATTATAACACCAGCTGGTTACTGTCAAATATCTACTACAATCTATCTAACATGTTAGCTTTTATAACAACAGTAACATTTTCAATATGTTTCAAAAGAAAATTGATTTTTGCTTTTATCTTTCATTTAATATCAAGTATTAGACACTCTATATGTGAATAGAATGATTAATTCGTGAAGGTTTTCATAATGTAGTGTTATGTGAATGTTGTATATTAAGGCGGTGATTTATGAAAGGCTTGGCTAGAAATGATACACCAACATGAGTTAGATCTAGTTAAACATGTAGGAAGTCCTGATTCATCATCAGCTTCCATCCCTTAATCATTAAAACAATAATATTCCTTCTAACCACTACATGCCTTTAACTTCCTTCTATTTCTAGTAAATGTTTATTATTACGCAACAGATTCTATTGCTATTAAAGATAATAAAAATAACCTTCAAAACATTAAGGCCTGTAACCTACATTTAACTTTTTCATTTGTTTTTCTTCAATTAAAAATACTTTGTATCTAAAAAGCTTTAATTATACACTGTATAACGCCATTTATATAACAAGATAGACATGAACAGATATGTAAATGCTGGAAGTCATTTTTGGACATGATGTGTGTAGAAGTTAGAAATAATAAGGAATAATGAAATACTATTATTTAAGAGCTGAGCGAATGTCAAGATCACCTATAATTACATGTCTAACTCTGAAATCTGCAAATAGAAACCTGCTGGAGCCAATCTCATAATTATCTTTAGTTTAGCTTGCCAGCAGTATTTCTTGTGATTCATGGACGGCTTTATATCATCCACCCATTAACCACCATATATTCAAATGTAATTCCATGAACTGTTGCAAATAAATAACTAAGTCACGCCATTGAAATTTTGTTTTAATTGAAAATAAATAAATTTTGCTTTCTGTGACTAGGCGGGTAGACTTTGAGACACCATTTGTGTAATCAAAACTAATCAGACATTGATTTTATTTAAAATCTATGTAATGTCACAATCTAAAATAACTAAATGTAAAATCCCTATCTTTTTCTGTTATGAAAATATTTTTTTTTAGTAATTTAGTCAAATTTGTTTATTTTGTTTGACATATTTAACTTTAAAGTTCTGCCATTTTCTAATATAGTATGGCATTTGCACGTTGGCACCTGGAAAGCTTCTAAAAGCTGATTCTAGTAACCGTCATCTTTGCAAGAATAGGTGACCCCTCTCCTTGAAATTGATTTTGATTCATTACGCAATATTTGATTAATACCGTAGTTTGCTATAAAAATTGGTTGACGCTAAATTTGAAGCTGTTAAAGTAAATGTCAAGAATGATGTAATTTAACGGCTGTTTTATACAATAATATAAATTACATAAATCTATAGCTACTGACATGAAAGTCAAAAATAATATATGACACTATGTTTATTTTAGGAAAACATTGAAGAAGAAAAACAAATGATCATTTATTTAGGATGGCAGACGACATAGTTATTGATTCATTCTTTTGCCTACAAGAAAATTATTTATAATGACAATCTTGAGACAACAAATAGCATTACTCAATATATCGACATCATGCTGTACATATTATTAACCAATTAAAGGACAGTCTATTGCCTAATATTTCACATTATGCCATGAAGATTAACATCTATTTAGTGGAGTGGGGAAACATTGTTATGAGACACTTAAATTGTTAAATCCAATGCAAACTTACCGTGTGATTTCTTCGTGTAACTTCATGGGTTCTGCGGGGTAAAACTTCACTCGAAAACACAAAACCATTGGATTAACTCCTGTGGATAGATATTTTTATGATACAAGTTTATTATCTTTAAATAATCAAATACTGCAGATCACAATAACTGCATGTTCAAGTCTTACAGAATAAAGACAAAAATGATATCTTTCAAAATGTAAAATGCTCACTTATGTTGGCCTATTTTTTCATAAATGTATATCATGTATTCATCTTGATTTAAAAGGGGAATTCTTCCTTATAAATTCAATAACTTTCTTGACAAGCATAATAAATATCAGTAGATGTTCACATGAATGTGTTCAGTACGAGGAATCGAAAAAAATAATTAAGTTTTTAATTCGTCTTCTTTGTAATTCTAAAAAATAATGATACCTTTAAGTTGTTTATATACTGTTTTTATAGGATCTAACCAGTGCTGTAAAATAAACCAATATTAAGTATCATATAGCTATTTTATTTACATATTGCAATAAATTTTTCTGTTATAGTAGTATATTAAGACCATTTATCTTACTTATAATATCCTGTATAAGAGATGATAATGACAGATTACTTATGGAATATATATTAACCCACAATAAGTTTCGCTTCAGTTGTCTTTATTCAGGACATACATGCTATATGTCACATTTTGTCAACCAACATGTTAAAGAAAATTATTCATTAAAAAAAAAAAACAATCTATTTTCTATTTCTTACATAAGTTTACTGAATCGACAATATTATAATACAAGGACATTAAGTGAACCCTAACGGAAGGTAATTATTCTTTGTTCATACTGTGGAAAACTGTACTTTTCACCCATAGAATAGAGTGTAATGTTACAGATAAAGTAGATAATGTAGGTAATAACATCTTTAATCTTGTCTGTTCCTGTGGTAGCTATTCAAAATATCACAGTAGACAAATAGTAAGTCTGGTCTTGTCATTTACACTGTTATATCTAATACATTATTTTGTCACTGTAATTTTCACCACCTCCTTCTACCAAGGTCAACTAAAATTCCTCTGAGAAAGTTGACAAAATAAATGTATATTTCCAGACTACAAAATATGCCCATAGCAGCTAAATCCTTCAAGCAGTTTATAAAGGCCAACACCTTTTTATTATGTTCCCTTTACTGGCCATTAAAACTGATCAAGGGCCACAAATTTGATAGGCTTCTAGTCCTACCTAGTGCTATATACTTTAGTAAACAAAACTTGTAGCAGTAATCAGTTGAAGTAAAAGAATTCATACTGTCAATAGGCTTTGTTATCACATGATCATAAACTCTGAACTTAACTTTCAGATCAATATGAGAACATTAAGTCTATAGAGAGTCCACAACATTTTTCTAAGCAATCAAGGGCAATAATTTCTACAGAACATTTTTGTGAGTAATTAATGAATGTACATGTGACTCCCATAAGAACTTAGGTTTTTTCTCCCCCATATGAAAATAAACACTGCAGATAACAGATAGATACATGTAGGTGTGACAACAATATACAGCCATATAGTAGAAAAAACCAAATACTATCATGATAGACAAAAACTTACTCTCTGTTTTTCTGAATCTACATATCTCAGACCAAAGTAATCCTTTTCTACTATGTTCAGTTTTTCGCAGACCCTTTCGAGTAGCCATTGTCCAATTGTGTCTTTCTGCAAAATAAAAAGAATGCAAATTGATAGATAATGTAAATCCGATGAGGTAGTATTACACACTGTAGCTTTACAACGTTTTAATTCAGGAATTAGGTCATGGCACACATGTATATAACACATTTATTATTATTTTTCTATAATAATACTGAGTAAAACTCTGCAGCAACAGTTAGCAGGCAAAACCCACTTTATTCAGGATTATTGTTTTATCACAATTTTATGATTAAACTCAGAGTACATGTATTAATATTGAGGAAATAAACTGAATGTGTGTTACTGACTGTGTCTTAAGAAAATTTATATTCTTTCCACCCACTTGCAATCTTAAAACAATTCAAATTCCTGCTCAACAATAACTCAAATGTAGCAAATCCAAGACTATTGTTATAAATGAACTTTAAAAACTTCAACTTAAGTCAATGTTTATCTGATTACACTGTGATATATTTGTTCCTGGGTTGATTATTTAAACTTTACATTGTTTAACTTTCTTGTTTTAAAAAAAATATCATTAAAACATTGGCAATAAATGTGTTAAAGGAATGTTATGAGTTATCAAAAGGGCAACTAGCTTAAGGAATAAGAAAGACTGGGAAAGGTTAATGATAATCAGATTAAACAGCTTCATGTTTTCATCTCCGTAAGTCTTATACATTAATAAATAATGCGTAATATGTACAGGTTGAAGGTTTTTCAACTGGGTTCAAGGGATTGGAATTTGATATTTCACCTACAGAATTACACAGACATCGTTAATTACTCCTTCTTATTCTAGTGCACGAACAATCCAGCTTACGTCATGTCTTAACAACATGTCTGCTGCAACTACTATTTATATCACACGTATACATATAATAGCTGTCTACAATACCTATACTGACCATGTTTCTACCAAAATAACTTGCAGACAGACTCAATATGAAATGATTATATAAAAATAACTGTGTCTAGCCAAATACGGTTTATTCCTATTGCACTACATGTAAGTAGGCCTACATTTTATGTCAACATATAAAATATTGAACAGTTCTCTCGAGGAGATTTGTACTAATATTTGTGACTGTTATTTGTATGTCTGTCAAGATTGGCAGCTACACTAGGGGTGTCCTGAGGTTAACATTTGGTGTAAGGGGGTAGCTTGGCCCGGGGAGTAACATAGGGTAGGTGGCGTTTGCCTTCTGCTTCCAGTTTCGGAGTTATGAGCACAACCTGTGCAGAACCAGCTAGCAGCTTATATAATTGACAGATATTGCATGATAGAATTATAAGTAATTACATTTTAAGTACTAGGTAGAATATAAGAAGTAATATATCAATATGTCTGTCTAACTATCGGTATAAATACATGCAGTATTAGAGAAATTATATTTCTATTTTCACTCAGTCTAAATTATTGATTAATACTCTTACAGCTAGATGACTCATCCACATACGCTTTCAATATAAACAAATATTCTATATAAAATAACAATTTTACAATCTAATTTATATAGCTTATATATATATGCTTATATAGATATTGTGATTAAAATATCAGGAAGTCTACTTGACTTCTCTTTATTCAGGTTATATTAGTACATGCACGTCAAGACTTTTGACTGGGATTCTACGATGGGTAGCTGCACCCACCTCCTCTTATTGTTTTTCGGGTTGACACTTTTCGAAAAAAATCCCATGGCCCCACCAATTCAAGTACAATCAACATGAAAATTGGCATACTTTTTCCTTGAACAAGGGCTAGTTGACTATACACTTTGAATTTCAATCACAATTTCAAGATGCCTGCGGGGGCGTAATGCTCGGTTCTTGGACCATAGTATGCTCATACTTGTTTACTGAATTCCAACATCTTCATTATGCTGCATAAAGACTACAGGAAAGATGTGCATACAATGAACCTAAATGGTGAGAAGTTTACAGCCAATTTAATGTGTGTGTCCATGCATAGCAGTTTGATTATTGTATACCATGTGTATTAAATCTATGCTGTGTCTTTAAAAATTAAAAGGCCATTTGAACAACATGTATTTACTCAAGTAACTATATATAGAAGAAATGGTGTAAAGGAAATATATGATGAAGATGGTGATAAAAGTGGATAACCTTTAACAATAATACCTTTGACATTCTACATATCAAACACTATTCTAACTTTCCAACACCTTCCACACAGAACATATACCTGTACATTCAGTACAAATGACATACATGTAAAGCACATTGCACAAATTTCAATCGAGGTGTAATTAAAACAAAGATACTTGTTCTTAGACTTTGTACCATCATTTTCAGAAAAACATTTTTTGTTTGGTGCCTAGAGACATTGCTAATATGGTCCTACATTAAGTCCTAATTTTAGCGAACAGCTAAAGTATACATGTACATGCAGTACAAACAATGAATCATTCCTTCAGAAAAATTGATAAAAATACAAATGGGCTTCCACAAGACCTGCATCAATTCAACATTCATTTAGACTAATTTTAACAGGCTGTTTTATGACTTTCTAAGACAACAAATTACAAATATCAAAAACTTTATATATTACTTTATATTAATTGCACAAAATCTGATTAATATTCTACACCAGTTGATCTGATTCTATTCTAAATATAGCTGACTTCTAATTATAACCCTGTGTGTGCAAAAACAGAAAATATCTCTGGTATTCATAATCAAATTAATCAGTGAAATTAATCAACACAGAACAAGACGAGTTTGTTAAGAAAAAGTAATTGTTGTTAAGGTCGGCCATCAATATGGTGGTTATAATCAATGAGTTAGGAATGACTGGTATGTGGTGAAGGCCTTTAGGTGGAGTAGATAGACTCACACCACCAGATGTTCACATACACACTATACATGTACATATCTGACTATACCGGTCTATAAACCATGCTACAGCTTAAAACTACCGGTATACACTTGTAGGTAGTAAAACAATAGTATAGTAATAATCAGTTCAAACAGATATAACATACATAACAGATCTTGTCAGGACAATTTGCTGAAAATAGGCCCAAGGCTAAAAACACCTTTAATTTGTATATCACAGTGCTAAGCACCAGCGGACATTGAGTGACTACATGTATTTATCAAAGTCAATCGTTTGTTTCTACTATATATAAATATATGCTCATCATCAGTAAAGTGTGTATAATAATATTCTACATTTATAATGACATATTCTTTATTTCTAGTTTGGGTAAAGGTTCTATATATCTACTGAATCATAGTATTATTTAAATTTACACACCGATCATTCCATACCACAAATGTTTATAAAATATATTCTATCTTCAAATTTTTACTATAGTGTAGAATAAATGTGTCTTCGACATCAGAAATGCATCATACATGTAATTCTATACACATATTTGTGTCCAACTGTTCAGTGTTGGAAGCTACACTAAGGCTGTATGTATGGGTAGCTCCGACCAGGGAGTAACATGGGCTAGGTGGTGTTGGATTACCACTTCCAGAGTTACACTCCTTTCAACCCGCTAGTACCGGTAATTAATAAATACAGTTTCATTTACTAATTGAAAACCATGGGAACCTGGTGACTCTAACAAGTTTCAAACTAAGGATAACTAAATTCCAATTGATGAATTATCCAACATAATAGGTATATTTACATATTTATGAGTCATACTATATTTTATTGATATCTGAGTATTTTACAAGCTTTTATAACTGAGAACATCAATAAAACAAAGTATAAATTAATGGAGCTTTTTATTTAGAACATCTGTCAATAATGGTACTGAATTAAAAAAATGTGTTCTTTAGGCAATACAATACATTACTAATATTAAACCCACCATTTCGCAAGGTCTTTATCTGGGACTACAAATAGAGGTACAGTGAAATCCCTCTATTAAGACCACGTGCAGGACTGTCTAGATGTGGTCTTAATAGTGAGTTGGTCTCATTACTGAGTGAGCATGCTTGAGACAATTTCAAAGAAAAACAGATAGTGTTAGGTAAATTATATACAGTAAAGAGTACTTTATTACTAATAACAGATGTAATGTTAAAACACATCATGAAAACATAGTAATAATTATGCATGTTATAAAGTCTTAGATCACGTTATAATTTTGAATTCATAATGCTTCCTTTATTTATCTTCATTTTTCGATTAAAATCCTGCAACCACCCTTTAAACAAAAATTATGTCATCCATGATTTTTTATTATTGGATCTCCACGTAACCGACAGACGAGAAATGTTCAAATAATAAACATGTCATCCACGCTTATTTATTATTGGATCTCCACGTAACCGGCAGACGAGAAATGTTCAAATTTCTACACATGTTGATATTTTGACACCAGAACAAGTTAAGCCACGAACGGAGAGCGTTTTATCAGGGAGGCCACGATAATTCACTCCTCTCTCATCCATGTTGTAGATATCCCGAGCGTCGTAACTAATGACAATATCAAGTACGCCATCAGTCCATTCTTTCACAACGTCGTCATTTACACTACCACTTTCAACGCACATCTTGAAAAATTAAATGTTGTCTTTCTCTAAATCTGCTTTTTCACGAAGCGTAGGACCGGAGATCGACACACGCTGAAACCACGCCCACCTTCTTCCATCGGCGAGCGAACACAGAGACGTTTCCTGTCGCTGTCTCTATTTTCTTCGTATCCATCAAGAATTTCTGCCTTTCTTTTCAAAATCGTCTGTAATGGGTCTTACCAATTCCAAATTCTTCGGCCAATTGCTTTTGGCTTCTACCCTCACTTTTTTGATAAGTTCTACTTTTGCTTTCAGGCTTTATTCTACACGAGTACGCTTATTACTACGGGTTTTTTCCATTACACGGGTGAAGGTCGAATAAGAAATGATACCCTTTTGACAAAATTTAATCATACAAAAAGACGAAGGCCGAATAAGAATTGATAATCTTGACAAAATTTACTCGTATAAATTGTAAGAGTTTAAATCACTTACTCTGTTTAAATTAAACAAACAATGAGAAATTCCATTGTTTAAAAAATGAAATCAACAAAGAAAGATTAGCGGCTCGTTAAATTGTTGCGATAAATCAGGCAACCACGGCTGTTTGATGTTGGTTGTTTGATTGACTAATCCCAGTCAGTGGTCGTTATCGCTTTGATCTCGGTCGTGAGCTGATTAATCCCAATCAGTGGTCGTTATCGCGAGTCACAAAAACAATGAAATTGACTGATTGGGACTGGCTTCGGTGGTCGTAATCCGTAATAGTGAGTTGCCCGTAATACTGAGTTCAGTTTATAAGGAATATAGAAGAAAAAAATTGGTTCTTTTAATATGTGGTCGTATACGTGAGTTGCCCGTAATTTTGAGTTGGTCGTTAAGCGGGATTTCACTGTACATTGTATTAAACACCAATTATCATTGTACATAAATGTTCTCTGGTGTAGAATGCTTTTTCATCCTCTTTTTAATCTATGAATACTCATGCATTGTTATAGTACATGTAGGTCAAGTACATGTATGTGAATAGGTAGTATAAGAAGAGATATCATAAGATGATTGAGCTGAGACTGATGTGTTAGGATAAAATTCAACAAGCGTGAACAGATACAACTAGTTTTCTGTAATCACTATCAAAGGCACTACTGAAAATTACAAGTGGAATATTAGCACTATAACGACAGAAATACAGGCAAAGAATCAATTTCATTAAAAAAGCACATTTTTGGATGGTATTTCTTGAATTATTGTTATTTCTATGCATAATGAATATGAGAAAATGAATGAACTACATGCACCCTGGAAAGATCAATCAATATACGGTAAGGTTGTTATACAATCAGTGTATTATACAAAGATTAAACTAGTCAACCCACGCACAACTTTACTGTACAAATAAGGTAACTTCTATCCTTAAAAAATCTACCATATTTGCATATCTTTACCATGTTGAATAAAGGAATTGAACATGTCTACACAGCATTATGTAATCAGACTATAATGAAATACAAGCATAATAAATCTACATGACAACATGTTAGTCTCTTGAAATTTTTATTTCAATTTTTTAAACTATCACCTATCTCCAGTACATGTCAATTTCTGAGCATATGTTTCTGATTTTTTTGGTTGACAAATATAACGAAGTAAAGTTTATTGGGTGCAAGGTCCTTTGTTATTTGCTAAAAATAAACCACCACGATACTAAGAGGCAGATTTACGCCAGTTTAATATTCTTTAAACATCTTTTCTCCTCCTTACTTCATGATTAAATAAGCTTACACTATGACAAGAGCTTGTATAAAAGCTAATCACATGTAAGTGGATCAATATACATTGTGATTAGACTGACACTTGTGTCTGTGTCACAGGAATTTGTCACACTGTAACATATAAATCTGTCAACTGCACTTTTACTTAATATGACTGTTAATTATTTAACTAATAAATTAAATGACTTAAATTGGCTCAATTTGAATAAGGTATGTAATGTTAGAGAGTGGTATTGAAGTCCCCTCCCAGTATCAATCTACTACACATATTATCTAAATGTCTACATATATAATAGTGGTAATCAAATCTAGTTCTTGCTTTTATAACCCTTCTTATTAACCAAACATATTATCAATGCATTTCATTTACATGTACCCTGCTTATTAAATTTTGTATAATAAATTTCCTAGTTCAAAACATATTAGCCCATGAAAGCAAGATTGTATTTGAAAGATAAAATTCATATAACTCCCCATTTTGGGGGGGAAATGTCACCATGCACCACCCCTAGCGTTGTTCGAAAAATTTATGTAATATCTGCACCCGTATGCTTAAATATAGTATCAATACCTAGAAGATTTTTATTTGTCAGACAGTTTTCAATCTATAAGATCCATGAATTGTTTAATGGACAAATGTTCTATAAATATCTATGTGACTAACCATTGATTAATTAGACGTCTGCTAGCCAGTAGAAGCAGACAAGAGTTGATAATTGTTTGTTGTAGAATCCTACATTGTCTGTTAGAGGCTACACAAATCAGCTATAATTCAAAACTATTCTCAATAACATAGTCACGCTGGTACAGTATCAGTTGTTACCAAGTTACGCTGCCAGTCAAATGCTATATATTCTCAAGATATTTCTTAGAATCAACGAGCCAACAGCGAGGCCATAGTTGCATTTACACTTGGCCACGATAAGCGTTCCATTTTTGGAAAGATAAATTTCATGAAAATGACCATTTAGATTACTCTACAGTAACTAGCCTCCGAACTGTTCCAGGTTGAGGTATGCTAAATGTCGAACTCTTTACAGAAAAGTTGATTTCAGTCGTTCCTATGCAAATTACCCTGATGAAAACAATTATTGCCGGTAATTTAGTTACATTTGGCCCAAATTTTTTTTTTCATACTGATATTGGGAGTACGGATGAAATCAAGAGGGAATCAACTCATATGTTTCTTCGATTGTGCATACTGTTTCTTGGGTAGCTATTTTGGCAGTACTATTAAAGCTCACAGGTAAAAAAGAACGGTCAACGTTAATTTGACGCTAGCGCAAAAATCTGTAACGAGAGTCGTTCTCAGACCAGATACATGTAGCATTTACATGTACACTAAGAAAAGTAATTGTGCCGTACTAAGAACCGTCACAAGACCACCTCACTTCAGTGGATCCAAATACCCAAATAAGAATTTCAAGTCTATCAGATAATAACTCTAGTCTTAAGTATCATCTGGCAATTGCGGATGACAGATCAGTGGAGCTGACGAAAATATACAACCACATTTCAATCTGGCTGTATTGAAATTGATCATGTTTAGATTATATAAGAAATGTTTAAACTTAAAGTAACTAGAAGGATTCCATTTCAACCCTTATAAATGCAAAGGTTGAAACTGCACCTAACAAATGTGTCAGAGAGAACCAATAAATCACAAATAATTAAAGAACTATTACAGTATAATTGATCAAGTTAGCTTTAAAAGAAAAGCACACTTGCAATCATTAACATCAAAAGGAGATTTCCTTAAGGAAAAAAATATTTTCGAACTTATTGCATGCCTAAAGTTTCTATACTTACATATAATGTTACATATACGCAGAAAGAAATCTCTTACATCAACATAAATCTTAAATAATCAAACACGTTGTTTTGATCTCAATAAAAGCACTAAACACCACTTTACTATACATTTGTACCCCTTCAAAGTTCAAACTAAAACACAAAAGTGATTTTTGGCATTAACTAACATTTACTGAAATTAACAGCCGGTCTTGTTATGGCATTGTCATGCATTGCCGTACAGGTCTTGGCAGCCTTGAGTGGATCCTATCTGCTGGTAATGAATGGCCAGTCTCAGGGTGGTTGTGTGATGGCATGAATTAAACAAGGTTTTATGATCATCCATTTATAAAAGTGGTACATTTTCATTATGTCTCAATCTGTTGGCTGAATAATTTGATTCTGGATTTTATCTCAAGTTTGAGGCCACATCATGTCTGTCCTTAAGATGAATTAACCATCAACATCATATTTGATTCACACAAAATACAAGTACAGGTATCTGAAGGTCAAAGTGAAATCTGCTTCTATTTCATCTATAAAGCAACAAACTTTTCAATAAATTTTTACTCATGAGTAGTATGTTAGTTTAAAGGTGCTAAACCTCTTTGATTTAGGGGTAAACAAGTTACTGTTAAATCGGGATTTTCTGACATGTTATTTTGATTACTTACAAAGTCATTTTGTTTAGTTGTTTGTCAGGTTAAACTGTCCAAAGTAGAACACAAATAGAGCCAAACCCCAAATTAAAGGTCTAGAAAATTAGTTTACACTGAACTTTAATATCAGACCTGAATGTAGTGTGTAGCTAAAAGTGAAAATGTGATTGATATTGTAATCTACTTAAATCAATGATTCAGTGATAGGTGATAGGAAGAGGCGCATAAAGATAAGAGCTATGGTAGTATATATCTACACCTGAGGTAGGAGATTAATATTACAGTAAATATCATAACTGATAGTCCCTTAGGCCAAATCATACTAATAACGTTCTCACATGTAAGATATGTAACAGCAAGTACTAATAGCCGACTCGGCGACTCATTCATCTTGTGAATTACCAATTTGTTCCCTGAAAGTCATATCTAGCTTTGCAACCTAGTCATAATACAGACATGGAGATGTGAAAGATGTAGATCATTGTATACATGTACTACAAAACAGTAGATCACTTGTTCCCAATCATTTGTATGTTTTACTTACTTGACAACTTATTGTTTACGTTTTTGCACCATTATAAAAACTGAGGAAAGACGATTGGCAATGTGGCAAGAGGTATACATGCATATATATGCTTTCCATGAAAAAGTGCTTCTCAAACCCCAGATATTGAGAACTCAGGCAGTAGATACACTGTATTTTGATAATAATATACATTCACTAATTGAAAGAAGGAACTTTAATAAATTTAGCATGACCTTTGCTATGTTGAAGGTTATTTCAAACACACAAAAAATATAATTTATTTCTTTTGAAAAACACCTTATCACTGATACGCAAAGACTATTTGGGCTCCATTTTACTTTCATAGAGTCATACCTGTAGATGAAGATATATGATACGTTGTAAAACTAGATGGTTATACCTGTACGGATATATAGTGCTAAAACCTATATTAAGATTTACAATTACTTGAAATCTCTTCTTGGTACTTATATATACTAAAACGTACATGTATATTGTATTGTACAACAGTAAATAAAATGTTCTTTCAATATTATTGATAACAAATTGTCAATTAATTCATTTGCAACCTTTTTGATCCCTTGTTCCCCTCCCCCAAATAAAACTCTACATACTTTTTTGTAGTGACAGTAAAATATTAAGATTTTGTGCCCTTTCTAGTGGTAACTATCACATCAACTTAGATGCCCACCCATAGTCAGATTACTGGTAGTCAGTTTCTGAAAGATCTTAATTAAGTGCATTTATACTGCTAAAGTTTTGTATTAGTATAAAGTACATATGGATTATTACTTCACGATTTCGAGCTTTGTCAAACAGTTATTAAGAAGATTCTTTAAAATGTGAACATAAGCCAGTGTTCACCATATGTTGCTTCCTAAAATAGACCAAAATGAAATTTGAAAAAAAAAACCCACATAAAGCACTCAACTCTATTGTCCAGAAATTAAAGAGATGTCACATGTTTCAGAAAAGTTTAAAGGATTACTCATAAGATTTTCATCTACATTTGCATAAGCCTACACATACTTGTAATAAAATTGCTAAAGTATCAACCCTGATTTAAAGTGGATCATAGAAGGTAAAAGGTATACTATTTCTGACAGTTTTCATATTTTGTTAGCGCTATTTGTATATTAATTCTGGTATGTAGTGAATGTAAACCTAGACACAAACCAGAGATCTCCCATCTGCCCACTTAATCAATATGTTGGGTGGGAAAATGACAAGTTAGCAGGAATACTTTTCTCATAAACTTATTCATTGAAAGTAGAAACACAAAGCAATAATACTTGTTTCTAATCGGTTTAATCCCATTACTGTGTGACTATAAAACAGTCACAGTTGTTTAACAGTTTAACACCCTGGATGAAACCTATATATCTACCCTAGTAGTAATAGTAGTAGAAGATTTTTTTTATTATCTCGGTTTGGTTGTAGGTGTAGTGTTGCTATTTCTACCAAGCCATTATATATATAGTCTACCGATTAGGTCCGCTGTAAGTCAGATGTTCATCCACAATTGTTTGTGTATGTTAATATACATGTATTAACCCGGTAAAAACATACAAATATTTTATTGTATGATATCCAATGTACAATCTAGGTAACTTAACTAATACATCATAGCATTTTTTATTTTTTAAATTTAATTTGGTTGTACTCAATCCAATTCAATATAAAAACTCAATCCAATTCAATATTAACTGCTTATCCACAATGACATACCATTTCAAAGTGTGCCCCACTCAAGATAACATGTTCAAATTCTAAAGTGCACAGTTTCTGAGATTTGCAGTTTACTGCATGTGGACACAATGTTAGTTTTGCTTGTAATTAGACAATAGGACCGATAAATGGCTTTGTTTTCCTAAAATACTAAACAGAATAGAAGCTTATGAATAGCTGATACATGTACATGATCTGAGACGAATTCAAAGAATACAGCACAAAAAAATTGTGAACTTCCCAAAGATGACGACTCAGGCATTAAGAATAGACATACATTTTTGTAATAAAATACTGGTATTATATTCTATTTACAAGATAAAATAATAATCATATCAAGGATTAATGACAACTATGTTCATACCATATGCTGTTCATAATGACCTCAATCTTTATGTTCCAATTAATCATCATAGCTTGGATAAATTCATTTATATTGATTTTCCCCTCATGTAAAATTGCTTACACTCAATATACCTTGTATCACACACATGTATATATTTTAAGTATCAAATGATAAGCATTTACATCAAGTAGGTCTCCTTTGGATTCTATGTACAATTAATTATATGTACATGTACTTGGTATAAAAAATGGATATTATTTTTCGTTCACATTTTTTTCTATGTCACATTTACATGTAGGTACCCTGTCATAAAACATAGTACTGTATGTACCAAATAATAAGTATAAGTTCTATTTTGAATTTATATACCAGATATGTTTGACTAATTTTCAAATTTAGACAGCATATTAAAATTCCAGTACCCCTGGGCAACGTTTACATTTATATAATATTTGTGATCATACAAAATTAAGTTGATTGATAGAAATCCCTAAATTTTGACCAATGTCTATTAACACCTACATATACCTTAGTTCTTATTTGAAACTCATCACATTTCGAATTCTCTTTGGGCTACATGTACATCCTTCTTTAAATGATCAATAAATCTAACGTCAAGTTGTAAATTTCATTATCATGACACTGAACATTAAACAAGATTAATATGTATTGTTCATAAAATTACTATGAATAATACTGTTTAGTCAGTATACTTATACTATATAATCCTACATATATGTATAGTAGTCTTAGCCTGCCTGCTATCTGTATTCAAGGTTTATGCAAACTTGGCAAAATCGACATTCCAGAAATTCTGAAAGCTTTTACTTAGATTAGAAAAAAGATTGTAGGTTGATCAAAATAGTTTTCTTAATAATGAAACACTGACACTGAAATATATACATCATAGTGTAAACAATGGATCTGGTGTGATGACAATATATGTATTGTTTAATTGGTAAACATAAACACAAAAGTTTACTGGACCATGAGAGGGGGTCAAAAATATTAAATCTATTCAGAACATAACTAGGAATGCGTTTTGATCACATTTACTATAATAGAAACATTCCCTCCTACCTATAATTGTCCTACATACTACTTTATGTATCTACCTGGGCATAATAACTTATATTAAAGCTACATGTTTACCCTCATATTTGAGCATAAAATTTGACAACAAATTCTATTCCAAACTACAATCCATAGTAATTTCAGCTCAACTTGCAGTGTTGCATTGTACTTGAAACCAATGACATTTTTTCATATATCTAGACAGGTGATGAATGACCACACCAGTTACATGTATCATTATACCTACAATTCAAAGGAACTAAATCGCTAATATTCACAACCTAATGTAATATGAAGGTACATGTATATAAACTGATTTACATTCAATCGTTTTTGTTTTTACTCTAATTTCAAATCAGTTATGTTCGACGAAATACACCAATAGTATAAATCGCGAGGCTTTTGCTAATGTCTGGTTATTCCAGTCTACATAGTATTTATTGTGCATGCTCTTGTTCTTCGATGCCCTTGTTAAAAATGGGCCTGAAATGCATTATGGTTAACGATTTGTGTACCAATGATAAAATATTTATTTTGTCTTAAATATTGAATATCAAGAGCCCATCTTTCCTGGTAAGATGACAACATCAAAGTTGATTTAAATTGACAAATAATTCGTGTTTTGAATGCCAAAGACTTTGGATGATATTGAGTTAGACTCACATACATCTACTTTGAACTGAGGTTCAACATAACAAAATCAATAAATTTATTTCAATATCGACTTACAAAGACATGATTAATAATGGTTCAATTTTTATAAAACAGTCATAGATTTGATCAATCTAAATAAAACACAGCTATTTCGTTTCGTTTTTTATAGTTCAAAATTTCGTTTTACTTGTCTGCACAACACTAGTAGTAAGTGCAGGAGGAATTAACCAATGAAACAGCCTGTTACAGAGAGTTCTGGGCGTTCTCTGCACATAACTGTGATAAATGTCTGACACCATAGATTCAAAGGCCTCTAGTATGACCCTGACGCAATCTCCCAGTAAAAATGGCCAGATCTTCATGTCGTAGAGGCCATCAAAAGGATAAAAAAAAATAAATTAGTTTTAATCAGATTGAGATTTGATGGTCAAGGATTTGATCTTCCTTAGTTAATGGCCAAGACTTTGGACACTCTATAAGGTATAGGAAAAAATATGAATGAATTAAATTCCAATAGATTTTCTAGATCTAGTTCCAGCTTTGAAAACCTACAAGTACATGTAAAGATTGACCAGTCAATGACTTCAGCTTTTAGTCTTATTCTACATCAAGGGTTGTAGAATTTAGTGTTTTATTATCACTTCTACATGTGTAAATATAATCAAAGTAAGCTATGTATTCTCAATGGACCCTAAATGAAATTGATACACTGGTAGTACTGAGTTTACACATCAGTATAACTACAGGTATGTCTATTACTTCCATTGTTCCATCACTATAAATAAATCTAGAGAATAGATTTATGATCATGTTTATTCATATATTATCATCATACCATGATTATTAACAAGAGAGATCCTATGTGTTAATACCGTAGGTGATTATAAATCTGAACATCAATCTTATGCTGGGTTTAAACTCTTCATTTTTGTCAATAGATCAGAATGACTTTTAACAATAATTTGAAATGTAAGAAAGTACTCCTCAAGCAATTTTCTAATTCAGTATTAGTTATTCGTTTGTGGAAGGAGTCTGGAGTACCAGGAGCAACCCACAAGGTTAGTAGTCAATCCAACCACTTATCACATACAAACCTGTAACACTAACAGGCCTTACCAATCTACAGTGCACACATTAGAATAAATCTACATGGCCACCCGACACCCACTCTGATAGTAAGTGCGTGAAAAGCACGAAATTTCTAATACTCACTTTTGAATTGATCAATGTTTGAGATAGTGTAGCATCATGGCATTTATGAATCACAAGTTTAAAAGTTAGGGCATTAAAAAGCACAAAAGTGCAAGATGACCAATCTGTAGCGTTCGTAACCATGGGCTTGCATCTTAAGGTAAATTTACAATACAAATGTGATATTCAATAATATTAAACTTTACAATGCAATGTGCAATTTTAAAATCTAAAATATTTTTTAGTCATTTGAAATGGGGTTTTTTTTTCTCACTTTTTCAAGGTTACTGACACTACATTTGTTGTAGTGTCTGTAAGCATACGGTGATTAAAAGCCTTCACAAAAGTGTATTTTTAAAAACTGCTAAATTTAATGACCAAAATATTGAACTATTGACACTTAGAATTGCAAGGCACTGCAAGAAAATTGATTTTTTTCACCCTCATGATCGATGAGACACCTTTGTTCACAAATTCTGTGTTTTAACCATTTACATGTACTACCCTTATGCAATGTCACAAATTTCTTACAAAATATCAAACAAATCATAAAGAAATATTCATATGCTCAGAATTCTGATTCAGAGTTCACTTAAAATGTCAACTCAATCAATACCAAATTATGTTGACACAAGCTTTTTTAATAGGTTAGTAGAGAATAAAAACCTGTTAAGGCATGAGGTCTAAATGAATCGACCCATTCCAATATTTAACATGTAAACACACCTCTATCTTTTCTATGCTGCAACAAGATGTCATTCAAGACCTGAAGAGCTAATAAATTGATCCATTCTCCATTAGAATTCTCACAATTATATGACAGACCACACTATGAATATAACACTGTTGTATTCAGTACTATAATAACTAATGTCTAATAAAAGTCAAAAGAAACCTTTGTAATGAACAAAGGTAATTTCATGAAGGTACATATTCAAGAATGTCTTCTACAATGTACAGTTTACATGTACTGTATGTGGAAAGTGGAGACTGCCTCCAGGAGACCACTATACAACCCTCAGTCCCAGTTTTCTCAAAATACATGTATTTTCCCCATACCACCCATGATCTAGCTAAGTATTATAATATTCATACACTTCTTAATCTAATTCATTATCATTCTGCATAATTACCTGTACATATA
This sequence comes from Patella ulyssiponensis, assembly GCA_963678685.1. Lineage (NCBI taxonomy): Eukaryota > Metazoa > Mollusca > Gastropoda > Patellidae > Patella > Patella ulyssiponensis. The sequence continues at coordinate 41,909,420 of OY783228.1, read as the reverse complement.
GTAAGTGTTTTGATTCAAGTAAAAAGTTATAAAGTACAAAGTCCCAGTTTTCTCAAAATACATGTCTTTTCCCCATACCACCCATGATCTAGCTAAGTATTATAATATTCATACACTTCTTAATCTAATTCATTATCATTCTGCATAATTACCAAGTCTGTCCTTAATAATTTACATGTACATATAGTAAGTGTTTTGATTCAAATAAAGAGTTTTAAAGTATGAAGTCTGACATTTTTCAAATCTTGTTTTTAGTGAGTTCAATGGCCACTGACATAACTACATGTAGGTCATTTCATGACTAACATTGGGTATATTTTTACTTGGATATCTTCAAAGTGGTTTAAAACTGAGAAAAAATGATGCAAGACAGGCAAGACTACTTGGGTACATGTATGTACATGTACGAATGTGAAATTGGACCTAAATGTACATGTCTTATGATCTACATGTATACAGTGCATCCTATGGGTTTTTTGGTTTCATGTATATTTTTTTTTTATTTACCGTATTTATGTATATCGGTATGCACATAACCTTGTTGGGTATTTGCATTCAATATATATCGCAGCTCTTAATAGTAGCTAACAATTTAAAATTATACATGTAATAAAAAAAAAACATCTATGTCAAGCCGACCTACAGTACATGTACATGTTAAATCAAGGTTATCATAAAACCATTGGGCCGGATATACATATATATATATATAAATAATTACAATAACTTCACTTTTAAACAAAATTTCCTTCCCTTTAAACACATTTCTTTCAGAATGTAAAACGAACAAAAGACTTTCTCTTTCAACACAGATAATATACGATAGAAAATGTCTATAGTATATCAAAGCAGACGTGTACAGTACAAGTAGGTATTGACAAATGCGGAACAACTTATGCAGTCTAAGGTCGATATAGACATATTATCGAAACATGAAGCTCACATTTTTATCTTTTAAACACAAATTTATTCATATTAAAGCAGATGAAACTCAATTCAAGTTTCCAAATGTTTTAATGACACAGAAAAAAAGGAGGCCTCTGTGTACATTGTAATTTAGATGTACACAAAGCGCATTTTATATTGGACAAAGAATACAGATAGTAACTGCTGCAAATTCTAAACCCCAGTATGGGGTACAAATATAGTGAAGCAGCTTATTGTAGGATGTGCTTTATGACCATAAAATACTGTATTATTATCTACTACACTGTGTTAGCAAACAAAAATGTTAGCAAACAATATTCCTAATATTGCATTGTCTAAAAATAACAGTTAGTGAAAAGACATATCAAATTATTGTAATCCCTACAGCCAGCCATTAGTATTACATAACAGAATAGGGAAGTTTATTTCAGGCTGTAAAACTCAACCAATTATATACTGATCACCAACATTCCTTTTGTTCTTTAAAAAGACATCTTAAGAATGTATTACCTAATCGGGACAATAGGTATAAGATAAACAGTGGGTTAATGAGGTCAAGCTTATCATCACAAAGGTCACAAAATAAATGACATTAATATAAATAAGGGGATTAATAATTATAGAAGGATCTGTGGCTTCCTAAATCTATAACTAAATATGTCGCAATTAAGGTGTAATATTAAACCTAGAATGAACGATAGGTCATATAAATTTTGACGAGAGTGTGAAAGTTTTATGCACTGTTATGACAATAATATTGACAATTAATTTCTACATAGATATACACCATTGCTCTAAATAACTTTGAACAAGTATTGGAAATGACTCAGAACGTAAAAATTATTCATTATTGGACATATGTTGCAGTTTGCGTCTAGCATAAAACATCTACTGTAACTCAGTCACATGAATCTAATATTACAATTGGCTGCTATACCTGTACGCATTGGAATTAATACATATAGATTTTTAAAAAAGCAATAAATACATTCATGCAGGGAATTTGTCAACAGTTTACATTGTACTTGTGTTTTCTTTCTTATAATACTGGTATGGATATTTTGTTTTCAATGACCTACTGTCACATTCCTTTATTTTGAAATACGGGTACCAGTATACTGTATACCAAGGCTCAATGAAAACACATCACTGATTTGAATGGATATGCTGTACAGACATAATGCAGTTGAAATATATTTTGGAAAGATTGTAGGCTGGACATTTACCAGTACAGGAAAACCATCATCAACAACCCCTGGAAGCCATGACAACTTTATTTTCTATCACATGTGCATCCATCAGGCCATGGGTTACAGTGCTCTCTTATATAAGCTACTCATGCCATCTTGAATTAATGCAATATATAGTGCTCTCAAGGTGTTCAGGTGTCAAGTATGGCACATTCTTGCATCTTCCACAGAACTCTGAACTGTAGGTGTTGTTCTGACTAGCTTTTAAAAGCCACTTTTTATACCCCATATCTGCACAATAAAATTGAGATTTTCAAGATTCCCATTATGTCAATTTCAAATTTTTGCCTTTGAGAGAGAGACATGGAGTTTAAGGTCCACTAGACACAAACTAGGTCATTTTGGGACTAACATGGTTTTTAAAATTTTACTTCAATAATTCGCTTGCGCGTAGGGGTCTACAGCAATGGGAGGAAACCGGGGTACCCGGAGAAACCCATGAGGCTGGATAGGCGACCCTACTCCTTGCCATGTACAACCGGGGATTCGAAACCATGCCAGTTGACTCAATGGCAGGCCGTATGATACAGTGCGGGCACTCTAACCATTTCCGCCATCCAACCCCTCTTGCCTTTGAGAGATCAGAGAATTAATCTGTGGCGCATTAAAGCAATTGTGAAAACATGATGCTCCCATGTTATCCTAGTGATCTGATGTTACAGATTTACAAACACACATTTCATCCAGAAAAATAATGGTGCCTTTCCATTGCATCTCAGTAGCCTTTTAATTTTTCTTTGCAATCTGTTTCTATTCAGCTACCTGGGGGGTTGGATGGCCGAATGGTTAAGCCAATGTCTGTCATTGAGTCACTGAACGTCGCCTAAATAAATTAAGTAGCTGTTATTCCATAAGTATGTGTTTTTGTGTATTGAACTAGTGTGGTTTCGATTACCTAGTTGTACATGACAAGGAGTAGGGTTGCCGGTTTAACCTCATGGGTTTCCTCCAGCCCAGGGCCCTCCCACTGCTTAAGATTCCTATGCATACGTGAATTATTGAAATGAAAATGAACCATATGTTAGTCCGCTGATGTCCTGGTTTGTGTCAAAATGGACCTTAAACTTAAACTCCATTTTTCTCTCTATTTCAACTGTGATCGAGAACTAACTATCTACGCTATGTGCTAAAATACAAATCATTATTGAAAGTATAACCTACATGTTCATATAATATCATAATAATAACCATGGCTTATGCCTGAATGCAATTATATTTCTGTAAGTACCTACGGTTACAAATTATACATTTACATGTTTTGTACGTCAACAAGGCCTTGCCCTTGCATGCATTGATGCAAATAACAATTACTGATATGAACTGTGTCTAAAGTAAAAGCAATGTAACTGGAAATTGTTTTGTTATCAATTAGATTGTTAATTTAACTACAGAGAAATATTGGATAACCATGAAATATAACTTTGATTATAGGTCTATGTAATAACAACACACTTCAACTACCGGTGACTCCACTTTGCCTGGGCTGCCCTCGCTCCGACAACCGTCAGCACAAACAGTATCGTAGAAAATTAAAGCAAAATAACATACCTTGAACGAAAGCTGGATCGGCTCAGAATCATCCAGAAAACGAATGCTACACGAATATTCCGTCTGGAGGTCACTTTTACTGCTCTTTTTCCGGAACATTTTCTCCGGTTTATTTGCTAATCACACGAAAAATGGCCTATTTGTATGAAAAAGCAACGCTTCCGAAGCATCCAAACTGTCGATTCGTTTGTACTGGCTTTCTCCGTTAGATGGCGCTCTGTAGTCACGTGAACAAAGGTCAAAGCAGGTGCGCTGAGTAACTGCACGCTCGTTGAGCATGCAGTTCAACGTCATTGCTGTACGAACCAAACGGCTTTAACAGTAAAAGAAAAACGCCCGAGTTTGATTAGATTTCAAACGAAATTGTATTTTTGTTTTGCTGATATAATATTATATCTTCTGCCATACCAGTTTTTAAGTGTCTTTACGTCAGGGTGACAGTCACTATCTATCACTACTATCAGTAGTAGTATCAGAAGCTTAGCCTTGATATACCGGCTGGTTTGCAGTGGCAAGGTTTTAGAGGCAGATCAGAGTGTTTCCCCGTTTTTCATCTCTTCCGATGATTTATATTTTGATGGGCGTGTGTGGGAGTGGCAAGTAAGATGGTTTCTATTATTCTGAAAACATATTTCAAATAATGGATTTGCATGGGAATTCTAAAAAAAATAGTAAATGGGCTAGTGTGACCGTTTGCACCAGCGACGCAGCATACAAAATAATGAAATTCTATCCTTTCCTCTGCCCATTTAAAATCAATGTGAGTAAATGTTAAAATTACTAAAATGAAAGTAAGCAAAAGGGAAAGGAAATAGTTTAACTACATATAATTTCATTCAGGTTGTTGAGAAAAAATAGGCCCCCACACCGAACTCAAATAACCCTTATTCACAACCCACTCGATAATGTAGCTGGGGCAGGCTAATGAGAGGCGGCCAGGTTAAAGTCCACCCGAGTGTCACTCGAAGCGTAGAGAATTCTGGGTTGGATATCGTGGTGAACTCTATTCACCCAAGATTTATGTCCCCTTAATACAAAGTGATTTTTGTTTGACAGAACTGATTTCTGTGCGGTTTTGTTTATGATTAAAATATATATATATAGAGAGAGAAATGGGGTTTAACGTCCAATCAACACAAACTAGGTCACTTCGGGACCAACATGGTTTTAATTTTATTTCAATAATTCGCTTGCGCGTAGGGGTCTTTAGCAGTGGGAGGAAACCGGAGTGTCCGGAGGAAAACCCACGAAGTTGAGAAGGCGCCCCTCTCCATGCCACATACGCTCACACCAGGGATCGAAACCACAGCCGCAAGCCAGAGGTGACCGGCCAGCTAGAGGTCGAAGCGCGGCACCCCCAACCCCCGATTAAAATATATGTTGAAGTCGAATTTTAATTTTTTGTATTACGTTGAAAATAAAAAGTATCCGAATTTATGTAGGCATACTGATCGACTATCAACTGTGGAATATTTGCGGTCCAAAAAAACCGTAGTAATCCACGCTACTACTGTATATTAGAAGGGTACTTGTTTTCCCATAACTGTACGTTTACATATAAATTTGGCCGGGGAACTTTGCTTCTATCTCTAGTTGAGTTGTATCGAAATGCCCAACCTACTTCTTATTTCGTCTTTTTTGTTATCTCTATTTATTTCCTCTTACAGAACTACGATTGGAACCAGTCTTGCTGAGCAGGTAATAAAGGGGTTGAAGAAATACTGAAAGATAGTTTAAGAGTCTGGATGGTATCATTCGTAATCGTCTGTAACGAACGAACAACCGAGATGCCGTTTACACATTGCATGGCGTACTCTTAAAGAGTCATTGGTAAAGTAGGAAATCGTTAAAAAAAAGTCGGCGGAAATACCGCTGTGCGGGCCCAATGTATGACGTTAAACCCTATTTCATTTCATTTTGGCATAGTGTTTCATTGAAATCCTATAACGAAGACAGGAAACTGCATAGGAATATTTTTGCGTTATTCTGGGAGCGGGAGAGTTTTGTAACAGTAACATGTAGTCTTCAAAACACAAGGTCTGTTATCGATTCAAGTGGTCGTGTGGTTTTCATTCCGCGCTTCAAGAAGGTAACAATGTGTGAGATCGCCTTCCTAAACTCGTGGGCTCCTGGCTAAACTCGTGGCTATCTCCGCCCCCTCCCCCACACATGCCTCGTGAATTGATCTAGTTTGTATTGAGTGTGGAGGTGAAAACCAACCCGCCTCCCTTCCAATAGTTTTCCACACTTCTCTTCCCACATTCTATGTTAATTAACCTGGTCAGTGTAAAGAGAACATAAAACAAAGTGTCGGAATTAGGTGAGGTTAGCCTAGTCTATATCAAACTGATCCCGCAGTGAATATTCGCTTGGCCGCTACAATCACTGATAAGCATGACATCGACGAGGCTTAATAAGTACGGCATATTAACTTTTTTACTCCGACAAATTAAATTCTCAAACATTTTTTTGAGGTAAAAGAAAAATAAATAAAGACGTTTGAAGTATTTGAAGTTAAAAAATATTTCCTATTTAGTGTAAATGGGTATTAAAATGAGTAAAATGCATCATTTTGCCCGAAGCAGTTAGGTGTTAAGTAAACATTGCACGAGCAGTTGAGCCAATGACTGGCGCGGTGAGCAGTCAACGCACGTGCTATGGACACTTATCTGTTACAGAGGTAATTCGTAAGTAATTCTCTGTGAAACAGATTGAGTCTATATATTCAGCATAGGAGGTTCCTCCCAGTCCCACAGTCTCGTGACTAAAGGAAGATGAAAGTGTTTTTTTTAAACACAATTGTGCAAAACCGAGCATGGTGACGATTGTTATGACTGCAATGTGTGTAAGAACGTCTTATGACATTGTGTACACTTTGTCTGGAGCCCCCCCCCCCTTAAATCTTGAGGCCCTATCAATCTGCCAAGCCCAGATAGATACATTCGATACTGTTTAAACTCAATTTCTTTTTCTATTTAGTTAAATAGTGTGTTTCGAGATGCTGACAGCTTTCATACCGATGAAAATAAAAAGAAGATGGCCAGTGGCATGCCATTAACTGATGAGGTAGGTCAGATATTTATTGGTGAATAAAACATATGTTAATTCCGTATTTAAAAGACTCTTATGCTAGGTTTCCACTACCACAATTCTCGCTGTGATTGAAATCGTGGTTTCAATCGTGGGATAATCGTGGTGATCCTTTGGAGGTCAGTCGTAGAAATTTTGTTGATCGTATCGAAACGTATCCGAACGTACATGTATCTGCACACGTACCAGATCGTGGACTCATTAGAGACTTGGCAAGTGGAATTTTTCCCATCCCTATCACGTATCCGTATCGTCACGTGGTACGTTGCGTCAGTGTAGTTTTAGAGTTTGGGTAGATTTTCGCGCCGCTTAGATATGGGTTGCTGAGCTGAACTTACTTCTATTACAGCATGATGGCAGTTATTTAACAGGATAAACATCAGTACAAGTCAAGTGCGTATAGCATACAAGTTCCCGAGGGAGTAATATCGTCAGTTGCTGAGCTATTTAAAATTTAAAAAAAAAATAGTGTCGATTTCTTATTAAAAATCTTCTACTGGACAGCAATTTTGGTTTCACTAATGTATCATTTCAGAAAGTATATGTACCCCTTTTTGAGATTTGCAAGGTCCCACCTCTGTGATTGTTATCGTGTCGTGGTTTGGACCTTCATAAGGCGACAACCCGACATCACGACATTTTAACACAACATCACGAAATTTTTAACCAGACACTACGACATTTTCACCCAACACCACGACATTAAAAATGCAGCAATGTCGCGTAAAAATTTCGTAGTGTCGGGTTGTCGCGATGTCGGGTAGTCGTTGTGTCGGGTTATCGGGTTATCGGTCATATTCCTCCCTACTATGATTATGACACTAAAAGTTTCCCGGAACTTTTGCAGCGTGGTTTCTCCGTGTCGGTACTGCAGGACAAAGGGCCTGACAAAGAACAGTGTCTAGTATTGTAGATAGGATAAAAAACAATACTTCACAGTTGAAATTTGATGAAGAAATGCCACGGTCCATAGAAAATGTCCGTCATATCACTTCGCATAGCACATGCCCATCTTCCAATTGTCCGATTGATTCAGAAAGGTAGGACAATGAATTGCAATGGGGTTTAATGTCCAACTGTTCTGCTCCGGGAGCCACAGTGACTAAGTAAGACAGGACAGGACGCTGGTTCGCTAGCGGTCATATCACCCAGCATAGTGTATGTCTATCTTTAATAGTCCGATTGGTTCGGAAAAGTATAGGAAAATGAAATAAAATGAAATTTGGTTTAACGTTCAACTGTTTTGCTCCTGGAGCCACAGTGGCTAAGCGGTACTGATGGAAGGGTCTAACAAGGACAACTGTCTAGTCGTTCGGATGGGACGAAAAACCGAAGTCCCGTGTATAAATTGGTGTGCAGGTAAAAGATCCCTTGGCAATTGAAAATTCGATATAAGAGTAGGCCGTAGCACCGCTGTCCGGGCAAAGTTTCCGTCATACTCATAGTACACTGTATAGCGTATGCCCGTCTTCATTAGCCCAGTCGGAGCAGAACAGTAGGACGTTAAACACAATTTCATTTCATTCAATTTTCTTACTTTTCTGCACCAATGGGACTAAGAAGCATACGCTATGCAGAGTGTTATGAACGAAATTTTCAATGGACTGTGGTATTTCTTCACTTCATCGACATTCAACTGTATATATAGGATTCATTTTTGTTCACGCCAATGTGTTTACGGGAGTTTGTTTTTTGTCCCATCTACACAACTAGACACAATACATTGCCAGATCCCTTGTCCTGCATTACCGACAGGGAAAAGCCACGCTGCGAAATCTCTGGAAACTTTCACGTTCAACACCAGGATAAGTGTATAATATAATCATAGTATTGAGAGGAATATGACCGATAATACGACACTACAACTCAGCATCACGACAACACGATATCACGACATTTCAACCCGACACAACATTTTTACGTGACATTTAGTGTTGGGTTAAAAATGTCGTGATGTCGGGTTAAAATGTCGTGTTGTCGCCTTATGAAGGGCGACATGATACCAATCAGCCACCATTACACCTACCAAAATTTAGCTAGCATATCAACCAGCATGTATACAGACAGGCAGGAAAAATATGAAAATCCCGCGAAAAGCTCATCAAAAGTAACGATTTAATTCCAGTCTTTATCATGGTTAAAATCACATCAAATATACACCTTCGTATTCTAGGATACACATAGATTCATAAAAACGCTACGGCGCAACATTTCGGCGTCTAAAAGAAGCCAAAAATACGGTAAAAAGACGACGATATTTTACAGACCATTTCCGTATGAAAGCTGTTTGAGACGTGCTGCAGTATCCGTGTGCCGTATTTCGTACGAGAAGTACGTACGCATTGTTGTCATTAAACGCAAAATCGATACAGAAACGCGATGCGGACCAGGAATTTACGCTTGCCAAAAGTCTCAAATGGCAATCCTATCGTAACTCATCGCACTACAGTTGGAACCTAGCATAAGAAACAATTGTTCTTGTATCGTGCTACACAACTGCCGAAAGGAAAGCAATCGGGCAGTTGAGTGCATACTTGTATTTTCCTGGTAATGGGTTTGTTGAGTATTGCATGAAGAACGGGGTCAAGGGGGGGGGGGATTGCCCCCGAACCCCACCAACTGCTTGCGCAAATCATTTTCTTACTCCTAAATTCTACTCCCATAGATATATCTTTGCAGAAATCTTGTCTCAGAGCTTCTGATTTTATCAAATTATCGTTTTCCCCCATGCAGACCCCACGCCGAACTTGACTTTGGCTCCATCTTGGTACCAACGCTGCGCAAAGCCCCGAGAACGGTATGCAGTTTTTTTAAAACCTTATTTCCTAACTGATGAATTCACCGAGGTAACACCTTCAGACAATTATGGGAAATAGGTCATTTCTTTTTAATTCCATGTATTGTGGCCGAGAAATTGCGTGTTATATACATTATTAACGTTTAATTTATGCGTTAGCTTGTTAAAACCCGTAATTAAATTTACCAGATGAATTTTAGAGCCACTTTTATTCTGGGCATGACGAGATTCGGACACCAGTTTTGGGGAGAAATTAATAAATGATGTATACACAGTCTGTCACACAACCATGAACTACAAAATTTATCAATATTTCTTTAAATATATTACCTATAATTTTTATTATCGGGTGTTTTAGGATAGATTGCCATGGCTTCTTGCTATACACGATTTTCTTATGGGGTAAGTAAAATTCAAAGTATTTAATTTCTACACGGGAAAAGGCTACTGTAATGTGAATAACTAACGATAATACTTAATCTTTTAAAATGAATATGAGTTGTGCAGCAAATCGTTAACAGCTAGCATGGAATAAAACGAAAACGTGCAAGCAAGTGTTAAGAATTTGTTACAACCCGGCGTTATTAATTCAAATAGTGTGATACTTTAATAAATTACCCAATTTGGTTTTGTTTCAGATTTCATACTACGGGTCAGACAGTAGTAATAACTTGTTCAGCATTAAAAAAAGTGTATCGAAAAATATTACACTATGGAAAACAATATAACAATATTCAGGAAATTGGTGAAACGGAAAATCTACCCATTCCCTTTAAGTTGGTGTATCTAAAAGGCGAGGAAGCTATATTGAGAGATCGAATGCAGAAGAGAACGGGCCATTTCATGTCATCTGGTATGTTATCATCACAACTAGTAACTATGGAAGAACCAGACGACACTGAAGAATGTCTGATTATAGACATACGGGAAAGTGTAAACACGATAGTGAAAAACATTCTACAGACGTCATAGTTTGTAACAGACCTATTGATATGCATGTTACTGGAGACCCTAATCATTCCGAATATAACAACCAATAATTTTATTGTCATTAATTGTTACAGGTCAACGCCTACATTTAATACTAACAAAATGAAAATCAAATGGGGTTGAACGTCCTACTTTTCCGACGGGGAATTTTGCCCGGACGGCGGCACTAAGGCCTACTCTTATATCAAATTCCAACTGCCAAGGGATCTTTTACGTACACGCCAATTGTACAATGAACTTCGTTTTCTCGTGGTCTTTTTTTCGAGAGGCAAAGAAGCGGAACTGACTTTGTATGCCCCCCTCCGGGTCCCCCGGCTTCCCCCCACTGCTAAAGACCCCTGCGCACAAGAGGATGATTAAAAAAAACTGAACCATATGTTAGTCCCAAAATGACCTAGTTTGTGTCGAGTGGACATTAAACCCCATTTCTCTCTCTCTCACTCCTTGGAGTAGATTATTTGATCTGTGGAGCCATCGCCCTTACCATTGTTTGTTAAAATACGTCAAAAATACCCCGTGAACGCATTGTTGGACTTGGTATTTTCATGATAACTTGGTCGAGTTTGAACCATTCGTCGATACTTGCAGAGTAATTTACCCTGACATAGTAATATAGCTGATGAACGCAAATGCAACCTATAATATTCAGCAAATTTGAATGCAACTTGCCACCGCGGCCTTATGTATAAGGTCTCATATACTCACGGAATTACTGCAATCAATATTCATTCCCGTGATACTACATATTTTTTTTTACAAATCGGACGGGGTTGTAGGCGGGTTGGTCAATGGACATGATGTTGAACCATTTTAAAATAACGAATACATGTATATTCGGAAACACAACGTTATCACCGGTAGGTTTCGAGTTATCTCCCTGTTCATATTTTGACTATTAAAAGTCTGAGATACGTGACCTAACCCTAAGATCCGTGCGTATCAAAAGATATACAGCAGATTGTGAGCTTTAAAAAGTTAATGTATCGCAAATTTGCTTCATACCCCCTCAAAACATTGTATTCGCGAGGAAATACCCTAAGTTATAAAATCTATTAAAAGAAGTCATGTTTGTGTCACGTGATTTGCTGTCACAGTACATCGCTGCCCATATATCATACTAATCGATGCCTAAGTCAATTCTCGGATTATCCCCTGCCCACGCTCTTTTCCTTTATTTTTATCTCAGAAACTATTGTGCGAAAAGTCTCTCACCTTTTCCACATCGGCTCACCACTAAGTTCGTCAACATTTATAATATAAACAGCGCTGCATAACCCCAAAGCATGCAACCTTTGACGTCACGAGTTGTCAGTCCCTAATCGTCAGGCTGTCATTTTTGTCCTGTGCGCGCTCCACGATTTTCAAGGAATCCAATATATTTGTTGTAAGTGGGGTTTCTCTGCTTGCCATATATACCAAAATTGCCATACTTTTGTTTGAAACAACCACACAATAAATACTTTTGTAAGAAAGTATCTTTAAGAATCTAAGGTTCGCACATTATGTTTTTTTTAGCGTTGTTTATACTGTGTGAATTGTTCTCATTATACTCCAGAAAGATAAAGGTGGCTGATATCTCCACATACATGTACATGCAATATGAACATTATTGATAAAATTGACAGTTTATTGATTTATCTTCTGTTATAATTTATACCCAATTATATCGGTTTATTTATTTTTTCCAAAGACATTTTATTATACGGCGCTGTATGGAGTAACAACGAATGTGCCACACACTCTAACCATTTCAGTGGCTCATTAGGACATTGGCTCACTAACCAGGAAGTCCTAGGTATGATCCCATTGTTGGCCGAGAAAGTTCCCTGATATTTTCCGACGTTGTTCTCCTTGTAAGTGGTGCAGGGACGAAAAACCGAAGTCCCGTGTACACATTGGCTGCAAGTAAAAAAAAAACCCACCCTGACAGTGGGAATTAAGATGCTAAATGGTATATAAATGTGGGTGTAGACTGTATTAATTCAAAAACCTCCTTGTACCAGGTTTAGGAGCTAAGAGGTCTCTGAAGTTGAAGTATTCAATGTTATCATCCATGCCCGGACGTCCACCCATTTTGTTTGTGGACATTCTATGTAAGTGACAAGTTTTATCTGATTTTAATGAAACTTCAAAGGTTGGTTTTGGCATTTATCCGGAATTATTGCCACTGATTTTGGCACATAGCTTCACGGATTATTACAGCCCCATCCCCCTTTACTCAGATAGTGGATGAGTTCAGACTGCAACTTACTGGGTTATGACCCTGCTTTTGAAATGTGTACAAAGTTTGTGAACTTTCAATCTAATTAAAATATAGATCTCTATTTCGTTTCGTTTTTTATACTTTCGATGGCCTACACTCATGTAGATCTAACTAGTTATAGTGGACGCTCACGTTCTATGACGTCAGGTATCAAGCACGGGACATTTGACCCGATAACGTCAGTCATTCGATTAACCAATTAGCGATCGCCATGCTTTTCAAAATCCACTTGTGTTTTGTTATGATTTCTATCCGCTGGTGTTAGTATAGACGTCGTTGGCTGGTAATATCTACCCACAGTTCCACGCATGAAAAGGTCAAACGGTCGATTCGACAGACCATTTGATTGGCTGACCCCTCATTTCAGGCAGAACGCCAGTTAAATAACAAGTCCTCCAGATCCAAGAGTAGTGAAGACAAGTAAAAACGAAATTTTGAACTATATAAAACGAAACGAAATTGGATCTGTGTTTTAATCAGATTGGTGAACTTTCTATTGTGATGAATTGGGAACACGAGATCAGGAAACCTATCGATTGTCACCGTTCTCTGTCTGCCCGTCCATCGACCAGCGACGAAACCGATCGATGATCTGCATTCCAGACCCCCCCCCCCGTACATGGGCTACAGTTTTCATGGGATTTATTTCAGATTTAGTGTGAAACATTGGGGCCATATATATGACGATATATATCGGTATTCAGCGTTCCGTGAACTTCCGTTCCCGAGTTACCCCCGGGTGTGAAGCATTGGAACAATGAGAGAATGAGCCCTATCGATTTTCCCCGGTTCTCCACCCATGTAGGTGTGAATCCTTTGAATTAAAACTCAATATGGTTACCTCCCTTCTGAAAATTGCTAGTAAGAGCATATTATCAGCGCCGGATTAACCATGATTGGGGCCTCGGCCCTTCTACCTAACACAAGTGACAAGAGCTTAGACAGAAGTCGTCCTAGCGACTTTTGACACTATGATGCCAGACATTGATTAATCAATCAGCATTGATTTTTATACGCCCACATTTTCATGTGGACGTATTATGTCGTCGCCACTGTCCGTCCGGACGTCCGTCCGTCCGGACGTCCGTCCGTCCACAATTGTTTGTGGACTCTCTACAGGTCACAATTCTTACCCGATTTTGACGAAACTTGAAATATAGGTTTATCCCCAAAAGATCTCGGCTGCTTTCGATATTGGCATGTATCGGATCAAAACTTCATGGATTATGGCCCCTGATTGTACGAAAAATCACGTTTTTAGCTTGTGGGCCCTATAGAGGTCACAATTTTGAACCGATTTTGATGAAACTTGACATGCATGTTTATAACCCAAAGATCTTGGTTCCTTTCGATATTTGCGCCAATCGGAACGTAATTTCCTGAATTATGGCCCCTGATTGTCCGAAAAATCACCCTTTTTAGCTTGTGGTCCCTCTGGAGGTCACAATTATTATCCGATTTAAAAAACCGTTCGATTATATCACCGTTACACCCTAAGGAAGGTTGAGTTCGAATTTCGGGAAAATCGGACCAAAATTGCCATACAAAATGGCCGCCGTTTGTACGCGAATACTGTTAAAAAATGGTATATCAAGGTTGTGGACCCTGTAGAGTTCACAATTTTAATTCGATTTTGATGAAACTTGACATGCATGTTTATAACCCAAAGATCTTGGTTCCTTTCGATATTTGCGCATATCGGAACGTAATTTCCTGAATTATGGCCCCTGATTGTCCGAATAATCACCTTTTTTAGCTTGTGGTCCCTCTGGAGGTCACAATTATTATCCGATTTAAAAAAACGTTCTATTATATCACCGTTACACCCTAAGGAAGGTTGAGTTCGAATTTCGGGATAATTGGACCAAAATTGCCATACAAAATGGACGCCGTTTGTACGCGAATACTGTTAAAAAATGGTATATCAAGGTTGTGGACCCTGTAGAGTTCACAATTTTAATTCGATTTTGATGAAACTTAAAATTCATGGTTATAACCTAAAGATCTTGGTTCCTTTCGATATTCGCGCATATCGGATCGTAACTTCCTGAATTATGGCCCCTGATTATACGCAAAATCGCCTTTTTTTAGCTTGTGGTCCCTCTGGAGGTCACAATTATTATCCGATTTAAAAAAAAACGTTTGATTATATTACCGTTACACCGTAAGGAAGGTTGAGTTCGAATTTCGGGAAAATCAGACCAAAATTGCCATACAAAATGGCCGCCGTTTGTACGCGAATACTGTTAAAAAATTGTATATCATGGTTGTGTGGACCCTGTAGAGGTCACAATTTTAATTCGATTTTGATGAAACTTGAAATGCATGGTTATAGCCCAAAGGTCTTGGTTTCTTTCGATATTTGCACATATCGGATCGTAACTTCCTGAATTATGGCCCCTGATTGTACGCAAAATTGCCTTGTGGTCCCTCTGGAGGTCACAATTATTTTCCGATTTAAAAAAAACCTTTGATTATATCTCCGTTACACCTTAAGGAAGGTTTGACTTCGAATTTCGGGTAAATCAGACCAAAATTGAAAGACAAAATGGCCACCGTTTGTTCGCGAATACTGTTAAAAAATGGTATATCATGGTTGTGGACCCGGTATAGGTCACAATTTTAATTCGATTTTGATGAAACTTGAAATGCATGGTTAAAACCCAAAGATCTTGGTTCCTTTCGTTATTTGCGCATATCGGATCGTAACTTCCTGAATTATGGCCCCTGATTTTCCGAAAAATCGCCTATGGTGCCTCTGGAGGTCACAATTATTATCTGATTTAAAAAAACGTTTGACTCTATCACCGTTACACCCTACTTGAGGTTGAATTTGAATTTCGAGAAAATTGGACCATAGTGTAAAAATATGGTATATCATGGTTGTGGTCACAATTCTTATCCGATTTTGCCGAAAAGTCATATTTCTAGGTTGTGAACCGCCACACCATAATCATTGTCGGCTTCGAATTTCATGAATATCAGACTGGAACTGACCAACAAAATGGCTGCTCCCAATACAGTATGAAATACAGGACTTAATGATGTAGGAAAAATCACTTTCGGTATTGCTTGTTCTCTATCCATCTCTCGAAAATGTGGGCGTATCCTGCCTGGCAGTGCCAGCCTATCTTTCAGTGGTTTACCCACAGTTCCGTGCATGGCACCCAAGAAGTCGCTGTAACAGACCGTTTCATTGGCTAATCCCTCTCTTCAACCAAAACGCTGGTAATCCTAGTGCAGTGAAGACAATTAAAACAAGATTTTAAACTATTAAAAACGAAACGAAATAGGATCTGGGTTTTAATCAGATTGTCATTGTGTGTACAAATTGTCATGGTGATTCAACAACAGGAAGTGGGTCAAATAAAGCCAAACATTAAGTCATCTTTCGCCGCCATTTCTTCAACGCCATGATCCCACCGGTAGAAGAATGACTACCGGTAGGAGAATCACTGCACTACCGCTGAGGTATACGGTAAAAAAAAAACGCCTCAACACTCGCATAAAAAGGTCATAAACATTTACAATCCCCGCCAAAATCATCATCCTAGCCCGTTTCGTTGGAATTAAAATGCGAAATATCGTAAGTAATGTAGTCTTTACAGAACTACACACATTATACATACCAAACAATTATAATCTTGGGGCTTAAAGGACAATATTGGTGCCAGCCATTATTACATATGTGATAGAACTGGTAAAATACATTCCAAATATAATTTTAACACAGCGATCATTGCTACAGGAGACGTGTAACAAACTCTTCAATATACGGGAAGTGACGTCAAACATGACTAACACGAGTTGTCCTTCTAAATAACTGAGTGAAATAACGAGCGATAACAGACACACAGGCGAATTTCATTTCACTGACAATTCCGTTGACGATGAAAAGTTGTTATATGAGAAGGTAAGAGGATATCTGACAATTCACAAAAGGAATTGGCTGTCAGTAGATAACAGATAACGAACAAATTAGACAAAGTCCGTGCATTACCATGTTTTTATTAAGAGCAGGGTGAATAAAAACAGTGTAATGCACGGGATTTTCCTATTTTTTTCGTTTTGTCTTATCTAGTGACAGCCAATTCTATTTTTGAATTGTCAGATATCCTCTCGTCGTTTTATAAAACAACTTTCCATCTTCAACGGATTTATCAGTGAAATGCAATTTGCCTGCGTGTCTGTTATCGCTCGTTAGTTGACTAGGTTATATAGAAGGACAACTGGTGATAGTCATGTTTGACGTCACTTCCCTTATATTGAAGAGTTTGTTACACGTCTCCTGTAGCAATGATCTCTGTGTTGAAATTATATTTGGAATGTATTTTACCAGTTCTATCCCATATGTAATAATGACTGGCACCAATATTGTCCTTTAACGTCGAAGAATAGGCCTACGAGTCCGAAACCAACTTTCCTCGATTTAACGGCAACAAAAAAAAAGTAGGCTACGTTCGGAGATTACCAATGACAATTTTGGCAGATTCCGCGTTCATAACTCGAATATAAATGGGTGCAAAGTTACCTTGTTCCTACCTCCTACTAGCACAATCATGTTGTAACCAAAATATTGTCGCTAAAGAAGATTGTAATGCCCAATTTTTTTGACACACTGTTCCCGCTAAATAAACAAATAAAAATTAAAGAAATACTGATACCAGTTGATCCCCATCACTGGCGCCAGGAGGCGGGGTCCTCGGTCCGATCACGTTGAAGCCAATTATTTCAGCTGTTACAAGTAAAAGGGCCAAACCATCAAGTAAGTTGCAAGATATTGTTTAACTAATTCTTCGTCTACATAACTGGAAAATGTATCTTTTATATTTGTCGAATGATAATTTATTCTCTGCTGTTGAAAGAATTGCCGGAATGAACATTCAGAGGCGGATCAAGGCACCAGCTGGGCCCTTTGTGGGACTTTTTGACGTAGTAAAACTAAGACCGCTGTAAGAGAAAGGTAATTTCCGAGGATATACGTCCATACTTATCTTTTCCTACTATCTTCAAGCTGTCACTTCTAGTCAAGCACTTCTTCCTTAATACAACCGAATGAGATTCGTCGTAAGCGTAGTCCAATGAATTAAATAATGTGAAAAATAAAATTTAAAAAGGTCGTCGAAAATTTTATGCGCCCTAGTTTTTTCTTGGGCCCAAGGCAGCTGCCTACACTGCCTAAAGGGTAATCCGCCCCTGTGAACATTTCAAAAGTGGGGGTGGGGGTCAAATTGCCGCACGGGAACATCGCTCATTACAACATACATCTGAATACCGGTGCTCACATTAAAAACTGTTAGAATTGACGTTACTATGCACTGGGTTTTACCCCCACCACACACACATACACGCACAACCAAACCCCAAGGATGTCCGGGTTGTTGATCTTGAAACCATTTTCATTGGTCCTGAATAAGTTCCGGATTCGTTAAATCAACAGTGTTATTGATAGCAAGTTATTTGAATTAGGGATAAGTGTGTAAGCAGATTTTGCACTGAACGGCTCACGATAAAGGAGCACTTCAATATACGGTAACTGTAACACGGACAGAAGATCTTCCTTTGTTCTTTTCGTTCAATAAGCAGATTGTTTTACCTGCACTAAACTCACTGCGGCGTAACTGATATGCTGGTTTTCGTAGAAATTATATAGAGAAGTGGGGTGGGTTTTCCGTGAAATGACAACGATCATGTTGTGCAGGTGTCAGCATCGTTACCAGATTTAACACCTCGACCCAATCTGATTAAAACACAGATCCAATTTCGTTTCGTTTTTTATAGTTCAAAATTTCGTTTTTACTTGTCTTCACTACTCTTGGATCTGGAGGACTTGTTATTTAACTGGTGTTATGCCTGAAATGAGGGGTCAGCCAATCAAATGGTCTGTCGAATCGACCGTTTGACCTTTTCATGCGTGGAACTGTGGGTAGATATTACCAGCCAACGACGTCTATACTAACACCAGCGGATAGAAATCATAACAAAACACAAGTGGATTTTGAAAAGCATGGCGATCGCTAATTGGTTAATCGAATGACTGACGTTATCGGGTCAAATGTCCCGTGCTTGATACCTGACGTCATAGAACGTGAGCGTCCACTATAACTAGTTAGATCTACATGAGTGTAGGCCATCGAAAGTATAAAAAACGAAACGAAATATAGATCTATATTTTAATTAGATTGCACCTCGACCTACGGTGTTAAACCTGTTAACTCATGAAAGCCGTGCTATAAATATAACTTAAATAAGACTGTGTGTCTACCTGAGAGTGAGATTGAATAATGGAAACTCTTATTTCGAATTTGAACTGTTTAGGGCTTCTTTTACCCGCTGTTCTTTGTCTGAGAAGTTATAGAATGAAATGTGGTTTAATGTCCTACTTGTCTGTACCAACTGGGCTAATGAAGACAGGTACACGTTATACAGTATGCCTGACGGGGAAAGTTTCACCGGACTGTATTTGAATTCAAACTGTCAAGGGTTCTTTACGTGCACACAAACGTCTACAAGGGGCCGGGTGATTAACATGTGCGCGTTGAATCAGGTCATTGAGTCAAGGGGTGTGGTTTCGATTCTCCGTTGGGTTTTTCCGGGTCCTCCCACTACTAAAGACACCCGCGCGCAAACGAATTATCAAATTGAAATTGAACCATGCGTTCGTCCCGAAATGACCTAGTTTGTATTGAGTGGACGTTGTAGGATACGAAATGTAAATAAATAGGGTTAGCACAAACTCGCCAACAATCACATACCCTATAACCCTATTTATATATCCGCTTAATCTAACTGCCGACAGCAACATCTCTATATGCTACCAAAAGTAGGGCCTACATAAAAATCCAGAAACAGAATGGTTTATACCTAATAGATTACCCAAAATACGCCCCATAATATCAGACTGTGGCACCGCATCATACAAAGTATCAGAATATAATATAGACCATTTCGTATTACCCTTAGCTAGCCAACACGCATCCTCCCATAAAGACATCAACGATTTTATTCACAAAATCAAAAAGTTAAAAGTCCCTGAGCACACTTTTTTAATATCCATCAATGTACAGAGCATGTACACGAACATCGATAATAACACAAGGAAAGCATTTTATTAGGAACCCGCAAGCATCCAGACTGGACGAAGAAATCCTCAAATTACTGGACATCTGTCTAAGGAGGAAAGACCAAGTATACCCCCCAGTTTTCCGGTACCATTTGTCATGAGTTATGCAAATATCTCCATGGTGGAGTGGGAAAGGGAAATTTTGGCCCGCTACCGATTAAAACCAGGTTTTTGTGGACGTTTTTTAGATCACGTTTTCATAGTCTGGACATACACACTAAACGATATTTGGACGTTTTTAACAATTATAACCCATCTTTCAAATGAACCACAAATATATATTTGGAATGTGTTTAACCAGTTCTATGACATAATATGTGATAATGAGTGACACCAATATTGTCCTTTAAATACGTCTTTGGATGTTTAGAGGATACGAAAGCCAGAATAAGGTACCGCCGTGCATCAGCTTTTTATCATTCTAATAATGAAATATGAATGTTAATTTAGAAATAATAACAGTAAGTGTGGGGGGACATGACACAATATGCAGAAATCACAAACCAATTATATATAACATATCAAATTAGAGTTTTGGAATTTGTTTTTGAAAAATGTGGAAGTTGGTAATTCTTAAAACACGATGTTTTAACTGGGCCATAATGTATGCAAAACTGGGCATGGTTTTGCTTTTCAAAAATATAAATTATTGATAAAAAAATATATATATATATTGGTACGGTTAACTATATGCTCCAGAAAGACAATGGTTTATAGTCATAGATCTTGAATATCACCAAAGCAAAGCCTACTGCTGAAGTCGTAATACAGGCAGCCACCCTTTTTCTACTGTAATGTTAATCTTACACATCTTAAAGAGACAGACTGACCGTAACGAATATCACATACCAGACAAACATTAATTTGGGTTTCATGTGGGAACATACCATTCATAGTGGACTGGATACATATCGTTTTGTCCCGAAAATATCTGTTAGTATTACAAATAGGCATAAGACTAGCGGGCTTTATCTAAAACAAATTCTGGCTGAACTATTTTATTTGAAATGTTAGTGTGTCCCCTCTTTCCTTTTCGTTATCATCGTCGAATGTTGGTAACTTTAAGCTGCAAGCAAGAATGACGAATCAATGTATTGGTAAATCCAGGAGTCTGCAGTGATATAACATTGATATGAAATGAAATAATATTATTAGGCCACATTTCCCCTTTAAATGTCACAATATGGGTCATAAACTAAATAAACAAACGCGAGAAGCTTACACCAGTAGACAGTAGTATTATCGTCAGGCTCAGAAAATAAAACATTATGACGTGTTTTGGGATATGACTCAATCTTGGGAATCTCTACTCGTTTCTCTTCGTGATTTGGGCGACATAAAGATTATCCCGAAGATTATGATAGACAGTGGTAAGTTCAGTTTACTTTTAAAAATCCACGAAATAGGAGGCGATTACAGAAACTGTCAACATATTGCTTTCTTTTAAGTTTTATTGGAATCTAACCCAACCCTTGCTCGTATGAAAAATATTTTACATTTTGAAGCCTATATTGTAGTTTATTACCACTATAATAACGTTTATGCATTACTGAAAAGATGGTTTGTCATTTCAAACAGTCTTCACGGTTATTTGGGGAAAGGTGACATATATTGTGTATACGACCTGCATTTATGGTTTCTATTTCTAATGGACAAAATGGAGGAGCAATTTAAACAACTTTTGTCCATATTTACAATTTTATCAATATTGTCTAGACTCACGAAATCTTCATGTTTCTCTATACAAATTGGTTTTCATAAGGACTAATGTTAGAATTTAGTCACTATGGCTGTTTCGTCAATTTCCTTTAATACTACGTATTATGTTACACAAAGCGCTATTGTATTTAGTTATACTTGTCCTCATAAAATTAGATTACTACACATGCAGCGTCCATCAAAAAAAAAAAACTTAGAGATAAATATGTTGATGAAAAGGGACAAAAGACTTGCCTCTTAGAAGTATCGAGAAAAACACAAACTCAACAACAGATAGAACGATCTAAACGTATGCGCATTCAAGAGGACACCGCCAGCATAACAGGTCGTCTCGATTGGGTGGGTACATTTTCGTCTGTATTTATTACACGTTTTCCAAGTGCTTCTAAGATTCCATAGTCATAAAAGTACTTGATCTTTGTTTAAACGTCCGGTTATACACACTTAACAATCAACAGCGTTTGGGGGTGGGGGGCATTATGAGATATTAGATAAAGAGCTGACAGTTCTGACTCTAATAGTTAAAATCTAGATTATGTAAAGGGAATATGCTGTAAATTTCAAATTGACCCTTTCTGAACCGAGATCTTGCGATTGAATTTTAGGCTTAGTCTCGATCATCATTACTAAAGTCGGTCGATAAAAAAACAGTCTCGATTATCCATTTTTGAATTAAATCATCAATGAGCGTTGAGCAGCAGATCAGATTCAAATCTAGTAAACATTCCAGGCTAGCAATGACATAGAGAGTTGAGTATGGCCTGGATAAGTTAATTAGGGTCTAATTAATAATTTAGATAACATTTCAGGCCTGAAGAAAGACTTACAATAGACAGATTTAGCTCTTGCATAATATATGTTAAACAAGTTGAAATTCCGGTTGGGAATACAAATCTTATTATAGATTGCAAGGTTAAACTAGATAATAAAATTCACATGACGTATGTTGAAACAATATCGTATTATAAATGACATAATATCATAACAAATGGGCGGCTATAAGATTTATCATAAATATGTGTATTTAATTGATTCTTTCAGGGCAGATAACACGACGAACAATGCAAGATGCAGGAGGCAGAACAGAAAGCTATCTACCAGATGAGTATTACCCCCGGAGTGGGGTTCATCACTGGTCCAGAAGGCGAGAAAGCTGTAAAAGACGTGATCAACCAGGATAAAGACTGTTCTTACAGATTAATATTGAACATAGTGGGTAAAGAAAGACAGGGTAAAACAAGTCTTCGCAAACTTTTATCTAATGATATGTTTGACGAGAACGAAGAAAGCACCGTGGGAGTGGATCACGAACTTGTTGATACAGTTGGCTTACAGCCAGATCCAAGTCGTCTCTGGTCAAAGTTGGATATCCGAGCTGCGAATTCTAACGAATATGACGACATTTTGGGAAAGCATCTCATGATTCGATTGGGTAAAGTTAAATCTCGGACACTGAATAGTGTGTTCGCCCCAGTCATAGTTTGTGCTAGAATTGGACTGATCACTTGGATAACATTTGCAATATATTCCAATTGTATAGTTTCCGAAACATTACAATATTGGCCTTGGTTCGGAATTTTACTATGTTTCATGTTTACATTTTTGATCCCGTTCCTTGGAATAGCAGACGGAACAGGAATAGGTGTTGGAATAAGACATTACGTCATCTTAATAGATGCTTGGTTTCGTTGGGATCTGGCATCGTGGTGTCTAGGAGACGATTCATTAGTGCATATCGGATTATCGGTTGTAGCTGTGCTGTTTTTATTTCTGGTGCTTGAGAGTGTTGAAAGTGTTGCTCTGGGTCAGTCAATGGGTATCGGGATTGCATGTTGTTTTTGTTTGTGTTGTCCTCCGTCAAGTGACTTATACGTTGCCGCCAATCCCCTCCAATCACTGGAGATCCATCTATTCATATTCGGCTGTTTGATTGGTCTGTATCTTTACAGTAATTGTAACTACATAATCATGACGATTTTAATTGTGCTTTTGGCGATACTGTTTCAGATACAAACCAAATACTGTATTTGTTTAACAGTATCAATTGCTATTGGAGCTTTGCACAATCATGGAATTATGGTTGGTCAAAATCTGTATTGCCTTTTGGATACACAACTGAAAACAATCTGCAGTAGCAGAAGAAGTCGACGATTCATTAGACATTTGATTGGAATAGTGCTTGGATTGATTCATACACGAATGTTTGGGTGGGAGTTCTCGCCCGACATTGCTAAGGTATTCATTGTCATAGTTGTTGTGATGCTAGTGGAAATGTTTAGTTATCTCAAATCTATACAGCGTTCTAAACAACAAAGCGCAGGCACAATAAACCACCCTAGCAAAGTGATTGGTGCAAGAACTAGATCTCCGCGTCTAAAGTTATTGGTTAGGGATTTTGCAGGTCACCCATTATACTATACAGCCCACCATTTATATATGACAGGCCAGTGTGTTTATTTATTAGTGTTCAGTCTAGTAGAAGCTTCTGGAGACTTTCAGATGGTGCTTCAGGATATCCTTCGGTGGTTGAGATCGATACAATTACATAGTCATTATCCCAAAACCCGCGTGTTTCTAGTGGGAACACACCGTGACGATATTCGTATTAAAACAAGTACAATTGCTGAAATAAAAGAGCAGTTAAAACGAAGTGTGCCCAGAATGTATCATAACATTATCATGTGGAATGACGATGACACACCTCTGTTTCCAGTAGAAAATTCTTCCCGGTGTCCCACCGATAAGGACCACAAAAATCTTAAGGATAAAATAATTAAGCAGACAACAGACATCATATTACAGGAAAAATTCCCAGTAAAATTCTTCTTTTTCTTCACTATAATAGAACATTACAGAAAAGAACAGATATTCTCCGAATATTTTCAAAACGTGTATAGCTTGTGCAAGGATATGAAACTTATGTTAGCAACAGAATCTGAATTCGAGGAAATGTTAATATTCTTTCATAAAATGGGTGAAATAATGTTCCGACGGAATGACAATGAATTAAAAATGCTCATAATTTTCGATCCCCGCAGTTTACTAAATATAGTGAGTCATATCATAAACGTGCCGAAAATGAGTGAAAGACCCCCACATCTGGTCGACGACTGGTCCATATTAGAAGAGCGTGGAATTTGTTCAGCTGCATTGTTTAAACATGTATTTGAACAACATTGTCCAACAGGAATAGCTATGGAGTCGGCCATAGCTGCTTTATCCCGATTTCATCTTATTTGTAAATTAAACACGTCATTTATTATTCCATCATCTCTTCCAGAAGATCTCCCTTATCCAGAAAAATGCTGGTCTGTTCACAGGAAAGACATTATGGTTTATATCAAATGCCTTCCACACTTCCCACAAGAGTTGTTTCTTCATCTGCTGTGTGCTTGTGCTGAGTTTGACTGCAGCGCGAGAGAAGGTAATGCCAATATGAGTAGACGCCAAGCAATCTTCACATATGACAATCAGTTGTGTTACCAATTGGAAATTTTTGACGATGACAAACATGGTTTCTTGAAAATAGTACTTCGCAGTGATGCTCTTGGTAATGGATCAACTGTCCTATTAATGATTTGGCGATGTTTGAACAATATTGTGAAACAGGATTTTAAGATGTGTAAATTGATGATGGGATACCTCTGCCCTTGTACTTCACCGCATGAAGATGGCAGCAAAGAAGTAAGTTTCCTGCATTTGACGAATTACAAAAATGTTTATTCTTCCGATAGTATTATTTAATATGACCAATAAACATATGAATTACCCATTGCAGTAAAGCCAGGCAAACCATTAATCCATTCAAATAGTTGTTTGTTGTTGGGGGTGGGGGGCATTTATGCAAAGTGAATTTTTTATATGTCCAAAATGCTAATTTTATAAATACATATCCTGTTTTCAAGTAATATAACAATGCTGTCTGATAAGAGATAAAACCTTGATAACATCACATTTAGTAAAGAAAGGTGTGTCACATATTCTCGCATTTTACAATACTTTTCTCAAGTGTCGCCATAACATAATGTCTAAAAAACAAAATGTCAAACAGACTATAACAGTATCTTAATGCTCTAATTTTATTTTTAGAAGCACTTGTTGACAATTACCAATAATTCCGAAGAACTGGAATCTATTCCTGATAAATCTGATTTCTGGTGTTGTGGTCGAAAAGTAAATATCGTATATGGACAGGTAAACATTTACCCATGCAAACATATTTTCTTAATAAATCTTGTGGCTTGTTGGAAATGAACGTTACAATACTATACTATTCAAAAAAAGTAGGGGATATTTGATTTTTAAGTGTTATTAAAGTCACCTAATGAAACTGACGAAGAAACAAATGACAAAATGAAATGAAGTTCACATTCATCGATTTATTCCAAATGATCGTTAGACTAAGTAAGGAACAGACTGACCATTATAAGGGTAAAATGATACCCGGGGTCAAACAGCAAAGTTACCACAGCATCACAACAAAGTCAGTAACGGGTAAATCCTCCTCTGTTTGCCAAACAAGCATTGATCCAACGTGGCATACTCCTAATGAGACGTCTAAGGTCATTTTGGTCCAGATTGTCCCATTCCTGTTGCAACGCAGCAGCAAGTTCTTGGACATTGGCAGGACGTTGTTGACGTTGACGTAACCTCTGTCCAAGCATGTCCCAGACATGCTCGATGGGGGAGAGGTCGGGACTCAGTGCTGGCCAAGGTAATGTGGTGATGTTCTGTTGTTGGAGGTAACCTGTAACGATCCTGGCCCTGTGACATCTTACGTTGTCATCCTGGAAGATGAAACGGCGGCCATGACGTCGTGCGAACGGCACAACATGGACTGCCAAGATGTTGTCCCGGTAGTGCTGGCCTGTAGCACGCCCTGCAACAACATGTAAAGCCGTTCTTCCAGCAACAGTGATGCCTCCCAACACCATAACAGAACCACCCCCAAATCGATCATGTCTGATGACGTTAACGTCTTGGAAGCGCTCGTTTCGACGACGCCACACCCTCCTACGTCTGTCCAAAAAATCAACAGTGAACCATGACTCATCTGAAAACATCACATTGCTCCAGCGTCGATTATCCCAGTGTTGACGATCCCTACTCCAATGACGTCTTGCCTGAATGTGATGATCTCTCAAACAAGGGATCACGCGAGGACGTCGGGCGCGAAGGTGACCCCTATGCAGTCGATTCCGAATCGTCTGGCCACTCACTCTCACACCAGTGTCTGTTTGAAGACGAGCGCTGATCTGATTTGCTGTGATGACACGATTTCTCAAGGCCAAGGTACGGATAAATCGATCCTGGGCTTGAGTTGTCGCCCTTGGTAGACCTGAGCGTGGTCTGTCCTGTACAGATTGTGTATCACGGTATCTGGACCATAGCCTGCTTATGACAGATTGAGAAACATTCATCGTCCGCGCCACAACCGCCTGCGTTGTGCCGATCTGTAGCATGCCAAGGGCACGTAATCTTTCATTTTGGGTAAGCCGACGCATATCAAAATTTGTTTTCTGGTCACTAAAACAATTAAACTGATGTTTCCACCCTGGAATTCAATGCCACAATGACTGTAACATTCAAAGTCAGAGTCGTGCAAATCTTGGGTTGGACCCCCATGATGATCCCAAGCATCACCTGCATTCCATGCGGTAGCTATTGGTGCGTTTGGGCGTCACATGTAACTGGAAATGTTTCTTCTGTTAGGTTCTATAGTGACTTTTTTCGTAGTCATTTGCATATTTTAGTATTATGCCCCCAAAATCAAATATCCCCTACTTTTTTTGAATAGTATATATTATTATTAACATTAAAAACAAACCTAGAAAACAAACTCTAGGACTACCTGTGTTAAATAAAAAAAAATCGCATCACAGACTTACCATGAAACTCTTACGATCTATTTAAGTCACTCGAGCGTCCACAAGCAATTGTCGACGTCGGACGGACGGAAATACGGACGGGGCGACAACAACATACGACCACATTTCAATGTGGTCGTATAAAAATGTAATCAATCGACACTCAAATGTTAATGGTCTAAATATAACTACCGACTATATGCGATGCATCGTTATTAAGGCTACATGTATAAGGATATTTAAATAGTTTAATATCTAATACAAACATATATATAAAGATATTGATATCCCTTCGACAAATATTATCAGGACTTAAATATTCAGAGTGTTAGCGGATATTTAGGTTCCCATTATCTTGCGTTAACCCAAAACTGAACTGGATCATATTGATGAATAATATAATGGTAAATTTTTGGGGGATTGCTCACAAAGGCCGTGCCAACTTCCTGTAACTAATAATTATGAGATCACCCACACTGATCAGCCCTGAATATTCCTTGGGCCGCTACACTAAGAAGACTTTCGCAAAATCTCTATGAAACAGGTTGGAAATTACTGACCACCACATACGTGACGTCAGACGTTATATTTAAAATTCTTTATGTAAAATGAAAAAAAAAGCGTCGTAACCCGATAGTTTTTATTGTCCCCTGTCTTTCGAAGAAAATGGGGACTATTAAAATGGGTCTGTCAGGCTGTCTGTTTGTTTGTCCGTCTGTCTGCCCGCCACACTCTTTGGGACACAATAACTCTCCTCCTAATTGACCTAGAAAAGGTAGAATGTTCAAACTTGGTCTAGGTGTTTATTAGACCGATACCTTGATAGAGTTCCGCGATGGGCATTTTCTGCTTAGGGTAAGCAGAGATAAGCAATTCGATTGGTTGATGCATTGGGACACGATAACTTTAGTTCTAATTAAGTGGGGGTGATGAAACTTGGCAATCTGTTTCACAAAGAATGACTTAGGAATTGTAGCGGTCAAGCGAATATTCACTGCGGGATCAGTTTGGAAACTTGGCGTATAGTTTCATTACATCAATACCTTGACTAAGTTCAATAATGAGCATTTTCCGCTCAGGGTAAGCAGAGCGATAAGCAATTCGATTGGCCGAAACTTTGGAACACAATTACTCTCCTAATTGAGTTAAAATGTTCAAACTTGCTGTATGTGTTTATTAGGTCAATGACTTGATGGATTTCGAAGATCAGCATTTTCTGCTTAGGGTAAGCTGAGATAAGCAATTTGATTGGTTGATGCTTTTGGACACGATAACTTTAGTTCTAATTAAGTGAGGGTGATGAAACTTGGTGAAGAGTTTCATTACATCAATACCTTTACTAAGTTCGAGGATGAACATTTTCTGCTCAGGGTTAGCAGAGCGATAAGCAATCTGATTGTCAGAAACTTTGGAACACAATAACTCCTTCTAAGCTAGAATGTTCAAACGTGGTGTAGGCGTTCATTAGGTAAATATCTAGGCATTCACAATTACTCTCCTAATTGAGTTAAAATGTTCACAATTACTCTCCTAATGGAGTTTGATGATGAACGTTTTCTGCTTACAGTAAGCAGAATTAAGCAAGCCAATTGGTTGATGCTTTGGGGCACGGTAACTTTGGTTATAATGAAGTGAGATCTATGTAACTCAGAATATAGATTCATTATATACTATTCAAAAAAAGTAGGGGATATTTGATTTTTAAGTGTTATTAAAGTCACCTAATGAAACTGACGAAGAAACAGGTAACGGGTAAATCCTCCTCTGTTTGCCAAACAAGCATTGATCCGACGTGGCATACTCCTAATGAGACGTCTAAGGTCATTTTGGTCCAGATTGTCCCATTCCTGTTGCAACGCAGCAGCAAGTTCTTGGACATTGGCAGGACGTTGTTGACGTAACCTCTGTCCAAGCATGTCCCAGACACGCTCGATGGGGGAGAGGTCGGGACTCAGTGCTGGCCAAGGTAATGTGGTGATGTTCTGTTGTTGGAGGTAACCTGTAACGATCCTGGCCCTGTGACATCTTGCGTTGTCATCCTGGAAGATGAAACGGCGGCCATGACGTCGTGCGAACGGCACAACATGGACTGCCAAGATGTTGTCCCGGTAGTACTGGCCTGTAACACGCCCTGCAACAACATGTAAAGCCGTTCTTCCAGCAACAGTGGTGCCTCCCCACACCATAACAGAACCACCCCCAAATCGATCATGTCTGATGACGTTAACGTCTTGGAAGCGCTCGTTTCGACGACGCCACACCCTCCTACGTCTGTCCAAAAAATCAACAGTGAACCTTGACTCATCTGAAAACATCACAATGCTCCAGCGTCGATTATCCCAGTGTTGACGATCCCTACACCAACGAGGTCTTGCCTGAATGTGATGATCTCTCAAACAAGGGATCACGCGAGGACGTCGGGCGCGAAGGTGACCCCTATGCAGTCGATTCCGAATCGTCTGGCCACTCACTCTCACACCAGTGTCTGTTTGAAGACGAGCGCTGATTTGATTTGCTGTGATGACACGATTTCTCAAGGCCAAGGTACGGATAAATCGATCCTGGGCTTGAGTTGTCGCCCTTGATCGACCTGAGCGTGGTCTGTCCTGTACAGATTGTGTATCACGGTATCTGGACCATAGCCTGCTTATGACAGACTGAGAAACATTCATCGTCCGCGCCACAACCGCCTGTGTTGTGCCGATCTGTAGCATGCCAAGGGCACGTAACCTTTCATTTTGGGTAAGCCGACGCATATCAAAATTTGTTTTCTGGTCACTAAAACAATTAAACTGATGTTTCCACCCTGGAATTCAATGCCACAATGACTGTAACATTCAAAGTCAGAGTCGTGCAAATCTTGGGTTGGACCCCCATGATGATCCCAAGCATCACCTGCATTCCATGCGGTAGCTATTGGTGCGTTTGGGCGTCACATGTAACTGGAAATGTTTTTTCAGTTAGGTTCTATAGTGACTTTTTTCGTAGTCATTTGCATATTTTAGTATTATGCCCCCAAAATCAAATATCCCCTACTTTTTTTGAATAGTACATCATTACCTTGACTAAGTTTGATAGTGAGAATTTTCTGCTTAGGCTTAATGTCCATTTCCATCGGGGTGATGTTATAGACAAGTAATAATATCAAACGCTAATCGGAAACATAGATATAGTTATGTACAGGTCCAGGCCCGTATCTAGACACCATTAAGCTGGGGGGCATAACCTTTCGGTAGGGGGGGGGGCGAACATTTTGAGGAAATTTTCGGAAAGGTCATTCTAACATACTGCTGTATCATCATGCTATGTAGTTACCTAGGCGTCTAATAAGCATCTTAAAATAAGTATTCAAACAATTAAAATTTAGCTTTTTTAGGGAACTGTGTATACTTTAATGATTGTTAGCAATTTCTGAGCGGGGGGGGGGGGGCATGCCCCCCCTGTACAGGTCTAATGAAGACATGTAATTAAGTTATAGCCTACATTATTATAGATGCATGTGATATCAAGAGAAGATGATCGTGTGTTAGAAACCAAGAAAACTTCAGCTACAAATGTTAAAATAAAAGATCGATTGCTCATGGAGGTACCAAACCATGTTTACAAATCTATCTGTGATTATCTTAATCCTCCAAATCCACTGGGTCATGACTGGACAATGTTGGCAGGTGAGATTGAAAATAGTTAGGTTTTTCATTCCAAATAAAGGCTAATAACTGGAATTTACACTTCTACTTTTCTGCACTGATTGAGGCCATACACGGTGTGTTATAAGGGACAGTTTGCCCCGACAACTGCACTAGGGTCTGCTCTTACATCAAATTCCAACTGTCAAGGGTTCTTTTACATACACAGGTCAGTGTGTACACAGGACCTGTTTTTTTGTCCCATCTTAACAACTAGGCAGCTGTTCTTGTCAGGGTCTCCCACTAAACCACTGACAAGAGGAAACCATGCTGGAAAATCATCAGTACCAACCAATTATTTTGGACATATTTATATTAGGCTATTGTGTAGCCTGTTAAAGCTTCTTGTCTTAAGTTTGTAATGTTATTTATTTCATTAATACATTTGTAATTATCATGTAGGTTTGTTAGACTTGACAGTAAGAGATGTGGAAATTATCAGATTCAACAATTCCAACAACCCATGTTCAGCTGTTCTTACAACATGGTGTAACAAACAGCCAGAGACAAAAATGGTGGATTTACTAAAACTTCTAGAAAAAATGGAAAGATTTGATGTTATGGGAGCCATAGAAAATGAAGAATTTTTATAATAAATCAGGCATATTGGAACTGGGGTATTGAATTCAAACAAGATGAGTCTTTTGACTTTGTTCAAGATATTATTTAGCATTCATGTTTCAAATAATAAGTGCAGTAAGACTGCACCACACGCAAAACAAACCGGACAAACTACATAGACTGCAAATATCAAATCAAGTGAAGGGTCAGCTGTATGCGGTCAAATGCACTGTAGTGTAACTAGTATTAGAAATAATTATAATGCTATGTTCCATGTATAAAAATATAGGTTATGTTATTTTCCCCGTGGTAATACAAATGAACATATATATTATGTCCATGAGCTGTTCTTATTTACATAAAATATACTAGTCTCACGATGCTTTATTATATTGACATTTTATTTTTTATAATATATTTTTACTTTTTCTCTTTGTAATTCATATTTTGATAGTTGAAATGGTGAAAACATGACTTTAATGGCAATTTGTCACAAGTCATTATTTTATTGATAGTTGATATGGTTAAAAGATGTTTTTAATGGAAAATTGTCACAAGTCCTTATTTAATTGATAGTTGATAAACATGACTTCAATGGAAAATTGTCATCAGTCATTATTTACTAATGACTAAATCTTTAATTTCCCTGACAGTTTTAATCCTAAATTTATAATCATTAATTGGAACATCTTTCTAGATTAAGGGAACCCTTTTTTTGACAATCTACTATATTTAATGGTGACACCAATATATTGTGGGTTGGGTGGCTGAATGTTTTAATGCATGCACGTTAGATCATAAGGTCTGTCACTGGCATGGTTTTGATTCCTCGTTTGCACGTGACAAGAGGTAGGATCCCCTGTCGAACCCTGTGATCCCCCCCCCCCCATGTCCTTAGGTTTCCTCCCAAAGCCAAAAACCCCTATGCACAAGCGAATTATTGAATAAATTTGCTCCACATGTTGGTCTTGGTCCCTAAATGACCTAGTTTATGTTAAGTGGACATTAAACCCCATTTTTTTTTATCGCTCTCTCTATTATGTGGTATACTTGGATGAATGTAGGTGTTACCAAACAATGTATAGTAAAACATGAGGTAATATATCAATGGCTGACTTAGTAACTTTATTAGTTTATTGTAGTATGTCTATGAGGTAATAAGTTAATAATAGTAATTTTAGTTGTCATTACAAATATAATACTTATAGATAAAAAAAAGGGGGGATTGGGTGGCCAAGTGGTTAATGCGTGGATCACAAGATCTGTCATTGAATCAAGTGGTGTGATTTCCATACCTCACTTGTGCACTACAAGTAGTAGGATTGTCTCTCACTGCTAACGAATCGTATGTGCTAGCAAGTTTTGAAATATAATAGAACCATGTTAGTCCCGAAATGACCTAGTTTGTGTCAAGTGGACCTTAAACCTCATTTCTCTCTCTAGTTTATACAAGTTTGTTTGAATTGTGTTTTAAACAGTTACTCCTACACCCTGTTTGTTTATATTTTGTTCAGGCAACTCACTTATACTTTTATATACTTTGTGTTTTATTTGTGTGTCTTTATATTTTATTTCAATATGTTGTAATGGATACTGTACAATTCCATAAAGGTATATTTTTAAAAAATGTATTCAATAAATTGTAACTGTGTTATCATTCTCAGTCTTGTTGCTTCCACTACCCGAGTGTAATCTCAATATAACAATATTACAGTTGAAATAAGAAAGAACACTTTATATTAATTTATATAGGAATATTTCTATATACATTTTCCTTTTACAAGTTTTCAAGTTAGTACCATCATCTATTGTCAAGATGTGTCAGTTTTTTGAACCATGTGAAGTTTCCATCGAATATCTTTCTTTATCTGTGGTGGAACAATCAATATTGGCTCTGAAAGAAAATACAAATATTTTTCTAAAAATTACTAAAAACAACAGATACTCCCACCTTCCAGATAATGTTTCAAGACATGACAATGGTAGAATTTTACAGAGAACATGTTTCTTTGCCAAAGACTTACCTATTTTTTCACCAGGACTGTTGACTTGTTTTCCTTGTTGCACGGCTTGAGCTATGGCATTAGCTGTTGTATTTGGCCCCAATACCTGAAATTAATCAAACATTTCAACAATAGACACAGGGTTGTAGTCAAAGGTATTCCTCCTTTCTATCATCCTTTACATATATTGTACTGACTTTACCCTTTTCCCCTTGATTCAAAAAGTTAACTCAAGTGTTTGATCTTCTTGGATTTGCACCGATGACACATCAATTTTTGATCTTTTATAACAAGTATGAGCAGCTCTTTATATAAATATTACATACCGGTAACGCATCTTTAAGGTTAAATTCAATTAAAGAAACCATATACAGTAGATAAAATACCCAAATAGATGTCTCACCGGAAAATTTAAACATACTTACAGTATCAGTATTAGAAGAATTGGTTGAGTTTAACCAGATTTCTGGTATACTAGTATCTATTACTGATAGAAACATATCATACATCTCCTGTAAACTACTAGCTTCATCATCATAATAAAACTCTACTAATATCTTTAATAATAGATTCATATCGTCTGTAAATAAATCAATATAAAATAATAATACGTTCACATGAACATGTGGGTGTTTAAACATGGTACAGAAACTAATAAACACTATTATTAATTTAAATAAAAGGATTCCTGACTTATGTGCATGTTGGTAGTGATTAGACAGAAGAGCTATGACTTTTCATGTTACAGGAACTCTTGAAATTTCTGAAATAACTGCTCATCAAAAGAAACATCATTTGGAAATATTGGCTATAAAAGTACACATCTTAATTAATGTGAATTGCTCTTAAAGTAGAGTCAGAATGAGTTCAGTTCCCACATTTGATAACCCAGAAGGATTCATGTTACCCCAGTTGGGCCAAAGGAACAGTTTGTTACCCATTTTGTGCTTGTATGAATTTAAAGGCTTTTTTATCGACTTGCCAAATTGATTTGAATTTAGTAGAGATGTCATGTGACAATATAGTCGATTTCAAAGTACTTTGGCGAGTTAGTTAAATGCTCCAATTAGCTGTAAGCAATTTTTGTGGCTGGACACCGTTGAAAAAAACATGTGACCACCCAATCAAATCGTCAAATCGCACCCTGAAGTGATTTGACGATTTGATGTAATCGCCTCGATAATCGGTGTCGATAAATTTGTTGATTAGGGTAACCAATTTGAATTAGATGGACGTTAAAGATGAAAATGTGATTGAATGCAAATCACTTTGGCTAATCAGTGGTCGATAAAAACGCCTTAAGCTTGGTTGGGAGTTTTCGATTAATGGTACCCTTTGACCTACTCTGAGGAACATTTTGACACAGGTTTCGTCAATGTACTCAAGATCTGTCATAAAACCTATTTGTGTGGTAATGTGAGGAGCCTCTATGGTGGTGTTCAGTTCATTGATTAAGTGGTATCATCTAATGAAGAGATAATTATATAGCATTAAGTAATAAAATAAAGTTAGAAACCAACCTTTAAATCCTGTAACTGATGTGATAATTTTAGCTAAAGCTTCAATTAATGCACAATCTTCATTAGAACTTCCTTCTTTTAAATTCCATTTTTGAACTGATCCCTTTTTACGTGATTTCCTGTAAAATGAGAACATCTCGGTGAACATTATGCATCTCTAACTGAATATTATGCTATTAACGGTACATGTAATATATAAACTAGATGTTTGAATTTCTGGAAACCAGATGACAGGTAGATTTTTTTTTCAGTTAGACATTTGCAAAGTCGAACAGACACACATGCAAACATGGCCAAATTTAGGGTTTTAATATAGATAACAAATATTTAAACAGATGAAAGTAAATCCAAAATGTGCCAAGATTTAAATGTCTGAAGTTGATTTAGATGTTAGCTGATACAACCACAAGGCAACATGCTCCTTACAAAAGAGTCCTGTCACAATCGATATCAAAGAGGAACCTGGCCCTACATTGTGTACAATACCTGAAACAAATTTCAGATGGCTTGAATTTATGTAAGGAACTACCCATTAACAATTTAAAACTTAGAGCTCTGTTATAATCATTCTATACCAATATTTCTATTTTGGGCTTCAATAAAAATAAAATCCTATCTTACCCTGTCATTTTACTGAATACAGTAGAACGAGAAGAATCATATGTATATTGTGAATGAACACTCTCACCAGCAGCACTACTTGTATCAGAGAATAAATCAGCATCTGCTCCTACTGGTACACCTCCTTCTACAAAAAAACATGATGATTCTAGTTATTTTTAGTTTGAAATATTTTAACACTTATATTTACGGTGCTGGTTCTTTGCACCTCAAGTCCTTTAATATAACCCTGTCCTCTTTATTAGCCCAGTTGGAGCAGAACTGTAGGACGTTAAAACCCATTTCATTTCATTTTAATATAACCTGTGAAATATCTCTGCTGCTGCAAGAAAACAAACTGAATATGGAATTAATGAAATAATGTTTTTCCAACTTGTATAAGGCTTCATCTAAATGATATCCTACACCCTTGAAGATCAACACATTTACAAACCTAATATTTCTAATCTTTCTCTCTCTTTATTATTTCTAACAATTTTCAACCTATTTCTATATTTAATAAACTGTGTCTGAAGTGATTCTAATGATTCCATTTCCTGATTATATTTATCTCCTAAAGCTGGCTTTAAATGAGTCTCAATAAAATCTGTCCTTTTATTTCTGTACATCTGTAAAATATAACAATTTGTTTTATTATTTAAAGATACATTATGCAAGATTTGGCAAAAGAGTTGGATGATTTATCTATAATAGTTCAAGATATCAATAATGAAAAATGAATACATTGAAAATATCAGTTGAATTACTTTGTTCTGATCAAAGTTATAATGTTTGAAGTTTTGATAAGAAATAGCCATAATTTGCAGATGGAAACTCCTTCCTAGGTTCATATTCTCAATTGTAATTTAATATTGCATATAATTTGTCAGCCTAAATACACTTACCATTCTAAGAGATTCATCCCATTCATTTCCTTCTACTAAAGTAACAATAGCTTCCTCTATATCCTATTCAATTATAATATATCAGGCATTTTACAAAATAATATTAAATCTTTATACATTTATAGCAATTAGACATAATACAACTAAGTTATTTTTAATTACATCATAAATAATGATAGAAAAGGAAACATATATTAACGTTACTTTAAATCGTAAACAGGGATGCATTATTTTATTCACACTGAGAACGAAACAATGCCGACTGTACAATTATAGAGAAATATTTTTCATTTATGTTAAAATCATTTATGTTACCATGACATATTGTTCAAATATAACTGCTGCTTCTGAATGTCTTCTATTATCTTTTAACTGTTCTGTAATTCAAGATTTAATAACGTTTACTCCTATTCAATGTACAAAATAAACAAATATCAATTGAACCTGAATAGGGTTTAAAATGCTTTAAATACAAAAGTGTTCCATCTTAAGCCCACAAACGCTAATATAGAAACCCTTTTGGTAGTTTAGTTTATTTTTTGCACCCTACAATACTACATAAAACTCTTTCATGATTCATTTTTATGAGATATGAACACAATATATTATAGTGTGGCATATATCAAACTGAAATGATATAATTATGTTTATTTACAAACACAAGTTGAAGAATATAAATCCAGGGGATTAAGCCAGGTATAGTAATGGGAGTTGGATAAATAAAATTAAACACTGTGAAGATTACTGTGATTCAATGATAACTGTCGTATTTGTCTTGCTGTAAAAGTGCTCATTATTTTAACTAGATATATTCAGTTCTAACCTGCTATTTTACGTCCTAGTTCTGCTTCTTTATCAGCTGTATAACCTAATCTTGCTGTCATACAGAACATCTGGCGCCAATTCTTACAAACGGTAAAAGCATCTAATGCTGATTTCCAATCTTCAGCTTTTACAAACATAACACCTGCTTCATCATGACGATTCTTCTCTAATAAATAATTACCATAGTTTATTGCCACTTGCTGTAAAAAATACAATAAATGATTCATCTTAAAATATGACAGTCAATAATAATGTTTCATTGCATTCGTGATGCACCTGTCATTTATTTTTTGAGTGAACAATGTTGATCAAAACACTTGATCTTCTATATAAAATAAAATTACTATACGCATGATTACCTTGTATGCAGTAGATGATCTCTCGAAACACTTCAGAGCTTCCACATATAGTTTTTGATCCTCCACTAACATCAGACATTCAGAGAAATGACTAGATTCTGTAAGATAAAGAGAAACATATTTTACTATGTTATTATAATGGATTTATGGACTCTTATCACCTTTAATTTCCAAACATTGCCGTAAACAATTGTCTGCGATATAACCTTGTTGTTTAATGTCTAGTCTCACTAGAATGATATGGTAGAAACGCAATATCATGTCGAAGGTGGAAGCAGAAATTATCGATATTGTTACACACATGCAGGTTTATGTGTGGATAATCCATTGCAAGGCTAATTCCATAAACAGTAGATTCAAATTTAAGTAATTACAGATCTGAAGGTATCAGATGGCAGTATGAAAATTCATGCTATGCAGTACTCACCGCATTTACTGATATGTTTAAGAGCCTTTTGGAACCTTCTCAAATGTTTATCAATACTATATTTTCTATAATTATCCTCCATTCGACGTAAATCATTCAAAAACGGGATATACTCTTTTGGATCCTAAAAGAACGAAATAACAAGAATTGCAATAACATGTAGGTATTTAATAATACAATTAAGACAAAATTAAATAAGGTTTAAAAAGTTTATTTTACCTTTTGTGATTTTTCTGCCACCATCATAACCAGATCAAAGTCATATGTTCCTAAAGCTACATTATACAATTCATTAACATCAACTAAAAACAGGAGATACTTCAATGCCTCTTCAGCACTTACTGTAGTATTTTTATTAGTATTTTCTATAAAATAAAAATATCAATTACAAAAATATTCATTCTTTGTAACATAACAGGGAGTATTGCGGAATTTAATCAATACATCCAATAAATTGAAACAAAAAAAAAAAATTATTTAATATATTTCTGACAACTTCAATGATGGAAGTGTTTTTGCTTGCCATGAAATCAAATATAGATTCACTTTCCAGATTCAAGTCACAAATAAACAGCTTTAAGTTTTCAACTTAATAATATCATTGAGTAAATTCTGTAGAATTGTACATCATGATCATTTATAAAAAAGAATGATGAAGTATTAGGTTAGTATTGGGTAAATTGTTCTGCCACTGCTGATTGCGTATTTTTGTGTTTATATTTCATTTAACAAAATTTGTTACATACACGGCACAGAAATAAAGGGATAATTTGCAATTTCGTTGCTCAGTTACCCAACATTCGCAAAACCTAAACATCTATTTGCTGGAGGTCTTTATGCAATATATTTTACATGGATACATTTTATATTAACCATATATGCTATTAATAGACTTTGTTATCTCATTTTTATTTGAGGGTATGTGAAGTGTATACAGAATTTTCCACTGAAATTTGATGCAGAGGTTTATCATGTCATGCGACAAGATATAATTAGAAGTTACTACATCAAGTTATCACACACAAATATCGTGACAGTTATCAACAAAATAATTGTGTTTAACCCTTAACCAGTCGATGACATTATGACGTCAAGTGGTCAGGCTAAAAAAAACTAACATGAAATATTTTGTATGCCTATTTCAATCGATTACTGCTGGATAATTATAAGTGATAGACTCTTGACACCAATAAAAAAGTTGAAGGGGATAAGTTGATCTATAATTTGCAAATCATTTTAAATCATTTTCATCAGAAATATCGTCTTCAGAATCGGTGTCATCGATATATAAACCGAGTAGGAATAATATATAGGCATTTCAATGACTTTGAGAGTTTTTAACATTCCCGACATCATTAAATTACGTTTTTCGTCAAAAAATGTTGAACAAAGACATGTTTTTCTCAATGTTATTGCCAAGACAAGTTCCTGTCTGAGACGCATGCATGGCAATATCAATTAAATGCAAAACTAAATACTCAAATGTGGCTTATAAAAAGGTTCTTGTTATGGTCGCATACTATGGTCGTATACTATTCAAAAAAAGTAGGGGATATTTGATTTTGGGGGCATAATACTAAAATATGCAAATGACTACGAAAAAAGTCACTATAGAACCTAACAGAAGAAACATTTCCAGTTACATGTGATGCCCAAACGCACCAATAGCTACCGCATGGAATGCAGGTGATGCTTGGGATCATCATTGGGGTCCAACCCAAGATTTGCACGACTCTGACTTTGAATGTTACAGTCATTGTGGCATTGAATTCCAGGGTGGAAACATCAGTTTAATTGTTTTAGTGACCAGAAAACAAATTTTGATATGCGTCGGCTTACAAAAAATGAAAGGTTACGTGCCCTTGGCATGCTACAGATCGGCACAACACAGGCGGTTGTGGCGCGGACGATGAATGTTTCTCAGTCTGTCATAAGCAGGCTATGGTCCAGATACCGTGATACACAATCTGTACAGGACAGACCACGCTCAGGTCGACCAAGGGCGACAACTCAAGCCCAGGATCGATTTATCCGTACCTTGGCCTTAAGAAATCGTGTCATCACAGCAAATCAGATCAGGGCTCGTCTTCAAACAGATACTGGTGTGAGAGTGAGTGGCCAGACGATTCGGAATCG
Organism: Patella ulyssiponensis; assembly: GCA_963678685.1. NCBI lineage: Eukaryota > Metazoa > Mollusca > Gastropoda > Patellidae > Patella > Patella ulyssiponensis. Next base: position 41,868,824 of record OY783228.1, on the reverse strand, counting down.
ACTGCATAGGGGTCACCTTCGCGCCCGACGTCCTCGCGTCATCCCTTGTTTGAGAGATCATCACATTCAGGCAAGACGTCGTTGGTGTAGGGATCGTCAACACTGGGATAATCGACGCTGGAGCAATGTGATGTTTTCAGATGGGTCAAGGTTCACTGTTGATTTTTTGGACAGACGTAGGAGGGTGTGGCGTCGTCGAAACGAGCGCTTCCAAGACGTTAACGTCATCAGACATGATCGATTTTGGGGTGGTTCTGTTATGGTGTGGGGAGGCATCACTGTTGCTGGAAGAACGGCTTTACATGTTGTTGCAGGGCGTGTTACAGGCCAGTACTACCGGGACAACATCTTGGCAGTCCATGTTGTGCCGTTCGCACGATGTCATGGCCGCCGTTTCATCTTCCAGGATGACAACGCAAGATGTCACAGGGCCAGGATCGTTACAGGTTACCTCCAACAACCGAACATCACCACATTACCTTGGCCAGCACTGAGTCCCGACCTCTCCCCCATCGAGCATGTCTGGGACATGCTTGGACAGAGGTTACGTCAACGTCAACAACGTCCTGCCAATGTCCAAGAACTTGCTGCTGCGTTGCAACAGGAATGGGACAATCTGGACCAAAATGACCTTAGACGTCTCATTAGGAGTATGCCACGTCGGATCAATGCTTGTTTGGCAAACAGAGGAGGATTTACCCGTTACTGACTTTGTTGTGATGCTGTGGTAACTTTGCTGTTTGACCCCGGGTATCATTTTACCCTTATAATGGTCAGTCTGTGCCTTACTTAGTCTAACGATCATTTGGAATAAATCGATGAATGTGAACTTCATTTCATTTTGTCATTTGTTTCTTCGCCAGTTTCATTAGGTGACTTTAATAACACTTAAAAATCAAATATCCCCTACTTTTTTTGAATAGTATATATATGCGACTGTGATGACTTTTGGATGTAACGTTGTGGTGCAAACATGCGACGGTGACCGGTTAAGGGTTAATCAATCCTTCATGCTGGTTGTACTGTAATTTCAGGCTGGTTGTACTTTAATTACATATAATACATTAAAGCATACGATACATCTTACTTTGTCATCAATATTATACCTTTTAGATGTCTTATCAGTTCTAGAGCAGCTTCTAATTCTGCTTTCTTCTTTCTAACATATGTTGTTAATATAGACAATAAAAATCTGTAAATATATAAATCAACAGTTGAAATCAATAAATGTGATGCACTGAAGATTAACTGTCATATGACATAAATTGATGAAACCAAGCTATTTAATAATTGTCTTATTTAGTCCACATAGCAGAGTTATTTCACTGAATTATATCGAAAATAAGTAAAATCAATAACTTACTTATCTGGATTAAGTTTATTTAATGTAGATCGTACAGCATCACATATAATATCAACTTTACTTATTGATGATTGTATAATATATGTTGGATCACAGTTCACATGTTGTTTTTGATAAGCAGCTGTATACATAGTAACTGTCACATCTTCATCTCTAAAATAAAATTACAATCAACTGTAAAAATATACTGATGTACCTTAATGGACCATTATGGGAGATAAGATAAAGAGTTGACAGTCCTCACTTAGATTTTGAAGTTTAGGCTATCTTCGATCATCATTACTGAAGTCTGTACGATAAAAAACCAAAGTCTTGATTATGATTATAGTCTAGATAAGGTAATTAATGTCTAATTAATAACTTTGATAACATTTCAGGCCTAAAGAATAATCCACTGGCTTGTAGGAATCCATCCATTTAAAAGACTTTACTCAAAACAGACTGTGCTAGTTTGTTTATATCGCCTGCAGAAAATGACGAATTCTGCAATATTTTCAATTCATAATCTTTGTAAATAATGAGTGGAAATAAACCATTTTTAGTAGGTATTTATGTTTTAATTTACAAGCTGATTGCTTCTATGACAGTCACAATTACATAATACTGATAAACTTACTGTAATCCAGTTAGGAAGATATTCAAGTCATTTACACTGTTTATTTGTGTTACAAAATCTTCAACATGCTTAAGAAATATTTGTGGATTATGATCATATATCAAATTCATATTGATACGATGTTTCTTCATTGTAGTAAATGCTTCTTTAAACTTTATTCTGAAACAGAAAAATAAAGCACCGTCCATTTAAACTAGTGAACAACAATTTACTTGGAAATTTTTTATCTACTGCCATTGAATTCCAACTGCTAAGGGATCTCTTACGTACATATCAACGTGTACAGGGGACCACTGGTTTTCGTCCCATCAGACTGACTAGACACTGTCCTTTACAGGCCATCTGACCTGAACTACCGCTAAGGGTCTTACTCACTGAGCCACTGTGACTTCCCCTCACATATCTATGTAGAATGATGGACTAACTTACCTATCAAGATAATGTCTAACAGCTGAAAGTATTAAAGCTCTAGGATAAATTCCTTCAAGGTTACCACGAGGCATCTGTAGAATAAGTTTAGTATCATCTGGTACAACTAATACAATACGAGAACCTCTTTCAACACGACGTATAGATTCATCAAATGGATGTTCTTTACCATCTGATAAACTTGGTAAATCTGTAAAACAAACCCTAAATTTAGCATTTCTGTATAATCAGTCATGTTTAATATAACTTTAAAAGCACACAAGGCAAGGTTCATACTACTGTCATAAAATAAATAGTATAACATACCTTTTAATTTGGTATTTAAACTTATACAGCGACAGGTATGACTTAAAGTTGTTAATAATAAGAAGTCTGTATGTATAGCAAATGATGTACAGTTAGATGCCACCTGAAACAAAATGTTTATTACAAAAAATATGTCTTGGTTTAAGATTGTAACATAGAAATACAGGACATATGGTATTATGAATAAGATCTAAGAGAAATCAAGGATCTGAAAAGTTACGTTACACTTTGAAAGTTTTTGAAATATTAGAAATCAAAATGAGTAATTGCTACACGTATTCAGTAAATTCTTTCTTACCTCCACACTGTTAACATAGAAACGATATCTATCTGTTAAACCAATTATTACTTCCTGAAAAATCAACATAAGTTATGGTGGAAATTTAATTTCTGATTGTATTGTCAACTAAATTGGATAAAATTATCCAGTTACTGAATGTATGGGATGTTGGGTTATAATTGATAATGAATTTAAACTAACCTGTCCACTGATTTTGCAAACTGCTATCGTAGAACATGGTGACGGAAATTTCATTTCCATAGCATCAGGTGTTTCCCACGGTAACAAAGTGTCATTTTCTAAACATAAAAATTAAATTAAACAAAAGTTTACCAAATAAAAATATGTTAAAAAGGAATGAGTTCAATAGCATAAATTGCCAAAGGGTTTAAGTGTATGTATGTATTGATGATATTGTTTGGCAAGGGTATGACCTTTTCATCACAGGTATTTGCTGGACAGTCAAACAATTTCCAAAACATCATAAATAGATATACATGTACTATGACAAGAATAAAATTTCATTGAAATATTCTGGCAATACATTTTAAATTCAGTTGAAATCATTCAAGACTAAGAGTACTAGCTCAGGCACCCAAAAACTTCTAGTTTTCAAAGTACAGAAGGTCAGGGTCAGTTGTCCATATTGGTCAAGTAAGAATTGCACTCCTTCCAGAAATAAATCCCATAATTCATGCATTATTATATATAACCATGAATTGTGACAACAAATAAGGATGAATAAAAACGATAGACATGATCTTAAAATTTTTTTAGCATAATTTTTTTTAGGAGTGTTGGATATTGAACAGGTAATGCAAATAGATTTGTCTGGAATGGCAACTCTTAAATTAATTTCATGAGTATCGACATCTAGTTTTAGGGCTATTTACCTCCCTTATTATGTTTTCTGACTGACAAAAGTAGATTTTGTACATGATAATGTAAAAGATCGGATAATTTAGACAATGACCAATAAATCTCAAATGTTTACAACCCATCCAGCCTTATATTCGTAGAATTTGTCTGAATGATAGACAAACTATAGTGCAAGAATTCAGAAGTTAACAATATCTGAATGATAGCCATGTAACGTTATCTGAACAAATCATACTTGAGTACTGTTCCATCAATAAGTTGTTCTTACCTGAATCATACTTGAGTACTGTACCATCAATAAGTTGTTCTTACCTGTATCATACTTGAGTACTGTACCATCAATAAGTTGTTCTTACCTGAATCATACTTGAGAACTGTACCATCAATAAGTTGAACAGCTACATGTTGTGATTGTAAACCATTATTACACATATTATAAACATAATTTTCTACTTCAATTTTGTTTCTGTAATAAATATCAAAATATTTGTATAAATTGTCAGGTAAAGTCAGCAATCATCTATTCATCAGAATGTGTACTACAACATGGCAGCTATTTTAAAAAAAAAACATTTTGATTGTTAAAAAGAGATATGGGGAAATAACAAGATTTTTTCTGGTAGTTTAGGTTTAGGGCTTAGGCATGTTTGTCCATCTGTGGTAATGTTTTTAGAATTGCAAGTTTTGAGGATGCATATTATCTTTAAACTGTATCATTTTACTACAGTGAAATTAAAGTACCTTATTTTTAACTGTTTCTGTGTAGTATCTAGTTGAAATTTAAATAGTGTTGAAGTATTATTATCTAGATTGACACAACAACATATAAACACATCAGATTTCAACCACAATAGGTGATACATGTTTAGTGGATATTTATCCATCTCAAATTCTTCAAAACTGAAATACAAATAAAACAAATTTATCACAACATTAATTCTGTTTCATGAATACTAGTATGCAATGAGATCTGCATAAGAAGTAACTTTCATTTGCAAATGACTGCCTGTCGAAATCAGGTTATGTAAAATTTAAGAAAAAAATAAATTCTGATATATAAAGGGATATAACACTTCTTACCTATATATGCCTTGATACGAAGGAATTTTACATTTAACCGTAAAACCAGTACCTCCAGCAGATGCCATAGTAACAGCTTTACAAACATCTGTATTATCTGATATTATAATTATAAATATCTTTATATCAAACAATCTCAATACCTTTATAATTACATTGTACACCTGTATTTTATTCTATTCTCATTTTGCGATATAAAACAGTTTACTTTGTTTTTACAGATTCTGTGATGTTAGATTATTAGTCTGATATTGCTATACAAAGCTTTGATTATGACGAAACACTGTACAATTCAGATTTAAAAAAATATAGTTCCTTGATGTTCAAATAAATCAATCTTAAAATATGTAAATGTATTTTTTGATCAGATAAAGTATTGATCAAATTTGACATCCGCATTTGTCAGATAAGTAATTTAGTTTCTCTTTTATGGATAAGTGTTGCTACCCTGGGAATGGAATTCTTTAAGATAATGGATACAGACTGTGCAGCAGGTTTGAGTTTTTCAATCTGGCTGTCATCTCTATCCACTCACCTCGAGGTGGAAACTGGACCCTGACCAGTTACCTCTCTAATCTCTAAATGGGCTATCAGTCCAAATATGGTTCAATTACTTTTCGTATTCATGATGAATTTAGCAACATTTAGCATTCTTGGAGAGAGAGAGAAATGGTGTTTAACGTCCACTCGACTTAAACTAGGTCATTTCGGGACTAACATATGGTTTAATTTTATTTCAATAATTCACTTGTGTGTAGGGGTCTTTAGCAGTGGGAAGAAACCAGAGTACCCGGAGAAAACCCACGAGGTTGGACAGGCGACCCTACTCCTTGCCACGTACACCAGGGGATTCGATAGCATTCTTGGAACACAATACAAATAAGCAAGAGTCATCTATAAGTGATGGGTAAAATCTTTTGATGGCGCCACTTAATAATCAGATTAAATCTGGATCAGGACTTTATCTACCATTGACATGTTGGTTAATCGTTTTTTTAATCAAATAATTGTTAAATAATCAATCTGAATGCATCAGCAGCTTTCATATAAAAAAAATACTTTTGAAATGTGAGAATAATTGAAGGGGTGGGGATGCCTATGACATCTTACTTACTTTCCTCACTAAATGTATAAATAGCTAAAGTATTGTTCTGTAATAAAACAGCTATATCATTACTATTTTCATCCTGACAAAATACTACTTGTTCAACTGCTGAATTAACATCTAAACTATATGCATACATGGGTGGAGGAACAACCATGGTTCTAAATGGTGTAACTAAAACTTTATCTGTAAAAAAACCCATCACATTATAAAATTTATGTCAAATCATTTGATGAATTAATTACCTTGCACAATATACCATCTAATAGTCATACTCAAAATGGATATAAAAATAGTACAAAAATTATATGGCTAGATATAAATTGAATGTATCTTGAAGACATTAAAGATGTAAATACATAAATATTATTTAAAGCACAATCTTGCTTCTTTAATTACTTATCAGAGTACTATATTCATGTAAGAAAATGTTATTACTTCCGTCAATAACTGCACAATTAGCCATATTAGTTTCACTTCCACCTGATGAACAGTTGGTTGTCCAGGACCATGTATATTGATGATAATTCCCTCCACTTGTTGTCATATGTAAACGATATGCATGTTCTGGGTCCCACTGAATTGCTGATACCTTCTGATCTGGATCAAACTCAAGTGACTGTTTCTGGTACCAGTGGTAGTTGTTGACTGTCCACAATTGAACTTTAAAGACACAATAAATTAATTTTATTCTTCCATTTGAACAGAATATAAAATACATGTGACATAGCAAATGAAAATAAATTTAATAATATTTTAGGAGATTTGATATAGAAAATTTAACATCTCATTCAGTAGAAGACACACATAGAAATTGAAAGTAGCAAAGTCTCTAACTCAATATCACCAAAATCTTTGACAATAAAAACACAAATTATTTGTCAATTTAAATCAACATTGATGTTGTGATCTTACCAGGAAAAGATGGGCTTTTAATATCCAATATTTAAGACAAAATAAAAAATTTACCATTGGTACACGGATCGTGTACCAGAATGCGTTTCGTGCCCATTTTTAACAAGGGACTTGAAGAACGAAGCTAGACGGTGACTTGGAGAGCATACAAAATTATGTAGACTGGAATAACCAGACGCTAGAGATTGGCATGTGATTGAGATTTCAGACATATTTCGCCGAACATAACTGATTTGAAATTAGAGTAAAGCCGGAAATGATTGAATGCAAATCAGTTTATATACATTCATATAACATTATTATATGCCTTGTGACTCAATTTCTAGGTCCCAAATATTCGTGATTTAGCTCCTTTAAGTTGTAAGCATTCTTAAAGGATTTCATTCATGTATTTACCATACGATTTTGGTTTAAAATTATCATCTGATCCTGATGTAGGAAGTTCTTTACACCAGACACATAAAACAGTAGAATCAACATTCCACAGTAATTCTTCAACCTGTTTTTATACAATACAAATTGATTATAAATATTATTATGATTATATAATCTTACGAGTATGTTAAAATCTGAAATACAACTGTTTTTATACAAAAAACACAAATTGATTATAAATATTATTATAATCTTATATGAGTATGTTAATCTCAAATATACAAAATTAGTTACATACATACAGTAGAGCAATGTCTTTCTAGATGCTAGGGCTGTCAAAAATAATTGCAATATCGATATATTGCAATACGACCTTCCCGCGATACACTGTATCGATACGTTTTTTTGGTATCGATATTTTTCTACTTTCGTTTTATTTTTGCCGGTTGTCGTAAATCTTATTTAGAATGTTTTTAACACCACGTTCGTACTTAGAATTCTTATTTTCTTTCCTATTTTAGACCATGGTCACTCGTTATAGCATTATGTTGTCGTAATGCGTAAATAAAACAAATCTCGGAAAAGTTTACGACAACCACGAATTACTATGATAAAAGTCGGCAAAAACAAAGTAAAATTTAGTAAATGTTTTCATGAACAATAAAATGTCAGCGACAGCGGAACAGATTTTTGCAGTAGATAATGAGATAAGATAGCAATATTTTTACTTTCATTGGTTGATATTAGAAGCCAATAAATGCGACAAGTCATAAAAAGTTTGTTTTACCAACAAACTGCACGTGGAGAATTTGGCACCATGATGGCAGGGAGCCAAGTCACGTAAATTGCGGCTACTCATTTTATCTGTCCAATTGTCATGAAATGTGCCATAGGCTAAGAAAATAATAATTAATATCCTATTCATCTGAATATATTCAAATTTCAAGTGATCTTGTCTTGCATCTATGCAAGCTATTCTAGATTACCGGTTTTTCAAATTCGTTTTTCTTTTTCTTCATATGCAACATTCATTAGACCTACGGTATTGTTAAAAACCGTCGACTAACGAATCACTTTATGCTACCGCAACCGGCAATTCACGTAAAATTGTTTCAAATAGCAAAGGAAAGTCCACAATTTCCGGACACTTTGGTTTTCGAGAAACTTAATAAAAGTTATGCGATTTCCCGAAAATATAAACCATGACTTACTAAGACAAATAACAAATATTAAAGTTAAACAACTATTAAAACTATTCAAAATAAAATGTGTATTATAATAAACTAAGCCTTTATTGAAAGTATTGCAATACTGCAATATATTGCAATACTTTTTTTCGCGTATCGCAATATATTGCAATACGATTTTTGGCCGCAATACACAGCCCTACTAGATGCAGATAATATGGAATTCATGGCTTTCGGACAAATGATTTTAAGGGCCATATACATGTATTTATATTTAAGAGTGCAGTATTGAACCTTTGCATTTATACCTCAGAATGGAAACCATGTCAGCATTATACAACAATATTATCACATCAGCATCATACAACAATTGTTTAGCCAAAGTAAAGTACCAATAGTCAGAATATTATAGTGTGTTAGGTATTCATATGTTGTTTTTTTTACAGTACAATCGCTGAGGTGGTGATAAAAATTTATTTTTCAGTGTGTCAAAAATGGCTACCATAGGTGAATGAGCCACAATGAGAGAAAACCATCAGAACGAACATCTTTACTAATAAACAAAGTAACCGGTTACCAGCATCGGGGATTGTAGATCCTTTATTACCATATATAGATGTTCATTCATATAAATTGTTTGAGAATATGGTTACTTCAGACAATAATGTGCGGATTAACAAGGTTTGACTGATTATGTATACATACCTTTATATTGGTTTCATCAAATGCCAATGTAAACTCTCCATGACGTAAACCATTCTTTTCAAAAAAAACAATTTCATGTTTCTTTGCACTTCTTTTTGCTGATGCAATCAAACTTCCACTAGGTCTAAAAAAATTATTGAACGTTAACAATAGTGTCAATATTAAATCCTGTTTTTCTTTAGTACATATATAGAAACGCCATTATAAAATATACTGAATATATAACATATATTACTGGTACCATACTTGTACAATGTAACTTGTATAATGTATGATATATTTTTACCTCCAAGCCAATGATTGTTCTAAACCATCCACCTGCTCACTTGTTGAATGTAAAGTTCCTTCCCTTGACCAAACACGAAGTTGTCGCGCTCCTGTTAATTCAAAATACCATAAACAAATTTATATACATATCATGGCACACTTCCATCATATTTCTTTACTATAAATGCTAGATATACATGTAAGCTTTGGAATTTTATTTTTGCTATAAACATAACCGTTTCTAATGTCTGAAGTCCAGCACACCAACAATCATCAACACAGACTGTCCATCACAGATGAATAATTATAGTCTAAATAATATTGTTCCTGTTGTATGTGAGTTACTTGCAGACATTCCATTGTCAACAAACCACCAAGGTAGATAGCTTATTTCTAAAGGCATGTTCTTATAATAGAGATTGTATGCTTAAGCCTGTTTAAGTTTTGTAGAAGCCGCCATTTTATGAGTGAAACTTGAAAGCTTTAATAGACCATGGGCAAATCTTGTGCATGGCATACAATTATGTCCACAGGCATTGAGCATAAACCTTAATTGCATAGTAACATTCGGCCTACCAGACTGTCTGTTAATTATTGATGTAACAAAGAATTGACCATCTCCCCTCCATGATACTCTTGCCTTTAAATCATCCCATTCTTGAACTGGTTTTACTTCCTATATCAACAAATTATTAGAAAATATATAATGACTTGTATTTACACGTTTCCGTAATCTTGTATATATTTGACAGCATTTATTCAATTACAGTTACAGTGCCTTGTTTCAAAGCATTTGGTTGTCAAAGTGCTGGTCTTTTTAATCTTTGTTCCAACAACTGAGAATGGGCTTCCAGCATTAATCAAGTATAATCTTATTTTGAGTTTCCTGGTATGATGTGACCTTTAGATTGATCAAAAAGACAGTTACCACTTGTTTCTCCTTAGCTGCACCTTTTCCTACTGAACCATGGAATTGTGTCTCCTTTTTTCCCCAACCAACAGTTACAAAGGCAGCTGAAACATAAAACCACTATTTCAGTTAAAGTGCACAGTTTCTTCAATTATATTTTTTACCTTCATTAACTGGTATAAAGAAATACTGCAGAACACTGAATTCTACATCAAAAACACAGAATATTAAAATCAATATCAACAATAATGTGGAATTGAACATTTGTTCTCTTAAAAATTTGGATTGATTTACAGTTAAGCTTACCATCACCAAATTCATCTGAATGTAAAGATGTCTCCAATACTGGATCATATTCTCTGGTCATTAAAATAAATGTCTCATCACCTAAAATACAAAAAAATAATGTAATAATCTTTTAAATGTTTCCACCATATACTATATTTACATTACAATGTGTAACCTTTCAGACATTTGCCGAATTCCTGATTCTGACATGCCTGTAATAAACAAGTTTGATGATTTGGTAATCAATGCCCATTTTCGAGCCTGACACAGATATTTAACTTCAATGAAAACTGACTTTTATTAGCTCTTTTTTATTATTTTTTTTATTTTACCTGTTGTCAGTATAATTAATTCTAAATCAGGACTCCAACACATTCCCTTAATACCACATGATACACATCCTACTTCTTCTAACTAAAATAACAATAGTACATAATTCTTACATACTATCAAATTTAAATACTATTATAACATGCTTAAGGGTGAATCTTGCGTTTTGATTGGTCAAGTAGTATGGACAATATTGATTGGACAATAACAACCCCCTATTTTAGTAATTTCTTTTAAAATGCTCCAAAATGGCATGTTACAATGTCGATAAACACTTCCTGCTTCGCATTCAGAGGGGTGTTATTGTCCTGAGATTTTACATTAGAACCAGCGTCTTGGGTCCTAATGATCTCTGGACATGTCTATTGGACAATAACACCCCTCTAAACAAATGCGAAACAGGAAGTGTTTATCTCCTAAATACAGTAGGCGTCACAATGGACAGCATTTTTGTGAAGACAATGTATATGACTTGAGATTCACTATTTAGAATTGACCCGAACATCAGTGTAACATGGTGAAGGCGTAGTATACATTTTTTATGCAATGTCTCCTTACAAAAAATAAACTTAATAAATTTTGTTAAATTTTTATCATTAAAATTTTCTGGAAACCTTTTTTAAACAAATCTATTTAGAAGTTTTGGAGAGCTCAACAAAAATGTTATGTTTCTTACCTCATTGTTAAAAACTGACCATTGTAACAGTGCACCATCTACTGTAGCAATACAAACAGCCTGTAAATCAGCTATAAACTGAATGGCTACAATACCATCACCTTCTATCTTTATATCTGTACTATTATTACATATATCTATCTGATGACAAATCTGAAATAGAACAGAGTCACATAATAAGACATGTCACATAATTTTCTGTATTCATTGCAAATTCTTAGTCCCAAAATGACCTAGTTTGTGTCGAGTAGACGTTAACCACCATTTCTCTCTCTCTCTCTCATTGCAAATTTTTTTTTCTGTTTTAACATGAGTTTTTCATTTTGAGTGAAGCCTGTATCATTACTGACCCGGACCGGACACCTATACCTTGATATACATGTATATATGCTTGTTGTTTATTGCTTTCAATGTCTGTGTAATTTGTGTGTCATGTTCGCAGGTGTGTCTTATGGTTTTTGCTTTTAGTGTGGTGTTGTCCTCCAACCTTCATTGGGAGAAATCTGTGAAGTTTAAGTTAAATTTGTAATTTATGTATCACTCCATATAAACTTAGGCAGGTGAAAAAGAGAATGTATGCTTTATTTCCAAAGTCGATAATAATCATGGACCATACCTTGCTAGTATTACAATCAATCCCTGATACAATAAACTGACTAGCAGCATAAACAATACCAGTATCATTATCTATGCTAATACATCTGATATTTTTCAGATAATCTCCTACACAGTGACGAGCATCTAAAAGTCTTAAATTTCTCATTATGGTACTGGTATCCTTTATCTCAAGCTAAAACTGAAAAAAAAAGATGTCATTGCATCATTTAACAATCAAAAGTCGAATTTTTTTACATATATACCTGCATGGATTTTTGTGAAATTTTCAAATTTGGCATGAACAAAGCTAAATGCAAGTCCAAGAAACATACAGTTCACTCTTTGGTTCCACAATGGAAAAAAGTAGAAAAATATCAACTCAAAGCAGTTTCAAATCTTTCTTCATTATTTACCTTCAAATAAGATTTTGGGTAAATGCATGTCCAGGAAACCAACTCATAGCATTTTAAAATTTTTCTTCATTATTTACCTTCAAATAAGATATTGAAATGTACAGTCTAATTTTTGGTTACACCACGGACACGCTAATTTGTAACAAGGGATTCAAAGAAACGAGGCTAGCCATATACCACAAGTCATGTTAAACAGCGACACTATACTTATCTGGGGAGCATGTGCAATTAATATTATCTGTGCAGATTTGAACAGCCAGATGCTAGAGATAGAGATTGACAATCATTGGAGACTTCTGAAAATTCGCCAAACATCACTGATTTGCAATTAGAGTAAACATGGGAACGATTGAATGTAAATAAATCAGTTTATTACTATATGAGTAGTTCAGCTCTGAACGTCGGTCTCATTACACTCACCCTGAACGTTCAGGGACTGCCCCATTTAATCAATGTCGAAAAAAAATTGGAGAAAAGTCAATTTTACTGGACAACTTTTCACTGCTAAACGACGGGGTGTCAATCTGTGTGAAAGCCTGTACAATGTAAAGTCTGTACATTTCATTTCGTCTTGTATGACCGACATTCCTGAATGTGGACGTTGACCTACAGTTAGATTGTCATGGCGGCGAAAATGTAACTTGATAAGAGGGGACGTATTTTTAACAGCGTGTTGTGTCGCTCATATTGACTCTAGCGAAGTAAGCAAGGTCTTATTTTCTCACTAAGATGTTCGTTTACATTGTACAGGCGTCCTCACGGATTGACACCCCATCGTTTGGCAGTGAAAAGTTGCCCAGTAAAATTGACTGGGCTCCAATTATTTTCGACATTGATTGAATGGGACAGTCTCTGAACGTTCAGGGTAAGTGTAATGAGACCGACGTTCAGCGCTGAACTAATAGTTGCAACACATTTGTGTCCATTTCTAGGTCCCAAATATTAGTGATTGAGCTGCTGGTATGTCAGTATTGTGATCTGCACTATATAATCAGAAGTCTGTTTTCCAAAATGATAAATCAAAATAAACCACAAAGATTTTTAGTTGTTTACACTAACAGTAACACTACCATAATAATTCTGTGACTGGACCTGTTCTTCAGTTCCAGATTTATCTCCTATAAATTACTGTATTTCACATCATAACCACTCGATTGTTGAATGTGGGATGTATTTCGTATCAGTTAGGGTAAGAAGGCTCGTCAATATACACACCAATTATTTTATTTTTCCATATTTCATCACTCGATATTTCATAACAAACGTGGAGACATGGGCGCTGCCATCTTGGATATAAAATTACAGAACCCGTACACGAAATTACACGAAAAACGTAATACACTTTTCTTATTGTTTATATTATATCTTCCTAATTCAATATGTATAGCTACATGATAAAGTTACATTCATATAGTTTATGCCGCTTAATCAATTAGCCATGCGATGAAATTAAGAAACAAACAATATGTTTTATATCTTTATTTCCGTTTTTAATTCCTGTAAGAAATTTAGAGTTGCTACTGGTAGCAGACAATTTTTTAAAGGACAATATTTGTGTCAGTCAGTAACACATGTGATAGAACTGGTTAACACATTCCAAATATAATTTTAACAGAGCACAGAGAATATGTGACAAGAGGATATGTGACAACTCAATAAAGTAATTGAGTGACATTAGATAAAATGACACAAGAAAAATAGAAATAGTCACTCCATACATAGACTTTTTCTGTTTTTCTTTCGTGTTCTCTTATCTAGTGGCAGTCAATTCTTTTTATTAATTGTTAGATATCCTCTCAAGTCTCACACCACAACTTTTTGTCTTTAAAGGAATTATTAGTGAGCCAAAAATCGCCCATGCATCTGTTATCACGATCGTCACTTCAGTCAGTTGTATAGAGGGATGACTTGTTTTTTTCATTCGCGTTTGTCACTTCCGATTGTTGAAACCTTTATTACTCATCTATCGTAACAATGATCTCTGTGTTAAAATTATATTTGGAAAGTGTTTAACCAGTACCCTACTATCAAATATGTGATAATGACTGACACCAATACTGTCCTTTAATGTTTGTGTATTGGATTTGTATTTTACAAACTTTGTTTTGCATTTTGCAAGTAACGTAGTGGTGTGTAGCATTTTGGCATTCATATATACAGGTACTATAGGTCTGTAAAATATATTGCAATCATACATTGTCACAGCAAAATACTGAAAATAGACCCCCACGTACCACCCCCCACAAATGTTTAATGACAATGTATATCTGCATCTGGAAAGCTATTTATGAATGAAACATAATTTCTGACATCTCATGGGCAATACACCGCCAAAAAATAAAATCCGAAAAGTACCCAAAAAACACAGTAAAATACTGAAAATAGACACACAACCCCACACCCAAAAATCTTGATACTAATTACTGGTAGCTCAACCAAAAAATCTAAAAAACTTAAATACCAGGTACCGAATAATCCCTACGTAACAAGAACACAACACTTATTACTAAAAATAACCTCAAAATATTGAAATACTGAAAAAAATAGGGATGTCATTGGGTTCCAGGGCTGCCAGCCTCTTAGCCTTCCCAGACCTTGCTTGTGTGGGCTCACTGCCAGTAGAGCTTCTCCGGACCAAATCTGAACCCCACTGTGCTCATAGGCAGCCAGTTGCTTTCCTGTGCTCCTAATTGGTTATTATAGCACCGAGGGTCACTTATGGATCCCAGGAAAGTGGTTGTAGGAGAAATACCATTTACTCCCAGACAATTAACCACTACCCCCTAGAGCCACGTATAAGAATTGTGGGCACTCTAGGGTCACACATAAAATTTGTGGGGCACTATAGGTTGAGCCGTGGGTCAGGCTAGGAAACGCAAAAAATATTTTTGGGAACTCTAGGTAGGTCATGGGTCAGGCTAGGCCACGCATAAAACTTGTGGGGCACTCTAGATCACACATAGAAATAGTGGACACTCTAGGTGGTAATGGTTCATGCTAGGCCAAGCATAAATATAGGGGGATCACTCTAGGTTGGTCATGGATCACGCTCCTAGTCCTATAGGTCATGTATGTTTAAGAATTGTAGGACCCAGAAGGTGAGTCATGAGTCAAACTCTGCCACATAAAAAATAGTAGGAAACCCTAGGTGGGTAATGGTTCGCTCCACCACACATAAACATTGTGAGAACACATACTAGGCCATTGGCAGCCCATGAGCACAGTGAGGGCTCAGATTGGGTCTCGGAAAGCTTTACTGGAAGCTTGGTGCCGAAATGAGCCAATACAAGCGGGGTCTGTGAAGGCTTGAGTGGGAACCCAATGAGGTATCCAGTTTTTCAGTACTTAGGGTAGGTGTTGTTTTTTCGTCCGTCCGTCTTGCAGAACTGTTTGAGGACGCTCTAGAGGTTAAAATTAATATTTGATTCACAGTGTTTGAGGTGTTGAGATCCTATTTATCCCTGATAATTACTGCCAGAGTTATGGCCCTTGATCAATTTAAATTTATACATAGTGTGTACGGTCGTGAGATGAAAAAGCTTATTGATTTTTTTTTAATTGAAATTATCTGATTAACTTGAAATTTATACACAGTGTTTAAGGTCATCAGGTCATTCTGTTATATTCTATTGATTTTCTGATAATTGCTTTATGAGTTGTTGCTCTTAATCAGATATTATTGTATTATAAATGTTTCATTACCGACAAAAGTAAAAATGTGCAAAAACTCTTGTTGACTGTCTGGACGATTTAGCTGCTGTGGGTTTATGTTTCATCGCCTGGCAACCTATCTTTCAGATTTTTTTGGTAATATGTATCAAAAATCTTTTTTCAGTATTTTTAGAGTACTTTTCAGATTTTTTTGCAATTTTTCGGTATATAGTACAGCACTGTCCTCAATCATAAACAACATTACTGAAGGGTAGTGCAATTCACCCAAATCAAACATTTTGTCAACTCATGTACATGACAATAATGTGCACATCGATATTTGTTAATATATGGTACCGTTCTTTATGCCAAATAATTTGTTATTAATTTAAAATCGTAGTCGTAATTTATATTGACATTTGATAATACATGTATACTGTTCTTTATGCCAAATTGTCATTAATTGAGAATCATTGTGTTTTTATGTCAAAAATGCCCCTTGAAATGCCATTTCCAAGAAAGTTTGGAGGTTGTAAACAATTGACATATCTCTTGTACATATATTACACGAAATTGCATTTTGAGGGGGAAGAAAGCTCTCAGCGAAAACACTGGGTTTTCTTAAAACATGGCCTGGAGTAAAAAGCTTTTTAAAATTAAAATGTTGAAAATTTGACGTTAAATGTGTTTTTTCTCAGCCCCACTATTGATGATCTGTTTTATTGTGTATGTATGTTTACAGATGATTATAATCATGAATGTCCCTGAAGATTATGAAGCAGGACAGAAAAGTGTTGTGGAGCATTGGAATTATAAAGGATTATTGGAATTAGAAACAGATTTCTGTAAAAACCATGCACATGTTGAAAGACTTTATTTAAAAAGGAATAAATTAAGAACACTGGTAAATAAATTAATTTTAAAAAAAAAAAAAAATATCAACTAGTCAGTATACAGACTGAACAAAAAAAATAGGATTAAATGAATGTGAAAAATAATTTGCTTGCCTAAATTTTGGTTTTATATTATTGCCTGTCAAGAAAAAAAATTGATCAGGCTATTTTTATACACAAAGATATTCAACTTTTGTGTGAAAACATTTATCTTTCTACATCAATTTAAACCAAGAAAACAAAAATAATAAAAAAAAAACCCAGCTTGTTTTTGAATCTTTAAGAATAATGAAAGAAGAAATATACGTGAATCAAACAAAATTATATTGTAGTAATTTTATTTTAGCCAAAAGAAATTGCCCTATTAACCAGTCTGGTTGAATTGTAAGTATAAATGCATTTTATGCCTTCAAAGATTTTGATATCATCTTGCAAAATTACCTCAAATTCATCTGAGCATGCTGTAAGATTTGTAAGAAAATGAGGTTTTGTGGAATTTCAATATTTGTGTATGCGAGGCCTTGTTTTTTTTTACATTCTATAAAATTGTCTAGGTACACTTTGTTAGTCCTGACAATTGAGAAACAGGCTTGAAAGATTATGAAGATTCTTTTTGGCCCCAGCTGGAATTCAACTGTTGATAAAAATTGTGATCTCTGTAAAGTTACGGCGCTACACATGCCGATATCAACAGGAACAGATCTTTGGGATATAAACCTATATTTCAAGTTTCATCAAAATTAGATCAAAATTGTGACCTGAAGAGTGCCCACAAACAAAATGTGAATGGACGTCCAAATTGTACAGGGGCACCAACAGTATACAGTACATCCACACGAAAATGTGGTTTAAAACAAAGTCATGGATATCCTATTTGCGTCACTGTATCAAGTTTATTATGACTTGGATCTCATCAAAGTTTATTTTATTCAAATGGTTTTAGATTCCTCTCTTTATCTTTATTTGGATTCACATGAAAATATGAGCGTAAATGCATTACATTATTTTAAATAGATACGTTCCTGGCAATGAAATCCAAGAACTGCCTCCAGGTATTTTATTCTTTTTATTAACATAAATTTGAAGCAGGAGAGTTTCTATTTTCTGTAAGAAAATTAAATATGTCTATTAAGAGAAGCCATAATATATGAGTTGATAATATAAGGTTAATATGTACTTGCTTTCACGCATGATATAAGGAGTTGAACGATAAATAAAGTTTTAGTTCTTTCTGCGGTGATTTTTTAGCCAAATTTTATCTTGCAGAGATTGGTGATATGAAAAATTTGAAGTTTCTGGATGTGAGTTCAAATTACATTGAACATTTACCAAGAACTATTGGTCAACTACATAAACTTCAAAAACTTGTAGTTTCTATCAACAAATTACGTATACTGCCTAAAGGTAATATATATTTCATTTAAATGTTTATATCATATTTTATTCTTAAAAAGATATTCTCTTAATCTCTTGTAATGGCTAAGTGTAAAGAATGTGTAACCAGGTATTGTTGCTATCTGATTTATTGTTTGCATTTGGTGGTGGTGGCCAAGTTTATTATGCTGCTCTTTATACAGATTGAATGGAATAAAAATTTGTTACTTGGGCAGGAGGAGAACATTACATATCTTTCTTTGATTTCCAACTGTCAAAGAATTGTTCACCAGTACTTGCATTGTCAAGATGTCCATAGAAGAATATTAGCATTGACTTGTTTTCTCTTATTTAACAGAGATGGAGCAACTGGTGGGCCTGGAAACTTTCGAGGCTATACATAATAATTTGCACATATTTCCATCCCAGTTATGTCAGTGTAAAAATTTACAAACATTGTGCTTGGACTGTAATAACCTAAAGTTTATACCAAGACAAATAGTTAAATTACAAAGACTGAAAACCTTATCTATTAGTGGAAATAAGTTGTTATCTCTTCCTTATAGTAAGTATTTTTGAAAACCAGTAATATTTCTTATGCCTCATTTTCTTTTTAAATAATTTCCTTTTTAAAATCCATAGCCTTTGAGGACTGATTTTTATAGGGTTACCAAAGCAAAGTTTTACCTCAAATATACCTGGTTTAAAAATTAGAGATCAATGCTTATAGAAGAAGAATAGAATGAAAATATGTGTACTAATATTAACACAGACATTAAACACAACACTTGAGATCAGCCAATGCTGAGCCATTGCTGATAAAGCTAAAATACCAATTATTTATCCACTTGAAAAAGTGACATTGTTAAAACAAATTTAAGCTAAGCAGTACATTGTGTTACATAAGATAATCAATCGGAGATAAAAGTTTATGAATGTCTATAATAATTTGTTGTTTATATTATTACAGCATTGTTACAGATGTCAAGTTTACAAAATATATATGTTGATAATAATCCATCATTGTTTGTTTTTCCTTATGGTGCATCATATGGTAATTACAGGTAAGTAGTACATTTTTAATATCAATCCGCATTAATTACATTTAAATGTTTATATTTCAACGTGAATTAAATTGTGTTGAAACAAGACCAGACAGGTTTTATAATTATTGATGTACATAGAAGTATTGATGAAATTAACCTAGGGGCCCTGTTTCAAAAAGTTACCCAAAGATATGCATGATACATGTATGTATATTAGATAGAGTTGTATCGTAAAAAGTTTGATTAACATGTAAGCAATTTAAGTATTGTGAAATATCGCCTACTCTTGGCTTTTTTTTTCTTTCATAATATGTGAAGATGTGGTACACACCCGATTTGTGAAGACGAACATGAATTTCTAACTGTAAAGATAGAACAGCAAGGATGTATTTCTAAACTTTACTTAGGACCAGATATGAAAGAATTGAATCAACCATACTCAAAAAATGTTCCTCATCTTCTTGAACTTTCTCTTCGAATATTATCAATATGGACTGCTGATCAACACAGTAAGAATTCTAAAATTTAATTTAAACAAGCCATCATTGAGGCTAATGTCCTCGTTTCAATCCCATAATAGATAGACAACACATATTAATTAATTGCACATCTTTTTGTAAAGCATCAAGCAGAAAATGCTCATGATTCAGCTTGGTTGTGGTTTTGATGTAGTGAAACTAAACTATATCATTTTGCTTCAAGGACTCAACCAATTAAATTCCTTATCGCTCTGATTAAGCAGAGCAGAAACTAAGTCAAGGTATGGATGTTATGAAACTAGACACTAAGTTTCATCACTCTCACTTAAAATAGCATTATGTAAGAGCAAAATCTGCTTATTACAGGTCTTTCTTTAGGCCTGAGATGTTATCTAAGTAATCAATTAGACATTAATTAATATATCCAGACCATAATAAACTCTTGATGTCAAGGCTAGCCTTCGATGTTGGCGGATTAAAATCCTATATGCCGCTTAATGGCCGTTGATAATTAAATCAATCAAGTGGATAATCGAGACTATGCTGTTTATATTAATGATTTGAGTAATGATGACCGAGGCTATGTGAATATTTCAAATGCTTTTTTCTCGGCTAATAGTGGATCAATTTGACTGAAATTTTCAGCAAATTACCTTTACACTATCTAGTTTTTAACTATTATAGTGAGAACTGCCATCTCTTTATCTTATCTCCCATAATGTAACTTTAATTAGAATCAAAGTTATCATGTCCCGAAGTATCAACTAATTCTCTTCTTAGCGTAAGCAGAAAATGCCCTTCTTTGAACTCCATCATGGCCCTAATAAACGCCCCAAACAAGTTTGAACATTCTAGATTCGTCCGTACATCAACAATTTGTTTTTGGACACTCTACACCGTAATTTCGATTGAGTTCAAATTTTGTAAAAATCAGACCAAAACTGGCCGCCCCATGTACCCAAATAGTGTAAACATATGGCATATCACGGTTGTGGACACTCTAGAGGTCACAATTATGGTATGATTTTGATGAAATTTGAAATTTATGTTTATAACCCAAATATCTTTATTTTTTTGATATTCGTGCATATCAGATCTAGAGTGTAACTCCCTGAATTATGGCCCCTGATTGTTTGAGAAATCACAGTTTGTATTCAATTTTAAAAAGCATTTAAATATATCACCGTTATACATCAATCAAGGTTGAGTTCAACTTCACGTAAAACTCTGACACAAACTGCCAGAAAAAATGGCCACACTTTGTAGTTTAAAAGTTTGTAATTACCAAGGTTGTGGATGCTCAGACTCTTAGAAGTCACAATTTTTGTCCAATTTTGAGGAAACTTAAAATATATGTTTATGTCCCAAAATCTTTGTTCCTTTTGCTAATTGGGCATATACCATAGCTTCCTTGATTATGGCCACTGATGGTATAAAAATCACGTTTTTACCTTGTGGACCCTTTAGAGGTCCCAAATTTTATTCAATTTAAAACAAGCCAACAGTGAGGCTGATGTCCCCCGCCGAAATCCCAAAATAAATAGATGACACATATTAATTAATCGCACATTTATTTTTTTCAAAAGTATCGAGCAATCAAACTGTACATGAAGTGTCATCCAAAAGTCATCCACGCTTGACAAAAGGGCCCCTCTGGCCAAGGGAAAGGGCCCTCGTGTCTGAGTCAATTGTTTCTTTCCACTGTTACTGTCGAATCCATTACTGAATGAGAATGCAGTCATTGTATTGGCATAAAAATCATCAATCAAGATGAACCTAAGTTATCTTGTCCCAAAGTATCAACCAATCAAATTGCTTATCTCTGCCTACCCTAAGAAGAAAATGCTCATCTTCGAACTCCATCAAGGCATTGACCTAATAAGCATACACGCCAATTTTGAACATTTTAATGCAATTCGAAGGAGAGTTATTGTGTTCCAAAGTCTCGGCAAATCAAATTGCTTATCACTCTGCTTACCCTGAGCAGAAAATGCTCATTATCGATCTTAGTCAAGGTATTACTGTAATGAAACTATACACCAAGTTTCATCACTCTCACTTAATTAGAACTAAAGTTATCGTGTGTCCGAAAGCATCAACCAATCAAATTGCTTATCTCTGCTTACCCTAAGCGGAAAATGCTCATCTTCGAAGTCCATCACACGCATTGACCTAATAAGCATATACACCAAGTTTGAACATTTTAACTCAATAAGAAGGAGAGTTATTGTGTTCCAAAGTCTCGACCAATCAAATTGCGTATCACTCTGCTTACCCTGAGCAGAAAATGCTCATTATCGAACTTAGTCAAGGTATTACTGTAATGAAACTATACACCAAGTTTCATCACTCTCACTTAATTAGAACTAAAGTCATCGTATCCTAAAGCATCAACCAATCAAATTGCTTATCTCTGCTTACCCTAAGCAGAAAATGCTCATCTTCGAACTCCATCAAGGCATTTACCTAATAAGCATATACACCAAGTTTGAACATTTTAACTCAATAAGAAGGAGAGTTATTGTGTTCCAAAGTCTCGACCAATCAAATTGCGTATCGCTCTGCTTACCCTGAGCAGAAAATGCTCATTATCGAACTTAGTCAAGGTATTACTGTAATGAAACTATACACCAAGTTTCATCAATCTCACTTAATTAGAACTAAAGTTATCGTGTCCCAAAGCATCAACCAATCAAATTGCTTATCTCTGCTTACCCTAAGCGGAAAATGCTCATCTTCGAACTCCATCAAGGCATTGACCTAATCAACACATACACCAAGTTCGAACATTCTAGCTCAATTAGGAAGAGAGTTATCGTGTCCCAAAGTATCAACCAATCAAATTGCTTATCTCTGCTTACCCTAAGCGGAAAATGCTCATCCTCGAACTCCATCAAGGCATTGACCTTATAAACACATACACCAAGTTTGAACATTCTAGCTCAATTAAACGTTATCGTGTCCCAAAGCATCAACCAATCAAATTGCTTATCTCTGCTTACCCTAACCGGAAAATGCTCATCTTCGAACTCCATCAAGGCATTGACCTAATAAACACATACACCAAGTTTGAACATTCTAGCCCAATTAGGAAGAGAGTTATCGTGTCCCAAAGCATCAACCAATCAAATTGCTTATCTCTGCTTACCCTAAGCGGAAAATGCTCATCTTCGAACTCCATCAAGGCATTGACCTAATAAACACATACACCAAGTTTGAACATTCTAGCTCCATTAAGAAGAGAGTTATTGTCTCCCAAAAAGTGTGACGGACGGACAGACAGACGGACAGACAGACGGACAGACAGACAGACAGACGGACGAACCCATTTTAATAGTCCCCTGCTTTCTTCGAAAGGCGGCGGACAAAAAGTTAAAATTTATCACTGTTACACCACTTACACCCTAATGACGATCGAGTTCAAATTTCGTTAAAATCAGACCAAAACTGCCTGACAAAGTGGTGACTCATTGTGCACAAATAGTGTATACTGGTATAAGTATGTGATACCAAGATTGTGGACCCACTAGAAGTCCCCATTGTTATCAGATTTTGATGAAGCTTAAAATAAATGTGTATGTCCCAAAGATCTTGGTTCCTTTCGCTATTTGCAGATATCAGACCGTAACTTCCTGGATTATGGCCTTTTTGATTGTACAAAATATTATTTCTTTAGCTTGTGAATTAGCTAGATGTCACAATTTTTTAACCGATTTTAAAAACCATTTAAATGTATCACCATTCCACCATAATGAAGGTTGAATTCAAATTTCGGAATGATCGATATACGAATGACCACTCTTTGTACCCAAATTGTGTATAAGTATGTAATACGAAGGTGGACCCTCTGGGTCACAATTTTTATCCGATTTTGATAAAACTTAAAATATATGTTTATATCCCAAAGATCTCAGTCCCTTTTGTTTTTTCGGCGAATTTCAGATCGTCACTTTATGGAATATGGACTCTTATTGTACGAAAAATCGCTTTTGTTTTTAGCTTGTTCTCTATCCATCTCTTTCAAAATGTGAGCAACTGCAGATTTTTGTTGAGATTAAACTTGCATTATGCAAGAGCAAAATCTGCCTATTACGTGTCTTCTTTAGGCCTGAAATGTTATCTAAATTATTAATTAGACATTAATTAACTTATCCACACGATAATAAACTCTCGATGTCAAGGCTAGCCTTCGGTGTAAGCTGGATTAGATTCAAATATGCCGCTGAACGGCCATTGTAATTAAATCACAACATTGGATAATCGAGACTATTCTGTTTTTATTAATGATTTTAGTAATGATGACCGAGGCTATTCAGAAATTTCACGCACTCCGTTCTCGGCCTATAGAGGATCAATTTGACTGAAATTTTCAGCAAATTACATTTACACTATATAGTTTTTAACTATTACAGTGAGAACTGCCAACTCTTTATCTTATCTCCCATAATGTATCTTTAACAAGATCACAAACTCTAAACTTCGGGGCAATAATACCTGTAAATGTAATAATTAATTTATTGTTTCAGGTTTGGTTAAAAATTTGGAATCTCATCTGCCAAGAGAACTGTGCAGCATACTTGATACAGCATCAGGAATATGCTTTGACTGCCAAAAGACTTTGTATACCAGTGCATTTCCACTGATATTGAGGGCAAAACAATCTGAAACTTTGTATGATATAATATTTTACTGCTCTCAGAATTGTCTGTTTAAGTGTTCCGATGATCTGAAGTTAGCTGCAATTTATCCATTTACACCAAAAAGATAAAAATGGATAAAATTTTATTAAATGTTGTTATTCTTTTTGCTGACTTTCCAGATTGAACAATATGTATGTATTTCATTGAAACAGTAAGTCCGAAAATAAAATATTCGTTTGTGATTTTGATTATGAAAGGGGGGTTAACAGCCTATATGGATGTTATTATAGCGTTATAGTGTGTTCTCGGTACAGTATTGAAAGAAAACTTTCCCATCATCATGGTATAATTATAAAGGCTGATCAAATTTCAGTCTGCTAGAGAAAGTGCTTGGCTAGGAATAGCATCTTGTCATTCTAATAGGATGAAAAAAACAGGACCTATATATGCAGTGGTGTAGCGAGGGGAGGGGGTTCACGGAAACAGTTCCACGCTTCCCCAAAAATTAAAAGCTCAGTACACTAGCCTACATATTATGCATTGCTATTTGAATTTTCTCACCCCATAGGCCCTCCATTCCATTATGTTATCATTCTTCCACTTCACTGTGGTCTTAAAACTTTTACAAAACAGGCGAAATTGGCAGACAGACTGTAGATCAGTGATTGTGCGGTGAAGTTTTGAACCGCACTCTGAGAAAATGTGGAAACTATGTGATCCCAACTGAGTATTCACTATTGTCTACTGGTACATTCATAGCAGGGGACTATTAAAATGGGTTCGTCTTTCGGTCATTCAGTCCGTCCGTCACACTTTTTGGGACACAATAACTCTCATTCTAATTGAGCTAGAATGTTCAAACTTGGCATAGGTGTTTATTAGTTTGATGCCTTGATGGAGTTTGAAGATGAGCATTTTCTGCTTAGGGTAAGCCGAGATAAGCAATTTGGTTGGTTGATGCTTTGGGACACGTTAACTTTAGTTCTAATTAAGTCAGAGTGATGAAACTTCGTGTATAGGTTCATTACATCATTACTAGGCTTGCCTAAGTTCGATAATGAGCATTTTCTGCTCAGAGTAAGCAGAGCAATAAGCAATTTGATTGTTCAAGACTATGAAACACAATAACTCTCCTTCTAATTGAGGTAGAATTTTTAAAATTGCTTTAGGTGTTCATTCCTATTTTTTCATGTGTTTCAAGGTGTACCATTGGCAAACAAAGGTTGAGAACCACTACTCTAGATTCTGTCCCATCTCTGATCCTCTTGTTTACAAGAATTTGCTCCCAGCTAAAACCTAAATGCCATAAAATTGTTTCAGAGGTAGACACCCATCCTCACCCTATGCACAAACCACCCCCTCACAATGATAATGATTAATCTACTGGTCTTATGTATTCATGCAAAAGAACCATTTGCTGTTGGAATTCTAAGAGAAGCTGAAAACATTGCTGTCTAGGCAAAATTTCGGACATAGCAAAATTTCATTTCATTTCTATAATTTATAGGAGCCTATTTGGAAAATGCTAGATCGGAGACGGTCCTGCGCATATTATTATGACTTCATTATATGTGGATTGTAGATTAAGGTCAGGATTAAATTTGGCCCAGCGTTATGGTAAGCACTAGGGCTAGCTGTGTTTACATCTGGAGACTTTGACAAAATCTACAGGTCCTAGCCCTTACCCTAACCCACAATCTATATATGGCGTCATCATATATGTGCTAAAATGTGCAGGACCATCTCCGATCTAGCGTTCTCCAGCCTATATTTATTCCATCGATTACAAATACATTTTGAAATTTACGGGTCAAATTCAAACAAGAAACTCCGAGACAAATATTACAATCTACATGTATATCATTATTCATATGGTTCAAAAATAGGTGAAAATCATTTTTTGTGTACATTCTATTCTGATATTAGTTTAAATTAGATCATCATTATTTAGATCTATTCCAAATAGAATTTTTATTTATGGCGGACTAGGCTACTGAGGAAGACTTGATTGACTCGATAGGTCTTGCCTTGCGTTTTCTCCATATACCACATACGGTAAACTGGAAATAATTAGTAAAATAGCCACAGAAGACGCTCTTTTGTAATTGCCACAATCGGGTTTATTTTTATTTTTCGTCACACGGAGGCTGCCATCTTGGATATAAAATTTTAGAATAATACAAATCTGTTTTTATATGAAATACGCAGTATTACGTATTGACTTATTTTCCACTCACAGAAGATGTTAAACATATTAAGAGCATACCTATGTTATAATATGTATATAACTTTAACTTTTAATGAATAAAAAACAATAACAAAAAATTTTTACTTTTCACTTTCTCTTTTACTCTCCATGTTTATTTCTTGAATGAAATATAGATTTACCAGCTCTAGCAGACAACAATTTTTTTTTATGTGCGATTTCGAAGGGTTTGTATTACATTTGTAATTGTTTAATGTTGGCATCACATGTTCCACTAAATACCGAACTCTTGGAAGTTTCAAATAGCAATCTATTTGACAACTGAAGAGGTATTGTAGTTTTCAACAAGAACAGAACGTTTTTGGTTTCATGACTCATACTCTGATACACCGGTACCTATAACCTTTCAAAGTCCTTAACTTATTAATCATTCCTTGGCATTTACTTTATTCTAGTTTGCTACTCCACCAAGAATCAGGATAGACTTTGTTTGATTTTTTATCGGTCTTTCACTATACCAATTATTAGTCAGATGCAGCATTAGATGATATCCCTACCTGTGATTTAGTGATTGTGCATCCAAATTCTAAATTAGGCCTAGTTGTGATACTGAACACTGGAACTGTAAGCCCTATGTCAGACATTTTATAAATCATTATGATTTGTACACATTACAGTTGATGGTAGTCATTTCGAAGAGTTTAGCAGACAATTGTGATAATGACTTGCTCAAATTGGATTTTCGATAATTAGGTGAGATTAATTTTTAAGGTGATTTTGAATGATATTACCGATAAAATTAATTAGATCTATGGTAATTTTTTTTTTTAATTGGAATTTCGATAATTAGGTGAGGTTAAGTTTTAAGTTCATTTTGAATGATATTACCGGTAGGGCCTATATAAAATCAAATATGGTAAATTCTTTTCTTTTTTATTGATAGAGTCTCATGTTTGATGTTAAAATATGTAAAATAAACTTGTAAAAATAGTTATGTTTATTTTTCTCATCCAATTTTTTTTAATAAAGATTTATATTATGAGAAATCTGAAAACTATTTTTTTTTTCAAGAGATTATTATCTGCTACTTGTGGAGTCATCACCCTTGAGTCCTTGACATAAAAGAAATACAGTCTAATTAATACAGACATTTTATAAATCCTTATGATTTGTACACATTAAAGTATTTAAGGAATTAAGTTGATGGTAGTCTTTGCAAAGAGTTTAGCAGACAATTGCGATAATGACTTGTTCAAATTGGATTTTCGATAATTAGGTGAGTTTGAGTTTTAAGGGGATTTTGAATGATATTACCGGTATATAAGATTAATTATGGTTTTTTTTTTATACCGTATAAATGGAGTCTCATGCTTGATGTGAAAATATGTTAAAAATTTAAAAACAATGATGTATATTTTTCTCAACCAATTTTATTATCATTAAAGATTTTTATATTATGAGATATCTGAAAACTTGCGGTTTTCTAATTAGATATTAAACAATTAAAATAGCATTATGCAAGAGCAAAATCTGCTTATTACAGGTCTTTCTTTAGGCCTAAAATGTTATCTAAATAATCAATTAGACATTAATTAACATATCCAGACCATAATAAACTCTTGATGTCAAGGCTAGCCTTCGATGTTGGCGGATTAAATTCCTGTATGCCGCTTAATGGCCATTGATAATTAAATCAATCAAGTGGATAATCGAGACTATGCTGTTTATATTAATGATTTGAGTAATGATGACCGAGGCTATGTGAATATTTCAAACGCTTTGTTCTCGGCTAATAGTGGATCAATTTGAGTGGAATTTTCAGCAAATTACCTCTACACTATCTAGTTTTTAACTATTATAGTGAGAACTGCCATCTCTTTATCTTATCTCCCATAATGTAACTTTAATTTGCATATAAGGCCATGAAAAGATTGTACTGTTATATCCTCCACCATAAACAGTTGTTCTGTTGTTTTGTAGGAAAACTCAAAATTAAATAATGTATATTTACCTGTCCAGACTGTCCCATTGTAAAGGGTTACAGATTTTGTTCTTTTTTCTGTCATGACTAATCTATTGTGTTTTTTTAGAGATGACTCTGATGAGTGTTACTAAAGATTTTGAATCAAGGCAGAAGAGTGTTGTACAACATTGGAATTATAGACCCAATGGTTTATTGGAGTTAGGAACAGATTTCTGTAAGAAAAATGCACATGTTGAAAAACTAGATTTAAAAAGAAACCAATTAAAAACACTGGTAAATGTACCATATTTTTATATATTCAATCTCAGAAACCTCAAAACTTGTAAAACCAGTTTTTGTAAAATGGTAAAATGAATAATACTACACATATATTACTAATTAAATTTAAATACTGACATATTGAAAAAATAATTAATACTAATTAAATACTGACATATTTTCATTTTTTTTTAAAAAAAACTGTTCTTTTTTAATTAACAAGCTAGATTTGCAAACTTAACAACAGTGTCACCTATTTAAAACTGATCTTTGGGCTGAATAAAAGATATTTTTTGATGCCTTGGTGAAAACATCATAAATCTTTATATATTAATTTATTTCTAGCCCAAAGAAATTATCTTATTAACTTGCCTGGTTGAATTGTAAGTATCTGTATTGCATGCTTTCCTGGGACTTATTTCTTGAAATATTTAAGGAATATTTTTCATTGGTTGACTTTTTAGTAGATTCAAAGCAATAAAAGAGAATTGTCCTAAGATATTTTAAATTGAATGACATAGAAATAAGCCTCTGAAGTGGAATAATACTATTAATAAATAATATAATGATACTAGTCTATCTTTGGTACTGATTTCAATCCTAACACAATTCATTCAGTATTTATAAAAGATTTATAATTTGATATATTTTAAAACTGTAAAGTATATATTTAGTTGTCCCCATAATAACTGCACTATAATACATCCAGTAATTTTGTTTTTTAAACAGATGTATTTCTGGCAATGAACTACAAGAATTACCACCAGGTGAGTATTCCTTTTGTTTAAAATACAAAAATATTTCTTGTACCGACAAGCATTCTAGTCTTCTAGTACTACCCAATGTTGTGATTGTAGAAAATATGTACTATTTTTTTCAACAAAATTCAAACCATGGACCTTATAAGGTCCATGATTCAAACTTAACCCTGCCAATGCAATTGAGTGTTGGAAAGTACTTTATACAAAGCAAAACCTACTGTACGTAGCTGTTAATATTGATTTTAAATGTTTAATGTACAGATTTGCTGCTGGTGGGCTTATAGACGGCCTTACTAGGCCCCATATATGTTTTACATTATTTTCATCAATTTTTTTATATTTGCAGAGATAGGTGGTATGAAAAACTTGAAGTTTCTGGATATTAGTTCAAATTACATTGATTATTTACCAAAAACTATAGGTCAACTAGATAAACTCCAAAAACTTGTAGTTTCTGTCAACAAACTACGTATACTGCCTAAAGGTAATAATATATATTTCATTTAAATGTTTATATAATGTTTTATCATTGAGAAAAACATTCTCTTATGTATGCATAGTTACTTTAAAGTGCACATAAAATGGCCCAGAAAACTTCTCTATGTGAGCAGTCCATGGTTATTTTATCCACTTTACGGCAAATTCACATCAATCCGACTAAAATTAAATCAGCTATCTTCATTAAAAGTCGTAAAAATAGACCTCCCGTAAAAACGACTTTGCCAATTATTGAAAACACTCTTAATCCCCTCAGACGCCAGTGACGTCACAGTGACCGAATGCATATTCGGAATGTTTATTCCTTAATTACCTATATACAGCCGGCGTGTGTATTCATTAACGCCTGACTGATTCCTTAATCCCCCTAATTAAATAAAACAATTGACTACGGAATAATTTGTTTTATAATTCAATTTAATTCAAGATCCAATTTAGAATTTGTTTCATAATGTACGGTCGTTCTGTTTTCTCACGGCAGCGATTTTAATACACTCTACCATCGTATACAGTTTAAACGATTCGAGATACATTTTCGTCAGAAGTTTATTGTTCGAACTTAGAACCCGTTTCATTATGTACGGTCGTTCTGTTTACTCACGGCAGCGATTTTAATACAATCTACCATCGTGTGCAGTCCAAACGATTCGAGATACATTTTCGTCAGAAGAGTATCGTCGTTCTAATTTAGAATTTGTTTCATAATGTACGGTCGTTCATTTTCACACGGCAGCGATGTCATACACTCTCCTATGTGTGCAGTCCCATCTATTCGAGATACATTTTCGTCAGAAGAGTATTGTGGTTCGAATTTCCCCGAGTAAAAGATGTGGTCACGCAAAATATATCATAAATTTCAAACATGATTGAAACGCGATTTGTAAATGACGATCCGTTATCGACGTACGGTGCCTTTATTTCTGCTTGCGAATTTGACTTTATTACTCTGAAATAGACCGTAAAAATGAAATACGAAGAAATATCTCAGTATACGTTAGAATTAACAGATTGAGAAGGGTCACCTAACTATCTATGTGTATCGCAAGTGTAGTGTCGTTAATACCTGTAATTAATCAATCAGACTAAATTTGAACAGTGATTGGGTCATAAAGTAATTTAGAATGTTGATTAGGTAATTATCTTTTTCTTTGCTCACCGATGTTTTTGTAATAAAGTAGCCTCGTATTATTTGTTGATTGGTGTTTAAACAACATCTAAATATAAATCCTTCGATGGAGATACGTTTCTGATAAGATAAGGTTATAATGTCTAACATCATTTAACTTTTTTTTATAAAGAATACAAGTATTTTACAATTAAATTGACAGTTTAATCACTCACCAAACGGCACCAGGAACTCCACAAGTGTATTTGATATTCATTATTACAAATTGATCTGGCCGGCGTAACAAAAAATGATAATTAACCTTCTAAATTAGAACCACAATACTGACGAAAATGTATCTCGAATCGTTTGGACTGCACACGATGGTAGATTGTATTAAAATCGCTGCCGTGAGAAAACAGAACGGCCGTACATAATGAAACAAATTTTAAAATAGATCTTGAATTAAAATGTATTACAAAACAAATTATTCCGTAGTCAATTGTTTTATTTAATTGGGGGGGATTAAGGAATCAGTCAGGCGTTAATAAATACACACGCCGGGTGTGTATAGGTAATTAAGCAATCGTTCGTAAAATGTTCACTGCATATCACTGTTGTGACTGTAGGTTGCCAATCAGGATTTGAATTGTTTACAAACGCATTCCAATTTTTCCGTACGATTTCATCGTTGGGAAATTTATGAAACGCCGGTACATTATTCCCCTTTCCCTTGCTGGGATTTCCACAACTCTCAATAACACAACGGTAATATGGCATCTTGAAATACACTCGGTAATATTCTAGTCACAAATATATAATCTATTACAACCCAAGACGAGAAAGGTCGGCTTTTACTACTACTACTACTTGGTGTTTAACGTCTGCTTCCACATAAGTGATATCGCTTTTGTCGGCTTTTGAAAATGCTTTGACTATTATAGTATAGTGATATGTAGCTTACGTGTTAAATTACGAATTAATGATTACGCCAGTCAAATGTTAATTGGACCGACAAATACACACGTGTTAACTGGCGGTGTGTATACAGTGATATATCGTACAGATAGTGCTATATTGTATAGATAATGTGTATAGATTATGTGTAGTGCCTGTGACGTCACCAGCCAATCAACCGGATAAAGGTTGTAATTGAAAATTTGAAAACCGTTTTTGGCTGTCTGATGTTTAAACGTTAATATCTCAATTAATTTTAATCAGATTGGAGTGAACTTGACGTAAAATGAATGTAGTAACCCTTGGCTATCATTATATGCAATTAAAAATCATTATTTTATGTGGTCTTTAAGTTTACTTCTGGCAACATTTCGATTAGGGTTATCAAGCACAGCAAAGAAGCTTATTTTTACATCACAAAAACTCATTAAAACTCTTTGCCTTCCTTGACAAAGCCGTTCGTGAGTGTAATTTTCATTGCCTGGTAATTCTATGCTTTTACATTTTATATATGTGCAATTTGTTTTCATTCTTTTCTTTCAGAGATGGAGGAATTGGTTTCCCTGAATACATTTGAGGCTGTCAGTAACAATCTACATGTTTTTCCCTTGCAGTTATGTCAATGCACAAAGTTACAAACACTGTGTTTAGACCATAATAAGTTAAAATTTATACCAAAACAAATAGTTAAATTAGAAAGACTGAAAACCTTATCCATAAGTGGAAATAAATTGTTATCTCTTCCCCTAGGTAAGTTCAAAAAATTCAAAGCCTGTTATCTATCAAATTTAATTTGCATGTACACTTATGTTATTACCAATGTCATCTGCCCAAACTTGCTGTAGCGATGTTGCTTGCAGATGGGGTGGGGCTGGATGGTTTGTCATTGAGTCAAGTGGCATGGTTTCGATTCCCCACTTGTACGTCACAAGGGTTGGGGATGAATGGTTGGCACGTGCGCATTGTATCTTAAGGTCTGTCATTGAGTCAAGTGGCATGGTTTCGATTCCCCACTCATATGTCACAAGGGGTAGGGTAGGCTCCGAACTGCAAAAGACCACTAAGCGCAAGCAAATTATTCAAATAAAAAATGAACCATATGTTAGTCTCGAAATCACAGTATGTGTATAGCGATAGCCTGAGTTATGGCCCTTGATCACTTTGTAAAATCTTGTGGATGCTGTCAAGGCTACTAAAGTTAATATCCAATTGACTTTAAATTTATACTCCATGTTAAAGGTCTTTAGACGAGGAATCCTTTTGATTTTCCCCGATTTCAAATTTCGGGAAAATCGAAACAAAACTGCCCTACAAAATGACCACTCCCTGTACGCAAATAGTGTAAGTGTATGTAATACGAAGGTTGTGGACGCTCTAACTAGGTCACAATTTTTGTCCAAGTTTGATTAAACTTAAAATATATGTTTATATCCCTAAGATCCTAGTTCCTTTTGATAATCACACATTTCAGGCTGTAACTTCCTGGATTATGGCTCCTGATTGTATGGAATTTCATGTTCTTATTTTTTGGTTTGTTCTCTATCCATCTCTTGCAAATTGTGGGTGCATCTTGCATGGAAACTGCTGGTTTCCAATTTGGTTGGAAGCAATGGAGCATGAAAGCCATGAAGCCTAGAGAATATTAATTAAAAAGACCTTGGAAACCTGTCAAAATTCAGAAGAGAAGATCTGGCCTTGATTTCAGAAAACATTCCTAGACTTTAATCAACTTTTAATCACTTTATAAATTAAAAAGGCCACATTTTAGTTAAGATAAGGTGAACAATTTTGAGTAAATTCTTAACTTAAGTCTGAGAATGCTTTGTGAAACTGGGGCCAGGAGTTATGTTCAGTTGCATGAAAACAGAATACATGACAAAGTTTATAAATGGAATTTTCAACACTTAATGAGATCATTCTTTGAGGCATAATTAAGAATTTTTTTGACTTTTTGTACTGTACACTTCCAATGCACTTCACAGAGTTATCTTCTTCCTTTCACATTTTTAATTTGCTCACAATAATATTAGAATCTAGCGCAGATAACTTTGCTGCTGGTAGGCATATAGTGGGGGCTAGAGTTATTGCATATTTGGAAGTTACGAATAATGAAATAGAATATAATAAGTACTCTTTTTTCTTGTATTACAGCATTGTTACAGATGTCAAGTTTACAAAATATGTGTGTAGATAATAATCCATCATTGTTTGTTTTTCCTTTCTGTCAATCATCGGGTAATTTCAGCTCTGGGTATGTAATTTGTTAGATTTTTTGTCTCAACATAAAGATTGGGTGATCGAAGTTTGTAGAGTATGTATGTGTTACCAAGAAATTGTGTAATATATGACGAAATTTTAATGTAGATGAATAAAAATTGCATGAAGTTCTTACCGCAAAATATATCATCAAATCTGTATGAATTTCATATGCACTTTCAAATTGATAGGCCCCTTGTTTCTCTTTGTGGAATCTTGTGAACGCTCTCTCAACATGTTATGGTCCTTGCTTACTTTGTAGAAAGTGAAAGTGAAAGTCACTAACTGACTATCTCAAATCTATCCTTTCTTTTGATTATGGCGACAATTTCTGATAAATAGTTATATCATTATTTCCGTTGATTATGTCATATAATTTGTCTATGGGCCAATGATTTTTATATATTAAAAAGATTTTGCTTTTCATTTAAAATAAAGATTCATAATGGGACAACGTTTATGATCAACACAGACGGCTTGGCTGTTGTGGGCATATGTTTTGTTGTCTGGCAACCTATCTGGAATTTTGAAATCGTTTATGCATGACATGGACAACTTTTGTTTTTTGTGAGAATATTATTTGGGTCAGACAACCTATGTTTACCAGTATATTTTTGTTTTTCATATGAAGATTGGATGTTACACAACCAATTAGTGAAGATGATTTTCTCAAGTTGGTTGCAGTGTGATATTGTGACATAATAAATTCAGAACACTTTAAAGTTGATGTAACCTCAGGAAAGTAACTGACACAAATTCTAGGTATCGTTTGGTATAAGAAAATATTTCACCATTCATTCCCTGTAATTTATTTATTGGCAGAACAAAGTTGGCAGTTATGTCATACTTGCAAAGCTGAATTGTGTCTGATTTTCTAGAAAACAATTTTTTTTTTTAGATTATAGATTATACCTTGTCAGAAGCAATAAATTAAAAATGATATAAACAGTACATCCACATTCAACATGCCCCATGAACTCAGAATGATTGACACAGAAATGAAGCATGTGAATGTGTTTTAATTGCCTTTAATATCAGACAGGGTGGCCAACCTATACTGCCCATGAAGACAAGAATCTACACTGGATTGTCTTCAAGAACCACAATTATATCTCCTCTTTTCAATTCTGTAACAGGCCATTCATTGATATAGAAAGTCAAAAGGCTATATAATAGTGTCGATTTATTTGCTTATTTAACTAAAATCATGTTATATTCAATTTTTAATAAATTTTTAAAAATATCAGTTTATTATTGAACCATTTTTGGAATGATATTCAACCTTGAAAAATGATAGGTTTCAATGGTTTAATTAAAAATCTATATTTTGGATAGTCTTGTCACTCTGTATTTCATAATAAGAAGTCAACAAGCAGGTAGTAAAGCCAACAGTTGTGATTTGAAGATTTCATGTTTTAAATTGTCTTGGGCTGCTAGAAGTTAGTTGGAATACCTCCTGGAAATGTTTATATTCTATCTATTGTCAAAGTTAAATATTTTATAAGTATATTGAGGACAGTATGAAAAACCTGAAATGTACAGGTTAAATTTATAGAAAATATCTCTTTAATAATGATAACCATTGTGACAAATATGGCCTTGCAAGACTAAATATGATGTAATTCAGTCACAAGAATTTGTAGTACCAGTACAGAAATGATAAAATCAAAAACTATACCTTTTATACCTATATATATTTCCTGACGGCTACACCTACTTTAAATAATTTTTGTCTTCATTTTGAACTATATCTTGAAACAACGTCATCGGCCATTGGTGGACATGGTAAGATATGAAATAACCTAAATACAATATATATGAATTTTTAGGGGGACAATTAAACTGCTGGTGTATGGTTAGTCGACTGACAACCAGCTGCAACACAAATTGACCATGGCATATTTGATTGTCATAAGACATGCTGCAAAAACTGTATATTTTCAAACCAGGCAAAGTTAGAGAAAATTTAATGTCCACTCGACGCAAACTAGGTCATTTCGAACTAACATGTAATTCAATTTTATTTCAAAAAATCGCAAGCACGAAGGGGTCTTTAGCAGTGGGAGGAAACCGGAGTACCTGGAGAAAAACCCATGAGGTTGGACAGGCGACCCTACTCCATGTCACATACAAGCGGGGAATCAAACTCCTGCCACTTGACTCAATGATAGACCGTATGATCAATGTGCATGAGTTACCCATTCGCCCCCCCCCCCCAACCAAAGACATTGTCTACCGAACTGTGTTAATATGTTAGATCTTATGTAGTGATGAAAGTCTAGAACAAAAACAAAATAAAGATACCAGTTTAACTAAATTGACTCATGTTTAATCTTTTCAGGTTTTGTAAAATAAATATCAAACCTCAACTACCAAGAGAGCAGTATACAAGATATAATAGAACCATGAACATATGCTTTCACTGCCAAAAGACAATATATATTATTAGTGCATTTCCATTGATACTGAGTGTTAAACAGCCAAATTGAATTCAATATTCTGTTGATCTCAAGATTTTATTCATTTATATTTTATACAAAATAGATAAAAACCTATTCCAACCAAAGCATTTTGTTAGATTTCTACAATAATCATTGCTTTGAATTTGAAGCCAAAAAAAATGGGGAAATAACTTTACTGTATAACAAAAAATTATTGTTCTTTTATATTATCAATCTAATTAAAATATAGATCTATATTTCGTTTCGTTTTTTATACTTTCGATGGCCTACACTCATGTAGCTCTAACTAGTTATAGTGGAAGCTCACGTTCTATGACGTCAGGTATCAAGCACGGGACATTTGACCCGATAACGTCAGCCATTCGATTAACCAATTAGCGACCGCCACGCTTTTCAAAATCCACTTATGTTTTGTTATGATTTCTATCCGCTGGTGTTTATAGTATAGACGTCGTTGGCTGGTAATATCTACCCACAGTTCCACGCATGAAAAGGTCAAACGGTCGATTCGACAGACCATATGATTGGCTGACCCCTCATTTCAGCCAGAACACGAATTAAATAACAAGTCCTCCAGATCCAAGAGTAGTAAAGACAAGTAAAAATGAAATTTTGAACTATAAAAAACGAAACGAAATTGGATCTGTGTTTTAATCAGATTGTTATATTATGTAAGTACAGAGCATTTATTACCCCATAATGCAGAGGTATTGTCAAACATGACACCCCTCATAACAATAAAATAATCAATGTGGTTAACAACATTACAATGATGTTGCCTCATAACTTCTGTAGATCTATTTGCTGAAATGAAAAGGGGGTTTAATGTCCTACTCTTCAGGGCATAATGCCATATATTGCGCTATGAGGAACATTTTGACCAGACAGCAGCATTTCTGCCAATGTAACTTGCCAGGCTGTCCTTCCTGAACCACTCAACAGTTGAAACCAGTTGATTCAGGTATTGAATCAGTTACCTCATGTTTAGTGAGCCAGCAGCACCTTACTCACTTAGACATGTACGATCATTAGTATTTTCTGC
Organism: Patella ulyssiponensis; assembly: GCA_963678685.1. NCBI lineage: Eukaryota > Metazoa > Mollusca > Gastropoda > Patellidae > Patella > Patella ulyssiponensis. Next base: position 41,830,491 of record OY783228.1, on the reverse strand, counting down.
TTTGGTTATTTTTTCTCAATGCTATATAAAAAGATGAATGTGCAATTAATTAATATCTGTCAACTGTTTATTTTGGGATATCAGTCAGTATGATTAAAGGCCAGGTACTGTATAGCTAACCATTTGGGCATCCACCCCCCCCCCCCCCACATTTACAATTGAAATGTGATTTTGGCATGATTGTTGGCTGTAACGCAGGAAAATCAACAACAACCCACAGTAGCCCTAGTAACTTTATGTCAGCATCCTTTAGCAGCTGCATTTAAAGTAATAATTTCATATTTTTTCAAAGGAAGCCAAAACATAATTAGTTCTATGTTTTTTACGCTCCATAGGTTGTCAACTCGCTATTAAACGATCATAGGCATTATTCCCCACACTTAAAAATCATTGACACAAGAAATAATAACAAAATTACCCCCTTGTTTTTCCATTCCCACCATGGTATAGCTATCTTCCAATGTTTGAATTTGAAGTTGAAAAGGATATATTTGCCAATTTCTCAACTGGCAATTGTGAATTATTGGATTAATAGGATTATTCTTTAGCAAGGTATGACTGTTTATAGATACTATCTATTTTAAGGCTTTATTTTAATACATTTTAAAAATATAACTTAAATATATGAAATTGCAGCTTTAATGTATATCTCTCAAACAAGATTTACAATAAATTTTATATAAAAGTGATGCGTTTCTTTGCACTTCAATTTCAGTATAAGTGACCCTAAGTCAAAATGTAAATTATGTGAATCTAGTACCATTTTTGAAAATAATACATAAAGTACATGTATATTTGTTATCCTTATTTATTTTCTTGGTAAAAGTAGTAGTACATGGTTTTCTTGGTAAAAGTAGTAGTACATGGTTTTTCTCTACAGCATATGGTATGTAAACTTTTTACATTGCAACATTTATTTAATCAAAAAGCAATTTACTGTATATACATTGGAAATTGTATTAAAATTTATACAAATAATATATCACAAAAAGAAAAGAGAAAAATACTACTTTAATACAACATACAAGTACTAAATCTAAACATATTTTGGAAAATGGTTTTGCCCATGTCCTTTTCTATTAACTGCATTGAAAGCAACAATTTACATTGTTTGTTTCGTTTTAAATCTAAATAAATACATGTGTATAAAACACCACATTCAAGTGAATCTGGCTCTAGTCTTAATCATTAAGAGTGCAATGCGCATTAAAGATTTGGCTAATTTATTTAATTAAATAAGAATATAAATATCTACCACCTGTAACCACAAGCCCTTTCCTCAATACAGATCTGATTTACCTCTGTATATAATCAAAATAACATATCATTTATTCAGATTTTTATCCTAGAACTAAAGTTTATATCAATTATGAACAGTGGTGCCAGAATAAAGCGGGCACCAGCCCTTTTGTTGAAAGACAAGAAGGAAAGGATGAATTATTAATTTAGAAGCATTACCTACTTTTTAGCCACCTTCTAATATTATTATAATCAATGATACTCTTAAGGACTGCAGCAAATTGTTTTGGCACCCCTGGTTAGGAATAACGTGAAATCCACATCATGTCATACATTGTACATGTACAAAAAAGAAGTTAGGATGAAATACCAGTAGAAGTGACAAATAAACAACATTTGTGAAGTACTGAAATTCATACAAGTAGGTGACCACAAAAAACTATGTATAGTAAGTAGTACTGTATGAATAAAAAAATCTCTCCTACACATGTATGGTAAAGATAATAGACAAATATTCTATAATGCTGCACCAGGCATGAAATAAACACACAACACAACATGTAGCCTATACTAAGTATTACACATAGTCCCAAAAAGGACCACTGATATGCAATATTCAAATTGCTTAACAAATCAATAACTTATAGCATGGTAAACAGAAAGATGGCAAGAAATTAAAATTAATGAAATCAAATACTTCAAATATGCATAATTTTTGTATTTTTTTCTTTCTTTTTTTAAATTTCATCCGCATTGACTTGTGTATAGGTTTTGCTTTGATCAGTCCTTTCATTACAAATGGCGCTCAAGAACCCGACGTCCGGAACTGATTTTAAAGCATTCATTGTGTCTTAACTATTAGATACTAGAAGTCTTTAATTCTGCACCTACAAATATGAACAAAATCCTGAAGAAAAAGTTATCAATGGGAATTACGTCTCAAAATTTTACTCATTTTTTAATGCTAGACCTTTAGCACTTATAGCAGCATTTACAGCAAAATTCATTACGTCACTATCATCCATCCCCAACTCATCAGTATCTCTTGTTTTATCTTCTACTGATTGTTGAGATGAAGTACTATCAACTGCAGTACTACTAATCACATTATCTACATTAACAAAGTCAGTACTACTGTCTTCTGACTGAACACACAAAGGATCACTTGATTCCTCACAGGAATGAGCATCATATGTTTCATTATTACTATCACTTTGATTGAGTGTAGAATCGTTTGAATTAGCCACATTTTGATTGGAGTTCAAAGACAACTGAAATGACTGATTGGGGTGGGGCATATTTGTGGAATTATCACTAGGAGTATTTGTATTAATATTACTTTCTGATCTGGCCTGAAGAGTGGGGATAGCTAGTTCATCAGTCCATTCTAATGGTGTATCAGTATCGTCATCTGGATTTCTATTTGTCTGTCTTATTGTAATAAACAATCTCATGCTATTAAGTCTATCGGCAAATACTGTATCTGAAACTTGGGTCAGTTGTTGTAATAAAGGAGTTATTGTTCCTTGCAGTGAGTCTCCCTCATTATCTTGTGGATAAAGTCCTCTATGACGTATAGCTTCACTAATACTTTCATCCTCCACATGCAACCGTTCTAGGATGGGTAAATTTTGATCTAGGTTTGGAGTTAAACCCATTTCCTCTAAAGTCATATTAATTGCATTATCTACAATGGCTTTTGCTTTTTGCTGACTCTGCCATCTTGTTATGTAGTCTAGATTTAGTGGGGGTCGGTTGGCATTTGTTGTAGTTGGGTTATTATTGATATTAGAGGCTCCACTGTTTGTTTCGGAATCATTGCAATTTAATTGATAACCATTCTCCCCAGGACTTAGATCGGTATCTGTGGAAATTTCTCCCACAATCTGTGCATCACACGGTGCATATGTTTGTGTATGTGGTTGGCAGTTATCACTATCTTCACTATATTTGTCCTTAATCAAATTTTGTAGATTTAATTTATCTTGAACAATTTTTTTTGTCTGGCCATTAACAAATTTGGTGACAGTATCAAGTATTAATTCTGTGTTCTCAATAGTGTTCGATATTGGCAATGGTTCAGATGTACATTCATCTTCTCTTAATAGTACCCCATGTCCATTTGACAAATCTTGGTTTTCTTGTGGTATTGAATCTAAAGTCAAATCACTTTCATTATTTGGACTTGAAGTACCATTTTCATGAGATTTTTCAGAAGTTCTTTTTTGATGACCTCTTGATCCTTTGACCTGCCATTGATATCTAGCTTTCTTTAATGGTGGAGCATTTAGATCCTCATCTGCAGAATCACTCATTTTCTTCTCCACTTTTGTAATTAGATGTCTTAATTAATATTACATTGTATATCATCCATTATCTGAAAGAAAATTAACAGCAATAATTTAAACCATAAGGAATAGTATGAATTAAACAAATTCATCCTGGATCATTAAGAAGCAGCAATGACAACCATTAACTTCAAGCAATTTCTAAATCAAGCAAAGAATCAGCAGCCATATTTTCTAAGGCATGACTGTCTGAGATAGTCTGCTAGAAAGTTGTTTAAGCTGCTTATTTGTGTAAAGTCTGTCGTGTCTATGGCCAAAGTTGAGACAACATAGGTAAAACATTTAAGACTGCAATTAAAATTAACTACCATACGGATGAAATTTGGATAGGTAAGATATTTTTTCTGCAAAATATGCTGGGATTGTTCAGCTATATCTGCCTCCTCCTACTCATCAGGGGTATAGTGCTGATGAGGAGATGATGAATAGGAAAGTACACTGTACATATACGCCTCATAAAGTCATTTGGATAGGACGGAAAACTAAGGTTCAGGAGTGTAGCATACTCATTAACATGAACATCAGAGCTTCCAGGCCAGCTGAAATACGAGGGTTTGATTTAAACATAAAATAGGCTTAAAATAGAAGTATGTTTGAAAATTCATGAAAGCTTCAGCATAATTTAGACTTAATCTTGATACAGTAACTGTTTCACAATATATATCACGTATCGCCTTGCCGTATTGAAAATTAAACAGAATCGGCAAACCTTTAATGTATGATCAATACCCAAATATTCTGTAGAGACCCATCAGGTCTCTTAACCCCATCATTCTTCCTTTGATCATCAGGGTGAGATGAACCAGTTTGAGTTGAAAGAGCATGCAGTTGTAACTTAATATTACACAAATTATTGGTCTAACCCACTCAATAGTGATGTTATCTTACCATGAAAATATGGTAACAGTCATAAACGCCCTCTGACCTTGATGAGAGAGGCTTAACGTCAGTGTGTATATGAAATGTCAAATGTACATCCTACTGTCAATGTAGACTGGAATAATGAAGCAGCACTGCCATTCAAGTTGGACTGCTCGCGTATTTACATGAACTGAACTATTAAAATAAACTTTTTAAAAAAATGAATGTTAATCAGTTTATACACTCATATTGCAATAACATATATATTTATATGTTTTTTAGGGGGCCCATTTGCAGTAGGCTATCTTTAAATACTGGTTGATCACTAGTAGTAGTTGGTAGGCCTACTGTGGTACATTAATGTCATTAATTCTAACTAGTAGTAAGCATTACAACCTATGGCATTGGACCTTATGTATTATATAGGCCTAATAAGGTACATGCTTACACTAATTGATGTAAGTGATTGACAGGCGAGTAGACAGAAATTTGGCGACATATGCATTGCAGCAATAAGAAATAACATCATAAGACGACTATCGCACTTTTAGACCTAGAGTCCCAGGCTAGAAAAAAAAACATTTTTGTGGTGTTTTTGTCAATGTTTATGATGTACCAGAGCGAATTCGAACATTTTGACACTAATATTTACAACATTATTTGTTCAGTTTTACTAAATATATATCTACGCACTGTTATACTTACAATGCAAATAAATATGAAATTGGTTTCTTTGTTTTAAATATCGAAAAGGGAAAAAAATAAAATTTCGATATTGAAAGCCCAGATACTCAGATACTCAATTACCCCTAAGTACCACAAGGATAGCCAGTCAGCAAATTCGGTCGATGGTTGGGTTAAAATTTGGGAATAGTTTGTTTGACGTAAATAAAAAACGCACTAACTCAAATTTCCTGAAATCGTTTTTGTCTATTTTGTTTATTTTCCCCGAAGTTAAAAACTGACAGTTGAAATCAAAACTTTATTGAGATTTTTCTTCAATAGCAATCCCCTAAACAACCTGTTGACCTCTCTTAGCGAGTAAGGACATCAACTTCGGGTTAAAGGTCAACGACTGACGTCATCGACTGAAAACATAAACATAAACAATGGCCGTGCTAGAAACAGCTAGTGTTTAGTCTGTGTCCCATGCAAACCATTCGGCCATCCACCCTCCCCCATTACTGAAGGAGTCAGCCGCTCGTTAGGGAAGGGGAAAGGGTGGGGAAGGACTTATCATTCTAAACATCAGTCAAATAGCTCAGTCAAATAATCCAGTCGAATAATTCAGTCGTATACTTCAGTCGTATAACTCAGTCGTATACTTCAGTCGTATAAGTCAGTCGTATAGTTCAGTCGTATAATTCAGTCGTATAGTTCAGTCGTATAATCCAGTCGTTCAATATTAAGTGTAGTTGACTAAGATAATATAGTAGCAAATCATGCTCGTAGCCATAGCTGAAGGTGTCGGGGCATAAGGTAGGGGCCGGGGGCATGAGGTTGGGACCGGGGGCTTTCCCAACTAGTTTCAAGTTCGGTTTACGTAAGGTATTCGGGCGATATTAAAGCCATAACCGAAAGAGAGAGAGAGAATAGAGATGGGGAGAGACAGGAATGGGGTTTAACGTCCACTCGACACAAACTAGGTAATTTCGGGACTAACATAAGATTTTGATTTTATTTCAATAATTCGCTTGCGCGTAGGGGTCTTTAGCAGTGGGAGGACCCGGAGAAAAATCCACGAGGTTGGACAAGCGACCTTTCTCCTTGTCACGTACAGCCGAGGATGCGAAACCACGCCAGTTGACTCAATGACAGGCTTCATGATACAGGGAGCACCTACAAACCATTCGGCCACCCCCACCCCCACCCCATAACTGAAGGAGTCAGAAGCTCGGTATGGAAGGGGGTGGGGTGGGAAAAGGTCTTATCATTCTTTATATCAGTCAAAAAGCTCAGTCATATAGTTCAGTCGTATAATCCAGTCGTATACTTCAGTCGTATAGTTCAGTCGTATAACTCAGTCGTATAGTTCAGTCGTATAATTCAGTCGTATAGTTCAGTCGTATAAGTCAGTCGTATAGTTCAGTCGCATAATTCAGTCGTATAGTTCAGTCGTATAATTCAGTCGTTCAATATTAAGCATTGGTGGCAGTGGACTAAGATAATATAGTAGCAAATCATGCTCGTAACCATAGCTGAAAGTGCCGGGGCATGATACGAGCCGGGGGCCTTCCCAACTGCTTTCAAGTTCGATTTTACGGGCAAAATTAGCTTGATATGTAAGGTATTCAGGCCATAGCTAAGCCATAACTGAAAGAGAAAGTGAGAGAGAAGAGGGGGGGGGGGGTACCGTCCACACGACACAAACTAGGTCGTTTCGGGACTAACATATGGTTTTTATTTTTATTTCAATAATTCGTTTGCGCGTAGGGGTCTTTAGCTGTGGCAGGAAACCGGAGGACCCGGAGAAAAATCCACGAGGTTGGACAGGCGACCCTTCTGCTTGTCACGTACAGCCGAGGACCCGGAGAAAAATCCACGAGGTTGGACAGGTGACCCTTCTCCTTGTCACGTACAGCCGAGGATGCGAAACCACACCAGTTGACTCAATGACAGGCTTCATGATACAGCGAGCACCTGCAAACAATTCAGCGATCCACCCCACCCCATTACTGAAGGAGTCAGACGCTCGGTAGGGAAGAGGGTGTGGGTGGGGAAGGTCTTATCATTCTTAACATCAGTCAAATAGCTCAGTCAAATAATCCAGTCGCATAGTTCAGTCGTATAATTCAGTCGTATACTTCAGTCGTATAAGTCAGTCGTATAGTTCAGTCGTATAACTCAGTCGTATAGTTCAGTCGTATAATTCAGTCGTATAGTTCAGTCGTATAAGTCAGTCGTATAGTTCAGTCGCATAATTCAGTCGTATAGTTCAGTCGTATAATTCAGTCGTTCAATATTAAGCATTGGTGGCAGTGGACTAAGATAATATAGTAGCAAATCATGCTCGTAGCCATAGCTGAAAGTGCCGGGGCATGGGGTACGAGCCGGGGGCCTTCCCAACTGCTTTCAAGTTCGATTTTACGGGCAAAATTAGCTTGGTATGTAAGGTATTCAGGCCATAGCTAAGCCATAACTGAAAGATAAAGTGAGAGAGAAGGGGGGGGGGTACCGTCCACACGACACAAACTAGGTCGTTTCGGGACTAACATATGGTTTTTATTTTTATTTCAATAATTCGTTTGCGCGTAGGGGTCTTTAGCTGTGGCAGGAAACCGGAGGACCCGGAGAAAAATCCACGAGGTTGGACATGCGACCCTTCTGCTTGTCACGTACAGCCGAGGACCCGGAGAAAAATCCACGAGGTTGGACAGGTGACCCTTCTCCTTGTCACGTACAACCGAGGATGCGAAACCACACCAGTTGACTCAATGACAGGCTTCATGATACTTCAGTCGTATAATTCAGTCGTATACTTCAGTCGTATAAGTCAGTCGTATAGTTCAGTCGTATAGTTCAGTCGTATAACTCAGTCGTATAGTTCAGTCGTATAACTCAGTCGTATAGTTCAGTCGTATAATTCAGTCGTATAGTTCAGTCCTTCAATATTAAGCATTGGTGGCAGTGGACTAAGATAATATAGTAGCAAATCATGCTCGTAGCCATAGCTGAAAGTGCCGGGGCATGGGGTACGAGCCGGGGGCCTTCCCAACTGCTTTCAAGTTCGATTTTACGGGCAAAATTAGCTTGATATGTAAGGTATTCGGGCCATAGCTAAGCCATAACTCAATAATTCGTTTGCGCGTAGGGGTCTTTAGCTGTGGCAGGAAACCGGAGGACCCGGAGAAAAATCCACGAGGTTGGACAGGCGACCCTTCTGCTTGTCACGTACAGCCGAGGACCCGGAGAAAAATCCACGAGGTTGGACAGGTGACCCTTCTCCTTGTCACGTACAGCCGAGGATGCGAAACCACACCAGTTGACTCAATGACAGGCTTCATGATACAGCGAGCACCTCGGACAATTCAGCGATCCACCCCACCCCATTACTGAAGGAGTCAGACGCTCGGTAGGGAAGAGGGTGGGGGTGGGGAAGGTCTTATCATTCTTAACATCAGTCAAATAGCTCAGTCAAATAATCCAGTCGCATAGTTCAGTCGTATAATTCAGTCGTATACTTCAGTCGTATAAGTCAGTCGTATAGTTCAGTCGTATAACTCAGTCGTATAGTTCAGTCGTATAATTCAGTCGTATACTTCAGTCGTATAAGTCAGTCGTATAGTTCAGTCGCATAATTCAGTCGTATAGTTCAGTCGTATAATTCAGTCGTTCAATATTAAGCATTGGTGGCAGTGGACTAAGATATATAGTAGCAAATCATGCTCGTAGCCATAGCTGAAAGTGCCGGGGCATGGGGTACGAGCCGGGGGCCTTCCCAACTGCTTTCAAGTTCGATTTTACGGGCAAAATTACTTTGATATGTGAGGTATTCAGGCCATAGCTAAGCCATAACTGAAAGATAAATTGAGAGAGAAGGGGGGGGGTACCGTCCACACGACACAAACTAGGTCGTTTCGGGACTAACATATGGTTTTTATTTTTATTTCAATAATTCGCTTGCGCGTAGGGGTCTTTAGCTGTGGCAGGAAACCGGAGGACCCGGAGAAAAATCCACGAGGTTGGACAGGCGACCCTTCTGCTTGTCACGTACAGCCGAGGACCCGGAGAAAAATCCACGAGGTTGGACAGGTGACCCTTCTCCTTGTCACGTACAGCCGAGGATGCGAAACCACACCAGTTGACTCAATGACAGGCTTCATGATACAGCGAGCACCTGCAAACAATTCAGCGATCAACCCCACCCCATTACTGAAGGAGTCAGACGCCCGGCCCCTACCCCATTCCCCCGGCACCTTCAGCTATGGCTACGAGCATGATTTGCGACAATATTATCTTAGTCCACTGCCACCGCTGCTTAATATTGAACGACTGAATTATACGACTGAACTATACGACTGAGTTATACGACTGAACTATACGACTGAGTTATACGACTGAACTATACGACTGAACTATACGACTGACTTATACGACTGAAGTATACGACTGAATTATACGACTGAAGTATACGACTGAACTATACGACTGAATTATTCGACTTGATTATTCGACTGAGCTATTTGACTAATCCTAAGACTGATAGATCCTCCCCAACCCCCTCCCCCTTCCCTACCGAGCGTCTGGCTCCCTCAGTTATGGGGTGGGGGCGGAGGTGGATGGCCGTATGGTTTGCAGGTGCTCGCTGTATCATGAAACCTGTCATTGAGTCACCTGGCGTTGTACGTGACAAGGAGAAGGGTCGCCTGTCCAACCTTGTGGATTTTTCTCCGGGTCCTCCGGTTTCCCCGCACTGCTAAAGACCCCTACGCGCAAGCGAATTATGGAAATAAAATAATTACAAACCATATGTTTGTCCCGAAATGACCTAGTGTGTGTCGAGTGGACGCTAAACCCCATTACTGTGTCCCCCTCTCTCTCTCTCTCTCTCTCTCTCTCTCTCTCTCTGTCTCTCTATCTCTCTTTCAGTTATGGCTTAAATATCGCCCGAATGCATGCCTTACTTATCAAACTGCCTTTGCCCGTAAAATCGAAGTTGAAACCCGTTGGGAAGGGCCCCGGCCCCTACCACATGCCCCCGGCACCTTCAGCTATGGCTACGAGCATGATTTGCTACAATATTATCTTAGTCCACTGCCACCGCTGCTTAATATTGAACGACTGAATTATACGACTGAATTATACGACTGAACTATACGACTGAGTTATACGACTGAACTATACGACTGAGTTATACGACTGAACTATACGACTGAAGTATACGACTGAATTATACGACTGAAGTATACGACTGAAGCATACGACTGGACTATACGACTGAATTATTCGACTTGATTATTCGACTGAGCTATTTGACTAATCCTAAGACTGATAGATCCTCCCCAACCCCCTCCCCCTTCCCTACCGAGCGTCTGGCTCCCTCAGTTATGGGGTGGGGCGGGGTTGGATGGCCGTATGGTTTGCAGGTGCTCGCTGTATCATGAAGCCTGTCATTGAGTCACCTGGCGTTGTACGTGACAAGGACAAGGGTCGCCTGTCCAACCTTGTGGATTTTTCTCCGGGTCCTCCGGTTTCCCCGCACTGCTAAAGACCCCTACGCGCAAGCGAATTATGGAAATAAAATAATTACAAACCATATGTTTGTCCCGAAATGACCTAGTGTGTGTCGAGTGGACGCTAAATCCCATTACTGTGTCCCTCTCTCTCTCTCTCTCTCTCTCTCTCTCTCTCTCTCTCTCTCTCTCTGTCTTTCTCTTTCAGTTATGGCTTAAATATCGCCCGAATGCATGCCTTACTTATCAAACTGCTTTTGCCCGTAAAATCGAACTTGAAACCCGTTGGGAAGGACCCCGACCCCTACCCTATGCCCCCGGCACCTTCAGCTATGGCTACGAGCATGATTTGCTACAATATTATCTTAGTCCACTGCCACCGCTGCTTAATATTGAACGACTGAATTATACGACTGAACTATACGACTGAACTATACGACTGACTTATACGACTGAAGTATACGACTGAATTATACGACTGAAGCATACGACTGGACTATACGACTGAATTATTCGACTTGATTATTCGACTGAGCTATTTGACTGAGCTATTTGACTAATCCTAGGACTGATAGATCCTCCCCAACCCCCTCCCCCTTCCCTACCGAGCGTCTGGCTCCCTCAGTTATGGGGTGGGGGCGGGGGTGGATGGCCGTATGGTTTGCAGGTGCTCGCTGTATCATGAAACCTGTCATTGAGTCACCTGGCGTTGTACGTGACAAGGAGAAGGGTCGCCTGTCTAACCTTGTGGATTTTTCTCCGGGTCCTCCGGTATCCCCTCACTGCTAAAGACCCCTACGCGCAAGCGAATTATGGAAATAAAATAATTACAAACCATATGTTTGTCCTGAAATGACCTAGTGTGTGTCGAGTGGACGCTAAACCCCATTACTATGTCCCTGTCTCTCTCTCTCTGTCTCTCTATCTCTCTTTCTCTTTCAGTTATGGCTTTAATATCGCCCGAATGCATGCCTTACTTATCAAACTGCTTTTGCCCGTAAAATCGAACTTGAAACCCGTTGGGAAGGACCCCGTCCCCTACCCCATGCCCCCGGCACCTTCAGCTATGGCTACGAGCATGATTTGCTACAATATTATCTTAGTCCACTGCCACCGCTGCTTAATATTGAACGACTGAATTATACGACTGAACTATACGACTGAGTTATACGACTGAACTATACGACTGAGTTAAACGACTGAACTATACGACTGAACTATACGACTGACTTATACGACTGAAGTATTCGACTGAATTATACGACTGAAGTATACGACTGAAGCATACGACTGGACTATACGACTGAATTATTCGACTTGATTATTCGACTGAGCTATTTGACTAATCCTAAGACTGATAGATCCTCCCCACCCCCCTCCCCCTTCCCTACCGAGCGTCTGGCTCCCTCAGTTATGGGGTGGGCGGGGTTGGATGGCCGTATGGTTTGCAGGTGCTCGCTGTATCATGAAGCCTGTCATTGAGTCACCTGGCGTTGTACGTGACAAGGACAAGGGTCGCCTGTCCAACCTTGTGGATTTTTCTCCGGGTCCTCCGGTTTCCCCGCACTGCTAAAGAACGCTACGCGCAAGCGAATTATGGAAATAAAATTATTACAAACCATATGTTTGTCCCGAAATGACCTAGTGTGTGTCGAGTGGACGCTAAACCCTATTACTTTGTCCCTCTCTCTCTCTTTCTCTCTCTCTCTCTCTTTCTCTTTCAGTTATGGCTTAAATATAGCCCGAATGCATGCCTTACTTATCAAACTGCTTTTGCCCGTAAAATCGAACTTGAAACCCGTTGGGAAGGACCCCGGCCCCTACCCCATGCCCCCGGCACCTTCAGCTATGGCTACGAGCATGATTTGCTACAATATTATCTTAGTCCACTGCCACCGCTGCTTAATATTGCACGACTGAATTATACGACTGAATTATACGACTGAACTATACGACTGAGTTATACGACTGAACTATACGACTGAGTTATACGACTGAACTATACGACTGAACTATACGACTGACTTATACGACTGAAGTATACGACTGGACTATACGACTGAATTATTCGACTTGATTATTCGACTGAGCTATTCGACTTGATTATTCGACTGAGCTATTTGACTAATCCTAAGACTGATAGATCCTCCCCAACCGCCTTCCCCCTACCTACCGAGCGTCTGGCTCCCTCAGTTATGGGGTGGGGCGGGGTGGATGGCCGTATGGTTTGCAGGTGCTCGCTGTATCATGAAGCCTGTCATTGAGTCACCTGGCGTTGTACGTGACAAGGAGAAGGGTCGCCTGTCCCACCTTGTGGATTTTTCTCCGGGTCCTCCGGTTTCCCCGCACTGCTAAAGACCCCTACGCACAAGCGAATTATGGAAATAAAATTAAAAATCATATTAATATGTTTGTCGCGAAATGACCTAGTGTGTGTCAAGTGGACGCTAAACCCCATTACTGTGTCCCTCTCTCTCGCCCCCCCTCTCTCTCTTTCTCTCTCTTTCAGTTATGGCTTAAATATCGCCCGAATGCATGCCTTACTTATCAAACTGCTTTTGCCCGTAAAATCGAACTGGAAACACGTCGTGAAGGACCCCGGCCCCTATCCCCATGCCCCCGGCACCTTCAGCTATGGCTACGAGCATGATTTGCTACAATATTATCTTAGTCCACTGCCACCGCTGCTTAATGTTGAACTACTGAATTATACGACTGAACTATACGACTGAGTTATACGACTGAGTTATACGACTGAACTATACGACTGACTTATACGACTGAAGTATACGACTGAATTATACGACTGAACTATACGACTGACTTATTCGACTGAGCTATTTGACTGATTTTATGTAACAGACTGAAGAAAATGACTGTTTTTTTTTATTGAGTGGACAAAGCGACATGAAGATGTCAAATACCTCATGCTCAAAACAAACGCCGTGTCTCGGCGACCATTGGCGTTATATTGGAATTAGTGCGTTTCTTCTTTAACTTATATTGATTACATACTATTCCAAAATTTTAATAAGCCATCGACCGATTTATACGACTGACTATTCGATTTGGACTTAGGGTCGACTCCAGATACTGGTCAATCGATCGAGTCTACTTTTCGTCGGTGCATAATATTTTCGTCCATCCATACATTTGCCCACGAGCTTACTTTTAGTCAGGAATATTGCTGTGTTGTCAACCGAAAATGAAACCGTGAATACGTTACTATTTCTAAAGAAATCCATAATATTAGCATTTTATCATCGAAAATTAATCGTAATCAAATCAAGATAAATCACAAGAAAACAAGAATTCGAATCTATACCCATAGAAATTGGGGGGTAAAAACGGTTTCACAAGCGGAAACGCATTTGCTTCCGTATCCGGCCACCTTCACGACAGTAAACAATCTTAAATGATTTGTACATCTTTATAAAAAATAATTCCAGAATACACCCTCTTTTTTATAAGAAAACCGGAATGCATAATGAGTGTTATGAGCGACTTGAGTTATCAGTCCATAAGATCAGCGAATCAAGCACGTGAAGCTGTAAGTAAATTAGACTCAGAGACAGAGTAGAGTTCATTTAGTTCAGCTCTGAACGTCGGTCTCATTTACACTCACCCTGAACGTTCAGGGACTGTCCCATTGAATCAATGTCGACAAAAATTGGAGAACAGTCAATTTTACTGGATAACTTTTCACTGATAAACGACGGGGTGTCAATCCATGTGAAAGGCTGTACAATGTAAAGCCTGTACATTTCGTTTCGTCTTGTATGACCGACATTCCTGAATGAATGTGGACATTGACCTACAGTTAGAGTGTCATGGCGGCGATAATGTAACTTGATAGGAGGGGATGTATTTTTAACAGCGTGTTGTGTCGCTCATACTGACTCTAGCAAAGTAAGCAAGGTCTTATTTTCTCACTAAGATGTTCGTTTACATTGTACATGCGTCCACGCGGATTGACACCCCATCATTTAGCAGTGAAAAGTTGCCCAGTCTATGAGTAGAACTGGAACTGAAGAGGCCAATTCCGATTTCCACATAATTATTTGATTTAAGCTTAAAAATTGTGGCTTTATAATCGGACGACCCATGCTCAGACTCAAAGGCTCTCAGCCTAATAAAATGCTGAGGTAGAAATCCAATCCAAGTGCCCACCCCAGAAAAAAAACAGGTAGAAAACTACTTTCTAAATCTCATGGCCATGCTCATATTGTTGCACCCCTGGCCCTGTATAAAATATTCAGGACTCCCCCCCCATCGATCCATTCCAAACCATATTTCGCTATACATAGCTTATACCTGTGACACTCAGACACTATATCGATAGCCATTACATATTTGTTCATAAATACTAAAATACGCTAAATGTCTTTCCAGAAGGACAGGTAAACCCAAGCAGCTTGCTTGAACATTTTAAAATATCACTGTTTGTCATCATTCATTTGAGTTGTCTCTCAATAATAAGCTTAATTCCATATTCAATGTCTGTGACATTTACAGCTTATACTCGAACATTTAATCCTTGGAAATATCTTGCACATCAGCATGTATGGGTTTTTTTTAAGGATGAAGTGAAAACTGACTCGAGGAAGAAAAATTTATTAATCTTGGTATTGAATTATTTATCAGAAGCTGGGTAAGTATTTTATAATATGAATAAAGATATAAGGTGTGAAATATATAATTATAGTGTGCATTCATGTATTCAATATGAAATATCAATGCTCTAAACTTCAGTTGTGGATCAAAATGCTTAATTTAAGAAAATTTAAAGATTTTTTGTTTTTGGCTGTTAGTGTTACATGTATGTCTAAATGAGCATGGAATTGCCATGTGGAATCAAGCGCCAGACAACAGAGTATGTTCAACTATTATTATAAAGTTGACCATTAGGTCATTAGAAGTCATGGGGGGTTGGACGGTGGAATGGTTAGCATGTGTGCACTATATCATAATCATAAGATCTGTCATTGAGTCAACTGCCGTGGTTTTGATTCCCAGGTTGTACGTGACACTGCTAAAGACACCTAGGTGCAAGCAAATTATTGAAATAAAATTGAACCATGTGTTATTCCCAAAATGATCTAGTTTGTGTTGAGCGGATGTTAAACCCCATTTCTCTCTCCCACCAGAAGTTGTCCGCTTCAGAAAAGTGGTCAATAAGGTTCCGTTCTTTTTAGTGGACTTCTACGCGAAATATCTCTTATGTAGCATATTGAGGTCTGAATAATGTTTATGATTAGTACAAAAAACAAGGGGGTCCTCGCTATTTTTTATATTTAATTCCTTTACCGGCTTCCAAGTTCACATCAAATATATTCGCCACTAGTTATATAACTTATAATAGAAAACGAATTCCAAAGTTAAGATGAGAATAGTTCTTGATATTTAAACATTGTTTTTGTCACAAATTTTAGCTGATTTTGATGAAACTTGAAATATAAGTACAATTATATCTCCGAAAGATCTTGGTTCTATCGATTTTGCCATGTTGTATCAGACCACAACTTCATGGATTATGGCCGTTGATTTTATGAAAATCGCATTTTTAGCTTGTGGACACTCTAAGAGGTCACAATTTTTATCTGAATTTGATGAAACTTTAAATATTTCATCATAGTCCAAAGATCTTGGTTCCTTTCAATATTCACGCATGTCAGACCGTAACTTCCTGAAATATGCTCCCTGATTGTATGAAAAATAGTGTTTTTTGATTGTGGCTCCTCCAGAGGTCACGGTTATTATCTGATTTTTAAAAGAACAGGTTCGAATATTAATATTACCTTACACCGTAATGTTGGCTGAGTTATAATTTCGTGAAAATTGGACCAAAACTGTCAGACAAAATGGCTGTCTCTGCGCACAAATAGTGTAAAAGTATGTAATACCAAGTTTGTGGACCCTTTAGACTACTTTAGAGGTCACAATTTTTTATTTGGTTTCAGTTAAACTTAAAATGTATTTATATTCCAAAGATCTGGATTCCTGTAGACATTTACGCTTCTGAGCCCATAAAGTCCTGGATTATAGTCCCTTTATTAAATCATTAAATGGCGATCATATTTCAATCTGTTTACATCTGCACCATTTGGTGGTCTGGAGAAATGATAATAGGCTTGTCATGGATATAAATCATTAAATGTCTAAATTATAATTTCTATAACATTTGAAGCCAAAATAAAAACCTGCAACTAGCAGATTTAGCTCAGATATAATGCATCTTTAAGAAGTTAATAAGGGTAATTACTTAATCAGTCCAGTCCATTATCAACGATGATTGTCAATATATTTTAAAATTTTGAATATTATTCACCATATCTTGATGACCAATTGGCAATTGGGCATATTCCTGGTCGGAGGTTTGTAAAATCACGAAGGTCATATCCATGCACTAGTATTCAGTTAATTTTGTCATTCAGATACAGAGAATCAGCCCAAGCTTTGTCAAAAGAAACCAATATAGACATCAGCAGATATGAAGTATGTGATAATATTGACTTGGATACTATCCTCATGGAATATGAATCATATTATTTTGTCAAGTTTGCGAGATATCCTAAGATTACAAAACGCTTAACAACACAAAGCGGTATGTATGAATCTTATAAGTTATATGTACGTTACTTTATTGAAGGATAATTACCAATTTATTGGATCCACTTAGTCGAAATGTGCTTAAAAATTTTCGTCCTGCTTCAAACATTTTGTTCTTCCCAAACCTTTTAGACAAAGTTAGAACATCAGACTGCATGCATACATATCAATGAACAATCTTTGAGATCCGTTTCAATCAGCTTATTGCTCTAGAAACAGTACAGAAACTACAGTGCTAAGAGTTGTGAACAACCTGAGAGGTTCAGTGGACGCTGGTGATATAGCAGTATTCACTCTATTTGACCTTTCGACACCGTCGATAACCAGATCCTCGCCGATCGGCTCCTATATGAATTCAGTATCACTGGAACTGTTCATTACTCAGTTGATAAGCTGTGTCAGTGACATTCAGCACGATTGATGCTGCCAAATCTCTAGTACAGTCACTAGTTCTGTCTAGAATAGACTACATTTTGCTCTCTGTGATTCAAGCTACATATTGTACAGAAAACAGCAGCCAGAATCAATTACAAACCAATAAATCATCACACCTATTCTAAAATGTTTACATTGGCTCCCAATTCCCACTTTAAGGTCCTTTGCCTAACATACCTAGCTATTCATCTGAACTACAAACAACATATTGGCCAATCAGTCTTTGAGATCTTATAAACAGAACACTAGTGTCATTCCACAGTTGAAATTGAAACATTTTGATTACAGAAGTTTCAGTGTGTAGTTGCTCCTAAATTGTGGAATGATTTACCTCTGAAAATCTGAGATTGTGAAACTTTGACTCACTTATTTCAGGAATGCTTTGATAATTACACATTCTGTTCACTGTGTATTTTTTAACTATTTACTGTACTCATTGTGCTTTGAGCATGTTTTTGGATGGATTGAGCACTCCACATTTGTACATTATTATTATTAATTGGGAATTATCTGAAGAGTATTCAACATTCTCAATGTCTTCCATAAAAACTAGGAATTGTTCTTCCATAAGTACCAGTATGTGTTGTAGTGTAATGAGCCATCCAGTAACTAAATGCCTGTAAAGTATTATTGATATTATACTATGATTTTAATTCATTTTGACTTATTTAATTCATGCTAACCTCCTTTTATTTGAACTGTTAAAGAATATATTGCTGAATGATGATGTATCGTAGACACAAAGACGGCAGGTTAAAGCAATAGATTACTAAATATATTTAAATCCATATAAATTTTTAGTAGAACATTTATTTGTACAAATTGGCATAGAACATGTTATTATCTCCCTTGACATGACTTGTGTTATTGAACATAAATTAAATGTCATAATAGCACTAATATATAATTGTATTAGAACTATTAGAGTACAGTAAGTCATGATTTGAGATAACATAGTAAAATTCAATGGCAGCAGTTGACCTGAACATGGAAATTACCAATACTAGCAATTGCATGCCGACTTGATATAAAGAGGAGACTACTCCATTTGAATGCAGTTTTGCACCATGGCTGAGGAGTGAGGACACTACAAGGATTATTATACTACATACTATTGAATGCCTATTAAGAAATACTGTTAAAGAAAGAATATACATGTATATATTTTTAGATTTATTGTTATTACACTTATATATCTACTTTGATTTCAGGATTAACAGGTATTATTTAAATCACAAAGTTTGTTGATAAACCCATTTTATATTGGCACATTTAACCTTATTGGTACACTCAGACATATTATTTGATTGATATATAACCCTTGTCCTTGTTAAACTAATATTTGACAGATATTTGCATGGTGTTCTTATTATATATTTTTTTATATAAAGGCTTTTTTTTTATGAAGTTTATTTATACCGCTTCAGGGGCGGATCCAGAGGGGGATTTGAGGGCCCAACCCCCTCCCCCCTCCGCATTCACAGCTACATACAAAAAATAGATTTGATGATAGACGCTATGTATTTCTCAAGAATTTTCAAGACACCAAAAAGATACCTGGCAAAAGATACCTCGGGAACCTGGCAAACCCCCTCCTGCAAAAATTCCTGGATCCGCCCCTGTGCTTACAGCGTGGAAGCTTTAGCTTTTGATAAAATACAAAAAAAATAAATTTGGATAATATGTCTAAAGATATTTTCCATTTACATTTGAATATTTTATCAAATGTTTAAATTCAATTCACGAGAATTTAGTTTTACCGGTACATCAAATAGAAAAAGATTGAAATAGAAAATTATGAGTGAAGGATTTTTGAAATAGAAAATTATGAGTGAAGGATGAGGTTCTCCTGGGTTGATCGAGTCTAGTACACTCCTGTAACAAAGGTTATGAATATCAGCAGCTCATTAACCATTACTACATCCGATTGTAATTTTTCAACACCCAATATTAACATTATGAGATCATGTGAGATGGCATCTTGCCAACTAGAGTCAGTGCATGCTAATTATGGGTGATTGTTAAAAATATTAGTTGGCAAGCAAACTTGGTCTTGGTAGACCAATGAAAATGGTAGTCTGTTTATGTTTTGATACATTTTGAACACATAAATAGAAATATCAAAGTATTTGATTTGGTTATAAATTGTTGGTTTGGTAATGGTACTGATATTGAAATAATGTTGCTATCTTATTTGATTTTTCATTTTGAAGAAAATATGTGTTACAAATAATATCAACCTTTTTCAACCTTTACTTCCAATTTATTTTGGAAGTTAATGCGGATATGCACAAAATAGCTTTGTTATTATTGACAAGTAGATTATTCAATTTCCCGAAACCTTTAAATGTTTTAACTACAGATAGTAATACCAATCAAAATATCAACTCCCTTCATTTGATTTCTCAGATCCTGTTCTCTACTGATTGTAAATAAGTATCATTATCACCTTATGTTCTAATATATTAATACTGTTACTATAAATAAATTTATTCTAATTCCTCCGTGTTTTATTGGTATGATTAAAATGATATTTTGATATTGTTTGGTAGCTGGTGTTAGTGGAAGAGGTGGAAAGGCAAGTTTAACAAGAAGTAGCAGGTAATTCATAATTCAAATTGGTTTTATTCAAATATTTTGTGTTTTATTTAGATTATTAAATTGTAAAGTAAAACTTGATTTTGTTGGCATGGAAAAAAACGTAAATCATCACTTATCTAACAAGCAAATGAAATGGTTTAATTACAACATTGATTAGGAGCAATGGTGCAAAAATCAGGTCAGGGTTTCAATCCTAATGTTGGCCGAGAAAGTTCCCCGTAATTTTCCATTTAGTTTTCCCCGTGTCAATGGTGCAGGACTCAGGACATGGTAAGTAACAGCATTTAGTTGCTCTCATGAGCCAAAAAGACGAGGTCTTTTGTAAACTTTAGTGTGAACGTAAAAGAACCCTTGATAGTTGGAATTTCCCTTATAGCACACTCTATTATTTATAACCATCTTCATTAGCCCATTCAGTGCAAAAAAGTGAAACCCCATTTCATTACTTCTTTGAAACCATTGGTAAATGATTATTTGTCACAAGAATTAGGTTTTTATTTTAGTGTTAAGATAAATAGTACACCTCAACTACCCAAGATTCCCCAGACAGCTAGACCTCCAAGTCCCCCACCTCGACCCAGGTCTGGTACTGGTTCCAAAAATGTTACTCGTAAACCACCTATTAATGCAGCCAATGGAAATATGGTATGTACATGTATATTAAATGTATATTTTAGATCTAGATTTTTCAGAGTCCTTCTTCTCAAAATAATCTATTGTAACTTTAAAATCGTTGATCATAATTTGCATTTTTGAGACAGTATCAAATTCTTCAAGATTTAATCCATGCTAAAATGTGCTGAAATTTATTATTCAACATTTATTAAGGAAAACAAAATTAACGCTAATTTTAGGTGGCACTGGCTTTCTTTTTGCTTTGCTGACCATTATTATCAATAAAGTCCAATCTCACTTTTAGTATTCCTGTATTTGACACCAGTTTAACTAGCTGGCCCTGTTTAAGCTTCAAACTGCCATTTTTATGATATAAGAAAACAAAATTTTGCTTACATAAGATAAACTTAGATAATTCTTGATTTTTTTTTTACTATTTATATACGCCCAGTGGCAGTTAATAATAAAAAATTTTTTTTATATTTTAGCAACAGAATACGAATGGTAATCAATCGCAGTCACAGAGTAATGGTGATGGACTGGCTTTACAAGGACTAACTGTACAAGGTTTACAAAATAATCATACAGATACAAGCACACATTCTAATACTCCTGCTAAACCCAGAAATAAGGTTAATACGTATTTACTTCTTTATATTTGATTTAAAGGGTGAGGAAGGTCTAAGCCTCTTCAAAAATAAATACACATAGGGTTGATCTGATCTGTTATATTGATTATTGATGGGGTTAGTAGTGTATCATTTAATATAAGTATTCATTTTAAAAGATTAATCGGAAGATGGCTTGTTTAGTTTTATTTTTGGCTTACAGTGTTCACAGTCAAACACAAATCAGTTTCATCTCAACAATGGGTTTATATATTATGAACTATTTATTATGTATTATTGGAAGTATATTAATATTTGGGTGGTTGGGTGGCCGAATGGTTAGCGTGTGCACGCTGTATCATAAGGTCTGTCATTGAGTCAGCTGACGTGGTTTTGCATCCCCGGTTGTACATGGCAAGGAGTAGGGTCACCTGTCCAACCTCGTGGGTTTTCTCCGGGTACTCCGGTTTCCTCCCACTGCTAAAGACCCCTACGCACAAGCGAATTATTGAAATAAAATTAAAAACCATATGTTAGTGCCAAAATGACCTAGTTTGTGTCCAGTGGACGTTAAACCCCATCCCTCTCTCTCTCTAAATTAATATTTTGATTAAAATTGTTGTAGCAAGGTAAATTGGTGATAGTATAGTAATAAGTACAGTATATTTGATTAAGTTATTGGGTTGTTTGTACAGACTTTCAAATGATATGCTTTAATCCAAAAAGCAATACTGTGGTAATTCAAAAAATACAGCATATAATGATGGTAATATAGCATATAATGAATTATATTTCTTTATTTAAAGCCTGGTCAGATTATAGATATTCGTGCAATGATCACTGATGCCACTAGGATGAACGCTGAGGAGGGATATGACAGTACTGTGAGTCAAATTTCAATTCATCTGATCTAGCTATTTTTAAATAAATGAGATAATTATTTACATTTACATATATATTACTGTTTGTCATATTAAATATCATATTTCTTAATATAGTGTTTTTAGAATCCCATCAAACAGACATGTTGAGACTGCATGGGATCCCAGGGCTTGAGTCAAAATGCACTACGCCTTAGAACTTGAAATTAAGACAGTAATGATAATGTGTTAGGCACTTTACTATGCAAGACTAAGGGTTATGCTCAAAGCACAACACAATTATTACCGTGGTCTCTAGGATACAGTTATAGTTTGAATATCTCCCTTTATCACTGAACTCTTTAAATCTTAGAAAGAGCCCTGACTTAAGCTGCCATCTTACTGGTATCCATTTATAGCTAGGTCGACTGGAATACAAGGATAAAGTGTCTTCGACTGGAATACAAGGATACAAACAAATCCTAGTGTCTCAACATTGTGGCAAATCCATGTACTATTTATGTCATTTTTGTGGGAAATCAACGTACAGTCTCTGCTGAAGTAATCAATGAAATATTCAAATCTACAGTTTGGTAACACATACAAATTTATTTATTTTATAGGACCGAGTTTTAAAACCTTTGGGTGGATATGTTGGTTATAGTTCAGAGTGGAGAGAATTAGCTCAGGTTATAAGTAGGGTAAGTATAATGTATGGTACTAAGTATATTTTTACTTACTTTAACTCAGTTATTACATTTTTGATCTGTGTCCAGTCACCCACACTGCAGATCTTTCTAAAATCATTTTATTACAATTCATTTGAGATCACAATTTTAAAGATCCTACATATTTATAGATAGGTATCTCACCATCTATAAGCAAGTGATCAGAGTAGTTCTAATTACTCTGAATGTCAGTTTTCATGTAAATGGATGAGGTGACATCTGTCAATGTTTCAAGTTGTGTAGTCATTAGAATACAGCTTGTTGTATTTATTATGTTGGTCACCAGTTACATACATGTTTAAGAATAACAAATTGGTCTGTGATATAGGCGTAAATTTTACTATTTATATTTTATGATATGTAAGAATTGTGACGTGCGTATATCTTATAATTCTGCTTTTACAGGATATTTATTCTCATAATCCTAATGTAAAATGGGATGATATAATTGGGTTAGATGAAGCAAAAAGATTAGTGAAGGAAGCTGTTGTTTATCCAATAAAGGTAATGAAATAAAAAAAACATTGGAAATTACTATTTTGTCGTAAACCACTGCTCTCTGTAACATTTCATCACCTCTCTCTTAGAACAAGAAAATTGTGTTTAGTTCTTATCCCTGTACAAAAATTTTCTTTGCTATCATATTTTTCATAGCACTTATCAAGTTATATTAACATTATTTGATCATATTTCACATACAGATTACCAAACACTTGGGCCAGTCTTTTCTAGCATGTTGCCAACAAGTTACCAAGTAAATAAGCAAACGTCAGCGTATTCAACAATAATTGTTAGATTTGTATTATTGTTAGAAGTTTTTAACATGTATTATTTGTATAATTTCAGTACCCTCAGTTATTTCGTGGTATTTTATCTCCATGGAAAGGTTTATTATTGTATGGACCACCAGGTAAATATAAACCATGTCTATAATGATATAGCCCAAGATAGCCAATTAAAAAATGTCAGGGTTCATTTTAATCAGTGTTATTATCACACTCACTCTTGCCATCCTATTTAGTTCAGAGTTGCGATGGCTTATAGAGTATGGTGTTGCAACCATAACCAAGTGGCTTGTCTTATAATCTTTGAGATAGGATGATAATACAAGGTCCTGTTTACATGCAGGCATGCAGGTTAAAGAACAGTTGGAAAAAGAAATAAGAGTAGCCACTAGCTCCACTCTCTGGGCAAAATTTCCCTCATTGGTGCATAAATTTTGGATGTTAAATCCCATTTCATTTCCTATTTAATTCTTTACTTTTTAACGAAATTCATGTAATTGTGAGTTCAACGCATATGTATGAAGAAATTGTGTGTTATAACAGCAGGTTTTCTTTAATACATGAATACCAAACCATGTGACTTATTCGCAACATTTATAGAAATTATGTGTATTGTACTCTGTCATTGCCTAACACATGCTTGCTTGCCAGCCAATCAGCAGTCAGAACACCCAAAATGGTGCATGAATGCAATGCCAATTAAGTGAGTTTATGTATTGTATGAAAAGTAAAAACTTGTATTATTTGTGTGTTTTATAGGTACTGGTAAAACATTATTAGCTAAAGCAGTAGCTACAGAATGTAACACAACTTTCTTCAATATATCAGCTTCTAGTATAGTCAGTAAATGGAGGGGTGACTCAGAAAAACTTGTCAGGGTAAGTACAATATGAAAATACTACAACACTACTAGAGAAAATTTGGAGAGAACACATCAAGGAATTAACCTGTAAGTGGGGTGGTACTTTTATGTTCAAAAATAAGTAAACCACTACTCTCTCTAACATTTCACCACTTTTTCTTAGAACACAAAAATTTTCTTTGCTACTATATTTTTTATATTGTTCTATCCTTGAGATACACAATTATAAAAATACAGTGTTTATTGAAGGAGTCAAAGACTAGAGACAGGGATAATACTGTGGTTTTTATTCCTAATAATGCAAAGCATGTCAAATATTGAATATTAGGAAAGATGTTTTATTTCTATAGGTATTATTTGAATTAGCACGTTTCCATGCTCCATCAACAATATTTTTAGATGAGTTAGAATCACTGATGAGTATTAGAGGTTCACAGAGTGGTGGAGGGTAAGTTCTGTTATAGGTTGTACTATTATTTTCATGTATCTGTCATGGATGAATATATTTAACTAGTACCCTTTATTGCATTTCTTGTAACAAATTAAGGTAATATTCTGGAATACTGTATTTAAGTAACTGTAAAAATAATAATCATATTTTTCAACGTTATATGACGGGATAATTGAAAGAGCAATAAAATAATGACAAATTTTATTTGAAATTCAGTGAACATGAAGGAAGCAGACGAATGAAGACAGAATTATTGGTACAGATGGATGGTTTAGCTAAAACAGATGATTTGGTTTTTCTACTTGCAGCTTCTAACCTTCCATGGTAGGTTTATCAGCCAGGGTGTAATAAATTATTTATCTTTTCTTCCTGCTTTAATTGTCCCCCGCCATAGAAGAAAGTTGGGGGACTATTAAAATTGGTTCGTCCGTCTGTCTGTCTGTCCGTCACACTTTTTGGGACACAATAACTCTCTTCCTAATTGAGCTAGAATGTTCAAACTTGGTGTATGTGTTTATTAGGTCAATGCCTTGATGGAGTTCGAAGATGAGCATTTTACGCTTAGGGTAAGCAGAGATAAGCAATTTGGTTGATGCTTTGGGACACGATAACTTTAGTTCTAATTAAGTGAGAGTGATGAAACTTGGTGTATAGTTTCACTACAGTAATACCTTGACTAAGTTTGATAATGAGCATTTTCTGCTCAGGGTAAGCAGAGCGATACGCAATTTGATTGGTCAAGACTTTGGAACACAATAACTCTCCTTCTTATTGAGTTAAAATGTTCAAACTTGGTGTATATGCTTATTAGGTCAATGCCTTGATGGAGTTCGAAGATGAGCATTTTCCGCTTAGGGTAAGCAGAGATAAGCAATTTGATTGGTTGATGCTTTGGGACACGATAACTTTAGTTCTAATTAAGTGAGAGTGATGAAACTTGGTGTATAGTTTCATTACAGTAATGACTTGACTAAGATCGATAATGAGCATTTTCTGCTCAGGGTAAGCAGAGTGATAAGCAATTTGATTTGCCGAGACTTTGGAACACAATAACTCTCCTTCGAATTGAGTTAAAATGTTCAAAATTGGTGTGTATGCTTATTAGGTCAATGCCTTGATGGAGTTCGAAGATGAGCATTTTCTTCTTAGGGTAGGCAGAGATAAGCAATTTGATTGGTTGATACTTTGGGACAAGATAACTTAGGTTCATCTTGATTGATGATTTTTATGCCAATACAATGACTGCATTCTCATTCAGTAATGGATTCGACAGTAACAGTGTACAGAAACGATTGACTCGGACACGAGGGCCCTTTCCCTTGGCCAGAGGGGCCCTTTTGTCAAGCGTGGGGGCCCTTTTGTCTGCCTTTTAGGTCCCCTAACTAGGGTACATTTTCATTTTTCTAGTCGATTTTATCATTTTTCTTTATAAAACACTTTTGGATGACACTTCGTGTACAGTTTGATTGCTCGATACGTTTGAAAAAAATAAATGTGCGATTAATTAATATGTGTCATCTATTTATTTTGGGATTTCGGCGGGGGACATCAGCCTCACTGTTGGCTTATTTTTTTTTGTTTTGTGTTTATGGACATGTTTCAACAAACAAGATGCAATATAAATAAGTAAGTTTTTAAAATTATATATATTATACAGCAGGGATGGGATTTCAAAA
Organism: Patella ulyssiponensis; assembly: GCA_963678685.1. NCBI lineage: Eukaryota > Metazoa > Mollusca > Gastropoda > Patellidae > Patella > Patella ulyssiponensis. The sequence continues at coordinate 41,803,640 of OY783228.1, read as the reverse complement.
TTTTTCGTGTCGGACATTTTACCGAAAATAAAGGGGCATAACTCTTATCGTTACTTAAGCAGACGAATTCATACCACAATTAAAAGTCACATGTCGTCAAAATATTCAAATCACGTACATAACAAAATTAGGTGAACCTCGCTATTTTTCATATTTAATTCCCGTACGGTATTCAATTCATACCACAATTAAAAATCACATGTCAACAAAATATTCAAATCCCGTACGTAATAAAAATTGGTGAACCTCGCTATTTTTCACACCTAATTCCCGTACGGGATTCAAATTTATGTCAATATAAATGTCGTACAAAATTAAGCATTTTCGTAATACATTGAATGAAAGCTTGCCGATCCTGCTTCGGCATAAAATTCACAACCGTAATATTCCTTTAGATTTACGTGACAGCAAATGAATGCCGAACTTCCGAAATAAGAATAGTTTGTGATGTCAGAACATCGTTTTTTCTTTATAAAATATTAAAATCCGTGCGTAATAGAAATAAGAACACGGCAGCAAATGAAAGAAAAGCGTTCGAAATAATAACAGCGTATTGCCGCTATGACCACGGCACACAGCTTCATACTTGTGGTGATGACTAAAGGCATAGCTGACTTCAGCGTATTGCCGCTATGGCGTACGTGACTCAGAGCACACAGCTTCATAGTAAGCACTGCCTAACATGTTAAGCAATATTCGTGCGGCGCTCGAGATCACGGGAAAGTGCCACTGTGGATGAGAATTTATATATGGATTCTTAAAAGCCGTAAAGGATATCGTAGACAAAATGAATCACATGTAGGGTGTTATAAAATAATATACTCTTACGATATGTGACATCTATGATTAGTTTATAGATGCTGTCGGCTCACATCAATGCGATTAAAATGCCCGACAATTGAAGACCACGAGGTAAACAGGTGGATTAAAATTATAATCACTCTTATTGGATTGATGAATAGTCCGACAAAGGGAAAGCAATGACTTCTGTTTAAGATTAGATTGATGAATTGTCCGACAAAGGATTAAGTCAATCAATCAAGACAGATTAAGTAGTTAATCAAGGTAGGTTTATTGACGGTATAACACGATAAATACGTTGATCACTTAATTACCTAATCAATCCTGCCTATTGTCAACGATAATCGGGTTAAGTGGTAGTTATACTCTCAGTACACTATATATTAATTTTGGAATTTTGAATATTATTCACTATGTCTTGATGTCCGATTGGGCATATTCCCGGTCGGACAATATTGTGCGTTTGGAAAAAAAATTCGGACAAGTCCGGAATATACGGGCGAAATCCCAACTCTGTTATACAGTGATAATATGGCATATATTACTAATAACTATTGTTACATGTTTAATATTATGTTACACTATAAACCTCAGAATGCCTCGTTCGGCATTTCCAAACGAGGTAAAAAAAATGCCTCGTTGTCTGCATTTTCAAAACGAGGTTTTTTAAATTGCCCTGTTTTTAGAACGAGGTATTTTGTTCAGAACGAGGCTTGGTAAAAATGCCTCGTTTACTAAACATGTTTTTTTTTCAAGATAGTTATTAGCGGTATTTATCAGCGAATTTGTAAAAATTAAAATTATGTTATTTAATACGAAAATAAACCAGTCCAAACTATTATATTATAATCAGAGAAATAGACAAGACAAGAACAAAACCTCGTTTTAGAACTGCAGACAACGAGGCATTTATTTTACCTCGTTTGGACAGAAATGCCGAACGAGGCATTCTTAGGTTTATAGTGTTGTTGAATCCCCATATTTAAACAGTCTTTTTCTGGTCTCTTCTGTCTTCATTTAAGACAGTCTTTTTCTGGTCACTTTTTTTCTGAGTTAAATTATTGTAAATTGTATTGTGTAATTTATTTTAGGGAACTGGATCATGCTATGTTAAGGAGATTAGAAAAAAGAATTCTGGTAGACATGCCAACATTAGATGCTCGTAAATCTATGATTCACCATTTCTTACCACCAGTAGTAAATCCTGGTGAAGGAGATCTAGAATTACTATCTGAATTAGATTATGATCTACTAGCATCAGTAAGTTTTAATATCACCCACTTAAAGATAGGAGATATATACTTAGATTGTATAATAACTTATGATCTATAAATCTGTAATTTCTATTTTCTCTGTAAAAATTGAACCAAATTAGACGATCTAATGCAATAATTACTGTAAAGTGGAATTAGCATGTCAACCTAAGGCATAAAACAAGAACTTGTCGATATCAATACATATTGTAATATATGGTACTATTGACTATGGTATACTTCTTCTAAAGCGGCTGCTGACGTGAGATATTTTAATGTTAAGAGTTTACAATTAAAATATGTACATTTTCTTGCTGTTGAAAATTTTACAAATTCCACCAGCCATGTTTAAGATGAATCTTGCTGGGATAATTGAAGTTATATTTAGGCATGTGTAATTGAATAGTCTTTGATTACTTTATTTACATTAAGGATTTTACACTTAAAAGTGTTGAAATTTTCATTTGACATACTATTGGCTTCAATCAGAATGTAAAAGCTAGAAATGCCATACTATTTTGAGGTTGTCGGAAACCTCCACTTTTGTCTCCATGGGAAATTGCATTTTTACATGTATTTACAAATTACCAACAAGATACTTTGTTAATTTATTAACTCATTAATTTCTTCTTGTACAGTTTCCTCATGATATAAATAATTTACTTATTATCTTTCATTTCTAGAAAACAGATGGTTATTCCGGTTCAGATATTAAATTATTATGTAAAGAGGCAGCAATGAGACCAGTAAGAAAGATATTTGCTGCTTTAGAAGGCCATTCAGAAGGTAGGAATACATTAGGATTAATACGACAGAAGTAAAATAGGTCTGATAATAAAATACTGTCTTGTCTATATTGAGTCAGGATTTAAATCAAATGTTATACTTAAAGATACATTATGGGAGATTTTTACAAGGAGTTAGCCATTCTTGCTATAACAGTTCAAAAATAGATGCTCAAACAAGAATATATTGAAAATTTCAGTCAAATTACTTTATCCTGAACAAAGTTGTTACCACTATAATTTTTTACTAGAAATAGTAGTTAAATTTCATCGACACCGTTTTCCCATTATGGCCGATTGTTGATTGACAGGCGTTAACTCCACCTATATAGTCTCGATTATCAAGTAATGTTTACACTGACTAGTACCGATAGCGTATTCGGTTTGAGACAGGACTGCAATTCAATTCGTATACATTTATTTTTTACTATAAATTAGAATTAAGACTTTTAATATATAGATAAGAAGAGAAAGTCTGCGATAGGATATTAAAGTTTGAAAGGAATGGGCCAAATCAACGAGGCAGTATTGTAAATAAATTATAATAAATAGCCGACTTCTTGCGTTGCCTGCGTGTACTCTTTTGTACTTCAGGTAGGCCTAAGCGACTCCCTAAGCAGACGAATAGAAAACAGTCCGGAAGTATGATGACGTCAACGTCACGGAGAAGCCCCTCCCACGACGCCATAGTGATTAAATCAGTCGACGAAATCCTGTTTTAATCCGAGCCCAATCCAAGCCATCCGTAGGTCTACAGAGTCAATTTTGGGCTTGTTATTTAAATAAAGATCTAATTTATAATTTCTATGACTTCTGAGGCCCAAAGGAAGACCGACAAAAGTCAGTTTTTGCTCTCCCATAATGTATGTTTAAGGCAGGACACTACCTAAGAATTTGACAATGATAACAGAAACTTGCCATTTAGTGTAATATTAGTATATGATGTCCCAAATCAGATTTGATAATTTGAGCGTAAAATATTAATTTGTTACCATGGAAATGGTGGCCATATTGGATTTTTTTATATATTCACGGTGGGTAGGTTAGGAAATCAAAATCTTCACCAATTTTATTGAAACAAACTATTTGTGATTTGGAATAACATATATAGGCATTAAAGAATGCAATAAGGCATAAATTTGACTATTTGAATGTAAATAAAGAACATTATGCTCCCAACATAAAACATGTGGGTGTGGCCGAACACACCACTAAAATGATTTTATACAATAAAATGTCCAAATGTATAACAAACACCTTGAAAATCATCTTATTGCACACAGTAGCTATAGAACTAACCGTATTCCAAAGATGAGACCAGAGTACGGAAAAAAGCAAGTTAAAAATTTGATTTACCTATGTAAATGACTAAATATTCAACACTATATAATATAAAGGCGGGACTCGACTTGAAAAATCAACAAATTTTGACTATATTGGGCAATTTTAGCTGATATCAAAATTTGACAGATCAATCTATACAGAGTGTTTTATAAGGTAGTGTCCTGCCTTAAAACCTACAAAATACACAGTTTAGACTAGAGCTCACACAAATATTTGAATTTGAATAGTTTTTCAAAGGCTGTTTGAACTTATTTTTAGTATTCTTTTAGATGCATATTGTAACTAAATAGAACAATAAACACAAATAGATTAGTAGCCTATTAGAGTTGTGTGGTTATTTGATATTTTGAAGTCAAACAAAGAGTAAAGTAGTTGGAAACTAAGGTGTTATGAAAAATTCTCGCATTACCAATAACAAAACTGACTGTTAGTTTTGAAATGTGTTAACAAACGACTAAACCTAAGTTGAACGGTCCATCTTTATTTCTTTGAATACAAATTTGAAGGTATTTAGTCCAGATTAATATTGATTTATAGTGAAAACAGTTGTAGGAGTGGTTAAATACCCCACAGTGGAGCAAGGTTTAGATGAACAACATATTGATATACTTACTTGATACTTATTTTTCAGGTGAATTATTACATATAAGACTTGAAACAATAACAACTAAAGATGTTTTATGTGCATTAGAAAGAACCAAACCATCTGCTAAACTATTAAAACCTAAATATGATGCATGGCAGAAAGAGTATGAATCAGTTTGATGTTGGAGGATTTTAGTAAGTGTTGTGTTCATACCAGTTTATCTCCCTATCACTATAGGCCTTGTCAAACGTTTGCTTCTTCCATCCAGAATTCTATGGAGGAGAAGTTGCCTTTGTATGATGTTTTCATATAAGATAGTGTAAACTTGTTGGAGGTGAAAATGATAGCGATAAAAGAAAATCAAAATACAGCTATTTGTTGTGACCAGCAATAAAATTAAAGCCCAACTCATTATTGATATGATAATATGTTGACTTATGTACATTTTGCTGTTAATTAAAAGAGATGTCTCAGATATATATTTAGCATATGAAATATTTTTTTGATGTATCTGAACCAATGATACCCCAGTTAAACAATTTTGGAGATCATTCCTATCCAGCTCAATATTTTGAACCAGATCTTCAAATTACGCTATTTATTCACCATTTGATTGGTGGATTTGCATACTTAAACCAACAATATATCACATGCTACCCTGGGACTGCTCCTTTAAGGCAGTACTTCAAAAAAAAAAAAAAACTAACGTCCACATTTCATTTCTGTTATAAAATTGTGATATATAAAATTAAGATAACATTTATATATAAAGTTTGAATCAAGAGGCTTTGATATTTTGCTTTTATATTTAGTAGCTCCAGGTTTTATTGTAACAACAGTCCGTCCAGTATTGAATGAATTTTTTTTTATTATCTGTAACTTTTGTTGAAGCAAAGCATGAATTTTGCTTATTTAAATTGTTATATATTTGTTTTTATTTATCATCATTTTTTAATTGTTTTGACCATTGTACATTATTTAATTTATGACTCATAGAAAATATTTTCTCAAATTTCTTGAATTCACACATGTTTATTTATTATAAAACATTCACATCTCCTTATAAGAAATAGAATCTCTTTGTTAGAGTCTCCCTATCAGCATATCATCTGAAAAATGTTTTAACAGTTGCTTAGCGATATGTTCTGTCCATAATTCTGTTTCTTTCTGTGTCTGTGCTGACAATTGAGATAACATTTTTGGCTGTACATTTCTCATGTCGATGGTAAATATTATTGTATCACCAGCACTTCAAGCACCTTATAGCAGCATGTAGTACGCCAATTCTAGTCCAAGTTACCCATAATAACATTAATGTTAACCACTTTGTTGAAATTAAAACTTTCAAGTTGGACTTTCAAACATCTGTAACATGTGACGTTCAATTACTTGTTGAGCTGAAGAAGAAAAGGTTACATTAGCAGATATGAAAACTTACATGTTAATTGATTAATTAAAAAATAAATATAAGACTAATTACCCAATCAACATGATCAAACAGAAAAGTAGATTTAATTATCAAGTATTAAGGAAAACCTTTTTGGGGTGTACATCTGCTTTAAAGAACCCAGATTCTATTTTTGTTATTGTTCATCATCATGCTTCTTATAAAGACTGCTACAAACATGTATTTTTAAATGAATAAAGCTGAAAGTTTTTATAAATTTGTTTTATTTGCAAAATAATTTAGAACTGGTGGGTATCCAGTGGTTTAATTTTATAGCAGACATAATGACTTTTGAAAAATAAAATATTCCATCCAATTAAATATATTCAACATACCAGCTTTGTGACCTTGACCAACAGCTAAATCATATGCTGTATGGTTATCTTCATTAGCTATAGTTATATCAGCTCCCCATTCTAATAATAGTTGTATACATGATGTGTGATTATTAAATGCTGCATATATCAAAGCTGAACTACCACTCTAGAAAGAAGAAAATCAAGCAATTTAAAGATAAGTAAACACCGATATCAAAGTAGTGACCAAAGTGTTTTTGAGTTCATTCATAATGGAATATACCATTGTTCGACAAGGAACTGGAACCCAAGCGCTACACATCTTAATTGTTGTACTTGTTTTTTGGGAAGATGATCTTCAATAAAAATTCACAAGGTCTGTCATTGAGTCAAGTGGCATGTTTCGATTCCCTGCCTGCATGTGACAAGGCATAGGGTTGCCTGTCCAACCTTGTAGGTTTTCTTCAGATCCTCTGATTTCCTCGCACTCCCAAGGAACACGTGCAAGCAAATTATTGAAATGATCTAGTTTGTGTCGAGTGGATGTTGAGCCCTATTTTTCTCTCTCTGCCAGTTCAAGTATGATCAGCATAAAACTTGGCATGTTAGTTCAATTGTGTTTCGATTGACAGACCTTGATTTTTAATATTTCACAATTCCAAGATGATTTCTAAGATGTCAAACTTGCTTCCTGGTCCTTAGAGTATGCTCATAATTGATTTAATTCAACAGATCAACGATTTTCTTCATAAACATATTTGCAGGTTCTATTTATGTAGCAGAGGTTTGGGTGGTCAAATTTGAGCTCCAATGATCATAAGTTTGATTATCCATGCAAGTAATGGTGTTGATACTGGGTTAGTACATTACAAGGAGTAGGGTCAGATTACTTCCCCTTCTAAACTCTTAAAGACCCTTCAGTGAAAAGTGAAAGCTAATTTTTAAATGACAATATATCATATGTTAATCCTGAAATGACCCTCTCTCCAATTCTGTAGCAGAAAAAACAATTAACCAAACATTTGGTTCCTACCTCATCTTTATAATTTATATCCATTCCTAGTTTTAATAATTCTAACATGATATCAGAATAACCATAGCAACTACTGAGTAGGAGTGCGTTTTCCCCATGATTTCCAATCAGATTAATATCGGCACCATTCTGTAGTAAATATTCTACACTAGACATCTGACCATTAGCACATGCCCATAATAATGCTGTAAAACCGGATTCATCTGTTTTATTCATGTCACAGCCTGAAAGTGTACAAATTATATGGGAATTAATATCTTGTTCAAATCTCATCTATCTTGTACAAATTTTGAAATGGATAACTTAAAGTCACAGACCCAAAATTCCATAATAACTCAAGCGGCTACATATTTCTACTGACCTGTCCGGCCTCTACTACTGTTTTAATGGTGTTTTGACAGACCCCATACTCTACACCATATTTGTAACTCATCCTGACTAAATTGTTACTTTGTACTTGGGTTGAATTTAAATCTACTTTAATATTTAGCCTTATTTCGTCTTTCTCAGTGATTTTATTAGCTGATTAAGAATTGATTGTGAATCAGATTGTCATTGCTAAATTTAAATAGAACACTGGGACGTAATCTGGTCTCAGTGTCAAATACAGTCAGGCTCTTGTTGACAGTTTATAGACAAAGATATCAAAGACTTGCATAAAATAAAGTCATCTTACCATCTTTGATCTCTTGTTGTAATAAAACTAATTCTCCTTGTGCAGCCATTTGATGTATACTCATATCTACAACATATTCAAATAGTCATTAAAACATCATATATCCTATCAAAAGCATTATTGATTTAGTGTTGTAAAAGGAACTTTCTCTGCCAACACCTGGCTCTCCAGGATAGTGAACTAGCATCTCACTTACTGAGCCATCACGGTTCCAGTATAAATTAACTTTAGGGATGAATAAAGCCCATCAGAGGAATGTAATCATTGTTGCACTCCTCTGTTTTAATAGTAACAAGCCAACAGTGAGGCTGATGTCCCCTGCCGAAATCCCAAAATAAATAGATGACACATATTAATTAATCGCACATTTATTTTTTTCAAACGTATCAAGTTATCAAACTGTACACGAAGTGTCATCCAAAAATGTACCCTAGTTAGGGGGACCCTAAAGGCAGACAAAAGGGCCCCCACGCTTGACAAAAGGGCCCCTCTGGCCAAGGGAAAGGGCCTTCGTGTCCGAGTCAATCGTTTCTATACACAGTTACTGTCGAATCCATTACTGAATGAGAATGCAGTCATTGTATTGGCATAAAAATCATCAATCAAGATGAACCTAAGTTATCTTGTCCCAAAGTATCAACCAATCAAATTGCTTATCTCTGCCTACCGTAAGAAGAAAATGCTCATCTTCGAACTCCATCAAGGCACTGACCTAATAAGCATACTCACCAATTTTAACTCAATTCGAAGGAGAGTTATTGTGTTCCAAAGTCTCGGCAAATCAAATTGCTTATCGCTCTGCTTACCCTGAGCAGAAAATGCTCATTATCGATCTTAGTCAAGATATTACTGTAATGAAACTATACACCAAGTTTCATCACTCTCACTTAATTAGAACTAAAGTTATCGTGTCCCAAAGCATCCACCAATCAAATTGCTTATCTCTGCTTACCCTAAGCGGAAAATGCTCATCTTCTAACTCCATCAAGGCATTGACCTAATAAGCATATACACCAAGTTTGAACATTTTAACTCAATTAGAAGGAGCGTTATTGTGTTCCAAAGTCTCGACCAATCAAATTGCGTATCGCTCTGCTTACCCTGAGCAGAAAATGCTCATTATCGAACTTAGTCAAGGTATTACTGTAATGAAACTATACACCAAGTTTCATCACTCTCACTTAATTAGAACTAAAGTTATCGTGTCCCAAAGCATCAATCAATCAAATTGCTTATCTCTGCTTACCCTAAGCAGAAAATGCTCATCTTCGAACTCCATCAAGGCATATACACCAAGTTTGAACATTTTAACTCAATTAGAAGGAGAGTTATTGTGTTCCAAAGTCTCGACCAATCAAATAGCGTATCGCTCTGCTTACCCTGAGCAGAAAATGCTCATTATCGAACTTAGTCAAGGTATTACTGTAATGAAACTATACACCAAGTTTCATCAATCTCACTTAATTAGAACTAAAGTTATCGTGTTCCAAAGCATCAACCAATCAAATTGCTTATCTCTGCTTACCCTAAGCGGAAAATGCTCATCTTCGAACTCCATCAAGGCATTGACCTAATAAACACATACACCAAGTTTGAACATTCTAGCTCAATTAGGAAGAGAGTTATTGTGTCCCAAAAAGTGTGACGGACAGACAGAAGGACAGACAGACAGACGGACGAACCCATTTTAATAGTCCCCCAACTTTCTTCGAAAGACGGGGGACAAAAAGTATATGTCTGATGTGTAAATTTTATGGAAATAAAAGTACATGTACTTACTTTGTATAATAGAGGGTGTTGTTGTCTGAACGTTACCTCTCTGTAAATTAGACATGACAGTTGATGGCTGAAATACAACATGCATCTAATGGTTAAATAAACCTGTAATATTGCTAAAAAGATTAGTATACAGGAATTTTAAAGAGATAAGGGTACTGTGGCAAAAACAAATAAGTGTAAATTGAAGTAATTACAATGTTGAATAAAAAAGACAGTAGATAGCTGGCAATTTAAATTTTAAGTCAATGTGCAGTGCTGTTAATTAATTTATTAAAGGCACAAATCATGTTATCTCTATAGTCAAAATATGTACCATTTTAATTTAAAGACTGATGTACATAAGCAAATGCGGGTATAAGAAAAAAAAATTCTAAATAAACTGGCTTATAAGAAAAGTATAGAATCATTTACTTTATTTGTCAGTATGAAATCAAAATAAAATGGACTTTAATAAAAAAAAAACTACTTTTTAAAATTTGTGTGAAATACCACAGAGGAAATACCAACCCTAAAAGGTGAATAATTAATTTTAGAAGGAGTTTCATGTCTTCTAGGTTTAGTTGGGGATGAATCGGCATCACTACTTCCATGGAAACTATCATCAGCTGAAACAAATAAACACAAGGTTACATACAGATAGCATTATTTTAAAATAGCATTTTGTTATTCATTATCAGGTCAATAATTTTAATATAACAAAACTACATTTCTCAAAATCAATTAAAATCAGACGTTTTTCAATTAATTTTCTCGTGCTTTATATTCTGCATGTCGTGTTCTTATGATAGTTAGCTAAAAAGTTCTAAGCCTATCTGTGAAAGACCTGTACAATGTCTATGGTTTCCAGGTATTTTTCTACATATGCTGCAAGGTTTGGATGCTGGTCATGAAGAAATTTTCTTCAGTCACCCGTTCACAGCAGACATGACATCATATATTCCTACGAAAATCATGACCGTCTAGTTCCTTTTTCATTTCTGCAAACAAGTCTCATCTATGCTTACTAGCCTGGCCATATCAGTATCTGCTTCCTTACTCAGAAATAATGTGCTCAACCCTCTGATGAGTGAGAGATACCCACATCACTGGCAATATTATTTATTATGTTGAGTGGTCAATGTCATGCACCCAGGTAATGTTTTCTTTGATGGTTGCTGTTGATGGCCCTCCAGGACACAAGTCATCATCAAGGCTCTATCATGCTTAAATTCCACAGCCCACTTCTTTACTGTGGAAACAGAAGGAAAATGCATCATCCCCTCAAGTGGAGACCATGTCGCCACGTATCTATGTTGGGGTTAGTCCTTTTAGTTGCAGGTACCTGATGACTGCCCTTTAGCCAGTTTTGTCCATTCCTGGTATGAAAACAATAATAACGCTACAGTTGCAGTTCTTGTCTATGATTCATTCTATCATTGCATTCCTTGGTGGAAAAAAATTGTTTTAACCCAATTGATCTTTTCAGGCTTACACCTTTTCAGCCAGCTCTCATAGTCGTATAAGGTAAACAGCCAATAAAAATGCAGCAAATCACACCAAGATATTGTTTACTGATGTATGTATGAGCTCATTAAAGTCACATGCCTATAACACAGCAGACATAAGCCTCTCTTAATATTATGTTTGATAATATGCAGTGCAGAAAATCAGAATCATAAAGATAAAACAAAAAGTCTTCAAGTAGCTATAATTTGTCAATGGCGTATAGTTTGTAAGTATAGAAATGTAGGTACTCACCATCCCCAAAGACATTTTCTACTTCTAAATCATTGAGTTCTTGATCACTATAATCAACTGGTGAGAAAAAACGACCACCAGATGATGATGATCGATGTTTGACTGGAGAAATCATTCTACGACATTTATCTGGTGATGGCTTTGATGTTGACGGATTGCGATCCATTTGTTGATTCTAAAGGTATAAATAAAATGGTAGGATATTGATGCAATTATAATAATGTATAGTAAGCGAAGGAGGACCGCACTACACGCAAAACAAAAATCTACAAGATAAACCTGCGTAAAAGACAGTAAATAGACATTGCAAAAAATTAAAAAATATCAAGTCAAGTGAATGGATCCGGGGGCCAGTTGTAATCTTTATATATATATATATGTATATTATCCTGATAAAATGGAGATTAACACCCTACTGTCCTCTCTGACTAGGCTAATTAAGAGGTTCAAATTTTGCCTAGATAGTGGCAATACATACAGCGTAATCTTATTACAAATTCAAACTGTCAAAGTTATTTTACTTTACATCAAAACAATCAGATGCTTTTCCTTTCCAGGCCCACTCCTGCACCACTGACTATTAAGGGAAACCATGCTCAAAAAATCCTGACAAAATTTCTTGGTTGACAGCAAAAATCTGAGTTTTGTACCAAAAATTAATAGAACAATTCAGAATTGGTCCAAATCAAGTATGGCACACAGTTCGGCAGTGAGAGTGTACCGGTAGTTGGAGACAACAGTTTCACTCAAGTTTACGAACTGAGAGGTTGCTGTACGTCGTAGGCCTACATTGAGAATTGCAAGATTAACTCTCAAATAAGATTTACTACAATCATCTATTTATGAAATATATGCCATGTTTATTTCAATAGCAAACTGACATCTAACAATAATCTGTGCTAGAGAATACTGACTTATTGTTAGATTTCTTATGTCTTCGCAGATGAACATGTCGTGATTTTTCTAGACTATCATTTACTGAAGTAAACGACGTATCACTCATTCTTTGAAAAGCCACAAAAGGCCCAATTCAATGCTTAGACTAATAATAATATGACTATTATGAAAACATTTGGCTACCGGTACCATTTATTTTGGTTCTGCTGACTGAGTAATGAGACTCCAGTCCAATATTTATTTCTGGCTTTGTTTACATCTGACAGCCTAACGCACCTTCAATATTTAAGAGCATAACTACATATTATCTCCCTTAAATCCATTATTCAAGTACAACTGATGATAGGAAATTAATAACTTTAACGATTCTTAATTAGTATCAGTAAGTTGAAGTTAAAGAAGGTCACCATACGAAATTTTCTGTACTTGTAGCCTGTGGTTACTATATCATATATGCACATTACGGCATGAATGTGATGCAGGGCGGAGGGCCTGACAAGGACAGCTGTCTAGCCATGCGGATGGGACAGAAAACCGAGGTCCCGTGTACACATTGGTGTGCACATAAAAGATCCCTTGACAGTTGAAATTCATAAGATTAGGCCGTAGTGCTGCTGTCAAGGCAAAATTTCCCTCATGTCATAGCAAACTCGATGGCGTATGCCCGTCTATAATAAGCTGCCAGGTCGGAGCAGAACAGTCGGACGTTAAACCCCATTTCATTACATTTCACACAAGTCTGATTAAAATTAAATCAGCCATTTTTATTCAAAGTCGCAAATATAGACCTCCTGTAAAAAGAACTTTGCCAATTATCGAAAACATTCTTAATCCCCTCGTATGCCAGTGACCGAATGCATATTCGGAATGTTTATTCCTTTATTACCTATATGTACATGTATAGAGCCGCAATGTGTATTCATTAAGGCCTGACAGATTCCATAATCCCCTAAAACAATAGACTATGGAATATTTCGTTTTTTTAATTTATTTAAATTTAAGATCCAATTTAGAATTTGTTTTATAAAACAGTACCATAACAAAGACAGTTGTTTCACCCATATCCTTTTGATCAGAATAAATTGGAGTAATCCAACAGTAAACCTTACAATAATTTGGATCGTTTTCTATGAAGTCAACAAGATGGGTGTAGAATGATCATTGATGGCGCTACAAACATCTCTGAAGTCAAAAGATAATTAATATTGTTGGCTTTTACAAAACGACATGGTTTCGGGATGTGATTGATAAATTAACGAGAAAAATTACAAGTTTTGATCAAAGAGCACAGTCAATACTGAAAAGAAACAATCTGCAAAAAGTGATTCCAATGCCAATAGATTTACAACTACCCCTATTCCCCAAAATGCCTACTAATCTAATGACATATAAATTGAATAAATGGTTGTTTATTACCTACCCCCCTTTCTCTCATCTGTATATTTTATTAGTCACTGTGATCAATGCATAAAAAAAACAAACAAAACTAAAATTTTATTACGATTAATTTATTTATTCAAGTACAGAGAGATCCCATTCTATGTAAAGAAGTAAAATACACAATGCAATGGTAATTAATGGATGCAAATACACTCACACACTGGGGCCTCAATGTCACGCAGTTCACAATCAAGCTGATTTTAATATAATGTCAAAGCTGCACCCAATAATTCATTAGGTTTATAGTGGATGCCAAACCATTACAGCTATGATTTATAAACCAATGCAACTGTGTCATAAAGGCCAAATGATGGCAAAATGTCACAACTTTGAACTTAATAGCCTGATAATAATGTAATTGATGAAGCACCTTACATGATTACTAACATGAATAAAGCAACACCACAGATTATCAAAAATAAATTTGAAACATGATATAATATTTATATAATCAATTCAAAAATAAATTTATTTACATGTATAACAATTTTATAACAATCCATAACAAGTACAAAAGGCATTATTTTTAATATAATCGATTACATTTTTTTTTATCAAGATGATTGATTCCTCTATGGTAGATTTTACACTCATATATATCATAAAATGTAATTGATCATAATGATCTGACTTTAATTCATTCTGTTATCAATTCACGAACTGATACACAATTATTACTTATTATATCTTTCGGGCTTCAAAATGTACATAAGAAAATTTAGAACACTAATATAAAGGTTAACAATTCTGATCGATGGTACTTATAAAGCAAGACAATTTATGCTCTTCTTGTTGAGACTTTAAATATTCATAACTTTGCTCAGAATAAGGTAATTTGACTGAAAATTTCAAATATTCATTTTTCATTTATGGTATCTTAAACAAGAATGGTTATCATCTTTGCCTCCTGTTGAAAAATTAAATTTTAAAGGGACTTGCTAAATAATGTTATAACCTCCTGGTTGAGCCAGTCGCAAACTGACTTCAGACAAAAGAGAACATTAGTTTTTAAGACAGTTTATATAAATTACAACAAAGATAACAAAATAACAAAACTAAAATTTGCAAACAAAAACAAAGATTTACATCATAGTGATAATGAATGAATTAATTTGAGCAAAACTTAAAACAATGATCTATAGACACCATGATTAATAAAAAAAAAAAAGTAAACCTCCTTGGAATGGATGAATATAAACTATTAAATTTTATATTTTCCAAAAGAATAGGCAGACATTGGTCTGTTTACTAATTTTGACTTTCTATTTTGACAGTGGAACACAAGATGGATTAAATCAACAAAGGCTTCAACTATATAGAATTTAAATAGCATGAATCTATCAGGAAACAAGAATAGAGGTAAATCTCCAAAATTGTTCACAGCAATAACCGGGTAATGGCGTTGCAACAAAACATGATATAACAAAAAAGCATTTAATTACACATTCACATATAAATAACTATATTACTTTTAATATAAAAATACACAAGCAAACATAAAGTAGAAGACAGGTTGCCAGGCAACGAAACATACGCCCACAGCAGCTAAATCGTCCGGGCAGTCAACAAGGGTTGTCGCATATTTTTACTTTTTTGGTAATGAAACATTTGTAATACACTAAAATCTGATTAAGAGTAACAACTCATTATGTAATTATCTGAAAATCATTAGAATTTGTTTGCTTTTTATAAAGTTTTGCCCCACGCTAACAATTAGTATAGGAAACATTTAACATCATGGATTTAGCTGTTCAGTTATCCAAATTCATCAAAAATCAAAATATTTTTTCGTTTCAACACCTTAAACTCTGTGTATCAATCTGAAGTCAATCGGATGATAAGTTTGGCATCTATAGCGTCACAAGGTTTTTTGAAGTGATCAAGGGAGATAACTCTGGAAGTAATTATTTGAAATCGCTGAAAATCAGTAGGCTTCTTCGTCTTATGACTTTAAACACTGTGTATAAATTTAAAGTCAATCAGATATCAACTTTGGCATCCACAAGATTTTTTGAAGAGATCAAGGGCCACAACTCTGGCATTAATTATCAGAAATCGCTGAAAATCAATAGGCTTCTTCGTCTCATGACCTTAAACACTGTGTATAAATTTGAAGTCAATCGGATATCAAGTTTGGCCTCTAGAGCATCCACAAGATTTTTTGAAGTGATCAAGGGCCATAACTCTGGCACTAATTATCGGAAATCGCTGAAAATCAATAGGCTTCTTCGTCTTATGACCTTAAACACTGTGTATGAATTTAAAGTCAATCGGATATTAACTTTGGCTTTTAGAGCGTCCACAAGATTTTTTGAAGTGATCAAGGGCCATAACTCTGGCACTAATTATCGGAAATCGCTGAAAATCAATAGGCTTCTCCGTCTTATGACTTTAAACACTGTGTATAAATTTAAAGTCAATCGGATATTAACTTTGGCTTTTAGAGCATCCACAAGATTTTTTGAAGTGATCAAGGGTCATAACTCAGGCACTAATTATCGGAAATCGCTGAAAATCAATAGGCTTCTTCGTCTTATGACCTTAAACACTGTGTATAAATTTAACGTCAATCGGATATTAACTTTGGCTTTTAGAGCGTCCACAAGATTTTTTGAAGTGATCAAGGGCCATAACTCTGGCACTAATTATCGGAAATCGCTGAAAATCAATAGGCTTCTACGTCTTATGACCTTAAACACTGTGTATAAATTTAAAGTCAATCGGATATTAACTTTGGCTTTTACATCGTCTACAAGATTTTTTAAAGTGATCAAGGGCCATAACTCTGGCACTAATTATCGGAAATCGCTGAAAATCAATAGGCTTCTTCGTCTTATGACCTTAAACACTGTGTATAAATTTAAAGCCAATCGGATATTAACTTTGGCATCTAGAGCGTCCACAAGATTTTTTGAAGTGATCAAGGGCCATAACTCTGGTAGTTATTATCGGAAATCGCTGAAAAACAATAGGCTTCTTCGTCTCATGACCTTAAACACTGTGTATAAATTTAAAGTCAATCGGATATTAACTTTAGCCTCTAGAGCGTCCACAAGCAATTGTGGACGCCGGACGGGGGCGACGACAATATACGACCACATTTCAATGTGGGCGTATAAAAATGATATGCAGAGCTGATATATATTGATGGACTAGAATACACATGCCTGCTAAAATATACATTAATAATTCTAATAATGCACAAAATATAAAAGATTCTTTTACAGAGATAGTAACATATATTGTTTTCTTACTGTGTTCATTTAGGATTGTTGATGACTACAGGCATATAAAAGAGTAATATTTAGCATGTAGACCTAACTATTTTGTTTCATTATTCATTCTTTTACATATAATATATTCAGATAAACAGGGTCTTTACCCAACGACCGATTTCAAAGTGTTAAATATTAACAAAAGATTGAATACATCAATATTTTAAACTAGATTTATGAATTAACAGGGGTTTGTTTTTGTCTTGTTGATCTATTTGGGAACTATATTTCCATGATTTCATTATAATTACCATTTTTTGGACGTTCGGTTGAAACATGTATTATTTTCGGAAGGGGGGGGGCAATTTAGTCAGAATTTGCAGCCAAATCTGTACATGGTGCCAACATTCTGCCAACGTTGGGTTATTTTTGACAAACAGAAAGTGTTTTATGGATGGGACAAGAAAATAATCTCAGACTGCCTATATGTCGGGTTTTCATTTTTCTATTCTTTGGATGAATCCCATTGAAGCTCTGACTGGCAGATTTATGAAATTCGGAAGTTTGCTCAATTAGTTTTAGCATCAAACAATTGTGAAAGTTTTCCTCAACATTCTTTCATCATTCAAGATGGCGTATCTCTGTTAGTATTTGAGGTATCAAGTTGAAACTTGGTAGGAATAAGGAACATGAAAAATGTTTGTGACAGCTCCAGAAATTACCAAGGCCTACCGATTATTCCCGAACATAAATATTTCTCTCCATTTTAAAAATAGATCAAAAATTGCATGTCGTGGTGTTAGCCCAAGATATTATCTTTTATTTTTAGAGACCTTGTTCGATAACATTTTTAAATCGTTACTATACTCAATTATTCATGGTGTAACTTGATCATTGATGTGACAAGGCAAGATCTGACGTGGCCTGAAGTACCAAAACATGTCAGTACTTATTTTATATAACCCATCTACTGTCCTGTTTTTATATCAGGTGGACAAATCTGTCGTTCACCCTCACCAAGAAATATCTGTAAAGCTTTTTTTAAAAAATACACTCCCATCTGTCTTTTAGTTTTCAATGACCATGTTGATGCCACACCATAGAAATCTCCTTTCTTTTTATTAGTAAGTTTATCAAGGCCTGAAAAAAAAGAGTAGAAATTCAGTAAAACATAAAACTGGCGCTGGGATCAGAGATATACTTTTATCAATAATAATTAGTTATATCATAATCATTGAACAACATGTATTTTTCTATAGTAGTTTGTAATATTCATATTGTAATCCTTATATGGCATTTAGTGACTGAACATATGTTTATCCATATTGTACATCACCATTTATGTGGTAGTTTTAATTTAATTTAAGTATGTAAAATTCCATTTTTTTTAGGTAGTTTTTACATGCTGGATTGATAAAGACAGTATTTAGTTTTTAAAAATTTAAAAGCTCTACAAACACATATTCCGTGATATGATTTAAATAGCATTTCTTTTTAAAAAATTATTCAACCTGTAAACTTTCATATTTGTTTTATAGAATTGAAATGAAATGGGATATTACGTCCTACTTTTCTGCTCCAGTGTAATGAGGGAAATTTTGAAATTAAACTGTCAAGGGTTCTTGTATGTGCTTGCCCCATCTGAAGGACTATACGTTGTCCCTTGCCATACCCTCCGTCATGAACCACTGACAATGAGGAACCATGGCAGAAAATTCAGCCGAACTTTCTCAACCAAACACTGGGATCGAATACAGGATCTCCAGGTAATTGAGCCGTCCTACGCAGTCACTGAGCCACCGGGTCTCCCCCTGTTATTTAGAAGTTTACTAAACTACATTGATTCTGACATACAGGACTTATTATCACTGTAATGATTATCACTACAACATCTATCACCATAATGATAATCCACAATGGCATTTATCACCATAATGATTTTTCACTATGACAATAATCACTTTCACAGTTATCACTATGACAAATATGACTGATGATTATCACTATTATAATGAGAAGTAAGCCATATAGTTAGTAATAGAACAATGAATAGTAATATGGTATAATAGACTCACTGATGGTTTGTATAATACATCCTTCTCTAGTATAAGCTTCTACAGGTATAATATTTTGAAATATATGTAATGAGACAACACCTTGTCCACATGACCAGATATCTAGTATCTGCTGAACTTTATCACTAACCTAAAAATAATATATTTGTATATGTATGAAATAAATTATATTATTACATGTACTTAAAATACAGATGTGACGTCAACCTTTGATGTTGGCGTACCATTATTTCAAATAATCGTACGGGCAACTTGCCAATGGTACTTTATTTATACTTGTGAAATATTGGATTCGTGTGACATATTTCACCGTAATTTGTAAAAGCATGTATAAGTGTATGTATTTTAAGTTGTTTAATGGTCTCAAGCTTAAGACAATACGTAATATACTATTCAAAAAAAGTAGGGGATATTTGATTTTTAAGTGTTATTAAAGTCACCTAATGAAACTGACGAAGAAACAAATGACAAAATGAAATGAAGTTCACATTCATCGATTTATTCCAAATGATCGTTAGACTAAGTAAGGCACAGACTGACCATTATAAGGGTAAAATGACACCCGGGGTCAAACAGCAAAGTTACCACAGCATCACAACAAAGTCAGTAACGGGTAAATCCTCCTCTGTTTGCCAAACAAGCATTGATCCGACGTGGCATACTCCTAATGAGACGTCTAAGGTCATTTTGGTCCAGATTGTCCCATTCCTGTTGCAACGCAGCAGCAAGTTCTTGGACATTGGCAGGACGTTGTTGACGTTGACGTAACCTCTGTCCAAGCATGCCCCAGACATGCTCGATGGGGGAGAGGTCGGGACTCAGTGCTGGCCAAGGTAATGTGGTGATGTTCTGTTGTTGGAGGTAACCTGTAACGATCCTGGCCCTGTGACATTTTTGCGTTGTCATCCTGGAAGATGAAACGGTGGCCATGACGTCGTGCGAACGGCACAACATGGACTGCCAAGATGTTGTCCCGGTAGTACTGGCCTGTAACACGCCCTGCAACAACATGTAAAGCCATTCTTCCAGCAACAGTGATGCCTCCCCACACCATAACAGAACCACCCCCAAATCGATCATGTCTGATGACGTTAACGTCTTGGAAGCGCTCGTTTCGACGACGCCACACCCTCCTACGTCTGTCCAAAAAATCAACAGTGAACCTTGACTCATCTGAAAACATCACATTGCTCCAGCGTCGATTATCCCAGTGTTGATGATCCCTACACCAACGACGTCTTGCCTGAATGTGATGATCTCTCAAACAAGGGATCACGCGAGGACGTCGGACGCGAAGGTGACCCCTATGCAGTCGATTCCGAATCGTCTGGCCACTCACTCTCACACCAGTGTCTGTTTGAAGACGAGCGCTGATCTGATTTGCTGTGATGACACGATTTCTCAAGGCCAAGGTACGGATAAATCGATTCTGGGCTTGAGTTGTCGCCCTTGGTCGACCTGAGCGTGGTCTGTCCTGTACAGATTGTGTATCACGGTATCTGGACCATAGCCTGCTTATGACAGACTGAGAAACATTCATCGTCCGCGCCACAACCGCCTGTGTTGTGCCGATCTGTAGCATGCCAAGGGCACGTAACCTTTCATTTTGGGTAAGCCGACGCATATCAAAATTTGTTTTCTGGTCACTAAAACAATTAAACTGATGTTTCCATCCTGGAATTCAATGCCACAATGACTGTAACATTCAAAGTCAGAGTCGTACAAATCTTGGGTTGGACCCCCATGATGATCCCAAGCATCACCTGCATTCCATGCGGTAGCTATTGGTGCGTTTGGGCGTCACGTGTAACTGGAAATGTTTCTTCTGTTAGGTTCTATAGTGACTTTTTTCGTAGTCATTTGCATATTTTAGTATTATGCCCCCAAAATCAAATATCCCCTACTTTTTTTGAATAGTATATATTGTAAAAACACTTGGGCCCTCTTGTTGTTACAATATATTACTTAATGTCTTGCTCTCGACCATTAAACAATACTTTAAGGCTTGATGGGTGATTCGCATTTTTGTTAAAACATGAAATTGTTTCGCAGCTTAATGCACGCTAAATATGTACTCATATTGATTAATTAACATTTAATTTAGAAAACAATACCAACGCTAGATAATCGTCCGGATTGACTTCAATTGGAGTTAAACTTAGCCCATCAGGTTTCTCCACTACCAATTTGTAAATGTGGAACTGAATTGAATCCTTTTTGTAGTGATATTCTTATTTAAGATCCAATATTCACATTATCATAGTTTGTAATGGATTCCTTTAGCGCTAAATGACTCATCAAACCTTTAAAATGGCTAAAATGTTGATTTCTCTAGATTATTTCAACTATTTAATCAACCCAATTAGGACCTGCCAGTAGAATTAAAGAGATTTGAACTTACACATCAACACTTTACCATGGTGTTAACAAGTTTAATATTTAAAGAAAGAGACAGCCAGACAGGACAGGATCAATTAGATATATTTTATAATATTAAATAATTATGATTACGTACATTTGGTTTGGGTTTATTCATCTGAGAAATGGCTTCATATAAATGTGTATAGGGTCGGGATCTTTTGCCTTTTCCAACGTAAAAAATTGCTGCCACAAATGTACAAAATATGTCTAGGTCTCCTAAAACAGAAGAATAGACTAAGTTTATATTTCAACACAAAATATGTAAGAGTAGTTAGGTCAATTCAGTATCCAGTACCACCATTACACATGGCAATATTTGAGATTAATTAACTGTCCAGATATCACCTTCAGGAAGGCTACCTAAGTAAGTAGACTACTCGCAAATTACTAAAAAAAATATCTACAAAAATTGACAAATAGTAGAATCTGTAATTACATGAAATAATGATAAAAATTTTGATACAAATAGAAGCTACAACATTATGGCCTGGAATGGTGGTTTTGAATGTTAAGTTACTGAGAGGTGATGCTGCTCTTCAAAAATTTTAACACAACAATGACAAAAGTATTAAGTGCTCGGGAGTCAGTACCATATCGTCTATTGGTTCATTAATTTAGAGCAACACAAGATTAAATGATCCCTGGGATAAAATGTGATTTTATACTTCTTTAGTTGCATATAATTCTGTAGTTACAATATTACTCTGGATATTGTCCCTTATGATTGTTATTACTGTATGTACATAAAGTTCTAGAATTAGCTGAATCATGTAAGAAACTAGTATGATTGATAGTCAACAGCAATAAGAACCTAAGCTAGTTACAGTAGACTGCTTTACTCTGATATTCTCAATTTAGATCTACATACCCATATTTTTAGCCCTCAGTGGTAAATTTTTTGTAACCCTTGGGTCAAGTAATAAATAATTAAATGAAGATTTTAAGGCTCCTTCTCTCCATCTTCTACCATTAGAATCATTAAACAAATCCATCATTTTAATTTCTAATTCTTCTAAACCATCCATGTCAAACTTGCCCTCCATGGCTTGACGTAACTCAAGAGAATAGTCTGGAAAAAATATTATTAACCATTCAAAATAATCAATAGCAAAACTATTGTAAAGGCAGAGTGTAAAAGCAGAGTGTCAAGATTTACAAGCATTTTCTTTTGTTTTATGCAAACATTTTACATTAGAGAAGATTTTGTTAAGACTGAACTCACTGAAGTAATGTTGATGCTGTAATGTTTTTGAAATATTGACAATATTTTTCTCTTCCCTTCAAGCAGGGAATTACTAGAAATACAAGAGTTTCCTTTCATGTAATAGAATCTAATCATCTTGAAAATTTAATCAATGAATTGCTACCTGGGCCATTTTTGCTCATCATTACTAATCCTGGATTTTTGCTGATACTGGCAAGTCGAATCAAATATGTCTGTCGAGTACTGGCTATAACTGGTCCCGGATCATCACCCATTGTCTTTAATTTATTTCTTAATTCTTCGTTAGATAACTGGCTGAATTGTTTTGATAGTTGAATAGTTTCGTTGTCATCTTCATCTCGAGAATCATCAACAGAAATAACATCTTGTTTAGGCTTTATGTATGTTTTCCAGTCATATTCTTCCGTCTTTTGGGAATCAATAGATTTAGCACTAGTTACAGAATCTAGAGACAGACGACCAGTACTGTTACCACATTCTGATGGAACATGACGTTCAATAAGTGTTATACCTCTGTCCAGGTCTCGGTATACATATTCTTTAACAGATATATTACTATAAATACTATCTGTAGATGGACGATTCCCACCATAGAAAGCTGTGTCAAATACTGATGAAGCTATGGATAATCTGTTGGGTTCTTGATATGAAGTCTTGTTTGTTTGGGGTTTGGCTGCAACCTGCTGTGACCCTGTTGCAGGAATATTTAGTTGAAAAGATTCAAGTCTGTCTTCAAGGTCAACCATTCGTTCAACATCCCTGCACTGCTTTTTCTTTCTAACGGTTACAGATTCCCTCCTGTCTATAAAACTGTTGTCTGATGAAAATATGTCACTTTCATCAAGGTTAAGAGCAGAAGGAGGCAACCATGTTGGATTTACTTTGATTTTATTGAAAACTGGTTTGGTAGTACCAGAAGATAACTTGTGTGTCTGCTCTGATAATTCTATTATTGGATCTGGAGAAACTGGTTTACTTGAGGTGCCATCTTCACAGGTGACAAAAGTGTCACAAGATGAGTCACTCTCTCGTCGTTTATTTGACCTACATTCTAACTTAGGTTTGATTCTGATATTTTCTGTGGTAAAAGGTTCAGACATATGACTTTTTGATATGTGTGAATTGTTCAAACACTCAGATGGAACAATGTTTGATAATTGAGCAGCGTTTAAGTTAAAATTAACAGAATCAGTAACCGAACTGTCCAAAGTTTCACTAAACGGTTCAGGAGATACGTTCTGATCTAATGGTTTTCTATGGAGTGATGTACATGTAGGATTTTGATGCATGAAATCCATCCTTAAATTCTGCTTTCCACATCCATTTCTTGCTCTTGGGGTTAGTTGATTCTCGGCATTTACATCATGACAAGAATTTGTTAAGTGCCACTGACTTTTATCATCAAGTATTCGTTGTCTATAAGCAAGTCTATTTTCTCTCTCAATATCACTGACATTTACAATAAAACCTGTTTCATTACATAATGGAACACAACCAGATAAAATATCAGTAGTATCTGTATAACGTGACAAACTATCTTCACTACATGTATTACATACTTCAAAATTGAAGCTCTGTGTCTGCTGACAGAAGGATGGATTATCAACCTTTTGCTCATTTTGAAACCATTCTCCGTTGTGCAACTGGGAATTGAATTTGTGTCTGTCATCCCGGCATCTTCTTGGAACTATCTGACTGTTTGAAGATTTTATGTACTGTCTTTTAGAATACTGACAACCAGACAAATCTTTCACAGTATCTGAAGATTTACTTTCCAACGTCTTATCTGAATCAGAAGTAAATGACGTAGAATGACTTGTATTTGCACAACAAGGTTGAAAGATGGAGGTCTTTGTGGACAAATGTTTTTCTGGGTTATTATCATGATGAGCACAGATAGATTCATGAAGGGTTGTATCAGAATAAAATAACTTTGGTTTTAACACTGGTGATGAAGGACCATGTACACTCTTTGATTTTTGTGGCTTTTCGGAATTTACTGGTGTTTTGTCATTATTTTGATGTGTATTTTGTTGATATGATGAGTGTAGTTTAGCATGATCAGAAACCCATTGTAACGTATTACTATGTTTAAAGTTTTGTTGGAATTCTGGTAATGGAGATCTTGTGGGTGTACGATCGCGATCTCTACAGTTCTGATCACAAATAATATGTTTCATGTTTTGTTGGAATTCTGGTAATGGAGATCTTGTAGGTGTTCGATTGCGATCTCTATGTTTCTGAATCTGATCACATGTTGTTTTTACAAATGCTGTTGGTTTTGGGTCGGTATTATATTGGTTGAGCTTGTCACTATAAAAATAAGTTTTAGGAGATAAATTCCTTTCATGTGATGTGTTCGATGCCTTATATTTCTGTCCACATGCATCTGATTTATAGTTTAACTTGCTACTAACAGGAGATGTGACATATCTATTGAGATTGCTGTTTCTTTCATCATGGCTGCTTTTATAGTCGATGTATGGATTGTCTGGTGATGTAACGTCAAATAGAATTTTGTTACCCTGATGTAAGTGGTGAGACAATTGTCCATTAATAGTATTTGTAAAAACGTATTCTGGATTTTGTGAATAAATAAAAGTATCAAGTAAATTTGAGGTTTCATCACTATTGTAGCTATCGTTACTGCCATTCCCATTACTTCTTATATCAGACAAACCATCATCTACACTGTATCCTGAAAGTTTAGAAAAAATAATTATATAAACAATAAATTATTTCTTAAAGGGAAATAACACTTAAACACCATTACGTTGGCTTTTCCCTGTTACTGTATCAATATTGATACCATATAACATTGTAATGATCGATATATCAAAAATAATCATGTGTCCATATTCCTGAAGCAATAGCCCGAGAAATCCCTCTCTGGCCATTGCTGGATTAGCTTCTGATTCTTGAACTTTTGCGGGAGTTTGTCTATTCTTGCCGTTCAATCAAAGCTATCACTTGAGTATAGCCACACAGCCACAAGTCAGTCCTTCGTTTAATCTGGGTCTTCCCTAAAACTTTGGACAGTGATTTAAGGTATTAAAAACGGTGAAAGTATGTTCGTTTCCAAACAGTATTGTTTACATTTTAATCGATTTGATAGCCTCGTTTGTCACGCAATTAGTTTTACTGCAGTATTCTGCTATGCACGGGTTAATTGGGCATAATAAAATCGTGAGCCATGACGTAACATCATGTAAACATATTTGGTCCAATATTGGCACTCGTTTTAAATGTAAAGCGTTTTAGAGCAGCTAGTCATTGGTTGCTAGTCGGACTACTGACCAATCAAAATTTAAAACAACAATATCCACTCATTACAGCACTCAAACGGAACACTGCACGGAGTATGTCATGTGTCTGACATATAAATATCAATGAAGAAATCAACTGAAGATAGGAGATTTAAAATTCTGTAAATTTGCCATCCATGTTTACACTTTGACCTATTAAAATCAAAGGCGGCTATGATGCACAATTGGTGTAGATGGGGCTTCATCTATGTGGACATACATTGTATGCCTTACACTATCAAATAACACAACATTATGAAGGAGACCCTTGGTATAAATACATTTTTATCTGCTACTTTACTACTGAACCATTAATTACTTCATATAAATTTTAATATCCATTAGAAATTAAGCAGAAACATGATTTCAGCGAAAACAAAGGTTACATTTAGGTCAGATCCACTTTATTATCTTTTAACTTGAACTATTTGTCTCATATATCTACATGTACCACATATTGTGTGATGAACAACATAACATTTATTTAAATTATTTTTAAGTCTTACTTTTTTAAACTCAATTCTACTTACTTGTAAATTTTTCAGACAGCTCATCATCTTCTGATAACAGAAGTAAACTATAATACTTCAAGTAGAGAAAAACCTCATCATGGCCGTATACTTTAGCAACGTCAAGCGGACGATATCCATCCTAAGGAAAGACACAGACATAACTCTAAGATATATTCACACATCAGTTAAACTAAAGGGTACAACAAACGGTTATAGTACTTATTTCAACAATATGAATGCTTAGACATTAAAATCTTGTAACCATTGCCTAGACATTAAAATCTTGTAACCATTGCTATATGGTATTTATTTACGAAATGAGCCGATAAGGATTGACCGAAGGTATTCTTTGCATTGATTGACTCTTTGATGGGTTAATTAATCGATGAGTAATCGGCCAAAAATAGATTGATATATGACATCATAGTGGCCGGTTCATTGTTTTTTTATCGGCATGATGATTAACTCTTTGTCAACTGGCCGAAAGTAGATTGATATAAGATCAACTGGCTAAAGTCGACAAAAAACAGCCAATTTAGATCCATGCTATATGCTTTAATAAATATTACTACATCTAACATATCATGTAGTTGTGCTGTTTTAGTGGTAGTTTTTGTACTTAATATTTACTTTCAAACCATTTTTGGCAATGTGTTAAAATTTGTTGAGGAGAATCATCAAATCATGGAAAAATATTGGGTTCCTTCTTGTCATATGTTCTTAGAGGTACATAACTAAACAAGAAGCAAAACAGCATTAAAGGAGATAAATATCCTAAAATGAACCTAGTGTACTTGTTCACAGAATAATACTGATATTGTACAATATTAATCACAAATTTTAACCCCCCATGGTAGTTTACTGTTCGTATTTATAATATTCTTTGTACAAATACCTGATCTTTAACATGTGGATCAGCACCACTTTGTAGTAGGAGTTTAACACATTCGTCATCGCCCCATGTTGCAGCAACATGTAACGGGGTTGAGCCATCACTAGATCTACAAAATAAAATTCATATATTAAAACATTTAGAAACACCATGTTTACTAGTAACATAAGTATCGTGTTAGAAGCTGTTGGGACTTCAGAATGCAGACCTATCTTTGCTTGCTTGAGTGGGCATCATAATTGTATAATTTCTAGAATCAATTAAATTTAAATTATCTCAAATAAATATTGGATGCTTTAGACCTACACTTACATGATCATGTAAGAGCATTTGTAAGGGATTAATGATTATACGTGAATAAATATCTATAGAAAATATTTATAAGATGTAGTTAATCAATACATAAGTTTTATATTTATGTACATGTACGGTGGTCGAAAGTAACAAATTTTTCACTAGTTATAACATAACAGGAAACTGAAACTTAGTTCTCATTCTTAAACTATCAAAAGTTAACTTCAAGAATAATTACATTACAAGCTCATGTAAATAACGCAGTGTGGATCTGCACATATCACATCTTCATGAACTTGTCCAGAAAAGTAATTTTTGTAATTTGTTCTGCTCATAAACGTGGTTATGAAGAAAAGTATGCTGTTGTGTTTACAAATCTTAATAGTGTACCATAATACCTGACATTTGGATTTCCTCCATATTCTAATAATAAGCTTGTAGCTTTGATTCCAAGACCAGCAGCTAGATGAATTGGGGCTACACCCTCTAAAGGTATAACGTAATTGGGGTCAGCACCATCTACTAGATAAGAATGACTTGTCCTGTATGAAAAAAAATAATAAAATAATGCAAAACAAGAAATTATTATTGAAGTAGGTAAGAAATTATGAGAAACATACGAAAGCCCCAATGTAACATTAATATAAAATGTCTTACTTTTCGACAACAACTAGCTAATATATATATATATATATATATATATACATGTTCATGTATGCCATCAATCTGCTATAATAGGCCTAGTAATACTTAGTATGAGAACAATTTTGCTCCAACTGTGACCAAAGCGTTTCCGTATAGTTTTCATAGAAATCCAAGTCAAGTGTCAAATCTGTTTTTTTTTCATGTGTCCAATCTGAATTTGTCAATTATTAGGCGGCAATAGGGGAAAAAATCCTGTCATGCGTAATACTCACTCTAAGTTGTCGCTTTTTAGTGATTCTATAAGATTCTTTGTAAAAATCATTTTAAAACTATTTTGATTATCCCGCCATGTTGTTGCATTGCTGTCGCTTATGACAAAACACATTTACTTCCTCTCGGCTTAAAAGATTCTTCGACTTTTCTTCACTTTTTGTCGACTTCTATATTCATAACTGTGCTAAACTATCCCGAAAAGATAAAGTGTTTAATTTAAATTGGATATTTTTATGCAATAAACACAGACAGTAATATTGATAGGGAATGCTGTAAGCGGTAGACAGGGAGTAATCATTTCGGGAGATTCCGTCATAAATACCCCATAGAGGGCTTTTAGTTTTAGAGCGTATTGCACCCAAGAAGTCGTTTATTTATAATTTCAAAGGTAATTCTATAACAGCGATTTTGAATAACAAGATAGTCATTCAAACAATATAATATATGAATCTATTATTTATTACAAAATTCTGCCACATCATTCAAAAGCTCAAACGGCTCATAATCATCTCGTGTAGTTAACAACCGGAGACTCCCGACAGGAAAATTAAAGGTGGCCAGAAGCAACATTTTCAAAACCTTGAAGATTGTTTATATACGCCCACATTTTCACGTGGACGTATATTGTCGTCGCATCCGTCCGTACAGGCCATTTTTCATCCAATTTCAGTGAAACTTTTAATATAGGCCTAAGTTTATAATTATCACCCTAAGAGTCAGATCTCTGTTCCTTTCGATATTGGGATGTATCGAACTGTAACTTCATGGATTATGACCCCTGATTGTACGAAAAGTCACGTTTTTAGCTTGTGAACACTATAGAGGTCACAATTTTTGAACCGATTTTGATGAAACCTGAAATCCATGTTATAACCCAGAGATCTTGTTTCCTTTCGATATTTGCGCATATCGGATGGTAACTTCTGAATTATGGCCCCTGATTGTACGAAAAATCACCTATTTTAGCTTGTGGTTCGTGAAAATTGGACCAAAATTGCCGGACAAAATGGCCCCCACTTGTACGCGAATGGTGTAAAAAATATGGTATAACAAGGTTGTGGACACAGTAGAGATAACAATTTTAATCCGATTTTGATGAAACTTGAAATGCATGTTTATATCCTAAAGATCTTATATCCTGCCAATATTTGCGCATATCAGATCTTAATTTCCTGAATTATGGCCCCTGCAATGATTGTAGGAAAAATCGCTTTCTTTTTAGCTTGTTATCTATCCATCTCTCGAAAATGTGGGCGTATCCTGTCTGGCAGCCGCTGGTTTAAAAAAAATAAGCTAAAAAAACTGATTTTGTTAAACTGTCTAAAATCATTTAGCTAGTTTAAAGTTATACTGCCGCATATTGACTTTATGATTAATTTACACTATGCGTAGCCTACAAACGTGCCTACAAATGATTTTAGACAAAATCAGTTTTGCTTTCTAAAACATTCTAGCTTGGAATCTTTGAAACCTATTTTTAGAAAACAAAGGGTTTATTTTAGCTCTTTTAAAGAAAATTTCTTGAATAAAAAAACGTTTAATTTTTATAGGGTAGATATGTCAATATATAGCCTATATATTTATACCATTCAGGGACGTATCTAGTGGGGGTGCAGGAGGTACATTGCACCCCCAGAAAAATAAGGCGCCCGAAAAATGGCACCCCTCCCTATTCCAAAAAGGAAAAGTTAACAATCTTTTAATTATAAAGTGATACACTTGATTATAATCACACTGAGTGATGCTCTTAAGGCACCCCCTCCCCATCCCAAAAAAGAAATTTTGACAATCTTTAAATTATAAAATAATACACTTGATTATAATCACAATGAGTGATGTTCTTAAGTGTCCTGATCCAAACTTTCTTATATCACTTACGTGGAGGCCCCACCACTTTGATGCATCCCACTTTTAAAATCTTACACACGGCCCTGATAACATTACAAAGTTTCAACATCGCACTAAACTATTTATTTGTCTATAACGAAACCTTAGCAAAGAGAGAAAGAACATTCATAGCTTCCACAGTCTACTGTTTAGCTTTTTGAGCGCTGGCGGCCATTGGAGAATCATGAAGATATAGTCCTATTTTTTCTGACGTTCCTTAGATACGGTATCGATAGGAGATCTTGTTGCGGGCACAACTTAACTTCTAATGCACAAGTCGAAGAAAGGATGGATGTATCTTTGGAAAGACCTTTCGGCCAATGTAAAATGTAAGTTGTCACACGGAGAGAATCTCTGTAAAAAGATCCTCGAAACTTCATAGGTTCGGAATACTGACAAGAAACGGAAACTTATCGTCCTGACTCTTTCCATAGCCATCAAAGCGGGTATAGGTTATTTCAGAAAAGTGTATATCGTGATAAAATTTATTAATCTTTTTTCTTTTATTTCAGGGTTCGATAAATATTGTTATCACATGAACTTGAAGAAAAGATCAAATGCTAATCGCACCCAAATTGATCCGAATTATTATTGCATTGATCTGTTTATGAAATGAATACGTAATTCTGTGAATCTACCTTGATGATCGGGATTACCAAATACCTAGAACTGTGAGTGGGCGTATCTTCTATTTCAACGCGCTGAAGAAGAAGTGTGATTAGGTCCTGAGGCACAATGTCAAAATATTTAACTTTTTTGTCATTTTTGTATTTCGTGCAGGGCATTCCTTATGGTCTCCAGTCCCGCTTTCTGCCGGCATATTTTAGGACCCATGGCATGTCTTTGACAAATGTGGGATTATTTAAATTGTTGCTAACCCCGTGGATGCTGAAAGCATTATGGGCACCTCTTGTAGATCGTCATGGAACTAAGAAATTGTGGTTAGTATGGAGTATGATCGGCTTAATGCTGACTTGTTTTGTAGCCGCTTTTTTGGATTCTGGTCGTCTGCTTTACTTGGCCGGCGTTTTATTAATGTTCAATCTGCTCACATCAACACAAGATATAGCTGTAGACGGAGTTGCTATAGGGATTCTGTCCTCGTCAGAATTAGGTTACGGCAATATAGCTCAAGTTGTTGGGTATAAATTCGGAGCCATATTTGGAGGCGGTCTGCTGACCTCCGTAATTGACTATATTAACTGGGCCCTTGTGTTCCAGTTTTTAGCCTTTGTGTACGGAGCAGCCGTTCTTGTCATTTATTCGTTTTTGCCGAATAAGTTACCGAAAATTACAAACAATAAATCTAGGGAAGATAAATATCAACAAAGTGAACAGACAAGTGATATAAAGACCTCTAGTGAAGGTGGCTGGCTTAGAACACATTTAACGGAAGTTCTGAATACAGAAGGTACTTGGTGGCTAATAATTTATGTGCTTATATATAAACTAGGTAAGTGAAAGTTGATTCATTTTTTGGATACTCTTTACTTAAGCCTTTTTGGCAGTCTAATTAAAATAGAACGTTTTCACTCAGTTTTCAGGGTGAATATTTGGACGTATTGTTCAATTGACCTAACCAACCCTTTCATCTCGCTAATGAATATGGTGCGTCACTTCGTCTTCTTTCGGACAATTTCAGATTGGGCCAATTCCCGTCAGTTCCCCAAATTTAATCAATCCAGTCTCAATAAGTAAACGTCTAATACGGCAATGCCCCCCCTCATTTAAAGTACATACTAAATTACCGAGAGTTTTAAACTCGCTTTATATTTGTGTCGCAATTCATGTTGATGTGAAGATGTAGAAATCACCCTCTCATTTATTTATCCACGCTATTATTTATATCAAAAGATGTAACTACAAGAAACCCACTTGTGTAATATCACAGATCAGACGTGATAGGGAATAGGTGATTACTACAAATTATTTAAATGGGGGCAAAATAGCCCAACTTTAATTAGATTGACATATTGAATGAAAGAGTGTCTACCAGTATCCTACTGTTCACATTGTTTGGTTATGCAAAGACGTTTATCTTTTGGGGAGGCTCATTACATCAACATTTCGATTATTTTTACTTGTTTCCCACAGCAACTTTTAGTTATTGTTTCCTTTGGATAAAACTTGTAAATAGTCATAATTATAATTTATTTCAGGCGAGCAAGGCACCCTCAGTATGACGCCCTTGTTCTTGATGGATAATGGTGTATCAGCGTCAGTTTTGGGTTTTTGGCTTGGTATTGTTGGACAAACTGTTTCAATCTGCGGTTCTGTTGTTGGTGGCTGGCTGTTTTCCTATAAAAAGTAAGTTTTAAGGTTACACGTACCTCAAACCGATAGAAGGATTATTTGTGGGCGACGCCAAGGACGGGTATCTACAGTTGTGCGTTTGCATGTACACCCCCGATAGACCATTGGCGATACGTTGTCAGATATGCGCGACACTAACCGAAAGATTACAGAAAAATATCAGAAATATTTTGAAAGCTATTTCAAGGAACACGTTTTTATAACAGCTTGTTTGTAAATGCTTAAGTTTCTAGTAATACGCATATTCCACGTTCAACGTAAATTTTGCTTTCCAACGGTTTTGATCGCAAGGTACGATTGGGCAGTGTGGTTTGATACAGCAAGATACAGCTAACCTCACCTCATGGTCAGTCTATGTAGAACACGATGAAGAGTAGGGGGTTACGTTGCTGTCCGGCCAAAATACACTATTGCACACGTGACCAGAGACAAATATAACCGTATGTTAATCCCCCCAAATGACCCAACTCTCGTATCTTAATGAAAATTATTTAAAAATGTTTCATATTATTATGTTTTTAGAGTGTCAATTATTCAATCCTTGAATTCCACACAGAATGCACGAATAATTTTATTGTCCTGTCAGTGCTTTCTGGTTGTTTTCTGGCAATCATTAGCAGGTTTTTGGGGTTCCAATATAAATTTAGGTAAGTTGTTTCTATAATATTTAAAAAGAAATGTAATTTGAAGTTGTTAATTAGATAATAAAGATGGAACTCCAGGACTTGGGACTATTTTCAATGTTGCCAACAACGACAACCCGCTTTCCTTGCCACCATAGTCAGTTGTTGTTTTGTATTAGGTGGCATAAAGCAAACAACTGCTTCCTCCCCAATTACAACAATATATCGGTATCTTTGTTATATGCAGGAATGTATATAATTGGTGGTTAAACTGCAGCCAAGATGAAAGAAAGGGAAAGTTTGCGATACATAATTATGCAAATACGTTAATCATAAGAACATTTAGGTATATATTAGATTACTTGTCAAAGCTACTTGGGGTAGTACATTTTCTTTGCAAGCACTGTAATAGATTTTCGGGGCTGGAATAGACGAATCTTTCTGTCATAAATTATCTTTGCTCATTACACATTGTATTGCCCAGTGAAATACTTTGTGACAAAGAATTCGGAGTTAAGCAGAGCTAATATCGCGACGCTTTGAGTGTTCAGTGGACTGCACACATTAGGCCTACGCCCAACATACTTTCAATGGCAGTCGTGTTTTCCTTGACAAGTTGAAGTATTAAAATTCTCTTCTTGGCTATCTGAAGAATATATCATATAATTTATCAATTCTTTATATATTTTCAGGTTTAGCGGTGTTATTTATGTCTGTGTTGTTATTAATCAGTGGTACCATAACAACATTGACCTTTACCCTCATGATGCAGTGTTCACAAAGGGCACCATCAAATGTACAAGCGACCCATTACACAACTTTAGCTACCTTTGAGGTTTTGGGAAAATTGACATTTTCTGTGCTTACTGGGGCACTAACAGACTTGTTCGGCTATAAGATTATGTTTCTTCTGTTTTTAATGTTAACAGTGTCTGTATCACCATTCATGGCCACAATGAAACCACAACTTACAATTCCAATTAAAAGCAATGTCATTGACGGGTACACTACTTCTTAATTGTGACTTTCTAGCCGTTGGGCTACAGTTCGCGACCACCCTGAAATATGACATAAAAGATGTACACTCCTTTACCAACCCCCTCTACCACCACCACCACTTATCTGGTGCACCACCTCCTTCGCCACTGCTATTTCAGCACCCACCACCCTGTGCAGCCGCATCCATTCCTGGCCCTGAAGCAAATTAGACCTGACCAACAGACTGATGGTACAAACAAAATCTGCTCGATACCCCTACAGACGAAGCTATGAGACGCCGCCACCCAGATTTGTTTGACCGAACAGCTCATAAAACACAAAACATTAACTTTGATATCATAAAAGCCTATAACTATCATGAGGCCAACCATCAACACTGAACACTGTATCAATAGTATCACTATATCCCAGAAGGTACATTTTACGAATATATTAATGAAACGGAAGGTACATATTACATAAGCATTGATACAACGGGGATGGTCCAATCTCTGCCTGGTGGAAGGCACATCTTACATAAGTATTAAAGATTCATTCTAACGAAAGTATTTATCGGGTGGTTATTTCCAATAAACGTATGGGTGGGTAGAGATAACAATATGAGAGGAGGGCCCAGAAATCATATCTTTGGGAACTGTTCGGGTATGGTGTCTAGTACTCAGATAACAAAAGCGGCCACTATCGGTTATTTTTTTTTGGGGGGGGGGGGGCATTTTCATAATCAACGTAAATCCAAGATGGCCGCCAATAGACAAGAAAATTGCCGAAATCTCCGAAACGGTTGACTTAAGTGTAAATAAATGTATTACCGACGTATAAGAAATCGATATTCGCGAGTTCAAAAATGTCCACATTTTTTACCTACGACCTTATTGTAACGTCGTAACGTCATTTTGGCGGTGTTTCGTCGTTCTCGTTGTGACGTCATTATCAAATTTTATTGTAACTGTACCCGGGAAACTGCTGGAAACCACGAACCGCGTTATTATTTATAAAAGAACACATCTTCACCCAAATATCATCGTTCATCTATAGCCTGAAGCCACGGTGGTTCAACAGGGCCGTATGTAGGATTTTAAAAGTGGGGTGAAGCAGAGTGGTGTGGTGCCAATAATGCCAAAGTTATTGAGCGGGGGGAATACCGCAATCAAAGTCAAACTACGTCATAATGATGGTTGCTAGAGAGAAGTCGTGAAGAAGACGTATCAAAATTCTAAATTTGTTTGCAGTTCATGTTTACTACGGGCACACAAGTGGCTTTTCCTACAGAGTTCCTTTGCGCAAGTTTTTTTTAGTCAAATGACTACAAAAAGTTTACTGGTCTATAGCTCCCTTAATTTACACATAAACTAACCCAAAACTGTACTGCACGTAGCTTAGCATAATAAATCAATTCCCATTGAAATAAAGGTGACGCCTTACCGCATAATTATATGATTTGATGAAACGCGAAATTTCAACTGCCCGGTGTCATGTCGGTTTGCATAATACGTCATTACAACACCAACATCGCTATGCAAATGTAGAACGCATTACCACAGGCGCGGAAAACACTGGGCTCGATAATGAATCAGCGCCTTCCTCCGTTCCTTAATAGACATCACATATTCATGTGCGGGAATATTGATGTAAAAGTTGACAACGAATTTGATTTAACATTTTAACTATTTCAGATGAAGGTTTCGAACATATTTTTTGCCAATATGATGTTTTCTTCTTTTTTTATTAACATTAATAAACGAAAGCTATCATAGTTTTACTATTAACAAGGTAAAGATGCTAGAGAATGAATCTTTAAAATGGGAAAAACAATAATCTATCAATCGGTTAGCAAATATCCTTTCTTTGGAAAGATTTCGACTGGTTTCGGGAAAAAGCTTCAATGGTCAATAGAACTCGGCAGAGAATTTAAATTTTGTTTGGCAAACTCAATAAAACTTTTGACGTCTTTTAATTGTGACGTCACAATAGGTAAAACGTCATCTTATTGTTCTATCATTGAGCTATTTTATCTGCTAACAGAAAGACGCTCTAATAGTAAGTGCAGGAGGGCTGCACCACACACAATTCTACACAAAAACAAATATATGGACAAGACATCATACTCAAAGACCACAAACATAAACAAATCAAAGAGAGTGAATGGATCCGGGGGCTAGCCGTAAGCGTCCACTGCGCTGTACAGTCCCGGGCCTGTGGTGACACAGACTTCACTCATATTTGAAAACAACTGGGAATGCAACCCAAAGAAATAATTATATAGTGTCAGCATGAGTCATGTTCTATTATATGTTGCAAGAATTACGAATGCAAGCATATTGTTGTATAAATTCCGTTACACAAGTAACCACATAGTTAAATGTATCAGAAGTAGGCCTAGTTCAAAACAAAATCAATAAAAGGATTGAAGTATATAAATGCATTTAGGACAAACATTGCAACCGTCACAGAAACAAAAACACAACTGAATACAAAGAAGCAAAGGAATAGACTATCTAGGGAGACAGCCGTCTGCTGACTGAGTGGTGTGACGTGAATCTGCCGTAATAGCTGTTATGACGTCGTAGTTTAGAAGGTGCAATTTCCCGATAAAAGGGCGATAATCTAGATAAAATTACGTTAAAATATAAAAACTATTAGTTTTAAAGACCATGCAATTGTACAAACCATAGTATAATTATTATATAATGTCCCACGTAAGAAATGCAAAACAGGAATGCTTTCGTTAATCCAGACACAAAAGTGACATCAACTATGACTGTATTGTAAGTATATTTGATTAAATTGTAAAGAAATTCTAATAAGTAATTTTAAAAAGTTAAAAACTCAATAGTTATTTAGTATTTTCGTAGGTGAGTTGAGAACAGGAAAAACAAATAGATAAACTAGTTTTCTCTGTTATAAGTGTTGAAAACGTTTTTTGTATTTTCAAATTGAAGAGGTTTAAAATATAAATAGTATTTTACTTTCTGTTAAGTTTACTTTTATTTTGTATTACATTTATTCCAGAGAAATACCAGAGTATACTGATATTAGTTCAGATTATGGTGATGTATTAAATCAGATCATATATGGTGATGACAACATGTTAGTTATATTAACTGAAGCAGATTTGAGCAACTCAACAGTTTTAACTAGTAAGTCTAACACTCAATTGGTCAACTCCATAGTTAAAACCTTTAGTAACTCTAAATCTTTACTAGTCAACTCTAGTTACATACTTCGCGCAGTGTTTCGTTTGATTAGAGGTAATCCCACTACTCACTGCTGTATTGAGTGGATATTTTTGTTTTAAATTTTGATTGGTCAGTAGTCCGACTACCAACCAATGACTAGCTGCTCTACTAAAGCTTTACATTTAAAACGAGTGCCAATATTGGACCAAATATGTTTACATAACGTTACGTCATGGCTCAGGATTTTATTATGCCCAATAATTAACCCGTGCATAGCAGAGCACTGCAGTAAAACTAATTGCGTGACAAACGAGGCTATCAAGTCGAATGAAATGTAAACAATACTGTTTGGAAACGAACATGCTTTCACCGTTTTTAATACCTTAAATCACTGTCCAAAGTTTTAGGGAAGACCCAAATTAAACGAATGACTGCCATGTTGCTGTACTTAAGTGATAGCTTTGATTGAACGGGAAGAATAGACATACCCCGGCAAAAGTTCAAGAATCAGAAGCTAATCCAGCAATGGCCAGAGATGGATTTCTCAGGCCATTGCTTCAGGAATATGCTCTAGTTAATACTTCTAGTACGTCTAACGCGTTACCAATCAACCCTTTCGTTTTTACTTCTTGTTAGTCATAACACATGTACGGTGTTCGTTTACTTTACATTAAGACCAAAATCAACATGCTGTTGATAAAATCTCACAAATAAAATGGCTGGAATTCTTAATTTATTAAATGGACCGAGGTTTTAACGTCTTGTTGTCGTTTTGAAATGATCATCCGGTATTTTGCATGTATACTTGCGATGTTTTCGCCTACACCTTGATTTCAACTGCCAAGCAATATTTATGTCCAATACTAAACGTTGTTTTACATACTTTACTAGTCAGATGTAGTGGATTTGAATAAAAATGTCCCTTATTGCACACTGTGTATGCCCGTCTTCACTAGGGGGTCACGGTGGGTAAGACGTTGGCTCGCTAGCCTGGATATCGGGAGTTTGATCCCTGTATTGGCCGAGAACGTTATCCAGATTTCAGTGATGAAAAACGGAGGGCTGACAAGGACAGCAGTCTAGTCGTTCGGATGGTACGATAAACCGAGGTTCCGTGTGAACAATGGCATACATGTAAAAGATCTCTTAATTAACAGTTGGAATGCAATATAAGAGTAGGCCGTAGTGCTGCTGTCCGGGCAAGATTTTCCCGAAGGCAAAGTGTATTGCGTATGCTCGAGTCTTCATTAGCCCAGTTTGGAGCAGAACAATAGAACGTTAAACCCCATTTCATTTCACTCGGAGCTAGCTTGGACAAATTTTCTGAAAATGCATGTTTACATTATAGAAAAAAAAAATGAGCAGAACATTATCGAAAGTTTTAATATTTAAAAAAAAAAATCGTCATGATCACTTTCACCAACAAAGTAAATGTTGGAATATAATATAACAATCCGCGCCTGATATTACAACTAAAACATGATGACGTTTGTCTTCGAGAATCTCTTTAATACCATCGCTGCTTGAGTGCAGAACGTAAACTTTGAAGTCGGGTGAAATTTATCCTCGATCACCGACCATTTCAAAGTTAACTATATTTAGCTTCCACACCAGGAAGGAACACGGTGGATGAAAGCTTAATGTATATAAATCCAGACGGCTACTGCCGACATTTTCAGTGGATAAATTCTTGATAGCCGTTTAACCTTCACTTATATCCTATAAGTACGGTACACGAAAACCTGTTACCAAGTTGGAATTCTGATAATTATATGTAAGTATTTGTTGTGTGTATATATGTATATACACATGTAGCCTACAAAAGTGTATATACACATGTATATAAAAGATAGATTTACCGGGGGGTAACAAGAATTACGTGCTGAGTCAAGTCAACTTTTAATGGCAACCTCCGTGGATATGTTAATGTACACCTTAGTGTAATGATATAACATTTAATGATGACCTATTTCCTAATTTTCCCTATATCAATCCATGAATAAAATAATTACTATATTTTTGACCTACATTTTGGCTGTTAAGCCGTTTTTCCACTGTGTACAAACTACACCGAAACGACCTATTTTATTGAAGAAAGTTAGACCGATAACTGTTTCTTTATGCCAAACTGATGTTAACCAGATGGTCTATATGGACTATGTAGGTATGTCGAAGGCCTGCTGTTCGGATGCCTCTCGGTAAAATATAATCTGGACAAAAAGCTATTTGTTATTCCTGCTAAAAAGCAAGTAAATTCTATTAAATATTTTCCAAATTTATCTTTATTTTATTTGAATGGAATAAGGTAGTCTGGATACCTAATAGATATCAGAATATGATAGAGATTGCGAATTATATAAAACATGTGAAATATCACATTGATAGCAAACGAAGTTTAGTTGGGGTGGTGTTGCCTGCATAAGCGCTAGCCCGTTTTTGTATTATAGCACAGGTTTCACATCATGTGTTTATCTCGGGTTAACCGCCTTGGAGATGTCGGGCTTAAATATGTGGCAGACTTCATGCAGCTGACAGTGCATCTCCCTTTCATCATTAGTTCTAGGAATTTTTGTTATGTCGT
This sequence comes from Patella ulyssiponensis, assembly GCA_963678685.1. Classification (NCBI taxonomy): domain Eukaryota; kingdom Metazoa; phylum Mollusca; class Gastropoda; family Patellidae; genus Patella; species Patella ulyssiponensis. The sequence goes on along the minus strand of OY783228.1, from coordinate 41,763,130 downwards.
TGTGACGAAGGGCTTGTCGCTATGACATTTTAGTTTGTCTGTACAGTTATTGTTCCATTCCATCTTTATAGTTCATTATATTGACAGTAATATTTCCTCACTTCAATAAAGGTGTGATGGGAAGAATTCAATAAATAATACATGTTTCCATGATTAACCTTCCATTGCAACATATACACATTGTGGTTATAAAACGGTGTAGAAATAATTACACCACAGTTATTGGACATCTTTATGACATTTTTTGTTTCGTCTATTTACTCGAATCGAGGCCGACATTTTATCGAAATTTGATTTTCTATTCAACGCACCAAAAAGATGTCAATAGCGTATATCACCCTGATGATTATGCCACACTTTTCGAGTAAGGCGCTGGCTCGCTAGCCTGGAGGTCGGGTGTTCGATTCCTGCATTGGCCGAGAAAGTTCATCTCGATTTTCCGGCGCGGTTTCCCCTTGTCAGTGATGCAGAACAGAGGGCCTGACAAGGACAGCTGTTTAGTCGTTCGGATGATACGACAAACCGACGTCCGGTGCACACATTGGCGTGCACGTAGAAGATCCTTTGGCTTTTGAAATTCGATATAAGAGTAGGCCGTAGCGCCGCTGCCCGGGCAAAATTTCCCTCATAGCACACTGTATGGCGTATGCCCGTCTTCCATTAGCCCAGGTAAGGTGCAAAAGAGTAGGACGTTAAACCCCATTTCATTTCATTTCGAAAAAAAGGTGTTGGTTTTTTTTCATATAAGTTTACTTGAAGAAAATTTTTCGATAAAGGTTAAGTGTTATGATTACATTACACTCATGTACCTTAATTTTTATTGACCAAAGTTTTATGTTGTTTTATTCGCAGATAATTAAGTACTTCTCTTTGGTTGTTAAAAACAGTTTCCAACAACAAAAGAGAAGTACTTAATTATCTGCGAATAAAACAACATAAAACTTTGGACAATAAAGTTACTTTAAATTTATTGTTTAAAATGACTAAATCACACTGATCAGCATGGAATATTCGCTAGTCCTCTACAATCACTGATAAGGATAACATCGATGCGATTTAATGAGTCCCAAATACTAACTTTTTTCTTTCTGCAAATTTTTTTTAAGCATAATATGCAGGTAAAAATATTTCCAATTTTTACTGTAATGGCTATGTAAAATGAGTAAAAGGCACCATTCTGCCCGGACCAGTAACGTCTTAAGGAAACAATGCACGTGCATAAAGCCAATGATTAGAGCTGCGTGATGTGGCGTCACATGAAAGCAGTCATCTTTTACAAAGCTATCAGTCTTCGATATACCTCTATGAAACAGAGTGTGACCAAATGTGATCGGCATGGCGAAGCTATTGGTTGTTATATTTCGCAGCCTGACAATATCTGCTCAAAAATAGTTACCCATTTCTGACCATACCCCTTTGACCACAAATACTTTCATGAATGTCTCTGTAAGACCCACCTTTATCCGTTTCGAACCATTTTTAGCTACTAATAGTATGGCTCAACTTACAGTTTTATGAAACATTTAATAAATTGTTGCTGTAAAGGTCAGATTTCTTTTTATAGACAAACAATAGACGGTTCACATGCGTTTAATGCCATTTTTTATAAATATTTCTGTAGGCTATCGTCAGATGCTTAAATGTTCATGTGTTCAGACTTTCTTTTTCCTCTCTTTTCAGAATTTCTGCAAGCAGTCACAACAGACGTACGTAGTTCAATATGAGGATGGATTTAGCTTACATTGTGTTAATGGTTGTCTTCACAATACTCATTATACTTACAAATGGCATTTTATTAACCGTTATTCTTTCATCGGAATTACTTCGTTATTCTAGCAAACATTTACTAATGGCCAGTTTGGCTCTTGGGGACATATTGTTTGGTATGTATATCGGTCCGGTATTAATAGATGTGTCCATATGGAATCGTCCAATGATATGTCATGCGCAGTTAGCCTTAGAAGTAACTTACTCTATCATTATTCCATTTGTGACAACAATGGCGGTGGCAGTGATGAACATGGATTACATTATGACTATTGGTTGCTACTGTTACATAAACGGCAGACTTCAAAATATGATGCGGACTATTTTACTTTTGTTGCCATGGATACTGTGTTTGGGTGTTCTGATTCCACTTTTTCTGCTATCACTGGACAGTTTGTGGACGTGTTCATTCTTATTCGACATCAATCGACTTCTTCATCTCTTTTTGGCCTTGAGCTTCTTCCCCGCCGCCTTTCTCGTGATCGTTTCGGCGCTAGCGGCAGTTTTCACCTATAGGTTTAAATGGCGGTCGATGATGAGAGCATCCGAGATGCGCCCCCTGTACACGAGCTTGGTGCCTCCTACCGATGTTTGCATAGCCAGCTTTATGACAATTTTACTCTACACACCCATTGCTGTTATGTTGGTGTTCGGTAACAATATAAGGTGTCCCACACTCGAACATACCTGTGATGCCTTTTGTTGGATACAGATGGCCGCACAAATATTATTTATGTTAAAATCATTTTGCTTGCCATGTATTTGGATAAAATGTGTTAACGTGAGAAAAGCCGCTAAGAGACTGCTGTGTTGTTGAATAATTAATATGCGATATGTTTAATACACGGTATTATTTATTAATGTAAAACTATTCCCTTTGGTAAAATATTGTAAATAAAATGGAAAGCATATTTTATTGAATTATTATTGAATTACGTGGGACACGGAAAAATGTCATTGGTGATTATGGCACAGAAAAAAATGGCACAGTTATGTCGTTGGTGATTATGTTACGGACATAGTTCACACTTAAAAATTTCATTGGTAAAAATTGAACGGAAAAAAGGTCAGGATTGTCATATACATGTGACATTATTTACCAAAATTCTAATTTAGCAGCGTCATATTATTCCCAGTAAGTTCCTTGCGATTTTCTAGCCTTGTTCGCCCTTGTCTGTGGTGCTTGATGACGGAGGGCATGGCAAGGATCAGTCGTCTAGTCGTTAGGATGGGGCGAATAACCGAGGTACCTTGTTGACTGTATACCTTAGCGTGATCGTCAAAAACACATAGATTGTGAAATTCAATGAAAAGTAGACGGAAATGCCCCATATTGCACACTCCACGCCCGCCTTCATTTACACCGATTGGTGCAGAAATGTAGGACGTTTAACTCCAGCTCACCAGTTCACAACCGGCTCATTCCAGCTTGGAACATTTGCGCGAACCTATCAGAACCAGAACCAATCTAGGATTTAGCCCAACTAGGGACAAGCTTGGATCGAGTTCTTTTCAGTTTCAATACAAGAGCACATTGTAAGGGGAAATTTAAACATATTATTATTCCAATACATTTGTAGAGAATCGTAATATTATTTTATGCAATGATTAAACAATATATTATGGATGGTTTTTCAAATTTTACTCCACTTGGGTTTGTCTTCACCAAAATATTTGGCTATCTCTGTGCTGGAATTTCTATAAAATGTATTCAATAACAGCCTTGTGTCTTCAAGCATGGGTCCCGCTTTCTTTTTTCTACGAAAATTTGTATTTTTAGCGACACCCTGTAGAATTTGTTCCCACTGTTTCAGTTTTGATGTTCCTTTAAAAAGAAAGAAATAAATAAACTGGGTTGCGTGAAACAAGATCTAAACTAATTATTCTATAATGATCGGAGATAGAAACCATTATTAGATCACTCACATCCCGTACCTCGCGTTTAACCATTTGAGCAACCCTAGATAAACTCTAGCCATAACTTCTAGACGCAACACTACGTAAAATCAAGTTTAAATATAGGCATATGTGAGTGAAGCAGTAGAACTGGGAAAACCATAACAAAAATGCCGCCAACGTAAGAATTTTGTTTTGTTTTGAAATATCCCGGCAAATAGCAAATATGTTTTTTCAAACTGATAACCATTTTGTGAGACAATATGAAAAAAACATTTTGTGAGACAATATGATTGAGGGTTGTTTTTGATTTTGCATTTCGGATTGTATAAACACCTGTGTGAGCCAAAATTTAAACTAAATCTAATAACACACCTAAATAATCCAATGAAAACTTACTAAGTTCAAGAAATTTGTAAACACGACCTAGTGATCTTTTTCTGTTGTTTCTGTATTCATCGTAGTCTAATAGGAGAAACTGTTGCCTTGGAAACACTTTTAACCAATGCATCATATAAATATGATATAATCCGAGTCGTATCCATACCTATACAAATTCAATGTATAGCATATTGTAAGTACAATGAGCATTTTTTGTTTGGCATATAAAATTTTTACATAAGTGGTATAATCAGATGTTCTAGAAAGACTAATGCCATAATATTATTCAAAACGTGTTTTGTCGTAGGCTTTTTCGACTTCTACAAAACATAGCTGGTGGCTCACGGATATATAAGGCACTGGCTCACTAACAAGGATGTTCCTGATTGGGCCAAGAATGGTACTTGGGATTTTTCAGCATGGTTCACCTGTTATTAAAGCAGAATTTATGCCTGAAGAGGAATAGTGTCTAGTCGCAATCCCAGATCCGGGGTACTCGTACACAGAAATAACGCTGTCCGGGCAAACCTTCCCTCATAGCACACGACATGGCGTTGACCCGGCTGCATTAGCCCGGTTTAGGTACAGGACCAATACAAACCCTAAATTCACAAAGACGTACCTAAAGTTTGCGGTTCAGTCTTTTTTATTGAAAGGGATTGTGAAGGAAGTTGCTAATGTGATTATTTACCACGGCATCTCTTGCTAGATTCCGGTCATACACACATTTCCTAATTGAATACTTAGAAAAGCAATCAGTGTAAATTTTTATAGCTCTGGTAACGTTTCCATGAAAACGCTCTGATGTTGCTGTAGGTCGTGTATGTCGTCTGTAGCAGTAATCAGAATACAACCTGCAAATAATTAGACGTATAATAATAAGCTTTTGATTATGAGATCGAACTTGTGCAGGGGAATCCCCTCGAACATATGTATAAAAATGCGCAAGGAGAGAGGGGGGGGGGTAGTTTAACGTCTATTCGACATAAGCTAGGTCATATGGTTGAAATTCATACCAATAAGTCGTTTGTGCGTTGGGGTCTTTAGCTGTGGTAGAAAAACAGGGCGGAGGACCGACGAAAACCCACGAGGTTTCACTACTCCTTGTATGAGCGGGGAATTGAAACCACACTATACTTGATTCAATAGCAGAACTAATGATCCAATACACACACGTTACCCCCCCCCCCCCAACCCACCCACCCACCCACCCACACACACTTACAATAATGCGTCCCCTGTGATTCATTTCAATTAAATTTTAATATTCATAAGAAATCAGGTATATCGAAAGCAGTGGTGCGGTGCGATTTTGGACAGGTTTTGCTCTTAAAACTGTCAACAATTCTATCGTTAACTACATGTATAAGTAGACGGTAGACGACGCAAATAGATACAGATCCACGCAATTCTTTAGATCTAGAAATAAATTGAGTTTTGTGTGCTGGTTTTGGAAATATTAAAATACTTTAGGTCTAACAATAAAAAAGACTACTTGAGAACATGTATTTTGTTCAAGGCTGACACAATTCTTTAAAGGCTATAATTACACTATTTCTAGAAGTAAAACAATAAAAAAAACTGGAATAACAACACAAGAGGTATACGACTTTACAGAAAATTAAATTATTATCTAAGACATGGAGAAGATACATAGATATAATTTTTGATAAAGATTTGATATTATTTGTGGTTTTAGAGATTAATCGAAAAACTGCTATATTTGTAATACAGGCTAGGGTTTAACACGTTATGCTGTTATATTTGATCGTTCACCTTTTAAATATGGTAGTATTTTTGAAAACTAACCTTTCGGCTGGATTTCTGAAGATAATAATAAACTTAGATTTGGGGTTGATATGGTAAAGGTGGTGAGGTGTTATGACAGCTGGTTCGTCGAGATGCTTATTATACATATCGTATTGCCAAAGGTCATTATCCCAAAAGTCAGATGGCGTCGCAGTACCTGAGAAGAGAGAACAATTAGTGATAACGGGTGTAGTCTTTCAAAAAATTGTTCAAATTTGGTGTAAATCATCGGGATTACTACAGGATTACATCTCCCTCCCCCCCACACACACACGCGCGCGCGCACACGGACACTTACCGTTCCTGAGTTATCACATGATTACCGAAAACATTGTTAACATAATAAAGACTCTAGTTTCACAAGATGTTTGTTCAAATTTGGTTGAAAGCCTTTAGGCCATATAGTCCGGTGGCTGAAGGGGGGGGGGGAATCGCCACCCGAGCTGTGAATTTATGAGACCAAGTTTTTCGAGACCAGGTTTTTGCGTAGATTCCGAATATGGGTGGTGATCAGGCGTTGGAGGGGGTGTTTTCGAGATATAGGGGGTCAAATGTCTACAATGGGCGTGTGTGTGTGGTGGGAGTGGGGAGAATGTAATGTTGACATAAAATATTAATAAAAAATAAATTTCTAGGACTGCCCATCTTTAAAAACGTGTTTATGATACCCTGGACAACTGTTTTGATTTGTGGGGAGGTGTGGTGGGGGTAGCAAGTGTAGGTGTGTGTGTTTGTGTAGGGGGTATTATGTTGACATAAATAATGATCATGTTCTATATTAATAAAACGTAAGTTTCTAGGACAGCCCATCTCTAAATAAGTGTTTGTGATGCCCTGGGGAACTATTTGATTTGTGGGATGGGGGTAGCAGTTGTGCGTGTGCGGAAGGGGGAGGGGTAAATTGGTGGGGAAATGAGTTCATGTTGATTTAAATGACAGCATGGGATAAATGTATTTGGGGGGGGGGGGGAAACCACTTGGTTCAAAATTGAAAAGTGTTTTCTCGCGTTTTTCGTTCAGTACCAATATCGTCATTCAAAATATTAAATTATAATGTTACTTTCGAGAGATCTGGAATTTAGGTATAAAAAATTAACACATGTTCGGATATTACTTTCTTGATGGCTGATCAACAGCTCGCATGTATTCTTTGGATATGCTTCAGATTATTGGTTTCGCAGCCTGTCTCCATATTGCTATATCGTTGCAACGCAAAATAATTATTGTGTTTAATGTGCAGCAAAAGACCACTCATGCAAGATGGTAATAAAGAAAGGAAGTTTTGTTATTTTTCACCACAAAAAAATTCCCCCATGAGAAGATCTTTCTTCGAATGTTATCTACAGACGTAAGTCAGTTTTCGCCGTACAAGGTACAAACAATTTTTTCTAAACCTGCAATTATGTCATCCCAGCCCTTGTTAGAAAAGTGGGATTATCTTGAAAAAGGAAGACATATAGTCATTACCATTGAAAGCATGTATCATAGGCCGAGATATTCTCGACACTTTCAATACTAATCTTGATCGGATCAATATCCAGATTAGTATTGAAAGTGTCGAGAATATCCTTGAACCAACCACGAGGACACCAAAATATCTTACCTACTCCTCTTCGCATTTCAAATTAATGGAGGTGCTGAAAAATATTGTATTTTGCATTCTTGCTCGGAAGAAATAGACATTCCAATCATTCTCTTGCAAACGATGATCCAAATATACAAATTTTGATCGATAATGAGACGGATAAAGGAAGAAAATATCGCGAAAGGCGACTTACATTAGTAGATGACGCTAGAAAAAAGATTTTCAGGGTGAAAAAAACCCAGACCTTTCTCTATCGCCACTTTGCCGTATACGTGGTCTTTTGTTGCATGGCTGGAATGAGGATTGGTTTCTGGGGCAAATCCAAAGGATATGCGAGCTGTTGGTCAGCAACCAAGAAAATATTTATCTCAATCATATGAACATTCGATTTTTAAATCTTCTGATGAGGACTAGAATAAACTAATAACTAATCATTTCCCTGAGTTACTGTGTTTTTGATTTACATTACCAGATCTCTTGAAAAGAACCTTTATAATTTAATATTTTTAAGGAAAACGCTAACGAGATACTACTTTAAATGAACGAAATGACTTCTGTCCACAAAAATACATGTTGTCACGCCCCCCCCCCACCCCTCCACGTGATCCCACCCCAGTGTCCACCCCCACACAATGGGAATCTTAAAAACATATTTATAAGAGATGTTTCATCACGATTTAAATCAACGTGAACTCATTTCCCGACAATTTTATTCCCACCCCACCCCATAAATCAAACAGTTGCCCAGGGGCATCATAAATACTTATTTAGAGATGGACAGTCCTAGAAACTTATATTTTATTAATATATAACATGATCATCATTTATATCAACATAATGACACCCCTTCCCTTCCACCTCCACACACGAACACCTACACTTGCTACCCCCACCCCACCTGCCCAGATATCAAAACAGTTGTCAAGGATATCATAAACACTTATTTAAAGGTGGGCTTTTCTAGAAATTTATGTTTTATTAATACATTATGTCAACATTACATTCTCCCCACCCCACCACACACACACGCCTATTGTAGACATTTGACCCTCTATATCTCGAAAACGCCCCCTCCAACGCCTGATCACCACCCATATTCGGAATCTACACAAAAAAACTGGTCTAGAAAAACTTGCTCTCATAAACTCACAGCCCGGGTGGCGATTCCCCCCCCCCCTTCAGCCACTGGACTAATAAGAGGATTAGCTATATAGATATTCAGCATTCCGTAACCTTCCATTCAGCAGCTACACTCCACCCACTCCCGCACCCTTTGCCGAAAACGCTGTAAACGGGTATATATCTTTTATTTTTGTTTTTGGCTTATCTTTTTACATGTTATTATTGATTTTGAATTACGTTATTGTTGTTGTTCAAATACCTGTTATTGCATAATGATAAATCATCCCGTTTTCAGTTGCATTTGTTAAACTGTCAATTTTCTGTGATGCCTCATTGAAATATTTAAGATAAAAATTGTACGATTCACCTAAGAAAGAAAGAAAAAGAAATGATTATACTAAATTCTGAGAATAAAAAATAAGAATGTTGTTTAACTACTCAACAACAAACACTCCGCTCATTTCGAGACTAACAGACGGTTATATCTGTTTCTATGTTTGCGTTTGCAAAGCTATGAAGGAGAATTTAGCCCAAATAGTAGAAGTCATGATAGGGGCCTAGCTTCGGAGGTTGCTGATGTTTTAAATACGGAACTCTGTAGTTGGCACGTAAACAGTATCTTTTTAATTGCTTCGCCTGGCCGTGGGAACGTTTAAAATTATCTTCAGGAGCAGTCAAAAGTATTTTACACGGTCGTAAATTCAGGATTAATCACAAGATTTTGATTCTGTCCACAGGCTTTTTCGAGGCCTCTACTATCCATTGATTTAAAGTTCCAATTTCATATTTTCTAAGAAAGTCAAAGCATAATTATTTCTATGTCTTTTGCTCAAAAGGTTGTCAACTCACTATTATACGATCATGGGCAAAATTTTTGGGGCATTAGAAAGGGTGACACATGGTGATTGAGGAAATAGTTACTCAATTACCTCCCTTGTTTTCCCATTCCTCTCCATGGACGGCCATCTTCAAACGTTTGAATTTGAAGTTGAAAATGATATTTTTGCCAATTTCTCAACTGGCAATAGTGAATTATAGGATTAATAGGATTATTCTTTAAGAAGGTGGGACTGTTTATAGGTTCAATCTATTTTAGGGCTTTGTTTTAATACATTTTAAAAATATAACTTAAAAAAATGCTATTGGAACTTTAAAAGAATTAGTTCCAGTACATGTACCTTTAAATCTCGTCCTTGGCCAAAACTGTGTTTCCTTTTTAAGAGGTGGCATCACATCTTGGTGGCGACATATTCTAGTGAAGAGATCAGAGGTACCAGCTTTTGGGACCCCAATCAAATAGAAATAAGGCAAACACTGTACTTTATCGTGAACTCTATAACACGGGTTCTTGTAGTTCTTCAAAAAACTGTAGGGGCCCTAGAACGTTTAGATAAATGGGCTGCATTCTGATACATAACTGTGGGCTGCATAATTAAAGCAATGTTTTTAACAGCTTATCTGAATTCTATTCGCTGCATTTGTGAGCGATTTGCAGATTCTGGTAGCTGGCCGAAAAATTAAAACCACGTCACAATTCCATTTAAAGACCTCGGTCACAAATTATTTAATGTCTAACATATCTAATGTACAGAGAAACGCCAATTGACTATTTTGATTTGCATGGGGGATAATCTTCAGTCTCCCCCCCCCCCCTGCGGAAACCAGATATGTTATAAAAGAAACCTACATATTTTCCTTGATATGACAATCCATACAGCAACAACTGAAACGTTTTGGACATGTTCAATGATTACAAATTACATCATTGCTGATTTAGACACTCGTGGCGTACTGTGGCAAACAGAGGCTCTGGGGGAAATAGAGGACTATTATCGTAGCAGCATTTTCATCTGGAGCAGATGCTCTCTCCTGGTGAAAAGGTCGATTACACCCAAATTGAAAAGCAATGAACCCCGGGGTTCACCGATCTTTTAACCATTTCTTATAATCAATAGATCAGGGGCGGATCCAGAGGGTGGGGGGGTCCAAACCCCACCCTGCTCAGCTACATAAAAAAAAAATTAATGCCTTGCATCAATGAAATTAAATCACAGTGTGATCCTACATCATTATAAAAAAATGATTTCTCTCTTTAAAACGCTCAATTTGTATGTATGCCTATGTAATCTAGAGACAATGAAGACAGATTTCCTTAACAGGAACCTGGCAAACCCCCTCCTGCAATAATTCCTAGATCCGCCCCTGTAGATACTTCACATAAAATAATCGTTATATTCGTACCTGAAAAGGTAGACTTCCGTTGACCTTAAGTTGCCTGGATTGGTATTTCTTCTTTAAGTTTCTCAGCTGTTTCTTGAGTATGTTGGTATCATCCCTGGGAACAATTTTTGATAAATCTAGATATTGATCTTCGTTTTGTTTCTGTTTATGTCCTTGGGTATGATCTTCGTGTATCGAATGGCGTAATATGAAAAAGTTTGTGTCGGTCATACAGTAACGTCCTATCACCAAAACGCAAATAAGGAAGAACAGTAATTTTGCTGTTTGCTTTTGAAATACAAATAGATAAAAAGTAAGAAGAATATATTATACTGTTTATTATATTTATATTGTAAAAGATAAACAATGACACAGCTGCACTCATTCTTATACTAAATTAGAAATATTCCAGAAACCAAATGGACTCATCTACTTATGTAAAACAGTGTACGCAGTTTCTTTCAAATACCCCAAATTTATGTGACTACAAGGTACAATAATTTTCAGCTGCTCACTTCTATCACTGGGCTCGTCCGGTGCATGGAGTTGGATGCCAGTATACAGGAACACATTACTCAAGAACTGAGAAAGGCCATGTGTACGTGCTAGTTCCATTCAGATGGCGTACGTGTTCATCATTGACTGGACTGCTTTCTTTCCGCTTCCATATCATTAAAAATATTCAAAACCCGACAGACGGCGCGACGCTTCCCGACAAACTGAGCATTCATTCCCGACAAGGCCATACCCCTACCCCCACCCCATTTTCAAAAACTCCTCGGCTAATGACCGATCTCACAATTCTGAGCTCTTTTCAGATTTCTATTTTTTTTCAAAAAAATATTTGGGGGGGCCGGTACTCCCCTGCCTCGTACGCCTATGGTGGTCTGGAAAAAAGATGCAGCGTGACACGTCGGCAGTTCTCTCACAGACTGGTCCGATACTTACATAATGGTGTGTCATCATTAACATAATAAATATGTTACGCTGTGTTTGGTGATTAATGTCAAAGTATCACAAAACAATTATCTCAGCTTTTAATCCATGCTAGGCTATTGAACAACATAATTATGTTAAAACGCTATATTGATATAGCTTTTCTCAGCTTATGTCTGTGTCTTTTACAATGTATCTTTAGGATCAGGATGAATCCGATATATATACATGTCGACTAATGAGATAGATGAGACAACATCTGTTGATTTTCCACACAACAGAGGATAATAGAAAGTGCGAGAGAACCGCGCGCCAGACTCAAAATAAAAGCGACAAGAAAGATAGGTTGCCAGGCAACGAAGCATACACCCACAGCATCTAAATCGTCCGAGCAGTTACACTACATATATATTTGGATTTAATATCAAATAATGTTGTAGTATATACATGTTTATTCTTAATATTATTGCTAATATCTTATTGTTGTATTCCTTTTGAATTCTAAAGTATTTTCCAAGTTCACATTTGATTGCTTCTTTTTGAGTTTCTTAAAATCCCCTGAACCCGAGAAAAACAAATCCCACTGTTCCCGACACCGAGGAATAGTCTGGGAAAGTGTAATATTACGAGAACCCTAAATTCTGATAAACATGCCAGTGACGTTGATGGGCCTGTCTCAATCCCAAATTGTTTATCACTCTGATCAAACTAAGTTAAGGTATTGAAATTTTGAAAAATTGTGTGACAGACAGAAGCAAATGCGGATCCAGGGGGGCCCCAGCCCCCATCCCCCCCCCACCTCCCGTCAGCCCCAGTGACATAGTTGATTTTCATTTTCGTTTGCTTTGTTACTGTTGTAGTTCACATACCTGCTCTTTAATGCATGATATAAACATGATTTTCGCATTGTCTCTGCCCAAGCAATCAGACGTTGACACTTTTTACCCTTTGCTCCAATGTATGGCCCCCCCCCCCTCGACAAAATCCTGGATCCGGGCCTGAGAAGACAGGCAATATAGTGATAATAATGTAAACAGTGTTAATCCAAGATGACAATAGAAGTGGGGTCCATATTGATACTTATTTCTGTGCTGATCAGACCAAAGTGAGGTAAGAGAAGCTGCCTACCAGTACTCTATTTAGATTTTACGTGCACACCCAAATGTAGACTGGGAAAATCATTGTCAACTACCATGGCCCCAATGCAGCCCTCATAATTGTCAAAAACACTTTATTAGAAACAAAAAATGTAAAATCATTTTTATATATCACATATTTTATTACATTTGAAAATGTTTGAATGTCCATGATTAAAATTTGTATATACACTGTTTTTCAGCTGACAGATTTGAGCTCTACATCGAACACAAGAGTACTATTAGCAGGAATAGGTCCTTGTTTATGATTTCCATAGCTGAAAAATAACACACATAAATTACAAAGTTAATAAGTATAAAATCACATAAGGTTCAATATCAGTAGTATCACCCTACATTATAGAGGAATGAAACCTGTTATTGCTCCTATATGCGTTTACAAATCCGAGACCTCTTATTGTAATATCCTGATAATCAAACTGAATACCAGACAGAAAAATCTATTTAAATTCAGTGTCAATTTGTTATCAAAACTTCTAAAAGCTCTACAAAATGTATTTGTTTGAAGCAACAAATTTGATTGTCCTGTACACCAGGAACACAGGGGCGGATCCAGGATTTTCAGAAAGGGGGGCGTGCTGCACCAAGTTGGGAGTGCGAAGCCCGGTCCGTAATTTTTGAGTGTACAAAAATGCCCACAAGGACTAATTTCATACTAGTACTGTAAATTACGATTTCCAACCTAAACTGTTTTTGTTTTCCTTTCCGGCGAGAATATATGGAGCTAAAAATTGTTCAGCATCGCAAAAAAATAGAGGGGGCATGTGCCGGGTGCGCCCCCCTCTGTATCCGCACCTGATTTACACTACAAAACCCTCCACCTTCAATTTACTGTTCAGGAGTGCTTCAAAATGTTACAAAGCATAAAATAAAATCAGGAAAGATTTAAAATAAAATAAAGAGCTAACACAAAAATATTTCTTACCCAAGTTTTGGAGGCACTATTAATCGTCGTTTCCCACCTACTTTCATCCCTACAAAAGATTTCAGGAAAAGTTTTTATATTGTTTTTCAACAGATTACTTTTCATATTTTCAAAATCACACCTGAAAACATTTAATTTTTTTAGGTAAACTTTGGCCAGACATCTTTACTGCGTCCCACTTTTATCAAATTCCAACTGCCAATGGACCTTTTATGTGCACGCCAATATTTATGCAGGAACTGTTCTTTTTTTTGATCCCATCCAAATGACTACACATTGTAAATTGCCAGGTCCTCTTTTCCAGCACTACTAGCACAACTGGCAAGGGGGAACCTCGCTGGCAAATCCTGATTATCTTTCTCGGCCAATGCAGTGATCAAACGCGAAACCTCCAAATTAGTGAGCCACCGACTTATTCACTTCACAACCGTGGTTGTCTGTTTACATTCGGATTAAAATTGTATATATAAGAGTTGAAAATAATAATCACTCCAAGATGATAAGTAGTCACATAGCTTTATAAATGGCTAACATGTGAATGATACAAGGATAAAGATTTACTACTCACCCTGGACCCCTACATCCCAACCTTTTATAACTTCTTGTTTCCCTAGACGAAATTTAAATGGTTTACCACCAGTACAAGAATCAAACTGTTTACCATTTGATAATTTTCCTACATAATACATTTGAACCTAAAAATATACCAAATATACAATCTATTAAATTCCTATTTTTAGTCAATATCTGTAATAATTTGGATTCTGTATTCATTAGAGCTTCATAGACACACATTTACTTTGAAGAGAGAGAAATAATGTTTTAACATCCAATCAACACTAACCAGGTTATTACAGGAGAAACATATGGTTAGACAAGGTACCCTACACTATACCAGTGATATAACAAATAATTTGCACGGATGTTCAGGCTTGACCACCCAAACCACTTTTATATAATAATAATACTACATTGAAATGATTGGGGTTTTAGTCTTCTACTTTTTTGGTCCATCCGTGCATAGGTCATGCAGTGTTTTTTGGGGTGATTTTGTCCAGACCGTGACACTATGACCTACTCTTATTTCTGCCAACATTGGTATCGAAGCTGGGACTTCATGACTAGTGAGTCAACTTGTTGCACAATGAGCCACTGTTACTCCCAAGCCCAACAGTTTTGCAATGTACAATAATAATATATATATGATATGAAAGACTATATACGCTGTCCCTTATAAGGCCTCTTTCCTGCACCACTGACAAGGGGGGACCATACCGGAAAATTCCAAATGCACTCTCTCGGCCAACATGGGATCTCTGGTCAGAAAGCAAACTTCTTACTATGCAAGCCATCATGGCTCCAAGATTTTAGAGAAAGAGGGGTACTTGCCATTTTACTTGACTTTGCTGGTGGACCATTGCCTACTTTTATATCTTCAACAATTAAACCTTCAGCTAAAACACGTCTATTAGGGGTATTCGGTTTCTGTGGTGTTTCATTCTTAGATTTCTTTTCCGATTGACTAGGTGTATTAATTGATGTGTTATTATCTTTATTCTTTTTCTTCTTCTTTTTCTTGCTACTTTCACTTTCTCTTGGTGCTCCATTTATATTTGGTGTCTATACAGAAATAATAAATATTTACAAATAACAATAGTGTTGAAATTCATATCTGATTTTCTGATCACCATTATAATCTCATAGATTAACCAACATGACAATGTGGAAGTTTTAGGCCATTGTTCGGTTCAATTTGTGCAATGGGCGAAGCTGGGTATCCTGCAAGTTGACAATAAAATTTACAAATCGCGATATATTGATTTATTGAAATTATTGTCAAGCCTTAGTGCAAATCTTTCTTTAGGCCTGAAATTTGTTATAAACTATTAATTAGACACTAATTAACTTATCCAAACCATAATCAACTCTCGATGTCATCTTATGTGTCAGATTTTCAATGGATTTGAATCTGATCGGCTGCTCATTTTTAACTATTATAACGAGAACAGTCAACTCTTAATCTAATCTCCCATAATGGCTCTTTAAATACCAAATGATACATATTTCCTATAGAATGGAGAAAGAGAAAATTATAAATAAAAAAATCTGAACTTACTTTAGGTGTTTCGGAAGACCTTTTGGGTGTTAGTGAAGACGTATTTGGTGTTCTAACTGGCTCAATTGATTTCTTAGGTGTTTTATTTTTCTTATCTTTTTGTAAGATTTCCTTTTCTTCCACTTCACTGTCACCATCTTCCTCCCCATCTTCATCAAATGTATCATCTAAATCACTATCATCATCTTCATCATCATCATCATCTTCATCATCATCACTGTCGTCTTCTGATAAGTCATTGTCTTTAAGATAAACAATATGAGACTTTTTAAAATGAGCCAATTATTCAGGAGTAACAAAAAGTAAGATAAAATGCACAATTTCGTTAATATAAAATTTCACATTGTTTTCAAGGTTATAACTCAACATAAATAACAAATGAATAAGACATTTGTAAAAATGATTTGACAATCTAGTAGTTGTATGTAAATTATTTACTCCTTACTTCAATATAAGATAGGGGAAAAAAATCATAATTAACCAACATATTTCTATTATTAATCAACAAGAGTGTCTGGCAATTTCTTTTCATATATGAAAGGATTACATTCTTACTATTAGACGACACTTTCACAGGTTCGTATTCGTTCAAGCATTTTATTTCAAAAGTTTGGCGCATGTTTTGTATATTTCAATTTGTCATTCATATGACATTTATAACCCTTAAATTCATACTACAGAACAATATTACCATCTTCATCTTCTATTGTATAGTCAGCATCATCTTCTTCATCATCATCACTATCAAAATCTAATCCTTCATCTTGTACAACCTAAATAGATGACACATATTAAAGATACATTATGGGGGATTAGATAAATAGCTGACCGTTCTCCCTAAAATAGTTAAAAACTTGATAATGTAAAGGCAATTTGAACATTCTACTCCAATTATACCGAGAGTTATTACGTTCAAAAATCTCTACCAATCAAATAACTTAAAGCCCCAATAACACTCTTGTTGTAATTAAATAATATGTCCCAATCTTCATTCTGGTCAACAAATTGTATTATTTTACAATATTCCAATTAAATGATGATATAAATTTCATCTTAACACACCTAATTTAAAATATTGGAAAAATTCAACTAATTGATTTGAAAAGTCTAACGTAAACCTTTTCAAATATGACTTTGATTTAAAATATTTTCGAACCCTCTGGTCACGGAAAATAGGTCGTAATGGATAATTTACACAATAGGTAGGACACTTAAACATCTAATACTTAGAATAAGGCTATTATTTATTTTCTGGGGCTGCCAAGCCAGCAAGAGTGTTATTGTCCCTTTAACACTCTGCTTATCCAGAGTCAACAATGGCCATTATCAAACTTAGTCAAGGTGTTGATGTAATGAAACTATACACCAAGTTTCATCATTGTCACATAATTAGAACTAAAGTTATCGTGTCACAAAGCATCAACCAATCAAATTGCTTATCTCTGCTTCTGTTAAGCTGAAAATACTCATCTTCAAACTCAATCAAGACCCAATAAACACCTACACCAAGGTTGATCATTCTACCTCAATTAGAAAAAAGAGTAATTGTGTCCCAAACAGACAGATTTAAATAGTCCACTGCTTTCTTCGAAAAGCGGGTGACAATAAAAGTAGTCTTATGGAAAGGCACATTGGTTAATCCTAATGTAACTTATGACATAGTGAACTGTACTAACCTAACTTAAAGTTAATTTTGTTAAACAGGAAGTGATTGTCAGATTGTTGACCATTGGGCACACAGTGGTTTTAAGACTATGTACATGTAACAAGCAAAAATCAATTTTTATCTAACAACATTTTCAACAATTACTTTCATAAAATGTTCAATTACAATACACAAATAATATACAATTAAATATAATAACAAATAACAGATGATATATTTTTGTGATAGAGATTAAGATGATGTCAGAGAAAATTCCTCCTATTATTTCTTAACAAAAAATATTGAATCTTGACAAACCACTTTCTGTCTTTTCTTTTTAGTCTGTGCCTCCAACATTTTTCTCTTTTTTCCTAATATAAATAAGAAATTCAATCATTAAATTTATGGAATGAAGTGAAATGGATATAGAATATTATGGTTAACACTTTATTGTGAGACTAAAAAATGTTCGATAAAAAGTTTTAAAACATACGTAATAACAAATATAGCTTTTACAAAACATCATTGTTTAAAAATTATTCGAACGCATTAATTCTGACCATCTAAAGTCTACATTGGTTTTTGTTAATTTCACACCACTAGCTTACATCTGCTATCTTTTCTACAGATGCCAGCCCATTCTTCATGGTGGCTTTTCATAGCATACTCATTTCATACTGACAACATCAACAGTTTTTTTTTTTTACATATTATTCATTTTTATGGTGCATGTTTTTACTTTAGGGTAGTAGAATTGTGCGAAGACAAATGCCTTTCTACCGAATCTTTTTTCTAATCGTATGAAACAACAGTGACTGTAGGCTACTACAGTGATATTTTATGTAAGTAGGTTTACCTGTGCCATGAATTATTAAAGAATCATCCTCTACTGGTAATAACTCTGGTACTTCAGCTAAAACAAATAAAATTTCATTTAATTAGTGTTCTAAAATCACTAAAAGTATATGACTAAAAGTATGACTTCTGTTCAGGATTGGATTAATGAATTGTCTGATAAAGGATTAAGGCAGATTAACTATTTAATCAAGGTAGGTGTTAGGTGGTATAACACGATAAATATGTTGATCACTTAATTACCTAATCAATCCAGCGTGTTATCAACGATAATCGGGTTGAGAGGTTGTTATACACTCAGTAAATTATATTAATTTTGGAATTTTGAATATTATTCACCATGTCTTGATGTCCGATTGGGCATATTTCCGGTCGGACAATTTTGTGCGTTTGGAAATTGGCGTCGGACAAGTCCGGAATATACGGGCAAAATCCCATCTCTGCTGTAGGTTATCATTGGGATTATGGTATAATGAGTAGTGGCATAGCAGGGTATTGGCTAACAGGGGGTGTGATCACGTATAAATGACAGCAAACACAAAAATAGGTAAGAAATAGGATGGTGGGTGTTTTTTTTTCTGAAAATATCGAGCAATCAAACGATACAAAAGTTTCATCACTCTCTATCAGATAGAAACAAGGTTATATAATTGTTCCAAAGCATCGACTAATGAAATTGATTAGCTCTGTTTAGCCTAAGATAATGATGTAATGAATCTATACCCAGAGTTAAAATAATCTCACTTAATTATAACCTTAGTATCGTGCCCCAAAAAATTAACCAATGAGATTGCTTATTTCTGCTTACCCTAAAGTAAAAATTCATTTTCGAACTCCATCAAGGCATTTACCTATTGAACGCCTACATCAAGTTTAAACATTCTAGCTCAATTAGGAGGAGAGTTAATGTGTTCAAAAGTCTCGGCCAATCCAATTGCTTATCACTCTGCTTACCCTGAGCAGAAAATGCTCATTATAGATCTTAGTCAAGGTACTGATGTGACGAAACTATACACCAGTTTCATAACACTCACTTAATAAGAACAAAAATTATCGTGTCCCACAGCATCAACCAATCAAATTGCTTATTTCTGCTTGGGTTGGCATGGGGAGAGAGAGTAAAACAGATTACACATTTTCAAAAAACCTTCTAACCATCAGATTCTTCCTCTTCATCACTCATTTCTTCTTCACTCATTTCAGGCATTTCATTTTCAATATCTGGTTCATCCATTAAATAACCAGAAAGGTGTATGGAGCCTGTAGTAATACAATGTAGGAATAAAGGAGAAGTCCCACAAGTCATGTAAATTAGACTCAATGCCTGGTCCACAGTGTCTGGTCAACGCTTGTTACTTTACTATTACACTATGATGCACTTAATCATATCATATCTATCAAATATTTTGACAATATTTTGAAACTAATTATACCATATATTAATTTGATTAATTTAGAGTCCGAAATCAATGATAAAATATCTCAAGGTCACCAATTTCAGCAATGCCCCTCAATGTCTCAACAAATGAAATCGTTTATTTTGACTTGGCCGTATTGGAAAATGCTTATCACAAATCTAATGAACATGTACACTACATGTACACTTCATGTACACTTAGTCAGAATGCTCTTCCTTAATTAGTAGCTGAATTATTGTATTCCAAAATGTGTTCCATAAAGTTGGGGAACAATAATATGAATATGTGCATGTACATTGTAAGAGATGTAGAACTACCAGCTTACCATTGCAACCTGTGGTAAATAATGTTATTTCTTCTCCTTCTGTAAAATTTAAATCTAGTGGTTGTTGCATAATACGGTTATGTTCTAGTGTACACAATAAAAATTCTGCTTTTTCATGTTGAATCCATAAGGATACTGATCTTTTACCTTTTGGCAATTCATCTGTAAGATGAAAGGTACATTCAGACATCAATTTATTCAATCTTTATAAAAAATAAAAGCTATACTCTTCAGAAAATGAATCTAATAAATACTTCATATTTAAATTGATGATTATCAAGAAGTGATCAGGTGAAATAAAATTGATTTTTTTACGTTTAATTCTCTGAACCCTACCTGTTGATTGTTCTAAAGCTGCCATAGATATATGAAATGATGTTTCCACTATTTGTGTGTAGCGTTTTCCGCCATCAAGAGATACTCCTTAAATTAGAAAATATAAAATATTACTATTAGTACATGTATTCTTAAGCAGAATAGGAAAATGGTTAATCCAAAATCCCCTCTATCTATACTGTAAATGTATAGTCATTCCTCCCTTTAAGTAAAATGGATCAAAGTTAATTAGCCTGTAGGCCTACTTATCTAAACTCTATTTAGAGAGGGGGGGGGGGCGCTGGGGTGAGTTTATAAAATGTCAAAATACGGATCTTAATACGAAACGAGTGGAATGGAATGAAACCACTGTCGATACAGAGGATGGGTTAGGAAGAGTTACAGTAGGCCCACATGTATTTGTAGGCCAACCACAGGCACATCCAACGGATTATGCCCCCCCCCCCACACACACAAAATAATTAAAAAAAAAGGAAAATTAAATGGTATAGCCAATATATTTTTTGCTTAAGATTGACGTGTCATTCGTAGCCAATTTTCAACAGAAAATCAAGGGGCTATTGTGGGAAGCTGCAAATTTGTGTGAGCTGTTTCAGGGGTATCCAGACCATCCAAAAAGACTAGTCTAATCAGACCAAACCAAAAGACCACTCGGCCCAATTATTTTATATTGTAAGACCACTTTGGCCAATTTTTATCTTTGCCACTTGGATCAACCCGAAGAACCGCTAACAATCAAATTATGTTATAATAACGCTTGACTTATTCATTTTAGAAATGAAATATAGATAATATGCTATTTATTTATTATTAAATCACGATACATAGAGGTGAGTAATTTAACACTTTATTATTGGTTCCTCGAGTAGTCATAATAAAACAAACACACTTATCAATTTATTAAAACAATACATTATCATTGGTATGAGTAGTCATATTAAAACAACCAATCTTTAATTTATCTAAAAAATATTTTATTATTGGCACCCCAAAAAGGCCCATTATTGGCGCCGCAGTAAGCCCCCCCCCTCCCTTACAATTTGGGGCTAGCTATACGGGCCTGATAACTTGTAATTAACAAGATCATTTATTCAGTGATGGCAAATGGGGGAAAACTGAGGTAAGCCATGTAATATATGCGTCTATAAACATGGAGGCATAAATATCGATAACAGTACAATGACCATCAACGTCATTTAAAAAATAAAACAGCAACCACCACGTGTTTCAATTTTTCAAAACGTCCCTCGTCAGACTCGTGTGCTCTCGTCTTCGCGTGTGTTATCTTTACAGGACATTTTGATCCAGGAACACTGTCATTTAGTATAAGATCTAATCCTTTTAATATAGACAAATTTAATAGTTAAATGCGACAAAAACATTGGTTTACTCACCCCAAAACATGTTGTTTTGTTTCAGTTCACTCAAAAGAACCATGTTGTTTTCGTAACGTAAATGGGTCTTGATGGAAAAAATGTCGTAAATACGAAATTCAATGTCGTAAAAGCTAAAAATTTAATCTTCGCATTATCTATTAGTCCGGTAGCTGGAGGTTGTGGTGGGGGTGGGGTTGGGGAATCGCCACCCTATGAATTTATCAGACAAAGTTATTGTAGACCACTTTTTTGTGTAGATTCCAAATCTGAGTGGTGATCAGGCGTTTTTTGTGGTTGGGGGGGGGGGGCTTTTCGAGATATAGATATATAGGCCAGGGGGTCAAATGTGTACGATGGGCGTGGGTGTGTGGTGGGGGAATGTCATGTTGACATAATATATTGAAAAAAAACATACATTTCTAGGACTCCCCATCTTCAAATAAGTGTTTATGATTCCGTGGACAACTGTTTTGATTTGTGGGGAGGTGTGGTGGGGGTAGCAGGTGTAGGTGTGTGTGTGTGTGTAGCGGTGGGGGTGTCATTATGTTGACATAAATGATGATCATGTTATATATTAATAAAACACTAATTTCTAGGACTGTCCATCTCTAAATAAGTGTTTATTATGCCCCTGGACAACTGTTTGATTTATGGGATAGCAGGTGTGCGTGTGTGGAGGGGTGGGGATAAAATTGGCGGGAAATGAGTTCACGTTGATTTAAATGATGATTGTCTAAGAGCTTGATGAAACATCTCTAAATGTTTAGAAGATTCCCAATGTGTCGGGTGGACGCTGGGGCGGGATCCCGTGGCGTGGGATGGGGGATCGTTCATAATTGAGCTTAAAGTAGTATCTCGTTAGCGTTTTCGTTCAAAATATTTAATTATTATGGTTCTTTCCAAGAGATCTGGGAATGTAAATCGAAATCACAGTATCTCAGAGATATGTTTAGTTGTTAGTTTATTCATAGTCTTCACCAGAAGATTTAAAAATCAAAAGTTCATATGATTGAGATAAATATTTTCTTAGTTGCTGACCAACAGTTCGCATATCCTTTGGATGTGCTTCCGAAATTAATTCACATTGTAAATCTTCATTCCAGTCATGCAGCAAAAGACCACGTGTACGGCAAGATGGTATAATAAAGAAAGGTCTGTTATTTTTTCACCTTTTTTCTATCGTCATCTACTGATGTAAGTCACCTTTCGCGATATATTTTCTACCTTTACCCGTCTCATTATTGATCAAAACTTGTATATTTGGATCATCGTTTGCGAAGAGAATTATTGGAATGTCTATTTCGCCCGAGCAAGAATGCAAAATACAATATTTTTCAGCACCTCCATTAATTTGAAATGCGAAGAGGAGTAGGTAAGATATTTTGGTGTCCTCGTGGTTGGTTGTCAGTTCTTGGATATTCTCGACACTTTCAATACTAATCTTGATATATTTTAATCCAATCAAGATTAGTATTGAAAGTGTCGAGAATATATATCGACCTGCGATACATGCTTTCAGTGGTGAAGAATTCTGTCTTTCTTTTTCAAGATAATCCAAACTTTAAAGAGCTGTGATGACGTAATTTCTGGTTTATAGAAAAATGTTTGTACCTTGTACGGCGAAAACAGACTTACATCTGTAGATGATACTAGAAGAAAGGTCTTCTGGACGAAAAATAACAAAACTTTTTTTCTTTATTACCATATTGCGCGAGTAGTCTTTTGCTGCACATTAAACGCAATAATTGTGTTGCAACAATATGGAGACAGGCTGCAAAACCAATAATCAAACAAGATAACCCTGCGATACAAAGCTGGAATGACGATTTACAATGTGATTGGGTATATGAAGCATATCCAAAGAACATTATGCAAGATGTTGATCAGCCATCAAGAAGATAATATTTGAACATGTGTTTTTTGTGATTGAATTCAAGATCTCTGGAAAGAACCATTATAATTCAATATTTTGAATGACAATATTGGTACTGAACGCAAAAACTCAAGAAAACACTTCTCAGGTCAATTTTGAACCAAGTGGTTTCTGTCCCCCAAAATACATTTATCCCACCTCCTCTCCCATACAATACTAATCTTATACACATAGTATTTAGAGATGTGCAGTGGAATAAAAAAAAATGTTTTACCAAGCTCTAAGAAAATCATAATTTAAATCAACGTGAACTCATTTCCCCCCTCCCCCCTTTCACACACGCACACCTGCTACCCCCACCCCACAAATCAAACAGTTGTCCAGGGGCATAATAAAAACTTATTTAGAGATGGGCAGTCCTAGAAAGTTATGCATTATAACATGATCATCATTTATGTCAACATAATGACACCCCTCCTTAACACACGCATACCCACGCCTGCTACCCCACCCCACCTCCCCACAAATCAAAACAGTTGTCCATGGCATCATAAACACTTATTTGAAGATGGGCAGTCCTAGAAATTTATGTTTTATTAATATATTATGTCAACATTACATTACCCCCATTGTAGACATTTGACTCCTCC
Source organism: Patella ulyssiponensis (assembly GCA_963678685.1). Taxonomy (NCBI): domain Eukaryota; kingdom Metazoa; phylum Mollusca; class Gastropoda; family Patellidae; genus Patella; species Patella ulyssiponensis. Next base: position 41,738,738 of record OY783228.1, on the reverse strand, counting down.
TATCTCAAAAACGCCCCTCATTATACACCTGATCACCACCCAGATTCGGAATCTACACAAAAAACTGGTCTAGTAAAACTTGGTCTCATAATTTTACAGCTCGGGTGGCGATCCCCCCCCACTCCCACCCTTCAGCCACCGGACTACATACAAGATCGAACCGAAGGATGTGGTGGTGCGCTGACGTGATACACTGCAATCTGTAAATTACAGATCTAAATTCATTTGAGTAGGCTACAACATCGATATACTATAGTCTGCTTGCTGAATTGATTGTTTGGGGCGAGGGGCGGGGGGAGGAATCGCCACCCGAGCTGTGAATTTACGGCACAAAGTATAGACGAACATTTTTTTTACGAAGAATTCCGCATCTTTGATGATCAAGCGTTTGAGGGTTTTTTATTCAATTTATGGGGGCGGGGGGCAATACCTACAATTAGGGGGAAAATGTCATTATAGGCATGTGGACATAAATGATGATAATGTTATATAGGCCTATCAATAAAACATAAATTTCTAGGACTGTCCATCTCTAAATAATTGCAGGCCTATATGATGCCCCTGGACAACTGTTGGATTTGTGGTGGGTGGTTGTAGGTTTGTGATAGTGTGTTTGTAGACTACGTGTCAAAGGTGGTGGGGTTGGTGGCGGGAAATGAGTTCATGATGATTTAAATGATTATTTTCTTAGACTTTGATGAAACATGTCTTAATTTGTGTATAAGATTACCATTGATTTAGATTGTGGAAGAGGCCCACGGACCAAGCAGAGGTTCCTGTAAGTAGTGGGCCTAGTTGTTTAAAAGTGGCAATCAGTCAAGGGGCATTTCATGTACACTGCCATCCATCAAAAAGACTAGACACACTTTCCATGTTGCATCCTTGCGGCTTTGTTTGGAGAGATTGATTAAAAATCGATTAGTTTTCTAAATTTTATTCCATTTCATTTTGGGGTACACTATGGACTGTAGAACAATTATATCTCAAAAGCGATCTCATCTACCAATAAAAATGTCAGCAGTTTGATATAAATTGATCCGATAGAGGAGGGGTTCATTTATTGATTTGAATAGGGATAAAATCAATATCTGTTTTTAAAGTCAAGTAGAGCAAAACGTTCAGAATAGGGATAAAATCAATATCTGTTTTTAAAGTCAAGTAGAGCAAAACGTTCAGAGTTTTAAATGAAGTATTGATGGGAGGTATCGTTTGTTATTTTTAGCAGATTTATATGATGACATGTTGTCTGAAAACTATTTAATGGCGAGAATAATTACTTCTTGAAAATAAAGTCACTACAACCTGTATGAGTACAAGCCTTTCTGAACTATAAACAATACATGTGGACAAACAAAGATACTTCTATCCGAGTACAAAAACATTTATTGTGTAAGGTAACATATTCAGATATGGATGTCTACCGGGGAACCATTGTTGTGTGTGGGCCCAACCATTAGGTTGGATCAAACATTGGAGGTATCACTGTAGCACCATGGGCAATCTGATTAAAACACAGATCCAATTTCGTTTCGTTTTTTATAGTTCAAAATTTTGTTTTTACTTGTCTTTACTACTCTTGGATCTGGAGGACTTGTTATTTAAGTCGTGTTCTGCCTGAAATGAGGGGTCAGCCAATCAAATGGTCTGTCGAATCGACCGTTTGACCTTTTCATGCGTGGAAGTGTGGGTAGATATTACCAGCCAATGACGTCTATACTAACACATGGGGCCAATTCGATTATGCAGTCCGGACTCTCCACGTTCTCCAATCCGGATTGTCCGCGTTTACGGTGTAATCGAGTACAGGTGGAGAACCAAAATGGCGACTGTAACTCTAGTTTTGATTCTAGAGAATCTCCTAGATCCATCAAATTGCCAGCGGGAGCACGTCAAAAGAAGACGACGTATTGCTTTATTGTCAACATTGTAAGTCGGTTAAATTAATCATTTAGGGGTATAATAAATATCTGGATCTTCGGTTATGGGCTGTATTTTGAAGATAGGTAAAAATCAAATTTAGTTTATGCCTGATTTTGAGACAGACAACTGTTTTTAGAAAACTAGGTTCTATCCCTCGATCCGCCATCTTGTTACGTCACTCTCCGCAATCGCACCGGTCGAAAAATTGGAGAGGTTGGACGATCCGAACTCTCCAAAAATGGTCACGTGACCAATAAGCGAATGGAAATGGAGAGTCCGGACTGTCCGGACTGCATAATCGAATTGACCCCAGCGGATAGAAATCAAAACAAAACAAAAGTAGATTTTAAACAGCATTGCGGTCGCTAATTGGTTAATCGAATGACTGACGTTATCGGGTCAAAATTTAATGTCCCGTGCTTTGATGCCTGACGTCATAGAACGTGAGCTCCCACTATAACTTGTTAGATCTACATGAGTGTAGGCCATCGAAAGTATAAAAACGAAACGAAATATAGATCTATATTTTAATTAGATTGCGCCATGGGTATCCGTCAGACGTGGAGAGCGGACCTCTGGAAAACCCATCGCCACATCCGGCGTGTAACCCATGCATAGTTTCTTACTACATATTCTGGAACATCCCATGATCGTCTAGTCTTGTCTTTGGCCGCATATACGTAATTTCTTAACTGGTTAAAAAGTATCTTTAAATGTCATTCTGACATTTCCCATTAATGACGACTTCACATTGTGTTTCAGTATGCTGCATCTTCAATGATATCATCAACAGGAACAACAATTACCACGTTTCGGTTCTACAGTTTTATATATTAAGCTGCTTACATATGGTACAATGCATAACACATTACAATAAAGTCATTCTCTCAAACCCTATCCAGCCAGACTCTGCGAGTCTGCTGAGAGAGAATTGCTACATCTTCTCCCTTCAAGAACTACATGGCTGTCTACCGTAGCGCCCAAGTTTCCAGTAACTTGTATATGCCTAGATTTCCGCTACCAATTATTCAATTGGCCAAATATTACGTAATTAAGAACGTATCCGCGAGAGCACCATGCAGGTGGTGACAGGGGTCATGTCAGCGATTTCGGTCATATATCCCATGTGGGATGGGTTCGGGCCCAAATGCCTGCACAAGCGATATTTGACCGATTGGACCACTCCTTATCCCAAGGAATGGGGTTTGAAGTTTTATCCTCGGAAAAACAGCAAAAAGTCGATTTTTAGAGGTTGAACTTTGAGAGGCTGCCTCGAGTAAACCAATCGAGATACAATAACCTGATTGGATTACAATGTAGTCAATGTTGTCCGCTTACAGTACATAAGAGTAAAAGTTTGAAATCTGCACAGTGGTCCATATTCAGACTGGATGCCAAACCCAATCCTAGGAACCGTAGATTTGATACCCTAACTTTGAGCGGATGAAGCGCCCCCTTTGCAGGGCTGCGTTAAAAATATGGTACCCGGGGGGAAAAAGCATAACCACTACAATCATATTCAAGAAAAAAATCCATTGCAGCCAAATGTTGTGGATCACAGTGAACGATTAAAAATAGAGAAAAAAAAAGAAGAAAATTTAAGAAAAACAGCGGATTTGATACATATGGCATAGTGTATTTCTCAATATTATCATAGCAAAATGCTATAAAAGAGTAGAGGATATCGCACCAACGATAATATTGATAAGATTCGTAGTAAAAAAACGTACTAGATACGCCATAAAACAGAAGTGGGCGTGGCACCTTCATTTGCTTATGATATAACTGATCCTTATGGTTGATCAAGTTCGAGTGAGCATTGACCTATAGTTTTTGTTACTTGATACATGCAGGTGGTCAAACGAAATCAATACCAAAGTTTTGCTACTGCCTCTCACTGGGAGTCCGCCCGTGCACATTGAATCACAGTGAGAGGCCACTGCCATGCTTCTGACACGATGTCTGTACTAATACCTCAGTTTATTGCAATTATCCAAGCAAAATAGCAAATATGGCGACAAGGCAGTCAAAAGGACTATTCAGACATACATTTGACACAATTTTGACTATAGCGGGACATTAGCACAATATCGCTATGGTGATCGGATGCGTTACCGCGTATCGCAGGTACTCAGGAGACTATAGCAAGGATACCGAATACAATGCGGAAATGGGCGCTCCATCGCAGTCCTACTGATCTATGCCAAATTCATCCTAAGAAAAATCACAATGTAAAATTGAACAGGGAGAACATGGTGCAAAAGAACAATTTGGATTCCATCGTAGTGTCGCTGTCCTCTGACTAGACCCATTAGAAACAAAATGCAGCAATGAGAATGGTACAATATTTTACAAGGAAATTAAAATGCAGCAACGAGAAAGGTACACTATTTACAATTTAGGGGCGGCAGCACTAAGGAACAAAAGCAGGTTTAGAGATCATACTAAAAAGTGTCCATGAAACAAGGTCATGTCGGCCACGGAAAATAATGGACACAGCTCGTCATATTTTACACTCACCATAGAAAACAGCAGAAACCATCTCTGATCGACTTGATATTTTCAAACTAGCCCAACATGGTGGAACAATTAACTCACGAACCGCCAATAGGTAAGAGTCATCACGATTGCCTAAACTTTCAAATCAAGCGTTACACTGCCACTAGTGCTGTCCCGAAGGAGATTAAAAAGTACCATAAAGGCGACTATGACAGCTTCAGAGAAAATGAGCATCATCATCAATGGAATTACAACCAAGACTCTTCTGTTGAAGAGATATGGTCAGAGCTGAAAGATGTTCTCAATTCGGGCACCAAAAACAATATCCTAACAGTAACACTTAACCAAAGCAAGGAAAATAGTTACCAGTCATGGATGATTAAAGACCTGAAAGTTCTTTGCAAAAAGAAATCCAATGCTACTCCATCGCCAGGCGTGAATGTACTGATGACACGAAAAACGCTTATGACCAGATGTTTCGGGAAGTAAATCGAGTGAAAGCCAAAGCAATCAAAAACTATGAGAATATAGTTGCTGAACAAACTAAGTCCAACCCACCCTCTTCAACAAAGCAGTTAACAAGCGCACCAAAGTCAAAGAAAGTATTCCCATACTCGAAGTCGAAACCCAAGATGGTAAAGCAGTCACCGACTCCGAGAAAGCCGAGACCCTAAATTCATTCTTTAGTTACGCCTCCTTTGACATCATAAGTGATTGACACCAAAAGTGACAAGTTACTTACAGGCATAGTTTTCACAATGGATGACGAGGGCAAGTCGAATAAGAACACGGAGCCCGATGAGATCCATCCCACCATGCTCAAAGAAGTGGCCGACGTATTTGCCTTACTCAAAAAGTCCATCGAGACCGGTATCATCCCATCTGACTGGAAGTTAGCATATGTTTCTCCAATCTACAAAAAGAGTGACCCTGGAAATAACCGTCCTGTAACTTTGATTCCATGTCTTTGCAAATTGTTAGAGACCCTCATAACCAAGTCCTTACTGTCGCACATATAAGACGATTTGCTATCATCAGATCAGTTTGGATTCAACGGAGAAATGCCTTGTTCATGGCAACTACTTAACGTACTCGAATGGTGGATAGATATGCTTAAAGAAGGTAACCCCTTAGATTGTGTCTTCTTTGACTCCAAGAAGGCTTTCGACATGGTATCCCATACAAGACTTTTTGCACAAGTGGAGATGTATAGCATCAGTGATAATGTCCTCGCATGGGTAAGAAACTACTTATCTTACCGTTCACAAGTTGCAGAAAATAGTAGATTGTCCCAACCAACAGCAGTGGTGTCCCTCAAGGTAGCGTTATCGGTCACATTCTATTCATAATAATCATTAAAGATCTACCTGCTCTAGCAGCAAATTTCGTAAAGTTATTCACCGACGACACAAAACGCTTTGGTGATGCAAATTGTGGCTCAATGCAACACGACATCCAGACTTTCGAAGATTGGGCTACAGAATGGTGTGTGAAATTCCGACCCGACAAATGTAAAGTGATGAGATTAAGTAAAGGTCACCACCAGTAGGAATACAACCATGCACAATGAATACAAAATGAGGCGGAAGTGGTGAAACTCACAACCGTGAAAGAAGAAAAGGATCTTGGTGTGTTGGTCGATGATCAACTTGAATTCCATTCACACATTCTTGAAATAACAAAGAAGGCAAACCAAAAAGTGGGAATAATCAAATGAGGGTTCAAGTATCTCGAAAAAACAACACTCACTAAAATCTTCCAATCCCTAGTCCGCCACAGTTTAGAGTACTGCCACTATAGCCCTTTCACTTGGATATACTCTATATAATCCACACTCCATGGATAGGTGAAAGGTCGAAAAAGCGCATTTTGGCCCAAATTTGACATGTTTTTAGAAATTTTGATTTTCTGAAGGGAGAGGCTCTCGTATGGGTGGAGTCCAAACCTCACTGATCAGCAAGCGTCTTGTGGGCACCGATGGAGTGATGACACCGTTTTTAATACTCGGGGAAATTCGAGAGATGGAATGAAGCACAAATAAACGGCCTGAAATAGGGAAGCAACAGGGAAGGAATATATCATAAAGATCAGATTTTTACGGGCGCCACTGCTCATCACACTATTGCGTTGCATCCAATTTTATTTCTTATTTTGATCAAGCATGCTATGAACTTCACCACGACCGCATGAGATACTATGACATACCTGCAAAGGGGGTGCTACAAGGATATTTTGGATAGCTGTATTTTGCCTCTTACAAGATATACCATTTTCACTGAGCTCTGAAACCCCCATAATGCAACATTTGCTAAAAATGGTGCCCATGTAAGAAAGTCGGAGACATGGCCTTTGCAATGAGAACATGACAACTACCCTACATGACATACTTTATGAACAAGAATATTTCAAATATTTGCTATTTTCAATGAAAATTCAAGGAAAAATAGCTATTTTCGCATGAAAAACTACTGTTCCAGCTGTAGGCCCCAGGGTAGGTTTTGGGCTCTGGGACTTCACCACATTTATAGCAATGCTTAGGTGGTCCAATAACCAGAGTAAGGTTAAAACTTTTGAACTTAGCACTTTGGCGTTTTTTCCGAATTTTGCATGGTTTTCTCGCGGATTCATTCTTAATTATAACGATTGGTTAAAAAGCCCATCACGTGTTTTTAGACCTTAAACATACACCATACCTTGCATACCAATAGGGACTCATTACCAAATTTGGTCATCAGAAACATTCCATTATTATTGCCTATGGTAAATGTGTTCATTAACCCTTAGTTCAATTCATGTATCATATCAGCACAGACTTCCCTTCTGTTTTCCTTGTCATATTTCTGGCACTCCCCCAGAAAAATTTGGTAAATTAGATTCAATTTGGTGCATTCTGACGTATTTCCGGAAGGTAAATTCCAAAATTACAGGTCTAAAAATCGCCAATAAAATCGCATAAAAGTTGTTCAAGTCTGAGCATTTTCCGGACCCCCTGGACCCCCCCCCCCCTCTGGATCCGCGCCTGTAAATATATTCCAAATACATGTATAATTTTAACACAGAGATCACTGCTACGGGAGATGTGTAACAGCCATTGGCATGAACGGGAAGTGGCGTCAAACATGACTTACATCGGTTATCCTTCTATATAACTGACTGAAGTAACGATCGATAACATACACACGATCGAATTTCATTTCACTGATATTTCCGTTGACGACGAAAAGTTATTATATGAGACGGTGAAAGGATATCTGACAATTCACAAAAAGAATTGGCTGTCAGTAGACAAAAGATAACGAACAAATTAGAAAAAGCCCGTGCATTACCATGTTTTTTTATTAAGAGCGGGGAACAGGAGAATGCACGGGATTTTTCTATTTGGAATGTATTTAACCAGTTCTATCGCATATGTAATAATGACTGACACCAATAGTGTCCTTTAATAGTAAATGCAGGAGGACCGCACTACACTCCAAACAAAAATCTGCGTACAGGACAGAAAAAAGACATTGCAAAAAATAAACAAAATTCAAATCAAGTGAATGGATCCGGGGGCCAGCCATAAGCGTCCACTGCGCCTGTTATGATACAAGCTTCACTAAAAATGATTTACAAAAAAAAGAAAAAGAAAAGAGGACGTAACAGAAATAATGCGACCAATCTTGACAGTGGTATTGGGTTAGAGAATTAGCTACATTAAGCAATATTTTGCCCAATAAACAGAATTGGATTGAACAACAGGCAAAAGCATATATATCCAAAGATAATCGTATGGTTATAATAAACAGTGGTTGGCAAACAGTGAGTTTAAAATATTATTGGACTGTAATGTTAAGATATTACACTTTCACTTTAGATTTATGAAATAAAAACTATTGCACTGAGCTAGAACATAAACATGTTTGATCTAACCCATTTTGGGACCCCTATTTTGATAGGGACCACACACAACACATGGTACCTGGCAGACATTCATATATGAATATGTTATACTACACAAAAAAAACCTTCCTTATTTATATCACAAGTTGCTGATTTAATACCAAGGAGTTGTATACAGAACAAAACGAGTGGAGGGTATATTGCTCGCCTCTGTTTCACAAAAATCTGAAACTGACAACTTTCTGTAATTTGGCGATAACCTTTGGCATAGACTGAGACCCCCCTTCGATACTGCCCTTTTCCTTTGCACGACATTATAGCTGTTAAAAAAAATCACATAGCTCGGATCTCTATCACTTTCGCATTTAGTTTATAGCGCAGACCTGGATCCCCGCTAAAAAACGTATGATCGATTACTTACATCAATATAATAAAAACATTCAACACAATTTACATGTATATTATGGAAAACATACGCTTAATGCCACTAAAGGTTCAATAATAGTAGATGTTGCACTTTAATTTTAAGTAGAGCTATGTTTATGCTTTTAAGATCAACTTACAAGATGTTCGCACCGGAGGAATCCCGGGCGACGTGACTTACACACGGTACAAAGTTGTTTTAATACTTGAAATATATCTGTACGAATGATTTAGACCGTTATGTTAATTACAATTGAGATATTAATTATAACACATGTTACCATTTGGGCTAAAATATATGTGCACATACGCCCAATATGTTTTCAATGCAATCATGGCATCGCAAGAGTTAAAACATAGAAAGCATAGACGGTATGTAGACGGTATATTTTGAAGTCCATTCTTTACGGGGTGTTTTAACCCACCGATATCGCTATTTTTGGCGAGGGGGAGGGAGAGGGGTATTTGCCCCTCCCCCTGTTCAATCAAAGCTATCACTTGACGATAGCCACATGACAGTCCTTCGTTTAATCTGGATCTTCCCTAAAACTTTGGACAGTGATTCAAGGTATTAAAAACGGTGAAAGTATGTTCGTTTCCAAACAGTATTGTTTACATTTTAATCGATTTTATAGCCTCGTTTGTCACGCAATTAGTTTTACTGCAATATTCTGCTATGCACTGGTTAATTGGGCATAATAAAATCGTGAGTCATGACGTAACGTTATGTAAACATGTTTGGTCCAATTTGGCGCTTTGTTTTAAAGGTAAAGCCTTTGTAACGCTGTCAGCTACTGGTTGTTAATGGGACTACTGACCAATCATAATTTAGAACAAGAATGTTCGCTCGTTCAGCCGTGAGTAGTTGGATTAGCTTTAATCAAACGAAACACTGCGCGGAGTAGCGGCCGAGTGATTTCTTACCGACTGTAAACCACTTGAGAAGTGTTTTTTACGACCCTTAAAGTTTCGATCGGTGTTCTTTGTCTTGTCCAAGGCTGATTCCGGTCACCCCGATTTGGAAGCACGATTAGATACAATCTGTCGCGCTTTGTTGCGATCCAATACTATCTGAGGCGATGACCTCGACTGAAAATTAATCGTGTTGATCGGAAACAATTTTGACCGTCTAAAACTTTTCTACGATCAGTTGAGTTGTTATAAAACCAGGGCAACCAGGATTTCAATTGAAGCGCTAATTGTGACAGTGGAAACCTAGAATAAATATTGACCTGGCTATGAATTTGATACGAATCCTACCATAGCACATGAATCGCAATACGTATCGTTTCATTACTGTCAATATCCAGTACTAGTGTGAGGCCCGTTATTTTCCATGTTTCTCTGACACCAAGTCAAGAGTTCATGAACTACATATCATAAGACAGCTGGAAATAACTATGCGGTCTCCCCAGTAAATACTGAACTGATAGAAATGTACAAGGAAATACAGATAGTATCTTTGTTAGAAAACAAGGTAACCGTTAAGCTAAGTCAAATTCTTAAAAAAAACACAATAAAACAAGAAACAAAACAAAACAAGTACGGGCATTCTATGGGCCAGTGATCGAACATAACGCCATTACCATCAAACCGAAAATCGATGTGAAGTTGTCCAAGAAACAAACATGTCAAATTTCATATGGATCGTACTTGAAGTGGTGGAGCATTGTCATATTTTTTCGAACATCACCCCCCGAACAAGAACAAAGGTATAAAATATGGGGCTCAGTTGCTGGTCCGAAATGTCACCAAAAGCTCTTGAATATTCATATTGAAGAGACTGGCCATAATATGTAAGGCAACAATATCGACAACATGATTATACGTTCACAATAAACATACAAAAAGTAACATGACTTGAACCCCCTGATGAGTTGTTTTAACTGAAAATTGAAATAGTACCTCTCTGTGACTTGGTATATTTCATCAACCTTATTCTGGGGTTATAAATGGCAACAGATCATAAATAAAATGGTTTGCTATTCAGAGGATTAGAAATACCACATGATGGAAATGATATATTGGCGGGTTCACAGAAACTCATTCATTCAAATCTTTCAAATTATGCCTTTAAAATAGCATCCCTTACCCCATCGATGAATATCACGTGAAAAGCCAGTAAAATATATAGGTACATGAGTGAAACATGTTAAAATTTTGTTTTGAAACATTTAATCGATGAAATTGCTTTGAAAAATATTATACATAATCGATCACTTGAATGGTTCTGAACCGTATTTATTGATTGATCCATTATAGTAAATAAGGTCATCCATATACAAAAAAACAAAAACAAAACAAAAGGTATATTGAATTTAGCAATTTAATATTTCATTGTTCAACGGTTACTGTCGCTAAGGTCGTTGACTATCACTTGGACCGCATTGATTTGATTGATCAAAAAGTTTCATTCATAAAAAGCAGCATGACAAAATATGCCGGATTCAACAATTTCATCGTTCGAATTTAGTTTGTTTAACAGTCATCAAGGACAATGGGTATCACAGCAAGAAATATTAAGCATACTTTCAAGTCCATAATGGACGTTTTGATGCAATAAACTTCCTATCCTATCCTATCCTATATTATTTTAGATCGTTTCTTTAAATCTAATTGTTCGGAGTTAGTTTGTGTAACGGTCATATTATAAAGGGAAATGTTTAGGATAATTTCAATTCATATTTTTTGGGCCGTTTGTTTATCCGTTTCGCTGGCCGTCTCTTTGGCCGTTTCTTTGGGCATTGGTTCGGGCTGTTTGAATCTTTTCGGACATCCACCATCCGGAACACACATATACCCAGATTTTACAACCGCTTTTGTACTTGTGTCATAAATATGATATTGCTTACCAACGAAGGCCAAGGCTGTGGATGCGTCGACTAGTGCAATTGCCGTCAGGCCATCTGGTAGATTGGACCAAGGGGTGTTGCCGTCACGCAAGAGATTTTTTTCCATGGCAGTATATACTACTACAGGATCGTTTAAGGGACTGTTTTTCTTTACATAAAACACGATGTCATTAGATAGAGCATATATCGCGTCACTGTCCATATAATCAGCCATGGCAGCATCAAGTGGTTTTCCGGATGTCCCAATCACATCACCCATAAGGCTGTAAGAGCCACTTTCTTTACAATATTCAAGATACGGGGTTTTTGAGTATCTCTTAAAGCATTTATACTTTTCTCCTGTAAAATGCAAAGAAACATTGAGACAATATGCACGACAATAAGAAATGTGTATAAGTTTTAGAATTAGATATAAATGCTGATGAATATATATATATATTTAGTAAAGGGTTACATACTTATACTCACGTCAGTAGCTGACAGGTTGCCCAGTCGTTACAAAAAAGTAGGACGTTAAACCCAATTTCATTTCATATAGTCAACAGAAATATGATATAATTTCTCATTTTTGTTTAGTCCGGAAGAAAGGGTTAGATTTTGCTTTTATTGTTATTACGTTTTTTCTGTGGGTTATAGCGGGAATGGTTGGGACGTCTCTAATTGGGACGAGCAGCCTTTTCTAAACTTACCATTAAATAGCAGGGTTGGACTTCCGGGTAAACTATGCAAATTTACAGATGCCTGAGGAATAATTTTCCTCGGCCAGCCGTCATAATATTTTTCTGTAGAAAAAGTGCCTTCACTTGTGGCATCGACACCAACACTGGCACTGATCTCTGTTACTTTGTGGGTTGATACTACATCGTCACCATTTAATACTAGGTACTTTCTGTCTTTATAGTACTGCATAGAGTTGACATGCAACATACCTGGGCAACTCTAAAACAGAAAATAGTAAAAATAAATCAGCAAGCTGCTTTTAATTTTGGGGGTTTTGAAAACCACTCTTAATGACTAGCAGAAAGAAGAAATCCTGTATTAAGTCCTATTCGTTAAAATAAATAATGAAAACCTTTATTACATGAAAAGACTCCGTCATCTCAAGGGGTAGAACTAAATGATCTCAGATCAGATCACCAAGAATTTGTTTAATAAAGGCAAAAGGTATGTCATTCTAAAAGAAAATTCTTAAATGAAAGTAAACCAAAAAACTATATATTTTAATGCGTCCCGACGACTTTTATTATCTTTTATACATTCATTAAGCACATCCGCGTGTCAAAAAGAACCAACTTCATAACACACAAATAGTGAGGACTGAAGTTGATAGAACATAATGCAAACTTCAAATTAATAGACATAAGTCAGTTAAAATTGACAAATTAGATTAATTTTAGACAAACATATTTTTTGATAAAAGTATATTTGATTTTATTGTATTTATTTTACCACTTAACATAAATACATATAAACAGTACTCACCCGTTCAAAATAACTGACATATTTGCTATCTGTCATTTCTGCTGTTGTTCCAAACGTATTAAAGAACGCACATGTAGTTCCACTCTTTTGGACATACGTATTAAATCCCATACACTCTGCATGATCCGTGCAATATTTCCCACAGGAAAACTTGCTAATAAACGTTTCTTTGTGGTAGGCAGTATTAGTATTCCTTTCTGAGTTCCCTCTATTAGCATCAAAATTATAAGCACAAATTTCACAACTAACCGATTCCAAAAACACAAAACAAACGAATAAAGCAAGAAACATTTTGAACGACTGGGCGACTTTTCTTTCGTAGTTTGACTTCAGTTTTTTATTCCGTGTACATTAGGAGGTTTATTGTTTTAACATTTCTTTTATTTTTCCGTCACCTTTTATCCAATATCAATACTTACTCCTGTTGATGTAATGCAACCATTAGCTAGAATCCCGAGCAATTTCCATATCAATGCCGCTCTGTGTTAAGATAAAGTGGGATAATATGGACCAGCATTATGAGCTTAATAATTACATCTTAACACCAAAGATTTTGGACAGGATTCGTATGTCATAGTCTCAGTTTAAATACTGCCGAACAGTGCCAACTAAGGCAATTTATTAGAGTCGTAATTCGATATCAGACTGGATTTTAAACGAATCGTAATTTATTATTAATATTGATTTTTAAACATTTCTGTTTTCGGTTGAAAGTATCCATATTTCGTGGCACTGCATGCGGTTTTCCTTCAAGGCGGAATGTTTTGACTAAGGCGTTATTATTACCCGCTTTACCCCAAGTCAATTATAACACACTTTTTATTAATTACTTTTCACAGTTGTGTACATGTATATCAATATTCCAATCCTATATATAATCGATGAACGATCTCTTAGTAGACCAATAAAAGATTATCGTAGTGTTTCCTGTTATTCCCACAACGCCAGTTAACATTATGTTTTAAAAACATCCATCATATTGCCACCATACAAATCTATAAAACGAAATTTTGAACTATAAAAAACGAAACGAAATAAGGTCTGTGTTTTAATCAAATTGTATTTTCACAAATTCACAAAAAAATCCTGACGCCTTTTTTCGTGTTTGCAGTTTGCAGTTACTTAACACATATAGAAACCAAAACATATGTCGATGTCGATAACTCTACTCAGAATTTCTCAAACTGAATAACTTTTGACCGCAAATGTTTTTCGTATGTTGATGGTTTCTGCTATGTTTGTGCTCATAATATGTGGTATTTTAATGCCGTGTTTTTAATTTGTCATTTTTAATTTGTCTACTCAGAATTTCTCAAACTGAATAACTTTTGACCGCAAATGTTTTTCGTATGTTGATGGTTTCTGCTATGTTTGTGCTCATAATATGTGGTATTTTAATGCCGTGTTTTTAATTTGTCATTGAAGACAAATTTTGTTTGAATGTAATCTAAGGGTTCATCTTTGTGTTAAAGCGGAAATACTAGGAATCCGCGACCAATTTCAGTAAGGAGACCCTCTATAATCAACACATTACGAAGAGTTTCACAAACTCATAAATTCTTCTTCTTGTAGAACAATGAAATGTTGTATGTATACATTGTAGTCTAAAACATCATCCATGTGGTAGATACATCCCCCTCCCCCAAAGAGCTTTATGATATGTCGTAGTTTTTGGGCCATTTTGGTCTATAATTTGGTGTCCAGGATATACTCTAAAATTCACCATTTACAGTCCGTTTTTCAAACAAATTCTCCCCTGCAATGAGGGCAATACTCCGGGGCTTCAGACCCCCAATCCACCCCTGAAGAGACGTAACTATGCTCCGATAATGGTGACAATACGAGTGCACGTTTTTATCGGCTTAAATAATTATTGATGGAATATCCTATTCAACTAAATTAAGAAATGATTATCATGTATTCTAAATTCGAGACACTTAGATATCGAACAATGGTCAATATAGTCATTGATTCACCGTTGAGTTCACGCGCCAACAATTTCCTGTTATTAAAGCCATAATTAAAGCAATAATTCCTTAATTAATGTGTCGTTCAATATGAAGTGAGACTTCGCTACATAATCTGTAGACTACATGTATTCCAACAAATTCGATTGAGTCATTCTCACCAACAGCGTTTATCCAAGAAAGTCTATTGAAGCTATCTAATTAATTGACTGAAAGTAAAATCAAATACATTCAAATTTCAAACAACAAAAAATTAGTCTGGGTTTAAGAAAATAACAAAATTATAAAGAAGTTTAAATCTAATTTAATTACAATCTGTGTCTATGATCGACGAGGCCTGGACTGAGTATTGTTTTAATGCTTTCTTGTTATAAGTCAATGCACGTTGTTTATAAGCTATAGTTAATTTGAATTAAAACGAACTTATAAAATTATGGGGTTAATAGACAGACTTCTGATTATTGTGGGCACAATCTGATGAGAAAATGGTCTTGTCAAATCAGGTAAAATAAAAATTATCATCTTACCCAATCTGGAACTAATTTTATACCGATACCAAATACATTATCTTGAGTACAGGAAAACATCAATTAAAAAATAGGCGTGTTTTTATTTCAGATGCCATGTTTACTATTTATCTAACGGTTTCTAAGTCAGTTTCAGTTTCCGGGCTCTGCTAAATGTCAATAAATTGAACATCTCCGCGCCAAACTACAGCAGATTCATTTCCGTTTTGATAGATATGGTTTGTTTTTAAAATATTATTAAAATTGCAGTCCGCCATGGCGATCAATCACGTGTTATTATTTATTTATTTCTAAAGCTGTTCAATCAGCCTTTTCGTGATAAAGGAAACAACCTTTGTAGTGTTGTCGTAAGCGAACATGTCCATGACTCAAGACGATTACTTCAGCATTATTGCACGACATGGAGGAATGGAGTTCAATAAGGTGTATACTGGAGATAAGTTTATAACTCACGTCTCCAACTTTACCTGAGCAATAAGACTCCTTCTCAAACACAGAATTGAATCCAGGAAATGTTCTCCAAAACGCAACCTGACTCCTCCGTGATTTTCATGTAACTCATGCTGCACTTGCTTTTCACCGGGGCTAGCACTATAAAATGCGCCCCCATCCCTGGTTGAATAATTCACACACATCAACAGCATGCCACGACTCACGACAGCTCAGAGGAACCAGGCGCTTGGAAGACTCGACGCTGGCCACACTGCCCAAGCCGTTGCCAGTCACTTCCGGGTCAATGTTCAGACCACCTACAGGCTTTCGGGCCCCGAACAGGTAGACTAATGGTTACCACAAGGCGACAAGACCACCATGCTGTGCGACAGCAAATGCAGAATCTATCCACACGTCAGGCAGTGGGAAGACTCATCAGTACCGATACAGTGCACCGAAGTCTCACCAGAGAGAACATCCATTTTTTTGCACTTTTCTTGCCCTATCAAAAATGTTTTTGACTTATCGCGTCGGCAAAAGGTGTGTCTTGTTTTAAAAATGATAATCAAATACGAAAAAAACCATTTTCTCGCAGTTCCCTTTCCCCCAAGAAATAAATATTTTGACTGATCCCGTCGGTAAAAGGTATGCTTTGTTTTCAAAATGATAATCAAGTCAGATCTTAATGAATCGCCGTACCTTGGTTCACTTATCATATTATCATAAATCAATTACTTAATTTTAGGTGCTAGATAATCCAGGAATCATGACATGCTGTCATTTGAATTTGGTAGATATTCTTTACTTAGATTAAAGGATATTAGAATTCTTAACTGAAAACGACTTAGATGTTGCATAATATGTCGTGGCAAATGTTTTTAAACAGTCATGTTATACTATAATATTATGTTAGTCTCCTGCGATCACCGGCCTATTGTTTTAAACTGCACTTCAATCCTATATCTATATATAATATGTATACAAAATGGACGATATACAAAGTGCCACGTGAACAATGATTATGTAAATTTACGCATCAAATCAATATTTAAAAAGATAGGCTGGCACTGCCAGGCAGGATACGCCCACATTTTCGAGAGATGGATAGAGAACAAGCAATACCGAAAGTGATTTTTCCTACATCATTAAGTTAGAATTTGATGTGTGCAAATATCGAAATGAATCAAGATTTTGGGTTATGAAGGTTCATTTCAGTAGGCTTCAAATTCGACTGGGGATCATGTTGCTAAGTGGGTAAGATGCTGGCTCGGTAGCCTTGGGGTTGGGTGTTTGATCCCTGCATTGGGTGACAAAGTTCATCTAGATTTTCTGGCGTGGTTTCCCCTTATTAGTGATGAAGGATGGATGGCCTGACAAGAACAGCTGTCAATTTTGGTCCGATTTTCACGAAATTCGACCTCAACCTTCATTACGATGTAACGGTGATA
This sequence comes from Patella ulyssiponensis, assembly GCA_963678685.1. Classification (NCBI taxonomy): domain Eukaryota; kingdom Metazoa; phylum Mollusca; class Gastropoda; family Patellidae; genus Patella; species Patella ulyssiponensis. The sequence goes on along the minus strand of OY783228.1, from coordinate 41,721,306 downwards.
TAATCAAACGTTTTTTTAAATGGGATAATAATTCTGACCCCAGAGGGACCACAAGCTAAAAAAGGTCATTTTTCTTACAATCAGGGACCATAATTCAGGAAGTTACAATCCGATATGCACAAATATCGAAAGGAACTAAGATTGTTAAGTTGTAAACATGTGTTTCAAGTTTCATCAAAATTGAATGAAGATTGTGACCTCTACAGGGTTCACAACCTTGATATACCATATTTTTACACTCTTCGCGTACAAGCGGCAGCCATTTTTTCAGTCAATTTTGGTCCGATTTTCACGATATTCGACCTCAACCTTCATTACGATGTAACGGTGATATAATCAAACGGTTTTTTAAATGGGATAATAATTCTGACCTTCAGAGGGACCACAAGCTAAAAAAGGTCATTTTTCGGACAATCAGGGGCCATAATTCAGGAAGTTACGATCCAATGGGCGCAAATATCGAAAAGAACCAAGATCTTCGGGTTATAAACATGCATGTCAAGTTTCATCAAAATCGGTTCAAAATTGTAACCTCTATAAGGTCCACAACCTTAATATAACATATTTTAACCCTAATCACGTACAAAAGGCGGCCATTTTGTCTGTCAATTTTGGTCCGATTTGTAACGGTGATATAATCAAACGGTTTTTTAAATCGGATAATAATTTTGACCTCCAGTGGGACCACAAGCTAAAGAGGGTGATTTTTCGTACAATCAGGGGCCATAATTCAGGAAGTTACGAATCAATGAGCGCAAATATCGAAAGAACCAAGATCTTCGGGTTATAAACATGTATGTTAAGTTTCATCAAAATCGGTTCAAAATTGTGACCTCTATAGGGTTCACAACCTTGATATAACATATTTTCACACTATTCGCGTACAAACGGCGGCCATTTCGTCCGTCAATTTTGGTTCCATTTTCACGATATTCGAACTCAGCCTTCATTACCATGTAACGGTGATATAATCAAACGGTTTTTTAAATCGGATAATAATTTTGACCTCCAGAGGGACCACAAGCTAAAAAGGGCAATTTTTCGGACAATCAGGGACCATAATTCAGGAAGTTACGATCCGATGGGTTCAAATATCGAAAGGAACCAAGATCTTTGGGTTATAAACATACATGTCAAGTTTCATCAAAATCGGTTCAAAATTGTGACCTCTATAGGGTCCACAACCTTGATATAACATATTTTCACACTATTCGGGTACAAACGGCGGCCATTTTGTTTGTCAATTTTGGTCCGATTTTCACGAAATTTGAACTCAACCTTCATTACCATGTAACCGTGATATAATCAAACGTTTTTTTTAAATCGGATAATAATTTTGACCTCCAGAGGAACCACAAGCTAAAAAGGGCGATTTTTCGGACAATCAGGGGCCATAATTCAGCAAGTTACGATCCGATGGGCGCAAATATCGAAAGGAACCAAGATTTTGGGGTTATAAACCTCTATAGGGTCAACAAGCTAAAAACATGATATTTCGTACAATCAGGGGCCATAATCCATGAAGTTCCGACCCGATACATGCCAATATCGAAAGGAACCGAGATCTTATGGGGATAAACCTATATTTCAAGTTTCGTCAAAATCGGATAAGAATTGTGACCTGTAGAGAGTCCACAAACAAATTGTGGACGGACGGACAGGGGCGACGACATAATACGTCCACATGAAAATGTGGGCGTATAAAAAACCCTGAAATATGGGAAATTGATATACCGGTAATTTTCTTATCATAGACTTTCCTTTCAGCCAAGCGAGTTTGACAAAAATGGAATATGACTGAATGACTTGAAAACGATGGCGCTTGATAGCGTTTACCCCCGTCAGACCGGGTTGGTGTCCTTACTGTGCTGATTACGGCGAATGACAACGGTCTCTGAGCGCGTCAAGATCGCCATGCCATAAACGTGGTAAAAGCGGCCAATGATCGCCGAGTCACAGCGTTTGTTTTGACCATGTCCATCGTGTTTTCTCGCATCGTGTTCACGTTTGCTGGCGACCTTATGCATTTCCAGGTCGCCGTACGGTCGCAGCAGCGCCGTAAGGACGCCACCCTTGTCTGACGGGGCGAAGGGGACACTTATATTATAAAACCAGTGATTGAAGTATGTTCGGTCATTCAAAAATGATTGAACTGAGCGCAATCTTTATTTGTCACAGGCGCAACGAGGGTAGTTATTTATTCAAATTTTGATTTCTATTTCATCAGAAATGGGCGAAACTTTTTAATTTAAAGGAATAATCCCAGTTACATTTTGGGGCTTAAAATTGCTTAATTTTGTATGAAAGGCCTTTAATAACTTATAACTTAGCCCCTAGCAACTACCTCAAGCGTTGTGATACGTTTTCAAAAAATTTCCAATTGTCGGTATTGCTCTGTGTTTGAAGACCGGCGTCTTGGTTGCATCCTAAAAAGTGCCTGGATAATACGCGTCTACATGCTGAGTGTGCGCAGTGGCATTTCTCATGTTATCGCTTACCGCAAGCTCTCTATTTATGAAGTGTACAATAGGTATCGCATGTAGTCGCATTTATCAAGTGGTTGGCCCGAACTATTTAAAAAGTCTAGTGTCCGGATATTTGATTGTGGTGCGATTTTGACGTTCACGTCCAAACGACTGAATATTTTGAACTGAACTTTTCAGACAAGGTAAATACACAATTCCTCTGTATTTTGGCGTTAAAATTCCATACGTATACGAACTTGTAATTTTCAGATTCTATGAAATTCGGGATTCGCACTTTAATGTTCATAAGGAAATTTTATTCATGTATATTTGAAAACAATAAAAAAATCCTTTGGGCAAGTCGTCTCGATATCGATTCGTGTCAATATTTCCATGCTTCGTTTTGAATATGCTAACTTTTTCCTGTTACTAAAACTATAATTTAAGCAATGGTTCCTTTAATTAATGTAATATAATCTGTTCTATTTACAAATTTTTAATGTTGAAAGGTGACTTTACCGTACTGAACTACAAAAAAAGAGAAAAAAATCTATTATGTGGGTGAAAATAGGTTCGTGCAAAGATTGTTTTTACTAGCGTATTCGTTACGACCAATTATTTTATAAAACAACCTCATTACTGTAAGGGTTTTAACATAAATATTTCTGTTTAAAAGCAGAAACTGGTTGGAACATATTGAATGTAATGCCATGATCAGTTGATAAAACATATCAAGTGTTGATTTGCATAAAAAAAATCGTTCAATAAACACAGAAAGTCAATCTGTCTGGAATTTAATTTATCGATCATGTTTTATATTAGTCCTACACAATAATATAGTTGTTGTAATTGTGTATTGAACAATTATTTGCTTAGATAGTGAATCCAAGGAATGAGAAATGAGAGAGAAATGAGGTTTAACGTCCACTCGACACAAACTAGGTCATTTTATTTCAATAATTCGCTTGCGTGTAGTAGGAGACTGGAGGACCCGGAGAAAACCCACGAGGTTGGACAGGCGACCCCTCTCCTTGCCACGTACAACCGGGGATTCGAAACCACGCCAGTTGAATCAATGACAGGCTTTAGTTTTCAAGTTTTTTCAAGTTTTTATTCACATAGCTGTAAGTCATTGACTTTTAGCTTTTAAACACAGTACAGCAATGGTAACACATAAAATAGAAAAATTCATAACATGAGATTATATAGAAGTAACAGCTCACAGGGTGAGTAATGATTTCCGAAATTTGAAGGCTTCGAAGACATATTTACATAATTTAACTTGAAGATTTCCATTATTTGTAGACATTAATTCATTAAATTTATAAACAGTAGGGTGAAGTGAATAAAATTTAGGGATATATTTTGTTCTTAGGTGATTTAAAGATTTACAACACAGTGTAAAGTGAAATTCATCTTCTACAGACTCATGGCATATTTCACATATTCTGTTTTGTGCTAATATTTTAAAATATCGACCTTTCTCAATAAATAGGTCATGTGAAGTACACCTAAGCCTGCAAAGGGATATGCGATACTTTGGTATACAATAATTTAAATAGCTTTCAAAACAAAAATCATTTTTAAATAGGTTATAATACTTTAGTTTAGAAAAGTTCCTACGGCTCCCATTCCAGGATTGTATATATTGATCACGTATGCGAAGCATTATAGGACCAGGTTTGGGTAAACAACACAAATGGTTAGTCCAGATGTAAGATAAACCTAGATTGTCGAGTAATGATTTAACTTGATGAGCCCAATTATTCACATTTTTGCGTTTAGTTGAAAATCCGGAACAAAGACACAGATCAGAATACACTTTATAAACAAGCGAGTCGTGGTCTGTAATGACATGACACCAGTATTTAATAATTTCTTGAAGACGACGGACTCTTAAAGGGGACCTACCCAGCTCACCATAAACAACTGGGGTTGGTGTAGATTTACGAATAGCAAGAACTCTTTTACAGAATTGCAAGTGTAACCTCTCGATATCTAGGGAACTATTAAGACCCCAAACTGCGGACGAATACAAGAGAATAGATTCTACATAACAATCAAATAAAAACAACTGCTGTCTGACGTTAACATTAACTTGATCAAAAACATTATAGAGGCTATACAGGGCTTTTGACCCTGCTTTTGCCACTAATTCTTGATGAATTTCCCATTTGCCATCAGAGGAGAATGTGACTCCTAAATATTTGAAGGAGCATACGCATTCCACAACACTATCATTATATACAAAGTTATAATTAGATAAGTCATGCTTGTTACCCTTTTCAAATACGACAATTTTTGTCTTGTCGACATTTACAGTTAGGTTCCAAATAGAACAATATTCAGACAACTTATTCAGCTGATTCTGAAGACCATGCGATGATTTGGATAATAATGTAGTGTCATCTGCATACATGAAACATGAAATGATTAAAGTCCCAATGATCACAGGGTCAACACAGTTAGCATTCATAAAGTCAGCAAAATCATTAAGAAAGAAAAGGAAAAGTAGTGGGGAGAGGTTATCTCCCTGTTTAACACCACACCTCGAATAAAAATAATCTGAATGTTGACCATTACGAGTAACACATAGTTTAAAATTTTCATACATGGACTCAATAACTCGTATGACTTTACCACTGACTCCATTTTTACTTAATTTATGGAATAACAAATTTCTGTCGATATTGTCAAAGGCCTTACTGTAGTCTATGAAGGCACAGTATAAACGTTCACCATTCGACAACGACTTAGACACAAGAGCGTGTAAGATAAATATGCAGTCAGTGGTACTGTTATTTGGCTGAAAACCAAATTGAAATACAGACAAAGTTCTGTTCTCCTTCGCCCACTCGTATAGTCGTCGGTGTAAAACAATCGAAAAGAGTTTTCCTAAAGTACATATCAATGTTATTCCACGGTAATTATTAGGGTCTTTAAGATCACCTTTTTTAGGGGCGGGAACGATCACTCCCTCTGACCATGCGGATGTAAAGGAACCAGTTTCAAAAATTATATTGAACAGTCGGCAAATTAATACATCCAAAATTACAGAATTAGATTTAATCAATTCTGGTATAATACCGCCCTTGCCAGCACATTTTCCAGCCTTGAGTACATTTATGGCGCCATTGATCTCTGGTACAGAAAAAGGGGCGTCAAGTTCGTCAACACTTGTACAATTATCGTAACAAAATGTAGCATTGGAAGTAACATTAGAAGATTTGAAAACATCTGAGAAGTGGACATAAAAGTTTTGAAGAGGTATATAACTGGATTGATCAGAACCATGCGCAGAACCTTTGTACTTAGTAACAGCTTGCGGTTGTGGTTTCGAGCCTAGGTATGAGCGTATGTGGCATGGAGATAGGGGCGCCTTCTCAACCTCGTGGGTTTCCTCCGGGCACTCCGGTTTCCTCCCACTGCTAAAGACCCCTACGCGCAAGCGAATTATTGAAATAAAATTAAACCATATGTTAGTCCCGAAATTACCTAGTTGTGTCGAGTGGACGTTAAAGCCCATTTCTATCTCTCTCTCTCTCTCTAAAACCTCATATTCTTCAACGTAATATTGGTAGAATATTTTTTTGGATAACAGAGACTACATTTATAGAGCGTTATTCAACACAGTTTCTTTTTAACAAAAAAAAAAGAAGTTACTTTTTTTAAAAAAAAATAAGTGGTTTCTTTAAAATAAAAGAAGTTGTTCCTGTCTGATTGACCAATCAAATCCATGTGGAAGGAGATATCGCAGTAGATTATGTAAATTGTCAAACAATCGATATCTACTGTCAAATGTGTTATTGGAAAAGTAATATAACAAGGCACCACTAATAACGTCTACTTCAACGAGGTTTTAAATGCCGATTAGGCTGGACATTTTATGGGGTGGATAGAAAGATTTTAATTTGTAGTTGTAGTCGAGATTTGCCAATTGAATCAGTTTAGCATTATTGCAATGCGTAACGAAGGTAATTAAAAAAGAAAATATTATAGTAGTAGCAATCCTTTCGTTCACATATCACCATCAACGAATATTATGCAAAACAATTTATCACAATCGTCACAAAATAAATAAATCAAAAGCATTATTTAACCATGAATATTTACTTTTATTTCATAATATAACAAAGATTGTAAATAAAATAACAATTTAACAACATAAATTAACTAATAGAGCACTTGGAATATTTTACATTCGGACACAGAAGACCGGGACAGTTTTGCACTTGTCTGTATTCGTACTTACATTGGATAGTTTTACTCAATGTGAACACTTATTTTTATAAAATTCTATTTTCCCCAATGCTATTTTAATTAATCATGGTAACAACTGAGCAAGCTTTTCTAGTCTTTTTCTGCATGCGATGGCCGTCAATGATTTGGTGTTCTTTGATCTGTTTCTTTTATTAGCAAACCATTTCTTTACTTGTCCCACTGTTATACCTCCAACTTGTGCTAATTCACTCGTAACTGATGATGATGGGTAGGGATGCTCTAGATGTTCTGTATACCAGGCCTCCATTCTTCTAATAGCTTGCTTGGACAGGATTGGGCGGGTTGTAACTGCAGAGACATCTAAAGGTTGGTAATCGATGGGCTTTGGTGAAATCTGGGTGTATTTTCCACTGGTAGTAGGTGTTGATAAAACTGGTGATGTTTCCGGTAAATTGTTCATATTGGTCACACATGTTGATGCTGATAAAGGCGGTGTTGGTAATGACGAACTTGATTCTTGTAGCAGACGCACACTCTTGTTAATTCTCTGAATCATCTGACGAAGTTGATCATCATAATGGCTGTTGAGTAATTCTACGTAATACCCATCTCTTTCATTTGATTTAATAGACTGGAATCTTTCCATCTCAATATCAGCTGCATGTTGTTTATAAAAGCTCCGTAGATTGGCGACTTCGTGTGGATGATGTGATTCTAGTTTATTTAGACGTTGTAGGAGATCCCTCCCCATGGAAGATATATTTGGTTTTGTCGGTTGGTTGGATATCATTTTCTGTAGCTCAGTATCAGATTCTAAAATTTCACATAGTGTGCTAAAATATGGATGTTGACTTAATGGGCTGGTAGATGGAGCTGATTCTAGTAAAGAAGTTGCTGATTGATGGCGAAGATCTGGCGAGGGTGTGCTGAGGAAAGAAGTTGTAAATGGACGACATTCGTCTGCTGGACTGACCGAAGATAATTCATATTCATACAATGGTGACTGTTGTGACGATGATGATGATGAGGATGCTGTTAGGAATGAAGATGAAAGCTCAGATGTACCTGAAAAATTAAAATAAGAAAAACGTATAAGGACATGTGTTGATTTACAGATATTCAAATTTATCCACCCTTACAAACTAAACTATTTGTAGTCTTGATCGCTTCCCGGCGTTTTAACAAAGATGTCAGTAGCTAATTTGCCATATCTATTTTATAAATAAAGAAACTTGGCCATTTATTGCATACGGTCTTTAATGCGTCTAATGTTACATCAGATCTCAAAAGCAAGTAGGTACGACAGATTTTACAAACTAAGAATATCAACTTACCACTGAGTGGAGTTGTCGGGCATTGTGGTGGCAAGGTATAAAACGGCAGAACGTTCTCGATCTGATGTACGATTTTAAGCTGTGGAGATGTGTCGTACTGTGACTGATTAAAGCTACCCTCGCTGAACGACTGTGGAGTGGATAGATTAACTATTCTGAAGGTGTGGCCATCAATAGGGATTGCGGATAATCCGAGTGGATTCTGAAATACCGGCGCAGTCGACATGGGAGTACCAAATTCCATCTTGATTTTTCGAGTTGTGTTCACTTTGAATATCAAAAATAATTTAATGATGAGTTGAGCTGTCTTCACAATTTATACAGATTCGCTATCTTTTGATCAAGACAAACACAAATAATATGTTTTATTAAAAGAAAGAAGCCATTCTTTTCGATTAGTCTATAAAAATTAGCCGACAATATTTTTGACTGATCGTGGCGGTAAAAGGCGTGATTAAAGAGGATTTTTGTTTTACAATGATAATCAAATCAGTTTTATACTTTGATGAATTACCGCCCCTTGATTAACTTATCAAATGTGATTACGAGCAGCAGGACAATTTTAAATAGGTGTTTTGATAATCAATTAGATCTTTCATGTTTTCATAAGTTTATTCAATTGCTTTCTCTACGGTGACCACAAGAGTTTACGGATTTTAATATATGATATTTTCCTCGGTTGACGAAGGAATGAGAGGAAAATTATTTTCTCATTGTTCCGGATTAGTGTTTCCGTACTTTCTTAAATGTAGGTTATTGGTTTCGCGTTGTCAATGTGCGTGCATTGACACGTTTGCGTCACTTAAGACTGCGAGACAGACAACTCGGATTTTGTTTTATTGATAGTTAGCTTATTGAAATATTTGTTTAATTATATATGTTAATAATATTGGTTGTATATATGATGGTCTTTATTTAATGTAAAATTGTTATAGTTATTAAAATTCAGCTGTTCGGTAGTGTCGCCGATATCTCAAATTTGTGGTGAAGGGGGTGTATTTAGAAGGAAGGAAGCTGGGTTAGAATGAGAACATTTCTTTTAGAATATTGATTTAAAAATCAATATTCTAAAAAAAATAATGTAATAGTTGTTTGACACGATAAAAAGATGTAACCCAGGCAAAAACAAAAAAACAAAAAAGAATCACCACATAAAATGAGGTAAAAAAAATAAATAATTTATTATGGGAAAGGTCATATAAATTGAACTAATACCGTGCATAACATAATATTGATTAATTATTTTTTCTTTCAGCAATATATGATTGTAAGAATACGGTTCTCAATTAACGGTTGGGTTGAACCGAGAGCGGTCTTTATTTGTTATAAAAGTTCATCATCACGACCGTCGGAATATGACTTTGAATGACATGGACGAACTGAACCGCAATCTTTAGTTGTCATATATGTAACTTGATTTGTGATTTGTTGTTAATCAGAATTGCGTTCAAGCTTTTAATATTATGAGAAAATGCGTACAATTTATATTCATTCAAAAATAATTATCATATAAATTTGAAAAAAAATCAAAGAATAGTGAATGCACAGAGAGTTCAGAAAATAAACTGGAGAGGTTACTGAAGCCATACCTGGTCCACGTAAATCTGAATGGTATGGTTTCAGTGGATTCTTATCAAATCAATCATTTCTACTGATCAAAGAGGCTAATCGAAATAGATTAAAGAGTTAACATATTTCATCATTAATTCTATTATTGATACTTGATCTGGCCATTCCTAACATCAGATTTGTACATAAAATCATTGAATTCGTGAAATTGTTGGCGGTCTTCATATTCTTATTTATCACAAATATCTCTTTCTCTACCAGCACAATAATCAAATTTCAAAATAATCTATATTTTACATATTATCAAACAGCTTAGAACAATCATATTCCATTTTATATTAAAGGTATGTATGTTTCCATTTTCCTGTATTATTTTTCAATTCTATAATAAAAATGAATAAAACTTTAAAAAAAAACCCAAAAATCCACATCTCAGTGTCATAAAGTAGGGGTTCTTGATTTAGCTTCAGTGGCGCCCCCATAAAAATGGACTGCCCTCATGTTGCCTCCATCCCCATAAATGTCTAGTCACTGTCTAGCCACTCTCATAATAACAAAATAGGTTAGTCAAAGATAGTAGGACCAGAATTTAATTGAAGTTCATACTTCCCCACTATAAACATATTTTAAGTACATGTTTAATAATTTTATTACACTTGACCTTATGGAGTGGGGTCTGGACAAGTGAATGGGGATGAGGCTGAATTTAGAAAAAAAAGCGTAGAGTCTAGTGTGGCGCGAAGGAGATTTTGCAAAAAAAAGATTCGATTTCTTGCATACTTGGGGTATTTTTGGGGAGAGCTACGTAAGTTCAATAAATTAAAAAATTGAAAAATAAATTGTATTAGAAAATATCAAAACTGTACAGGTTTGGGAAATTCCAATGATTATCGTTCGTTGTCCGAGTGTAACGAGATATCAAATTTCAAAGCAAACCTCAATACGTATATATTATATTATATCCTACTGTTCTGCTCCGACTGGGCTATATATAACTAGGACGGAATTAAAATTGAGATTTTGGCCCAGGTAAACAGTATAAATATTAGTATTGTCTAAAATTGGTGAAAGTTAATGATTGTTATAATATGAAATCAATATTAATTTATAGAAGTATTTTACTACTATCCTGCCCTGTCCTCCTTTTTGAGAATGTGCCATTAAATTTTGACAGAGTTGGCTCAAATATTCAAAGAAATAACCACGTCAATGTCGCGTACTGTATTCTCATTGTTATCATGACAATATTGTGTTCCCTCCCCCTGTCGCGAACATACACGCACGTTGGCTCACAGGCGTCTGTAACGTAGAAAATATTTTAAAAATTAACATTAAGCTATGACTAGGTCTAGCGCAGTGGTTCTCAACCAGTGTGCCGCGGCACACAGGTGTGCCATAAAAACTTCCCAAGTGTGCCGCGAAATTTTGAACGGCACACTAAGAAAATGCGAAAAACCACATCACCCTAATTGTGTATTAAATGGTACTGGAACGTTCATAACTGTGTTTTGTCTTTATTTAGTTTGAGTCGGTGTGTAGGCTATATCACTAGTCCGTGTCTACGATTGTATACTGTTTATGACTTGCTATGTTTTTATTTTGCAAAATCCAGCCAGGTGTGCCGCTATTTTTTCATGTGCCCCAAGGTGTGCCGTTGGCAAAAAAAGGTTGAGAACCACTGGTCTAAAGGTTGGAACGTCCATCTTCGTAATCGAGATTATTAACAAATAACTGGTCTGACTCCAATTTCTAAACCAGAGGCGAACAACTCATCTTAAACTGATTCTCTTTTAGTAGATATAATAATACCAAAGTGAGAAACGGGTTAGAATAAATAATTGGGATCAAAGTCTAACGACTCTAGATTCCGCCAACCAGTGGCAATACCCACTAATTTTCGCTAGGTATCGAGTATACATGACGTTTAAAAATTGTCCACGTGACTTAAAGAGGGTCAATGTTATTTTTGAAATATCTTCCACGTTACATGCGCCTGTGGTCGGATCTCAGCCCCAGTGGGACAGGGTACCAGCCAACACTGCTGGTGGTCGACTGACTGGTTGGTATGCAATTTTCTCTGATTTCGGCCCCGATTTATAAAAAGTCCCAGCTTGCAACCATTTATGGCCCCGATTCTGCATTTAAATCCGAAATAGCTCACTGATATGTCTTCGAAAATAGTTGAGTATTAACTGTATTTATTTATCACAACTTTCCCAGGATCAATAAGTGTCCGAATCTGGCACATATTTCGGGAGAAAACGGCGCTAGTTGATGTTTTGAGATGTTTTGCAAATTTTATAAAGAGATCTAACTTCCAATCCATTTAAATCGAATCAATTAATGTGTTCTTGTTTCATTTATTTCACTAAACGAATTTAGGAAAATGAATGTGGAGTGGCCCAGGACATTTGCCCAACTGGTATATGAAAACTCTGTTCTACAAATAACTTAAGTATTTAAAGACATTGGAGGTGGTACCGTACGGAAGCGTAATAGGGCCACATATTATTTTTTTTTATTATATTTTCATTTTTTCAAGTTAGTAACTTGAATTTTCAAGATACTAACTTGAATTTTCAAGTTACTGTTATGTGATTAAAAGGGCGTTTTGATCTAATGATATAGTATGTCATGGAATGCTTTAGTCAATGGACGGCACGGTTATAGACCTCAATGACAAGGTCCGGGAGTAGCCTATTCGATCACGCAGGTTTCCCCCCTGCAGCGAAATTACTCCCCGCGAATTATGGTGTCGACGTACCATAAAACACCATTTATTCATTCATTCATTTTAACAGTATTGAGCCCTATAGAAAACATTTTTGAAGTACAAAAAAAAAATTAAATGACAAATCAAACGTCCCATTTCCCAGTTCTAAAAATAGTCTTTAGTGACATAATACACGACATTCTCCCCCCCCCACCCCGCCACATGGATATCTGCCCCCGGATAACCCCCCTCCTTTTTAGGACTTTTACTCCCAGGACATTTCCTGCTGAAGACATCTTAACTCCTAGGACATCTCCCCCCGGACTTTTACTCACCAGACATCTGCCCCTGGGACATTTACCCCCACCCCCTAGGACATCTACCCCCAGAGTTTTACCCCCTCCCCCGACATTTTTCCTCTGGAACATCTGCGCCCTAGGATAACCCCCCTCCTTTTTAGGACTTTTACTCCCAGGACATTTCCTGCTGAAGACATCTTAACTCCTAGGACATCTCCCCCCGGACTTTTACTCACCAGACATCTGCCCCTGGGACATTTACCCCCACCCCCTAGGACATCTACCCCCAGAGTTTTACCCCCTCCCCCGACATTTTTCCTCTGGAACATCTGCGCCCTAGGACATGTCTGCTGAAGACATCTTAACTCCTAGGACATCTCCCCCCGGACTTTTATTCACCAGACATATGCCCCTGGGACAATTACCCCCACCCCCTAGGACATCTACCCCCAGAGTTTTACCCCCCCCCCCCCCGACATTTTTCCTCTGGAACGTCTGCGCCCTTGGACATGTCTGCCCCCTGCCCGCCACCCACCCTTTAGAGAGAGAGAGAGAGAAATGGGGTTTAACGTCCACTGGACACACATTAAGTCATTTCGGGACTAACATATGGTTTTAATTTTATTTCGATAATTCGCTTGCGCGTAGGGGTCTTTAGCAGTGGGAGGAAACCGGAGGTGCCTGGAGGATACCCACGAGGTTGAGAAGGCGCCCCTATCTCCCTCCATGCCACATACGCTCACACCAGGGATCGAAACCACAGCCGCAAGCCAGAGGTGACCGGCCAGCTAGAGGTCGAAGCGCGGCACTCTAGACCACTAGGCCATCCCAACCCCCATCCTTTAGAACTCTGGACGTGTAAAATAATGCACTGTAAAATAATTATACTTATTTTACATTGTTTCTTTGAGTACCTCGTAACACCCTTTAGAACCCTGGACGTTACGAGGTACTCCAAGAAACAATGTAAAATAAATATAATTTTTTTTACAGTGCATTATTTTACAGGTCAATAGTACAGAGTTAGATAGTAGAATGCGCCCATCGCCCTATTCCTAGCGTGTCGTAGTAGCCGACTCTTGGGGAGAGGTTCGGGTGGCTACGCCTTGATCTGCCATCAATAATGTCGAGGGTTCGAGTCCCATTCTCTGCTGTCTTAGTGACAAGGTGCAGGAGCAGCCTATCCGATCACTTAGGGGTACTCCCAGAACATAAGCAGATTATCGGCGATAACACGTAGATTACAATTATTTAGGGATCGAAACCACAGCCGCGAGCCAGAGCTGACCGGCCATCTATAGGTCGAAGCGCGGCACTCTAGACTACTAGGCCATCCCAACCCCATACTCCGCGCAGCGTTTCGTTTGATTATAGGTAATCTCACTACACACTGCTCCTCTGAGTGGATATTGTTGTGTTAAATTTTGATTAGTCAGTAGTCCGACTACCAACCTATCACTACCTACCATACAAACGCTTTACATTTAAAACGAGTGCCAGTATTGGACCAAATATGTTTACATAACGTTACGTCATGGCTCACGCTTTTATTATGCCTAATTAACCCGTGCATAGGAGAATACTGCAGTAAAACTAATTGTGTGACAAACGAGGCTATCAAGTCGAATGAAATGTAAACAATACTCTTTGGAAACGAACATACTTATACCTTTTTTAATACCTTAAATCACTGTCCAAAGTTTTAGGAAAGACTTAGATTAAACGAAGGACTGTCATGTTGCTGTACTTAAGTGATAGCTTTCATTGAACGGGGAGAATAGACGCACTCCCGCAAAAGTTCAAGAATCAGAAGTCAATCCAGCAATGGTCAGAGAGAGATTTCTCGGGCCATTGCTTCAGGAATATGTCCCAACCCATACATTTAGAACCCTGGACGTGTAAAATAATGCACTGTAAAAAAAAAAATACTTATTTTGCATTGTTTCTTGGAGTACCTCGTAACACCCTTTAGAACCCTGGACGTTACGAGGTACTCCAAGAAACAATGTAAAAAAAATGTAAATATTTTACAGTGCATTATTTTACAGGTCAATAGTACAGAGTTAGAAAGTAGAACGCGTCCATCGCCCCATTCCTAGCGTGTCGTAGACGCCGACTCTTGCGGAGTGGGTCGGGTGGCCGACAAGCTACGCCTTGGTCTGCCATCAATGGTGTCGAGGGTTCGAGTCCCATTCTCTGCTATCTTAGTGACTGATTTTCAAGTTACTGTTATATTATAAAATAAGGGTTTTGCTTTAGGCAATGGACGGCACGGTTATAGACCGAGACACAACGACATCTACCCTGGGACTTTCACCCCCTGGACATTCCCCCTCCTTAGAGCATCGTGTAACGTCCCCCCCCCCCCCAAGTATTAATGAAGTTATAACCGACTGTGATGTATATTTGGTCCAGGCTTTTATCCGTTACATATCCGTTACATTTCTGGTAGCCTATATGTGTGTCAAGGTTGCTGTGTGGGCGTATTATCTTTCTTGTATGCCATTTTACTACCCGGAATTTTCAGGTTATTGACTTACAGGCTTTAAAATTTAGAAGATAATTAATTAATGACCCTATTACGCTTCCGTAGAATTAACTGAGGCGGAAAGCGCATTGCGTTTATACTCAGCTCTGATCACAGGTACATGGGGACAGGAACGCCCTTATAATAATAAATGTGATTTTTCAAAATTTTTGAGTTTCTGTTTTTTTCTGGACATTTTTTAAATTTTTAATCTTATATTATCCATAATTGATGCTAAATGATATAATATTTACTATCAAACATGTAATTCATATTTTTAAAAAAAATACCTTCTGATGTATTTATAAAAGAGAAAGGTAAGACACTTTTCTGTTGACGTTTCTCTTCCGTGAGGTACCTCTGTCGCTATTTACTTCAAAATAGTGAATAAAATTGGGTTACAATACAAATCAACCACCCAGTTCCTTTCTATATATATTTCTTTCGATAAAAACACACGTTTCAGATTTTTTAAAAAATGTAAAGTCAATTTATTTGCCACAAATCACTCGAGATTTTTTACATTTTATCGACATTTGAGTAGAAATGACGGAAGTGGTGATAAGGGAGGCAACTCTGTCAATTAAAATAACCCGAACGACTCATTCGACACACCTTTATTTACGATTTCTTGGAATTCTTCGGCATTACGAAAAGGTAGGCCGAATAAAAAATACGGGAAAATCACATGCGGTCAAAAATATATTGAATAAAGGATGAATGTCAAAAATTTGCGTTCAATTTAGTGGCAAATGGACACATCCTGGTCATAACATTTATACGAATGTAGATGAACAAAACCAGAGTAGGCCGAATGAAAAATACTTGAAAAGTAGTTTTGGCGCACAAATTTGAAATTGAAAATAATCAAAATAAGCTTTATTCTGGGAGTATGTGCGAATTTAATCAAGTTCCTCTTTGTAATTTGTTGCTAGAAAAGTTAGAAGTTTGTAATGAGAATGATTATGTTGATTTAACTAATCGACATCACGAAAAGGTAAGTCGAATGAAAAATATGGGAAAATCACATGCGGTCAAAAATATTCTTTACTAAAAAGTCTTTCCCGTTCCAGCTTGACCTGTTATGACCAGGATGTGTCCATTTGCCACTAAATTGAGCGCATGTGATTTTACCTTATTTTTCATTCGGCCTACCTTTTCGTAATTCCGATGAATTCCAAGAAATCGTAAATATACGATCTATGGTGTGTCGAATGAGTCGTTCGGGTTATTTTAATTGACAGAGTTGCCTCCCTTATCACCACTTCCGTCATTTCTACTCAAATGTCGATAAAATGTAAAAAATCTCGAGTGATTTGTGGCAAATAAATTGACTTTACATTTTTTAAAAAATCTGAAACGTGTGTTTTTATCGAAAGAAATATATATAGAAAGGAACTGGGTGGTTGATTTGTATTGTAACCCAATTTTATTCACTATTTTGAAGTAAATAGCGACAGAGGTACCTCACGGAAGAGAAACGTCAACAGAAAAGTGTCTTACCTTTCTCTTTTATAAATACATCAGAAGGTATTTTTTTTAAAAATATGAATTACATGTTTGATAGTAAATATTATATCATTTAGCATCAAATATAGATAAATTAAGATTAAAAATTTTAAAAATGTTCAGAAAAAAACAGAAACTCAAAAATTTTGAAAAATCACATACAATACATAGTCTAATAACGGCGTTCCTGTCCCCATGTACCTGTGAGCTCTGATAAAAAAAAAACATGTCTTCTCTTCATAAACTGGCAGTATTGACCTAAATAAATGAAAGTTGTTTATAGCACGTCGACACCGTAAATCTTGTCAATCTACGTGTTATCGCCGATAATCTGCTTATGTTCTGGGAGTAACCCTAAGTGATCGGATAGACTGCTCCTGCACCTTGTCACTAAGATAGCAGAGAATGGGACTCGAACCCTCGACATCATTGATGGCAGACCAAGGCGTAGCTTATCGGCCACCCGACCTTCTCCCCAAGAGTCGGCTTCTACGACATGCTAGGAATAGGGCGATGGACGCATTCTACTTTCTAACTCTGTACTACTGACCTGTAAAATAATGCACTGTTAAAAAATTTATATTTATTTTACATTGTTTCTTGGAGTACCTCGTAACGTCCAGGATTTTAAAGGATGTTACGAGGTACTCCAAGAAACAATGTAAAATAAGTATCATTTTTTTACAGTGCATTATTTTACACGTGCTGGGTTCTAAAGGGTGGGGTGGGGGTGGGATGTCCTAGTGGTCTAGAGTGCCGCGCTTCGACCTCTAGCTGGCCGGTCACCTCTGGCTTGCGGCTGTGGTTTCGATCCCTAAATCATGTCAATCTACGTGTTATCGCCGATAATCTGCTTATGTTCTGGGAGTACCCCTGAGTGATCGGATAGGCTGCTCTTGCACCTTGTCACTAAGATAGCAGAGAATGGGACTCGAACCCTCGACATCATTGATGGCAAACCAAGGCGTAGCTTATCGGCCACCCGAACCTCTCCCCAAGAGTCGGCATCTATGGACGCATTCTACTATCTAACTCTGTACTATTGACCTGTAAAATAATGCACTGTAAAAAATTTATATTTATTTTACATTGTTTCATGGAGTACCTCGTAAGGTCCAGGATTCTAAAGGGTGTTACGAGGCAATCCCAGAAACAATGTAAAATAAGTATAATTTTTTACAGTGCATTATTTTACACGTCCTGGGTTCTAAAGGGTGGTCTAGAGTGCCGCGCTTCGACCTCTAGCTGGCCGGTCACCTCTGGCTTGCGGCTGTGGTTTTGATCCCTGGTGTGAGCGTATGTGGCATGGAGGGAGATAGGGGCGCTTTCTCAACCTCGTGGGTTTCCTCTGGCCACTCCGGTTTCCTCCCACTGCTAAAGACCCCTACGCGCAAGCGAATTATCGAAATAAAATTAAAACCATATGTTAGTCCCGAAATGACCTAGTGTGTGTCCAGTGGACGTTAAACCCCATTTCTCTCTCTCTCTCTAAAGGGTGGGTGGCGGGGAGGGGGCAGACTTGTCCTAGGGCGCAGATGTTCCAGAGGAAAATTGTCGGGGGGAGGGGGTAAAACTCTGGGGGTAGATGGCCCGGGGGGGGGGGGGGGTAAATGGCCCAGGGGCAGATGTCTGGTGAGTAAAAGTTCGGGGGGCGATGTCCTAGGAGTTAAGATGTCTTCAGCAGGAAATGTCCTGGGAGTAAAAGTCCTAAAAAGGAGGGGGGCAGATATCCATGTGGCGGGGGTGGGGGGGGAATGTCGTGTATTATGTCACTAAAGACTATTTTTAGAACTGGGACGTTTGATTTGTCATTTAATTTTTTTTTTTTGTACTTCAAAAAGGTTTTCCATAGGGCTCAATACTGTTAAAATGAATGAATGAATGAATGAATAAATGGTGTTTTATGGTACGTCGACACCATAATGCGCGGGGAGTAATTTCGCTGCAGGGGGGAAACCTGCGTGATCGAAAAGGCTACTCCCGGACCTTGTCATTGAGGTCTATAACCGTGCCGTCCATTGACTAAAGCATTGCATGACATACTATATCATTAGATCAAAACGCCTTTTTATAATATAACAGTAACTTGAAAATTCAAGTTAGTTAACTTGAAAATTCAAGTTAGTTAACTTGAAAATTCAAGTTAGATAACTTGAAAATTCAAGTTAGTTAACTTGAAAATTCAAGTTAGTTAACTTGAAAATTCAAGTTAGTTAACTTGAAAATTCAAGTTAGTTAACTTGAAAATTCAAGTTAGTTAACTTGAAAATTCAAGTTAGTATCTTGAAAATTCAAGTTAGTATCTTGAAAATTCAAGTTAGTAACTTGAAAATTCAAGTTAGTAACTTGAAAATTCAAGTTAGTAACTTGAAAATTCAAGTTAGTATCTTGAAAATTCAAGTTAGTAACTTGAAAATTCAAGTTAGTATCTTGAAAATTCAAGTTAGTAACTTGAAAATTCAAGTTAGTAACTTGAAAATTCAAGTTAGTAACTTAAAAATTCAAGTTAGTATCTTGAAAATTCAAGTTAGTATCTTGAAAATTCAAGTTAGTAACTTGAAAAATTGAAAATAGAATAAAAAAAAAATATGTGGCCCTATTACGCTTCCGTAGGGTACCGAGCCCTTGAAATATTTTAAATATAATTTAAAATCTATAACAATACATTCTACATCAAACAGAAACAAATCTACATAATAAAAAGGTTAAACTACAGTCATTGATAAATTATCGGAGTAATGAATAATTATGAAATAATGTGTAAACGACATAATTATGTCCCTATATGAACTTTATATTAAGCTAATCAATTAATCATCATCATCGCTATCAGGGGGTTGAATATATCTATCTTTATTCCACGGCCAAATTCGGGGATCAAAATACTGGTTCCGAAGCTCAGTTGTAAAAACACCGTCGGTCATTTCATGTTCTAATTGTTTGAGGTCAGAATGAAGACCCTCTATTCTTCTATTCAACTCCACACTTCGTCTTTCCGCTAATTGTTCACGTGTTTCTCGAACAAAATTTCTACGATTTAATATTTTGTTACTGTCCTCTTCACCTCGTGATTTTTCCAGCAACAAGGGATAGTGGGAGCTGTAAAATCGAAAAGTCTTTCCTTGCGAATCTTCGATCACAATTGACCTCAGGATGATGGAGTTAGCCAGTGATTGAAAAGTTTCTTCTGTCTCCAGAATGGGTGGGGGTACCATGGTGGTTGGTCGGCGAAGCAGAACTTGATTGAAGGTGTCATTTGTCTTTTCTCTGACTTCTGGTAGACGAAGCCCTTCGGATTCGTTTTCAAAAACGGAATATTTGCGGCTATAATACTTGGAAGGGAGTTCTTTGTGTTTATATGTTTTTTCAATTGAGGGAAATGCACAGGCGTTTGTTACCACGGCTTTACTTTTGGGTAATCTACTTGCCAAATCTGGTGCTGGCCAAGCATATCCATATTTTCTGAAACTATGCCGGCATCTGAACCTTCCCTTTTTTGCATAGACAACAGAGAAATTACGTAGTTGCTTGCAGGCATCTAGTCTGGTTTGGGTCTCTGAAACGATACAGGTATTAAATAAATTATCTTAACAATTACTTATTATTTTTTTTTTATCAAAATTTTGAAAACCCCTACATCATAATATCGTCCTATTAAATATGACAAAGACTTATACATGTATAGTTGTATATATATATATTATATATGCATTACTATTGCATGTATGGTTGGAGGACAGAGTTTAGTTTAGCGATATTGCTCGTAGTGGCGTTTTGTTACACTTTGTGCTCTATTGAATATTTTCCAGTGTGGAATCAGACTAGTAATGTAGTAATTATATCCCCTTATTTCCTGATGGATAAATTAAATAGACAATGTTTTCCTTACTACAGCGGAGGGATAGGGCGTGTAAAGTGTCTTTCTGCAGAGCAAATCATTGTGTCGGAAGTGAGATTTTGACCCCAGTCAACTTCAAATCCCCGTAGCACAAAAAATCTAGACGGCCATCCACCTACAAAATTATGATGAGGAGATTGCCAAATGTGGTCTCCATGGTGCTTATAAGTTATAAAGATTGGAACCAACGGAAAGTTGTTGCAGCCATTTAACATTGAAATCAGTGGGCAAATATTCCCCTGGCATCTACTTTTTACTTTCATGTATACGTATTTATATTTTAAAACTTCTGTATAGATGTAGATGGTGACACGTTAATATATTTTATCTTTGTCGTTTTAGCTATTGCTAGTCCGAGGACTGATCACTGACAGAGTTGTCGTCCTTGCAATAATAGATCGGACGTTTGTAACCATCACCGATCATTCGTAAAGCAATAAAAGAAAGCATTTGGTGGTAGCTGTTACTTACTCTCCGCAGATCCAGCTCCAGCGAGTGGACTTTCGTACAGATTTTTCCAGATTATTAGTTTGAAAGCACAATTAGCAGTTATCAGATTTTCCATTGAAAACAGATTTACGCCATCTGTATTATGATGTCATAATCAGATTTAAATTACGGTATCTCATTCTAGCAACTTACTGTGGGGCTTTGTCTTGTCAAATAATCTTATGTGAAGGTGTGTGCTTTTAGAGAAACCCATAAACATCTAGCCCACATCTTTGATGAGTGCAAGGCATGTAATTTACAGACTCAGTCTTGGGTCTAATTCACAAAAACCGAAGCTACACTATTTTAAGGATGTAGCCATTTTATTGGTTCAAAGATAAAATCCTGGTAAAAGTTTTAGCTCTTGGTCAATGAAAGGGCTCAATTCCTGAAAACTTTTTGTTTTAAGTTCTTTTGAAAGCATTTCTGTGCGATAAGGAACAATGAAACCTATATATATTTTACACCAGGACGAAAGACAAGTATTGGTCGGTAAAAACCGCCTGCTTAAAGATATATTGTCCCGAAAGTATCTATCGTTGTTTTTTCCCAGTCTGATTAAAGCACTGATCCTATTTCGTTTCGTTTTTATTGTTCAAAATTTCGTTTTATTTGTCTTTACTATACACTAGAATCTGAAAGAGTTGTTAACAATCTGTTTCACAGAGAATCACTTACGAATTATCTCTGTCACAGATGACTGTCTTCAACACGTGCAATAACATCACGTGGCGACAATCATTGGCTCAAAGGCTCGTGCATTGTTTACATAAGACGTAACTGCTCCGGGAAAAGTGATGCCTTTTATTCATATTAATACCCATTTGCACTATAGGAAATACTTTTTAACTACAAATACTTCAAACGTCAATATGGGGGACTAATTAAGTCGCATCGATGTCATCCATATCAGTGACTGTAGCGACCTAGCGAATATTCACTGATGATCAGTGTGAGTTGTTATATGACCGCTGTTTTGGATGAAATGGGGATTAGCCCCCCCCCCCCAAAAAAAACGGTCTGTTACGACGAGTTCTTGGCACGTAAGCGTAATTGTAGGTAAACCACAACAAACGTCAACGGTGATTAATTAATCAATATATGACGTCATAGGGCCAAATTCGCTCGCTTGACCTCTGACGTGAACTCCCACTGTGGCAATTTGGTATACACAGAAAGTATAGACGCCCAATCTTACAAGGATAGTACAGGATTACACGAAAAACACCCACAGGGCCAGAACTTGGCAAAAATGTCAGGGTATCACTAACCGTTATCTACCAGCTTATCGTGTGCTAGTTTGACTGAGGGGCTGTTGGTTTTTCTTCATTAGTCCACCGATATCTATTATTGTGGTTAGAGTTTATTAGTCCATCGATACCTATTATTGGGGCTAGGGTTCTTTAGTCCGTCGATATCTACTATTAGGGTTTGGGTTAGGTGTATTGATAGTATACCCATATTTATAGTATTTCTTATTGCGGCGGACTAGTGAACGCCTCTCAAAATAGTAAGGCGGTTTTGTGAACATTGAGGGGTGTCAACGTACAAAAGTTAAACGGCGGAAAAGGGGTTGGCAGAAAACAATGAAGAATGTATGGTAAATGGACAGTAAGTAATGAAAGATACATTCTGAAAATAGACCATGGCTTCTAACAACAGTTTATTTATAGCTTGGGGAGGGGATTCCCCGCGAATACAAAGTTTTGATAGTAATTAAAAGCAAACTGGTGATAAGATTAATTAGTTTGAATATGTTTTTAGTCCAAGTATATCATGAAAGTTTGTATGCGCGTGGGAGGGGGATCTTTAACATTACCACCATTAGGAAGGCTAGTACATTTGCAAGACGATGAATGATAGAGCAACTGGCTTTACTGAGTCACTTGTATGCGCCATGTGAATGTTTGATTCAGTGATTGAAGCTCTGTAAGAAATAGCTAAATAAATCTAATAATTTAATTGTACTGTGGTAATTTGAGGCTATAATTTATAATTTTATTTTTCCGGATCATCGGAAATATCATACGTGCAGTAAACATACGTTTCGAAGATCAAAAAGATGCCCAAATTAAGGTCGTTGGGAGATATCTTTAAAGGAACTAGACCTCTTAGGTCTTTATGTTAAAAAATTTTAAATTTAAAAATGTACATTGATAATTATTCGACAAAGAGTTAATGTTTGAGACGATCAGTTCGAAACCAACTATTCTTAAGATTGAATCATTGCCACAAGTTCGGAAAAAGGTAGGAGAAAGATAGAAACTGCTGTTACATGTTAAACGATACCGCGCTAAATTTATTTACTGAGGAGAAAAACAACCACTTATATTTACTTTTAAAGGGCCAATACCGATAACTTTGGGGGGAATAAAACTGCTTAATTTTGTGTTAAAGTCCCTTAAAACCCATTACCTAAGGCCGACCAACCAATCCGATATTTGTGATACGCTTGTAAATAATAACTTAAACCTGACAGTCTTCATCTAAAAATGGAGACCGTTGTATTACACAGTAACTGGATAACACCAGGGCCCGATTCCTAGAAAATTCTTAAGCACGTTCTTGTGCTTAGATTTCAAGTAGACTTTGCATTTAAGTAAACTTATCGCATTTTGTGTTCCCAGAAATTTCTTAAGAACGTCCTTGTGCTTAGATTTTAAGTAGGCTTAAGTGTAAGCAAGAGTACGTTATTATGTGTTCCTAGAAAAAACTTAAGCACAACTTTGTTCTTATCTAAGCACAAGTCTCAAGCAAGGTATAGGCCTTGCTTACCAACCTTAAAGCCCCAATAACACTCTTGTTGTAATTGAATAATATGTCCCAATCTTTATTCTGGTCAGCAAATTGTATTATTTTACAATATTCAAATAAATTGATGGTACAAATTTCATCGTAACACACTTAATTTAAAAAATTGGAAAAATTCAACTACATGATTTGAAAAGGTTAACGTAAACCTTTTCCAATTTAACTTGGATTTTAAAATATTTTCGAACCCTCTTGACAAGTAAAATATGATGTAATGGATAATTTACACAACAGGTAGGACACATAAACATCTGGTACTTAGAATAAGACTATTATTTATTTTCTAGAGCTGCCAAGCCAGCAAGAGTGTTATTGTCACTTTAAGTCTGTTTCTGCTTCAAACAAGATGGCTGACGGTTAGTTATTCCACGGCATTTCATACATCTTTTGATACGTAAGAGACAATTTAAAGGCAGAGAAAATCCCTTAGAAACATATTCTCGAGAAGCATGCGATAGAAAATTTCGCTTCTGCCCTAAAACCATTCTATTTATTTATCAATTAGTAAGCAACACAAACACACGGACAACTTTAGGATCAGGCGCTCCGCAATTTTTCAGAGTAGGAACGGTCTTTAGAATTTTCTAGAGACGGTATTTTATTACAATTCTTACGTCAGAAAAAGTGAAGCACAACTTTGGGCTTACTTTAAGAATTTTCTAGGAACCGGGCCCTGACTTTTTTCTATAAAAACAATATGTAGGTGAAATATACCTTTTGCAATCAAGTACAGTGCATGGGTCATTCACTGTACAAACCTCTCAAGAAACGGGAATCGATTATCAGGTCACCCAATGAAAAAATTGACCCGAAATCTTAAAAGAGTTACGTGTCCGGATAAGCAGTGTTGACGTTCACGTCCAAACGACTCAATATTTTGAGCTGAAATTTTAGGACAAGGTAAATACACCATGCCTCTATATTTAGGTCCATAAATTTCATAAATACTCAGACTTTAATTTTTGAGACCCTGCTCTTATCGGGATAGTCCCTTTAAATAGTTTATTGTACTCCATATATGTTATTAACCAAAATTTCGCCATTTTAGCGACACCATATATTTGGGTCAAAATTTCCAACATGTTAACATTGGATTGTGCATATACAGTATAACAAGTAATACTAATGTAGCCTTCCATATTAAGAACAGTTGTAAATCCATAAAATGTGAAGTGGTAAATGTGTCACTTCTCTCACAACGCCCTACAGTCAAGTAGGTTTGGGCTTTATTTTATGTCTTATACCGTTAAGTAACTTTATATTATTCGAAAGTAATTTAGGATAAGTAAGGAAATAATATGGTCATATACAATTTTGTTGTGCTTTGGTATACTCAACATAACAAAGCACATTCGTCATATACAATTTTGTTGTGCTTTGGTATACTCAACATAACAAAGCACATTCGTCACTGATTGCAGCCATTCTGCACACTAAGATCCATCTACTTCATACTTTGAGAATAAATCTGTCCTGAATGGCCGAAATATCAAAACTTAGCATATTTTGGCAGTGAAGGACGTAGTGCACGAGGGAGGGTTTGTTAACTACATGTATTTGCATGGAAGCCCAATATCACATCTCATTTTGAGGAGTTCAAATAATATGGTCATATACAATTTTGTTGTGCTTTGGTATACTCAACATAACAAAGCACATTCGTCATATACAATTTTGTTGTGCTTTGGTATACTCAACATAACAAAGCACATTCGTCACTGATTGCAGCCATTCTGCACACTAAGATCCATCTACTTCATACTTTGAGAATAAATCTGTCCTGAATGGCCGACATATCAAAACTTAGCATATTTTGGCAGTGAAGGACGTAGTGCACGAGGGAGGGTTTGTTAACTACATGTATTTGCATGGAAGCCCAATATCACATCTCATTTTGAGGAGTTCAAATAATATGGTCATATACAATTTTGTTGTGCTTTGGTATACTCAACATAACAAAGCACATTCGTCATATACAATTTTGTTGTGCTTTGGTATACTCAACATAACAAAGCACATTCGTCACTGATTGCAGCCATTCTGCACACTAAGATCCATCTACTTCATACTTTGAGAATAAATCTGTCCTGAATGGCCGACATATCAAAACTTAGCATATTTTGGCAGTGAAGGACGTAGTGCACGAGGGAGGGTTTGTTAACTACATGTATTTGCATGGAAGCCCAATATCACATTTCATTTTGAGGAGTTCAAATAATATGGTCATATACAATTTTGTTGTGCTTTGGTATACTCAACATAACAAAGCACATTCGTCACTGATTGCAGCCATTCTGCACACTAAGATCCATCTACTTCATACTTTGAGAATAAATCTGTCCTGAATGGCCGACATATCAAAACTTAGCATATTTTTTTGTAATCTTTAGCACACAATAAATTAAAATAAACAAAGGCCGTATGAATCACAAAAGACACAGTGTCTTAGACACCTACATTTTATAAGTTCGCGGGTGTGGCTAATCCTAATCCAACAACTGCAATTGAATGTGCTTACCCACAAATTGTCGAAACTTGCGAAATTTTTCTTCGGAGTATTTTTTCCTTAAATCAATGTCAATCATATTCGTTGGTCCATGTATTTCTTCAGTGACCCATTATTCCAAAGCAAACCTTCTTCATAATAAAACGGATGTATTAAATTATTAACATTGAAAGACGTCGCAAAACTCGTAATAGAATTCATCTATTTAGGGTTTTACGTATCGGATATCCCACTCGTAAATAAGGTATACTGTATTGAACCCAACACCAACCACGCTGTTACAAGTTATATTTGAATAGGATGGTGTCAAATAACGATACACGTTGTGATTATTTTAGTGTCGCCTTGAGAATTAGTTAGCCTACTAGTATTTAAAGAGACATTCCTACGAAGCATATTTAATTCCCTGATCAAATACTGATCAGACCCTAGAGATATAATGTACTATTAAGATTTAATCGTATCCTCGGTAATAATCTTCATATAACACACATATTATTGATGACCATAACCATAACCATAACTTGTCAGCTGTAAGTAGGTCCTTAGGACCTTTTAGCTGGTCTGTGATAGTCTTGAACATTAATGTTTCTTTGTAATTCAAAAAATCGACACTTAGTAAAGTTCGAATTGTTTTTCTAGAGGTCTAGAGCATTCTGTGAGCCAGGAGTAGGCTTAGATTTATGGCAGTTCGGTAAAAGCTTGTGTGCTATACTTTCAAGTTCATAAAAAGTTCGGAGAATGACCCATATGGCGTGTCGTATCTGGAGTCGTAACAAATATGATCTAGTTTTTTCTTAAAACAGTTTATGGTAGGGGCATTTACTACATTTTACGGTAGTGACCGCCATTCGGTCACTATTCTTTGACTGAAGAAATGTGCACGGACAGACTTATAGGTGATAGACTTCTCCAGCTTTAGGTCGTGTCCTCTAGTCCGTGGCCTTGGTCTGTCCGCTCTAGTGTCAGTGTTGAGTCTTAGCTTTGGGGCAGTGACGTTATAATTCCCGTTTAGAAATTTCCATACCTCAAACATGTAACCCCTTCTGTGGCGGTACGTCATGCTTGGTATGCCCATTCTTTTCAGTCTCTTCGTGTAATCTGACTTCTTCAGGTTTGGAATTAACTTGGTGGCTCTGCGGAGTACATTTTCCACTTTCTGTTGATCCCCTTTCCCCGTGGGGCGCCAGACACTCACACAGTACTCTAGGTGTGGTCTAACTAGTGCTTGGAGAAGCCTCTTCATAGAGTTTGTGTTTAGGTGGGTGAAGGAACGTTGGGTTAGTCCAAGAGCGCAGTTAGCTTTTGCTACCTTCTCATCGATGTGGAGTGAGAAATTAAGTTGGTCATCTACGAGAACACCCAGGTCTTTTTCACTGCTTGCTACACACAGTGTCGTCGTGCCCATTGTGTAGTCCAACTTTGGGTTGTTCTTACCTATGTGCATCACTTTACATTTGCTGTAGTTAAACCCCAGCTGCCACTTTTCGCTCCATTCCAGTAGTTTATGAATGTCCTCCTGTAGGATGTCATGGGCGGAGTCCCCGCGCATACGTCTGAACACTTTTGTATCGTCGGCGAACATCTCACAGCTAGAGAAGGGGGTATCTGGTAGGTCGTTTATGAAGCATACGAATAGGACAGGCCCTAGCACACTGCCTTGCGGAATTCCACTTCTACAGGCGCCCAGCTGGACTTCTTTCCAGTCACACATACTCTTTGCCTTCTATTGGATAAAAACTTAACAAGGTATCTGTGGATATTTCCGCGTACTCCCAGTTGCGTCATTTTCATTGCAAGTCTTGCGTGCGGTACTGTGTTGAACGCCTTGGCGAAGTCCAAGTAGATGCAGTCTGTTGGGACAGATTCTTCCGACGCTTGGGTCCATGCATCAAGGGTTGCTAGAAGGTTTGTACTGCAAGAGCGGTTCGGGGTGAAGCCGAGCTGATGTTTTGATAGGAGTTCGTTTTGAGACAAGTGGGTCATTAGTGCAGTACGAACAAGTTTCTGTAGGATCTTGCGAGGGATGCTGGTTAGACTCACTGATCGGTAATTGGAGGGGTCAGACTTGCATCCTTTTTTGAAAATTGGCGTAACGTGTGCCTCTTTTCACTGATCTGGCAATTCTCCTGTATTTAAAACCTTTTGGTAAATCATGCATGAGGGCGATGCCAGTTCCTTCGTCAGTTCTTTCAACACTCATGCATACATATTGTCTAGACCAGCGGACTTATTTGGGTTTAGGTTGTGAGTTCTTTGGAGACCATGTCCTCAAGTCAGATGTTTAAGAACGGGGAGGTTCGGGTCAGTGGTTGTCGGATCTGGTATATTCGAAAGGTCTTCAACTGTAAAGATGGATGAGAATTTCTTGTTTAGTACCTCTGCCTTCTCTTCACTAGATGTTGCCGTTCCACCGCCTGGTTTCCGTAGGTTACCGATTTGGCATCTCCAAAAAATGTCTTAGGATTCTGTTTAATGTTGTCAGCGATGCTTTTCGCGTAAGCTTATGCAGCCTTTATGCAGTTGGACTTTGCTTAATTTCTTTACTGGAGGTAAAGCTCACCTTCAAGGGAGTTAATGTAGCGCATGGAGGAAGCATGTTTCTTCTCAACGTTTGATAGTGCTTTTTCATTCATCCATAGTGGTCTACGTTTCGTTTGTTTGGTGTTATTTTTCCTATGCGGATTCTTTGTTGGAATATACGTGCCTTCCAGTCTTTTCATTTCAGTATGGAAGATTTCCAATGCTTGGTTAGCTGAATTTCTCTCAAGTAGGTGACTCCAGTCTACTTTGCTTGTGGATTGTATCATTTCCTCGAAATCTGCTTTATCAAACAGGAGTCTTGGTCGGGTGCTTATCTCTGGTTGGTACATACATGTGATGTCGAAGATAATCATTTAGAGGCATTTAGCGATCGAGAAAACACATTAACAGAACACAGAATAAAACTAGTGATTGTATCCCATAAAAACTGTGTTCTGTTGATGTCGAAGAGTAGGCCGACACTGTGACTGTGACCGATTGGTGCTAGGTAGGTAATGTCTGAGATCATAGCGACTCCGTTAGATCATGTCTAGGATATTTGCCGTACAGTGGGGCCTGTAGTGTGTTGGTCTATATACATGCTGGATAAGAAATGTGTCTCTAAGTGCTTCCAAGAGCACATCTTCTTGTAGAAATGGTTCCACTACTGACGTCTTCCGTCTTACTCCAGGCACAGTAGTGGCTTTTCCTCAGGCACAGTAGTGGCTTTTCCTACAGAGTTCTTTTGCGCAAGTTTTTTAGTCAAATGACTACAAAAAGTTTACTGGTCCATAGCTCCCTTAATTTACACATAAATTAACCCAAAACTGTCCTGCACATAGCTTAACATATAATAAATCAATTCCCATTAAATAAAGGTGAAACCTTACCGCATTATATGACTTGATGAAACCCAACTGCTACGCGAAATTTCAACTGGCCGGTGTCACGGCGGCAAGTTGCGTAATACGTCATTAGGCCTACAACATAAACATCGCCATGCAAAGAAAAACTGTTCGGTAACTATTTTAATGGTCCAGTCTTCACTATTTGTGACAGAATTACTTATCCAATACAAACTGTAATGATATGTGTTGACAGTTGTGCGTTTGAACCTATTTGAACTTGCGTAAGGGTTCTTAGACTGTATCAATTGTAACCTTAAACACACAGTATAGTAACTAATCTTCTTGGTGTCTGGCTGGGAGGGATGCTGTACATGTGATCCAGTTTACTGACGGAGAGTTGAAGTCTCCGACAATCACTTTGTGCGAAACTGTCGAGCCTTGGCAGATTTTCATGAGGCTGTCGCAGGTCATATTATATATATAGTGGGCGTTAACGCCAGGGTTCAAACGAGAGACTTTTGACCCTATGACGTCAGACATTGATTAATCAATCAGGGTTTACGTTTCTAGCGGTTTACCCACAGTTCCGTGCATCAAAAGACCAGGAACTCGCCGTAAGAACAGGCCGTTAAACTTGAATTGGCTAATCCCTAATATCACCAAGAACGCGTCACTGATAACAACTCTTCTAAGTAAAGACAGGTAAAACGAAATTTCGAACTATAAAAACGAAACGAAATAAGATCTATCTGTGTTTTAATCAGATTGCTCACGGGTCAGAATAGCAGAAAAACGCATTAGCGGCGATTAAATTTTCAAATTTTTCTCGCGAAAGGCGAGGCACCCATACCGTCAGACGATTGGTTGGTTGGTCGGGATTCATGTCACTCAGACACCGAAGGTAGGCTATACTGGACCACATTGAAGTTCTGTATTCCGCGGCTGGAAAAGCAAGAAAATGAGTTTGCGGTAGCTAAATTTTCAAAAAATTTTCCCGACGGCCACGACTCCGTTGACTAAAACGACTGATTCGTTGTTTGGAATTCGAGGCAGTCACCTTAGTGTCTTAAATCACTTTGGAGTAAAAATGGTTCCACTACTACCTTAAAGTCATTTGTAATATACAATTGTACGTGTAATTTGTTGGGGTATTTTAATAATTTTCACCCAAGTCATTTGTAATATAATGACGGGCCAATGACCATTAACCTAGGTCATTCGGGACTAACACATGGTTCATTTTTATTTCAATGATTCGCTTGCGCGTAGGGATCTTTCGAGGAATCCTGACAATTTTCACAAGTATTCCATAATAAAATCTCACGGCTTCTAACGAATTCACAGTACAAATGGTCAGATTTTTCATTGAGTCAGCTTTTGGATTTCCGATTGTGGGTATTAATGTGCAAAGAAAATTATAATATGACCATTATTTCGAAAGCTTTACGTAATTGTGCAATGCTATATGTCACTGGATTACGATTCACCAATGTTTATTCGTTTTCATAACTATTTGAGAGGGAGAGAGAGAGGAGAGGAGAGAAAATGGGGTTTAACGTCCACTCGACACAAACTAGGTCATGTCAGGACTAAGCATGGTTTGATTTTATTTCAATAATTCGCTTGCGCATAGGGATCTTTAGCAGTGGGAGGAAACCGGAGTACCTCAGAAAACCCACGAGGTTGGACAGGCGACCTTACCCCTTGTCACGTACAACCGGGGATTCGAAACCACTCCAGTTGACTCCATGGCAGGCCAGATGATGCAGTGCGCGCAACCGTTCGGCCACGCAACCCCCTAGCCTTCTCAACTTCGTGGGTTTCCTCCGGGCACCCCGGTTTCCCCCCACTGCTAAAGACCCCTACGCGCAAGCGAATTATTGAAATAAAATTAAAAACCATAAGTTAGTCCCGAAATGACCTAGTTGTGTCGAGTGGACGTTAAACCTCATTTCTCTCTCCTATGACTATTTGATGTGAAAATATAGTAACATTTTGACAAGTTTGACCTATATCACATACATTTCGCAGGAGTTACTGACCAAAACGTTGAGCCCAGTGTTGGCGATGAACCAAAAATCTGATTAAAATCTAGGGATGTTTTTATTTTAGACATCGGCCTACTGGAACTAGCGCCCCTATTGATTTCAAAACTTTTGGAAATCGGTGCATTTGATGCACCCAAAGTGGGACGTTAAACCCCATACCATCCACTCATTCATTCATAAAAGCAAAAAATTTGAAACTTTATTGTGTGTTTGCATTTTAATTTATTCCCAGTATGGTAACCCTAGCACAACCAGTGGCGTCGTGCCTTTTGGGAATTTTTTTTTTTTTATTGATAGTATTAAAACAGAAGACCTGTCTGTCTGTTTAAGTCATCACACGGTCTCCAGGAATTGTATAATAATTTGTCATTATCTGTGTTTAGTTAATATTATTGCACTTTAGTTTAGATGTCATTTTTAAGGCCTCGCTCAACAGCGGCCTCGGGTGTCAAAAATAAAGACTGAAAGTATTTTTTGTATTAAAATACAAATACATCTAAATACGTATTTGACCATAACCCTGGCAGAGGTTGGGGTGGAGGAAGGAATGGGGTTTTGCATGAAGATGTTCGAAATGTCTATTCATTACAATTGAATCGAAGTTGAGATGAATAAAATAGAATCCAATTTTCGAGTGATAAAGTACAATTATCACTAAAAAGATAGGCTGGCACTGCCAGGCAGGATACGCCCACATTTTCGAGAGATGGATAGAGAACATGCAATACCGAAAGTGATTTTTCCTATGTGCAAATATCGAAATGAATTAAGATCTTTGGGTTATAAAGGTTCATTTCAGTAGGCTTCAAATTCGACTGGGGATCATGTTGCTAAGTGGGTAAGATGCTGGCTCGGTAGCCAGGTTAGGTTTTTGATCCCTGCATTGGGTGACAAAGTCCATCTAGATTTTCTGGCGTGGTTTCCCCTTGTTAGTGATGAAGGATGGATGGCCTGACAAGAACAGCTGTCAATTTTGGTCCGATTTTCACGAAATTCGACCTCAACCTTTATTACGATGTAACGGTGATATAATCAAACGTTTTTTTAAATGGGATAATAATTCTGATCCCAGAGGGGCCAAAAGCTGAAAAAAAGGTCATTTTTCGTACAATCAGGGGCCATAATTCAGGAAGTTACAATCCGATATGCACAAATATCGAAAGGAACCAAGATCTTTGGGTTATAAACATGCATGTCAAGTTTCATCAAACTCGGTTCAAAATTGTGACCTCTATAGGGTCCACAACCTTAATATAACGTATTTTCACACTAATCGCATACAAACGGCGGCCATTTTGTCTGTCAATTTTGGTCCGATTTTCACAAAATTTTACCTTGTTCTTCATTACCATGTAACGGTGATATAATCAAACGTTTTTTTAAATCGGATAATAATTTTGACCTCCAGTGGGACCACAAGCTAAAAAGGGTGATTTTTCGTACAATCAGGGGCCATAATTCAGGAAGTTACGAATCAATGAGCGCAAATATCGAAAGGAACCAAGATCTTCTGGTTATAAACATGCATGTCAAGTTTCATCAAAATCGGTTCAAAATTGTGACCTCTATATAGGGTCCACAACCCAGGGGCGTGGTGAGAATGAGTTCATGAGTAGCCATACTCATGCGCCAAAAAGTTTTTGCGCCAAAATCACAATCAAATTACTCAAAAAATGAAAAACATTTGTAAGTGGAAAAATTGTTTCATCTGACCCAATTAAAAAAATTTTGAAAGAGTCAAGTTGGAAAATTTAATCATATTTTATTAAGGTATTTCTTGTCTCGGATTGCTGGAGATTGCGTTTCTGGGCTTCAAATTTTCGAAATTTTCCAGGGGGAGGGCCCCCCGGACCCCCCGCCGCGGGCTCGCGCCTTCGGCGCTCGCGGTGGCCGGCTTTGCCGGCCACAGCTCCGCGGTCAGTAAAAGGGTTTTTGTGCCAAAATCTTTTTTGTTACTCATAATTTCTTCTCAATAATTGCCCTCACCACGCCCCTGCCACAACCTTGATATAATTAACATATTTTCACACTATTCGCGTACAAACGGCGGCCATTTTGTCCGTCAATTTTGGTTTGATTTTCACGAAATTCGAACAGAGCCTTCATTACCATGTAACGGTGATATAATCAAACGGTTTTTTAAATCAGATAATAATTTTGAGCTCCTGAGGGACCACAAGCTAAAAAGGGCAATTTTTCGGACAATCAGGGGCAATAATTCAGGAAGTTACGATCCGATGGGTGCTAATATCGAAAGGAACCAAGATCTTTGGGTTATAAACATACATGTCAAGTTTCATCAAAATCGGTTCAAAATTGTGACCTCTATAGGGTCCACAACCTTGATATAACATATTTTCACACTATTCGCGTACAAACGGCGGCCATTTTGTTTGTCAATTTTGGTCCGATTTTCACGAAATTTGAACTCATCCTTCATTACCATGTAACGGTGATATAATCGAACGGTTTTTTAAATCGGATAATAATTTTGACCTCCAGAGGGACCACAAGCTAAAAAGGGCGATTTTTCGGACAATCAGGGGTCATAATTCAGGAAGTTACGATCCGATGACCGCAAATATCGAAAGGAACCAAGATTTTGGGGTTATAAACATGCATGTCAAGTTTCATCACAATCGGTTCAAAATTGTGACCTCTATAGGGTCCACAAGCTAAAAACATGATATTTCGTACAATCAGGGGCCATAATCCATGAAGTTCCGATCTGATACATGCCAATATCGAAAGGAACCGAGATCTTATGGGGATAAACCTATATTTCAAGTTTCGTCAAAATCAGATAAGAATTGTGACCTGTAGAGAGTCCACAAACAAATTGTGGACGGACGGACGGACAGACGGACGGACGGACGTCCGGACGGACAGGGGCGACGACTAGGGTGACCACCCGTCCCGAATTTCGCGGGACAGTCCCGCAAAACGCGCACAAGTCCCGCGTCCCGCAAATTCTTTATAAACAGTCAAAAAGTCCCGAAATTTCTCACATGGAAGGTTTCTAGGCAGTAATGTGCATGAATCTAGTCTCGATAGTCTTTTTTAGTGTTTTAATTTGCATTCCTAATACTATAATAAATAGGCCTACTGTAAGCGGATGCAAATGGGCAACAATTTATTGTGGGAAAGTCAATAAATTGTTCAGCCATGAGTTACCTCCCCTACAGTAGTCCCATTTTCAAGACACTTTATACCTTTCACCATTCGGCGAACTTCGCTTATTTCTGATATCTTTGGAAAGTATGAAAATTGGTGTGACAAGTAAGTCGTGTTTGCACTGTCGAATACTGTGGATGATATTCTTGGTCACTTTATCGTTCGACTGTGTTGAAATATAATGGCTGTACGTACACAATTCTTCGGATCATTTTTTACATCATCATAAATCATAAACTCATTGAACTGTCTTGAGTTATGTATTCAGGAGAAAATTAAAAGTTGTCACTGTAACAATATGATTTGGATAAAACAAAATAATAACACGAAGTATATCTTGGTCGTGTCTTTTATTCAATGATATATCAAGCAATGATTTAATGCACGTGCAGAAACTGAGTGACAATGACAGGCGTAACCAACCGAGCACACCTTAATCTGATCAGCTTACAATTTAACCAGTCGATAAATATTATAAGATGATACTATACTACAATCAGTACAATCACTACAAAATCAGAGTATTTCATTGCGACATTTTTTGTGTCAGATTGCAGGAAATGGCGTTTCCGGGCTTCTAGTTTTCAAAAATTCTCGGGGGGGGGGGGACCCCCGAACCCCCCTCTGGTGTCTCAGGCGCTCCGCAGACAATAACGGGGTTTTTGAGCAAAATCGGAATGTCCTAAGTTTATCACATTTGATATTTCTCTCAAGGAAATAAAATATATAACATCGATAATACGTTTGAATTTATACCACATCATCTCCTCAGTAATGCGAAAGAATTACGAAAGTTCACTGAGGAGATATATTCCCTTTCAATGACTTGAAAGAGGCGAATCGATAAACTGAAAAACCTTCCTTGCTATTATAAAAAAAAAACAAGAATAAATTTTTTTCAATGTTATCACAACTTACCAGTCAGTAAATTTTATAAAAACTATTGGGTGTCGAAAGGGGATCAAGCAATGATTTAATGCACGTGAAGAAACTGAGTGACAATGTCAATGATTGCGGGAAATGGCGTTTCCGGGCTTCTAGTTTTCAAAAATTCTCGGGGGAGGGACCCCCGAACCCCCCTCTGCTGTCTCGCGCCTTCGGCGCTCCGCAGACAATAACGGGATTTTTGAGCAAAATATATCTTTTTCATAAACGTCCCGCAATATGATGAGGTAAAGGTGGTCACCCTAGCGACGACATAATACGTCCACATGAAAATGTGGGCGTATAAAAACCGACCATTTTTCAATCATAACTTTATTGTCTCTAATTAATCCATCGAAATGGCGTTTCCCGGATTCTAATTTTAAAAATTTTCACGGGCGGGGAGGACTCCCCCCCCCCGCATTTTACTATGGACACACTTGCAGAAAATTGCCCCCCCCCCTCCCCGAATTTTTTTTTTGCACGACCCCCGTGAACCCAACCCTTGTTTATAAATTTACTCTGCACGGTATAATATATATACCATCTTATCCAAATAGTGAAATACGGGTTTGTCCAGACCACGTCGTCTGCTATAAATTATAAATACTTCGTAGTTGGATTAATATCTATCCATGTTGAGGGCATAACAATAACATTAAGCATGTCATCAAAATAAGAGAAAGAAAAAACCTTGTGATCACAGAGAAGTGAAAATAGTTGCTCTCACCGGATAAAAATGTAAAAATTAAAAACCATTGCCAGTCTTAGTATCCGAGACTAAAATATTAACCAATAAAATATTACCACCTCAGTCGGTGCGCCATATTAAAACTATTCATCCTCGTTCACGTTAAATTGTCTGCGATTTCACTATTGTGGAAGCCGACGTTAAACCATCAGCTACTACTACAACTCAGGTTGAAAGATTGACACGTATAATTGCAACTGACTTTCGGGTCATTCAGTTACCAAATAAAGATACCACCTAAATACAAATCATCCGCAAGAGCTAAATCAAATACCACCAGAAAAAGAGTTTTTATCATCGTCATGATCACTGTGTTAGCGTGTATCGTTATACCTGCCTTAGTTTTGGCTGGCGATGACAAACCAAAGGGTCCAAAAGTTTCAGAGAAGGTATTAGCTTTTATAATAATAATAATGTAACTGATATGGTACATCAAGATCAATGAACATGTTTACAACAAAGCTGTAAAAACCCAAATCTTATCTTGGGTTAGGCTACATTACTACATTTCTATTCAATCAACCGATGTTAAAATTGAAATCTAATCTCTATTCTAAATCATAATTTTGGCAAATGACACATTGTATTAAGTCAATTTAAAAGCAACTGTTTAGTGTTGGCTTCATTATTTATAGTGTAGCTCGGAAGGTGATCACATTATTGAATGAACAGGTTACTCTGAGACTCTGTGGACCACTGACACACGACCATTTAGCTGTAAAAAGTTCCCCCGTCTGTAAAATTGACTGGGGGCTGATTCTTTTTTCGACAATGATTCAATAGGACAGTTCCTAAACTATGAACCACCTTAACTTTATGGCAGTGGATATTTTACCGAATTCGGCACTTTACTCTAATTTACTATTTTGCCGTACCTTCCGTTTGACATGCACAGTTCTCTGATTCTTGGACTTAGTCGTTTTCGCTAAGGCAATGCCGGCTATTTTGCCGTCTGACATTAACCCATAACACAAACCCTAACCCAAAATCTAAACCTGATCCAAACCCTAACCCTAACCCAACAGTTCTGTTCGTCCTGTGTCTACTGTTTGAGTCATGGTAAATAATAAACGGATTTCTACGGTTATGAACAAACTAGTTAACTGTGGTTATTATAAACTTACCTGTGTGTTTGAAATGAACTCCCGTTAAATAAAATCCTTTGCACCACTAAATATCCCAACGAATAAAAACAGTTTCCTCTTGAAAAATTTGAATATTTTCTTGTAATTTCGACAGAGTGGATAACAACATTGCTTTCGTCACATATTGGACGAATCCAACACACTGAAGCGAGGTTGGTTTAAATTTGACGCATATTTTGGCAACCACGTGCTATACTCAAAACAAGGCGCCACCATTACGGTCGTTTGAGTTTGGGCGACGAAAATATCAATTGAAGGCAATTACATAGGAGCTTTATATTGAAACCATTGATCGCCAGTCTATCAAATTTTAATTAACAATGAAAGCATCACTGATTGCACGGATACTCGTAAAAATAAAGTCATATATAAAATATAAATTTTAATATCCTATCTTCTTTATGTTATAAATGGTTTAACAAGGATTACGAAACACACCTCCGAAGTGTCTGAGTGTATTATTAATTTAATCTCATTCTTTCGATCAAGTAATAGGACTAACCGCTTCAGTAACATTTTTAAGCGTTCAAAGTGCCAATTGGCATTGGGTGGGTATATACAATGCCGATAAACCCGTAAGACCCAGTAAGAAGTGGAACATTAATTGTAAATGGCCTGCACATATGTTAAATAATAATATTATCATATCATATTAAAGATGGGTAATATTT
Source organism: Patella ulyssiponensis (assembly GCA_963678685.1). Classification (NCBI taxonomy): domain Eukaryota; kingdom Metazoa; phylum Mollusca; class Gastropoda; family Patellidae; genus Patella; species Patella ulyssiponensis. The sequence continues at coordinate 41,682,881 of OY783228.1, read as the reverse complement.
AAAGCCTGTGAAACGAATGTAGTTTTTTTTGTGTCTCGTGTGTGTTGAAAAGAAAATTATCACATCCGAGTCGCTAATCAAATAATTAGGACGGTAACAAATTTAAAAAATACAGGTTATGTGTGCGAACGCTCAAACTCGATGCCGGGTCGAGACGCGCTTAAACCAAACTTGAATTGTCGTACAAATGCCACATTTCCTATGCTGTCACCCCTAATACAAAGTAATATCTCCTAAGGTGTGACGTAACCAGCTGCCATATTGCTATTTTTCTTAGCCGAAAGTTTGTGGGATTTCAATTTTTCAAGAGAGAACTGTTTTTATTCGTTGGGATATTTAGTGGTCCAATGGATTTTATTTAACGGGAGTTCATTTCAAACACACAGGTAAGTTTATAATAACCAAAGTTAACTAGTTTGTTCATAATCGAAGAAATCCGTTTATTATTTACCTTGACTCAAACAGTAACATTGCTTCATTCTCCGTTTCTTATAAAGGAACGAAATAGCCTACTTGAATTTCTATGGTAGAATTTGATAGAATTATTTTTAAAAGAAAATAAGATAATAAATGTAAATTGTAGAAAAACATTTAGAATATTACTCTATTTTGGTCGAGGGCGCAATTCTGCGGATTTTGGTTTTTAATTTAAGTACCGGTACTAAGACTGTCAGTGGTGTTTATGTTTTTCCAGTAAAATCGTGCTTTGCGCCAAACTTGAAAGACAGAGTAATCAAAATGGTGAAATATATCAAGAATCGCACAACTGCGCATGTCGAACGGAAGTGGATATTAAACCAATCAGAAACGATGTACGGTAAAACAGCGAAAGTAGATACTTTGCCGAATTCGGTAAAATATCCACTACGTAACTTTATTAGAAGAAAGTTAACAGACATACAACCCATGGGTAAGCTGAAATGGTTAAATGTCTGCAACGCGAAGCAGTCACTGCAATTACCTTCACCTAGGTAACTTAATTTCTGTCAACATTTCATGAAATTCACAATAATTTTACATAAGTTTTTAGATTCAGTTTTCATTATCTACTACATTCCATTGGATAACTTTGGAAATATGACTGCTGAAACTGTATATAGGTCTAGGATCTATATGTTTACATGGGACTGGGGACGGGTCATTTTCAACAAATAACACTATTTGATGATTGACACTTGCTGGTCGAGATCAATCCAAGTCATTACATGGGAACAGTTGTGAGTACTATGCATTAGTAAAGGTGTTTTGGAAAGTTCAAAGCATCTAGGCGGTAATCTGCTCGACTGCTAAGTAAAGCGGTATGGCCCCCTAAACTTTTGAAATACAGACTGATTCAAAGGGGTTCCATTTGGAAATAAAGATGAAAGACAATGAAAGAAAAAACTCAGATTCTTGCCTATTGGTAATCCCCTGCATTAGAAATCAAATTAGATTCAAATATTTATTTGTTTGGTTCCTAGTACCAGTATATCACTTACCGGTATTTAAATAAGCTTTAGAATATAAAATGATCTGGAAACAAAGTGTGCTTTCAGGGTAATCAAAATGGTATAACAGTAAAGTGGTAAAATTAAGTTTCATAAAACTAAAATTTAGTTTTATGAAAAATAATTGCATGTGTTTTATGATAAGTGTCATATAGCTGGAGAATGCATTACAACATTTAACTAAATAAATTAGGGCTGCAACGATGAATCGCTGAATCACGATGTTTTAAAAATCCACGATGCACGATACAATCAATGTCGCTATCGTGATTCATTATCCAAATAAAAATTTCACAAAAATAGACTAATATTCCTTTAAATGCGTAAACAAATCAAGGAGCAAAATAACTTTTTTACTTTCAGAGAGTGTTAAGGCGTTTTTGACACTTGAAGTGGCTTATTAATATTAGTTGACCGAATAAATGCCACATTTAAAGCAAACCGTAAAAAAGGCCTATTTTTTAAATTTATTTCCTATCACGAATCTTGATGCGCATGGAATCGTGGCCTGGCGTATCGTTGCAGCCCTAATATAAATAGAAACAAAAGTATGCCACCTCCAGATAAATCAAAAGGAAGTATTATGCATCAGATTCAGCGATGTCAGTTATTTGTTTGTCAGTTTTATGCCAAATATTTGCAAATGTGTTTTCGATATGGTACCCCCCCTCCCCCACCCAAACACAGACACATCCGTCATTGCCTAACGTCTCCTCTCTTTTAAAGTAGCTAAGCCTCTTAACTCAATATCATCCCAATTCTTCGATATTAAAACCACAAATTTTTTGTCAATTTAAGTCAACATTGATGTTATCTTACCGGGAAAAGATGGGCTTCTGATATCCAATATTTAAGACAAAATGAACGTTTTACCTGTACACGAATCGGTGTAGACGGGAATAACCAGACGCTAGAGATTGCCATTCCATTGAGATTTCGTAACTGATTTAAAATAAAAGTAAAAACAGGAACGGTTGAATGTAAATCAATTTATATACATTCATTATTGCATTCTTATATGTATTGTGATTTTTTTTGTAACCCATGTATTTCAATTTCTAGGTCCCAAATATTAGCAATTTAGCTCCTTTAAATAGGAAGAATATTTAATTTACATGGCAGTATTTAGTCATACAGCTGGTATGAAATCAGTTGTGATATATTGATTGTTTTGTCAACACCTGGTTTACCTACATGAACAGGCTTATATGATCTGTTTTCTATACTTTATACTATTTACTATTATTTTTATGACACATGAATAAAATATATTACAGAAGGTTATTTTTCAAAATAACTTATATGTAACTGTCCGTTATTCCTTGAGCTCACCCAATATTGTAATTATTTTCAGGTTTATTTTGATCTAAAGATTGGCGATGAAAAAGTGGGGCGTATTGTCATAGGTTTATTTGGAAAGACTGTCCCCAAAACAGTAGCCAACTTTAAACAGTTAGCAGAAGGCTTTGTAAGTTGGTTTTCAAATTTATTACCTCTTTATATACATAAAGTGTTCCCAGGAATTAATTTACATGCATTCTGTAAGATTTAGATAAAGAGCTGCCCAATTATGCTATATTAGTTTAAAGATACCTTCCTGCATACAAACTGGGTCATTTGATGATATATTTAGATTTAAACTATATTTTGGAAAAGTATCTTTAAAGATAGGTAATGAAAAATAAATATAATTTCAGTCAAATTACTTTATTCACGTTTTGACAAGAAATAGCATAAACAGTTGTAGATTTTCCGATTTAAGGTTTAACGCAAATATGACAGTCATGGTCTAATCCACTTAAAATCTCAGTCACCTGATGGTTTAGACATGTGAATAAATGTCAAAATGATTTATGTAACATTTGGAACCAGAAAAAAGACATATGATAGGCAGATTTAGCTCTTACATAATGCATCTTTAAGTCAACATTCTTTAATCATATTTTGACAGGAAAAAGACGGTGAAACTCTTACCTATAAAGGAAGCCAATTTCATAGAGTCATTAAAGATTTCATGATTCAGGGCGGTGATTTTACCAGGGGCGATGGTACCGGAGGTATTTATTATCATTTTCTTTATTGTTATTTGATTTATGATGGGACATGCTCTGTACAATTAAATTTCTGTCTTGAAAGATTATGCTGATTCTTTTCCACTGCCTTTCAGATAATGCAGGAGACTATCACACCTTTTGGAACAAAATAAATTTGATTCTAATTGAGGTAGAATGTTCAAAATTGTTTAAGATGTTCATTGGGTGAATGTCGTTTCTGAATTTCATGATGAATATTTACTGCTTCTGTCATAACTTTGAACTGCAATAATCCTGCCTCCAGGTGAAATAGAATGTTCAACTTGGTGTGGATGTTCATAATGTGTCATCTTCATAAGCCCAATCCGTTCAAAAGTTAGCTTGTCAACACCATTTCATTTTATTGGGTGTGAAGTGACAAATCTATTATCATTTTCTGCTTAGAAAATGAGCATTTTCTGCCTTGGTTAAGCAGAATGCTAAGCAACTTGGTTGGCCAAGTCTTTGGAACAAAATTCATTAATTCTAATTGAGTTAGAGTAATGTAACTTTGTGTAGTGTGGTGTTCTATAATGAACACAGCAATACCTTACCTAAGATAGTGTGCATTTTTTGCAGAGTGATAAGTACATAGGCATACTGGCTCGGTAACAGTTAGGGGGGGGGGGCAGAACCCGAAGTGCCCGAAAAAATTTTGGGTTACAAACGGCCTCTTTCGGTTTTCTGCAAGAGCGGAGGAGTGGAGCTTTGGTTGTAGGGACGGCCGTAAACCAATAAAATGCTGCTCAAAGTAGAGTTGCTCCAGACAGTGTTTCAATCCATAGTCAAAACAAAAAAATTTGTGGTATTCAATTAAAAGAAGAGTAAAATTAGTGTTTTATTACATTTGGGACACTTTATTTTGCCAACTAGATGAAGTAAAAAATTTCTTTCACATTACTGGCCTGCCCGAAAAATCAGATTTCCCGTAATTTGATTGCTTGATGCTTTACATAATGGTAATGTGCAAGTAATAAATGAGTGTCATCTGTTTAGTTTGGCTTGATTACCGGTAATTTAAATTTTGTCTTTGTGTTGACAGTAGAGTACAAAATTGGTTTAACAAAGCTAAAATTTCATTTGACTTAACAAATCATGATATAAAATCTTATTTTAAAAACATATCAAAGAGGTCTAGCCATTTTAAGAGAAACTTAACTTCATGTATTCCCACTTTGTTAGCAGGCTAATTTGCAATATTAAAAAAAAAAAATTAATAGAAAAGTAGTGGGCATTTATGTTGTTTTAGTGCACATGTACTACAAACCAGTCTGTTGATTTATATTACAGTACTTGTAAATATTATTATCAGGTCGAAGTATCTACGGGGAAAAATTTGCAGATGAAAACTTCAAATTGAAACATTATGGATCTGGTTGGCTTTCTATGGCTAATGCTGGTAAAGATACAAATGGATCACAATTTTTCCTTACAACGAAGAAAACATCATGGTTAGATGGTAAACATGTTGTTTTTGGAAAGGTATTAGAGGGAATGGTAAGTTCAGATTGATATTTGAAGCCATGCACAAATAAAATAGTACCTGGCTGTTTTTTTTATATGTATGTGTTATATAGTAATACATGTATAATGTTTTTATAATACAGTATTACAATCTATATTTATGCTACACATCTTGTTGTGCTGCATTTTGAACGATTGACCGTTATCAGTGGCTAGCCTAAATAAAAGTTTGGATTAAGATATTTTGTTTTAACTTCAGTTTCCACAAATTGTTTTGTTGTCAATTAACACAGTCAATATGTTCTTTCCTTTTTTTTTTAAAGAATGTTGTTAGAAAAATAGAGAATACCCCAACAAGTAGTGGAGATAAACCAAAAAAACCAGTAGTTATTTATGATTCAGGCAGTATTACAGTAGACAAACCTTTTGCAGTTGCTAAAGAAGATTCTGAAGAATAAATTTGTTTTATTTTATTATTACCAAGTTGGTTTTTTTTGTACCCCCGCTTTTCTAAAAAAAAAAGCACGGGACTATTAAAATGGGTTCGTCTAACTCTCTTTCTAATTGAGCTAGAATGGTGTAGGTGTTCATTAGGTAAATGCTTTGATGTAGATTAAAGATGAGCATTTTCTGCTTAGGGTAAGCAGAGATAAGCAATTGGAATGGTTTATGCTTTCCGACATGATAACTTTAGTTCTAATTAAGTGAGTGATGAAACTTAATTACATCAATAACTTGACTAAGTTGGATATTGAGTATTTTCTTTTCTGGGTAAGCAGAGGGATAAGCAATTTGATTGGTCAAGACTTTGAAACATAACAACTCTGCTTTTAATTGAGGTAGAATGTTTAAATTTGATGTAGATGTTCATTAGGTGAATGTCTTGACTGAGTTCAGTGATTAACATTTCGAGGCTTTGGGACAATTAAGATAACCTTGATTCTATCTGATAGAGATTGATGAAATTTGGTGTATATTTTGATGGCTCGATACTTTTGAAAAAAATGAATGTACGATTATTTAATGTGTCATCTATTTATTTTGGAGGGAGACATCATGCAGCCTCACTGTTGGCTTGTTATCTCTTGGGTGGGGAAGGACAGTATAATACAAGTGCTGATTACATTAGTTATTTCTCAATTCATTGTATGTGAGTAATCAGTTTCATTTATTGAGAAACACCAGAAAAAAAAACATGCTACCTGGGTAACCTGGCATCAAATAGCAAAGACAACAATCGGTTTTACATAATCTTACTTTTCATTGTTAGTTTTATTTTGCTTTTTATTTGCCTTCACTACACTAGGACCTGAAATAGTTTTTATACACCTCACGTTCTGGTTGATGTAATGGATTAGCCAATGAAATTTTCTGTTGTGGAGTGCGGTGCACGGAGCTGTGGGTGGACATTCTCAGCGGAAGACAAAGCAAAACCTGTATTTCCAAATATCAGCTTCTAACATCAATGTTGATTGGTGTGCACATAAAAGATCCCTTGGGAGTTGGAATTCAATATAAGAGTAGGCCGTAGCACCGCTGCCCGGGCAAAATTTCCCTCATAGCACACTGCATGGTGTATGCCCATCTCCATTAGCCCAGGTTAGAAGTAGGACATTAAACCCCATTTCATTTAATTTCACTAAGATCTGACAGTCTGGACTGTTGGTATGTTCTTGTAAGCAGTTTTACCCAATTTGGGTTCCAGAAAGATCTCTGCTACAATGCTGTTAACACGTACATATACCTGCTACTATACTGCCCTACAAAAGAGAAAGGCAGTATCTGCAAAATAGTCATTTTGAGAAAATCGACTTGAAAGTTTGTCACTTTCTTGTACTCATAATTTTCTATAAAATAATGTGATTTAATGTAAGGAAATATTTCCCCATTCAGTTGGGTCCAAATCCTTGACATAATATACTGACATAATTCACCATAGTTATTCCAGAGCACTTGACATAATATACTGACATAATTCACCATAGTTATTCCAGAGCACTTTACATTTACTGCCAGCACCTCATCTTAAGTTGTCATACATGTAACATGTCCCAAGGAGAATGGCAGTATCTACACTTACTGCTTTCAATTAGTTATACCAGGGCAATTTACATTTACTGCCCAAATTTCTTTACCTAATTGAAATATAGGAATGAAATTTTTACATGTGATAGAGCTGATACTGATACTGCTGATCACAATGATATACCAAAAACGTCGTCTTCCTTTGCACGGCAGTATACAAAACATGGCCAAGTTCATTATCAAAATTAGATGTTCTTTGATCAATTGCAATTATGGTAAATAAAATGGAGTTTAATGTCCTACCGTTCTGATCCAACTGGGATGACAAAGATAGGCAAACCGTGTGCGATGCGGGAATTTTTGACCGGACAGTGGCTCTACATCGTACTTTTTTTTTTATCGAATTCCAACCACCACTCTTGTGTACATGGGACCTTGATTTTTGTACAATCCAAACAACTAGACAGCTGTCCTTGTCAAGCCCTACGTCCTGCACCACTGACAAGGGGAAACCACGCCTGAAAATCTTGAACTTCACGGCCAACACCGGGAGGGAGCCAATGTCTTGCCCACAAAGTGAAATTATGGAAAACAAGAATATACAGTATAGTATTAAAGATGGTTGCTATAAATGATTATGAAAATTTCCTGGCTTAAATCCATGGTAAAATGTACAAGTACTCAAATTGACTATTTAAACATACATTGTGCAAGAGCTGAATCTGCCTATATTGCAGGTTATTCTTTAGGCCTGAAATATTTTCTAAATTATTAATTAAACATTTTTTAACTGATCCAGGCCATAATCAACTCTCAATCGCATTGGATTTCTCTGATATTAAATAGATTAGAACGGTTCAGCCATATTTTGATTTAATCTAAAAATTGAGGAGTGACACTTAGCTTCGAACAACCAGTATGGTGGTTGAAATTATTGCACACTTCTTGTCAAACCTTCAAAGGCTAATATCTTTGCTCACAGTAGCATAATTTCAAAGAAATTTTCAAATTATTCATTTTACATTATCTATTTTTTAACTATTATACCAAGAATGGCTCGCTCAGTCGCTCTTTATCTAAATCTTCTGCATAATGTATCTTTGACATAAAAATATCAATGGTGGTTTATCTTTTGGCTTCAGTCTGATTCAAAAGAGGCCAATCAAAAAGAGTCCATATACATTTTTACCCAAAACAATGTGTATTTTGAATAAAACAACACATTTTTATTGTTTTTATATGCCACATATTCATGTGGACGTATATTGTCGTCGTCCGGACGGCATTAGTTGAGCAATTGCTTTGGACGATGCTTTGGGACAAGATAACTTTGATTCTAACTGATGGAGACTGATGAAACTTTAAGTGTATTGTTTCGACACTCACTACCAGGACAAGTACTTCAAAACGTGAGTTTGATAGTGAACACTAATGAGTAATGTCGCATATATAATGGGTTCATCTCTAAATAATTCACTATGTTCTTATAGACGTAACTGTCTATTTACACACCCAAGCTATAACTGGCAGCCATCAGCCACTGGCTGCTAGAAGTAAGTTATAGTTGGCAGCCAGGAATAAATATAGGTCAAAATATTCACCTCTTTGCACAATGGATTGATCTGCTTTAATCACGTGATCAATTCTGTCCACTGGTCGCCGTCGATACTGTTCTATAGTAGAAAACACGGAATATAACAAAAAGAAACGAAACGAAATACAATATTAATAGTAGTTTGAACCTTACAATTCATCCTGAATTTAGTAGTGTACCAGCATGATTTTTATATTTTTTGAAAGATAATAAATTGTTCTTTCAAATGGTATATGATAATATACTTGGAATTTCATTTTTCATATTGCATTCCACTGCGACGAGACAGCATCCTATATCAATATGGCCTCGAAGTCTGCTACCCCATTCCTCTTATACTTTACAATTCTCCCTGTAGATATTAATGTGCCAGAAAAATGTTTATATTTTCTAAACGATACTCAATTTCTCTTTTGAATGGTATATCATATTACACTTGGAATTTGATTTTTCTCATAGCATTTCGTTGCCGAAAATGACAGCATCCCGTATAAATAACGTCTCAAAGTTTGCTACCCCACCCCTCTTATACCTTACAATTCACCCTGTAGATATTAATGTGCCAAGAAAATGATTATATTTTCTGAAACATAATACATTCCTCTATTAAATGGTATGTGACAATATACTTGGAATTTGATTTTTCGTACAGAATTTCGCTGATGCAAATGACAGCATCCTATATTAATATAGCCTCAATGTCGGCTACCCCCACCCCTCTTATACCTTACGATTTGCCAAGAAGATATCAATGTGCCAGGAAAATGTTTATTTCTTATGAACGATAATAAATTTCTCTCTTAAATTATATATCATATTATACTTGTAATTTGATTTTTCATATAGCTTTTCGCTGTCGCAAATGACAGCATCCTGTATAAATACTGTCTCCGGGTCTGTTACCCCACCCCTCTTATACCTTACAATTCACCCTGTAGATATTAATGTGCCAGGAAAATGTTTATATTTTCTGAACGATAATAAATTTCTCTTTTAAATGGTATATGATATTATACTTGGAATTTGATTTTTCATATAGCAGTTTGCTGTTGCAGATTACAGCATCCTGTATAAATACTGTCTCCGGGTCTGTTACCCCACCCCTCTTATACCTTACAATTCACCCTGTAGATATTAATGTGCCAGCAAATTGATTATATTTTCGGAAAGATAATAAAGTGTTCTTTGAAATGGTATTAGATAATATACTTGGAATTTGATCTTTCATACAGAATTTCGCTTATGCAAATGACAGCATCCTGTATTAATCTCAATGTCGGTCACCCCACCCCTCTTATACCTTACGATTTGGAAAGAAGATATTAATGTGCCAGAAAAATGTTTATTTTTTATGAACGATAATAAATTTCTCTCTTAAATGGTATATGGCATTATACTTGGAATTTGATTTTTCATATAGCATTTCGTTGCCGCAAATGACAGCATCATGTATATAAATACCGTCTCAAGGTATGCTACCCCACCCCTCTTATACCTTACAATTCATAATGTAGATATTAATGTGCCAGAAAATTGGCTATATTTTCTGAAAGATAATACATTCCTCTATTAAATGGTATGTGACAATATACTTGGAATTTGTTTTTTCGTACAGAATTTCGCTGATGCAAATGACAGCATCCTATATTAATATAGCCTCAATGTCGGCTACCCCCACCCCTCTCATACCTTACGATTTGCCAAGAAGATATCAATGTGCCAGAAAAATGTTTATTTCTTATGAATGATAATAAATTTCTCTCTTAAATTATATATCATATTATACTTGTAATTTGATTTTTCATATAGCTTTTCGCTGTCGCAAATGACAGCATCCTGTATATAAATACTGTCTCCGGGTCTGTAACCCCACCCCTCTTATACCGCATAATTCACCCTGTAGATATTATTGTGCCAGGAAAATGTTTATATTTTCTGAACGATAATAAAGTGTTCTTTGAAATGGTATTAGATAATATACTTGGAATTTGATCTTTCATACAGAATTTCGCTTATGCAAATGACAGCATCCTGTATTAATATAGCCTCAATGTCCGTCACCCCACCCCTCTTATACCTTACGATTTGGAAAGAAGATATTAATGTGCCAGAAAAATGTTTATTTTTTATGAACGATAATAAATTTCTCTCTTAAATGGTATATGGCATTATACTTGGAATTTGATTTTTCATATAGCATTTCGTTGCCGCAAATGACAGCATCCTGTATATAAATACCGTCTCAAGGTATGCTACCCCACCCCTCTTATACCGCATAATTCACCCTGTAGATATTATTGTGCCAGAAAAATGTTTATATTTTCTGAAAGATAATACATTCCTCTATTAAATGGTATGTGACAATATACTTGGAATTTGAGTTTTCGTACAGAATTTCGCTGATGCAAATGACAGCATCCTATATTAATATAGCCTCAATGTCGGCTACCCCCACCCCTCTTATACCTTACGATTTGCCAAGAAGATATCAATGTACCAGAAAAATGTTTATTTCTTATGAATCATAATAAATTTCTCTCTTAAATTATATATCATGTTATACTTGTAATTTGATTTTTCATATAGCTTTTCGCTGTCGCAAATGACAGCATCCTGTATATAAATACTGTCTCCGGGTCTGTAACCCCACCCCTCTTATACCGCATAATTCACCCTGTAGATATTATTGTGCCAGGAAAATGTTTATATTTTCTGAACGATAATAAAGTGTTCTTTGAAATGGTATTAGATAATATACTTGGAATTTGACCTTTCATACAGAATTTCGCTTATGCAAATGACAGCATCCTGTATTAATATAGCCTCAATGTCCGTCACCCTACCCCTCTTATACCTTACGATTTGGAAAGAAGATATTAATGTTGCAGAAAAATGTTTATTTTTTATGAACGATAATAAATTTCTCTCTTAAATGGTATATGGCATTATACTTGGAATTTGATTTTTCATATAGCATTTCGTTGCCGCAAATGACAGCATCCTGTATATAAATACCGTCTCAAGGTATGCTACCCCACCCCTCTTATACCGCATAATTCACCCTGTAGATATTATTGTGCCAGAAAAATGTTTATATTTTCTGAAAGATAATACATTCCTCTATTAAATGGTATGTGACAATATACTTGGAATTTGAGTTTTCGTACAGAATTTCGCTGATGCAAATGACAGCATCCTATATTAATATAGCCTCAATGTCGGCTACCCCCACCCCTCTTATACCTTACGATTTGCCAAGAAGATATCAATGTACCAGAAAAATGTTTATTTCTTATGAATCATAATAAATTTCTCTCTTAAATTATATATCATGTTATACTTGTAATTTGATTTTTCATATAGCTTTTCGCTGTCGCAAATGACAGCATCCTGTATATAAATACTGTCTCCGGGTCTGTAACCCCACCCCTCTTATACCGCATAATTCACCCTGTAGATATTATTGTGCCAGGAAAATGTTTATATTTTCTGAACGATAATAAAGTGTTCTTTGAAATGGTATTAGATAATATACTTGGAATTTGACCTTTCATACAGAATTTCGCTTATGCAAATGACAGCATCCTGTATTAATATAGCCTCAATGTCCGTCACCCTACCCCTCTTATACCTTACGATTTGGAAAGAAGATATTAATGTGCCAGAAAAATGTTTATTTTTTATGAACGATAATAAATTTCTCTCTTAAATGGTATATGGCATTATACTTGGAATTTGATTTTTCATATAGCATTTCGTTGCCGCAAATGACAGCATCCTGTATATAAATACCGTCTCAAGGTATGCTACCCCACCCCTCTTATACCTTACAATTCATAATGTAGATATTAATGTGCCAGAAAAATGGCTATATTTTCTGAAAGACAATACATTCCGCTATTAAATGGTATGTTATAATATACATGGAATTTGATTTTTCATACAGAATAACGCTGATGCAAATGACAGCATCCTATATTAATATAGCCTCAATGTCGGTCACCCCACCCCTCTTATACCTTACGATTTGGAAAGATGATATTAATGTGCCTGAAAAATGTTTATTTTTTATGAACGATAATGAATTTCTCTCTTAAATGGTATATGGCATTATACTTGGAATTTGATATTTCATATAGCTTTTCGCTGTCGCAAATGACAGCATCCTGTATAAATACTGTCTCCGGGTCTGTAACCCCACCCCTCTTATACTGCATAATTCACCCAGTAGATATTAATGTGCCAGAAAAATGTTTATATTTAATGAACGATAATACATTTCTCTTTTAAATGGTATATGATATTATACTTGGAATTTGATTTTTCATATAGCTTTTCGCTGCCGCAAATGACAGCATCCTGTATAAAAACTGTCTCCGGGTCTGTTACCCCACCCCTCTTATACCTTACAATTTACCCTGTAGATATTAATGTGCCAGACAAATGACTATATTTTCTGAAAGATAATACATTCCTCTATTAAATGGTATGTGACAATATACTTGGAATTTGGTTTTTCGTACAGAATTTCGCTAAAGCAAATGACAGCATCCTATATTAATATAGCCTCAATGTCGGTCACCCCACCCCTCTTATACCTTACTATTTGGAAAGAAGATATCAATTAAATGTGCCAGAATTTTTTTTGAACGATAATAAATTCCTCTCTATGGTATATGTCATTATACTTGGAATTTGATTTTTCATATAGCATTTCGCTGTTGCAAATGACAGCATCCTGTATAAATACCGTCCCGGGTCTGTTACCCCACCCTCTTATACCGCATAATTCACCCTGTAGATATTATTGTGCCAGAAAAATGTTTATATTTTATGAAAGATAATAAATTTTTCTTTTAAATGGTATATGATATTGTACTTGGAATTTGATTTTTCATATAGCATTTCGTTGCCGCAAATGACAGCATCCCTTATAAATACCGTCTCAAGGTATGCTACCCCACCCCTCTTATACCTTACAATTCATAATGTAGATATTAATGTGCCAGAAAAATGGCTATATTTTCTGAAAGATAATACATTCCTCTCTATTAAATGGTATGTGACAATATACTTGGAATTTGATTTTTCGTACAGAATTTCGCTGATGCAAATGACAGCATCCTACATTAATATAGCCTCAATGTCGGCTACCCCCACCCCTCTTATACCTTACGATTTGGAAAGAAGATATCAATGTGCCAGAAAAATGTTTATTTCTTATGAACGATAATAAATTTCTCTCTTAAATTATATATCATATTATACTTGTAATTTGATTTTTCATATAGCTTTTCGCTGTCGCAAATGACAGCATCCTGTATATAAATACTGTCTCCGGGTCTGTAACCTCACCCCTCTTATACCGCATAATTCACCCTGTAGATATTATTGTGCCAGGAAAATGTTTATATTTTCTGAACGATAATAAATGTTTCTTTTAAATGGTATATGATATTGTACTTGGAATTTTATTTTTCATATAGCATTTCGTTGCCGCAAATGACAGCATACCGTCTCAAGGTATGCTACCCCACCCCACTTATACCTTACAATTCACAATGTAGATATTAATGTGCCAGGAAAAAGACTATATTTTCTGAAAGATAATACATTCCGCAATTAAATGGTATGTTATAATATACATGGAATTTGATTTTTCATACAGAATAACGCTGATGCAAATGACAGCATCCTATATTAATATTATGAGGTATAAGAGGGGTGGGGTAACAGACCCGGAGACGGTATTTATACAGGATGCTGTCATTTGCGACAGCGAAAAGCTATATGAAAAATCAAATTACAAGTATAATATGATATATAATTTAAGAGAGAAATTTATTATCGTTCATAAGAAATAAACATTTTTCTGGCACATTGATATCTTCTTTCCAAATCGTAAGGTATAAGAGGGGTGGGGGTAGCCGACATTGAGGCTATATTAATATAGGATGCTGTCATTTGCATCAGCGAAATTCTGTATGAAAAATCAAATTCCAAGTATATTATTACTTACCATTTAAAAGAATACTTTATCATCTTTCAAAAAATATAAACATTTTCCTGGCACATTTATATCTTCTTTCCAAATCGTAAGGTATAAGAGGGGTGGGGGTAGCCGACATTGAGGCTGTATTAATATAGGCTGCTGTCATTTGCATCAGCGAAATTCTGTACGAAAAATCAAATTCCAAGTATATTGTCACATATCATTTAATAGCGGAATGCATAATTCACCCAGTAGATATTAATGTGCCAGAAAAATGTTTATATTTAATGAACGATAATACATTTCTCTTTTAAATGGTATATGATATTATACTTGGAATTTGATTTTTCATATAGCTTTTCGCTGCCGCAAATGACAGCATCCTGTATAAAAACTGTCTCCGGGTCTGTTACCCCACCCCTCTTATACCTTACAATTTACCCTGTAGATATTAATGTGCCAGACAAATGACTATATTTTCTGAAAGATAATACATTCCTCTATTAAATGGTATGTGACAATATACTTGGAATTTGGTTTTTCGTACAGAATTTCGCTAAAGCAAATGACAGCATCCTATATTAATATAGCCTCAATGTCGGTCACCCCACCCCTCTTATACCTTACTATTTGGAAAGAAGATATCAATTAAATGTGCCAGAATTTTTTTTGAACGATAATAAATTCCTCTCTATGGTATATGTCATTATACTTGGAATTTGATTTTTCATATAGCATTTCGCTGTTGCAAATGACAGCATCCTGTATAAATACCGTCCCGGGTCTGTTACCCCACCCTCTTATACCGCATAATTCACCCTGTAGATATTATTGTGCCAGAAAAATGTTTATATTTTATGAAAGATAATAAATTTTTCTTTTAAATGGTATATGATATTGTACTTGGAATTTGATTTTTCATATAGCATTTCGTTGCCGCAAATGACAGCATCCCTTATAAATACCGTCTCAAGGTATGCTACCCCACCCCTCTTATACCTTACAATTCATAATGTAGATATTAATGTGCCAGAAAAATGGCTATATTTTCTGAAAGATAATACATTCCTCTCTATTAAATGGTATGTGACAATATACTTGGAATTTGATTTTTCGTACAGAATTTCGCTGATGCAAATGACAGCATCCTACATTAATATAGCCTCAATGTCGGCTACCCCCACCCCTCTTATACCTTACGATTTGGAAAGAAGATATCAATGTGCCAGAAAAATGTTTATTTCTTATGAACGATAATAAATTTCTCTCTTAAATTATATATCATATTATACTTGTAATTTGATTTTTCATATAGCTTTTCGCTGTCGCAAATGACAGCATCCTGTATATAAATACTGTCTCCGGGTCTGTAACCTCACCCTTCTTATACCGCATAATTCACCCTGTAGATATTATTGTGCCAGGAAAATGTTTATATTTTCTGAACGATAATAAATGTTTCTTTTAAATGGTATATGATATTGTACTTGGAATTTTATTTTTCATATAGCATTTCGTTGCCGCAAATGACAGCATACCGTCTCAAGGTATGCTACCCCACCCCACTTATACCTTACAATTCACAATGTAGATATTAATGTGCCAGGAAAAAGACTATATTTTCTGAAAGATAATACATTCCGCAATTAAATGGTATGTTATAATATACATGGAATTTGATTTTTCATACAGAATAACGCTGATGCAAATGACAGCATCCTATATTAATATTATGAGGTATAAGAGGGGTGGGGTAACAGACCCGGAGACGGTATTTATACAGGATGCTGTCATTTGCGACAGCGAAAAGCTATATGAAAAATCAAATTACAAGTATAATATGATATATAATTTAAGAGAGAAATTTATTATCGTTCATAAGAAATAAACATTTTTCTGGCACATTGATATCTTCTTTCCAAATCGTAAGGTATAAGAGGGGTGGGGGTAGCCGACATTGAGGCTATATTAATATAGGATGCTGTCATTTGCATCAGCGAAATTCTGTATGAAAAATCAAATTCCAAGTATATTATTACTTACCATTTAAAAGAATACTTTATCATCTTTCAAAAAATATAAACATTTTCCTGGCACATTTATATCTTCTTTCCAAATCGTAAGGTATAAGAGGGGTGGGGGTAGCCGACATTGAGGCTGTATTAATATAGGCTGCTGTCATTTGCATCAGCGAAATTCTGTACGAAAAATCAAATTCCAAGTATATTGTCACATATCATTTAATAGCGGAATGCATAATTCACCCAGTAGATATTAATGTGCCAGAAAAATGTTTATATTTAATGAACGATAATACATTTCTCTTTTAAATGGTATATGATATTATACTTGGAATTTGATTTTTCATATAGCTTTTCGCTGCCGCAAATGACAGCATCCTGTATAAAAACTGTCTCCGGGTCTGTTACCCCACCCCTCTTATACCTTACAATTTACCCTGTAGATATTAATGTGCCAGACAAATGACTATATTTTCTGAAAGATAATACATTCCTCTATTAAATGGTATGTGACAATATACTTGGAATTTGGTTTTTCGTACAGAATTTCGCTAAAGCAAATGACAGCATCCTATATTAATATAGCCTCAATGTCGGTCACCCCACCCCTCTTATACCTTACTATTTGGAAAGAAGATATCAATTAAATGTGCCAGAATTTTTTTTGAACGATAATAAATTCCTCTCTATGGTATATGTCATTATACTTGGAATTTGATTTTTCATATAGCATTTCGCTGTTGCAAATGACAGCATCCTGTATAAATACCGTCCCGGGTCTGTTACCCCACCCTCTTATACCGCATAATTCACCCTGTAGATATTATTGTGCCAGAAAAATGTTTATATTTTATGAAAGATAATAAATTTTTCTTTTAAATGGTATATGATATTGTACTTGGAATTTGATTTTTCATATAGCATTTCGTTGCCGCAAATGACAGCATCCCTTATAAATACCGTCTCAAGGTATGCTACCCCACCCCTCTTATACCTTACAATTCATAATGTAGATATTAATGTGCCAGAAAAATGGCTATATTTTCTGAAAGATAATACATTCCTCTCTATTAAATGGTATGTGACAATATACTTGGAATTTGATTTTCGTACAGAATTTCGCTGATGCAAATGACAGCATCCTACATTAATATAGCCTCAATGTCGGCTACCCCCACCCCTCTTATACCTTACGATTTGGAAAGAAGATATCAATGTGCCAGAAAAATGTTTATTTCTTATGAACGATAATAAATTTCTCTCTTAAATTATATATCATATTATACTTGTAATTTGATTTTTCATATAGCTTTTCGCTGTCGCAAATGACAGCATCCTGTATATAAATACTGTCTCCGGGTCTGTAACCTCACCCCTCTTATACCGCATAATTCACCCTGTAGATATTATTGTGCCAGGAAAATGTTTATATTTTCTGAACGATAATAAATGTTTCTTTTAAATGGTATATGATATTGTACTTGGAATTTTATTTTTCATATAGCATTTCGTTGCCGCAAATGACAGCATACCGTCTCAAGGTATGCTACCCCACCCCACTTATACCTTACAATTCACAATGTAGATATTAATGTGCCAGGAAAAAGACTATATTTTCTGAAAGATAATACATTCCGCAATTAAATGGTATGTTATAATATACATGGAATTTGATTTTTCATACAGAATAACGCTGATGCAAATGACAGCATCCTATATTAATATTATGAGGTATAAGAGGGGTGGGGTAACAGACCCGGAGACGGTATTTATACAGGATGCTGTCATTTGCGGCAACGAAATGTTATATGAAAATTCAAATTCCAAGTATAATATCATATACCATTTAAAAGAACACCTTATTATATTTCAATAAATATAATCAATTTCCTGGCACATTAATATCTTCTTGGCAAATAACAAGATATAAGGGGGGGGGGGGTAGACGACATTGAGGCTAGGCTGCTTTCATTTGCATCAGCGAAATTCTGTATGAAAAATCAAATTCCAAGTATATTATCAGTTACCATTTAAAAGAATACTTTATCATTTTTCAAAAAATATAAACATTTTCCTGGCACAGTGATATCTTCTTTCAAAATCGTAAGGTATAAGAGGGGTGGGGGTAGCCGACATTGAGGCTGTATTAATATAGGCTGCTGTCATTTGCATCAGCGAAATTCTGTACGAAAAATCAAATTCCAAGTATATTGTCACATATCATTTAATAGCGGAATGTATTATCTTTGAGAAAATATAGTCATTTTTCTGGCACATTAATATCTACATGGTGAATTGTAAGGTATAAGAGGGGTGGGGTAACAGACCCGGAGACAGTATTTATACAGGATGTTGTCACTTGCAACAGCGAAAAGCAATATGAAAAATCAAATTCCAAATATAATGCCATATACCATTTGAGAGAGAAATTTATTATCGTTCATAAAAAATAAACATTTTTCTGGCACATTGATATCTTCTTTCCAAATCGTAAGGTATAAGAGGGGTGGGGGTAGCCGACATTGAGGCTATATTAATATAGGCTGCTTTCATTTGCACCAGCGAAATTCTGTATGAAAAATCAAATTCCAAGTATATTATTACTTACCATTTAAAAGAATACTTTATCATCTTTCAAAAAATATAAACATTTTCCTGGCACATTTATATCTTCTTTCCAAATCGTAAGGTATAAGAGGGGTGGGGGTAGCCGACATTGAGGCTATATTAATATAGGATGCTGTCATTTGCATCAGCGAAATTCTGTACGAAAAATCAAATTCCAAGTATATTGTCACACATCATTTTATAGAGGAATGTATTATCTTTCAGAAAATATGGTCATTTTTCTGGCACATTAATATCTACAGGGTGAATTGTAAGGTATAAGAGGGGTGGGGTAACAGACCCAGAGACAGTATTTATACAGGATGCTGTCATTTGCGACAGCGAAAAGCTATATGAAAAATAAAATTCAAAGTATAATATCATATACCATTTAAAAGGAAAATGTATTATCGTTCATAAAATATAAACATTTTTCTGGCACATTAATATCTACAGGGTGAATTATGCGGTATAAGAGGGGTGGGGTAGCATACCTTGAGACGGTATTTATACGGGATGCTGTCATTTGCGGCAACAAAATGTTATATGAAAAATCAAATTCCAAGTATAAAATCATATACCATTTAAAAGAAAAATTTATTATCTTTCATAAAATATAAACATTTTCCTGGCACAATAATATCTACAGGGTGAATTATGCGGTATAAGAGGGGTGGGGTAACAGACCCGGAGACGGTATTTATACAGGATGCTGTCATTTGCGGCAACGAAACGTTATATGAAAAATCAAATTCCAAGTATAATATCATATACCATTTAAAAGAACACCTTATTATCTTTCAATAAATATAATCAATTTCCTGGCACATTAATATCTTCTTGGCAAATAACAAGATATAAGGGGGGGGGGGTAGCCGACATTGAGGCTAGGCTGCTTTCATTTGCATCAGCAAAATTCTGTATGAAAAATCAATTTCCAAGTAAATTATCACTTACCATTTAAAAGAATATTTTATCATCTTTCAAAAAATATAAACATTTTCCTGGTACATTGATATCTTCTTTCCAAATCGTAAGGTATAATAGGGTGGGGGTAGCCGACATTGAGGCTATATTAATATAGGCTGCTGTCATTTGCATCAGCGAAATTCTGTACGAAAAATCAAATTCCAAGTATATTGTCACATACCATTTAATAGAGGAATGTATTATGTTTCAGAAAATATAATCATTTTCCTGGCACATTAATATCTACAGGGTGAATTGTAAGGTATAAGAGGGGTGGGGTAGCAAACTTTGAGGCGATATTTATACGGGATTTTGTCATTTGCGGCAACGAAATGCTATATGAAAAATCAAATTCCAAGTGTAATATGATATACCATTTAAAAGAGAAATTGATTATCGTTCATAAAATATAAACATTTTTCTGGCACATTAATATCTACGGGGTGAATTGTAAAGTATAAGAGGAGTGGGGTAGCAGACTTTGAGGCCATATTGATATAGGATGCTGTCTTGTCGCAGTGGAATGCAATATGAATAATCAAATTCCAAGTATATTATTATATACCATTTGAAAGAACAATTTATTATCTTTCAAAAAATTTAAACATTAACCTGGTACTACTAAATTCAGGGTGAATTGTAAGGTCAAACTACTATTAATATTGTATTTCGTTTCGTTTCTTTTTGTTATATTCCGTGTTTTCTACTATAAAACAGTATCGACGGCGACCAGTGGACAGAATTGATCACGTGATTAAAGCAGATCAATCCATTGTGCAAAGAGGTGAATATTTTGAACGATATTTATTCCTGGCTGCCAACTATAACTTACTTCTAGCAGCCAGTGGCTGATGGCTGCCAGTTATAGCTTGGGATTTACACATGTACATGTACATGTAAAATATTACTCTAGATCAGTAGGCCTATACCATAGAGTTATATATATACCATAGAGTTATATATAGAAACTAGAGTCCGCACTGATCACGTGACAGCGTGCCGACATGGAGCCACAGAACTGTATACGATCTATGATGGAGCCTTGTCCGCCATGTTAGTTCCGGGGAGTATGAACGTAAATACCCGGATGTTCACTATGTTATTGCGATAATCAATCGGTGTCGAACTGTTTTAAAACGTGCACAAATATTACATTTTTAAATTTTCTCACCCAAATTCTTATTGTTTAAAAAAAAATAATAATAAAGATCCATGGACCGACTTATCTCCGGGCCCCTCTTTCCACGTAAAGGTTATAGAATAATTTATTTTGACATGTCAGCGATCTCGACAACAGGAACAGTGTCTCTGCGTCTACTTGTACTTACTTTACCTTTTTTACTAATAATAATACTCTATGACATAGGGGGGTTGGGATGGCCTAGTGGTCTAGAGTGCCGCGCTTCGACCTCTAGCTGGCCGGTCACCTCTGGCTTGCGGCTGTGGTTTCGAGCCCTGGTGTGAGCGTATGTGGCATGGAGATAGGGGCGCCTTCTCAACCTCGTGGGTTTCCTCCGGGCACTCCGGTTTCCTCCCACTGCTAAAGACCCCTACGCGCAAGCGAATTATTGAATTAAAATGAGACCATATGTTAGTCCCAAAATGACCTAGTTTGTGTCGAGTGGACGTTAAACCCCATTTCTCTCTCTCTCTCTATGACATAGGCCTCAAAAAGTTAAGCAAACTTTATGACAGTAAGGTAAGATTTCAATTGATAAATTTACTATAGAATACACATTCGGGACATAATTTAAAGTATCAAATATTAAACTGGAAATTAAATTGAAAGTGAAAGTAGAGTAGGCCTACGGGATCGCTGACACTGACATGTCACTTTTCATTACATAATTTTCTA
Organism: Patella ulyssiponensis; assembly: GCA_963678685.1. Taxonomy (NCBI): domain Eukaryota; kingdom Metazoa; phylum Mollusca; class Gastropoda; family Patellidae; genus Patella; species Patella ulyssiponensis. The sequence continues at coordinate 41,660,795 of OY783228.1, read as the reverse complement.
AAACAAATTAACAAATAAATAATTAAAAATAAAACATTTTCTGCAGGCTGTTTTTAGTTTCTCTTCCCTTTTCAGTTCCATATATTTCTAAAAATAATTAACAAATATTGAAATAAATCAATACCGGGCGGTCATACGTAGGCTATTAATTTTTCTTCACTTTGCATTCCCAAATTTCCTGAAATAAAATAATTAACAAATAAATAAAAATACCAGTACATATTTACTATAGAATACACATTCGGGGCATATTTTAAAGTATCAAATATTATACTGGAAATTAAATTGAAAGTGAAAGTAGAGTACGGGATCGCTGACAATGACATGTCACTTTTCATTCCATAATTTTCTAAAACAAATTAACAAATAAATAATTAAAAATAAAACATTTTCCGCAGGCTGTTTTTAGTTTCTCTTCCCTTTTCAGTTCCATATATTTCTAAAAATAATTAACAAATATTGAAATAAATCAATACCGGGCGGTAAATAGAAATAGGCCTACAACATCATACGTAGGCTATTAATTTTTCTTCACTAATTTGCATTCCCAAATTTCCTGAAATAAAATAATTAACAAATAAATAAAAATACCAGTACATATTTACTATAGAATACACATTCGGGACATATTTTAAAGTATCAAATATTATACTGGAAATTAAATTGAAAGTGAAAGTAGAGTACGGGATCGCTGACAATGACATGTCACTTTTCATTCCATAATTTTCTAAAACAAATTAACAAATAAATAAATAAATGAAAATACAACATTTTCTGCAGGCTGTTTTTAGTTTCTCTTCCCTTTTCAGTTCCATATATTTCTAAAAATAATTAACAAATAAATAAATACCGGGCGGTAAATAGAAATACAACATTTTACGTAGACTATAAGTAATTTTTCTTCACTTTCCATTCCCAAATTTCCTGAAATAAAATAATTAACAAATAAATAAAAATACCAGTACATATAATTCTGCGGGCTATTGTTTTCTGTTAACTTTTAGTGCTTAAATTAAAAAAAAAAAAAACGTTCATTTCTCTACACTCTTTATTAATTAGTTCCATAAATTTTTAAAACAAATTTACTGTATAAGAATACATATTGTGGACATTGCATTAATTCAAAAGATCAATATTTTAATAAAAATTAAAAGAAAAAGCGGAGGTATAGTAGCGTATAGATAGAGAGACACTGCGGTCGAGATCGCTGATATGTCAAAATAAATTATTCTATAACCTTTACGTGAAAAGAGGGGCCCGGAGATAAGTCGGTCCATGGATCTTTATTATTATTTTTATCAAACAATAAATATTTGGGTGAGAAAATTTAAAAATGTAATATTTGTGCACGATTTAAAACAGTTTGACACGGATTGATTGATGCGATAACATAGTGAACATCCGGGTATTTACGTGTATACTCCCCGGAACTAACATGGCGGCCGTCGCTTCATTCCGGCAACCATAGATCGTATATAGTTCTATGCGGCAACGTTGTAGTCATGGGAGTCACGTGATCAGTGCGGACTCTAGTTTCTATATATAACTCTATGGCCTATACTGAGTACTTATAGATCAGATGGTTGTCGGTGTGCAATTATTCAACCTTGACCTTCAGTTTTCGACACTGTCCAGGGCAGAGCCTTATATAAGGCTCTGGTCCAGGGTAATGAGTGATTTTTACCAGTGCCCACCAGAAGGGTTATTGATGCCTCAATACTATCATGGACCTTATAATACAAGGTCCATGATACTATCAGTACTGTGGCGCAGAGTTTTTACATCATTTTTAAAACGAAGATCGATTATTGGGTGGTAACGCATGCGCATAAAATGTCTGTATAGATCGTGGTCAATTTTATGTGAAACCGCCTGGACAAAAGAGGCTGATATTCTATTTACATTTTACAATCGTATTCAGAATTTTGCTGTCTCATTTAAGATTGAAGTACCGGTATACTACACATAGCAGTTTTAATTCTCTAGATTTTTTAAAATGTCAAATCAGGTACCAAGTCATTTTCCTGTAGGAGATGTAGTACTTTTAGATGGTGGAGATGGTAACACGGCTTTGGTTCATCTTCATGGTATTGAATTTTTAAAGTTATAATAATAATATATTACTTATAATAATAATATTATTTTAAACCTTATTTCATTTCATTCCATGCTACGGCCTACTCTTATATCGAATTCCAACTGCCAAGGGATCTTTTACGTGCATGCCAATGTGTACAAAAAGGGACCTCAGTTTTTTGGACGATCTGAACGACTAGACAGCTCTCCTTGTCAGGCCCTCCAACTTGCATCAATGACAAGGGGGAGACCATGCTGGAAAATCTGAATGTACTTTCTCGGCCAATTCAGGGATTGAACTCCAGACTAGCGAGCCAGCGTCTTACCCACTTAGCCAAGTGGTAGGCCTACTGACTCAATACTCCATAGATGAAATGTACTGTAGTGTGAATAGGCCTATGATACAAAGTGTATTAATTGTTAGCTAACTCAAATTTATTGTGATGAAAAGGATATGGCTATAGCGACTGTTTTGATAGTTGATGGCATTTAAAAATATAAGACAAATTCTAATTAGAATCTAAAATTAAAGTGCTCAATAATTTTTCTCGCTCATTTCACAAAACATTCAATATCCTTTTTAGGCCATAAATGTTATATTTTGCTGTTTAACAGGATTTACCATAGAGATGGATAATCAAGACTTTGTTTATTATCGTAGCAATGACAAACAAGGTTACATTGTTGTTGTATCGCCAATATCTCGGCTTTCAACATATTCTCTTTTCATTGTCAATTTGACTGTTATTTTCAACATAATCTCTTTTCATTATCAATTATTTTTTACTATTATAAAGAGAACTGTCAGCGCTTTATTAAATCTTACCTTATGACCCTTTTACAAGGGAATTAAGGAAAGGAAAGGAATGGGTCCGGCGTAAATAAGTACCCTACACATTTCTTCTGTAGATGGTAATTTGGCAATAGAAATGATTATTATGCATTTGGTCATTCTGGCATCTAGGGATTCAGACTTCTAAATAGCTTGCAAAATCTTTTTTAGGGGAGGTCTATATATTTGCAACTTTTTTTGAAGCTGTCTCAATTAATATCGATGAATTTGAAGTAAATTGCTTTATTAATGGTTGGTGCATTATGTAAGATTAAGATAAAGAGCATGACAGTTGTTGATATATAATAGTTCAAAAATAGATTGTGAATAGTGAATGCTGAAAATAAGTTTTGATTATCCATTTTTAAAATTAAAACCATCCGAAATTCTAGAGAGTTGATTATTATGGACCTTGTATGTAAAAAATTGTTGAATTAATCATTTATGTTACATTATGAGGCCGAACGAAGAATCTGCATCAGACAGATTTAGCTCTTACATAATGTATAATCTTTAAGTAGTTTAAGTGGATATAGTGAACACTGGCTATAAGTGCATACCACATTTATATGGTCATTTTATGTGCTCTTTTATGTTAATTAATCACAAAAACATGTTAACAGAGTGGGTGAAAAAGAACCTGAGATCTTGTGTACTGTTAGCCCAACCGTTGACAGTAGGAATTCATAAAAAGAGTAGACAGTAAAATCTCACTCATAGCACACTGCTTGGCATACGCCATCTTCATTGACCTCTTGGTGCAAAACAGTATTTACAAAAAAAATTTACATGTCATTTCATTTTTATAGTTCTTTTAATTTTTGACTTGTGGGATTTGTAGACCAATATTTTAGGGTGAACAAAGGCAATTGGGTTTCAAACCCGTTTTTATTTGACAAACATATTTTTATCTATGGAATATATATTTACAGGTGCTACATTGTTATCATGGAAAGTTAATGGAGAAGAAATACTCTTTGTTAGGTAAGTACTTATGTATCAATTTGTCACTAGTGATGGCAGAACAGTTCAGTAACAGAATATTCAATTGCTTGTCTTCTGCAAGGACTGATAGGTTGGAACCAGGGGGTCAGATCCCCCACAAAATTCAGTTGTCTCTTTTTATCTACAAGTGTTTGAAATAAGCAAATAACGTTCAAAACATCTTTATTGACAACTGTCCTTGAGATATACATTTTAAGTCAATTATACATGTCTCTTTTTAGTGAGAAGTCTGTTTTTGATGGGAAGAAGGCTATTAGAGGAGGAATTCCTATAGTTTTTCGTAAGTTTTTACAATCTTTTAGAGGTTAGACATATAGAGTAGAGTATGTTAAATAAAAAATTTGGAATGTATTTGAGGAGGTTGAAATTGGCATTAGTTGAGATGGTGCCTGTTCTGCATCCACTTTAAAAAAACAACAGGCCGCTTGATTTATCTTGGTTGTTACCTAAAGTTGTTAAGTTTGTGGTTGGAGGACTTCATATAATAGAATAATTGCAGATAATGAGATATAATAAGTTTATTCATTTACTGATAATTTAAAAGATGGTTTACTGGACTAATTCATTACAATAATATTATGTATTGGAGTATATTTATTTATTTATTAAGATATTTGGGTAATCGTCTAGTAGATATATTATCTCATTTTTATTTTCATCACTTCAAAATTAATTACATATTAAATTTCTTTGATAATGATTATGTTTTAAGTCTAAAAAGTCTTTTGTGGTTTTTATGTTTAAAGGCATCCATTTCTACCTAATTATCTTTTCTGGCTCCACATGCAGGGTGTGGATCCATCTATTGAGAAATAGTCAATAGCAAAAAAATAAACTTTTCAGATGTTTCTTGTACATTATGAAAAATCTCAAATTAACAATGGGGAGCCATTCATTTCCTAAATCAACACCTTATTACCTCTGCATTACCTATAGCATTGCTTTGTGTGTATTTTAGCTAATTTTGGACCATGGAAATTAGGACCACAACATGGATTTGGCAGAATTAAGAGATGGAGTTTAGCGATTCCACCAACCAAGGTAGAGGAAAATGATACATGATTTTGTATTTATAAACAAATAAAAAGTTATGAAATACTCTATTGTAGCATTAACACACAAATCACAGACACCATGTGTATATATACACATATAAGCTTACATACTAGCTAATAGCTGTATACAGACAGTATTTTGATAATACAGTAAATGAATGGTTTACAATAAAATTAATCATTGATGTTTGGGTTTGTTTCAGGATAAACATGGTACTGTTATAGCAGCCATTTCTTTAGAAGATGATGAAGAAACCAGAAGAATGTGGAACTACAAGTAAAATGTTTTTCTCCAATTGTTTTCTTTATGTGATCATTCACAATCAATGATTTTGAATTGGTTTAGGAACATTTCAAACATCTCCAGTGAACAAACATCTAACATAACATTTGAAATATGAAATTAAATCCAGAGAATTTGCAACTCACCTTTTTATACGCCCACATTTTCATGTGGACGTATTATGTCGTCGCCCCTGTCCGTCCGGACGTCCGTCCGTCCGGACGTCCGTCCGTCCACAATTTGTTTGTGGACTCTCTACAGGTCACAATTCTTATCTGATTTTGACGAAACTTGAAATATAGGTTTATCCCCATAAGATCTCGGTTCCTTTCGATATTGGCATGTATCGGATCGGAACTTCATGGATTATGGCCCCTGATTGTACGAAATATCATGTTTTTAGCTTGTGGACCCTATAGAGGTCACAATTTTGAACCGATTGTGATGAAACTTGACATGCATGTTTATAACCCCAAAATCTTGGTTCCTTTCGATATTTGCGGCCATCGGATCGTAACTTCCTGAATTATGGCCCCTGATTGTCCGAAAAATCGCCCTTTTTAGCTTGTGGTCCCTCTGGAGGTCAAAATTATTATCCGATTTAAAAAACCGTTCGATTATATCACCGTTACATGGTAATGAAGGTTGAGTTCAAATTTCGTGAAAATCGGACCAAAATTGACAAACAAAATGGCCGCCGTTTGTACGTAAATAGTGTGAAAATATGTTATATCAAGGTTGTGGACCCTATAGAGGTCACAATTTTGAACCGATTTTGATGAAACTTGACATGTATGTTTATAACCCAAAGATCATGGTTTCTTTCGATATTTGGACCCATCGGATCGTAACTTCCTGAATTATGGCCCCTGATTGTCCGAAAAATCGCCCTTTTTAGCTTGTGGTCCCTCTGGAGGTCAAAATTATTATCCGATTTAAAAAACGTTTGATTATATCACCGTTACATGGTAATGAAGGCTCTATTTGAATTTCGTGAAAATCAAACCAAAATTGACGGACAAAATGGCCGCCGTTTGTACGCGAATAGTGTGAAAATGTGTTATATCAAGGTTGTGGACCCTCTAGAGGTCAAAATTTTGAACCGATTTTGATGAAACTTGACATGCATGTTTATAACCCGAAGATCTTGGTTCCTTTCGATATTTGCGCTCATTGATTCGTAACTTCCTGAATTATGGCCCCTGATTGTACGAAAAATCACCCTTTTTAGCTTGTGGTCCCACTGGAGGTCAAAATTATTATCCGATTTAAAAAAAATCTTTGATTATATCACCGTTACATGGTAATGAAGATTGAGGTAAAATTTTGTGAAAATCGGACCAAAATTGACGGACAAAATGGCCGCCGTTTGTACGCGATTAGTGTGAAAATACGTTATATTAAGGTTGTGGACCCTATAGAGGTCACAATTTTGAACCGATTTTGATGAAACTTGACATGCATGTTTATAACCCAAAGATCTTGGTTCCTTTCGATATTTGTGCATATCGGATTGTAACTTCCTGAATTATGGCCCCTGATTGTACGAAAAATGACCTTTTTTTTAACTTTTGGCCCCTGGGGTCAGAATTATTATCCCATTTAAAAAAACGTTTGATTATATCACCGTTACATCGTAATGAAGGTTGAGGTCGAATTTCGTGAAAGTCGGACCAAAATTGACAGCTGTTCTTGTCAGGCCATCCATCCTTCATCACTAACAAGGGGAAACCACGCCAGAAAATCTAGATGAACTTTGTCACCCATTGCAGGGATCAAACACCTAACCTCAAGGCTACCGAGCCAGCATCTTACCCACTTAGCAACATGATCCCAAGTCGAATTTGAAGCCTACTGAAATGAACCTTCATAACCCAAAGATCTTAATTCATTTCGATATTTGCACATAGGAAAAATCACTTTCGGTATTGCTTGTTCTCTATCCATCTCTCGAAAATGTGGGCGTATCCTGCCTGGCAGTGCCAGCCTATCTTTTATAATTTTAAAACACTGACATTTTTTAAAATAAAATGACCTCTTATGTTTATTTATTTTATAAAAGATTTAGGTTGGTTTATACATTAGAATTACAAGCAACATCCTTCACTATGAATTTGAGCATACATAATACAGGTAACATAATACATTATTATCATTCTGATTTTCATAATCTACATTATCTGAGATGCTTTGATTATACTCTGTTTCTCACTGTAACAACATACATTAAGTCATTTCAAGGATTTGGTTGAGTAAGTTTGGTTAGTATCATCTTTCCCTTGGCTTTTCATCGTTAAAGCTGCAATTTCATATTTTTAAGTTATATTTTTAAAACATATTAAAATAAAGCCTTAAAATAGATGGTATCTATAAACAGTCCTACCCTGTTAAAGAATAATCCTATTAATCCTATAATTCACCATTGCCACAAATTGGCAAAAATATCATTTTCAACTTTAAATTCAAACGTTTGAAGATAGCTATTGCATGGCGGGGGGGGGGGGACAAGGGAGGTAATTGTGTTATTATTTCTGATGTGAAGGATTTGTAAGTGTAAAAATAATGCCTATGATTGTATAATAGTGAGTTGACAACCTATTAAGCAAAAGACATAGAAATTAATATGTTTTGACTTTCTTGGAAAATATGAAATTCCCGCTTTAAGTTATTCACCCTAAATGGACTGTACATTGGGCTGTCTAATTGTTTAACATGTGAAACCATAAGGTCTGTCATATTAAGTCAGGTAGCGTGATGTCGATTTACCGCTTGTATGCGACCAGCAGTAGGGTCGTCTATCTATTGTCCAACCTCTAGTGTATTCTCCAGGTCCTCTGGTTTACTCCCACTGCTAAAGACTCCTAGTGCATGTAATTTATTGAAATGAAATTGAACCATGTGTTAGTCTCTAAAATGACCTAGTTTTTGTTGAATGGATTTTAAACCCCATTTCTCTTTCTCTCTCACTTGTTGTCTCAATTCTACTTTAATGTATTTACCCATGCATGCCCATAAATCCAGCGAAGGGCTTGGTAGTCTAGGTCATCAAGTCATCTGTTTTTTTTAGAAAAAAATCAACCCTCATTACAAATCTACTCATAAATTTTTAAAAATTACAATTTTATTTTAATTTTACAGATACTAAAGCCTTTGATTTCACGACACTTCTGCACAGTTACATACGAACACCTGATATCCTTAATACTTCTGTTACTGGACTATCTGGCTTAGCATATATTGATAAGGTAAATACATTGATTAAAATTTGTGCTTAAGGTTTCTAAATATATCATGTGTTATATGAGTTGTGATGGGTGTCAGACAGAAAGCATGGTACACTCACCACTAGGTGTATCTGAGAGAGTTGTCTTACCAGGTTCACGTTACTGAGAGTTCTGTATTTATTTATAATGAGGTTTATTTTGGTGTTGATATCGTTTTGTAGGACTTTACCCCTGTGTTGTTTTTTTGTCTGGCAGTTAGTCCAAGATGACATGTCTTTACCAATCATACACCATGCGTTGCTGGTTTCTGTTCATTTTATTGGAACATGTTAGAGTCTTGGATATGATTTTTCAGCAATGTTTTTTTATATTTTTGAGTTGGTGGACCTGAACGATGATCAGATAAATTTGCTTTGTTTTTAACAACAGGATTTAGGCACCACCAAGAACAACTGCAAAAATCATACTTGGGAACTTGATATCTTTCTATTTTAGCTAAAGAAAAATAAAAAATCAACTGAATTACGAGAAAAGGTTTTCATGGACGAGAACTATGATAGGTAATTATAACAATAAAATATTTTAGAGGTTCTACACTTATATGAGAACATATTTCCCGGTCAGTCAACAACAACAAAAATTGTATGTTGGGGGGGGGGGGCAAGAAACTTTTTTTTATAGATTGAAATGAAAAGTTAGATAACCCTTTTTCAAATCAGTAATTTACCGTACAAAAAAAGTTCATTACAAGAAAAAATTTACAAGTTGTTTGTTTATGTCCCCCCTAATCAGTGATGCAGGACGGGTAGCCTGACAAGGACAGCTGTCTAGTCATTTGGATGGTACAAAAAACAAGGTCCTGTGTACATATTGGCTTACACATAAATGATCCCTTGACAGATGGAATTCGATACAAGAGTTGGCCGGTAGTGTCACTATCCTGTTTTCATTAGCCCAGTTCGGAGCAGATCAGTAGGACATTAAACACCATTTCATTTCTGTTTGTTTATGCTCATTAAAAACAGATCCAGTTCTGTTTTTGTTCCATAGTACCAATTTTAATTTATTTAATAGTATGGCATACAATGTACATGCTACATGTATGTAAAAGTGTTTAAATAAACTGTTATGTTTGATGTGGGGGATTAGCTAATGAACTGGTCTGTTATGGTGGCTGAGTTATAAGCGAGATATGCTTGGAAATATGGCAGACATACATAAACCAGTAGAGAACAAAACAATAACAAAAGTTAAATATAAATACAGGTAATCATTCTGTCATGTTTAGATTTGTATCTTAATCTGAATGATAGTATGTTGTTACATTTCCTGAAAAAATTGGACATCACAGCCAGAATCATCGAAAGTTATTTAGAGAGTATGGATTGGATCTGTAATATTTCTTTATCAATTGTATGAGTTTTAAAGATATTGACTTTTCTTTTAGGATTTACCTTGAAAGTCCTAAAAACTTGATAGTTAGCCATGTTGGATGTGGTAAACATAATCTGTCTATCAAGACATTTAATTTACCTGATATAGGTTAGTATGGAAGTTTTCACTGACGAGTTATAGAGATTGATACATTAATAAATTACAATATCATATTCAAAATTACAGCAAATCAAAGAACTGGCCTATTTATATCTAACAGCAAAGTAGGTCTGACCACCTCTGTCCGGGCCATATTTCCCTCATGATCTAAACAGGTCAAGTAGACAAATCAGAGGAAATAACAATTGGCAAAGATATCTAAAAAGCTAATTCCTAAATGTCAGTGATTTTATTGAGTTCATTTCAAGTTAAAGATTAGACGGATTTGTCACTGAACCTTCAATACAAAATACAAAGAACTTGTAGCCATTGTGTATGTGATATGGATTAGAAATCGTTTTATTTTAATACGCCTGGAGTCATCACCCTTGTCCATCGGTCTTATTTTTTTCATGTTAATTTTTAGTGTCATTAAAACATATCATTATTTATTTTTTCACATTTAGTCATATGGAATCCATGGGAGGAAAAGGCAAAGGAAATGTCTGATTTTGGCGATGAAGAATATAAATATATGATTTGCGTTGAAGGTGGAGTGGTTAGCTCCCCTGTTACTGTTGACGGAGGCAAACAGTTTGAATGTTCCCAGACCTTTATTGTAACACCTGCTGATTGACTTGATCTCAAATGTTTATTATAACTATGTAAGGACAAACTGAAGTTATTTTTAAATACTTTTTATTATTATATTATAATTATACTTGAATAGTAATCTTAATTTCATATTGGATTTAATTTTATTCACGGTACCAGGTTATAAATATATAACTTCATATTTTTGCGTATCTATATGAATATTTATTTATTTTTCTCGATAAAATTTTTATCAGCATTCAGATAGAACAATGGACTTTTCTTATTGAAAAATTCGAAATTTCTATTTCAATGTACAGGTATATTGAAAATTAAAATTCTGGGCATTGATGCTAAAAGTGTGAATCAAAAAATTAGTAAAGTCAACTATTATTTTGAGTAGTGCTATGGTATACCCATCATCGTGGAATCAAGGTGCAACAGCTCTACCTTTTTGAGGCTTGCAACTAGTTGCTACCTGGACCAATAACTTTTCTACTGAATTAACAGGAGAAAATTGAACACTATTGCGGCTTTCTATTGTCTCTCTGATCACTGCAATTAATACATTATTAAAATAGATAATGCAGTATCCCTAACTTCATTTAAAACGTTGAAATAGAATTTTATATTCTGATGGTTACATAGTTAAAATCTATTATATAATTTTATGCCTCTACACAAATTTTCAAGTTTGCTCTGATTGTTCATTTGATTGTAAGGAAACCCATTGGTAGCGACCATACACAATCAACCAATGATAACATTGTTTTATGAAAAGTTCAAATTGTATAGCATAATGGGTTTGCATGTCCTGATATATTTTTGATACAATCTTTATATTATAGGTGTGTTATATGACTTGTATTCTATTGTTATTTGTTATGATTATTGGAATTAATTTATAGTTAAATTTGGTTGAATTTACATAACATAAAACATTAATGAAATTAATATTATATTTGTTATGTCATTTTGAGAAAATGCCGTATTTTGTTGAAGTTAGTAAATGTAACTGTTGTCTCTCTGATTATAAATAATTACATGCCTCAAAACAAGATCTCTTAAAATATTTTTTAAAAATAACATATTTTTTTAAATTGTTTCTAATAAATGATTCCGTTATTGTAGAACATTAGGACTGTTTTTGTTTCTTGTATGTGTTATTATTTTATATTTGTTATTATCTTATACATAATCTTACTATATAGGCCTAATACTTGGTTTCCTTGCCATAGGTTCTTACAATATTTTTCTGATGAATTTTTAAGTATAATTTGTGATTCCATTTATGGAAACATGCAATATAATTGTTGGTAAAATTAATTATTGTGATATATGTATGGGGTAAATAGATATTAATAAATGTTAAACAGATTGCTTTTATTGAATTGGGCGCAGTTTACATTTTAGTCAAATTTAATTCAAATTATTTATTGTGATACGTTTGGGGTTGGTGAATAAAGCATGATATTAAAACGCTAAAGTTAATCACTTTGTTATTTATATTTTGAATGTGCAGTTTCAATTTTAAAAGTACATGTAAACTGCATTTTTGTGATTTATCAATTTTGAAGCTACTAAAAGTCATGTTGTGAGAATAATATCTTAATTTCTTCTACCAGTGATAAAACTGGTAACACATTTTTGATCTTCAGCAGATTGCTAGGTGGTACAGCAGCTGGAGTCATTTCAGCCCTTGTGTCCCTCCCTATAGCTACTATAACAGATGTTACATGTATTGACGGGAAAATAAGATATTTCTGACATTGAATTTATCGATCATTCCAAGGGTTACTTATTGAAGGGTAATTAAGATATTTCTGACATTGAATTTATCGATCATTACAAAACACACAACTGGTTTGATACATAATAAATTTATTCTACAAAGTCTGTACATATTTAAAAATAACCTTAATGCTGTTATGGTAAAATATAACTTAAGAATGATGGTATACATTTTAATAAATATCACAAATTCAATATCTTAAATATATCTTAATTATTAATGGACATCTTAAAGCTGTCAGTAAACCTTTAACGCTGTTATGGTGTAATATAAGAATGTAGTTTTACATTTTCAAAAGTATTACAAAATTCAAAATTTAATATCTTATATAAATCTTATACATCTTAATTATTAGTGGACATCTTAAAGCGGTCAGCAAACCGTAATGCTTTTATGGTAAAATATAAGAATGATGTCTTACATTTTGATAAATATCACAAAATTTAATATCTTAAATAAATCTCATATATATCTGAATTATGAATGGACATTTTAAAGCTGTCAGTAAACCATAATGCTGTTATGGTAAAATATAAGAATGATGTGTTCCATCAGGTTAATAAAAGTTTATAAACAAATCTTTCTTCAATTTATAATGCTGGAATGGTAAAAAATAACGTTATTTGTGTAAAGATTATTAATACACATAAAAAATATCATAACATAACAAATATTCTGAAAGTATGGAATATCATAAAATGGCTGTCTTTAGCACAAATTCAGAACAACCTTGGTTATAAGTCTGGTTTTACTAAAAAAAAAAAGTATCACATAAAAAATTCATCTTGTTTCCAGATAACTACACTTCTGTCTTATTCACAGTTATTGTTCATCGCTGACGTGGAATGAAGCATTTATATTCTTTGCTTGTAAAATGTCTTGCCCTGTGATATTAATTCTTGATCATACAGATTCTTATCTGCTTCTAATTGATGTTTTAATGCTACCCTTCTAATCTGAAAAATATAATTTTACTACTTTTTAAATTTTTAAATAGGTATAATAGAAAATAATAAGGTGTGTAGTTAACCAAATTAACAAAGCTAAATCAAGATTTTCAACATTACAGGAAACAGGATTATAGGATTATGAAATATTATGTTTGCCACATACCAAACCACATTAACTACATGTATTATAAATAAAAATAGTTTACTCAATAAATCACTTCAACTTTAAATTTGACTCCCTCACCCCTTCTTGGAGATCAAGCATGGATGGGTCTCCCCTGTATTAATTTCTACATAGGCTAAAGTCACTAAGGCATATTGTCACCAATAGTTTTCTAAGATGGTCCCTTGTGTGATCAATTTCTTTTGCTTTATTTATATGTATGACATATCCTATTCAAATTAAAACTTCAGGCTTAAAATGATTAAAATAATGACATCCTGTCCTTTCAACTGCAAATTTGGCAGATACTTATTCAAGCTACTTGTACTGTATAGGGTGACTCAGCGAGTAAGACATTGACTCACTAAGCTACAGGTTCCAGGTTCGATTTAGGTTTTGGGGCGAGAAAGGTCTTCATGATTTTCTGCCGTGGCTTTTCCTCGTTGATGTTGAAGGATGGAGGGTCTGTCAAGTAACAGTGTCTAGTTGTTGGATGGGACAAAACACCAAGGTTCCATGTACACCATAGCATGAACATAAAAGATGCCTTGACAGTTGGAATTATAAAATGAAACTACACAGATATTAGTTGTGAGTAAGAGAATTCAGTACAGTGACAGTAAAGTCATTATTTACCTCTACTGCAGCTTTTGTGGCCATCTTTAATTCTTCTTGAATTTGTTTCATATTTTCTTTTACTTTTCTAAATTGACATTTTTCTTCTAATTCTTCATTCCATAAAGCTCTTTCATTTATCTGTTTTTCCCTGAAAATTAAATTTCAAGTAAGAAACAATTCTACTGTTTTGCATTTTAAAATAATGTCACAAAATGATGTCGCACTGGCCTTCCACTAGTGTTGTGTAGGCCATCGAAGGTATAAAAAAACCCCACGAAATATAGATCTGTATTTTAATCATAGTACTGAATAGTTTGTTATTAAAGAACAAGAAATACTTACAATCTTAATTGAGATACTTGATTTGATGTTTCTTCATCTTTCTGGGAAAAAAAAGTTATTCAGAAATTAGATTATTTCTAATTTTTCTACCATTCTCAAACTAGACAAAAAATCTAGCATGTATTAGCATTTTTAAAATGAGAGTGGTCGGCTGTGCAACAAGAAAAAGAACGCCACAGAGGAAAGTACTTAATCTCCTTCATGAATCATTGTGCCAACATCACTGTATTAGAATTAGTGTAAAGTTTTGATAAGGTGAGTTCTAATATGATTATTATGATACGAAAAAAAACATTTTAGCTTTCATTTCTTTTTTGTTTAACTTAAAATTTGAATTGAGGTTTACAGAGCTAGACTCTATTAGTATAGAAAATAAAAGGTACGGTAAGGTACAAATAATCGCCCAGAGAGAGTTTGATTTTGAAATGAATTTCACCCAAATCGTAGAAAATTCTCATATCAACCTTGCTATGTCATTTTAATCTTAAACGGTGAACCACCACTGAACTTTTTTTTCTTTTTTGAATAAAAGTCGGTCTAGATCTACCGGTAATAATATCACTTTTTTAACTATCGGTACCGTACGGTATTGCGTTTATGTTTTCCAATCCAATGGCAATGCTAGTTCTATAGATTAGATATACCGGTATCTAAATTTGGAATGTAAAAAACAAATATACGGTTATTTCATTTTTTTTGAATTGAAAAAATGCATTGGTGGTAACCGAGTTTATCATTTCATTCCTCGAGAGTCTTGAGTCAAAACAGTCTAGAATATCAACATCAATGATCAGTCATGGATCTTGCAGATATTGATTAACTTACTCTAATGCGGTCACATTGCATTAAAAATGCTGCGCTTCTTGGTTGTGGTGGGCCTTCAAACCGTCTACAAATTTCCGAACTCATTCTGTATACGTGATATACCAGTTGGCTTCCGTGTAAAGTTGTGATAAATAATTAATTTTCACTAATGCGGTAAATACTTTCGATTTACTGTTAGTTGCTATCGGTTCACTTCACTCGTGTAAATACTTATTGAAGAATATAGTTCGGGACATTATAATGAATCTATCTATTATTAACACGCGTTAGCCTACTTTAAAGATATGTAATACAACTTTTACAGTTTAGTTTTGATGAGACTGGATTCGGAAGTTAATTTATTATTTTTTTTTCTGTTTTAATTTAACGCTAAGCAGCGCAATAATACGCGACTAGTTGTCAATATAAACAAATATGGCGGGGAATATTTCGTGTTTTATCACGCAAGTCTAATATGCATTTCATGATTATATTCAGACCACCAACCATTTCTTGTTTTAGATAATATCTACTAGCAATCGATTTGTTTGAAATTCTATGTGAAATAAAGTAGCTGTGGGCTTAAAAATAATTTGGAGAAGACACGTGGACAAATTTGAAGAGTTATCCCCCCTTAATGCGTTTTACTTTAGAAGTGGGGGGCTTGAGGTTGTTGCCAAACACATTGGGATGTTGCTTGCTCTGATATACGCAAAAACTTAAATTAAATGGAAAAATAAAGTCTAATGCACACTATCCCAAAAATGCTATTGCAAAAACTCAAGCTTTCACCCACATAAAAGGTTGGCAGCTTAACATGTCGATAATTCCCTGGCCTCGGCTATTGCAATTGAGAACCCGATTGATAGCCTAAACCGGTCGTGGGTTAGTAGATCTATTTCACAATTTAACATTTTAAAACTTTTAATAAAAGGTGTGTATAACTCTATATTTGGAGACTTAGTCTGTTCTATACGGGTTTTCAGAAATTTATTTCGTCGTTTGTGAATCGGCAATTACAAATCACTTCCAAATTGTCTTGTACATATGAAGGTTGGGTTTTTTTTCATTCATTACAAATTACGCCTACACGACTCGTGTACTGATTCTAAAATATTCATGGTGTCTTGAACATTGGATTCTGGGATCCCATATTTTCACAAGATAGCCAGAGCAATATCGATTGAAAAGGATCGATATTGAATTATAATTCGAATATAATGGAAAATATTGAGTTAATGGAGCTAATTCTCTATTTTTGGCACCTAGAAATGGACAAACATGGATCGCAACGGATATAATATATTAATGTAATATGAATGTGTATGTTTACATGCAATCATTTCTGTTTTTATTGTAATTCTTAATCAGTTCAGTTCGGCAAAATATGCCAAAAATCGAAACGGAATGGCAGTCTTTGGCGTTTGGTTATTCCAGTCTACACCTGAAGTATTCTCCTCTGGGGCGATTAGCCTCATTCATCGAGTAGCTTTATTACAAATGGCACTGGAAAACATGTGGCAGTTTTCTCTATTAATACAAGAAACAGATTGGAGTAATCTTACGTTTCTGATGCGATGTAGAGGCAACAACATTACCCCCAAGCGCTTACGGATTTCCATGCCTTTCCATGGGTCTGATCTGTTGTTATTGACTGTCTATATGTAATTTCCCTACACATTTGTTACTGTAGTTGCTTAAAAACGCTGAGAGAATATGTTGCCTAAATAAATCAGTAATTGTTCTTCCATAAGTATGTGACATATAATTGGATGGCATATTAAGCCTACATTCTAATAACACTGACAGAACATACAATTTGTATTTACCGATATTGTAAATCTATACTTGTTCAGTGGCTTTTTTAATGAAAATATTGAGCAGTTGAAAATCGAGAAGACATAATGTGTTCTATGGTCTCAGCATGAATTTTACGTTTTTGGTCACGTTGGCCAGTATTTAGTAGGAATCTTTGTGAATAGGTGTACTTATATTATATAGACGAATAAATTGTAATAATAATTGTACTTACAGCAAAAGAAAACATATTAACAGGGAATATACTAAACAAGCACTTCCAAAACCAACCCTGCTAAATACTGGTAACTGCATGCAGTGTCGATCTAATTTGTTTGTTTCTATAAACACTGACACCTATATGTAGGTTAGATACACGCACTGCCTGACTGAAGCCAATAAAAGCATGTTTGTTCTTTTTCTAATAATAGCTAATATAATCCCCTTGAAACTGTCTTTATATGATAAATTGTATACAATATAATATGAAACCAGTATTTTTGATTAAAGAAGTACACCCTTCAATTATAATCCAACAAAATATACCATAACACATATATTTGAGAGCCTAAAACTACATCTACATAACTTTGATTACAGACTAAATTTATTTTTATTTATTTCACACATAAATAGTTGAACAAACAAAGAATAAAGAATTATGACATAATAATAGGAATACAATAAGGAAGGGTGTACTCCTTTAAAGCTCATAAAAGAACAGGAATTCTTCATGATTTAACAAATTATGTTATATCACATGTCATATTGTCTAAGTATACTTTAGAAATGAAAAAAAAAGACACAACCGAAATAGTGTTCGATTTAGAATTGCTTTGCTTTTTCTTAAAATCCAAATTCATTCATTTATTTTCCCGCAAAAAGATAATTACCCACTTGAACTTATATAGAATGTCAGCTTAAACATGCATTATGCAAGAGCTAAATATGCCTATTACAAGTCTTTCTTTAGGCCTGAAATCAAAGGCGTTTTATAGCTGAGGCGCTGGAGGCGCCAGCCTCCTCTCGAAAAAATCAAAGAAATTGGAAAAATAAAACGGGAGAAAAATGCTAAAACCTATGAGAAAAATGAAAATGTAACCTAGTTAGGGGGGCCCTAAAGGCAGACAAAAGGGCCCCACTTCTGACAAAAGGGCCCCCCTGGCCAAGGGAAAGGGCCCCTGTTCCGAGTCAATCGTTTTCTATACATTGTTACTGTCGAATCCATTGCTTAATGAGAATGCAGTCATTGCATTGGCATAAAAATCATCAATAAAGCCCCCCCCCCCCCTGCGAAAGAGGGCCCTCAAAATTGTATAGCCTCCGCCATGATAAACCTTAAAACGCCCCTGCCTGAAATGTTATCTAAATTATTAATTACACGTTAATTAACTTATCCAGACCATAATAAACTCGATGTCTTGGCTAGCCTTCGATGTTGGCTTAGAGCTCATTGGTAATAGATTAAAAAATGGATAATCGAGACTATGCTAATTATCTTGCTGACATTCGTAATGATGATCGAGGCTATTCGGAAATTTCAACAGCTTAGTTCTCGGTTCATAGTGGATCAATTTGACTGAAATTTTCAGCAAATTACCTTTACACTATCTAGTTTTTAACTATTATAACAAGAACTGCCGACTCTTTATTTAATCCCCCATAATGTATCTTTAAGAATTATAATTCATACCATGGCTGCTGTAAGGTTTTCGCGATATTTAGCGCGATATAAAATATATCTATCTAATCAGTCAAACCAATTACTAAAAAATAGGTTCAGGGATGTATTCACGGATGTTTACGGCCAATTGAAGGGTAGACTGAAATCCTAAATGGGCCTGAAATCTGTTATAGAATTAGGGCAGCCATGTGTTCCGGCAATTTCAAACTATAGCAAAAAATAGGCTTAAGAACTTTGTAATATACCGCCACAGTTTTGGACATAGTCTAGTAATTTTCCAATTTACCCGAGCAGCGAACCATCACAATGGCCACTCAACTTTGGAGTTTTAGAAGCCCAATCGAAAGTCGGAGTGGTGCATCTATTCTTTGTGGGGTTATTGCCCTTGTCACAGAAGCCTGATACTTGCACTGAAGTTATTTGTGGTTATTTGTATAACAATGCTGTGCTAGTAGGTGTGTGTGGTTTTTTTTATTTAAAGACAAGCTGTCTGTGCTTGATACTTAAAGTCTAATCAGAAAAAAATTCTGTTGACAATCTACCGTCGCAGAGCTATTGCTCCTGCCACGAAAACCTTGTAAAGGATCCACACGCAGGTCAATGTTTTAGGTATTTTATTTCTGTATGCTTACATTTCACTGTGGTCATATTATGCCATTGACTTACCCGTCGGTCCTTTCGTCACAATTGGCTTGTGAAGGTGATTCTTTTCCAATTTGGTGTGAAGTATCGTATCCTGTCAATATTCAGCGTTCCGTGACTTTGCGTACCAGAGTTAAACCCCTTTTTCTGAAAACCCTTTGAACGTGATTGAGGCCAGTAATTAACGGAGAAAGAGAGAGAGGATGGGTGGTGGTAACGTCCAGTCGACACAAACGAACATACGTTTTTATTTTATTTCAAGTCGCTTGCGCGTAGGTCTAGTGGGAGGAAATCAGAAGACCAGAAGAAAACACACTAGGCTCGATTGGTGTAGCCGGAGCTTTATCTCGGGGATTTGTAGGTAATTGACGAGAAGAAGCAGTACTGGTTTAAACAGTTTATTGATGCAACAAACACAAAACCAAAAACCAGAAGGAAAAACCCAAAACACTGAAAATATAAATACAAACAGATTACAACCATGTAAACAAGGCGGACAGAACATAATCAAAATAATAAAACAAACACCACAATAAATAAATACCTAAAATACCACTGGGAAAAGGGCGAAAGTGGCGGGAAAACTAAAGATATGAAATTATAGATAAATTAGGGAAACTCCTATAATATTACAAGAATTATTTAATTAAACTATACTGAGAACACACCTATACTAAATAATATAATTACTGATAAATCAAGCTTGATAAAATTACTAAAAACAAGGAATATAATATACCTGAAGTTGAAGAGAACACAAAGGTCTTGTCATTTGTCATGTCAAGAGAAAAGTGCAGTTTCAAACAAGGTGCAAGCCAGGTAAACTCATTAAAACAACTCACTAAACACAATACAAGACACACACACTGGACAGTACATCTTGGCTAGATTCCAAGACACCAAGCTGACATGATACAACACCATATATTACATAAACTTTATTTAGGCTACATATAAACAATAAAACATTTATAAATTCCACCCTACTACACTGGCGACCCTTATACTTGTCACGTACAAGCGGAAAATCGATACCACGCCACTTGACTCAGTGACAGACCTTCTGATTCATCGTGCACGCTACGGGCCCTGGTTTCTAGTTTATTCTGAATTTTGGCTATCACATAGGCTAATCAATCTATTTAATTATCTGCAAAAAATGCAATTAATTTTGACCACCAGGCTGTCGGCCTATCACTTTTCAGTGCGATATCACTAGAACTGACTAATTGTTGAATTAGGATTGTATTTCTATTTAAATGGGACGGTGGGGTTTATATAAATAATCCCTTTATTAGTTTTATCGCAGACGATTGTAAACAACAGGACAAGATATATATACAATACAGTTGCCTAGCAACACGACGCCATTTCAATTCAATATACCTGTGTGGTTATCTCCCTTGAAAGAATTTCCAACAGGTGCTCGATAAACCGTAACATTCATTCTGTAACGCACGAATAAGTTTCGCTTTAGTTTCGTTCGAAGGTTCTCCAAAATGACAGCAACATGTACATTTTAACATTTCGAAGCGCTGGATCGCCTAAAAATAACATTTGAGATAATTTCGTAGTCAGATCTGTATTTTTTATTTTTGTTCTTTCGTGTTTGTCCATTATTTTTAAGAACATCAGAAACTGACATTTCATCCCTTGGAGTAAGGAGTGCCAAAGGACATTTTATTGTGGTCATTTATTCTGAATTGGAGTATGAGATATTGGCCGCTTTTCATTTTCGGAATATTGATTGTTTATCAAATAATTGGTAAGATACAATAAATGGGGTATTAATTCGTTATTGTATGTCAATTACAAGTAATAGTTATAGAATTTGATCAGTTCTTTGTTTTTCCGACAAATAATATTTAGTTATATTGATTAACTTTTAATGCACTTAACAAATATCAAAAAATAAATAAACTAAATGAAAAATACATAAAAAAAATTAAGCTTCATTTCAATGTTTCGAAATCAGAATACTCCCCCAAAAGCTGATCGTTTAAATTGGAATAGAAGTCTAATGTTAAAAGTCTAAAACTATAAAAATACACCAGCCTTCGGTCATACTACTATTCAATGCTCATCCAACTTGCTCAAATTTCTCACATTAGTCCCGTCAGCTGGGTGACAACCCTGGAAATATAGACCACCTAATATTTTTTGATGGATTATATATCTTCAGTATGTTTAGGTTCAGAATCCAGATGATGCCATCCTGGCACCATTGGAAGCTCTTTTTGATGGGAAACTAAAAGTTCCCTAAAAAGATGTATGATATGTTGAAATATAGGTTTTCGGTGGATTATATATCTTCCATGATAATAATAGTAATATAACAGTTTATTCACAACTTCATGTACAAGCATGAGTTTGGAAATTACAACAAACATTTTTATTTTATGAGTTATGTACCTGGACCAAAAAACAATGAATATATAGCAGTTATGTTTGAAATTAAAGAATTAAAAGTGTTACGATTTGTAGTTTGGACATCAAAAACTGGTACATTTTAGACATCTTGGTAACCAAGACTGTGTTGGGAGTTTTTCTACAGTACATGATATTAAAAATGAATTTTATTTTGTAAGACATGTAGTTAGAAATTGTTATGCATCACAATGTGAAATGTTTGTTGTAATCTCCATACTCATGCTTGAACATGTAGTTGTGATTAAACTGTTATAATTATTATTATCTTTGATGTGTGTAGATTCAGAATTCGGATGATGGCACCCTTGGGGAAATTTAATTACTTAGATGGCCACCACGAGGCATTTTCTGGTTATTTAGTGGAGTAAAATTTGGGACAGATTCCCTGGAACCTGAGTTTGAAGGTGGTTTCTATAAGTATTTGACTCACTGCATCCAACCGAGGTCCGAGAAAATCTGTGATCAATTTTACCCCACTAAATAACCAGAAATTGCCTCATAGTGACCATCTTGAATATTTAAATTCACCCAAAGGGTGCCCGGGTGGCATCATCGAGATTTTGAATCAGCACATATTGAAGATATATAATCCATTAAAAAATGTCAGATGGACTATATTTCCATGTCAAGCCTTCAAATGGGGTTTGGCTGCCGAACTACATGTAGGCCTATCGAAGCCCGAAGGGTAGCCAACTAAAACACAAAAAATAGCAAAATGAGCAAGTTGTTAGAAATGGACACAAAATAAAGTAAATTTGTCAGTCTGGCTCGGTTACGTTGGATGGGAATTGAAACCATTAAGACTACAAAAAAAATATTGTTTGTACAGCTTCACCAATGTTTAGTAAATATGTGTTGATTAGTGTAAAAATTCCCTCTGAGACGGGCGAGATTGGATATTATGGTAGATAGGTTATCAGTATCTGATTTCAAGACTATAAGATTAATTACACAATGCAGTACGTTTGTAACTGGAGGTACCCCATTAATTCTATCAAGTCAATTTATTTCAGAACCAGTAGAAAGTGCAGGATGTAATTGTACTACAGATTGTGTTATTTCGTGTAGCGCAGGGGAATATTATGATGAAGGCATTTGTTTGAAATGTCCACCAGGCTATTAGTAAGTACAACAATTGACTCATCTGAATCAAGACCTATGGATATCGACATTTGACGTGGGATGTCTATAATTGATAAAAATTGCTTGCAATGATATCAGAAGCTGTCAAACAAGTAAATCACTATATGTACCTCACAACTAAGCCCCCCCCCTCCCCAAATAGTATTGCCCCCCTCCTCCCCCCAAATTTAACGCCAACAATAATGATTTTTTTAGGAGTGTTCAGATTGGTAGGCGACCCGTAGGCTCGGAGCATGGTCCATCAAGGCCTGTCTGTCATCACCTCCTCATCCTCTTGTCTTGATACCATACATGTGTTGTACATTACTACTGTTAGGCGTGTTGGTCTACTGTCACTGAACACATGTACTCCCTCATTAAACTCATGTCTCGTGTACTCCTATCGGCGCCAGTTCAAATGTTTGCATTTGCGTACACCCGATATAGGGTGCCTATGGGCACCTAAAATGTAGGTGCCTATTGTGTCTAACATAAGGTGGTATTGTGCAGTCTGTACTGTAATTATATAACTAGAATAATAGAACACTTATAGTTCACTTGAAATTTGATACTACAGCTGTATTGCCTGGCCTAGAGTTCTCCGCGTAAATCAAAAAACACTCTCTACTACCCGCAAGATGGTGTTGGCGGGAGTAGTCGAAGAAGGAAATTTCAAAAATTTCAGCCATAAAAGCCTATCTGAAGCACTACAATTTGAGGCCCACAATTGCACTCAGTCGCAAGGAGAGAGCACCAAAATTTTCTGGGGAAGGTGCTGGTGTGTGCTTCTGTTGCTTCGAGTTGGCCACATCCTCAGGCCCTCCCAAAAATTCTATAGCCCCACCAAATTTTACGAGCTGGCTACAGGCATGCCTCACAATATAGCTGACATCTCCTGATACACAATTTGTTAAAATGATGGACTTGTGCAACTATCAACATCAATGTGTAAGACTTTTTCGTCTTCCATTTGCATTTTGTATGATGCAGGTTTGAGAAATATCACATATCAGTCTTAATTACCTCATGGGTTTTGAAAATATCACATATCAGACTTAATTACATCATGGGTTTAAAAAATCTCACATACCAGACTTAATTACATTATGGATTTTACAAATATCACATATTAAGACTTAATTACATCATGGTTTTAAAATTATCACATACCAGTCTAAATTACATCATGGGTTTTAAAAATATCACATATCACACTTAATTACATCTGATATGATCTAAATAATATTGAGCCAAACTGCGACACCACTTATTAAATAATGGTATTTGAAGGACCCAAGTATAACTTCACAAAATTTGATATGTTGTCTTGTCCGTAGATTTGTTTTTGTGTACATAATTATGTGTGCTGCTACCCCCCTGCAATTAAAATGATATAAGGCCAGTATTTATTCTATTAGAAATGCATGATGTAAGAACTAAATTAGCCAATTGCAGGTCTTTGTCTAGCTTCAAATATTATATAGATTATTATTTTAGACATTTCTTCACATGAGAAGCCCATTATCAACCCTCAGGAACATTGGATAGCATAGATATTGAATGGGCTAGAACCCCTTTGTCATTTAATGTTGAAATGGATAATTGAGACTTTTTATTATTGTAGCAATGGTACTTGACAATCAAGACTATCTTGTCCAAACTTCAAACACTCATGACTTCATTCAGAATACAGTTATTTGACTGAAATTTTCAATATATTGATTTTTCATTGTCGTTTTCTCAATTCTTATAGCAAAAAAGGCCAGCTCTTTATAAAATTCTGAAATGATGCAGCATTTTTTAATAAAGTAAAATTGTTACACATCTTCAGTTACATGACTTCTATTCCGATCGTTTGTTCTAGATGATCTATTTATATTTTAATGATGGCAATGTTCATCCAAAAGCAGTTCTGAACATGCTTTAATTATTTTAATTTCTAATATTCATTCTCAATGATTATATATCAGATGTATTGCAGTGCTCTTTTTTCCTTCTTGCACGATACTTCTAAAAAATATAACATAATAATTTTGAGTATTTGTCCATGAATTATTTATTCTGTTTCTTCTTGTACAAGACTTCTAAAATAAACAACATACCAATTGCAGAAAGCAGTTTAATGAGTCATTATTCATCCTTAAAAGGATTATTGTTTTTTGTGACAAGTTTAGACAATTAAAGTACACTTATGTCTTGGATCCCTTTAATGTATTGGGGGCATTCCAGTGATACATTTCATACATAAATATCTGCAAGGAGTGAGCGTTGTTTAAGATAGTCTATTAATGAAATTATCTAAGATTAATCATGGACCTTATAAAGGTCCATGGATTAATCTATTGTATATATTTGTCTATGGTTTTTAGAATATGATTGACATAACACCTTATAATCCACATTATTACAAATCCATTTAGCAACAAATAATCTTGTTCGGTCAATAAATGATACAATTTTATGAATAGACTCATTCACTTGGTTTGTCAGGTACTAGTGTTATAGAACTATCATTTGTAATACATGAATAGACAAGATCTAATGACATTCCAACCAGTACTTGTACTGTAACAATAGATCAGTAACTTACAGTTGTGCACAGAATAAACTTATATAACAGAGACTTTTCCACTCCTTTTTTTTAGTGTAAGATTATTTGCAATCTTTAATCTGAGTAGGTAGTGGGTGTTCAGATTTATGCAGCTCATGGCTCAAGCCAAGTATTTTTAATTACCATTCACTCAGGTCAATCAAAAGTTTGAAAATTTGAGTCAATTTACTGTCATTTGAGGTCATTGCTGGGAGCAAATTTGTGTTGACACAAAACTAAAGAAACAAATTTGAACAATTTACTAAGAATAACACCATTTATAAAATTTGGAGACACTACAAGATTTGGTAAAAATTGTAAAGGTAGCGACAGTGGCTCATTAACCTGGAGAAGAGTGTCAGGTCGTTTGGATGGGATGAAAAACCAAAGTCACATGTACACATTGACATGTACGTGAAAAAACCCCTTGACAGTTGGAATTTGAAACTATTAATTAGACATTTATTAACATGAAAATATCATAATCAACCCTCAATGCCATCTTATGTATCCGATTTTCATTGGATTTGAATCTTATCTGCTGTTCAATGTCTGTTGATGATAAAACACAAAAATGGATAATGGAGACATTGTTAATTATTGTGACAGCAGTAACAATGACAATCAAGGCTACAGTGATTTTCAAATAAGGTTTTCTTGGCTTAAAGTGGAATAATTTGACTGAAATTTTCAGCATTATCCCTATGGATTATCTAGATTTTAACTATTATAGTGAGAACTGCCAGCTCTCTATCTAATAGTCCATAATGTATCTTTAAACATACATTATGCAAGAGCAAAATCTGCCCATTGTAGGTTTTTCTTTAGGCCTGAAATGTTATAAAAACAATTAATTAGACATTAATTAACTTATCCAGACCATAATCAGTTCTCGATGTCAAGGCTAGCCTCGATATTTGTTGGATTATACTCGATTTGCAGCAAAATTTTCCTATGTGATTAACAATTAAATAGATAATCGAGACTATTAGTTTTGTCTTACCGACTTCATCCTACTTCATTTTCAGCAAATTGCCTTTACATTATGCAGTTTTTAACTATTATTGTGAGAACTGCCAACTCGTTATCTAATCTCCTGCTTTCGTTAATTAAGAGTGGGACTTAATGTGTGCCCTTCAAATTTATCTAATATGATCTGAGTAACTGTTGTTATTATCAATCTCTTTTCTTAGAATGTAGAAATAGATGGACCATCCCTTTATAAGCAAACATTAGATCATTGTAATTTCCTTCAAAAAATGTTATAAATTGTCAAAATTCTGGTTATCAATTATGAATGCTATGTTGGACAATGTTTTTATTGGAATTTTATCAATTTTAGTGGTCTGTTGGTGTGTGTGCTTTATATCATCAGGTCTATCCGAAATTTAAGTGTCATTGTTTTTATCCAAAAATAATATGATACAAGTAGTGTAGCAAAAATGTGTTTGTCGATTATCATTCCATTGGTTTAGAAATGACCTTGTTTGTAATGAGTGGGTAGTAAACACTATTTTATTTTGTTCAGGTCATAGTAAAGTGCCTGGCAGATCTGTTTTTAGAAATAGGTATTTCTCAGTGAATAGGAATACTTCAGATAGTTGATGCTCCCATGGCCTTTTTAATTAGTCCATAAGACATTTGGTTTTATCTTCCTCATGCATAGTCAACAAAAGCATTTATATCTGAAGATAATGGTACATATTGCTAGCATTTATAAATGTATTATTCAATAGCTGCTATTGCAAATATTTAGAATGTTGTAATTCAATATTATAAGTACTAGTTGAAGGTTGGTGTCTTAGGTAGTATATCTATATTGACAGTAAGCTCAAAGATTATTGCTTTATAAATTGAAAATCAACACTTACAGAAAAAATTACTTAAGATTATATTTATTGTCGATCCCAGTTAGATTTCTATTTGACTACCTGGCTGAAAGCCAAATGGGCATTTAATACAGATACCTTGATAGAGTTGACTATCATTATTAGAGTCCTGTAGGAAATATATAATTTACCCATGACTGTATCGTATGCTTTGTAACTTTTATTGTCATCCATTGCCAATAAGTTCTCAATATTGTTGATATATATATCTCTCTTTTATGCGACAGTGAAAACCCTTTGGTATGTAAGTGTCATTCAAAAGTTGCATGCTTTTTGTTGACCTTGTAAGTCCTATGTCAACTCTATTAATGTTGGCAATAACAAAGTTGTGACCAACATTTCTGCCAGGCAAAGAACAATTCATGTTTAAGGGATACAATCCCACAAGATTAATTCTTCAGAATTACCTTTCTGGCTTCAAATGTTACATAAATTATTATTTATTTATTTATTCACATGACAAGCCCAATATAAACTATCTAGACCATTTGATGGCTTAGATATTAAGTGGATTAGACAATGCCTCCAATATATGGGTTAAATGCAAATATTGCAGGAGACAACTGATAAAATGACTGACAATCAAGACCTTGTTGATTATCATGGAAATGGTAATATATATAAACTTGGTAATCGTGTTTTGTCGAGACCATTTATGGTTATTTTTGTCAAAACTTCAAACATTCATATCTTTGCTAAGAATAAAGTAATTTGACTGAAATTTCAAAATATTCATTTTGTATTATCTATTTTTAAACTATTAAAGCAAAAACAGCCAGTTCATATTTTAAATCTTGCATAATGTATTTTTAATTTTAAAGAATTGTTATATAATGGCAGATGTTTTTGATAGTTATCGTGCCATCTTGAAACTTGAAAGCAGAATTGATTAGTCATATCATAATATAAACTTATAGCTTGCCTATGTAATGTTTTGTAAAGCAATCTGTACTGAACATTTAATCTGGTATATGGTGCAATATATAGCTAGCTGCATAATCTCTTTGATTATCCTTTGTCTAGAAAGGGTTTATAATTTATAAGCAGGAATGAAAGTAGATAGGGGAGACAGGAGGCCATGGGTGTCATGTGTTAAGGCTAGAACAAGGGCCATGTAAGTTAGTTGGGAGTTGGCACCCAAGAGTGTCAAGCCGGACCATTGCTCCATCAACACACGCTAAATACAGAGTCTTTAAGTTTTGTCAATAAAAGTATCAGTGTTGTCGTCAAGAACCTGACAGACTCAATACTGTAACAGAATATATTTAAAAGAAGAATGTATTGTTTAGAAAAGAAATTAAGCTAAATTAACATTAAAAATTTAAATAAAGATCACAATATTAACAAAATTTGGTTATATTTGTGACATCTGTGTAACACTTGGTTGAAAGTGAGATTTAAAAAATTATTGAAATCAAATGTAATACAATAGATATTTACTGGGAACATATAGTTAGAATCGTTTTCCTTATTTAAAATAGTTATATGAATTGCTGCAATTATGATAACTTCAGTAAAAAAAAGGTGTCATCATTATACCCAAAATGATGATGATTTTATGGATTATTTTTAAAAATCAATTTGATTATAACACAGATCCTATTTTTATAGTTCAAAATTTTGTTTTTGTCTTTTCTACACTAAGATCTGGAAGATTGCTATGTAACCCCTGTTCTTGTTGATGTGAGGATAGGCCAATTAAATGGGATGTTGCGGTGAGTTCTTGGAGTGCATAGAACAGTGGGTATATCCCACTAGATCGATCGAAACATCTATGCTGATCGGTTAATTCCATGTCCAATGTCATAGCGTCAAAAGTCACTCATTTGACCCCTGACGTGACCTCCATGTCCAAAGTCATAGCGTCAAAAGTCACTCATTTGACCCCTGACATGACCTTCCACTACAACTGGTCAAATCTTCATGTAGTGGAGGCCATCAAGAGTATAAAAGAAATGAAACGAAATATAGATCTGTATGTTAACAGATTCTTTACAAATCTTCACCATTATATGCATGAAATGACTCAATTAAATTTTTGTAGAAAGTTACATAAAGGGTCCTTCTATAAGTGTTTTTTTAATGATATGACTTCAAAATGCATATCTATATTTTAAGACTATTGACCATTAAGACGTGGGATGTTATGATGTCAAATCTCTGGGTCATGCAAGAGTTAAAGTGTTAATTTTGAAATTTAAAAAGAAATTGATATGTAATTATGAGCTTAAAATATGAAATCTAACTTCTAAGACAATTGGTAAAAGTTATAATCATTCTATTACAACAGTAATAAACTGTATTGGCAAACTGTCAAATTAGTAGTCATATAAACACTTGAAATGGATATCAGAAAAATAATATAGATCTGATTATACACTCATAGAATTATCGCTTTATCACACTGTTATTGTTATCTTAAGAATGGGTAGGGTAGTTGTTATAAATCAATTTGATATAAAGCTGCTATAAGCCCTAATGGAATTTATTTATTGTTTGTATTTACGTCTCAATATATATGTCTATGAACATTGTTATATAAATCCAGTTTTTATGCAATATATCATGTTGGATTGTGTTGATATATACAGGATATGAGATACCTGTACGTCATTATATAAATCCTGGTTTTATGCAATATGTCATGTTGGATCATGTTGATACAAAAACTATACAGGATATGAGATACTGAGTAAATTATATTAAATTCCTGGTTAAAGAATGGGTGTGTCTCTAACATATATCTGTAAACAATCCATGATATGTTACCCTCCAGCACAAAATCAGTCGCATGTTCCACGACTCTATTTCTATATACATGGCAAAATACATTATTTGGGTCAAAACTACCGAAAAATTCTTTTTAGCACTAAACGCTTAAAAAAAGCATCTATTTTTCATTAATTCGAAAGTTTTTGCGAAAATATAATAAAAAATGCATAAAAATGGGTATTTTGTGGACGCTGTGAAAAAAAAGAACCGTAAATGCTGTAACTCTGTTGCTAGTTTTTGTAAATCATTGTAGAAAAGAAATATTATAATCAGGGGAAATTCATATGTGTCGTTCCAGGACTTCAATCAAATAAAGTGGGTTTGAATATGATTAAAATTCGTTTTTTGGAAAAATGTTGCCATGGTAACCAGCCAAAATCAGTACTTTATAGTTTTTAGATATCACACACACACCTAAGCTAATCTATTTTGATGTATGAAACTAATATTTTAATGTGTCAAACTTTTGTTAATATGGGACTCCGGTTTTTTGAACATAACTAAAATAAAACATGTGATTCCAGGTATTTTAGAAAGTTGTTAAATGAGTTGTTATTGTGATTGTTTAATTGTTTAATTCAATGTCACTGCATAAGATTGTGTGAAAATGAGCCATGTGGTAATATTTCTACTCTAATAAGAGGGGTTTGGATTGGTTTTTTCCTTCGAATTTGATGTAAAACCAATTATTTGTAAAACTGTTACCATGGTAACGGGCAAAAATAATTTTATTTCGGGGACTCTAGAAACATTATCACTTAAAAAACAAAGCAAATTAAGTTGGGCAAAATGATTTTTTGTGGCAAAAAATCACATTTAAGATGTGGAACCAGGCATTTGTAGCCATAACAAAGCCAATTCGAAGAAATATGGATTTTAGGTAAATTTCAGCCCCCCCCCCCCAAAAAAAAATAAAATAAATAAAAATAAAATAATAAAAAAAAAATGTTACCAAAGAAATATGTTAATAAAATTTTGTACAAATATTGGTACACAACACATTATTATATGCACAAAAATTCATTTTGATGTATGCAATAGATATGTGTTCCTATTGGATTTATTTTGGCTGTTTTAAAATGCAAATTTCTCATTATTTTGTATTTGGCAGCACCACGTCTATGGAAACTTCAGATGGCCATAACTCAGCCAATTTTTGTGTGATTTGCATATTTTATATATCAACAGGAAGCAATTTCAGTCCCCTTTAAGACAAGCATTAAATCACAGTTTTTAAAAATTGAAACATGTGACTGGTTTTGTAGCGGATGGTCACATATATGTGAACATAATTTAGTTACACTACTTTCATTTGTATGAATAAACTGATCCAAATATGGGTGGAGAAAAAACTATTATTTTCTTTTAAATGTTATATATCGGCAGTAATTGTCCCTTTTGTTTTTAAATGTGTAATTAAATTTTCAACAAAGTTTTCGTTCCTTTTTCTTTTGTTCGTACTTGTGTATTGTTAACAGCCAATAAAAACATAACTCTTCTGATGACACCAGAACATACATAACTTAGCTAATGGCAGCCATTCTGAATATATTTTAGTGTAAATCAGAACCCAATCTGATTAAAATACAAATTTATATTTCGTTTCATTTTTATACTTTCGATGACCTACACTACATGAAGATCTTACCAGTTGTAGTAATAAGTCGTGTCAGACATTTGATTAACCAATCAGCATTGATGTTTCTAGTGGATTGCCCACAGTTCTGTGCACCACACGCCTAAAGCTTGCCGTTACAGATCCTTTCATTGGCTAACCCCTCACTTCAAGCATAACACAAGTTAAATAACAACTTCCATATCGTAGTGTGGTAAAGACAAGTAAAATTGAAATTTTGAACTATAAAAAACGAAAGGAAATAGGATCTGTGTTATAATCAGATTGATCAGAACCATAAAGATGAAAAGAAATGATTGATAATCAGACTGAAATTTAACTAGCTTTAAAAACTTATTGTTCAAATTTGTAAAATATAGTTTAATTTGCTCTAGGCATGATAAATTATTTCCCTGAACAGAAACCAGTTTCAGTGTATACAGTTGAATGACAAAGAATTCAGAAAAAAACCTGTTACATAGATTGTAATAAGGAAACTGGCGAGCACATTTTAATGCAATTGTTGACCAAAGTCATCTGAAGGGGAGATAAAGGGGGCATTATAGATAATAATATAGATAACCATACATCAAAACACATTTGGTTTCCATTAAAAAAGGTTTAATAGCTTCTCAAAGAGATCTTGTTGGGTACATACATTATTTAAATGAAAGTATTGATTAAGTGTAATGGTTGTTTTAACCCTTTATGAAGACAAAAGAGATCAACAAGACTTGATTAATTATTAAATTACCTGGAACAATCAGTTAAAGTATCTGATATCTTGACCTTTATTGAATGAAGTTGATATATGTATAAAATAAATGAGACTACATAATGAGCTAAAGGTAAAGCATCTTATCAGAATATAACTAATAATACAG
The DNA here is from genome assembly GCA_963678685.1 of Patella ulyssiponensis. Taxonomy (NCBI): domain Eukaryota; kingdom Metazoa; phylum Mollusca; class Gastropoda; family Patellidae; genus Patella; species Patella ulyssiponensis. The sequence continues at coordinate 41,628,099 of OY783228.1, read as the reverse complement.
TTGTTTTTCTGAGCCTCATTTAAAGAATGATTTTAATAATTGTTTCAAGTGCACATTGTACAGTGGACTTTAGTTTTTGTTCATTGTGAATGAATAGGCAAACTTTCCTTGTTATCCCAACAAATGGGAATCAGGCTTCAAATTTTGGGACGGTTATTTATTGAGATTGATACCTTTCGTATTCCCTTAGACAATGAAAATTTTGTTTCAGTCTATTAAGTTCGGATTCTATAAAAAATATTAATGACTAGTAGAGTAAGGCAAAATTTTATTCATGTATTAATGGTTTTGTTGATTAGAATATGGGAAGTTAAAGTATGAAAAGAATGTAATCTCACGTACATTTCAACACAAGCTTGTGTTTGTAACAAATCATCATGATCCTTACTTGATTACATTAAATTTTCTTACACAAAAAGCATAAAACAACTGCAAACTTTTAAAACATGACAAGGTCAATTTCCAGTCGCTGGCAACCAACTTTGGATAATATTTTACTGAGTTTACATAAGACAAATTAGGTCTATAAATATTATACAAATGCATGCATATAATTCAAGTTATTCTTTCTTGTGAATAATTTGAAAATTAAGACAAGTCTCCACCATGCTCTTTCATGTTTCCACTGAAATTTGTTATTATAAAACTGTAATGCTCTCTAGATATTAACAATATTACTTTCTGTGTTTCTAGCTGCACTGGTGGATCAGATCCAAGGACACCATGTTCCCCTGGAACAGCTAACCCTAATTCTAATAGTACTCTGTCGTCTGATTGTCAAGCATGCGCAGCCAATGAATACAGTGGGGGTGGTGCTGCGGCATGTATTGTGTGTCCAGCAGGATTCAGCTGTACTGGCAACACTCTGATAGCATGTTCCACTGGAAGATATTCCTTGTTAGGAGAAATGATCTGCAACGCATGTCCAGCAGGAAAAATTTGTCCAACAACAACATCTGCTCCTGTGGTAAGTAATTGTTTTATTTTTAATCCTCAAATGACCATTTAACAGCATGTGTTCTTATTACGTTAAATACTATTCAAAAAAAGTAGGGGATATTTGATTTTTAAGTGTTATTAAAGTCACCTAATGAAACTGACGAAGAAACAAATGACAAAATGAAATGAAGTTCACATTCATCGATTTATTCCAAATGATCGTTAGACTAAGTAAGGCACAGACTGACCATTATAAGGGTAAAATGATACCCCGGGTCAAACAGCAAAGTTACCACAGCATCACAACAAAGTCAGTAACGGGTAAATCCTCCTCTGTTTGCCAAACAAGCATTGATCCGACGTGGCATACTCCTAATGAGACATCTAAGGTCATTTTGGTCCAGATTGTCCCATTCCTGTTGCAACGCAGCTGCAAGTTCTTGGACATTGGCAGGACGTTGTTGACGTTGATGTAACCTCTGTCCAAGCATGTCCCAGACATGCTCGATGGGGGAGAGGTCTGGACTCAGTGCTGGCCAAGGTAATGTGGTGATGTTCTGTTGTTGGAGGTAACCTGTAACGATCCTGGCCCTGTGACATCTTGCGTTGTCATCCTGGAAGATGAAACGGCGGCCATGACGTCGTGCGAACGGCACAACATGGACTGCCAAGATGTTGTCCCGGTAGTACTGGCCTGTAACACGCCCTGCAACAAAATGCAAAACCGTTCTTCCAGCAACAGTGATACCTCTCACACCATAACAGAACCACCCCAAATCGATCATGTCTGATGACGTTAACGTCTTGGAAGCGCTCGTTTCGACGACACAACACCCTCCTACGTCTGTCCAAAAAATCAACAGTGAACCTTGGCTCATCTGAAAACATCACATTGCTCCAGCGTCGATTATCCCAGTGTTGACAATCCCTACACCAACGACGACGTCTTGCCTGAATGTGATGATCTCTCAAACAAGGGATCACGCGAGGACGTCGGGCGCGAAGGTGACCCCTATGTAGTCGATTCCGAATCGTCTGGCCACTCACTCTCACACCAGTGTCTGTTTGAAGACGAGCGCTGATCTGATTTGCTGTGATGACACGATTTCTCAAGGCCAAGGTACGGATAAATCGATCCTGGGCTTGAGTTGTCGCCCTTGGTCGACCTGAGCGTGGTCTGTCCTGTACAGATTGTGTATCACGGTATCTGGACCATAGCCAAGGGCACGTAACCTTTCATTTTGGGTAAGCCGACGCATATCAAAATTTGTTTTCTGGTCACTAAAACAATTAAACTGATGTTTCCACCCTGGAATTCAATGCCACAATGACTCTAACATTCAAAGTCAGAGTCGTGCAAATCTTGGGTTGGACCCCCATGATGATCCAAAGCATCACCTGCATTCCATGCGGTAGCTATTGGTGCGTTTGGGCGTCACATGTAACTGGAAATGTTTCTTCTGTTAGGTTCTATAGTGACTTTTTTCGTAGTCATTTGCATATTTTAGTATTATGCCCCCCAAATCAAATATCCCCTACTTTTTTTGAATAGTATAGAATAAACTGAAGTATGTGCACTGTAAGTGAATGTCTTGACTTAGTTTGATATTGAACATGAATCCTGACTATAGATGGTATATTTTGTATGGTAATTGTTCTAAAAATTATTTTGAAAAACATTTTCTTGTAACTTTTTTCGTTCTTATTTTAGGATTGTTCTGCTGGACAAGAGCCAAATAGTGGTCAAACAGCTTGTATTAATTGTATTGCAGGAGAATACAAAAGACTGTCAGATGCATCATGTCAACCATGTCCTGCAGGTAAACATGGTTCAATATAGATATACTTTAAAATGTTTTCAGAATTTATTTATCTATTTTTATCAGATTTTGAAAATTTAAACTTTGCTCTTTTTTTGTGATGTTGAAAAAATGTTATATATTTCATTTTATGTGCATTGACAAATGGGTAAATTATCAACTGGTCAATTCCAGGACCAGTCTGGTAAATGTAATACTGAATTGAAAGATTAGATATGAAACAAACATTTAAAAGCTAGTTTTGATTTTGATTTTCTTTACATCGGCAAAGTTCAAACTGTGGCTTTGAATATTTCATGCAGACAAGCTTTATAAAGTAAAGCTTTGTGATTTGTTGTATAGGTCTGTATTGTTCATGTGTATTTATCTTCTCAGGTTCCAAATGTCCATCAGATGGATTGGGATCTGCAATTGTTTGTCCTTCTGGAGAATATCAACCTACTCCAGGTTCATCAACATGTCAAGATTGTCCAGCAGGATCAGAGTGTTCGGATACCACTACAGCAAATCAGTGTCCAGCTGGTCAGTTCTCATTAACTAGATCTACATCATGTTCACCATGTGCTTCAGGTAAGTCATAAGGACATAAAAGCATCATATTTCATTTTTTAAATATACCCACATATGCAGTCCAGTGAGCTTAAATATTTTAAACCATCCATGAATTGTTCACTATAGTTATTTTCATTATACTCTAAAGTGTTTTCTTTGGTTTTGAAGATATCTCCAATATTAAGCTTGATATTATTAATTCTGATAGTCTAGTCTAATGTTTTTGTCCCATACCCATAATTTAATGTTTTTATCCCATAATCTAATGTTTATCTCATTGGATCATTTCTTCTGCTGCTTATTATATTTGCTTAAAATGACAGATGTTCATTCTTAATATTATGTAATCATTTCTTCTGCTGCTTATTATATTTGCTTAAAATGACAGATATTCGTTCTTAATATGTAATCTTTTCATCTGCTGCTTTAAATGAAAGATGTGGATTCTTGATATGTAATCAATATTTATGCAAGTATATTTATCCATTAGGATCTTACAGTGCTGCTGGTTCAGACAATTGTACAGACTGTCCACCTGGAAAGGATTGCACCAATTCATCATTAAGTGGAGCTGGTCTATTGGATTGCCCTGCAGGAACATACAGTAAACAAGGTGATGCAGGATGTACCAATTGTCAAGCTGGATATTATAGTGACTCTGGTGCACAATCTTGCACTATTTGTCCTGCCGGTCGGGACTGTAGCCATCCAGCTTCAAATTTAACATCACTACCATTTTGTCCCACTGGAACTTACAGTGCTGAAGGCAGTATAGGATGTTCAAATTGCTCTGCAGGGTATTTTAGTTCTTCAGGGTCTGGTTCATGTACACTTTGTCCTGCTGGTAAGGATTGCAGTGATGTATCTTCAACACCAACTGATTGTTTAGCAGGAACCTACAGTGCAGAGGGAAATTCTGGATGCTCCAACTGTTTGGTAGGATATTATTCTTCATTGGGATCTGATTCATGTACAGTTTGCCCTGCTGGTAATGATTGCAGTAATTCATCATTATCACCCACTCAATGCACATCAGGTACATTTAGTCCAGAGGGAATTTCCAGCTGTACAAATTGTCCAGTAGGTTATTATAGTTCTGCTGGAGCTACATCATGCATTGTTTGTTCTGCTGGTTATGATTGTAGTGATTCAGCTGTGACACCAACTAAATGTCCTGCAGGAACATATAGCTCAGAAGGGGATGCTGGGTGTACAAATTGTGCTAAGGGTTATTACAGTATCTTAGCTTCATCAAATTGCACTATATGTCCAGCTGGATTCAACTGTTTCAATGCTGCAACTACTCCAGTACAGTGTGCAGCTGGAACATACAGTTCAGAAGGAAATGCAGGCTGTACCAACTGTGATATAGGTAAATTTAGCATGGCAGGTTCAGCAAACTGTACCTTGTGTCCTGCAGGAAAAGACTGCAACACAACCAATCCAGTTGATTGTCCTGCTGGTTCATACAGTCCTGAAGGAGGTGCCGGGTGTATAAGTTGCACAGTGGGATATTATAGCACAAGTGGATCTGGATCGTGTACAATTTGTCCTGCTGGTAAAGACTGCAGTGATCCTGCAGATAATGGTTCTGGATTGAGTGACTGTGTGGCCGGTACATTCAGTAAAGAAGGTAATGCAGGGTGTACTAATTGTCCAACAGGATATTACAGTCAAGAAGCAGCTCCACAATGCATAATTTGCCCAGAAGGCAAAAATTGCTCTCACCCTGGGTCTGTCCCATCAGATTGTCCAGCCGGAAGTTTTAGCAGAGAAGGAGATTCTTCTTGTAGCGTGTGTGCTGTTGGTTCGTACAGCTCAGTTGGATCAGGTAACTGCACATTGTGTCCTTCAGGAAAGAGCTGTTCAACTGACACACTCTCCATTTGTTCATCAGGAACTTTTAGTAAAGAAGGTGAAAGTACCTGTAGTGCTTGTCAAAGTGGATATTACAGCTTGGCTGAAGCAAATGATTGTACAATATGTCAAGCAGGCAGAAATTGTTCTAGTTCTGCTGTATCCGGTTCGTTTCCACCAGATTGTCCTGCAGGTACTTATAGCAATGAAGGAAATACTGGGTGTATAGCTTGTGATATTGGCTATTATAGTAGAATTGGAGCAGCTAATTGTACAATTTGTCCAAGTGGGTACGATTGTTCAGATCCAGCTTTGATTTCTGCCAGCCTAACAAAGTGTGAACCAGGAACATTCAGTAATGAAGGAGATGCTGGATGTAAATCATGTACGAGAGGTTATTATAGTATTGTGGGTTCAGCATCATGTGTGATCTGTCCAGCAGGTAAAGATTGTAGCAATGTAACCAACTTAATATCTACTCCACCAGACTGTACAGCCGGAACATTCAGTAGTGAAGGAGATTATGGGTGCACAAATTGTCAAGCAGGTATATAAACTGTGGGTTGTCGTAAATTTTAGTTGTTTTAAATGTTGGTTATTATTAATTGTTGGTTGTGGAGCATGTTAAATGTCTTAATTGGTTTATGTTGTAATATTTAATCCCCTATGTTCACTTATCCAGCACTTTGTTACAGTAACTAAACCAGAAAGAATGGCAACTTCTGTAGTAGTCAAATAACTATTGACAGAGCTATTGTCTATACTTTTGCAATTTATTGTTTTTTTGACTAAACTTAAGTGTCAACTAGTTAACTCACAAAGATACTATCGAAGTAATGGAACAAAAAACTGTTGATTTCCTTGTACATGTATATTTCGATTTAAAGCTGAACTCCGATTACAGAAGTAATTAAATAAAAAAAAACTCTGACATACACCTAACACACTTTCTTAAATATCTTAAAGGACAATATTGGTGTCAGTCATTATCATATATGTGATAGAACTGATTGAACACATTCCAAATATAATTTTAACACAGAGATCATTGCCACGATAGAGGAGTAATAAAGGATTCATGAATCGGAAGTGACGAACGCCAAAGGAAAACACGAGTTGTTCCTCTATATAACTGACTGAAGTGACTAGTGATAACAGATACATGTGCAAATTTCTGCTCACTAATAATTCCTTCGAAGATCAAATGTTGTTGTGTGACACTGTGAGAGGATATCTGACAATTCATAAAAAGAATTGACTGCCAATAGATAAGAGAACACGAAAGAAAAACAGATTAAAGTCTGTGCATTACCATGTTTTTATAAGGTAGGGGAGACCGGGGTACATTGAACTGCAATGGATATATGAATAAATAATACTAGACAACCCCAGCAAATCAGGCTGTCCGAATTTAGACAGAATATTAGACAAATTTTTGTTTAATTCGCTACAAAAGTTGTATTTGATCCCAACAAACTGCCAACTTATGTGCATTTTACGGCGATTTGTAGGAGCATAGGAAATCCAGACTCCTGCTTGTTTCGATTGTTGCATGGATGTCAAATCTGTGGATATTTGTTTTAACTATACACTGATTGTTTGCAGATTCATTAGATCACTACGAAATAAGTGACTAGGATTGAAATCTATGTTAACATGGAATTTTTACCACTGTTCAATGTGCCCCATGATTTGGTTAAACCGGGCCCAACTATTTGGTAAAGAGGGGTACACTGAACCATTACGGTAAAGTGGATTAAAATGTGTGGGTTTTTTTTTTTAAAAAAATATAAGTTAAAGTTTAATTTAATTGAATCTGATACACGATAGCAACTATGATATGTCCTCAAACAATACAATAAAGTAAAGAGATCTTCCAATAAAAACATTTGATATGAAAATGAAATGAGGACAAACATGTATGTGAACAAAATGGTTCAATGTGCCCCGGTCTCCCCTATAGAAGGAATAAAAACAACGGATTGTACGGACTATTTCTATTTTTCTCGTGTTCTCTTATCTTATGACACTTAATTACTTTATTGAATAGTCAGATATCCTCTTGCGGTCCCATATAACAACTTTTTGTCTTCGAAGGAATTATTAGTGTGTAGAAATTCGCCCATGTATCTGTTATCACTCGTCACTTCAGTCAGTTACATAGAGGGATTACTTGTGTTTTTCTTTGGCGTTCGTCACTTCCAATTCTTGAATCCTTTATTACTCCTCTATTGTAGCAATGATCTCTGTGTTAATATTATATTTGGAATGTGTTTAACCAGTCCTATCACATATGTGATAATGACTGACACCAATATTGTCCTTTAACACCTATTTATAATTTTTCTTTTTTGATCATTGGCTTAATTCAATCTTATTTACTTTACAGACACATATTGATGAAAGAGAAAACACATCATAATTATTTAGTTTATTAAGATGCATTATGTAACAGCTAGATCTTGGTCTGACTTCATCTTATTCAAATTATTCTTGAAGTATTTATTCACATGAAATACCCTTAATCAACTTTCTAGAACATCAGATGGCTTAGGTATTAGATTTATCAGAACACTCATATGTTTCATAATTTAACTAAAAAATTGATAATCAATACCTTGTTATAATTGCAGGAATGGTACTTCAAACAATCATGAATATTGTGTCAAAACTTCAAACACTCATAACATATTCTGACTTAAACTTTCAATATATTTAGTTTTCATGATCTATTTTAATACACCAACATTTTCATTTGGATGTATATTTTTTTTGCCCGTTTCCGTCAGTTTTCATGATCTATTTTTATACGCCCACATTTTCAAGTAGACATATATTGTTGTTGCCCCAGTCTGTGTGTCCGTCTAGCCATGTGTCCCTTTACATTTTGTTTGTGGACACTCTATAGGTAACAATTTTTATGTAATTATAGGTTTATCTCCCAATGATCTCGTTTCCTTTCGATATTCATGCATATTCGACTGTAATTACCCTGATTATGGCCCCTGATTGTATGAAAAATCCTGTTTTTAGCTTGTGGTTCCTCTAAAGGTAACAATCTTTATTCGATTTTGAGGAAACTTAAACTGTATGTATATAAGCCAAAGGTCTCAGTTCATTTCGATATTCGGGCATATCAGACTAACTTCCTGGATTGAACGAAAAAATCATGTTTTTGTAGCTTGTTCTTTATCCATCTCTTGCAAAATGTGGGCGTATCTGATTTTTTCTCTTACAAATATCTGATGTTCTCTGTAAAGCATGGAGTCACTATAGTGCACATATATGTTATTATGTTTGTAACCAATACTCATATATAAGTATGTCATTTCTGTATGTGTGTCTCTTTACCGTATGTCATTGTGATAGTAATTTGATATATACTTTTGTGTTTTATGTTTGTCCTTTAAACAATGTACTGTTAAAATCAAATTAATCATTTATTGTTTTTATAACACATTTCAATATAACTGCAAAGACTAAAACTATTTATTTTATGATACATGTACAATCTCTATTTGTAAGTCTCTAGAGGGCAACACTTTTTAACGTTGATGTTGGGGTTCATTGACCATAACTGTTTTAGAGCTTCAATATGTACCTGTAGGGAGCCATGTCAACACCTATCTTATAGTAATTAATTGTTTCATATGTTAATTTAATACACATTACTAATTGTTTTACAGGTTATTATAGTAAGATTGGTGCAGGAAATTGTACGATTTGCCCTGCTGGTAAAGATTGTAGTGATCCAGCTGTAGTGGGTAGTGACCCAGTAGACTGTATATCTGGTACCTATAGTAAACAAGGAAACCATGGCTGTTCTCCATGTCCTTCAGGTGATTCAAACTATCACATGTTTTGTAATGTGCTTTATTATACAAATGACGAAAATTGAGTAAATATTTATATATGGATTACCGGTACATAAAATTAAATATTACACCACTGATTAAACATGTTTGATATCCGAGTCGTTAAACCATCCTTTGTATGTTGATACCACAGCATCAAGTGATACTCATTTATTATGCATATCAAGAATGGAAACATAAATATTCAACAAAATGTTATCGAAGCATCCAAATTCTTTAGAGGGGTAAACACCTTCCTAAACTGATCCTGAATCCAATATCAAATTAAATAGGATATTCTTTGTAAAACAAGATAAAATGATATGAGTTGCAAACTATCAATGTTTGATTTAGAATGTGTGTATACTGTATATATGAAGGAGAATGGTTTACAATTTTGATATTGGTATTACAGGTTTTTATAGCAGTGCTGCTGGTGCTTCAAGTTGTTTAGAATGCACAGCTGGATATTACTGTACATCAACTACACAAACTCAATGTGGATCAACTAAATACAGTGATGCTGGTGCTACAGTTTGTAAAACATGTCCTGCTGGTTATACTTGTCCTGGACCAACAACGTCCGTTCCAAGTCAATGTACACAAGGAACATATGCAGGTGCAGGAGCCACTTCTTGTTCAGCCTGTCCTCCTGGATACCAATGTCCTCTTAATGGTACTGAAACTCCAGAAGCATGTACAAATGGAACATATGCCAGTTCACCAAATACCATTACATGTAGTTTATGTCCATTAGGTACGTTGTTCATGTAACAGATTTCTCTTCATTTTTATTTGAAAGTCTACATGTCTATCCATCCACAATTTGTTTGTGGACACTCTACAGGTCACAATTTTTATTCTATTTTAACGAAACGTAAAATATAGGCCTTTCTCTCAAAGATCTCGGTTCTTTTCGATATTAGCATTAATTGGCCTCTAACTTCATCAATTATGGCCCCTGACTGTACAAAAAATCACACTTTTAGCTTGTGGACACACTACAGGTCACAATTTTCATCTGATTTTGATGGGACTTAAAATACATGTTTATAACCTTAAGATCTTGGTTCCTGTTGATATTCGCGCATATTGGATCGTAACTTCCTGAATTATGGCCCTTGATTGTACAAAAAATCATGTTTTTAGCATGTGGTCCCTCTACAGGTAACAATTTATTTCCAATTTAAAGAAACGTTTGAATATATTTCTGTTACACCCTAATGGTGGCTGAGTTTGAATTTTGTGAAAATTGGACCAAAACTGCCTCACAAAATGGCCACAGTGTTTTATCCACAGGAAAGCATTGACGAACAGGCTAGTCCTATAATTAATTATCTCCTATTATCTCCTACCTCTAATATTATTTTATTTTATATGAAGGTCAAAAATGTCCAAATCCAGCTAATGCCCCAATTGATTGTGTTGAGGGAGAATACAGTCCACTAGGTAGTAGTGTGTGTATTGAATGTCCGGATGGTGAATACAGTAATACTGTAAAGTCAGGAACTTGTACTGTCTGCCCGGAAGGTTCATCCTGCTTGAATAAAGATGCATTACCTGTTCAATGTGGAAAAGGAGAATCAAGGTATGTATCAAACCACATGGATTGTAATATTCAACTGGGTACTCCTAAATTTCTGTTGATTAGTTTTATGATGTAATATATTATGGGAGATTAGATAACGAGTTGGCAGTTGTCACAATAATAGTTAAAAACTATCTAATATAAAGGCGATTTGCTGAAAATTTCAGTCAAATTGATCAACTATTAACTTAAAACTAAGCGATTGAAAGTTCCGCTAAGCCTCGGTCAGCATTACTAAAGTCGGTAAGACAAAACCAGTAGTCTTGGTTATCCATTTTTATTGGTAAATCACAAAGGAAAATATTTCAGCGAATCGAACTACAATCCAACAAAAATCTCATGCTAGCCTCGACATCGAGAGTTGATTATGGTCTGAATAAGTTAATTAATGTCTAGTTTTTATAACATTTCAGGCCTAAAGAAAGACCTACAATAGGCAGATTTTTCTCTTGAATAATGCATGTTTAATTGTTACCATATATTTTTCAATACTTTTACCTTCTGTTGTAGTTCAATTGAGAGAGGTTTAATATAAGTTGAACCCGTTCCCCAATCCCTATTCTGATAAAAATCTGAATTAAAAAATTGTTTTACTTTAAAACATAATCATTGATATTATTTTATAGTATTGCTGGTCAGAAGCATTGTTTAGCTTGTCAACCAGGTACTTATAAAGATGTTATTGGTATTGGATCCTGTCAAGCTTGTCCTGCTGGTTCTGAATGTCCTACAGTCACTGCAAGTAAGTCAAGAAAATAAATGTTTTATCAGGTTCTCTTTGACAAAATACACATAAATATACACAGTGTCTTTTCTAAATCTAGAATCTAGAAAGGATTTCATCTCTATTTTATTTTGCTGAGGTGTAGAACACCATGCTATTAAAAGTAGTAATATTACTGGTATTTTTATGTTTGATCAATATTATGAGATCAGGAGTGAATGAGCTCCGTATTAATCCATTACTATTAGCTCTGGATTAAGCCATTACCACAAAATATGTTCTGACATAATAATGTGCTTTAGGCAATTGAGAAACTATAATTTTTTTTTACGTATTTCAGAATCAACATGCGTAAATGGTTACTATTCTCAGGCTGGTGCTACAGCTTGTCTACCATGTCCAGGGGGTTATAGCTGTCCTAATAAAGATCAGTTACCAATTCTATGTACTGCTGGTACCTATGCTAGTAATGCCAGTCAGACCTGTGCAGACTGTGAAGCTGGGTATAAGTGTCCAGTAGATGGATTAAATGATCAGATAGCATGTCCAGCAGGCTGGTATCAAACATCAACTGGTCAGACATCATGTATTGAATGTGGTCAAGGTGGGTACTTGTCAGTGCTGTAGTCTGTAAACATTAATGTTATACTCATTGTTCATTTGGATCATTATATTTTCTGGTTGTCTAGTAGGGTTGTATAAGTAAATTATTCTATATTTTTCTGTATTTGATTGATATAAGTAAGTGATTCCTGGTGTGAGAGGGTGAGTCCATTTCATTGTGGCATCCATCAAAGAGTGAAATTAAGATTAAGTTTTGTATAATTGGCCCTGAGCATTGTCAAATCTCACTATGCCACGGTTCTCTGTTTTTCTGTTGTTGGATATTACATATATCTGTAAATAATCATAAATTTATTACAGGTGAGAAATGTACTGATAGAACCAGTTCTCCTGTATCATGTCCACCAGGTCAATATCAAGATGGTAGAGGTTTAGAAACATGTAAATCTGTAAGTATACGTACTTGGACATCAACATATCATAAGAATCCTATATCAGTTTTTACAGACAGAAATATTTTGACTTACTACCAATACTAATTTTTCACAAAAAAGGAACCTAATACACCTTGAAAATGCATCGTTTAATTTCATTTTGGACTGATTACAATTATAACTTTTATTAGTAATTTATTATTTCATAAACATTGGATTCACTTAAAAGGATTAAGAATCAGGTTCGATGTATACCTCTCTCTTATTAAGGTTTTGTTAATAAAGTTTAGAATATTAATAAAGTTTGTTTAATTGTTTTTGTTGTGTTTCAGTGTCCAGATGGTTACTATGCTACAGGTACAAAAACTGTTCAATGTATAAAATGTCCAGCTGGTTCTAAATGTCCTTATCCAACTCAGCTACCTGAGCCTTGTTCTTCAGGAGAGGTTAGATACTAAATTTATTACAAGTACAAAAACTACTCAGTAACCAAAGTTTCCAGTGATCCCATTTTCAGTGACATAAAGTTGTTGACAAGCCTTTATTTTTGGCATTGGGTTGCTCTAAACAAACTTTTTGCACGGCAAATGACCCAAATTTGATTATCAAAATTCACCATCAAACTGTTTGGTCAGCTGCTTTAGACAAATCAACTATTATTGTTATATATTACAGTACTCTACAGCTGGATCTACTGGATGTCAGACCTGTCCAGCAGGTACTTCATGTGGAAGTGGTAGTTCAATTTCGACATGTGGTGTAAGTATATTTGAAAATATATAATTTTGATAATCAGGACTGTAACCAAATATAATATGTCTAATCTGGGAAGAAAATAAACACCACCTCAATTAGTCTAATAATGATTTATTGTGCAGAAAGAAATAGTTTAAAGAGAGACAGAAAAATTGGCTTAAACAAACTAGGTTATTTTGGGACTAAAAATATGGTTCAATTTTTATTCAATAGTTCACGTACACATAGGGTTCTTTAGTTGTAGGAGGTAACCTAAGGACCTGGAGAAAATCCAGACGGTTGGACAGGAGACTTTGATACTTGTCACGTTCAAGGTGGAAAATGAAACTTTGCAGTTTGACTCAAGAAATGGTTTAGAACACTGACCATGGAGCTCCTTGTGTCACCGTCTTGCTTTGAATGTGTTTGAGCGAACTGTGTGTAGGAAATCATTAGCAGAATTGAACAGTTTAAAAACATCAATACAGTATGCCAAATATAAAATACTCCTAATGATTACTTTTATTCTATTTTGTTTTTTAAATATTTATATGTACATATATTACAGAGTGGTGAATATTCAAATGGCACAAGTTGTGTTCCATGCCCAGTAGGCTACAAATGCCCATCTTCGATTTCTGGACCTCAGGTTTGTCCGAGTGGGACATACCAGGATCAGGAAGGACAAGTAAATTGTTTAGATTGCCCCCAAGGTAAATCCTGTTTAGATGTATCAACGACACCTGTAGATTGTTTAGCTGGATATTTCAGTGCATCGGGTGAAGCAGCTTGTTCAGTAAGTATATTTTGATTCAATATTGTAGATAAAAGTTGATAATTTGGAGCTTAAGCTTTTATTGTTCCATTATGGTTTAAACAATATTTCATTCGATAGGATTACAAAAATAATCTTACATGAGTAGTCGACAGTCTTAACAGATATGAAAACAAACAAAATACTTATGAATTCACTTCTGATATGGTAGTTAATTTTAATTGGTAAAAATTAGAGTACATTTATTCTAAATGTCGATCATCAATGTGAATAGTATTTGAAAATAACAGTTTGAATATCAGAAAATCAGACAAATCTTCCATTAACTTTATAAATGGCTTCAATACATCAGTAATATCAGCCATCATAAATCCATGATGGCTTTTATTGCCATGATGGCCTTCACTTCAATTAAATCTTTAGAGTTCAGTGGTTTTGTTAAACAGCACAAAAATTATAATTGTATGAATAATTTGGTGTAGTCTGACTTTGAGGTCTATTTTATTTTCTGTAGAGGTGTCCAAGTGGATTTTACAGTGCTGCTGCAGCAGGTTCATGTACACCATGTCCTGCTGGTAAGAAATGTTTTGATGGTACTAACTATATAACACCCACAGATTGTGATGCTGGTAAATACAGTCCTGGTAGTCAATCAACTTGTTCTTCTTGTGAAGCAGGTAGGTTTTGTGTTTATTAAATAATAAAGATTTAGAATTTGACTGATTATATATGACACCATACTTTAAAATGATCTTATTGGTCACACTTTGGTTGTTTGTACATGAATGGTTCATAAATAAGTTTTTTTTATATAAAATTTAAATATATATTGCAGGAACATACAGTTCTGCTGGAGCATCATCGTGTGCCTTATGTCCTGCTGGAAAACAATGTTCTGATCCTAGTGTTTCACCACAAACTTGTTCATCGGGTTATTACAGTACTCAGGGCAAGGTATTGTATTCTTCTGATAGATCACTCACTTTAATGGTCACTATAGTATGATATTTTGCTTCAAATTCCTCCAAAAACATTTTAATTGCAAGAAAACAACGCACTGTTACAAGAATCTAATTTTCAGCCTTGTTCGCCCCATGTCTCAGAACCCAGTTTTTATCGCATGTATTTGTTAATCACTCTCTATTTACCTAAAACACTCAGGTATAAGTTAATTCTTGGATTATAGTGTCTAATAATGTCTTTCATATTATGAATTAATATCAATAAGGTTTATTCTCATTTTATATCTGGTTTCATTGTATTTCTTTATTTTTATAGAACATAGCTTGTACAGTATGTCCAGCTGGCTACCAGTGCTCAAGTGCATCATCATTACCGTCTGCCTGTACTCAAGGTACTTATGCTCCAGAAGGACAGACATCATGTTTACAGTGTCCTGCTGACCAGTCATGTTTAGATCCTTCCCAAACACCGACCATTTGTCAATCCGGCTACTACAGTCCATTGGTAAGTTGACTGTTATTATTATCAGTTTAGACATGTTACATTTGAATTCACGCAGGTATATCACAACGGTAGCAGTGGTTTAGAAAAGAGAAAAAGCAATAATCTATTTAAACTTATGATGTTTAGCAAATGTACAGATAACTACTTTAACAACCACAATTTTGTATTATAGGGATCTGCTGATTGCTTGATATGTCCAGCTGGTAAAGAATGTAATACGACACAGTCTACATTAAGTCCTTGTAATTCTGGTTACTACAGTTTAGAAGGAGAAGAAACATGTAAAGCTTGTCCTGCTGGTTCCATGTGTCCGTTCCCAAGTATACCACCTATAACATGTAAACCTGGTACCTATTCTACTGGTAGTAGTATAACTTGTATAGAATGCCCAGCTGGTTCCAAATGTGTTTCAACAAGGTAACAGAATATTCATTTCATACTCAAATATCAAGTAGTCTTAATTAAAATTTCCATCAAGATATTTTGAGTAAAATTTTTAAAAAGATGATTACTTGAATTTCAGAAACGACCTGCAACAGAAATAGTTTTATAACAGATTTTGCAGACTGATAGTTGTAGAGGTTTTATTGAAATGATATGGTTATTTTTTCTTTATGAAACTTTCAGTACCACACCAGTTGCATGTAATGCAGGAGAATATTCTCTGGGAGGAAAAGTAGACTGTATAAGTTGCCCAGCTGGTTATGCATGTGCCACAGCTGATGCCACACCAGTAGTTTGTGATCCAGGAACATACAGTATAGGAGGTGAAACATCGTGTAATAATTGTCCTCCTGGTTATGCTTGTCCATCAACAACAACAGCAGCTGATCAACATATTTGCACACCAGGTAATGTATTCAATAGTATATTCAAAATTACATGCATGTTCACCATTTCCAGCCCCTGAAAGTTAGAAATATTTCAGAAACTAATTTACTAGCATATTATAGAGAAATACTACATCACTGAAGTTTTGGTATCTAAAGCAACAATCTTAATTGTACTGCAGAAACTTAAATTAATATGTTGAATTGTTTCTATTTTATTTGACGCAGGAACCTATTCAACTGGAAGTCAGTCATCTTGTACAATTTGCCCTGCTGGTAAATTTTGTCCATCGACTACCACAGCTACAGTAACAGATTGTGCAATAGGTTTTTATTCTTACAGTGGTTTTGTTATCTGTTCAGCTTGTCCTGCTGGCTGGCAGTGCCCGAATAAGGATGGTTCACAGAATTCTCAATGTGCTGCAGGATATTATTCAGTAGGAAATGCTATTGCTTGTACTCAATGCCCAACAGGAAAGGCTTGTCCTTCAACAAGTTCAGATGTCATGGAAACTTGTCCAGCTGGAACATATTCTATTGGGAAACAATCATCTTGTACAGAATGTCCAGCAGGATTCGCATGCTCTAGTACAACAGCCGACACCAAGGTGGCATGTAATGCTGGTTTCTATAGTGAAGGTAAAAGATCTGCCTGTGTGGAATGTCCAGCTGGTTATGCTTGTCCTTCTATCTATGACAGCTACAAACTACTTTGTTCTAAAGGCACATTTGCTGAAGCAGGTGCTACGTCTTGTACAGTTTGTCCAGCAGGACAACAATGTCCCATTAACACCCAAACAGGAACTGTCTGTTCCGATGGTTATTATAGTTTAGGTGGACAAGCAGCTTGTTCACCATGTCCAGCTGGTTACTATTGTGCTCAAAAAGATCAAAAACCCACTATTTGTGAAGCAGGAAAATACAGTTCTGGTCTGGCTATAACATGTTCTGATTGTGATGCTGGGTAAGTTTATTGAACATTATTTCTATGAAATCAGAATACAAGATTGAAGTAAAATAAAATTCTTAATTCAAGCGTTAAAACAATATACTAATAAACATTCCTGTTGGAAATACCCTCTCATGTTTCTGAAAATTATTAATATTATTTTTGTTAACATTCAGTTATGCTTGTCCTGAAGGAAGTACAAGACCAGATCCGCCAACAGCTGCTTGTCGTCTAGGTTACTATTGTGCAGATGGTAAACTAGAAACATTTTGTCCAAAAGGAAAATATGGTGCAACAAAAGGTAGGCTGGAATGTATACCGAAACATATGGACTTTAGGCATGTCACTCACATATGTTGGTATCAAATCCTGGCATTGACCTAGAATTCTCCTAGCTTAATTCTGGCTTTTCAAGCCCCTAAAAGCTTGTCTAATTGAAATTGATAAATGTGAATGTCTAAGGTGTATGTTTAGATAACATAAAACAGTTAGGTGAGACAATGGTGAAGTGTTCTTTAATAAAAGGCTTTTTGATGCATGTTCACATACTATTCTGTTATTTATTTCCATTCTTAGGATTAACAGCAGAAACAGATTGTTCAGAATGTCCACAGGGTTATTATTGTCCAGAAGGCACTGCTGGCATTCCTACATCTAGTTTATTATGCCAGCAAGGTTCCTATTGTCCAGCAGGAACAGGAGATTATAAAGAAAATCTATGTCCAGCAGGAAAATACTACAATAACCTAGGTGCCGTTAGAGTAACAGAATGTCATGATTGTCCACCAGGGAGATTTTGTCCAGCAGGTATACACATATACTGTATTCAATTTTCATGAATTCAGCGCTCGAAATTAACCACGGCAAACAGCACGTGGTAAAAGCCGACGCAACCCTCGTCTGCCACGGCATAATTCTTTTTTTTTTTTGCCGTAGTCGATCT
This sequence comes from Patella ulyssiponensis, assembly GCA_963678685.1. Taxonomy (NCBI): domain Eukaryota; kingdom Metazoa; phylum Mollusca; class Gastropoda; family Patellidae; genus Patella; species Patella ulyssiponensis. Next base: position 41,610,068 of record OY783228.1, on the reverse strand, counting down.
TACGATCCTTAAAATTATGACTAAATGTACCGGTTATAGAATAGTACCAGGAGGATGTCTTCTTCAGGACAGTGTAATAACGTCATATATTTATCATTTTGTATACGGAAGTCTGACAAATATATTGCAATTACCGAATACCGGTACACATTTAACCCATGTGTTGTAGGCATATCCATGCTGTACCGTTTACAGTGGGTTTTTTTTCAACGATTATAAACTAAAATAGACATAGATGATAGAGCGTGCACGGACTGTTACCTAGTTACTCTGGTTAATGCATGAAAAATGTTACCGTTCTCGTCATTTGCATTTTTAACTTTATCATTTGTCAAATACGGTGGACCTGGACCGATTTACACCCTTTGTTTATAATTACTACGCCCTATGTAACAGAGCGTAATAGCCTCAATCATAGGTAGGGACTGATTGACAAATAAATAGTATTTATTAACCTAGACACTCTACAAACCAAGTTTCAAAAGGAAACAGAATAATTTGTGGGGGTCAAAGTAGACGACCTACATACGGGCCATTGTACCAACGGCACCGTACAGCATGGCTGAAAGGAACATGTGTAGTAAATTCTTTGGAAATATAGGTGACATGTTTAAATATATATGGCACTACTAATCATTTAAAGAATTAAGGCTTGGTGCATTTTTAAATCAACCTGCTTACAACTGGTCAATACCTGATGTCAAAAACACGTCATCTGTCAAACTCAAAGTACCGGTAAGACTGATGGAGAAATGAAATGGCAAGAATGAAGAATGAATGAATTTAGTTTGTGCTATAATACTAATAATTCAGACAAGTGTCACAAAGTCATCCTTTATAAATATTGATCAAATGTGAATAAATTTGTTAATGAAAGTCGTTAATGTAACCAATATTTCAATTTGCGTAACCAGGAAATCGTTCGCATGTTTTTGAGCTCGCGCGACCACACGTAACCAATTGGTATGGTTCACGTCAAATTTTGTGGCGTGAATAAATAAATTTTATTCATCTTGAAAAGTTAAGAAAAGCATTGATTTTGAAATACAAAAAAATGCCGTGGTGCCTTAGCAGTACCATTCTGCCACGGCATTTTTCATTTTTTTGTGCCGTGGTAGAAAATTCTTAATTTCGAGGACTGTGAATTTGCCTTTTTGTTACAGAGAAGAAAATGGTATATTAGACATTTGGACAGCCCATCTCATATATATTTCAAAAAATTTTAACAGAAATAATCATGCTAATTGTCACAACAACAATGAGTTGGATTCAAACTTCAGTTGTGCTATTTTGTTATCAGGTACTGATGACCCATTCTATGATGCTAATGTATGTCCAAGAGGGCACTACTGTCCATCTGGAACTGGTGCTGCTAATCCTTGTCCAGCTGGTAAATATACAGAAGAAGAAGGGTCAACAGGTTTAGAATTCTGTAAAATATGTCAAGCTGGTTATTACTGTGAATCAGGCACAGATACACCCACAGGTAGGTCATATAATTGCATGTGAATTAATAATCTTAATTTGGATGATTAAAATCAAAACATCATAAAAATTTGATTTAATGACATTTAACACTTTATCAAATAATAGGTATACAAATTTTAATACTGCTTATTGAAAAAAAAGTACCAATAACTGAGTATGGCATTATCAGAGACATCTTGGAATTGCAATATTATATCAAAAACCAACATTTGTCAATCGATGCACAGTTTCCAAGGCACAAATATGTCGAGTTCCATGTTTCATGAATTTGCGGAGCCATAAATAGGCTTTTTTTTTTTGAAGAGCATCACCTGGAAAAAAAGAACAATCACAAGAACAAGTTGAGTAGCGATTCGGGCCCAATTCCTGGCCCAGAATTCACTTCTTTAAGTTACTAGATATAGATAAAACATTTGTAGCATAATTTATATTAATTAATTGAACTAAGGATATTAATCTTTTTATCTTCAGCCTGCCCTCCAGGAACATTTAATGATCTGACAACCCAGGGTTCCACACTATCTTGTAAAGCATGTTTAAGTGGTTGGGCATGTACAGAGTATGGTCTTACAGAACCTAATAAAAGATGTTCACCAGGGTACTACTGTCCTGGAAATAATTCACTTCCAAATCAAGATACACCTGATAATGCCTGCCCTGCTGGTACCTTTACCAACTTCAATAACCTCACAGCTATAGAACAGTGTGATGATTGTCCACCTCGGGTAGCATGTCTTAGAGCAACAGGTGGAACCCAAAAACCACCAGTGGCGTGTGCTAAAGGTCATTTCTGTCCATCGAAGACACGTTTTGCAACTGAGCACCCATGTCTTGCTGGTACCTTCACCAATCTAACCAACCTTTACAGACAAGAAGATTGCTACGTATGTTTGCGAGGTTACTATTGTGTTGAAGGTTCTGCTGAACCAACTGCTCCTTGTTTTAAAGGGCATTGGTGTCCAGATGGTATGTATTTAATTTGTTGCACTGAATTTATATCTCCTAAGCCTCCTGAGATATTTTAATGGAACTTTGAATACACTTGAATCTTATATTGTCCTTTATCATTTGTTAAACAGAAATTGTTCAAATTGAATAATTTTTGTATTGCCATACCAGTGATTTCACAACATATCTTGTAAAGTGTTCAAGATATCCTTATGCAACTCTATTGATGTTTAAGAAAGCCGATTGATAAAACAATAAACTGGTCACTTTGGTATCATAAATTAATCTACTTTTGGCTAAATTACAACTGTTCGATTATTACTTGTTAATTAAGAAATCAATCAACTTGTTTGTCGGCTATAATAATAGTCACACCTTAGTATGAAATGGCCATGTGGTTCATCATCTGAGTAATTAGCACATTTTACTGTAATTTTTGTAATCTGGTAAAAATGCCAAACAAGCTTGCTCTTATGACAAGGAAAATAACATCAGCATGAATTGTGAATCTCTGAAATCGCACATCTTTGACGCTCCTTCTCCTACAAATACTTTCCGAAACATGCCCAAGGACCTACTGATGACTGAGTCTTGTTGCTCAATTTAAAAGAATGAAGAGTTAAAGAAAATAAATTTACTGTACATTTTGGGGGTAGAAAATGTTGACGATATATTTAATATTTGCCAATTTCTATGTCAGGAACAAAAAGTGGAGATGAATTTCCATGTCATGCTGGTTCGTACAGTAATAATACCGGAAATACACGACATGAACAGTGTGTTGATTGTCCTGAAGGTCATTATTGTCCTACAGCTTCAGTATTACCAACAGCCTGTCCTGCGTAAGTGAACCTTACTTTCTTTGTATATCGATTAAGAAATATATGAGAAAGTTATTTAATAGATTGGAATTTAAGTGAGTTTTTTTTTACAGAATAACTTTGCGACACATCTCGTGAATGTTTAGTTCAAAATTAACAACATTGTACTCTTTTTTTTTTAGTGGAACCTTCAATTCACAGAAAAAAGGAGAGAGTTTACCGATATGTTTAGCTTGTACAGCAGGTTATTATTGTCCGGGTGATGGTAATATTGAACCACTTCCATGTACCAAAGGTAACTACTCGGACACAGGAGCAGCCATTTGTTCTCTTTGTGAACCAGGTTATTACTGTGATAAAAACACAACCAGTAAGACGTTTATGGAAACCAAGAGAATTTGTCCACCGGGTGTAGAATGTCCAGCTGGAATGAACAGACAGCCAGATCTAATTCAAGATCCTTGTAGAAAGGGACACTATTGTCCAGCTGGTAATGTGAGTCCCACACCAGTACCCTGCCCAATTGGAACATTTAATGCAGAACTTGGACGAAGAGAATTAGCAGAATGTCAGCAATGTACTGCCGGGAAATATTGTACCCCCACTGGGCTGACTGAGCCTGCTGCTGATTGTCCTGGAGGTTACTATTGTCCTCTTGGGACTGGAAATCCATTTTCATTCCCATGTCCTATTGGATTCTATCGAAATGGTTCTGCTAAGGAGTCGTTCCAGGACTGTGCTGAGTGTATATCTGGATTTTATTGTGATAGAGAAGGTTTAGCGGAACCAATTGATTGCCCACCAGGATTTTTCTGTGTTAGTGGAAGTACTTTCCCTCAACCTTGTCCTCTAGGAACATACAGTAACTCAACAGGTAACTATTTTCTATTGAAACAAAAGTACATTTCAGTAAAATGTGTAAATAACCTATTTATGATTTATGTAAATATGATTCTTATTTAGGATTCATCTTAAATTTCAGGATTAAGAAGAAGTACAGACTGTGCACCATGCCCAGGTGGTAGATATTGTGATGGTATTGGGCAGACAGAACCAACTGGTCTTTGTGATGCTGGGTTCTTTTGTCGTGAGAAAGCTTACACATCAGCGCCTCCTGATGGTCCAACAGGCGGATTGTGTCCTGCTGGTGGATATTGTCCACAAGGTTCTGCTATAGGAACGCCTTGTCCTGTTGGCAAATACAGCAAATCAGCAGGTGCCAAGACAGAGTTTGATTGTATTCCGTGTGATCCAGGATTTTTCTGTTCAGGGTCCAGCAGTACTGCAGCTTCTCAGAAATGTGCAGCTGGGTATTATTGTACTGGTGGGGCTGGTGTACCAACACAGTTTGACACGCCCGCTGGCCATTACTCATTAGAAGGAGCCTTCAAACCTGAACAATGTCCAACTGGTCAGTATCAACCTGCACAGAGATCATCTTCATGTTTAGTTTGTCCACAAGGTTATTACTGTAATGGTACTGGAACAATTGAACAGATTATCTGTCCTGCTGGCTATTATTGTCCTGAAGGTAGTGGTTTTCCTGTCCCATGCCCAAGAGGCACATTTTTGAAAGATGTTGGACGATATGAAGAATCACACTGTGATTTATGTACATCAGGCTTTGCTTGCGAATCAGTAGGATTATCGGCACCAAACATTAATTGCATTGCAGGTCATTATTGCACTCTAGGTGCTAACACCTCAGAACCAATTGAAATGCCATTTGGAGATTTGTGTCCAGAGGGATATTTTTGTCCGAATGGTACTGGTAATTATGTAGCCAATCCTTGCAGTAATGGAACATACTCTAATTACACTGGATTACATGATGAAATAGGTTGTACCCCATGTGACCCAGGTCTGGTGTGTAATGGACGAGGTCTCATAGAACCCAATGGTGTCTGTGCAGCTGGTTATTTTTGCAGACGGGCAGCTAAGACTGATAAACCAATGGATGGAGGTGCCACAGGAGATGAATGTCCCAAAGGTCATTATTGTCCTGAAGGAACAGGTAAGTTCATTTCTGTTTCTTTCCTTTTAATCGGAGCTATCAATTTTATATATTTACAAAGCAGTTTTTCTGCTATTTCCTCCCATGTTGTTGTTAATACTTATGTCCATTTTTACTTTGTAGGAGAACCAAAACAATGTATTCCTGGGTCGTTTACTAATGTAACTGGTTTAGATTATTGTTTTGACTGTCCTGTTGGTTTCTATTGTGTGGATGGTGAAATTCCGTTGAGATGTCCAAGAGGACGCTATTGTCCAGGCAATACAACAGCTGCACAACCATTCTGTCCAAGAGGAACGTACAATCCTGATTTAGGTAACAAAAGTCTGCAATTATTTTATGGAATTTACATAAGCTCATTATGGGGGGAAAAAGGTGCTTTCAACTGATTTTGTGTTCAAAGTTGATTCCAGCAGCAAAGGCTGACAACTGGATTCCCACCCAGCTCAATTTAAGCTCTAACAAAACTAAGATGTTCATAGTCAAATAAAAGTATCAAATGTCATGTCTTTGTGTGAAGTGTCAGCAGTAGTATGTATTGGCATATAAAAATCAACACTTATGATTAGTTGTGGGCCGATAATCGGTTTCGATATCGGTAATTGGCCGATAAGTGGTCTTTCATAAGAAATCGGTATCAATTACTATCAATCGATATTCAACCATTTTGCTGATACTGGATTCGCTGATATCTGTTCAAAAGGACTGGGTGATTGTGAACAATTTAATAATTGATTTTCTTGACACTCGGTTTATTTTAGTTGCCATGTATGTGATTATTTAGTAGGCATAATACAAGACTTTCATGTGAGCCGTAAAAGGAAATAATAAACAGTGTAAAATCCTTACTTACTGGTCTACACTATTATCCTATTTAACACATTGAGAGTTTGGGTCTCTTGATGCGTTTTTTTTTTTTAAAGAATATTATTTCTATGCATGTGCATGCAGACATAAACATACAACAGTCCACTAGATAAAACATGTGACTGGAATATGGAATAAGCCGATTGCATGACAATCAAAAAGAATGAATTAGAGAATGCAGCAGTACTCGCGGAGGTCTCTCTTTAATCCCATTTCAGTGTATGCTGATCGTATGTCATCATCACAAAGTCGAACAATAATACCTTAATTAGGCTTTAGCATTTTTATTCAGAATTTAAAAACAATGAAATAAACAATGGTCCTTCTGATAATCTCGGCTTTATTTGTTATTCGTAAAGCAAATAATATTAGTTCACAATAGGTGTGACCCAATTATTTTTTCCTTGCCTGTTTGATTCCCAAGGTAAAATAGTACCAGGCATTTCCTAACTAACAATGACATGTAATACAAATCAACAAATTTTAATGTACATCAATTATCATGATATTAGAGACATTTTAATGTGTAATAGTTTTATATCCACCACTATCTGTATCGGCTGATATATTTTGCTGTCAATATCTGGTATAGGTTAAACCTATAGTAGCCATATTGGACCATCACTACTTGTGATATTGTCCATGCATCTAACACTTAACAAAATATAATGTTAACAAGTCTGAATTACAGTAATACTGTGATTTTAATAGCTATATGGTTAGCAGCTGCATTTTTTGGTTTAGTAGAATCTACACCTTCAAAGATCGTGTCGTCAACAAGAATAGAACATACAAACATTGATTAGTATATGAGGTGTTTTTTATTTTAGGTATGCCATCTATTGATGATTGTAAACCATGTAAAGGAGGCTTCTACTGTGATAGTCTGGGTGCCATTGATTTTGATTTTAGTGTCAATGGGACAGGAACAGGTCCTTGTGCTGCAGGTTATTTCTGTAAATTGGGTAAGTGTGTTAAGGGTTATGGTCAGTCAGGAATATCACAGATGATAGTTCTGATGTTTAAAGATACATTATAGGAGATTAGATAAAGAGCTGGCAGTTATCACTATAATAAAACTAGATAAAGTAAAGGCAATTTGATTCACTATGAACTGAGAATTTAGCGATTAAATTTTTGGCCTAGTCTCGATTATACATTTCATGATTAAATCATGACTGAAAATATTGCAGGCTAGCATTGACATAGAGAGTTGATTATGGTCTAGATAAGTTAATTAATGTCTAATTAATAATGAAGATAACATATCAGGCCAAAAGAAAGACCTGCAATTGGCAGATTTAGCTCTTGCATTATGTATGATTAATGTTTTATGGATACAAGGCATGTGAAAAGTTCATGTAGTATGACATAACGTTGTGTTAATGGACCTGGAACTTGAAATGCACAATAGGTCATGAAAGATTTAAGGTTTTTTGCCAATTTTTGCCTAGTTGGTTTAAGATTATTTTATTGGTGAGTTGATTGATGAATTTATATTTTATTGTGCATTGTTTGATGATTTTATATTTTATTGGTGTGTTGATTGATGATTTTATATAGGTGTGAACATCAGTACACCAACTGTTTATACATCTAGTGGAATAGGTGGACCTTGTCCAGAAGGTTTCTACTGTCCATTACAAACAGAAGATCCTATACCATGTCCAAATGGTACCTACAGAGATACTCAGTTTGGTGCAAAGCTTGACGACTGTATACCATGTAAATTAGGAAAGTATTGTGGTTCAACAAACCTAACAGATGCAACAGGACCATGTTCTCAAGGCTTCTTCTGTCTCCGTGGAAACAATGTACCTGATCCCACAGGTTAGTTCATTCAAAAATAATATTATTTTCTTCAACACATATTTAAATATATGTTTAAGGAGACTTTGCTCACAAAAACATTTATCAGGTAGTTATTTCCTGTACAATATGGTGACTTGGATGGCCGAATAGTTAGCGTGTGTGCGTTGTATCATAAAGTCTGTCATTGAGAGTCAACTGACGTGGTTTTGTTTCCGCAGTTGTATTTGACAAGGAGTAGGGTCGCCTGTCCAATTCGTGGGTTTTCTCTGGGTCCTCCTTTCCCTGCCACTGCTGAAGGCCCATACGTGTAAGCGAATTATTGAAATAAAATGTGTTAGTCCCAAAATGACCTAGTTTGCATTGAGCGGACATTAAACCCCATTTCTCTTTCTACCCCTATACAAGTATATGGAAAGTAGAGACACACAATCTTACTAGAAAAATACTGGATTCTCTGAAAAAAAAACAGGAAGTGCCCATAGTGACTAAAAACCAATACAAGCTGGAGATGGATTCTCTCTCCATCAAGTCACATGACATTTTGTAGTATTCTTATGATTAAAATGTTTTGGTAGGGATTTAATGCAAACTTTTGATGGATAAGTGAGTTGGAATAAGTTTTTAGTCCAAATATATCATCAAATCACACATTTTGTAGCTGTAAGCCTTCTTTAAATGTTTACAAGGTTTTGTAGAATGCTCATAATTGGGGTGACTAACTTCTATAATTATTATTATACATTGTTTTACAGGTTCAGATCCAGCAATAGGTGGTCCATGTCCTGTCAGCCATTATTGTCCAGAGGGAACATCATATCCATTAGAATGTCCAGCAGGAACATACAACAACATAACTGGCCAAGCTGTCTGCTTTTCTTGTCCATCAGGCTATTTCTGTCCAGAAAATATAACTGATTATGAACTTTATCCATGTCCTGAAGGACATTTTTGTCTCAATGGCACTGAATACAGTACTCAACATCCATGTCCAAGAGGCTACTATAGAAACTTTACCAAGGGTCAATCTATGGCTGATTGTTTCCCATGTCCTGCAGGAGAATATTGTAATAATCAGGGATTGAAGGAACCAGTTGGTTTATGTACTGCAGGTAAAAAAAAAGACATGTTAAAAAACTTGGAAAAAGCATAAGATGGAATTTATCCATCACACTAAAATCCTCATGTTTCAGCATTATGATTTACTTGTGGAACACATTTCCATTTCAAAGACGTATGCATTTAAATAGGCTTTTATCCACTGATCCTTTTAATGCATAAATTATACAGAGCTATTTTGATAAAATGTAATTTTATCTAAACAACGTTTTTTTTATTTATATTTTCTTTTTATCAAGTGTGCTATTTTATGGGCACATTTATGTGACATTTGTATGCTTTAGAAGTGTGCAATAATAATAAATCTAGTTATAAAACATAGCAGTGTACAGAAAGTATCTTGGCATACAGAATTATTTATTCTTGTTTAAAGGTTATTTCTGTGTATTGGGAGCATGGTCAGATAGACCAACAGATTATAATAACTTTACATCTGGAGATTGTCTGTGTCCTAGTAATTCTACAGGTGGAGAATGTCAACCAGGTTTTTACTGTCCTACTGGATCTAATGAACCTGTATCATGTAGAGAAGGCAGTTATTGTGCTATACCAGGTATATAGATAAACATTATTTTGAAAAATGATCCATTCATTTGAAATATTTACATTTGAAATTTCAAAATTGAGTGAAAAATAAAGAATATAAAATCTTTTAGCATCTGAGGAATAGATAAGACATTTTTTTTCAAATCTGTGTATTCAAAACTATCTTGAGTATCTTTTATTAAATACTGAAAACACATTATTTTGGTTATTTGTATTTATATTCAGTAACTTTGATGAAATTGTTTAAACTAAATTTTTAAATTTTTTATTCTTTTGATTACCAGGATTGGCTGATGTAAGTGCTCCATGTAAAGAAGGGTACTACTGTCGTTTACAAGCTATAAGGAATGATCCCACTGATGGTATAACAGGCAATCTATGTCCTCCAGGAAGATACTGTGGTAAACATTAATTATACTCCCAAGTGTCCCCATATCTTTAGAAATTGTTTTCAAAAACCTACAAACATATCTGAATAGTGGCATTGCTTGAACTGTATATTATATGAGCATTTCATTTTATGAAGCTTCAAGTTTTGAGTACATTTAGATTATTTCAGTTAGCATTTTAAAACTATTCAGGCTGGAAATGAATGATATATAAGATTTAATTGCCAAGTACATAGGTAGATTCAGCGTACTTAAATTAATAAATGTTGTACACTTGCTTAGTTTTAGAATACATAAAGTATAACATTGGTTATGAAAAAATATACTTCTGAAGTTATAAATATTTAGTTAATAGGATGCCGATTAAAGATATTAATAAAACAATAAAAATATATAATTATTTATCTATGTGATACAGGACAAGGAACAACAAGTGAACAACCTAAATGTCCAAGTGGCACGTTCTCCAATAGAACTGGTAATATCTTAGTCACTGATTGTTTACCATGTACACAAGGCTATTATTGTGAATCAGAAGGTCTAGTAACACCAACAGCTCCTTGTAGTGAAGGTAAATTTAATCAGTTTAAAACTATCTTTATATGCCCACATTGGAATGTGGTCGTATATTGTCGTCGCCTCCATCCGTTCGATAAATATTGCCAGAGTTATGGCCCTTGATCACTTCAAAAAATCTTGTGGATGCTCTAGAGGTCAAACAAAGTTAATATCCAATGGACTTTAAATTTATGCACAGTGTTTAAGGTCATGAGACGAAGAAGACCAGTGATTTTCAGCGATTTCGGATAATTACTGCCAGAGTCAAAACCCTTGATCAATTCAAAAAAATTTGTGGACGCTTTTTAGAGGTCAAAGTTCATATCTGATTGACTTTGAATTTATACACAGTGTTTAAAGTCTTGAGACTTCATATTTATGAATTAGGGCACAAATATTTGATTCTGTAATTATCAATTTTGGAACACTCTCTGCAAAGATATGGTATTTACCATGATCATAGTTGTTATGAGGTTGACAAATCAACTTGCATGTTCAAAAGAAGCTGTGTTTTGTTGTCTCTTAATTATCTCTATAATTTTAGGTTACTATTGTCCAACTGGTCAGAATAAAAGTGATCCATTCATCTGTACATCTGGTCACTATTGTCCAGCTGGTAGTTTTGAAGAAATAAAGTGTCCATCTGGAACATATCAAGATCAAAGTGGACAAGGATCGTGCAAGGAGTGTGTAGCAGGTAAATTCTAAAACATGAATAGAAAGAGAAGTCACAGTTTTTACTGTCTGTCCGATAAAAAAGAATTGCAAATCAAATGCCAGAATGTGAAGAAACTTGCATCTTGAAATATTGAACGCTTTTGGAAAGATACCCAAACGAATGCAGCTATTCAAGAAGTAATTAAATTACAGCTCATCGCCAACTCCACTGGATAAGCGTACTGTGGTATTTCTTTGAAAGAAAATCGCAAATCTTTAAATAGCTCGTTGAAGAATTCCAAAATTAATCAGTTTTATTCACTGTGATTTCTGTTTCAATAAAGTTAATTTATACCATCGGAATATCTTGTCATTTGAAAATATGTCATAACTAATGTAAATACCCTTCAAAATTGACACATTTATAATAGCTTTCTAATCCCATCCATAGTCAGAATCATGTGAAATGTGTAATGACAAATACTGTTTTGTTTTAGGATATTATTGTAATACTGCAGACAATTTAGATTCATACCTACCCTACCCATGTCCTGCTGGTTATTACTGTCCTAATGGTACCAAATGGCCAGAACAATATGGCTGTCCCTTAGGAACGTACAGTCCCAATACAAAACTAGAAAGTGTCTCAGAATGTCTTCAATGTGATGCTGGAAAATATTGTGGTTTTATTGGCTGGAGTAATGTTACAGGTATGGGAGTATCTTATTTATCTTTTGAATAACATAATATTGAATCGATAGTTTCCACATGAAATTCTAGAGAAAACCAAATGTATATTTATATAATTGCACCGAAATGCATACTGAATTCAGTATACAAATACACAATGGTCCACACATTCTTTTTTTTCTGATTTTATATATTATTCAGTTGCTATAAACTTTCAGAAAGACACATGTTCGAAGTAGTGGTGGGTTATGCCCTTTTTTCACAATGTGACCTGAATAGGTGTGGATGGTATGTGGAATGAAAACCCACTCATGACAAGTGACAAAGGAAGCCTGGACAGTTGAAATGTGAATATTAAGACCACAGATCTTGTCAAAACTCTTCTGTCACCTTTGTTTATATTTTATTAATTATTTGGTTTGGAATATTGATAGGTGATTGTTCAGCCAGATACATCTGTTATGGGGGATCTTCTACACCAACACCAACTGATGGAATAACAGGAAAATCATGTCCAGAAGGACATTATTGTCCAAAGGGAATACCAGTTCCCGAACCCTGTCCTCTTGGAACATGGTCAAACAGCACTGGACTTGGTGTGTCTGGAGAATGTCAGCCATGTACTGGAGGATTTTATTGTGATGGAACAGGATTGACAACACCATCTGGGGCTTGTGATTCAAGATTTTATTGCAGTTCTGGTGCAGTTACTTCTAATCCATCTGATGGTATTACAGGAGATACATGTACGATTGGTCATTATTGTCCACAAGGAACTGCCATACCTATACCCTGTGCAGATGGCTCTTACATGCCTATTACTGGAGCAGACATATGTTTTAACTGCACCCCTGGCCATTATTGTATTTCACAAACCGCTCCAGAAGATTGTCCACCAGGCTATTACTGTCCCGAGTGCACTGGTAAGTACAACCAATTATCTGTTGATTGATATTTAACTTGAAACCTCTGTAATTTTGGGTATAGGTAAAAACATTTCGTCATAAAGTTCACTACCTTTGTGGGTTTCAATTTCAGGCGTCTTATGGCAGTCATGTCCACCAGGAACCTTTAGCATAGCGATCCAATTATCAGATGCTGATAATTGTACTCAATGCTCTGGAGGATTCTACTGCTCACAACCAAATGCCACATCCATCACTGGTGAATGTGATGCTGGATATTATTGCACATTAGGTTCCAACACAGCCACCCCAGATACAGGGTTTACCGGTGATGCAGGACCTTGTCCACCAGGTCATTATTGTCCAAGAAGAACAACAACACCATTAAAATGCCCGTCTGGTACTTTCAGCAATAACACAAAACTTACAAGTTCATCTGAATGTACCCTTTGTTCTTTTGGTAAGTCCTTTCACAATGAAATTGCAGACTTTTCATGTAAGTGTTAAAATATTGTATATATATTAAGCATGTTATACAAGATGAGATTTTAGTTCTAATTTATTTTCAATATTTTAACAATAAATTTCAAAGCAGTTGTGTCTCTTTTGGACAGGTATGTATTGTGCAACAGAAGGACTAACTGAACCATCTGGAGAATGTAGTGAGGGATTCTTCTGTTTACAAGGTGCTTCCTCAGCTAACAATCCATCTTTGGACAGCACAGGAGGACCATGTCCTGCCGGAAACTTTTGTCCTAATGGAACGTCTTACCCCCTGGGATGTCCAGCAGGAACTTACAATCCTAATACTGGAATGAAAGAATGCACACTATGTCCAGCTGGCTACTACTGCCCAGAAAATTCAACATCATTTTCTGGAAACGACTGTCCACAAGGTTTTTATTGCACAAAAGGCACCAAGCATCAGTTTGAATTCCCATGTCCAAGAGGTACATATAATCCAACTTCTGGAAAACAGAAAGCGGAGGACTGCACACCTTGTGATCCAGGCTATTATTGTGCTACTCCTGGCAGTTCTTCAACAACTGCACCATGTTCTGAAGGCTGGTTTTGTATACGAGGTGCATGGAGTGCCCAACCTACAGATATTGGTAACTTTACCACAATGGATTGTTCTTGCCCAGCTAATTTAACTGGTGGTCAATGTCAACCAGGTCAGTTCTGTCCACAAGGATCATCAGAACCTCAACCCTGTCTACCAGGTAAGAGCTTGGTAATGTGTACTTGTTTTTGATAAAAGTGGATTACTTTGGTCATTGTATTTTTGACCAATGAGAAGAGCACTGTAACAGTTGTATGGCTGTTGATAATTATCATGATAATTGGCTTAGCTGCTTTTCACTTCTAATGTTTAATTTAATTGGCCGATTATTGATTAAAAGATTAATTTTGGGATTAAGGGAGGTGGTATAAGTCTTACAGTTGGCTTGCAGGGTATTGTTGTGATATATATATAATATTACAGGATATTTCTCTGATATTTTGTATAACTGGTTATTATTGTCATGTATGATTATTACTGTGACATGTTTTCTGACATGATTTCCTGTTGTCAGTGGTGCAAGACGGAGGTCTGACAAGAACATCTACCTAGTCGTTCATATAGGACAAAAAACCAAGATCCTGTGTACACATTCGTATGAACGTAAAAGACCCCTTGGCAGTTGGAAGTCGATATAAGAGTTGGATGTATCGCCACTGTTGGGTCAAAGCTTCCCTCCATTAGCACAGTGGGATCCTAAACCCCATTTCATATCATATTCATTTAGTATTATTGTGATGTATAATATTAAGTTATAGGTAAGTGATATATTGTACTGCATGTTACTGTAATGTATATAGAACAATAACCTTATGCTGGATAGAGTAATTATACCCTAGAATAACATTTAAGATGACTGGTGTTAAGTGCAGACATAGATTTATAATATTGGCATACATTGTATTACAGGTTATTATTGTGATAGTGTTGGGTTAGCTAATGTAACAGGTCAATGCTATCCTGGTTATTACTGTACAGCTTCTGCTACAAGACCAGATCCACAAAATGATGTAACTGGAGGAACGTGTCCGATGGGCAACTATTGTCCGTCTGGTACAAGGGATCCCGTTAAATGTCCACCAGGCTATTTCTCTAATGCTACGGGCAATGTGGAGTTTTCAAACTGTCTACTCTGTACACAAGGTAATTTAAAATGTTCATTTATAAACTTACCATTCATAGATGGATGAAAGTAACTGTTTGAAGTGATTGAATCTGATTCCAGATTTGTACTTGGCAAGGCTTGGGTTACCTTTCCTCACACTTCTGAAAACCCCTGCACACAAAATGATTACCGGTAATGATTTATCTCTCTGTAAAAGTTTTTGTATGTTCAGTTGTGTGTATTTCAATCATTTCGATTGTAGACAATGATATTGTCTGCTTTGTCAATTTTCAATGTGATAATAGCAGTGAATGTTTTAAAAATCTGCAACTGGACTGACCTCTACAAATTTATTATGATTTCTGTTTATTTTAGGAATGTATTGTGCTAGCTATGGCGCTGATAGTCCAACTGGAAACTGTGATGCTAACTATTATTGTCCACCTGGACAGAACACTAGTAGACCTATTGAGTTTGTCTGTACACCAGGCCATTATTGTCCATCTGGCAGTCCCACGGAAATAGCCTGTGATTCAGGAACATATCAAGATGAATTTGCGCAGGTATTTTGTGTTTTAGTAGTAAAATTTATGAAATAAATAACTCTGTAAATTGAATTTGGTGACACTTTTTCATTAAATTTTGACAAAATTAATATTTTATGGTATGATTGAATATTTAAATAATTAATATTCTTGCAAACTGGGATATTTTTATTATGATTTTATAGTCGAGTTGTAAAGTATGTCCAGAAGGATATTATTGTGATGGTACTATACAGAATGATACAGTATGTTCACATGGTGTTCAAAATCCAGCATCATGTCAGCCAGGTTATTACTGTCCGCAAGGTACAAAGATATCCACAGAGTTTGGATGCCCGTCAGGAACATTTAGTGATAAGAACAATTTGAAAACAGCCGGGGAATGCACTAATTGCACAGGTATGTTTCAAATGGTTGTACTTTTTTTGTTCCACACTTAAATGTACCTATTGTCAATTTAATTTTTTTTAAATGTACCTATTGTCAATTTAATTTTTTTTCTTCCACACTATAATTTTAAAATTAGCTATTTTGATTATTTTTTCTTAAATGTACCTATTGTCAATTGACTTAGCGATTATCTATTGTACAAAATTGTCAAACTGTCCATTTAATTATTAGTTATTTGATTTATTTATATTTAAGGTGGTACTTATTGTGATAGAACTGGTCTTTCGGCACCTATCGGCCCATGTAGTGGTGGATATTATTGCATACAAGGCGCTCAGTCAGCCACACCAACGGATGGTATAACAGGAGATATCTGCACACCTGGTTCCTATTGTCCAGTTGGTTCTAATTCAACATTACAATGTCCACCAGGAACTTACAGCCCAGTTCCAGGTAAAATTCACATCACAGATGTTAATCTGTTTATATACATATTTCGAAGTCTTCTCTGTTCCATGAAAACTAAATACTAAATAAAAAAAGGCAGAGGTTTGACATGATTTTGAAACTGTTTATTTCATAGTAAATAGTAAAATGACATAATCTTTTTTCATAGGTTTGGAATTTGAGAGCCAGTGCTTGGGATGTACACCAGGTCAGTATTGTCCAAACTATGGAATGACCTCACCAATTGGTAATTGTTCTGCTGGATATTACTGTTCAGGAAATACATCAACATCAACACCAGTAGATGGTGCAACGGGTAACAAATGCCCCATTGGTCACTATTGCCCAGTTGGAACTCCAAATCCAAAACTGTGTGAACCAGGAACATACACAGACACAGAATTAAATGCAGTATGTCTAGAGTGTACACCGGGTCATTTCTGCATCACTGGATCCAATCCAGAACCCTGTCCAGCTGGATACTATTGTCCTATAGGTACTGGCCACATATGGCAGTCTTGTCCTCCTGGTACATTCAGCTCCTCAACTGGCTTAGCAAATATTACCCAATGTACTCAATGTACAGGTGGTTATTTCTGTAATCAACATAATCAGACAGTTGTCACCGGTACCTGTGAACCTGGATATTTCTGTAGATTAGGCTCAGACTCAGCAACACCATCTGGTTTAGGGAGTGGAGATGCTGGGCCATGTCCTTCAGGCTATTATTGTAGTCAACAAACTCAGGATCCATTGAAATGTCCAACAGGAACATTTAATAATAAAACAAAGATAACAACAGAGAGTGAATGTCAGCTGTGTTTACCAGGGTATTATTGTCCTTTACCTGGGCTGATTTATCCCACAGGTCTCTGTGACCCAGGATTTTATTGTTCTGAAGGTTCCAACTCCTCAAGGCCATCATTAACGACATCAACAGGTGGACCCTGTCCTGTTGGGACATATTGTGAAGCTGGATCAAGTACACCGAGAAATTGTCCTGCAGGCACCTTCAATAGCGTAGAACAAAGAGAAAATTGTACTGAGTGCCCTGAAGGATATTATTGTGAGGCTGGAGCAAATTCAACCACGGATTGTCCAAAGGGACATTATTGTCCATTGAAAACAGAATACTCTAACCAATTCCCATGTTCAGTTGGTACATTTAACAATAACACAAGAGGTAAAGATACAAGTGATTGTCAGCTTTGTCTTCCAGGAATGTACTGTTCAGTTCCCGGATTAGTTGAACCAGAAGGACATTGTGCAGGTGGATGGTATTGTATTCTTGGATCTGGGTCGCAAAACCCTTCCAATGCAGCAAATACAACTATTGGAGGAAAATGCTTAACCGGAAGTTTTTGCCCTATAGGATCAGATTCTCCTTTGCCATGCCTCCCAGGACATTTTTGCTCTTCTGATGGACTAGCTAATGTAACTGATCAGTGTGATGCTGGCTATTACTGTTCAGGAAGTTCTACAATTCAAAATCCTGTTAATGAAACTTTTGGAGATGTTTGTCCAAAGGGTCATTACTGTCCGAAGGGGAGTTCATTGCCGATTGCTTGCTCAGAAGGAACATTCAGTAACTTATATGGGAACATTAATATTTCTAGCTGTCTACCATGCACACCTGGTAAATACTGTTCTGGTGTTGGACGTGCCTTGCCAAATGGTGACTGTAGTGAAGGGTGGTTTTGCCCAGAAGGAATGATTCAGCCTCAGCCACCAGGAAATCAATGTCTTGCAGGTCACTCCTGTCCTCAAGGCAGTCCCAATCAAACCCCATGTCCTTCTGGATTTTATCAACCACTAACTGGAAAAGGAAATTGTATAGATTGTTCTGCTGGTACCTACTGTGACCAAAACGAAGCTATAGCAGAACAACAGAGTGGATTTGGAGCCCTGTCCCATGGTGTTGTAACTCCCAAAGTTTGCCCAGCAGGATTTTATTGTATGAACAATACTAAGACTTCCAGAGACAATGCCTGTCCACTTGGTACATACAGTAATACAACAGGTTTAGAAATTTTCACTGAATGTAGAGATTGCCCACCAGGATATTATTGTGAAGCTGAAAACATCACCCAACCAACAGATAAATGTTTTGCTGGGTATTACTGTGTCTTGGCATCGAAAACACCAACTCCAACTCTATCAGCATCGGGTGGTCCTTGTGCCCAAGGAACATATTGTCCTGAGGGTTCTTCTCAACCAACATCTTGTCCACAAGGAACATTCGGAGACAGAGCTTTACTTACGTCTTTAGCAGATTGCACTGCTTGTCCACCTGGTCTGTATTGCGCCATGTCAGGACTTTCTGCTCCTAATGGAAGTTGCTTAGCAGGATTCTTCTGCACCAATGCTTCAGAAGAAGCTAACCCCGTAGGAAAATCTTATGGAGATGAATGTCCTGTAGGTTATTTTTGTCCTGAAAACAGTTACCAGCCAACTGCATGTTCTGCTGGAACATATCAACCTTTCACAAGGCGAGTGAATAGTTCAGATTGTATTGCTTGTGATCCAGGGAAATTCTGTAATGCTACTGGGGGATCACAAACAGCAGGAAACTGCTTTGAGGGGTTTTACTGTAAAGGTGGGGCCAGCAGTCCTACACCGTATGATGACATTACAGGAAATATCTGTCCAGCAGGATCATATTGTCCAGAAAGTTCACCTCAACATTATTACTGTGCTAATGGTACTTATACCAATCATACTGGTGCTGCTTCTTGCTATGATTGTCCTGAGGGTCATTATTGTGTCAACAGAGATAGGGCGGATCCTTGTTTACCAGGTGAGTTTAAACGTTACTTTAAATTAACATTATAGTACAATGATCCTGTTGTTAACACTTTTAAAGTAGTGTTGCCAAAATTTGGGAAGAGACAGTGTTGATGGATTATCTATATATATTATATTTACAGGTCACTATTGTCCATTTAAAACTGGTGCAGATCTACAACCATGTCCGCCTGGTACATACAATCCTATATATGGTATGAGCAATATAAGTCATTGTATAGCATGTGATGGTGGTAAATATTGTCAAACCCCAGCTTTAGATTCTGTTACTGGTGATTGTTCCGCTGGATATTACTGTACTTCAGGTAAATATATAATTTTGAATGATCAATATGAAAAGTATGTTCATTAGCCAGATTATTTGTTATACAAAATTATCCTTTGTAGAATTCACTGTGAGTCAGTGGTTAAGGCCAGTCTTAGATTGGCAGAGAAAGTTCAGAATTTTCCATCGTGGTTTCCCGCCATCAGTAGTCAGCCTGGTAAATGTGTAACTATGTTATTGATAGTTATTCATGTTATTTGATATGATAAAAGGCAAACTATTAATGTCACTTCATTTTCCTTTCTCATTAAGTCAATATTTCATGTTTTTCAGGTGTAGACACTGCTACCCCATCTAGTGGACATACTGGCGAAGGAGGGGTTTGCCCTGTTGGTTACTATTGTCCAGCATCCTCAGTTTTACCACTGTCCTGTCCACCAGGAAGTTTCAGGTAATACAAAACCCATTTTTTTAATTTTCACTCCTGATTAGGGTCTGATATAAGTGTTTGACACTAACATGGTATATTAACCCATTGACTGCACATCTGATGTCTTATAAAGATATGATGTTGGTTGCTTACTTTTTACAGAATTTGTTGTACTTATTAAAACAATTATAAAAATGATTCTTTATTTTAGTGACAGTGCTGGTCAAGTTAACTGTACCATTTGCCCTGCTGGTTTTTACTGTGTAGAGAATTCCACTGCATTTGATGAACAGATTTGTCCAGCTGGATACTACTGTCCACCAGGAACAACTAATCCCATGGCATATCCATGTCCTAAAGGCACATACAATCCTGTGAATGGTAGTAATTCAGCAGTTGATTGTTTGTCTTGTCCTCCTGGAAAATACTGCGAAGGTAAAATATTAGAACCCAAACTTGTAAGGTTGAGATTTGAAATTGATCAAATGACTGTTTTTGTCAATAACTAATTCCACTAAGTGAATTGATGTTACATTACATTGCTAAAAAGACAGTTTTATAAGACAGCCATTTGCATATGAATATAATATTATTTATTGTAATTTAATTGGTTATTGTCCCCTAACCTATTTTCTAACAATGTTGTTGTTGTTGTTGATTACACATTAAATGTGATATTATGGACAGATTGATTTAATTGAATTATTTACGTCTAAAGGGTTGAAAAATTGGTAAAAACACAAAATAATAAAGTCTGTGTATATCAAAAAAACTATTGAAATTGGTAAAACCGCAAAAATTAATAAGTTCTTGTGTATCTCCTTTTATAGTTGATGGCTTGTCAGAACCTACCGGAAATTGTTCAACAGGATGGTATTGTACTGGAAATTCTTATTCTGACCAACCAGTAACAACACAAAATGCCACTAGTCTACCAGATTGTGTTTGCCCACTAACTAATTATACTGGTGGTAAATGTTGGCCAGGGACATATTGTCCATCCGGCTCAGATTATCCCCTACCCTGTACAGAGGGTATGTACTGTATGCTGTACGAACTGGAAACACCACAAGGTCTTTGTAATCCTGGTTACTATTGTAATGGTGGTGCATCACGTCCAGATCCCCCGTCTGCTCTATGTCCAGCAGGATATTACTGTGAAGAAGGCTCTAAGACACCAACACCATGTCCTGCAGGAACCATGAGTAATACTAATGGTAAGTACTCAATTTATGAAAAATAATATTCAATTGTTTACACTCTCTATGTATTGGATAAAATAAATTTAAATATAGTATTTGATTGCTCACACCTTATATGTATCGGATAAAGTAAACTGATTGCTCACTCCCTGTATGTATTGGGTAAAATATATTAAAATATAGTATTCCATTACTCTTACTCAATATGTATTGGATAGAATAAATTAATATACATGTATAGTACCATCGATTATAAAGGGCAAACACATTCAAAGTAAATAATAATTGGGAAATGACCAGAGGGCACTGTAATTAGTATTTCACAAATTTGGTTTAAAGTCTGCTGTGGTTATATGGCAAATGTAAGTTTGGTACCGTAATCTCATCTTCCGTTGTGTCTTAGAAGTTTGACAGATTTGTTATCTAATTCAATTACAATATTTCATACAATCATTGTATGATTTATTGTCCCCCGCCTTTCGAAGAAAGTTGGGGGACTATTAAAATGGGTCTGTCTGTCTGTCTGTCTGTCTGTCTGTCTGTCCGTCTGTCCGTCACACTTTTTGGGACACAATAACTCTCTTCCTAATTGAGCTAGAATGTTCAAACTTGGTGTATGTGTTTATTAGGTCTATGCCTTGATGGAGTTCGAAGATGAGCATTTTCCGCTTAGGGTAAGCAGAGATAAGCAATTTGATTGGTTGATGCTTTGGGACACGATAACTTTAGTTCTAATTAAGTGAGAGTGATGAAACTTGGTGTATAGTTTCATTACAGTAATACCTTGACTAAGTTCGATAATGAGCATTTTCTGCTCAGGGTAAGCAGAGCGATACGCAATTTGATTGGTCGAGACTTTGGAACACAATAACTCTCCTTCTAATTGAGTTAAAATGTTCAAACTTGGTGTATATGCTTATTAGGTCAATGCCTTGATGGAGTTCGAAGATGAGCATTTTCCGCTTAGGGTAAGCAGAGATAAGCAATTTGATTGGTTGATGCTTTGGGACACGATAACTTTAGTTCTAATTAAGTGAGAGTGATGATACTTTGTGTATAGTTTCATTACAGTAATACCTTGACAAAGTTCGATAATGAGCATTTTCTGCTCAGGGTAAGCAGAGCGATACGCAATTTGATTAGTCGAGACTTTGGAACACAATAACTCTCCTTCTAATTGAGTTAAAATGTTCAAACTTGGTGTATAAGCTTATTAGGTCAATGCCTTGATGGAGTTCGAAGATGAGCATTTTCCGCTTAGGGTAAGCAGAGATAAGCAATTTGATTGGTTGATGCTTTGGGACACAATAACTTTAGTTTTAATTAAGTGAGAGTTATAATACTGATACTTTGTGTATAGTTTCATTACAGTAATACCTTGGCTAAGTTCGATAGTGAGCATTTTCTGCTCAGGGTAAACAGAGCGATACGCAATTTGATTGATTGAGACTTTGGAACACAATTACTCTCTTTCTAATTGAGTTAAAATGTTCAAACTTGGTGTATATGCTTATTAGGTCAATGCCTTGATGGAGTTCGAAGATGAGCATTTTCCGCTTAGGTTAAGCAGAGATAAGCAATTTGATTGGTTGATACTTCGGGACAAGATAACTTAGGTTCATCTTGATTGATGATTTTTATGCCAATACAATGTCTGCATTCTCATTCAGTAATGGATTCGACAGTAACAGTGTATAGAAACGATTGACTCGGACACGAGGACCCTTTCCCTTGGCCAGAGGGGCCCTTTTGTCAAGCGTTGGGGCCCTTTTGTCTGCCTTTAGGATCCCCCTAACTAGGGTACATTTTCATTTTTCTCGTCGTTTTAGCATTTTTCTTTATAAAACACTTTTGGATGACACTTCGTGTACAGTTTGATTGCTCGATACGTTTGAAAAAACTAAATGTGTGATTAATTAATATGTGTCATCTATTTATTTTGGGATTTCGGCGGGGGACATCAGTCTCACTGTTGGCTTGTTGTAATTGATTTAGATATTTACAATGTACATAATGTACAGACTTCTTCAGGATTGTATATTTAAAGAGGATTTGAGCGATCTTTTATTACTCAGGTGTACAAAACAACTCATGTTTGATAAAGTCGACAGCCATGTTTTGGGGATTTTGATTAAAGACAGGGTAGTAGCTGACTTAACTTAAAATCGATTGTATCTTAAAATTATATTTTTGGGAAAATGAGTTTGGTGATTATGGCTTATCTTAAGTTAAGGTCAAATTTTAAGTTGCAAGTTTTTGTGAATAAGGTCCCTGGTGATTATCTTGAATATATTGGAGGTCTTTTGATATGTATATGGAATTGCATCCCTCAATGATTGTTATTTGTACATGTCTCTGATGGAATAGATGCTTCACAAATGCATGTTCTAATAATTATTTATAGTATTATATGGCAGATTTCCTTAACTGTGGCCTTTAACTAGGTAATGGGGGAAATATGCCCTACAATGCAAAATGAACTCCAATTAACATTCATTATTTTTTTTTTAGGAAATACCAATGTTACTGATTGTGATTTGTGTACCCCTGGTTTTTACTGTTCAGGATTAGCTAATACCAATTACACTGGTCAGTGTGATGCTGGCTATTATTGTCCTTCAGGCCAGCAATCACCTACACCATTAGATTATAATTGTACAGTTGGTCACTATTGTCCACAAGGTAGTGGGCAACCTGTCATCTGTGACCCTGGTTATTATCAAAATGAAGTTGGACAAAGTTTATGTAAGACATGTCCTGCTGGAAGGTATGTGAACTCCAAAATTTGTTTAAATCCACTTTTGTTTCATTTACGAATGGCATTCTTTGCCATTCATTGTAGTGGAGATGATAAGAGCAATTTTTTGGAAGAATCGTGCAAATAATGATACATGCATCAAATATGGCACAATTGTTCTCCAATGGAAATTAATCAGATCTGCCCAATTGGCCAATTGAAAATCCAAGATGGTGGCCAGATTTTAAGATGGCCGCCAAAACAGCCACTCGAAGTTGCTGTTATCTGCCCCACTATTTGCATAAATCAAAATCCAAAACTATATGAAAGCTCTCTTTAATTTTTAGTTACTGTGATCCTGTAGAAAAAGGTGTTACAACTGGTGACCCTGATCATGGAGTGGTAACTCCTGAAGACTGTCCATCTGGTTACTACTGCCCATCACAAACTGGTGCCAAAACAACCTATCCTTGTCCACCAGGAAGTTTTAGCAACGGAACTCAGCTACAGACAGAAAGTCAATGTCAGCCATGTAAAGGCGGTTATTACTGTGATTCTCCAGGTAACTACCCTAATTTATTTTGTTACGCTGCCTAGTAGGGTTTAACATTTCAACCTTTTTCTGTACAGGCTAATCTGAAGCTTGGTTTTTCGAATCATCCAAACAACAGGGTAAATTTTCAGGCTATCCAGATGTCATTCTATCGTTGGCCTCAAGAGTCTTCTTGATCCAGAACTGTGATAGCTGAATGCTGTCTAAAATAATCTATGGTTGAATGGGAAAGCATCATGCATATCCTTTAAAATCTGTTGGGACTTCTAGATGTTTGTTATTGCATCCAAATCAATAAGTGTATAAAATGTATTTTACAGGATTAATTTTACCAACTGATCTGTGTGATGCTGGTTTTGTGTGTGTTAGTGGTGCCAATATCTCTGCTCCAACAGATGGTATAACAGGTTATGGATGTCAACCAGGCTATTATTGTCCCAGAGGTTCTTACCAAGGCATCAAATGTCCTGCTGGAACATTCAGCAACCAGGTGATGTTACAGAATGTCACAGAATGTCAACAGTGTCTACCAGGAACATACTGTGATGTTGACGGTGGGTATTTGATTTATTAAAACAATGACTCACACAACCCAAACCATTTGATCATCTTTAAATAGTAGTATTTAGATTGATGACAGAAATGTTTTAGGCTCCCAAACTATAGCTCAGTTTAGTTATAAGGCAATATTAAATAAATAGGCTTATACATAGAACATTCGACACCACTAGGATTTGACTAATTAACATACTTTTATTGTACTTCTGTTTGCATATCATAAATTACTTAGAAAGTTTTGCTCAAGACTAATATAAGTAATTTGAAGGAAAATAAATCAAGCTACCTTAACTATATCTTGAATTATTTTAAAAATATTCATTATTTTTTCTATTTTTAGGTTTGACCTCTCCAGCAGGAAATTGTACCAGTGGTCACTATTGTACTTTAGGTGCAATTGTTGCAAATCCAAGTAGTCAGTCATATGGAGATTATTGTTTAGCTGGACACTATTGTCCAGAAGGTAGTGGAGCATCTGAACCATGTCCAGTAGGAAAATATTTGCCTGATACTGGCAGGCGGTCTATTAGTGATTGTCTGGATTGTCCAGGTGGAAAATATTGTGCTCAAGAAGGAATGACAAACTACACAGGTTAGAATCTAATTTTATGGAAATATGCCTTTTTTCTATCCATGTTAAGAGCATACAAAGTTAAGACAAATTTGTGCATAGTGTACAATTACAATCTATGGGGGCGACATGTCAGATAAATAACACAAAAGAAAACATCTGCCTTTTCTCTATTTCAATTTGAATTTTTGTATATGCCCTTATTGACATTTCATTATGTGTTCAATAGGTGAATGTGATGCAGGATATTATTGTGAAAGGTCATCGGCCTCTAGCACTCCTAATGATGGTGTAACAGGAAATATATGCCCAGCAGGTTCCTATTGTCCTATAGGTTCATCACTGCCATTACCATGTGAAGATGGTAAGATAATGATTTAGATTATTAAACTCTGGCATCACTAGTTATATAAATGGAGAAAACAATTGAAGCATGCTTCAGTTTCTGAATGTTTTAATTATTATAATGCTGGGTTTTATAATTTGTTTTTATACTTCTGTTAATTTGTATTAAAGGTTATTGCACTACTGTTAATTTGTATTAAAGGTTATTACACTATTGATTTGTATTAAAGGTTATTGCACTACTGTTAATTTGTATTACACTATTGATTTGTATTAAAGGCTAATACACTGTTCAATTGTATTAAAGGCTAATACACTGTTCAATTGTACTAAAGATTATTACACCATGAATTGTATTAATGGTATTACACTGCTGTTAATTTGTATTAAAGGTACATATATGAACCACACCTTGGCTAATGAATGTGATCCATGTCCAGCAAGGTATTATTGTGTCAACAAAGATCATCCTGATCCTTGTCCTAAAGGTCGATTCTGTCCACCAGTAACTGGTTTTAACATGTCCCTATGTCCGAGTGGAACCTATAATCCTACAGAGATGTTGATGGAGGAATCAGAATGTAGTCAGTGTGATGGAGGATATTATTGTGATGTACCAGGGTTAATCAGCACAACAGCCAAATGTGCACCAGGATATTATTGTCAAAGCGGTGTGAATACTGCTGCACCAAATAATAACAATACTGGATTCGGTGGTAAATATATCATATTTTTAGACATAATCTGTCATATGCAAAATTTGACAAATTAAAAAATTTGAATATTTCCAGTATTTTATGTACAGTAACAACCCTTTCATTTTTTGCAAACCACAAAAGCATCTTTATTCCATTGCTCTTCAGTCAGGTTTGGTGAAAATGATATTAATACACAATTTGTATCTCTTGTTGGTTTGATTGATTTTCAGTGTTTTATATTTCTGTTTATTGTGTTGTTTCAGGTGAATGTCCAGTTGGCCACTATTGTCCAGAAGGAACAATAGATCCTATAGGTTGTGATGCTGGAACTTATACTGATGTCACACATCAAGCCGTCTGCTTCTCATGCCCTGCTGGTTATTATTGTCTAGCTAACTCTACTACATATATATCTACACCTTGTCCTACAGGTAAACATTCAGTACATCTTTTATTAGTTTGTAGTAATTATCACTTTCAGCAGAAAAATACATATTTTTAGATTTATACAGTATCATATTGAACATAACCCTAAATACAAGAAATGGCCTATGTAGAACAAAGCTTTCTTCAGGAATAATCTTTAAAACCATCTTTAAAAATTAATTATCATCCAAGTAGAATTTGCCGATATATTTCCCTGTGGACAAGTCAGTTTCATTTGTTTTCTCTTCCATTTTCAGGAGCATATTGTCTTATTGGTACCCAGACAGCCAGACAATATCCATGTCCATCAGGAACTTACAACAATCAGACACATGGAGATAATATGTATGATTGTCTACCTTGTCCAGGTAATACATAGGGGAAACTCGATTGTCAGTCATGGTTGGTTGAGATACTTTCATATACAGTCGGTGCTTGCGTTCTAGCCCCAAATTCCCAATTTCACTCCACTGTCACTATTTTGGGGTTTGACAAAATTCAATTCTGGAACTTTCAATCAAGCATCGCCATTTCTTTAAACAAATTGAAAGAAAATTTTATTAATCACCTTGACTATATGAAGATTTATGTCCCTTGTAATACTGGAAAGCATTAGAATGGCTCATAGTGGTTTTGTTAGTGCACTGATATAAAACTGTCTAAATGTTTATCATTGTTTGTTTTTGTTGATGTTTCCATTATCTTTCATTAAATTCTAGGTGGTGAATATTTATCATTATTTGTTTTTGTTGACGTTTCTATTATCTGTCTTTAAATTGTAGGTGGTGAATATTGTAGTGGCGATGGTTTAGCTGAACCAACAGGACAATGTGCTGAGGGTTGGTTTTGTTCAGGTGGAGCATTTACAGATAAACCATCACCTATAGTTAATACTACTGATGATTATAGTATAAATACCACCTGTCCCCTCTTCTCTAGAAATAATACAGGCGGTATCTGTTCACCAGGTAATAAGTTAATTATTGTATTTAAATCCATACACAGGATCCACGGTAGCTCAGTGGGTGGGTGTTGGCTAGTTAACCTGAAGGTCCAGGGCTCGATCACATATTAGCTGGTAAAGTTTTTTTTGCAGCATGATATCCCCTTGTCAGACAAAGACGAAGGACCTGACATGCAACAATGCATAGTCATTTGAATGGGACAAAAACAAGGTCCCGCATGCATACTTGGAACGCCAAAAAGTATCCACAGTTGGAATTTGTAAGAAAAGTAGGTCAGGGTGTATGCCTGTCTTCATTAGCCCAGTTGAACCCCATTTCATTTCATGTCACACAAATTCTAAAGTTATTGCACTAGAACTTAATTATCTTAATCTGACTATCTGTTAAATTTAATAAAAAAATAAAAACGTGTTGTAAAATCATGCTCAAGTGACCCCAGCTGAAACATGTTGTCTTTGTTGGATTTTACCACAGTTCTACTCGCACCATGTCTAGTATTGGAATTGAAATAAATTTTTTAAGGATCTTGATTATATTGAGTACTGCTATTATAAACATAAAGCCTTTGGAAAACATTTTTAGTGTCTTTTTCAAGGATTTATAAGCTACTTTTTTCTTAACTTATCTTTTATTATAGGTACATATTGTCCACTTGGTAGTTCTCAACCAGTACCATGTCCATTAGGTCAGTACTGTGAAATACATGCTCTATCTAGTCCATCTGGTGATTGTCATGCTGGTTATTTCTGTAATGGTAGTTCTATAGTTCCTGATCCACAACCATGTTCTAACGGTCATTATTGTACAAATGGTACGGCTGTAGAAGAACCATGTCCACCTGGAACTTATTCAGGTCAGTTATCAGTCATTGTCATTGACAACTATTGTAAGCTTGGTAGATAGAAATACTGAAGTACCGGTACTGTGTACATACAAGAGCCTTGGATAGTTGTAATTCAAAGTAATAAAAGGCCATAGTGCTGCTGTCCAAGCCCAAATTTTCCTCATAACCAACTATATGGCTTATGTCTGTTTTCATTACCTTAGTCACTGCTAAAAAAGTGCCCTTGAAACCTCATTTCATTTAATTTTCATACTAATCTCAAGTATTCCTCTTTTAACATTGGTATTATTTGTAATTGGTTTTCATTTTCCATCTTTTCAAATAACTAATTTGTTTAGTATTCATAATTCTTCTTTGTTATATGATTTGGATATATGTAGTAATCTGTTTGTATTTATATTCCTTTTGAAATAATACAGATCGTGAAGGCAATGTTAATATCAGTGATTGTCAACCATGTAGTGCAGGATTCTATTGTCAAGAATTTGGATTATCAACACCAAATGGTGCATGTGATGCTGGTTATTTCTGTCCAGAAGGTCAAGCGTCACCAAGACCTGTAGATTTAGCCTGTAGTCCAGGTCACTTCTGTTTGTCTGGTAGTTGGAATCAAACAGGCTGTCCATCTGGAACATTCCAGCCTCACTGGAAGAAAAGTGATTGTGATGTCTGCCCTGCTGGTTCTTACTGTAAGGCTTTCGGTAAGTTATAGTATTTTTTCCTTTTTCAGAAATATATTTTGTTAAAAGGTAGTTGGTTTTCTAATAAGGCTGAAAACTCCTTATTATTTGAGTATATATTCTACTATTTTTTCTCTCAATTAAACTTTTGCAGGAGATTATGAAACACTGGATGATGCCAATATAACCACTTCTGGTAACTTCTCTGGAAGGTATCGAAGTTACAGAGGTGTTTCGGTGCCAACAATTTGTGCTGCTGGTTCCTATTGTCCAGATGGTACAAAACATGACAAAGAATATCTTTGTCCTAAGGGCACTTACAGCAACAAGACAGGAATATCCAGTGATACCCAGTGTACACCATGTGATCCAGGGTCTTATTGTTCAGGAGAAGGTATGTTGTTCTACTTGTTATTAATCAGATAGTTAAACTCTCACATTAATATTCAAATTTACTAGATAACTAAATTATTATGGCATTTGATATCTAAGTCTAATATCAAGTTGTTGAGAATAAAACTCCATGTATTGTGTTTTTTTAGGTAATACAGAAACCACAGGGTTATGCATGTCTGGTTATTTCTGTACACTAGGAGCTTATAATTCAACCCCAACTGATGGTGTTACAGGAGATATCTGTCCCATGGGAAAGTATTGTCTAGCAGGAACTATCAATGGCGTAGGCTGTCCGATTGGTACTTTCAGTAATATAACAGGTCTACAGGCAGACACAGATTGTCAGAAATGTACCCCAGGTCATTATTGTGGTAGAACAGGTTTAATATCGGAGTCGGGGACATGCTGGGCTGGTAAGTTAATTTTTTTTTTGATTGAGATTAAATTGAAAATGATTAATCTGAAATTTATGGGACATGCAGACATTAACAAGTTATGTTATGTTCTACATGCAGGTATCAACAAGAAATAGGGTGCTCTTATCCCAAATGCGATGAATACCGTTCAAAAAGTAAAATAGTATTTACTTTTAAATATAGATTGAATATCGCTGAAAATACAAATTCATTGAAAACTGCTTCCTATCAAAATTTTGGACATGGTGTTTATTCTACTTTGGAAAGCATTTTGGGATTTATTTTAAAAAAAAATTGTGTTTAATTTTTGTGTGAAGTCTGCATGTGTTCATGTAATATAATATATGGTGATTGATGTTATAGGATATTACTGTAGCTTGGGTTCAGAAGAACCAGGTCCAGTAGGTAAAATATATGGTGATAAATGTACAGCTGGTCACTATTGTCCTAATGGTACAGCATCTCCAAACCCATGTCCTCCAGGAACATTCTTAGATCAAATTGGCCTTGGTGATGAAAGTGACTGTATTAGTTGTAGTGCAGGTGGGTGTATAAAGTTGTTATTCATCAAGCAATTAGCCTATCAACTGTTGTAATTATGTTGTGGTGAAAATGTTAAGATCCAAGACAGTAATGTCAATCCAGAAAATGACTACCTGAATTTGCTTGAACTTCTCTTTTCAAAAGTAAACCTAATATATTTTTTAAGATTTCTGTGTAAATATTCCAAACTTTCAAATTATATCCTACTTTCTATTATTTTTTTTTAATAGGATCGTATTGTGAAAGTTGGGGTCAGACCAATATAACAGGTTTATGTTCAGCTGGATATTACTGTACATCAAGAGCAAATAACTCTAATCCAACAGATGGTAATACAGGTGAGAAAATGTTGTTTAAACAATTTTTATTTATTAACTCTTTTCAAGGATGAAAAAGTTTAAATTTCATCAAATGATTTTGAAATGGTCAGATATTTTTCTCTTTTGCTACTGAAATCTCTCTCTACAAATGCTCTTTCATGACATACACTCTACTACAAATAACAATATTCTTTTTATCTTTTCTTCAGGTAGTATTTGTCCTATTGGTCATTTCTGTGAGGAGGGGTCAATATCTCCTGTGCCATGTCAAAATGCCACATACATGAATTACACTGGAGCATCAAGCTGTTATATCTGTCCCGAAGGTCATTACTGTGTCAGCAGAGAAAGTGCAGATATCTGTAATCAAGGTTACTACTGTCCACAAGGTACTGGAGCAGATCTACAACCATGTCCGACCGGCACCTTTGGAAATGCCTCAGGTCTCATCAATGAATCCCAATGTACTCCATGTAGAGGTAAATTCATTTTACTTGAAATTATAAATCATCATTTATAAGTCAGTTGAAGTTGTGTTTTGTTGTTAAAAATTTGTAAATTGATATTTGATTGAATTCAAGAATATATATGTTTAGTTAATGAGTTTTTAAAATTGCAGGAGGTGATTATTGTGGAACACCAGGATCATCAGATACAGATGGACAATGTCAAGCTGGATATTATTGTGAGTTTGGTGTAGATGTAGCTGCACCATCAGACTCGTCACCTCATAAAGGTTTAGGTGGAGAATGTCAACCAGGTTCATATTGCCCTACAGGTTCAACACAACCAGTACCATGTCCTGCTGGAACTTATACATCAGTTAAAAGTAGGTTTATATTGGATTCAAACTAAAACTTTAAAAAATAATCTTTATAATGACCCGAAATGAATTGATAATATGAAAGAGCAATACAAGGAAGACAGGATTTTTAACAAATTATTGGATGTATTAAATTGATAAAATCTGAAGATAAAGGATAAACCATATCATAGTTTATGTTATGATAAACTATATAAGTGTGTATATACATAAATACAAAGATATAGGAAAGTATATGAGTTCAGAGTTTTTAGGGGGAACATGTCAAAGTAAACTGCATTCCGATCTGAAAGAATCCTTATCAAATTTAGTCAACATCCGAGTTTTCATTTCCAGTAGCTGTTTATGGCTGGTGTATGGGCATATTTCAAAGATATGTGTGTGTTTTTTTCTATTTTTCTCATGAACTGTTTTAACGATTTCAGGAAAGGGATCATGTGATGTCTGTCCTGGAGGATATTATTGTACAGCCAATACAAGTGATCCTTACAGTTCACCATGTCCTAGTGGTCACTACTGTCCACCCGGTACACAATATGATGTCCAGTATAAATGTCCACAAGGAACCTTTAATTCTGACACTACTAAAAGTTCAGCTACAGCATGTTTAATGTGTCCATCCGGTCAGTATTGTAGTGGACAAGGTAACAGTCAACCATCAGGAAACTGTAGTGCTGGTTGGTTCTGTTCTGGTGGAGCTACACATTCTCAACCTATTATCTATGGCAAGTAGGAAATTGTATTTTATGCAGCTGTAAACTAGCACAATAGACTCTCTGTGTCATTAGCTGTATTAGAAAAAAATCTAATTTTTCATGACTTAATCCACACTAAAATTAATTATTTAACATTTAGTAAAGAAATAAAATGTCAACTCTTTATAACCACTAAGTTTGGATTCATTTGGATCATACAGAGTCCATTAAAAGTTTTAGTGGATGCATTGGTTGCCAATTTTTCAGTTTAACATATCTTAGTTTTGAATTTTCTATGGGTAAGATAATATACTTGCTTATAAAGTATTGTTCAAAACCATCTTTGGGCAAAAGTTTAAATGAATTGATATGTAGTTGATATAAAGTTATTTCTTATTGATAGGTAATTATACAGTAAATGATATTTGTACCTGTCCAGAGTTTAATATAACAGGTGGTAGATGTATACCGGGTACATATTGTCCTCAAGGATCATCAGCACCTGTCAACTGTGATGCTGGTTCTTATTGTGATGATTACCAACTATCAACACCTAAAGGTAATATTTAACAGGACTTTTCAGGTCATCTTCCACCTGTCAGGCAAGGTGCCAATAGGTCTGACAAGGAAAGCGTCAGATGGGATCGAAAAACCATATCTACTTTGTCATACATTTAAAGAAACATTAGCTGTCGGAAATTAAAGAAGAGTGGGTGCATATGGCAATGTACAGGCAAGATTAATCCTACCTTGCATGTAATAATGAAATGAGAAATTATCATCTTTCTACTAAATGATTTTAGTATTGCATTGCAAGACAATAGGCACCTTTTCATTCCACAACTTACTTTAATTGCTAATGCAGTAATTAAATTATTCAACATCCAAACTGATGATTGTGTATGTATGGAAATTATATGTTAGTACTTGTCAAATAGTTGTGATTGCCATGCTTTAAGGAGTTACCACTTTAATAAAGTATTAATACTGAATACTGATTCTTTTTTTTACAGGACTATGTAAAGCTGGATATTTCTGTCCAAGTGGTCAGAATGTGCCTGATCCAACAGAATTTATATGTTTGAGTGGTCATTATTGTGGAGAAGGTACAGCTACACCTACTGCTTGTCCCATAGGAACATTCTCTAACTCGACTGGTAATACTAATATTACTGATTGTAAACCTTGTACACCAGGTAAGATATTATTCTACTTCACCAACTGATATCTATTAGTACTGATAATAATGTACACCGCCACCAACAACACTGATATTACCATCTGTAAATTATGTACATCAGATAAAACCTAACTCAGCTGGTAATACCAATATTACCATATACTCCCGGACCAGGGCACTGGTTCTCAAAATCTTAACTGAACATAAGATCCAAATTTTAGTAGATGCTTCCATTTTGATTGGCTAAACACTATTATCAATCTAATATTACGCAATCAAATTACTAAAATTTCGTGAACAAGGCCACAGGTATCATCTAACTCCCGTGGGAATATTTATTTAAATTTCAAGTCGTTCTGTATATTGTATATTTCAAGGATTCTACTGTGATGGATTAGGATTAGTTGAAGTTACCAATCCTTGTAATGCTGGTTATTATTGTCCAGAAGGTCAGACAACAGCAAGTCCTGTTAATTATATTTGTCCTAAGGGATTTTATTGTCCAACTGGATCAGATCAACCCATAATATGTGAGAGAGGTAAAACAATACTTTCATCTTTCTTTCAATCTCTTTTTAGTGTTGACAACCTAGATCATTTTACTGCTTAATTAGCTATAATAAGCATTAGTGTTCCATTTAAAAAACAAATTGAAGTATTTGATGAAAGTTTTACATGTTAATCTCTGCTTACACACAAAACAAATACATAATATCCGATTCTGTTGACAGGAAAGTACCAGTTTGCATTTGGTCAGTCTAGTTGTGACTCTTGTCCATCCCGGTTTTATTGTGATCCATATGAAATGGGTAATACTACTGGTATTATTGATCCTGTAGAATGTCCAGTTGGTCACTACTGTCCCACTGGAACAGGTTATAAACAACAGAACCCATGTCCACCTGGTACATTTAGCAATACACCAGGATTTGAATCAAGTGGTAAGCTTTAGCTTTCTATACAAATCATTATTGAATCAAGTGAAGTGGTTACAATCCCAAGTGAATTATTAAGATAATGTGTTAGTCCTAGTTTATGTCATTTGCGTGTTAAACCCCATGTCAAAAGTATGGTGAAAGAATCCAGTAAATTTCAGCATGATACAGCTATCACCTTGGTAGTATATGGATGTAAAAAAAATAACAGAACAGAGATAATAACCCAGTTTTGATCGGATTAAGATAAGGGTTGCTTACTTATTTACTTAAACAAGACTGTCTTCCGTAATTGCTTATCTACGACCCACTCCTCCACACACTCCCCCAACCTCTAAATAATGAACAATGATATAATCATAATGATCTATATTTTAGTTGAATGTTCTGAATGTAGTTACGGTTATTACTGTGCTCAGTCTGGTTTAACAGCACCAGAAGATAAATGTGCTGCTGGGTATTTCTGTCAAGGTGGCGCTAGTAGTCCAACACCAACAGATGGTACAACTGGTAATATTTGCCCTGTTGGTCTCTACTGTGAAGAAGGATCTGTTTATGGTAAGATATGTAGAAAATAACTACCTTTACAACATCAATAATAATTCTGTAAAAAAAATCCTCTGGATGATTTAATTGTAATAACCTTCAATGTAATTCAGAACTTTTTCATTTTATATTAACATATATATTATTGCCTACTTATTACAGGTACTCCATGTCCATTAGGAACATACAACAATTTTACTGGACTTAGATATGCTAATGAGTGCATACCATGTGATCCAGGTTACTATTGTCCATCACAAGGTTTGATAAAACCATATGAACAATGTACAGCCGGTTATTATTGTGAAATAGGTTCACCAGAACCTGCTCCTACTGCTAAAGTTTACGGTTATCTTTGTCCAGTTGGTCACTATTGTCCACAGGGTACACCATCACCAGTCCCTTGTACAAAGGGAACATATCAACCATCTGAAGGTAAGACCATTCTATCCTTTCTTACTACCGTTGTCTTAGGAAATTGGATCGTTATGATGGTGACATTTTCTCCTTCAGGTTCCTGGCCTCTATTAAGTGTAGTGCAGTTCTTCTGCACTGTCTATAGAATAAACACATCTACAATGAACATCATAGCAAGAATAAGCTTGAATCTGAATATTCCTTCACTTGTATAACTGCCCAGCAGAACAGACAGCAAGAATACAGGAACATCAACCATTTCTGAATCTGTTGAACAAAGATATGGAATGAAATATTATATAAGTTATATCATGTATTGTTTTCTAAAGAAAGAGGTATTAACTGTTTATGTTACAGGAAAGAAGAGTTCAAGTTCATGTGTTAATTGCGATCCAGGTTATTATTGTTTAGAAGAAGGTAATAGTACTGTAACAGGGCAGTGTATGCAAGGATTTTATTGTACCAGTAAAGCACAAGTACCAAATCCTACAGGTATGTCTCTAAATCATCCTTAAAACTCTTTCAATCTGTTAAATATACTTTCACAGTCCATCATCAATGGTTCAGTATGTAGTTCTCAAGAATATTCTTTTGGCAATACTTTTTGAACTGGTATGTCAGTATTCATCAGTCAATGTCAATTGAAACAAGTAGAATTTTTACTACGGTACTTATTTGAATTTAGAAATCTGAAAATTCATCAGAAAAAATCCCAAAATTGATTTTATGAATTACAGTTGATTCTTTAAACAGCATTTCAATTATATTAGAAATAGTTGTAAAACCAGCATTCAATGTCCCATACTCCGCGCAGCGTTTCGTTTGATTATAGGTAATCTCACTACACACTGCTATTCTGAGTGGATATTGTTGTGTTAAATTTTGATTAGTCAGTAGTCCGACTATCAATCAATCACTACCATCCATACAAACGCTTTACATTTAAAACGAGTGCCAGTATTGGACCAACTATGTTTACATAACGGTACGTCATGGCTCACGCTTTTATTATGACTAATTAACCCGTGCATAGGAGAATACTGCAGTAAAACTAATTGTGTGACAAACGAGGCTATCAAGTCGAATGAAATGTAAACAATACTGTTTGGAAACGAACATACTTTTACCTTTTTTAATACCTAAAATCACTGTCCAAAGTTTTAGGGAAGACTCAGATTAAACGAAGGACTGTCATGTTGCTGTACTTAAGTGATAGCTTTCATTGAACGGGGAGAATAGACACACTCCCGCAAAAGTTCAAGAATCAGAAGTCAATCCAGCAATGGCCAGAGAGAGATTTCTCGGGCCATTGCTTCAGGAATATGTCAATGTCCACTAAATCTGGAGTTTATTTTGTAATATAATGTGACCAGTCTTATTTTTAATGAGCTCTGTATACAAATAGCATACAAAATTTACTGTGTTTTTTGCTCCATTTCTTATTTTTATATGTATATTTTTTTTTAAACAACCAGAATTATTATAATTTAAGCTAATAAATGAAATGTATTTTTCTCTATAGATGGTACAACTGGAGATATCTGTCCTGTTGGTCACTATTGTCCAGTCGGTTCTGACCGACCTTTGACCTGTCCTCCAGCCACCTTCATGAACCATACAGGAGCAGATGTATGTGATTCATGTCCAGAAGGATATTATTGTACCAAGAATGATGAAGCCACACCTTGTCCCCAAGGTTTCTACTGCCCACCTGGTACCGGTGGTAGTTATTATCCTTGTCCAGTAGGCACCTTCGGAGCTAATCAGAAATTGACCAATGAATCCGAGTGTAGTTTATGTACCGGGGGATCATACTGTGCCACACCTGGTTTATCAGCACCAACCAATCCATGTCAAGAAGGATTCTACTGTGTTTCTGGTAAATTTTATTTAATGTTTAAAAAAAAGAATAAATAAGAGTTGAAATGATTCTCTTAAATAGA
This sequence comes from Patella ulyssiponensis, assembly GCA_963678685.1. NCBI lineage: Eukaryota > Metazoa > Mollusca > Gastropoda > Patellidae > Patella > Patella ulyssiponensis. The sequence continues at coordinate 41,572,414 of OY783228.1, read as the reverse complement.
TTTTGTAAATATGTTCTTCTTATCTTAGACATACTTGTATATGCCTGTGATCTTTTAAGTCCTATTATCTGTTGATTGGAGATTGTATCCTATGATTTTTGAAGTCTTATTAACTATGATTGGAGGCTGTATCCTATGATCTTGGAATTCCTATTGATTGGAGACTGTATCCAGTGGAGGGATAAAACTATGATCGTGGAATCCTTGTCTAATTTCAAACTTATAGATATCCCCATTTCAAGTACATATTACTCAGCAGCAGGTGAAAGGTACTAAAAGTGTAATGTCTAAGAATTAATTGATTGGTGACTAATGCTCACTAACCTGAAGGTCAACGCCTTGATCATAGCGTTGGCAGTATTCCAGTTCATATAAAGTTGAATTAGGTTATCTTATTAAACTTAATGGAGCCTATCTGAAAAAGACAATTTATTATTTTTGCTAACAATAAATATTTATTGTTTTGTTAAAGGTGTAAATGTAGCCACACCAAACAGTGGTATTTCTCATACTGGTGTGGGTGACCGATGTCCAGCAGGATTTGAATGTCCACTCAATTCAACCTACCCTATACCATGTAATCCAGGTCAATATTCACCAACAGATACTGCGTCTGCTTGTCTTGTATGTCCTGAAGGTAAAGAAGATTTTATATAAATTAAATATCATCCAAACAACAAATGCTCTTTCCAAGTCTTCTCCAACTTTATATCAGAATTATAGGATGCATACAATTAATGCAACTAGTTCTGTTCTTTTGCACTCTCTTTAGGCTTAAGTGAGAATGTTGTTGTTGTTCGTAGTCATTGGGGACTGAAGTACATGTACAGGAGGAGTCAAGCATCTAGTAAACTACTTAGGACTTGCTGTTATAAAAAAATTGCTTATGCAGACTCTTTAATTTGCTTGATGGTCACATTTAATGGTGTGAAAAAATGGCCAGGCCTCTAATTCTGGGAACTAATCGACTCCTCCACAAAAGGCTTCCCACTCTTTTTATGTGTATGATGTATAAATACATTATTGTATACATGTATGTTATAGGATCTTATTGTATATATGTATGTAATATATATTATTTCAGGATATTATTGTGAGAATGAAACAGTGACTCCTGTAATATGCCCTGTTGGACATTACTGTCCGCCTGCTACACAGTTTGATGTACAATATCCTTGTCCACAGGGTACATTTAATAATGACACTGGTGAGTATACTTGTACACTTATAAAATAGTATTATCCTTAACCATTTCAACATGGACGATAAATGAAACTTTTTTTCAAGAATTTGTTACTGTGATCCACCATTGACAAGGAAAATATCCACAACTACCAACAAGCCTGGTGAGGTCAGTACACATAAAGTTGCTCAAAATTGCCAAAAGTAAGTACAGCTTGCCCAAGGCAGATGTCTATTATGTTATGACCTCACTTCGCCAGTAGTGTTCTATCTTTGCGTAAATATAACTTTTGAAGTAGATGAGACAACATGCACAATGTTTATTTATATATGTTATGTATAGGAGGTAGTAATATTTATATATATTTTATAACAGGAAGTGGTAATGAGACAACAGATTGTTTAGAATGTCCACCAGGTTATTATTGTCAAGGTGTAGGTAATACTAATCCTACTGGGCTCTGTGATCCGGGCTTCTTCTGTGCTGCAAAATCTTACCAGAAACGACCATATGACCCAGGATTCCTCACTAGTCTAAATGGGACTTCAAGGTAATATTAATACATACACTGTGTTTTACTGGGTATGTATATATGTGGACTATCAGTTGAATCATAACATTTTTGTACCAAATATTAATTACTGTAATGTAAAATGAGTTGCTGTATGTGGAACTAACTTGCGTACTGTGCCAGCTTTCGTTCTTGTTACATTTGAATCAGTTTCTATTTCTGAATGTCCGATAAATATAAGAAATAAACAAGAATGATTTTCTTTGCAATTGTCAAGAACATCAATGTTACTAAAAATAGAATATTACACATCTAGTAATAAGTAATTGTACAATTAGGCTTGATTTTTTTCAAGGAATTTATTTTTGAAATTAAATTTATTATCTCAATGAAGTGGATTTATAGCAATGCATCATGAAGTGATGGTAATAATAACTTTTTCCAATATTATGATTTCAGTGGTTTATATGCCAACGATACCTGTACACCAACATGGGATTGTGTTTGTCCAGACTTCCATTTAACTCGTGGTGGAATGTGTCCTATAGGATATTATTGTCCACGTGGTTCTAGTAAACCCAAGTCATGTGATGGTGGTAGATATTGTGCTTTACCTGGTTTAGAAACACCTACAGGTAACTATATTCCCTTAATTACAAATCAAGTCAAATAATATGCAGGATATTATTTCAGAAGTACACCATAGAATCATATTACAAATGACAAAATTTCTGTTAATATTTCAATAAATGTTCACCTAATATTCACCAAAATTTCTGTATCATAACAAAAAAAGAGAGGTTGCCCTAAATGTGATAGAAGATCAAACATTTAGGTAAAATCAGGCCTGAAAATAATAGAATATGAGCTTTATTAAATGGCAATAACTTTCAATGATATCCAACCATAGTGATACTTTTTCAAGTGATATAATTTTTCGCAATACTGTTTATTATTTTTGACCTGAAAATCTATATATTCCATTTACTCTAGTCAGAAAATATGAACCATTTGAATAACTGTCGTGTTTCACAGTGACTAATGAGTTTATTATATTGTATTTATTAAGGAAACTGTAGTATGGGATGGTATTGTAATGGCACTAGTGCTGTACCTAATCAGTTTGAATGTCCAGCTGGCCATTATTGTATAGAAGGAACAACAACACCGGAACCTTGTCCAACTGGAACCTTTGCCAATTCAACTCATGGTGGCCAGCTAGCTGATTGTCACAACTGTACAGCTGGAATGTTCTGTCAGGGTAAACTTTTTATCATTTTTAGTATGTTGAAAATGAAATCAAAAGGGGTTTAACATCCTACTGTTCTGCTTCAAACTAAGCTAATGAAGACAGGCATACACCATACAGTTTGCCATGAGGGAAATTTTGCCCAGAAAGCAGCACTAAGGCCTACTCTTATATTGAATTCCAACTGTCAAGTGATCTTTTGGTTATTTGTCCCATCCGAACAACTAGACAGCTGTCCTTGTCAGGCAGAAAATGTGGACGAACTTTCTCAGCTGTTGCAGGGATCGAACATCCAACCTTTCAGACTAGCGAGCCAGCATCTTACCCACTTAGCCACCATGAACCCCATTACGTAAAAAAAGAATTGAAAATTCCTATAATGTTGTTAAAAACTGAGATGATAAATAAATTTGGGTCAATCATATTTGGGATGTATTTCTAGGTCTTGGAAATGTGATTCAAACAGATTACTGCGATGCTGGTTATTATTGTCCTGGAGGTCAGAGTTCGAGGACACCAGTAGATTATTTGTGTTTACCAGGACATTATTGTGAGAGAGGTTCAGCTATATCTGTTGTATGTCCTAATGGTACCTATCAGTTAAACTCTGGCCAGAGTTATTGTGATGACTGTCCTGCTGGATACTTCTGTGATCCTAATGATGGTGAGTTGTCATATTGTTGAAAATGCCCTTTGGGAATGTTTGAGATTAATAATTCAAATGTTTATACATGATTTAATGTCAAACATTGAATTGTGTCTGACTTTTAAAATACTATAAAGGAGGTACACATGTTATAGAACTTGGAAAAAAAGGTTTTTTTAAGAAAAATAATGTTCCTACATGTGGTTCTATAACTGCTGAGTTTAGAGCAACACATTGTTAGTAATCTATTTGTTTATCTGAGTAACACATGCATTGTTAGTAATCTATTTGTCTAGTTGGTTAACCAATCAGTTTCGAATTATACATGTATTGAAAGTAATCTATTTGACTAGCTGGTTAACTAATCAGTTTAGAATTATACCTATATTGTTAGTAATCTATTTGATTAGTTGATTAACTACTGAGTTTCGAAGTATATGTGTATTGTTAATAATCTATTTGATTAGCTGGTTAGCTAGTTTAGAGCTATACATGTGCAGTAATCTAGTTGATTCGTTACTGTATACTAACATTATGTACTACAAGTAAACTAGTAAGTATAGTCTGTAGAATTTGAATATGTTGATGTAGATTTTATGTATGTAGAAAATATATATTTCAATATTCACTTATTTTCTTCAGGAAATATTACATATATCAATGGTAATAATCTAGATTATATTATCTTCTCTAATCCTCTTCTTATCTGCACACCTGATTTCTTATTTTTTACACTATCTAATATGTTAAATTTTCTATCATGTCAATCCTTTAAACTGTCTTTTCTATTTTTAATATTAGAATATTGACAAATAGTTTTAACGCAATAAAATTTTATCTTACATGTATTTTTAACCTTTTTTTAACTTTTATCCTGATTCTCTTTTTCCGTAAAATATATTAATGTCAACTAAACAGTTGATTTTAATACATCCTTAAATGAAGTAGTTCATATATCAATATGCATGTAATGTTTTAGTTAAATAGCCTAATTAATATAGATAGTTTTCTCACATATAATAAAATATAATGTTTTAACATAGGTTTGATACAGTTTGATAATCTGGTTTATTTCTGCTTTCTATAGGTATTCCTGTAGCCACCCCATCTCCATGCCCAACTGGTTACTACTGTCCACCTAGAACAGTTGCTGCACAAACTTATCCCTGTCCTAAAGGAACCTATGGCCCAGATATGTATTATAGTAATATTGGAAACTGTACAGCCTGTCCGTCTGGTTCATATTGTGAGAGAAGTGGTTTGTCGTCTGCTAGTGGTGGATGTTGGGCTGGTTATTATTGTACAGGTGGCGCCTCAATACCAACACCTATAGATGATATGGTAATATTATTATTAAATTTTATTTCATAATGTTAAATTTTTCGAAAGTTTCCATTAAATATTTACTGTCTTAGTTACCATTTGAGATGTTTCTGTGATGATGAACGGTATTAAACAGTCTAATTATCAGCATTATTAAATTCTGATCTAAATTGTGTATCTACAGTCAATATCTGAATATTCCTTATCAGTTAATGGTTCTATTTGATATGTCAGATGAGTTAAAACTATTCTCATTCAAATCAGAGCATCTTTGAGTAGATGAGGTCAGGAAAAATTAGTTGAACACAGATATCTAATATGAACTGGTTATGCTGTGTAATGGAAACATTGAAATATGCATGTGTCACTTTAATCTGCCATTTGCATTACAGGTTGATCACAGTAATAATATAACATTTACTGGTAATGATATGTGCCCAGTAGGATATTATTGTACTAACAGCACTAGTTATCCTACACCATGTCCTATTGGTACATTCTCTACACAACGTGAAGTCACTAAACCTGAAGATTGTGAACCATGTCCTAGGGGAAGATATTGTAACATCAAGGCTTTCACTAAAGTATCTGAAGCTCCATTGTGTGATCCTGGGTAAGAACTACGACTTATAGCTAGATGGGTGGTTGTATGGTCTAAAGAATGCGCATTAGATCATTTGGTTCGTCATCAAGTCAAGTAGCTTGGTTTCACTCCCACACCTGTACGTGACGAGGAGTAGGTTTACCTGCCCAACCTTGTGGATTTTCTCTGGATCCTCTGGTTTTCTCCCATCTGTCTAAGACTCCTACGCAAAAGTGAATGATTGAAATACAATTATACAATTTGTTAGTCTCAGAATTAACTAGTTTGTGTTAACCCCCATTTCTCTCTTTCTCACCAGAAATAAGATATAACCATAAAAATGTACAGCTCCATTCTTACCTTTTAACACCAAACAAATAGCAAACAGTGAATAAGATGAGCTGGTCAAAATAATTCTTCAAAATGTTACCAGTGAATTCCATGATTCCATTCCTCCAAATTGTATTAATATAAACATATAGATGGCTTGTGAAATATACTATTATATTATTTTCTAGATATATCTGTATAGGTGGTAGTACAACAGCAACACCCAGTGATAATATAGAAGGTTATATGTGCCCACCAGGACATTTCTGTATAAAAGGTGCAGAGTTTGAAGAGGGTTGTCCCATTGGAACATTCCAGTCTAACCATGGATCAGACAATTGTACTATTTGTCCTGCAGGATTTATATGCCCAGATATGAATATGACATCACCATTACCTTGTAAAGAAGGTACTTAGTCTTCTCAATATATATACTAACCGTAGATTTATATAGAAGATTTGAACTGCCATTTCTAATAGTCTCACACAGTAGTATTACTAGCCACCATTTACCATCGTGAGTCAGGATATGATTTGGTGATTGATTACAAGCCTTAGTAGCCTATACTTAATCTGGATTTCTCAGATGATGTATTTTATTTATTCGAAGATCTAAAACTTATATGAATCATAATGCAGACCCATAGACCAATCTGTTTTATGTGAGGACCTTTCTCACAATCTGTGTAAAAAAATAGAATTAAATGGTATGTCTGTTTTCCACTATTGCATGTGTTATTATTTTAGGTTATTATTGTCCGTATGGTGTATCACCACAACCATGTCCTGCTGGTACATATAATAATAAAACTAGTATGGAGACTATTGATCAATGTACAGATTGTTCACCTGGTAAATACTGTGAAGGTCCTGGTAATATTCTACCAACAGGTATAACAGATATTTATAATCACAGGCTTTAATAAAATAAACCGTACTAAACTAAGTGTGGTTTGATGGTTGAGAGCGAGGCATTAAGAAATTCATTGAAACAACACAAGGGACGTAATTTCAATATATTACACAATGTCTTGCAAGAGACCATTCAACAAATTAAAATACAGACACTATCCAGCACATGCATTTCCATGAAATATGTCATACGAGTCCAATATTTCAACTAGTATAAATAATGTATAGTTGGCACGTTGTGTGTAGTACACACTGTGTACCATTATTTGTAACGTCACAACTGTATTTTAAATCAAAATATTGTATAATTGTTACTTTAGAGTAATTATGTTAGCATTAGAAAAGTTTTGTCATTTGATCCTCTGATGTACTTATGTCTGGCAATTGCCCATACTGGCTACTCATATGGATATGATTTTCCATTACCAGTTGAAATCAAACTAATAAATTAGAATCTTGGGGAAAGAAACGTGATAGTATACGACTAGCATTTTCAATTCCATCGCAAAAATCATCAAACCTTTCATTTACATTCTCCATTAATCATTACATAGCTATTTGAGTTCTCTTCTCATTACATTAATACAAGTTGTTATTTTTAAAGGTGAATGTGATGGTGGATATTTCTGTGAAGGAGGTTCAACTAGTAAAGCTCCGAGCCCAACACCAGCTTATCCTAATAATGGTTTATGTATAATTGCACATTATTGTCCACAAGGTACATCTAGAATGATAAAATGTCCAGCTGGTACTATCCGAAACAGTACAGGTAAACCATTTGTTATATCTGTAGCCTACGTATTAATGTTGGGATAAAGGGGTAAGATCATACAGTCTGTCTTTGAGCCAGGTTTTAGATCATAAAGTCTGTCTTTGAGCCGGGCTTGTACGAGACAGGAGTAGGGTAACCTGCCCAATAAATAAAATTGTACTATTTTTAAGGAGAATCTTATACTTTTTGCGCGATCTTCCTAATCGTACTTGAAAATATGCTTGTGAGTGTCAAACTAGATAATTTGCCATCTTCATGTTTTGAGTTATTGATATATATATTTATATATTTTGTGATTAGGTGGAGCTGTATTAGATGATTGTTTACCATGTCCTGGAGGATATTATTGTGAGAAAGATGGTCAGATAGAAGCTACAGGACAATGTTCTCCTGGTTATTATTGTCCTGCTAATGATACAACTATATCACCTACACCATCAGGTCTAGAATGTCCAGTAGGCTATTATTGTACCATAGGTACGGCCAACCCTATACCATGTCCAGCTGGTCAGTTCCAGATTAACACTGGTCAGTCATCATGTGAAGCCTGTCCTGCCGGATTCTATTGTCAGAGTGCTATATCTCCAGAACTTAAAGACTGTCCTCCATTCCACTACTGTCCTTCAGGTGAGAAATCTCTTGTTGTATTCAATATGAGACAAATTTCTAGATTGTCAGTATTGCTCTGCTAGTCTGATTATTTGATTAAATACAATTATTTAATATTGACCAATGATTTATATTTTCCGTTTATTAAAAACATCTGTATTTCAAGCAGAAATTTATGTAATTTCTTGAAAGAAAACATATATTGTTAAACTTTCAATGTTTTTCAAAAATCTTTGTCTTTTTAGGAACTGCTTATCCTATTTCATGTGAGAATGGAACATTTACGTATGATAATCAGACTCGACTCAAAGCATCCAGTGATTGTTCACCATGTGTAACTGGTCAATACTGTAGGTAAGTAAACATACGCAATATATATATTCAAGACGAAAAGCCATATTTAGATTCCAGACCATTCACAAAAAGTATTGTATTAATACCAAATAGGATATACTGGTCAAAAGATAATTAAATTTGATCGTTACTGTATTTAACACTGCCATCTTTACTCTTTTTGAATTGTCTGTTGATATCTGAATGGTAAAACATTTCTCTTTTTAGTTTCTAAATTTTTAATCTTTATTGTTTAAGTTTACCTTAAACCCCATGGTGAATAAAATTATATGCATCATTTTTTTAAATAGAATTCAACAATTTCACTCATTTTGATGGAATTTATTTTCCAGGAATGGTCAGCTGTATGGAGATTGTTCAGCAGGTTTTTACTGTAAATCTGGGTCTAAAGAAGACATGCCAAATAACACAATAAATTTTGATGTATGTGCCAGTAATACAGATTGTTCCGGTTTCTGTCCGAGAGGATATTATTGTCCACAAGGAACTATCATACCACTGCCTTGTCCAGATGATACATATAGAAATACAGTAGGAGCCGAGCAACAGAGTGATTGTATAAATTGTCCTGCTGGATTCCTGTGTCCTGAAGGTATTTTGTAATATATTATTAAAAAAAGATCATGATTTTTAATTGTTTATGTGGATTCGATGTGTGGTGGAATATAGGACACTCAGTCAATTAATGTGAATATTGTTATTTTTGTATGATAGGTACAGCTGATCCTATCCCGTGTCCAGCAGGTTTCTATTGTTTAGCTGGTAATGGTACTACACCATGTCCCAGATTAACATATAGAAATGATAGTGGTGGTGCCGTATTAACTGATTGCTATCCTTGTCAAGCTGGTTATTGGTGTAATTATACTGGTAGGTTTTAATTCAACTTTCTCTATATGTCTATGTATCGCTGTAAAATGACATTAAATTTATTTGGCTGATGATCTCTCAAATCTATATAGCCAAACTTTACTGCCTTTTAATAGCTCCTTAATCAGAATATCAAAGTGAAATTTGTCTTTTGCTTATCATATCAATATATTTAAATCTATTTCATGTGTTATCAGTTTACTGTTGCTGGTTTTTTATCATAAGATATAGTTTGGTTCTATTTTTCTGAGATTTGTTTTAAGTTGGTTTAAAACAAAATGTAAATATTGTATTACAGGTATGGCTGATTATATCAACAACTTATGTCCACCTGGTTATTTCTGTTTATCTGGTCAGGAACCAGAAATATGTCCAGCTGGTACCATGAGAGATACACCCGGTTCCACAGGTCCTGGAGATTGTCCACTCTGCCGACCTGGATACTACTGTCCAAATGATACAGCCAATACACAGGGTATCCCATGCCAAGAAACTTTTGAATGTCCAACAGGAGCATCTTTAGAGATTGATTGTCGTCCAGGTCATTTCTGTAAAGGAACAACCGGTTTCCCACCAATTTGTCCTGGAGGTTATTATTGTCGTAATGCTACAGATACACCAATAGAATGTCTGATTCCAACATATTGTCCTGAAGGTTCCAACATGACATTAATCTGTCCTCTAGGTTACATGGCCAACAATCATGCTGGAGTTCGTGACAGCCTTTCAAAATCTTGTCGAATCTGTCCGGCTGGAACTTATGGTAACTACACAGATAGGTCACAATGTGACCTCTGTCCATCTGGATACTATTGTCCCGAGGGTACTGGACACGGAGACTCAAATCCTTGCCCGATTGGTTCGTATTGTCCACTAGGTTCAGCAGCACCATATAAATGTCCTGTTGGTATGTATGGAAAGGTTTTCAGAGCTGATAATTTTGGTCAATGTGTAAATTGTCCAGCTAACTATTACAATAATTTGGAAGGACAGAAGGCTTGTCGACCATGTGGAAGTTCTTCCTATTCGTCTGCAGGTAGTTCTCAGTGCACATGTGTGGGTAAATTCCGTAACTTCCAGGAATCAGATGGCGCATGTATTTGTATGTCGGGTTATATATTCTACAATGAAGTGGATAAGAAAGTATCAACAGGAAATGGTGATGAAGACTGCCAGGAGATTGTTGATTTAAGATGTTCACAGTTTGAAACAAGAGTTGCCAGTGATAGAACATGTTCAGAAGCTGAGAATTATGACTGTTCATCGGCTTGTATAGATGCTGGTGGTGTATTAGATATAGATTTAGGAAGGTATGATAACACTTTTAAAATTATACAAGATATTGTGAGAGTAGAGAAAGCTGGTCATTTTTGCTGTGATAGTTAAAAAAATACATAATGAAAAATGAATGTAATGAAAATTTCAGTCCAATTACTTTATTCTGATCAATGTTATAAACTCTCGCTCACAGTTCCTATTTTAGATTGTCAATTACCACTGCTATGATAATAAACAGAGTCTAAATAATTTATATAACATGTAAAGCCAGAAAAACGTCCACCAATAGGCAGATTTAGCTCCAGCAGAATGCCTCTTTAGTTCAACTCATTCATTCGGTATAATAATTTTAATGCATATTCAGATTGGTAATATAATTTATTATCTCTGTGTTTCAGATGTAAGTGTAACTTGTATCGTGAAGCGGATGAAATCTGTGATCTGTCTTGTAGAGAAACAAGCATGCCGTCTGTTGGTTTACAATTATTACCAGATGGAGCTGTATCTATTAGTATTATTGATCGAGCTACAGGTGCTTCAACTACACAGGTATTATCATCACCAAGCTTTTAATACATGTTTATCCTTTTGTAAAACCCATTGTTGTCATTTAAATTTTGTCTTATAAATGGGCCAAATTATGGTTTGTGACTTTCTGAAATCTGAGTGGTTGGCATTAGTTATTTAGATTATTATCAATGCCAAATTATCTAGTAGATGCTATCAGATAGGCCTATCATCAATCATGGTATAAGGTGAAGTAAGAATGGATGAATCCATTTTAGCTTTTCTGAGATCAGTCTCAGAGCCTTGTGTCCTGATAATTGTAAATGAGTCAATTTACCCGAAGAGTTAAAAATTACTTGAACCAAGTCATTTATATCGTGGAGTTAACAGCATAATTAACCGCATAAAGAATTAAAATAATATATTAAACTATGTCATTGTAGACAATAACAGATATTTATGGACCAAGTGAACAAACAACCGATTTGACAACAGTTTTTGTATGTAATTTTTATGAAGACCGTGTGACAGCATCCCTATATAAAGATCCTTCAGAAGCTCAGCTGTTATTCAGTAAGTTCCTTCTAGTTTACAAGTATTTATTATATTTCCGCACTTTGGTTGTATGTGACAAGGAGTAGGGTCACCTTTCCAACCTCGTGGGTTTTCTCCAGGTCCTCCAGTTTGTTCCCACTGCTACGCACAAGCAAATTATTGAAATGAAGTTGAACCAGATCTTAGTCCTGAAATGACCTAGTTTGTGTCAAGTGGACGTTAAACCCCATCTCTCTCTCTCTCTTATCCCAGTTGGTACATAAAAGTAGAATGTTAAACCCCATTTTACTTCAGATATAATTGCAATTGTTAATTAATTGACATTTAAAATTGCCCTATATTTTATCAGCACCATTACAAGATCAGGTGACAAGTGGAACATTTGGAAGAAGACGTCTGCTAGCCACATCTGTTCCCGCCAACCAGATATCTAACCCAGCTTTATGTCTGAATGTCAATGATGTAATATTGTTTAAAGTTTGGTTAAATGAAACAGATAGATCACAGAGTCATTATCCAATTTACCAGAAAGATCATCTATATAATACAAATCCATCATTTGACTATGGACCATTCACTCAACTAGAAAACCTTCTACTAAATACTAACATCAGTATTACATCATTTGCTCATGTTTTTACGGAAGCTGGAACTTATGTATTTAAAGATTCTCAATCTCCAGATAGGTAACATTTAATTTTAACATTAATTTTATCCATGATTGCAAGATTTTAAAAATTTGTTAAACTGGATTGAGGTATTTTGAAGAGTCAGACAATAATTTCAATAAGACTGCAATTACTGTGTTGTACAGGAAGAGTAAAACTAAATATTGTTTAATATATACTATTCAAAAAAAGTAAGGAATATTTGATTTTTAAGTGTTATTAAAGTCACCTAATGAAACTGACGAAGAAACAAATGACAAAATGCAATGAAGTTCACATTCATCGATTTATTCCAAATGATCGTTAGACTAAGTAAGGCACAGACTAACCATTATAAGGGTAAAGTGATACCCGGGGTCAAACAGCAAAGTTACCACAGCATCACAACAAAGTCAGTAACGGGTAAATCCTCCTCTGTTTGCCAAACAAGCATTGATCCGACGTGGCATACTCCTAATGAGACGCCAAAGGTCATTTTGGTCCAGATTGTTCCATTCCTGTTGCAACGCAGCAGCAAGTTCTTGGACATTGGCGGGACGTTGTTGACGTTGACGTAACCTCTGTCCAAGCATGTCCCAGACATGCTCGATGGGGGAGAGGTCGGGACTCAGTGCTGGCCAAGGTAATGTGATGATGTTCTGTTGTTGGAGGTAACCTGTAACGATCCTGGCCCTGTGACATCTTGCGTTGTCATCCTGGAAGATGAAACGGCAGCCATGACGTCGTGCGAACGGCACAACATGGACTGCCAAGATGTTGTCCCGGTAGTACTGGCCTGTAACACGCCCTGCAACAACATGTAAAGCCATTCTTCCAGCAACAGTGATGCCTCCCCACACCATAACAGAACCACCCCCAAATCGATCATGTCTGATGACGTTAACGTCTTGGAAGCGCTGTTTCGACGACGCCACACCCTCCTACGTCTGTCCAAAAAATCAACAGTGAACCTTGACTCATCTGAAAACATCACATTGCTCCAGCGTCGATTATCCCAGTGTTGACGATCCCTACACCAACGACGTCTTGCCTGAATGTGATGATCTCTCAAACAAGGGATCACGCGAGGACGTCGGGCGCGAAGGTGACCCCTATGCAGTCGATTCCGAATCGTCTGGCCACTCACTCTCACACCAGTATCTGTTTTAAGACGAGCGCTGATCTGATTTGCTGTGATGACACGATTTCTCAAGGCCAAGGTACGGATAAATCGATCCTGGGCTTGAGTTGTCGCCCTTGGTCGACCTGAGCGTGGTCTGTCCTGTACAGATTGTGTATCACGGTATCTGGACCATAGCCTGCTTATGACAGACTGAGAAACATTCATCGTCCGCGCCACAACCGCCTGTGTTGTGCCGATCTGTAGCATGCCATTTCATTTTGGGTAAGCCGACGCATATCAAAATTTGTTTTCTGGTCACTAAAACAATTAAACTGATGTTTCCACCCTGGAATTCAATGCCACAATGACTGTAACATTCAAAGTCAGAGTCGTGCAAATCTTGGGTTGGACCCCCATGATGATCCCAAGCATCACCTGCATTCCATGCGGTAGCTATTGGTGCGTTTGGGCGTCACATGTAACTGGAAATGTTTCTTCTGTTAGGTTCTATAGTGACTTTTTTCGTAGTCATTTGCATATTTTAGTATTATGCCCTCAAAATCAAATATCCCCTACTTTTTTTGAATAGTATATTACTAATATGATCTTGCGTTAAATAATTGTTGTTGGGGTGTAATTATTTGTTATATAATTATTGTTGAGATGTTATATAATTCTTGTTGAGTTGTTATATAATTATTGAGATGTTATATAATTATTGTTGAGATGTTATATAATTATTGTAGGAATGTAAATATATGTTATATAATTATTGTAGGGATGTAATTGTAACAGTAAAACCAGTGGGGTCTACTTGTACAGCTGGTGTATCACAAATAGTACCATCATCACCAACAAATCTTATTGCATTCGGTATAGCTAAAACTTCTGTACAGAATGAAGAACCTGATTGGGGACTTATTATTGGTAAACATACTTTAATAACATTTATTTATACAGGAACTACAATGATAGAAGAGAGTTAATCTTGATATTCATGGATATTTATTCAGTCATTAGATGAAGCAAATGTCCGTCAGATATGCTGAGCATATTCCAAGTTTGATTCCAGTATGGGCTTTGAAAGTTCCTCAGGTTTTTTCTGCTTAGTTTCCCCTTTTCAGTGGTGCAGGACAGAAAGCTGGCCGATGAACTGCGTTCAGTCAGTTGGATGTTTTGAAAAACCAAGATCCTGTGTAGCCATTGACGTATGTGTAAAAGCACACTTGAGTTGGTATTTAGGCCTTAGTGCTGCAAAATTTCTTTCCCGATGCTCATGGTGCAGTAAAGTTAGACGTTAAACTCCTTTTCAAGTTATTTCCTTCAAATTGATAGGGTGGATTCTGAAAGGATTGTGTAGACTTTTTTGTAATATTGTTTCCAAATCAAAATTTTGCTGTTTTGTATTTCAGGTTTAATAGCTTTCTTCAGTGCTATAGTAATATTACTGGTAATTGCTGTTATTGTTTGGAAACCTAGAGATTCTGTCATCTATCCCATGAAACATTGGAAACCTAAATATCGAAGTTTGGGAGCACCACCACCAGTACCATCATATATACGATATGATACCGATCATTGGCCAGATAAACACAGGTACTGTTATACTAGTTTCATAGAATTTGCAGTAATTGTTTACTTCATGTCAGTGATGGAGGGCATCACACTGATCAGCAGTGAATATTTGCTAGGCCACTACAGTCACTGATAAGCATGACATCGACGCGACTTGATGAGTCCCCCATATTGAGTTTTTTCTTCCGACAAATTAAATTCTAAATATTTTTTGTATGTATTAAAAAAATAAGTAGAGACGTTTGAAGTATTTGTAGTTAAAAAGCATTTCCTATTTAGTGTAAATGGATATTAAAATGAGTAAAAGGCATCATTTTGTCCGAAGCAGTTACGTGCACTCATCATTGAGCCAAAGATTGACGCCGTGTGATGTCATTGCACGTGTTGAAGACAGTCATCTGTGACAGAGATAATTTGTAATTCTCTGTGAAACAGATTGGGAGGGCATGCCAAGGAAAAAACAAGGTCAGATGTGTACATTGGCAATCATGTAAAGGAACTTTTGACAGTTGGAATTCAAGAATAAGAGTGGACTGCATATGTCCACCTTCAGAAAAATAGGAGGTTAAACCCCTTTTTATTTACATATACCTATTGTACATATCTTATTTCTTGATATTATTCAGCTATCAAACTTATTCTATAACTATATTCAGTACAATATTATCTTTGTTTTAAATACTTTTAAAGCCACGCAGATCTTGGACCAAGAACTGTTGGAGATGGAGCTGAATTTTCATCTTTACCTTTAATGGGTAAGTAAATACCAAGTTATTTTCACATTTCTGTTTAGGAAAGTGCAATTGTATTATATGGACTGTGCATGACATCATCGCCACCATCTTGGAATTATGATGTCATATCAAAAATCAAAGTCTTTTAATCAGTGCACAATGGTGCATGGAACAAGCATGCCAAGTTTTGCATCTACCATACTTAAATTGGCAGCTTTATGGACTTTCCAAAGCGGAAGCTGATTATTTAAAAATTATGGAAGAATTACATGAATAGTATTTTTTTTTTTTAATATAACAAGAATTTTGGTTTCTTGTCATTAATTTTATATTAACCATGATCAAAATTGTCTTTACATTTCATTTTCTTTTTTTGATATCAAAAGAATAAACAAGTTTCATTCTATCCCATATTAGCATTATTTATCCATTACTATGCAACTATTCTGTTGTCTGAAGTGGTAGTATATAAAGAAATGTATATATACATATTTTTCATCAGGTTTAATGAAAGAAGGAGAATTAGAAGGTTTTAATGTGCGAATGTTATATGATAAACTAGAAGATCAGAATTTACATCTAGCATCACAATTAGCTAAACAGAAAGAAGATCTCCAGGGTTTCTATTCAAGGATTTGTGATCAGAACGAACAACTAAAGAAATTATTAAATGACATTGATCCAAGTAAACTAGCCAACATGGAATCTGTTAAAGAGATGAGAGAAGGCCAGAAAACAGCTGATGGTTTACAGGGTTCGTCAAGTACTGGACCGAATGTGATCAATGCTAATGTAAAATATGGTGGTGTTCACAGACACAATTTTAACTTGGGTATGTTTTGTAATTTTAGCCTGGGTATGTTTAGTCTGTGAATATTTAGTTTGGGTATGTGTAGTCTGTGAATGTTTAGTCTGAGTGTGAGGTGTGTTTAGTCTGGGTATATTTAGTTTGGGTATGTGTAGTCTGTAAATGTTTAAACTGGGATTGTTTGGTCTTAGAATGTTTAGACTGGGTGTGAGGTATGTTTAGTCTGGGGATGTTTAGTCTAGGTATGAGGTATGTTTAATAATTTCAACTTTGGTCATTGACAACAAAACTTCAAACCAAAATATAGATTTATATACCCATAGATTTTAGAGGGAGCACATTAACGTCTAAAGCTAACTATTGGTAGAGAACAGAAAACATGGTTCATTATAGTTTATTAATATTTTCTATGGTGGCTCATTGATTATTGTGCTGGCTTACCAATCAGGAAGGGTGCGTGGAAAAAAAGTCACAGGAAAAAAAGTCACAGTAAAAAAGTCACAAATTTGCTGAGGTAAAAAAAACACAGGAAAAAAGTCACAGTTTTTTTTATTACATCTCAAATTCAATAACAATAACATACATATTTAACCTTTCATTACACATATGTTCATTACACAGATTTAACCAGACTGTTTTAGTCTTTAGAAATCAGCACATTTTGATATCATAGCACATTTGACATATTAGCACATATGGCATATCAGCACATCTGACATTTTAATACATTATAGCACATTTGACATATCAGTACATCAGACATTTTAGCACATTCTACATGTAGCTCATTCAACATTCTAGCACATCAATACTCTTTGTTAATTCTGATGTTCCATCCAACTCAAACTCAAAGACAAATAACTTAAAAGATCAAAGATATACTCACTCTACAATACTACAATATATCTAAGTTGTGACTTTTTTACCTGTGTTTTTTTTACTGTGTTTTTTTTACCGTGACTTTTTTTACCTGTGACTTTTTTTCCTAGATTCTCAGGAAGTCCCTGGTTAGATCCTGGAGAGTTCCTTGGGATTTTACAGCCTGGTTTCCCTTTGTTATTGGTAAAGGAAATGTGTCTAGTCATATGGATGATAGAAAAAAAATTTTTTCACCTTCACTCATTTCACGGTTCATAGGGTATATCTGTTGTCAATAATCTTTAAGTTTATTTCATGTTTATTTTAATCTATGTGTAATTAGGTGGAAATAATCGAGAAGGTGATTTGATGACAGCCTTACAGATATTACTGGAGAAACTTAACAATGGAAATGTTCCATTATCACCTGAAATGTGGAACCAAATACAGAAACAACCAACGAATCCAAAATATACTTTATTGAAATCAGATGGTAACCAGGTATGTGGAGTATTTATTTTATTTTATTGGGCTGAGTAAGCTCAATTGTAAAATTCAAAACAGATCAAAGGTGTACTGCATGACTTAATCCAATCCCTGCAGAAATGTACTCAAAATGGTTATTTAACATTTAATTAAGAAAACAAAATAGACGTATTAATGGTAGATAGCTTACTCTCCCGGCTGGAATTCAGTCTTGATTAAAAAGAAGTCCATCTAATATATAATTACTGTTGATAGCATAAAAACTACATGAACGGAAGGTTGTCTCAAAATTTTCTAATTCCTGAAATTTTCATTTCACCAGACTCATGGACAGGGAGAGATGTTGAGGAATCATAATACAGAAAGAATGAATCTGGAGAAAGGATTAGAGAATGATGAGAAACAAGCCTATAATAACTTATTAGAAGAACTTGATAACTTACGTAAATTAGCTGTTGCAGAAAAGTCAGATGACCTCAAAATCAAATTACAAGGTACTATTTATTTCTTACTTACCAAAGTTGTTCACAAGACATTTGTATGGGCATGGTTTTAAAAAAAAGGAGTGGAAATTCCTAACTAATAAAGAGAAAATATATTGATCTGTAATTAGGCTTATTAAATAAACATTGCTAAGCTAATATAAAGTCTCTCGCTATGTATAGTGTGGACGTTCTATATAGTACTATGGCACTGTATGATGGTTAATACACAAACAAATATATGCACATGTATATTATGGGTTTGTATAATTGGTTAATATACAAACTAATGCATGTATATTATGAGTGAGAAGTATAGAGATTGTTTATTTGGTTACTTGGTAAGAAATGTATATTGTGGGTGCTACTTGAGATTGTGTATTTAGTCACTGTTTGATACACATTTATATTAGGTGGATTGTATATAGGGTGTATATTAGATACATGTGTGGATGTGATGTATGTCAGACTTAGATTGTCTGATAATTTATTGATTAATTCACTGATTTATATGTGTATATTGGGTATTGTATACATTGAAATGAACTGGTATTACCTAACATCAGTAAAAGAACAGTATAATATTCTGCCTTTAGCCATTAATAGTTGGGGGGTTGGGATGGCCTAGTGGTCTAGAGTGCCGCGCTTCGACCTCTAGCTGGCCGGTCACCTTGTTACGAGTCTGAGGTCTCGCAACTTGGTGTGTACATTCGAGCTTGACCCAACTGTATTGACTGGCCTTTACTTGTCAAATAGCTACCGGCTGACATGCGTATCACGGTGTGTTATGCAGACGTGTAAACAAATTCCCGCTATAACCTACAAATGGTGAAATAAAGTATATGACAGCATGTCATGGATAGATAAATATGTAATAGGGAGGGACGGGAATAGAATCACAATATCTAACGATTAAAGGAATCACCTAGTACTTCAAACAAGAATGAAGACATCGTGTCGAGAACAAAATGGTAGCGCGCGAGCATGGATGTTACTTTCAGTTTAGTAGGCCTTAACGGACGGACGAATCAAGACTGACAGGTTGTCAGCTCGTGACAGGAGATACGAGTCACCTTATAAAGGAATTAGGCTATTTCTTCCACGGAATAACGAAGTTATAAAAGCTTTGCTCACCTGTTGTCTCGGGAAGTCGGCGCAGTTCGTCCGTCGTCCTCTTGAACACCAGCCATGTGTCAGACGGCAGTTGAGTCGAAGGACGTGACGTCACGACGAACTGCGCAGACTCATGAGGCAATGGATGCTGATTGGCTAAGGCCAAGCCCGCAGAGTATAAAAGAGCCGTAGCTCAAGGCATCGACGCATTTGGCCTGGACTCACCGCCAACGACCGGTGAACTTACTAAACGGATTTCCGCCACCACCCGATTCGAGACCAAGAAAATGGAACCATCTAGGGTACGTTGACCAATAATGGGATATGGCTCCAAAGCAAGCAACCTTGGATTTCTAGCATAACACCCAGATTTATTCTTGTTGGAGTGAGGCCTTGTTTGGGACTATACTGGAATATGTCTAGTCCGTGGGATGGTGGTATTCCCGGTTCCACCGTGGAGTTAGTTTGTCCAGTTGTTGTGTACCCCGAACACTGGTGCTCGGATAAGGCCACGTAAATAATCAAATTGGAAGTCACCCACTTTGTTGTGTACCCTGTGCATCAGTGCTCGGATAAGGACACGTAAATAATCAATCTGGGAGACAAGAACTCACGGTGGGACGGAAATCCTGAACGCAAACCAAATCCAGAGCCTTTGCCATTGAGGGATGGGAACGGGGAGATAAATATAATCTTATAGCAGGGGGGGGGGGAATTATTGAGGAACCAGAATATTACCAATGTCAAGCTCAGTGGCCCAAAAATGGGACTGAGAGAGATCGTTATCAAATGGGGGAACAGAACCCAAATACGGGACTCGTACCAAATATGGGAAAGGGGTAATTTCTTGGGAACATTCCAAATATGGAAACCTGGGAGCATATCGGGGAACGCTCCACATATGGACTGGAGGCATAGTCTTGTAGCAACGATGTACGGGGTTAGATACATATAACAAGACAGTCGGGAGGGATTTATTCTTTATTGTCAATGAATTAATGTACCTATTTGTACATTAGCAACTAAACCGGTAATCGTTTTGTACATAGCCATAATCTAGATTTGTAATATATGTTGATTGATTTTGCTATTAAACTCATTGTTTTCCCATTATCTTGACTCTGTTGTTTCTTTGGTAAAAGCTAGTACTGGGGCGAACCCGAATATAATCGGAGCACCCGTCCGGAGGGGAAGCCTGGGCGGATCGCAACACTGGTGTCAGAAGTGGGATAACTCGAATTTATTTCGAGGCTTCCCAAATAACAATTACCCCAGTTACTAGCTTGCCAAAGAGAATAGCAGTTAAAGGATGGGAAGATTGGAGTGTACAAAATCACGGAGACCGAACTAGAAGGGTTAAATTTTGCGAAAAAAAAAATAAATAAATAAAGGGACCGATCTACATGGGGGGGGGGGGGGAATAAATAAATAAAATAATGAGGGTGTACCCAATTTCTTTTATTCAGATGGATAATATGACAGCCAACGAAGATTCTGAAATTATAATAAATTTAAACAATGAAAGCACGGGAAATGAGGAAAATCTGTCCTCGGATATAACAGGGAGTCCCCGCTTGCCAGAAAACCCAGTACCTGGAAGAACAGGAAATGAGCCAATATTAGATCAAATAAGGGAACAAATGGGTCTATTCCGAGCAGAAACGACTCGGGGGTTGGATGATATAAGAGTTCAAATGAGGGGAGAGATTCTCGGAGTTCGGAAGGATTTTCATGCTCTTAGACGACATGTGGATGACATGGAAAATAAACCGGTGGAGAACCACACCAGGTCTTCCTACGTCATTGGAGATTATAATAGCACTCCGTTACCTACCCCAAATCAAAATGACAACAATATGGGATTTCAGAGGCGGGCCCCACCTATTCATTCTCTCAAAATGAGACCCCCACAATACAATGGAACGGACGATTTCGAGGAATACCTCTCTCAATTTGAAATTATAGCAGGCATAAATAATTGGACTGTACAAGAAAAAGCAGCTTACCTTGCAGCCAGCCTAACCGGGAATGCCCTTGCAGTCCTTGCAGAGCTCGATATTCCTGAAAGACAAAATTTTGATGAATTAAAAAGGACATTGAATGTAAGGTTTGGGGCAGTGGAACGGTCTGAAATTTTTAGGGCCAGGCTACAAACTAGGATAAGGAACCGGAATGAATCTCTTCCCGAATTGGCTCAATCGATAAGGAAACTAACCCGACAGGCTTACCCCACTGCAGATACTGCCCTTACTCATATCTTATCTCTGGAACATTTCTTGGATGCAATCCCAGACTCGGAAATGCGACTTCGCATAAGGGAGCTAAGGCCTAAGGATATCAATGAGGCCGAAATTCACGCCATTCGACTAGAGGCCCACCGTCTAGCGGACAAACAAAGGGGAAAACATGTGCATAACATAAGCCAAGAGAGTGGGGATATATCGGTTAGGCAGTCCCAACAGCAACCCCCAAAGGAGTCTACCGCTATTGACATACAAGGCCTAAATCAGTCCATAACCTCTTTAAACAAAACCACCCAAGAGCTCACGGAGATACTTAGGAAAGAAAGGGGTACACCTCAAACTTCTAAATTCCGCCCTCGAAGCACCTGGAATAATAAGGAAAATCAATATTATAGTAATGCAATTCCGTATCAAGGTTATCACAATCAGGGGCCTAATTCCTCGGGACAAGGCTACAATTATTACTCAGGCAACAATAGGTCTGGCCATGGATGGGGAGTAAGGGGAAATAACTCCTCCAGGACACCTAACTATCCAAATCCCCAAGTTAACCGAACTCCTAATACTACAAATCAGGGAAACTAGAAACTGCTGGGTTCAAGGGTCCGAATCTAGCAGGGGAAGAAACAGGGGAGCGACCCAATAAAATTACCATTAGTTGTCTCAATGATGCTAACTATGGGCTGTTTGTTCAATCCAATTTTCAAAATACAGAAGTACCACTTTTAGTTGATACTGGGGCTAACGTTTCCATAATTAGCAGTGCTACTCTGCAAAAACTGGGGGGAGGCCAGACTCTGGATATCGAGCCAGTGAACCTAAATCTAATTACGGCTACGGGGGAGAAGAAACCATTTCTGGGGAAATGTACCCTTAAATTTGAGTTAGGAAACCATAGTCTGATCCATGAATTTCTTATAGCTGATATTACTCAGGAAGGCATCATTGGGATTGATGTTATGACAAAATACTCTGTAAATATTTTATTGGATGAAAATTGTTTAGTCGTTAAAAAGGATAAAATCCCGTGTTTCCGATTTCAGAGGGGGAAGGAAGCTACATGTAGTCGCGTCTCTTCTATGGAAGACGTCATAATCCCGGGTAATAGTGAGGTGATCATAGCGGGGCGTACAATGGACCCAATACCCCAGGAGCAATCCGTAATATTAGAGCCATGGATGCCCTTCATGGAAAATAATGAATTGTTAGTAGCAAAGGCCTTAGTGAATCCCAAAGCAGGGATTATTCCAGTACGGGTCCTAAATACAAATAACGAGGAAAAGAAATTATACAAACATTCAATTGTAGCCGCTCTCGATGTAATGGAGGAATGCCTTCCACAGGCGTGCGGGCGCACCCAGGAGTCGCCGCATACGGGAAACCCAATACCGGAACATTTGGCAGACATGTATCGAGAGTCCTGTGTCAACCTAAAAACAGAGGAACAAAAATTATTAAGGGATTTACTTCTCAAATATCAATCAGCATTTTCAAAGTCATCCGGTGACCTGGGATCGACGGATCTGGTTGAGCACCATATAAATACGGGAAATGTTCCCCCTATACGCCAACATCCGAGACGAGTTCCTATCGCAAATAGAAGGGAGGTAGAAATTGAAATCGAGGAAATGGCTGAAAAGGGAGTAATAGAGCCCTCGGATAGCCCGTGGTGTGCCCCAGTGGTTCTGGTCAGAAAAAAGGACAACACTCTAAGATTTTGCATCGACTATAGAAAATTAAATGCAGTAACCATAAAGGACAGTCACCCTATACCCCGCATCGATAGTACCCTGGATGCCTTATCTGGATCAAAGTGGTTCTCTACTCTTGACCTCAAAAGTGGTTACTGGCAAGTGAAAGTGACCCCGGAGGACCGCCCCAAAACGGCTTTTGCAATTCAAGGCGGAGGGTTATGGCAATTTGTTTCCATGCCGATGGGGCTTACCAACGCACCAAGTACCTTTGTTCGTTTGGTCGAACAAGTCCTCTCAAAGTTGTCGTGGAAGATATGTATGGTGTATTTGGATGACATTATAGTTTTTGCGAAATCTTTTAGTGAACACTTACAAAATTTGGGCCTGGTTTTCCAAAGGCTTCTGGATGCAAATCTGAAAATGAATGGAAAAAAATGTAAATTATTTCAAAAACAAGTATCGTTCCTGGGACACCTGGTTAGTCAGGATGGGGTGGCTACTGACCCCAACAAAACCGCAGCGGTGGACGATTGGCCTATTCCAACTAACGTAAAGGAAATCAGACAATTTTTAGGCTTATGCTCATATTATAGGAGATTTGTCCCTAACTTCGCAAAAATAGCCTGTCCCCTGCATCAGCTCACTCAACAAAACCAGGCATTTATATGGTCTGAGGATTGTGAAACTGCTTTCAAGAATTTAAAAAGGGCACTAACCACGTCTCCTATACTTTCCTTCCCACAGGGTACTGGCATGTACATTTTGGATACAGACGCATCAAACTTTGCTTTAGGGTCAGTCCTGTCCCAGGTTCAAGAGGGGGAGGAAAAAGTAATTTGCTATTATAGCAAATCTTTCAGTTGCACGGAGCGCAAATATTGTGTCACCCGAAGAGAACTTTTGGCGATTGTTAGCTCCATAAAACAATTTCACCATTACCTGTACGGTCAATCGTTCCAAGTCCGATGTGACCACGGAGCGCTGACCTGGCTAATTAATTTTAAAAATCCAGAGGGACAAATTGCCCGTTGGTTCGAGTTCTTAGCGTCGTACCAGTTTCAAATCATTTACAGAGCGGGAAGGCTTCATATGAATGCAGATCCAATGTCACGACGGCCCTGCCTACCAGAGTGTGGACATTGTGTGAAAGCCGAATCAAACTATGAAAGGGGAACGTCTACCTTATGCATACATGCAGTTCAATCAAAGCCTCGGATGGTATGTCCATTGGATACTAATCCCAGTTCGGCCGATGACCCTATAAAAATAGAAAATAATGCATTAAACAATCAACTAACCAGTACTATGGGGGATAATAAGATGAAACAATCACAGCAAGGTGATGAACTAATTTCGACGGTGATCAAATGGGTTATAGCAGGGAAACGACCGACATGGTCGGATATTTCGGCCAGCAGTGATAGGTTGAAATTTTATTGGATGAGATTCAACTCTTTGTCAGTTCAAAATGGGATACTTTGTCACCAGGGGAGCACACACCAAATGGTTTTGCCCTGGAATTTAAGGGATTATGTTTTCGATCAACTGCATAACGGTATAAGTGGGGGTCACTTAGGAATAAAGAAAACCTGGGGGAAAATTACAGCGAGATACTTGTGGTACCAAGGCCTAAGGGACGTGAAATTGCGGTGTAATAAATGTGACACCTGTGCATCTAAGAAGTCGCCTCGCATCAAACCAAAGGGACCCCTCCAAACTTACCATGTGGGCGCTCCTATGGAGAGATGGGCAATGGACATCCTGGGTCCTCTCCCGGAGACCACCCACGGAAACCGTTATCTCTTAGTTACCGCTGACATGTTTTCTAAATGGGTGGAGGCCATACCAATTCGAGACCAAAAGGCAACGACGGTTGCCAGGAAATTTATTGACAGAATAGTCACTGTTTTCGGGACACCCATGCAATTGCACACAGACCAAGGGGGGAATTTTGAATCGGAAGTCTTTTCCGAAATGTGCAAGATACTGGGAATAGAGAAAACCAGAACCACGCCCTATAGACCCCAGTCGGACGGACAGGTGGAACGGGCAAATCGGACAATCAGTTCAATGCTGTCTGCTTTTGTGTCTTCACATAAAAATGACTGGGATGAATACATATATTTGCTGATGATGGCCTATCGGTCAGCAGAGCATGAAACCACAGGGGCATCTCCTTGCGAAATGGTTTTTGGAAGAAATATTAACTTACCTGTGGATCTAGTCTTGGGCCGGGTGGAATCTGAAAGGAAAAGTAGAACGGATTATGCAATAGACTTAACAAATTCCCTGGAAACTATTCATAAATTTGCCCGGGGAAAGATAGCTTTAGCAGCCGAACGCATGAAGAAAGATCATGATAGGAGCATTCAATTAAACCGCTATAACCGTGCCGATCCTGTGTGGTTGTATAATCATAATTACAAAGGAGTGGGTTCAAAACTCCGATGTCCATGGGAAGGACCCTACGTGGTCGTAGAACGGATCAACGATGTACTCTATAAGATACAAAGGAACAAAAAGGCAAAGCCACGCACTGTTCACCATAACCATTTAAAACCATATCAGGGGAATAATATACCTAACTGGTTTGAAAATAGGGAAATAAAGGATAAAAATTAAGTAAGGGTACTTACTCTGTATTCTACAAATCTACTCTTCTTTTACAGGATGTTCGGTACCGCTATGAATGCAAAGTTTGCAAGAAAGGTTATTCCAAGGTCCATTTTGTTCATCGACATCTTCTCTCCCTCCACTCAGGATTTGGATACCAGTGCTCAGGATGCCTCTCTGTGTGCACCAGAAGCGACACCCGTCACCCTAGCTGTCCCAATGCTACTAGAACACCTATAAAAACCTCAAACATGCTGTTTGGGCCCGAGGAAGAACGTCAGTACCGGGAGTTCCTTAACGCTAGACCAGGTATGGTGATAGATACCTTTAAAACCGCTCCAAAATCGGATGTAACTGGAAAGCGTCAGACCTCTGATGAGGCACCCACCCGGAAACCCACCAAGCCCACCAAACCCTACACCAATTTAAAGAGACGACCGTCGACTGAAGAACAGCCGCCGAAGAAAAAGTCAAAGCCACAGTATAGCCCCCGGGGAATCGCCTCGAAACCAACGACAGCTTCAAAGCCTGACACAACTATCCTCTCAACACCCTGCATATCTGCTGGTCAGTTCGATACCCCAGCGAAGGTTTCACCAACCATTGTTTTGCCTGATGTTTGGCCTGTGTCAGTTCCAGCACCGTCACCACACCCTATGTCAACACCACCAGCTTTGACTACTCCATCTGATGTTGTGCAGGTTGCACCAGAGCTTCAGGCCCCTGCAACTATCCGGTCAACACTTCTGGACCAGTCACTGACGACCTCCCCGGTTCTACCAAAGGCCTCTGGGTGCACGGATAATCAAAGGACCGCTCCATCTAGTCCTAGTTCCCAGAATTGGCGCCCTTGGGAGCGGCCCAGAGCTCAGCACTCAGAGCCCCCGTTTTCTCCAAGCCGGCTGTCTCTAGGGGAGATCTCGTCAAGTGAATTGGAGTCAGTGGTCGACTTGGATGTGGCAGCGGCCCTTCCTGAGGTTCCTGTCCCCGTCGATTACCAGCCTACGAGTATCAGGACTCTCAGACTCCGAGACTGTGAAGGTTCGAAGAACAAGCGGATATATCTAAACATAGGTGGAAAGAAATTCGAGACTTCGGTATCCACGATGTCCAGCGACCCATCGAGTCTTTTGGCCGGGATGGTGGAGCCTGATTCCCCATTCAAACCTTATTATGTAGAGGACATCCTGTGTTACTTCCTTGACAGGAACCCCAGATACTTCGAAATTATTCTGGATTATTTGAGGAATATCAACATAAGTCCGGTTGCTCACCTTTTACCATCAAACAGTTTTGAGCTGGAAGCTATCTTGTGTGAAGCCCGGTTCTATCTCCTCGGCGGGCTGGAGAAGCTAGTGGAAGAGCGTCTGAAGAGAAGATATTGATAATTGAATAATTAATTTAAACCAGTAACGGACCTCGATAAATGTGTTGTTTTCTTTACCTAAAATAATCTACAAGCCTCGGCATATAAGCTTGGGTGGCCATCTACAATGCATTCGGGGCGAATGCTAAACAAAGGGGGGAGCAGTGTTACGAGTCTGAGGTCTCGCAACTTGGTGTGTACATTCGAGCTTGACCCAACTGTATTGACTGGCCTTTACTTGTCAAATAGCTACCGGCTGACATGCGTATCACGGTGTGTTATGCAGACGTGTAAACAAATTCCCGCTATAACCTACAAATGGTGAAATAAAGTATATGACAGCATGTCATGGATAGATAAATATGTAATAGGGAGGGACGGGAATAGAATCACAATATCTAACGATTAAAGGAATCACCTAGTACTTCAAACAAGAATGAAGACATCGTGTCGAGAACAAAATGGTAGCGCGCGAGCATGGATGTTACTTTCAGTTTAGTAGGCCTTAACGGACGGACGAATCAAGACTGACAGGTTGTCAGCTCGTGACAGGAGATACGAGTCACCTTATAAAGGAATTAGGCTATTTCTTCCACGGAATAACGAAGTTATAAAAGCTTTGCTTACCTGTTGTCTCGGGAAGTCGGCGCAGTTCGTCCGTCGTCCTCTTGAACACCAGCCATGTGTCAGACGGCAGTTGAGTCGAAGGACGTGACGTCACGACGAACTGCGCAGACTCATGAGGCAATGGATGCTGATTGGCTAAGGCCAAGCCCGCAGAGTATAAAAGAGCCGTAGCTCAAGGCATCGACGCATTTGGCCTGGACTCACCGCCAACGACCGGTGAACTTACTAAACGGATTTCCGCCACCACCCGATTCGAGACCAAGAAAATGGAACCATCTAGGGTACGTTGACCAATAATGGGATATGGCTCCAAAGCAAGCAACCTTGGATTTCTAGCATAACACCCAGATTTATTCTTGTTGGAGTGAGGCCTTGTTTGGGACTATACTGGAATATGTCTAGTCCGTGGGATGGTGGTATTCCCGGTTCCACCGTGGAGTTAGTTTGTCCAGTTGTTGTGTACCCCGAACACTGGTGCTCGGATAAGGCCACGTAAATAATCAAATTGGAAGTCACCCACTTTGTTGTGTACCCTGTGCATCAGTGCTCGGATAAGGACACGTAAATAATCAATCTGGGAGACAAGAACTCACGGTGGGACGGAAATCCTGAACGCAAACCAAATCCAGAGCCTTTGCCATTGAGGGATGGGAACGGGGAGATAAATATAATCTTATAGCAGGGGGGGGGGGAATTATTGAGGAACCAGAATATTACCAATGTCAAGCTCAGTGGCCCAAAAATGGGACTGAGAGTGATCGTTATCAAATGGGGGAACAGAACCCAAATACGGGACTCGTACCAAATATGGGAAAGGGGTAATTTCTTGGGAACATTCCAAATATGGAAACCTGGGAGCATATCGGGGAACGCTCCACATATGGACTGGAGGCATAGTCTTGTAGCAACGATGTACGGGGTTAGATACATATAACAAGACAGTCGGGAGGGATTTATTCTTTATTGTCAATGAATTAATGTACCTATTTGTACATTAGCAACTAAACCGGTAATCGTTTTGTACATAGCCATAATCTAGATTTGTAATATATGTTGATTGATTTTGCTATTAAACTCATTGTTTTCCCATTATCTTGACTCTGTTGTTTCTTTGGTAAAAGCTAGTACTGGGGCGAACCCGAATATAATCGGAGCACCCGTCCGGAGGGGAAGCCTGGGCGGATCGCAACAACCTCTGGCTTGCGGCTGTGGTTTCGAGCCCTGGTGTGAGCGTATGTGGCATGGAGATAGGGGCTCCTTCTCAACCTCGTGGGTTTCCTCCGGGCACTCCGGTTTCCTCCCACAGCAAAGACCCCTGCGCGTGCGCTAAGATAATGAAAATGAAAAATAAGACTAGTCTGCGATATCACCTTCGGTGGAAGCGGACGTTAAACACCAAGAACAACAACAACAACATTAATAGTTATTTTATCTTTACATTCATTTGTTTGAAATATTTTTACTGAATTATATTACTAGGTGATTTAACAGAAAATGAAGTTCAGAACATTTTGTCAGACCATAATAAAGATTTGGGTATCTGTATGGGTAAATTACAGTTAGATAAAGAAAGACAACTAGAAGAATTAAGGAAGAAATTAGCCGAACGAAGGAGGAATAAAGAGAAGCTGTTGAAAGATAAACAGACAGCTGAGGTAAAGACCATGTTCAGCTTGGAGTCAACAATTGTTTCTTAAAATATCACCCCATCTAGCATGTTTTTGAAGTAACGACTGCGAGTTTTACAACATCTGGACGTTGCTAGATTACTTCACCGAATCGAAATTAGGGCCAAAATATGCAGGGTATTACGTGAAGGCCTTGATAAGATGTATGTAGTTAAAGCGAGATCAAGCCTTGTTAGATTCAATTCAAATAAGTAAAATACTTATTATTCTTCTGTTCCAATTGTTTGTTTTTTATATAGTTAAAGCGAGATCAAGCCTTGTTAGATTCAATTCAAATAAGTAAAATACTTATTATTCTTCTGTTCCAATTGTTTGTTTTTTATATTTATTCAAGACTGGTAAAGTAGGTCTACCACCCCCTGTACGTGGAACTGATGATACCGATATAAAATTGAAACGCGAACAGAAGAGACTTGATGCTTTGTATACAGAAGAAGTATCTGGTATGGCCATGGCAGAAACTGAAATGGATCATAATTTGGCTGAGAGAGAAAGATCACAGATATCTGACAACATGGCAAATCAAATTGTAAGTATTGTAATTATATACTGTACTTTGTTATGATTATTCTATAACTCAAATAGACAATGGTTGCATGGTTCCCCCTTGTCAGTGATGCAGAACGGAGGGCCTGACAAGGACAGCTGTCTATTTGTTCGTATGGGACGAAAAACACATTCTGTGTAAACATTGGCGTGCACCTAAAAGATCCCTTTGCAGTTGGAATTTGATATAAGAGTAGGTCGTAGTGCCGCTGCCCAGGCAAAATTTCACTCATAGCACACTGTATGGCATATGCCCCTCTTCACTACCCTAATTCAGGAGCAGAACAGTAAGCCATTAAACCCCATTTCATTTCAGACAATGGTTGTCAGTGGGGCAGAGTATGCTTTTGAGAACACATGATACTGTCCTTTTTTTAGGTGTTCATGTAGCTAATAATAATGAGTATATTTATAATGCGCTATATCTATAAACCAAGTTCATGCTCAAAGCGCTACACAATTATTATCCCGGTCTCTAGGATACAGGTAAAGCCTGATTACCTCCCTTTACCCCTGAACTCTCAGAAAGAGCCCCAACATATGCTGCCCCAAGGAGCGCAACAGTTTTTTGTGTAATACATACACCATCCTACCGGTACCCATTTACAGCTGGGTAGACTGGATTACAGGGATAAAGTGTCTTATTCAAGCTAACAGACTTTTATTAATATAAGGATTGAATGTTGTATTTTTGTGGTGTCTGGCTGTCACATAGTTAAATATCATTTGACTTAACATTAATTTTTGATTTCTGTTAAATATGGAAAGCATCAGCAATGAGCTGTACAGTAGCTATGCAGATGATTTTGAAATATCTTGGTAAATATTTGATAATTCCAGAAAATCTTCAATCAGTAATATTCTCTCATAAAATTTAATTTATTTTGGAATACATTGTTTTAATGATGTTATCATTACTCACAGGAAAGCCTTGCA
The DNA here is from genome assembly GCA_963678685.1 of Patella ulyssiponensis. Lineage (NCBI taxonomy): Eukaryota > Metazoa > Mollusca > Gastropoda > Patellidae > Patella > Patella ulyssiponensis. Next base: position 41,541,193 of record OY783228.1, on the reverse strand, counting down.
AATCAAGAACTGCTTGACCGTGAAAAAATGGCTGAATTAATTCAAGATCAGAGACAACAAGAGGAGAACTTGGCCAAAAAATTAGAGCGTAGACGACAAGATCATTTGGAAAAGATTCATAAAAACCTAGCGGAAAGAAAAAGAAAACAAATGATGTTACTTAGAGATAAACAAGAAAAAGAAAAAGCTGAGGTAATGGAATGACAAAATATTTATGGAATACTGTATAAGATAAAATGGCAACATTTTTCTAACGAAGACCCCTGGTAGATAACAGAAATGACAACTCTCATTTACGCCATTGTCAACTATATTATTTAAATTGACAGCATTGTCAACTATATTATTTAAATTGACAACATTGTCAACTATATTATTTAAATTGACAACATTGTCAACTATATTATTTAAATTGACAACATAATCAACTATATTATTTAAATTGACAACATTATCAGCTATATTTTTTAAATGGATGTTGTAAACTTTATTATTTAAATTGAAAACATTGTCAACTATATTTTTGAAATGGACAACATTGTCAACTATATTATTTAAATGGACAACATTGTCAACTATATTATTTAAAATGACAACATTGTTAACTATATTATTTAGATTGACAACATTGTCAACTATATTATTTAAATGAAGAACATTTTAGACTATGATTTGTTTATTCAGTTGTCTGTTAAAATGTTAGAAGAGGGCAGTGAAGAAGATAAAGAGCGTTTGATTAAAGCTTTAGATGAGTTACATGAAGTAGAAGAAGAAGTATTATCTGCAGAATTAGATCTAGAAGAAAGAGAACAAACACAACAGCTAACACAAGCTCTAGATGAAGAACATACAACAGATTTGAAGACTATTCATAGAAACTTATTGAAAATGGTAATTCGATCAGCTTTTGTTTTTGTTAAGGACATACATTTTCGCTCTAAATATTCATTATTTTTTTATGGAACACCCCATATACAACATTTTGAAACAATGTTTTAAAAATCATTTTTATGGGCTTAGAAATACGAAAACTAGTTAAATAAAAAAGCAAATTTCATCCAAAAATAAAAACATAAAATACATGGCCTTAGATATGATAGAACTAGCAATTGATATAATTTTATGTATTGCGAGTGAGTACTGTATTCAATATAACTATGTTTTTGCATATCTTGACAAGCATTTTGATTTTATAAATTATACAGATTACTGATAACACTCCTGCTAAATCTCAACTAGCTGTACAGAGATTATTAGATGAATTCCGACAAGACGAAGACAGTTTACATCAAGAATTACGTGTTGAAAGAGACCGACAAATGGCAGACTTTCAGGTATGTATTCTGATAATGTACAAATAACCATGAAATGAGGATCAGGACATTCTTTGAATTGCTTTGGACGTGAATATTTTGGCATTTCTCAATATTTTGATGTAAATATTATCACCCTTGTCATGAAATTGAGTATTCCTTTATTGATTGGTTTCTAATCTATTTTGAGAGCTTTGACTTCTATAAATTACCATGCTGCTAGTAAACATTGTCTTGTTGAACACGACAAAAACAAATTTTAAAATAGTATCAACTGTTGGAATTCCCTTCCTGAGCATGTCAGACATTCTTCATCCTTATCCATCTGTAAGTGTCGCTTAAAACCTTTGCTGTTTAATTACTTCAACTAGTCTGCGATATCACCACGATGGAAGTGGACGTTTAATAAAGCTATTTCACACACACATTACTTCAACTGACCCATAATTTGGAACAAAACAAATGCTTTAGTTATGCCCTGATTTAATGTGAATTTTAACAGGTTAAACTGGCTGCCAGAAAGGCACGTAAACTTGCTAGTGATCAACGCAAAATGGAAGAAGAAGCTGCACAAAGATTTATCCAGGAACAGACTCGACAAATGAGGAAAGATGGAGGGGTAACTGATCCTATTATCAATATAGATCTACAACACATTCCACAAGTACAATATGGTGAAAGTACAGAAGAAAAAGCCATGAAAAAAGAACAGGTATGATATTAGCAGACATTGATTTGAGACCCTTTTTTTCTCTTAAAACAATGTTAAGATGAGATACAGTATACACCACCCAAGATTGTGAATGCCACAGAAGGAGAGACTGATATAGCCAAGTTCTGGTTTTAAAATTTTGAATACTGTTCATATAGATTTCATACTAGGTTCAGTTATTCATTTGCTAATCAATGAAATTTGTGAGTGGTTGAATGTGTTTACCTTAAATCACAAGGCCAGTCATTGAGTGTCATGGTTTTGATCTTTTACTTGTGTGTGGTAGGGTCGCCTGCACAATCTTGTGTTTTTTCTCAAAGTACTCCAGTTTCTCCTCCCACTGTTAAAGATCTGTAAACACTAGCAAATTATTGAATTAGAATTGTACTATATGTTATTCTCGAAATGGCCTAGTTTGTGTCAAGTGGACTATGAAGTTTTGTATATAATATCACCATGTCTACAGGAAAGGATTAAAGATGACCTGAAGACAAGACATAAACAAGACAGAGATAAATTGGCAGCCAAATTAGACAATGAAGTTTTAAAGAGTGAAACTGAGATGAGAAAAGAACTAGAAATGGAAAAAGAGAAGTTATTACATGAACAGAAGAATAGACAAGCTGCTGAATTAGCTGCCAGAACAGATCTTACCCAAGATCAAATTAATTCTGTAAGTTTTTAACAATTTATTATTATCAGTATCTCTATTATTGGATCTGTTAATGCACAAGGAAGGACCTCATTGGTATTTGAATATGAGTTTTGAAGTTAAAATTTAATGTACGTTCTCTTAAATACAAATATAACATATAAATGTTTGATAACACTATTTTATATGTTTATTAGAAGTATGAAGGGCTTTTGTTGTTAGGTGTTTTTTTTTTAAATTACTCTTATGGAGACCATTTTTATTAATTATGAAATCTTATGTAATATTTTATTATTTATAGATGATGGCATCTCATGCTCAAGATTTGGAGGATTTGGCTAATAGATTGGATGCTCAACAAACCAGACAACAGTTAGATCTTAGAGACAGATTAGCCCAAAGACGTAAACTCAAGATGGCTGAAATACGCAGACGACAGGAAGCTGAATTAACCAAAGAAATGTTAGAACAACAAAAAGAACTAGATGATGTTAAATTAAAAGAGGTAGATATTAAACTTATTCCTTCTAATTTGTTTCCAACAGGTGGTCTAACGCTTTAGATCATAAGGTCTGTCATTGAATCAAGCTTGAACATAACAAGGAAAAGTATCACCTGTCCAAACTTGTGAATTTTCTCTATGTCCTCTAGTTTCCTAACACGACCAAAGACTCCTACCCTCAAGCAAATTATTGAAATGAAATTGAACCATATGTTAATCCCAAAAATGGCCTAATTTATGTTGAGTGGATTTTACCTCCATTATCTCTCTCTCTCTCACACACTGCCACCCAAAAATGTTTTGTGTAAGATAAGTAAAATTTGTAATTTAGGCACATGAAGTAGAGAAGAAGGCTATAGAAGAAGGTATTAGAGAAAATGGCCAGGAAGAAAGTGATAAAGTTATACAAGCTGTACTGGCTAAAAGGCATGCCCAGGTAATTATAATCAGGTCATAGAAGATTCTCAGGTACGTTACATCACTAGAAAAGGGCTGTGTGACTGTGATTGACAATCATAACTGGCATACATGTATAACCTTGAATTGTGTTGGTTGTGATAAGCAGTTTAACTTAATGATACTTTGACAAATTAAAAAAATATATTTAAAAAAAGCCCTCAGATTTATCTGAGAACAGGTATATTTTTTGTGTGGCTTCATGTGCTTATACAATTTAAATGGTTTTAATTTTAATAAAAGTGAGTTCATAATAGATGTTATTCATAATTATGTACATATAAACTGAGTGTTGTTTGGTTCCATAAATCCATTTATTGCTTTCATTAGTAGATAACTATTGGTTTTGTTACTCTTTTAAGGAATTGAGAGATTTAGAGAATCGATTTACTGCTAAGAAACGGGTAATGGTGGATGAAGCCTTAAATAAACTTCATGATAAATATGATAAACAGAAAGACGACATGTTAAGACGACATCAAGAAGAATTAAATAATCTCAAGGTAGGCCTACAAACGTCTCCAATATTTTAAACCATTTGTTGGTGAATATCTCATTGTTTATTGTCTCAAAAGGGATCTTCACATAGATTTTAATTGTACTTTTTATATTTCAGAAACAAGGATTGAGTCCAGATGAGTTCCAAGAGAAACAATCTCAATTATTAAATGACCATCAGTTAGAATTATCAAAATTAGACAAACAGTTGACTGAAGAAGAACGGGATATTAAACGTGGTGCATTAGCTGATTGGGAAGTTACGTTTGCTAGAGAAAAGCTCAACATGAAAGAAAAACACTACAAGGTTGGTATTCCTGGTATTTAAAACAAATTTTTTAGAATATCGTCATAAATAATATACAAATTAGGATCCCATTCAAGGTTCCTGGAAACATTTCTCTTTGAAGGAGTAGTTACCTTACCGGTAATTGTAAAGAAGAGCTGGTTGAAGAAAGTAGCGTTTAAACTTTAGAACTTTGGTGATATCTTTGTAATGATAGCTGCCAGTTATTTAGATTTATATAATTTGTATTTGAACAGGAATTTGCAGACGCTTTGCGTGAATACAACCCACAACATAATAGTGTTAAAAAAGCAGAAGTCATGGCTGAGGAACTAGAGGAGGTCAAACAGAAATTACAAGAGCAAAGAAAAGAAGAAGAGAATAAATTAAAGCAGGAGCAATTAGGTATGATTTCATGAAAAGATAGGAACAATTAGGTTTCATGTCTGATGTAACTGTTTCCTGATGTGATAACATGGTAGATTTCATATTCTGCTTATGATTGACTAATACTCTTTGGATGATTAGCTAGTAGATTGTTAAAAAAGAATCTGGTTTCCAGATAGTGCTGCATCACACTAAAGGTTGCATGCCTGTTTCCATTACAAAAAAAAAATAAATAAAAATCAGATTATTTATAAACTATTTGTTTTAATTTCCTGACAGAGTTTGAAAGACTTGAGAAGGAAAGATTAGAAAGAGATATGAGCTCTTTTGCCAAGCAACTAGAAGAGGAGACGAAACAAGAGAAAGCTCGTCACGAACAAAACATCTCCAGTTTAAATAAACGTAAAGATGAAATAGTTAATGAAAAGAAAGATGAATTAAAGGTAATACTTTTTAAAATATATTATGTTAGTATTATGTGTTAGTAGTGTGAAAGTGATTACGAATTTTTTATGGTTATACATTGCTCACACTTGCCATTCTGTCCATTTTAAACTGGGGGGTGTTGGATGGCTGAATGGTTAGCATGTCATCGAGTCAACTGAGGTGGTTTCGAATCAACGGTTGTACGTGACAAGTAGGGTCGTCTGTCCAACCTTGTCAGTTTTCTCGGGGTCCTCAGGTTTACTCCCACTGCTAAAGAACCATACGAATTATTGAAATGAAATTAAGCATATGTTAGTCTCGAAATGACCTAGTTTGTGTCGAGTGGACTAAACCCCATTTTATTCTCTCTCCCCATTTTAAACTCAGGTTAGCCAGAAATTTCAAGTTTAAAGCCCGGTCTAAATTTTTGAACCATAATACATAAAACTATAAATGTAATTGTACTGATTTAACTATAAAAAAATTAATTTGAAAGACTTGATTTTTAAGGCACATAAATTGACTTTTTTCTTTATTCTACAGTCTGTGAAATATTTTGATTTAGCGCTTATTAAAATTTGTTTATGTAGCTTTTTTTAAAACTATATGCAATGTTTAACATTGAGCAAAACATTGGAAAAAATTCATTAAATTGTGTTGTTTCCAGAAAGCAATGGATAAATTAAAGGCTGATGGTGGAACTAAAGAAGAACAAGAACGCTTGATGCAAGAGCACCAAAGAGATGTACAGAATTTGGTAAACAAGATGGAAGCTGATAGACTGAGAATGGACTCCAAACTTCAAGAACGACTTAAAAAACGTAGAGAGGAGAAAATGAAGAGTAAAGAAAAACAAGTTAAAGAGAATTTAGAAGAAGAAAAGAGACAACTTGAAGCTAAACAACAAAGTGCTAGAGAAAAACTTCAAACTCATGAGGTATGCAATTAGAATTACCAGTAATTACGAAAACAAAATATCAATGCTGGATAATGTCCCAGCTTGGATTCAATCAGATTTAAAATTAGCCTATCAATCCTTTTCACTTGAAGCAAAATTTTATGGCCTTTTTACCTACTACATAGTAAGCAGAATAGATCAGTGAAATTTCAGTTCAACATTTTTGTAAATGCTGTACCATTTTTGGAGTTGGAATGATATTCCTATTAGAGATTCACCTTTCACAATATTGTAGTTTGCAAGGGATTCCTATTGCTCTAAAAAGACAAAATGAGACTTCATTGGAAAAACTAATGCTTACATGTAACTTGTGGGGAGTAATTACCAGGGTGGTAAAACTAGTACCTATTTCAAAAGTTTTTTATTTCATATTTACATTGTTTTCTTGTATATAGTGTGGGGAGTTTCTCTCTTTTTAGTTTAATTAAAAGTTAAACCAACTTGGAATACACTTAAATATTTTTGGAATGTTAATGTTTTGAAACCTATTGATTGCCATAGAGTCCTTGTTGTTAACTTAATGCCTCATTTCTATAAACTGAGTAGTTCCAATGAGATATATTCCCTTTTTTCGTGGATGGTTTTTATTTGGAGTGCAGTCTGTATAGCCTGTCCGAATGTAAATTTTACCTAAGACTTGTTTTAGGTGATGCAGGTCGCTGGTTAATTAAAAACAAATCACATTGTATTGTTCAATGAAGTAAAAGGTTATAAAATTATTTTAGATGTTAGCCCTACAAGAAACTCTTAATATTGGTCAATTACCAACCAGACAAGACCCAGTTGGAAGTGCTGCTGTTACCAGTGACAACACATCTCCATCCAAGAATCCAGATGTCACCACAGACATGCCAACAGCGTTTTCTAATGCTGCTCCATTAAATGAAGCTGAACTAATCAGTATATTAATGGCATCACCTATGTATCATAAATTGGAAGAGATGAAGAAAACTATAGCTAATGGTGGTCTTAAACCTTCATCTAAATCTTCAGGTTAGTTTGATATTTTACTTTGGTGTAAGGGGATTTTCTCACTTATAGATAAGGTTAGTCAGGGAGGAAAACATCTCAACAACTGTTATGTTCAGGGACAGATTAAGGAATGGGTGGACCCAGGTCCAGACTGCTGTAGGGGAGTCATCCTAAGTTGATTATAGACATTATGTTTTTTCTATCATGACATTTGTTTAGGATTCTTTGGGGGTTGGGATGGCCTAGTGGTCTAGAGTGCCGCGCTTCGGTCACCTCTGGCTTGAGGCTGTGGTTTCGATCCCTGGTGTAAGCGTATGTGGCATGGAGATAGGGGCGCCTTCTCAACCTCGTGGGTTTCCTCCGGGCACTCCGGTTTCCTCCCACAGCTAAAGACCCCTACGCGCAAGTGAATTATTGAAATAAAAAATTGAAACCATGTTAGTCCCAAAATGACCTAGTTTGTGTCGAGTGGACGTTAAACCCCATTTCTCTCTCTCCTGTTTAGGACTTATATATAGATTTAACTAAGAAAAGATATGTTGGAGAAACTAGAATGAGGTTGATTTTGGTCTATACGTGTGATAGAAGTAAGGAAGTAAAAGCCTTGAGTACAATTATCCCCATTTGACAACAGACAACAAAGTTAGTTGACCAACATTTCAAGTCCTAGAATATGTTTATTTAGTTTTTGTGTGTATGATAGATGTGAAATCGAGTAGAACAGCATTACTAAGTCTTTGGATATGGCAGCCATTCAGGTTACTAAAAAAATGTTTTTTGTAAATTCTTGAAATATTATGTTATTTTTATTTAAAGGAAGTAGCCATGTAGACAGCCGAGAATCAGAATGGGAATCAGATAAAGAACTAAAACCTGTGGATTTAAATAAAGTGAATGCGAGAACCTTTGTTATTTATAAATTTGGATGCTTTGTTTCCGATCTGATTGCCTGTCACTGTAATCATACTCCCGTCACCATTTTACTAGCAGACCAACTTCCACCCAACAAACAACTCACCAGAAATATGTACAGAAATTCATTCCATTATGATGCCAGTAATCATATATTATATATTAGAGTGGCCAGATTACAAACAGTGGGAGAATTTATTTTAGTTCTAGTTCACACACTAGCACACATCAAATCTGGTAGGTTTTAATATTTTTAATCATTTACATATAGAATTATTCAAATCTACATGATGAGCTAAATAGTAAGTGCAATAAACAACAAACGTATCAAATCAAGTGAAAGGATGCGGGGCAGGTCCACTTTTGTATATTAAGGTCAACAGTTACATGGCTGTGTTAGAAGTTAACATTGGCATTGTCTACATTTTTAACCATACATTGACCCAAAATTTATAAATTGTATACATGTAAAATTCTAATTTCTATTAGTATGAATTATTGAGATTATTCTTTCTGAAATACTTGATGCCAAATCTTTCGACATGTGAAAGGCAATTAAATGAGAGTGATGAAAATTGGTGTATGAACATATTCTGCTCGGGTTTGATTGGTTGATGCTTTATGACAGTATATATATGTAAATGTCGGAGTGAGGACATCGGCCTCAATTTTGGCTTGTCTTAATAAACTTGCCCATTATCAATGTTAAAGTAGCTAAGTCTCTAACTCAATATCATCCAAAATCTTCGACATTGAAAACACAAATTATTTGTCAATTTAATTCAACATTAATGTTGTGATCTTACCGGGAAAAGATGGGCTACTGATATCCAATATTTAAGACAAAATAAAAAAAATTATCGAATCGTGTACCATAATCTGTTTCGGGCCCATTTGGAGAACGGGGCTAGACGGTAGTGCATGGAGAACATACGCAATAATGTAGACTGGAATAACCAGTCGCTAGAGATTGGCATGCTATTGAGACTTCAGGCTTATTTCGTTGAACATAAGTGATTTGAAATTAGTAAAGACGGAAATGAATGAATGCAAATCAGTTTATATATATTCATAAAAGATTATTTTATGCGTTGTGACCCATTTGGGGAAATTTCTAGGCCCCAAATATTAGCGATTTAGCTCCTTTAAATTGGAAATATAATGGTCTGAATGAAATAATCTGCACATTACAAGCATATTCTGCCTTTTATATGTCACAAATGATTATCCTTTTAGGTGATCTAACTGATGACTCCAATCCTGATTTTACAAGAGAATATCAGAGAGCTATGGGTGTTGTGTGTAATGACCTTTTCTTTGCCCGATATCATCAGACATCAAATACTGCTAAAAAACTAGCAACAGCCTCAGCTAACGGAGATGTTGGTGCTGCTGATAAACTTTTACAATCTGTGTTTGGTCAAGCTGAAAATGAGTCTATAAAAGCTGGAATGGTTGATGACCTTTTGGATGTCAAAGTTCATACGGGAACGGATGTGAAAGGAGCTAAATTTAACAAAGATAAAATACAAGATAGGTAAGCAAACATATGATGAGTTCTTGTTTTGTCACATCTTTGTCTAAACATATTATTGTTTTGAATTGTAAAATTTCTTGATACACCATTTATACTAAAACCATACCTGTCCTTCAATTTACTTAGTAATATACCTACCTAATGTTCAATCAGTAATTGGCATGGTTCAATCCCGGGCATCTATGTGGCATGAAGTAGGATCGCCTGCTCAAGTGAATTATTGAAATAAAACCCTAGTCCCAAAATGTCCTAGTTTGTCACATGAACATTAAACCCTATTTCACTCTGTCACGATTGGATGGCTAGGCTGTTGCTGAGAGATCTATAAACATTATTCTGTCATACCCCTATACTTGTACTAAATATTTCATTATAATGTAGTATTTATTAAACATTGTTGTGTTTTTTCTTAGATTACATAAATATTCTAATTATACCAAAAACAATGAGCTACATAAAAATCTGGGAGATTTAGAGGAGAAAATAATACAAAGTAATGTTCAAGGTTCAACGTATTCAGTTGATCAACAAATCTCTAAATTAAGCGAGAAATACTCCACATCAGGTAATCTCCATCATTGATTAAATATTTTACAGTTATTTATATTTTTTATGACTTGGGTCCTAAGTGAAATGTTAATCAATTTTGTTGAAGATTTGTTTGTGTGCTGTGGTTTGTGAACTTAAAACTGGTTACAGGGATTGGGTGGTGTTTAGTATCACAAGGTCTGGTGTGATTTCAGTCCCATGTGTGTACCTTGTACATGACAAGCATTAGGGTTGCCTACCCAACCTTGTGAGAATTCTTTCTGTCCTCAGATTTCCCCCCACTGCTGAAGACCCCAAAGCGAATTGTTGAAATAAAATTGCAACATGTGTTAGTCCCAAAATGACCTAGTTTGTGTTGAGTGGATGTTAAACCCCATTTCTCTCTCCAAAATTTGTTTAGTATATGTATGTTTATATCAGTAAATTGGTGTTCAACTTCGTATTTTAAAATCAAGCTCTTTTTATTTTTAAGGGGCAGCAACAATAAAGAAGGCACCAACAAGTTTTATTATGGCTAACATGACAGGTGAAGCTTTATGGAACTCGTATATTAATCAACAAAATGAACCCGCAACTGTTACTGAGGATAGTTCAACTGATCGACAGGTATGTACAGAAAAACAATTACCAGTGAATTGCAAAAATTAATGAATTACCCATAGATTTGTTGTATGAATTTCCATTCACTTAATTCCAAACACTTTAACCTATTTTCTATTATTTTCTTGTGCAATGATTTTATGTTCTAAAGTAATTTGGTCTTCCAAAAGTAGGAGGAATATGTTAATTTAATTAATAAAAACATGACTTTAATGTGCTATATATTGAGCCATCATAGTTAATTGATAAGGTGCTGGCTCGCTAACCAACAATTTGATCCTTGCGTTGGTTGAGAAAGTTCTTTTAGATTTTCCCCTCGTCAGTGGTGCAGGACTGGAAGAATAAAATGAGATCCCATGTACACTTTGGCATGCACTTGAAACAACCCTTTACAGTTAGAGTTCAATTGTTGTACGAGCAAAATTTTCTTCATAGCACACTATGTGGCATATGTCTGTATTCATAAGCCTTAATGGGGTAGAAAAGCAGGACCTTAATCCATATTTCATACATTCATTGTAACATGAAGGAAACTTAATAATCTTAAAAATTAATTATAAATATGTATCAATTGTAGGGAAATACAGATGAACTTATGGCAGATTTTGCCGATATGAGTCGTAAAATATTAACAACGTCTGACCATATTAAAAAACTGGAAGAAGAAATAACCTCGGAAATGGAATTAACTGATAAAGCTAAAGGAAAAGATAAACAGAATCACGCTGAGTTACATAAAGCAGCAGTGAAGAAATTAGCTGAAGCTAAACAAGAACTGACGAAATTGGAAGTAGAGAAATCACGACTAACAGAACTATTTAAAGATCTGCTGGTTGTCAAAAACAATTAATAATTCCAAAGACAATTATTATTTGCAAGAAAAAGCATAATCAAAAGTAATTGGGATAGTGCCTATATTTTGTTTATAATTAAATTATTTTTGTTTTGATACATTCTTACTGTGATATCAATCTTAATGAACATGAAACAGTATTGTAGATTATTTTCAATGTTTTTTGTCCAAACACCTATATATTTTTAGTGTAAGATGTTTACAATCTTGTTATAATGATATTCTGTTGTGTAAAATGCGTGAATTTTAAATCAATTATATTTTAACCTGAATGAAGATGCGCTGGTAGCATCCAATTCATGATAATTGAATATACATTCCGTCCATCTCTATTTATGAAAATTAATATCTACAAAATATACATAACATAACCCGTCCAATGAAATTTTATATGATGCAATAGTTTAAAATGATTTATATTTTTTTCGCTTTGTATTTTATGATATGTCTATTTATTTTTCCTGTTTTTATATTCTTGCTTTGAATATATAATAAATTTATTTGCACATTTATTTGTTTTTTTTTAGATACAGCATAAAACTGTGCTGCAGATTAAATAATTGTCCCCCGCCTTTCGAAGAAAGTTGGGGGACTATTAAAATGGGTTCGTCCGTCCGTCTGTCTGCCTGTCTGTCTGTCTGTCTGTCTGTCCGTCTGTCCGTCACACTTTTTGGGACACAATAACTCTCTTCCTAATTGAGCTAGAATCTTCAAACTTGGTGTATGTGTTTATTAGGTCAATGCCTTGATGGAGTTCGAAGATGAGCATTTTCCGCTTAGGGTAAGCAGAGATAAGCAATTTGATTGGTTGATGCTTTGGGACACGATAACTTTAGTTCTAATTAAGTGAGAGTGATGAAACTTAGGGTATAGCTTCATTACATTAATACCTCGACTAAGTTCGATAATGAGCATTTTCTGCTCAGGGTAAGCAGAGCGATACGCAATTTGATTGGTCAAGACTTTGGAACACAATAACTCTCCTTCTAATTGAGTTAAAATGTTCAAACATGGTGTATATGCTTATTAGGTCAATGCCTTGATGGAGTTCTAAAATGAGCATTTTCCGCTTAGGGTAAGCAGAGATAAGCAATTTGATTGGTTGATGCTTTGGGACACGATAACTTTAGTTCTAATTAAGTGAGAGTGGTGAAACTTTGTGTATAGTTTCATTACAGTAATACCTTGAATAAGTTCGATAATGAGCATTTTCTGCTTAGAGTAAGCAGAGCGATACACAATTTGATTGGTCGAGACTTTGGAACACAATAACTCTCCTTCTAATGGAGTAAAAATGTTCAAACTTGGTGTATATGCTTATTAGGTCAATGCCTTGATGGAGTTCGAAGATGAGCATTTTCCGCTTGGGGTAAGCAGAGATAAGCAATTTGATTGGTTGATGCTTTGGGACACGATAACTTTAGTTCTAATTAAGTGAGAGTGATGAAACTTGGTGTATATGCTTATTCATTACAGTAATACCTTGACTAAGTTCGATAATGAGCATTTTCTGCTCAGGGTAAGCTTGTGTCGAGTGGACGTTAAACCCCATTTCTCTCTCTCTCTCTCTCAGGGTAAGCAGAGCAATACGCAATTTCAGTGGTTGAGACTTTGGAACACAATAACTCTCCTTCTAATTGAGTTAAAATGTTCAAACTTGGTGTATATGCTTATTAGGTCAATGCCTTGATGGATTTCGAAGATGAGCATTTTCCGCTTAGGGTAAGCAGAGATAAGCAATTTGACTGGTTGATGCTTTGGGACACGATAGCTTTAGTTCTAATTACCTTGACAAAGTTCAATAATGAGCATTTTCTGCTCCGGGTAAGCAGAGCGATACGCAATTTGATTGGTCGAGACTTTGGAACACAATAACTCTCCTTCTAATGTAATTGAGTTAAAATGTTCAAACTTGGTGTATATGCTTATTCATTACAGTAATACCTTGACTAAGTTCGATAATGAGCATTTTCTGCTCAGGGTAAGCAGAGCGATACGCAATTTGAGTGGTCGAGACTTTGGAACACAATAACTCTCCTTCTAATTGAGTTAAGATGTTCAAACTTGGTGTATATGCTTATTAGGTCAATGCCTTGATGGAGTTTGAAGATGAGCATTTTCCGCTTTGGGTAAGCAGAGATAAGCAATTTGATTGGTTGATGCTTTGAGACACGATAACTGGATACATTTGAAAAAAATAAATGTGCGATTAATTAATATGTGTCGTCTATTTATTTTGGGATTTCGGCGGGGGACATCAGCCTCACTGTTGGCTTGTTTAGATTGTCATGTCTATTCCACATCAAGCCTGGATATAAGGCTCCTATCATAGACCTTGTCCAGTAAAAATTATCCTACAAGGAGTATACTAACCTGGATGTAAGGCACCCGTCAGGAGTGTCCAGACTTATCCTGACTTGGTCGCCATGCTTTTGCCGGTATAGATTTGGAAAAACATGTATTTTGTTTAATTTTAACATACTGGGTTTGTCTAATGAAGTTAAGTTCATCAACGCGAGAAAAGGCGACTTATCTTGTGGTACTGTAACTGGTCTAAATGAAATTGAAGCCTGTGCAATTAATATTTGATAAATAAAATAATTATCATTTATCCATCAGATCAAAAACTTCAAAAGAAATCCCAGTATTCATATCACAGAGAAGGGAGGGGGGTGCTCTTGAATCCATGTATATAGCATGCTTGACTCAATTTGTAGTTCATCTGAGCTACGCAACATGTTAATGTAACAGAATCTTAATAAGCCCCTGCATACAATCCACCCAGTTAAGAAAAACATCCCAGCGATTTTAAAATATTTAATGCTTTGTAAAAGATTTATGGACAGTCTGACAAACCATATCTTGTATAATAATCTAAATCAAAGTCTGATCCACTGCATTCACCAAATATTCTAGGAATCAGACCAGAAGCTTCCTTCCAGGCTTGGATCCACTTTAATTCACAATCACATGTTATTGAGTTACCATGAAGATCAAGTTGGTGTAAAGTTGGCGCTGACTGGATTCCTCTGGGAACATCAACCAATCCACAGTTGTCCATGTAAATTATCTCCGTACCATTCAATGATTCAAAAGCTTGTCGGTCAACATATCCAAGGTAATTGCCGGAAAGACGCAAGATCCGCAGTTTCTCAATTGGTGGAAAAGTACCTGCATCTATACGTGTAATGGTGTTTTTGGAGAAGTCGGCATATTCAAGATTTGGAGCACTGCCCAGGGAAGAACCAGGTATGTTCTGGAGGGAACATCCTTTAAATGATATTTGTTTTAAATTGTTGCATCTTTCAAAAGCACGATATTTCACTGCAACAATAGAATTGTTATCTAGTGTAAGTCTTTCTAAAGCGGCCAACTGACTGAAGTCAAAGTTGTCAATTGTTTGCAAGCGGTTGTTTGAAATATCAAGCGTGAGAATAGAACCCAGTGCTATGAAAGCTTGTGTTGGGACAGCGGTCAGATCACAATTACTGATATCCAATTCCTGCAAAGTTTCATTCATTCCAGAAAACATATCGGCATCAATAGATCCGATCTTATTACTGCCCATGGATAGTTTTGTGAGTTTGATTAGCTTCTTCACAGCACTGGGAGATGAAGTTAAACCATTACTTGAAACGTCTAAAATCTGCAGAGATGACACAAGATTGGTACCAAATGCAGCGTCTGGGAGGCTTGTGAACGAATTATGGGCAAGGTTCAATTCCTTTAAAACTTTCAGGCTGTTAAGAGCGTCGGGGAAAGTAGAGAGTGAACAACCCATCAGGCTTAATTTTGTAAGAGTGGAAGCAAAGCTCGAAAATGCATCACTGGGTATTTGAGTAAACTGATTATAGGCTAGATCTAAACTCTCCAGTTTCTTCATGTAACTTAGTGCAGATGGCCACTGTGTAAGTTTTGTTGACTGCATATTTAGAATTTTCAAAGTTGGCCCAAATCCCTCAAACGCTTCATCTGGTATCGAAGCAATCTTGTTATATCCAACATCCAAGCGAAAAACATTTTTAAATTTTCCCATAGATTTTGGTAGAGCAGCAAGGTTTGTACCTGGCATTAAAAGCTGTACCAGGAAATCATAAAGGCCATCAAATCCTGCATCTTGTATGGTTTCTAATGGGTTACCACTGAGATCCAGAATAGATACCACCAATCCATTGAAGGCAGACGATGGTATTGATGTTATTTCGTTTTCTGACAAATCCATTAGGGGATAAGGGTCGTTAGTCTTGATAATGGCTGGAACTGTATTTAAATTATTTCTTTCACAGTGTATGATAGATCCACAATAACAAGGAAGGCCTACCGGACAAGACTTCGCAAGACACATAAGACATCCCACCAAAATAAGCAACGAAACCTTCATAGTGAAAGACTTCTGTATAATTATACCTGCATAATAAAACGAGACAAATACATTTAATTCCTCCGTAGATTTATTATCCAATGTAGATACTATAGGATAAATAAATTTGAAGCTTGTCTTAACGTCATTTAGTAACAGACTCAGAATCACACGACACTATTAAATGGAATATAGGTTACATTAGATGTTTATCCGAGACCCTTGTCGAAACGTAACTTGTATTCATAATTATATCATGGTTTAAATTTGATGTTATTTAGCGAACTTGAGCACTATTACCGCTGTTCTAATTGCTACAAAAGTTACAAACCATGACAACCGACCGCCAAAATCATTTCTTGTAGAAATTACAATACACGGCCCACTGACCTGGAGGTCGGGTGTCGATCCCTGCATTGTCCGAGAAAGTTCCTCCAGATTTTCCAGCGTATTATAGTTCCCCCTTGTCAGTGATCCATGAAGGAGGGACAGCTGTCTAGTCGTTCGGATAGGACGGAAAACCGAGTTCTCGTGTATCCATAGGCGTGCACATAAAAGATCCCTTGGCAGTTGGAATTCTATATAAGAATAGGCCTTGGCGCCACTGCCCGGGCAAAATTTCCCCCACGGCACACTGTATGGCGTATGCCCGTCTTCATTAGCAAAGTTTAGGAGCAAAACAGTAGGGCGTCATAATCCCCTATTTCATTTCATTTGCAATTCACAGAGTTCCTTGCTTAGTTTAATGTGATATAATGGAACATATACGAATTAACCTCACGGTATTATTAATGACATAACTTACCAGATCCTTCCTGTATTTGAAAGTATATGAAGTAATAAATATTCTATGACGAGAACATGGAAACATATAGTACATGTTTATAACAATATGCAGATAAGATAAGGAACAGTGTGTTAACTAGTCATTTTATTCTCACAGATTATTTGTGTGCTATAAGTTTATGTAATAACCCACAAACGAATCTTATCACTATAAAACTTGCGGTCATCTTCGTTCAAATAAGGTTGGTCCCCCTTCATCTACTATTATTAGAGCAGGATATGGTAGACGGAAGAGACACCTGCCCAGATAACTGACCCAATGTGAAAATAGTCAACCACACAATTCACTCCTTTTATATTCTTTTAAAGACAGGTATAAATAAATTAGTGTATAATAATATATGGTAGGCCTACCGTGACGGCACCAACCCAGTCAATGAAGACAGGCATACGTCATACAGCGTGTTATGAGGGGAATTTTGTACGGACAGCAACTGAATTCAACTGTCAAAAGAGTTGTATGTTTTGGGTGAACATCAATGTGTGTGCATGTGAACAGTTTTTTTTCACATTATCCAACGACTAAACACTTTTCCTTGCCAGGCCCTCCGTCCTACACCACTGACATGTGAAACCACGCTGGGACCGACCACATGGTTAGTGGGCCAGCGCCTTACTCCCTGATGCACTGTTGCCCCCCCTTAAAGCCCCAATAACACTCTTGTTGTAACTGAATAATATGTCCCAATCTTCATTCTGGTCAACAAATCGTATTATTTTACAATATTCCAATTAATTGATGATATAAATTTCATCTTAACACACCTATTTTAAAAAATTGGAAAAATTCAACCAATTGATTTGAAAAGTCTAACGTAAACCTTTTCAAATGTGACTTGGATTTTAAAATATTTTCGAACCCTCTGGACAAGTAAAATAGGTTATAATGGATAATTTACACAACAGGTAGGACACTTACACATCTAGTACTTAGAATAAGACTATTATTTATTTTCTGGAGATTCCAAGCCAGCAAGAATGTTATTGTCCCTTTAAAGAAGGAAGCAATATCGAATATCTACATACTTCAATCTTATCGTATGGATGAACCTATTGAAAAACAGCACTTTTCTGGTAATATTTACCTACGAGGACTGGTTAAAAACTCTAAGCCTATAAATGGTTTAATTGGTTGAAACAAGTTTTTTTGCCACCAACAAGTACATTAAAGAGCGAGGTAAATCTGCTTTGGGGGAATACAGACATCAGGATATAGACCAGTATGTGGATATATCAACAAGCGTGTGGCTTTTGCCACCTTCAGGACTTCAATGAATTTCCATCTAGTTTTCTCAGAGAGACGTGTCCACAGCCTGCTCGGCTTAGACGCTGGGATTCAGACATCATATTTTAATCTTCTCAGAAGGGACATCATGCGATGTTCCTAGAAAGGCTTAGGCTTTGAGATCGGGATAGATCATCATGTAGACTTAGCTTAGAAAGAAGAGCCCAATGTCTCAAAACACAGCTAATTGATAGGGAACTTATATTAGGCTTTTATTCAATGTCTTTAGTATGTGTGTAGCTTCATGTTCATAACCTTTGTATTATGCATGTTATAAAGGTATATAAACAGTTATAACCACAGTGTTCCAGAGTTAATTGATCATTGGAAGTTTTATACACAACCTGGAAGTCCCGATTGGATAAGTGTCTCCGTCTGTTTTCTGGAGATCTGTGACCATGATGGTGTCCCATCTTATTTCATTTTGGAGACCGCGGCCAGGATAGTGTCACATGCACACTTCACAGGGGACTATGTAGAAAAATAAATGGAAACCATCGATTTTGTAACTATTTCACAGATAGGCTTAGAACTTTTCAGCTAGCCCTTGTAGTTACTAACGGGAACTAATGGGATGACCACGTCTTGGAAACATAGTAAAGGAATAACACAGAAAACAACAGATATCCACCACTTATATTAAAACTTGGTTGGTTTAAACTTACTTTCAGGATGAACCCTCACATGCACTATACATGTTATTACTATAGCATGTAAGATGACTTCCAGAGTTGATCATGGTTTGGATAAGTTAATTAATGTCTAATTAATAGTTTATACAACATTTCCGGCCTAAAGAAAGACCTGCAATAGGCAGATTTAGCATAATGTATATTTAATCAATCAGCTTCTAGAATAAGTTTCTATGTACACTGAGTCTGTATATTTAGAGTCCATGGTACAAAAAACTAACCAGATGAAGCTATCATAACGAATTAATTTTATTCTGTAAAATAAATAATTTATATACAATAAATGCATACATGACATATATATTATATGCTTTTCAAATATGAAGCAATTAACATTCAGCCAACAACTATTCATCAATATATTGTCATGTTGAAATACAAGTAGATCTATATACTTATATATTTGCTAACAAGGTCTGGTTTTAACAACACTGGTCATAACATAAACAACCTACTTCTTAGATCTGAAATAGAGCAAAACCTCAATTGTTCTACAACAAGATGAGTTCTTTTTTCCATTTACTGATTTCATATCATTTATTTGCATTTATATGCTTGTAACAACTTGTGAAATCTTGTTGAAACCTAATATACCATAAATTGCTTTATTTGATGATGAGTTCTGTTTTTTTTTAATCCTAGAAGCTCTCCAATTGTGATATATTGCTTTCAATAAATAAATTTGTGCAAAGTTTGGGTTTATATGTTTTAGTGTTCAATCTTTAGTTGACAATGTTAGATCAATTCTCTTGTCAGATTGGCAAATAAAAAGATTACTTGGTTTAAACACCTGAACATAATGTAAAAGTTGCATATTGATATATTTTATTTATGCACTCTGGTTTATATAATATCACAGACAGGCTAACTTTCACATCATATACAACATATAAGGCCAAGTTTATATATCTGCGAAAACAAAAAAATACAATAAATAGTCTGAAGATTCGTATTTTAGAAATAAATGGAAGGCACCAATTTCAAACCATCACATTTTATAAAAACAATAACAGTTTGAATCAGTTTATAAATAAATTTGTTTTAAAAATTATAAATAAGGAGATATAATTTACACATCAATAAGATAGATAGTATGTATATATATTAGGAGACAAACAGTTTATATAAAAACTTCCATTATATAGAATCTGTAAGGTATATATTATATTGAATAAAGGAAAATGAAATATAGACAATACTATTACAGTGAGATGGTTTGTTGGCAAGAGATTGTTTTGTATATACATTTAATATTGACAAATTATATCATTACATATACTTTTTATTGCATACTGTTATATTTGGGCTGGAATAAAATTGTGAATGGAAAGACAACAATTCACAATCCCTGCTGTAATGAGTAATGTCATCGAGTTTTAGAACATACCATCATGAAATCTTTTTTGTATTGTGTTCATAGGATTACAGTAATTTGATGGTAGACAGAGAAAAAAAACCTCCATAATTATTGATATGGTTCCTACTTGATCCAAATTCAGTTCCAAGCTTGTTTAAGAATAAATATCTGAAAATTTTGACCTTCGATAGGGTTCTTCTTTATACACTAATTTTAAAACATTTCATGAAAAATCTCACTTTTCAAGTTAAAACGTAAATGGGGGAAAATCTGTCCAAAATGAACAATCCCTGAAAATTTGAAAAAATCTGTCAAGAAACCTGACCTGTTCAGTGCACAAACTCTGGTCATGAGACTGACGACAATATATGTACATATTAAATGTGGACGTTTAAAAAGTTAATGGCCAGCTTATTTTTTTTGGTTTAAAAATTAATCCATTCATTCAAAATTTACAACACTCTTAAGGCTATCTATAATCTGAGTATGAAATATACTAAGTATTATGCATTATTAAATTTTTAGATAGGATGGTAGCTATGTAACTTTGTAAGCTGCATTTATGTTAAAGCTTGTGGAAGAATGAATTCAAATTATTAAAATACCCAATTTATTATACATGTAATAAAAATTATCAACAAAATTTACATGGCACTAGTATTTGACATACTAATGGATATTCGTTTATCAATTACTATACATCATTTGTTTTCGTTCCTAAGTTAAAGTAAGTCATACACATCTACAGAAATTTCTTCTGTTGAAATATTATTTTGATTAACAGAAGACTAGACAATTCATCAATGCATGAAAAAAATGTACACTTTATAATACCAAATCCTTAAATACAGCAACTTTTATTTTAGTTAGCAAACACTCTTTTGAGCTATTTAATAATAAATATTTTGCAAATTCATAGTATATGCATATGAATACATGCAATCATATAGGTTTATATTGTTTATAATCTTACATTAAGTAAAAATTGCATATTCTTGCATCTAGAGAAACTTTATTATCTTATTCAGATTTCTAGATTCACTGCATTAGAATCTACATGTAGTTGGGAAAAAATAATTAATAATAATGTTTTGCCAAAATCAGTATTCAATCGACTCCATCAAAAATGCTAGATCTAGATGAGCTGCAAATTTTTGAAAATGAAAACTAATTTCAAGTTCCCTTAGAATCACTTACAAACCCTATATCACAACGATAAAGTAAGACCTTATCATAGAATAAGCAGCTATGGTTTTACTATTATTATTATTAGCTAAAATGTTAGTAACTTTATAATACCTGAGTATGGTTTTAATGTACAACAAAAAGGTAGTGATTTGTACTGAATTTATAAAAGGATAAACAAAATTAAAAAGATGAAACTAACAAATCAACATAAATATGATAGAAAAACTAAAATACAGAAATAGAAAAATACAAATGGAGTAATTTATAAAAAGAAATTAAGAAGTAATTACTACCACCCCAATTAAACAATTATTGACTTATATATGGTAGTGTGTGTATGGATATATATCTATAAGTGCTATTTAACAAGTGGTGTATATATACAAACATTCCTTATAAACCTTTGTTTACATGCAATAAACCATAACGAAACATTCACTATAGCTAGTAATAAACACCGGATGCATTCTGTTCATTGTCTAATACAGCGCGTACTTTAATTATCATCTGGATAGATTAGATAATGTATTAGTTGAAGCATCAGTTGTCTGAGCAGCACTCTCATCAGTACTTTGATCCTCATAATTTAATATTTTAAAGATAGACGAAGTTCTCAAAATGGCTTCCACTGCATCAATACGATGGAATTCTTTTAGCTTCATAATTAATTTCCTAATGGTAGATGGTTCGCGTTTGGACCACTCCTCTAGCACTTTATCTGTGTGGCTGATTTCGTTAGGTTCAGACTCTATTTTGGGGAGAATGTCTGATAAACCAAGAGTTATAGCCAATAAACACCAGTCTCGGCCCATTGGTTCCGAAGGATCAAGTAAATAACTTAACAACCTTCGTGAATGAAGAGACAGATGGCTAATGTCCAAGTCAATACCAGGCGTAATACTGTTAAGCACCTCTTCCGAACCGAAGCAAACTATGTCTAGAAAATCCTCGGTAACACTGCCTGTTAAAACAACAGACGTCCGCCCTTCCATCTCCATTCGTAATATTTCTGTGGGAGAATAACTGCGGATGATTTTACCATGATCACCTAATTGTGATGGACTTAAAGTATAACGTTCTGTACACAATCCAGGACAAACTTCCTCGATCACTTGTTCAACAATGTTTATAAAATCATCAAGAAAGAAAAACAGAGATGATTTTGCATCCCTTGGTCCACGAACTTTGATTTCGAGATACTGTTCATTTCTATCGGTATCTAATAACCCTTCTAGATCCCCACAACAATATTTACTACCATGATGCCACTGATATAAGTCTATTTCAGGATCATCTGTTTCCTGTAACATGTTACGTCTGAGGTACACTTGTATTCGAGGAAAGAGATATTTTAATTGAGAACCAGACTGGAAACTGGTGTGTAATCTCACACCACCATAGATCGTATCACTTTGTAAATTGGAGTCTTTTTTCCACACATCTTCTGAGGATTCCAACAGATTCAAGCAAGGGAATTCGTATTCGATATCTCCATCATTATCACACTGGGTACAAAGCTCTAAAGCTTCTAACACTGTTAATAAATCTATGGCTTCCGTATCAGGGAATATTAAATGGAATTCATCCACAGAATAACAGCCGGTTATACGAGATTGCACTATTTTATCATGAGACATCAAAGTACCAATTACATCTGAGCACAGCCATTTTGGATTGAAGACCACCAAATCCTGAACAAAAGCACTCTGCAGATAAACAACCTGAAAAATACAAAAAATATATTGTATACTTTTTATAATTAGGATATATTTATTCAATGATAAAAATCTCATTACCACAGACTGAGAGACTAAAATTTTATGAGGCATATATACACAATGAAAATGCACCTCTAATTTGACGGGACTAGACATAATGCAGATGAAATGTGATTCCTGGCAAGATTATAAGTTAAACATTTACCACCACAAGAATATCAAAAACAACTCATTGGGGTCTTAACAATATGACAAGACACAAGGGGTAAAAATCAGTATTGGGGTTGAATTAACTAGCATAAGACCATCCAGCAAACATTCCATTACAACAGAACAACTCTAATGAACCCATGTGGACCTCTTACAGTAGAAGCTGGGAGGGTGTAGATGTCATTGGATAGTGTGTCGATCTTGGCCAGTCTCCAGCAGACAAATCAGTCAGTATCAGGATGGTAGTGTCATAAAATCCAGACCTCCATCAACAGTGTTATCATGATCCGAAACAAAAGTGTATCTCACAAACAATATTTACTATCATCCAACAGAGAGAGAGAGAAATGGGGTTTATTGTCCACTCAACCTGACTCAACACAAATTAGGTCATTTTGGGACTAACATGGTTTTTGATTTTATTTCAATAATTCGCTTACGCGTAGGGGTCTTTAGCAGTGGGAGGAACCCGGAGAAAACCCTACTCCTGGCCACGTACAACCGGGGATTGAATACAGTATACAATAGTATTATATAATATAACATTAGTAACTTACAATTAATGAAACATTTTATTGAGGGTAGAATTGGGATATTGCTTTGAAAAATGGGAATTGGAAAATACGTGAAGCAAGTATTCATAAAAATTAAAGACTTAAAAAGTTGAAGTTTGAACAACACTTTACAATCTAGAACAGTTAAAACACACTCTAAAAAAATAAACAACAAAGATTTTAACATTTATATCATACTGGTATCTACTGTTGATAATAATTACATTACATACTCTTTCACAATGTGAACAACAAGAAATGAACACTACATGAAAAGATATTTTTTTCACATGTAGAAAATATTGGTGCAGCAGCGCAAAGGTGAAAATATTTATGAGGGAATAAATACATTTACAAAATATAATTATAAAATAAGAGAGAGAAATGGAGTTTAACTTTCACTCAATACAAACTAGGCCATTTTGGGACTAACGTGGTATCATTTTATTTCAACAATTAGCTTGCACATAAAGGTTTTTTAGCAGTGGAAGGAAACCAGAGAAACCCCACCCGGTTGGAAAAGGGAGCTTACTCCTTGGGATGTACAAACTTGAAATCACAACAACGCCACTTGAATCAATGACAAACCTTTTAAAATGAAGAGATTGCTGACAATTTGAGATATTTGTGTAAATATTTGAGATTGCTGACAATTTGAGATATTTGTGTAAATATTTAAAGGCACACATGTACGTAATACAGACATAGGAAACATGGTGTAAGAACATGACAACTATATTATATTAATGGTGCAACAAACGTAGCAAATTATTACCACTCCTGAGGTTCTTCTTATAATACGAAAGACCTGATGATAATAGTGCAATAAATATGTTCAAATTAACTGGTATTTAAATTATTTAATCCAGCAACCATCACATGATAGCTGGTAACTACCTATAAAATCGATAATTGTTTTAAAGTCTCTGATAGTCAACTGATGAGCAATTGCTGAAAACTACACAATTGTGAAAATTAAATCACTAAAAGAAAATCTGTCAAAAATTAGGTCAATTATGTTAAATATACAAAGATATGACAAATTGAAAATTTGTCAACTTTCAGCATTCTCTGTTTATGTTACCGTCGAAAGCCAGTGCCACCCGTAATCTTTTATGTTACCATTGATTGGTCTCTGTTTAATTTGATTGAATCAAAGCCATTAAAATATCTACCACTGATTTTGGATTCATACTAAAGATGTGAATGTCACGCTTAATGAATATCAGTAGTCTCCCCTTAATATTTGATTCTTGCTATCAGTAAAATCATATCATTGTGGTCCTATTTTGGTACATTTAGTCAAACTAGTAGGCTTATACCAACATAGTGATAGATTGAATTGGTTAGTTTTTTTAATCAAAATTTTCACACAGCATTTCACTACAGAAGGGTTATTTGGTAAAACGATACATACCTCTCCTGTTAGTTGTAGTTGTTCTGCTAATAATTTCATGTTTTCTTCTGATGCTAGAGGATTGACTTTCAATCGAGTATATTCTACAAACTGTTGCCATGACAATACTGGATAAGCAACAGAATTTTTACGCCATAAAGGTAGTTGAGAAACTACTGCATCCAAAAACCCACTTGACTTGGGTAAATTCTGTTTGAATAAAAACCCCAACATATTACAGATCTATAAACATTAGAAATACGAAAGCCCTATCAAAGTAATAGTAACCTTCATTTTAATAAATATGCATCAGATTGAAACAAATGGCCTTATATAGAAATTGGAAGTCCTAGCATTAAGTCTAAATGGACGATAATTCATGTCCAATTACAAAGGACGATTTTTTTACTAGACTCTAACTTGTAATATAGAAATGAAAGTAGATTAAAGGTAAACACTTACCGAAACAATTTCTGCCTTTAATTCAGCAAGTTGAACTTTGAGAGCTTTGAGATCAGCAGAACTAGCATTAGTAGTATCAATAACAAACAGTTTATTAACAATATCCAAATCTGCTTGAAACATCTGTAATATTTTCTCCATTATTATCTCCCCTCCTTCAGATTCGTATTCTCCTTTACTATTTTTAGGACAACCTTTCTTATCAGGATGGGTTGCTATTATAATAACTTTAGCTGTATTTTGTAGTCGTCCACAATGTCCTATAGAAAAATTTACCATAATGATTTCATATTAATTTAATCAAATTATATACTCTTGTTATCCTAAGATCTTCATAAGAAGAAAATGTATTGCCAAGTTTTATAAATGTAATGATTTGACATATTTATCACGTCAAAGGCAGTGGATTAACTAATACCAGGGTAGAGATTGCAGGAAGTATTTTTGATAATCGACTCTGATCACAATGAGTATGAAAAATATATGTGTTTTAATTAGCTACATTCAGGTTGTTGACAGCTCACAATATTTGTTTTGTCTGCATGGCAAATTGTATGAAACATATCCGTAATATCTGTTAATAGTTTATGAAACGCAGTTACCTACCTAATGGGAACTGAGGAGGTACTCTCGCCTTGAGAAAATTCAACCAAAAGATAACTTGGGCTAATTGTTCATCAAAGGAATCTTGAAGACTAAACATAACTTGATGAATACAGTTAGTATCTCCCAGGAAATGATCATACAGCATATAGTAAGGTTCGTAACCTGAGAAATCCCACATACTTAAATCTCCTACACCTGTAAACAGAAATTATACACATGCTAAAAATTCTAAAAAAAAATCTTATCTCTACAGTAATAATCCCAAGAAGATAGCGATAAAACCTCACACACGAAAGGAAAAGAGAGGCGGAAGAGTCCCCATAACAGTGCAGGCAAGTTTGGATCTCTATCACTGTCGATCACATTCACAAGGTTTCTTCCTCAATGCCACAAATGCTTCACATCAAATTTGAAAAAAAAGACGCATTAAAAACTATAAGCAAGGTTTTTAGACAAAAGTGGATTCAGAACTTTTGTAAATATTGTCGGGAAAGATATTCAACTTTCACAGAATTTTAGTTTGTGAAGTCGTAATAGATTAAAAATCCCTTAATGACAATCAGAAAGAACAAAATTCGTTCAATCATCCACGCAACACAACGTGAATGATTTCAGGACTAATCTGTATTTTTTTCCCAATAAGGGCCTAAACTGGAAGACTGAAAAAAACACATGATGACAAATCTTATAATATACACCATCATCTGGCACACAAGCCTCAAACTCAAAAAAATAAACAAACATACCTTGTACATTGATCTGGTGAACATCAATACCTTTTGTATAAACAGGATTACCTACAGAATAATTTAATGGTGTTGGAAGACTGAACTGTCGAGATAACTTCTTACGAGATCCTGAAAGAAATAAATCATTTCAATAACATCTACTGACATTTTTCATGTAAAACCAGGCCAGAAGTCAATAAGAATAATATATCAAAAGCTAAATTACTTTTCTTTTACTTATATTAGTTATATATAGAACTTATATTTTACTTTTCTGAAAAATGATGTCAATACACATATAATTTAGAATTCTGTAGTAACTGCAAGGTAACTAGTTAGATACAGAAAGAAATTACCTGGACTTTTACTAGGTGTGTTAGCCTTAGATGTATGATTGCCACGTCGGAAGAAACTTCCTAGAAATCCACATTTCATAGTTTCTATGAGTGCAGATTTACCAACACCTGTTGATCCTAATAACTTTAACTTGACTCGACTTAATGGTTGTACAGATTGTATTAACTGGTTTATGAGAATCTGTCCCTTCTCCTAAAAAACAAACAATAGATCTACCTCAATGTCATTCATAGATATAGTATATAGAAATTTACGTATTTCATGGGCAAAAGATCAAATAAAAACCTTAGTAGAAACTCCTATTCAATCCTCATTAAAAATTATTTAACAAAAAGAAAACCCATACAAGACTTTTAATTCAAGACTATGAAGTAATGGGGTCGAATTGAATGATGCCTAAAAGTCCAGAATAAACCCAATAAATGCATGAAATAATAATCTTACCCCTTTAACCCTGTTTAATAAATCAGCTATAGCAGTAAATCCCTGTGCTAAAGCCATAATTTCAGCAGTAACACCATCCTGAAAAATAAAAAACAACATTAAAATTTATTAACCTGGTTTTTGAAAGGTTTGTTATGTTGCTCATTATAATTTAATTCTTTTTTGTTGATCTATAAATTTGTAACTTACTTTATTTGGAATATCTGGATTGGCACCAGCTTGTAGAAGACAGCGACAAATTTCAATATGACCGGCTTTACTGGCAAGGTGAAGTGGTGTTAACCCATCCTGTAATTATCATTAATAGGAAATATATTGTTAATTATTCCTTCTACATGTCATAAATTATCATACATAATAGAAAGAAAACCCCACAATCTTGAAAAAACAAAAACATAATAAGAATTGACTTACACAACTAACAGTGTCTATTTTACAGCCATAATTACACATAGTCTGTACTACTGAAAATAATCCTTCTCTAGAGGCAGCATGTAATGCACTTTCTCCAGTTTCCTGCAGCAAAAAAGGATTTAAATACTGATAATTTCTATAATTGTACGATAAATGTTTGACAGTTAACTCTGGCATGAGAGTTTTAAAAAATATAATTTTTACATGCACTTTAATATCTTACGTAATGTAAATTACTTATTTCACAGCTCTCTATTAATTTTATAATTAAAAAATCAAAACAGGAAGAAACTTACTTTATCAATAAGGTCCATTTCACAACCAGCGTTTAATAAAAGTTTAGATATCGAGGAATGATGTCTGTTACATGCCATGTGTAACGCTGAACTGCCGTGCTGTAAATAACACCCAAATATAATATTTAGATATTCTATTCAAAACATTTCTATAAATAGTTCTTTTAATACATGTTTTTGTTAACTGTATCCTTTTATGTCCTTCTAAACTTACATATTGCATATCCTGTGTATTGTAAATTAAATTTTTTATGGATATTATAGTCTTTACTATCAATAACTGAGGACAAAATTTCCATTTTAATAATAGCTATAAATTGTAGAAGTATGTTTAAGTGGTCCCTCTTTTATTAACACTAAAATATTATAATAAAAACAAACCTTATCAATATGATTTAAAGGAGCACCATATTGTAATAAAATCTTAACACATTCTAAATTTCCACGAACCGATGCGTTATGTAAAGACGTTTCTCCCTCCTGCAAAACAACGTACACATACAATATCAGTAAGAAATTCAAAACTCCCAATAAAAAAAAATATAAGTAAGTAATATCGAAAGCTTCAAGAAGAGCTGGAGAATACGCTACCACTGCTGACTGCTAAAAAAGATGGCTGACAGGCAATAAAACATATTCGCACAAGTAGTCATAAAAGTTATTGCATTTTTAATCTTAAGGCAAATGAAAAGTAAAATCTTCATACTGTAACAATATAACTACAAGGAATTGTTACGTCACTGATTCTTCATTTTACTAGTATATAAAATACATATAAATTTCAAACAGTTTTGTTGTTAGAACATTCACAAATTCTACAAAGTAAAACAAGTCCATAGTTCAATAGGCTTCATAGTTTAATCAATTTGAATAACAGATTCAAAACAGATGATAACTTTTGCTGTTAGTCTTCACAAGATTCTACAACATGAAAAAAGGCCCTTCAATTTTAGAAATTTAATTGATGTCTATAATTCACTACATTGAAAAGTGCATAAATTTCATGCAGATTAGATGATTACTTTTGTGACAGTTGGTCTTCAAAAATTCAGTCAGCATCTTTGTTTTACTAATTTAAGCAAACTATAAATGTAGATTGCACAGTGTTCATAGCAATATACAATTTAAACATGAACCCCTTTAAATGTCTGCTGCATGCAATTTACATAAAGAGGGGTAAAAATACATGGCCCTCTGTCATAGATCTAAAAATAGCTGTAATTCATTTGAAAACTGAATCAAGGTAGGCCTACTGGTATTATAAATACATTTGTTAACAGATTGTGTAGTGTTTGTTAAGTATTTCACAGCATACACCCTCAA
Organism: Patella ulyssiponensis; assembly: GCA_963678685.1. Lineage (NCBI taxonomy): Eukaryota > Metazoa > Mollusca > Gastropoda > Patellidae > Patella > Patella ulyssiponensis. Next base: position 41,511,344 of record OY783228.1, on the reverse strand, counting down.
TGACAACATTGATATTTGCTCAAATAATGCGCGCAACACAGAATGTCAACTAAACTATTAGTAATGAGTAGTATTGGGGGGGGGGGATATATTCAATTCACAGAAGTTAAATTAGTAAGCTCAACATATCCTTTACTAGTTGGCTTGCAAGTTTTCATACAAAATTTTATTCATCTTTCAACATTTACATGCATAGGACAGTCCAAATATTGAATTAGAAAGACCTTAAAGCCAGTTATCAATGTTTCATCATCCCATAAAAGGCAAGAGTTTTAACTATGTACTTTGTAAAAGCAACATAGCAACCTGGTAGTTTTTGCTCGATGTCTCCCTATTTCATCTGTTTAAAAGAATTGTGAACCCTTATATTTGCTTAATGAACAATATTATTTGTGCTGTATATATCTAAAAAGGTAAGTGTGCTGAGAATCAAATAATTAGCCTTTTCCTATAAAAGTGGTTGTTATCAAAATACAAAATATTAGGTTACAAAGATAAAGATAAAAATACGATGACTATACCTTATTCTGAATATCAAAGAGAGCACCGGCTGAGCACAATGTTTGTACAATATGAACATAACCATGCCAACTGGCACTGTGAATTGGTGTTTCACCAAGCTATAGGAAAAAATTGGCCACAATCACAATCAGAAACTGAGTAATAAATTAAGATGTCTGATTTATTTCTAGACCCAAATCTGATTATCTTACACATGTTGAATTCGTCAGGATCTATCATCCAATCTATGTCATGCCCGGGTCACTTTTTGTATTTTTTGTTAGAAAAACAAAATTAGAACAACCTTGGTTACCCCTCAATTCATCACCCAAAAATATTACCAATCACCATTGTTAAAATTCAAAACAATAATCAATTTTTTCTTGAGGGTGACACTTCAATTTTATATTTTTTGATGTATTTTAGTCTTTCAAAGAGCAATTATATTAAAAGAAAACATTATTTAAATGGAAAAATACATCTTATTAATCACGAAGGAATGATATATCATGCAATAACTATAACTGTAAAACAATTAAATTTAAGCCAAACAATTAATCAAATTATCAATATACATGCTTTTTCTTATTGTTATATTCAGAATCTTTAGTAAAACTGGCTAATTAAATACAAAAACAAATTCAAAGCCTATCAAAAATGTTTTTTTAAAAAAAGAAACCCATAGAAAATGGAATATTACTTACACTGTCCTGAACATTGATTGGAACACCTAAACTGCATAAATAATCAACAACATGGCTATGACCATAACGTGAAGCAACATGTAAAGCTGTTTCATTCGACTGAAATAAAGAATTTTTACATGAAATTAAATGATGCTCTCAGCACTGAAAGTCATCTTGACAAAACCGACATTATTAAGTCTGAATATCAAAGGACGCTGAAATATCTGAAAACAATTATGTCTTCAGACCAAATAAGCCACAAACAATCCATATCTATAATAATGACTGTGTCTGGGGTATTAGTTATATCTGCAGATATATTTGTTCATGTCAAACCGTCTGCTAAAGCCTCCTACACGATTTATCTGTGTTAACTTTGTTCAAATGACACGACGTCTGTCAAGTATGGTACATTATTAACACGAGTTGTACTGAGAATATCAAGTCAGTTCTGTTTAAATTTCAGCACATCTTTCAGTTTACACATACCATACATCCATGGTTGTTCACCACAAACAAACTAAAATCACACACTAAGTGACTAATATGAAGGTGTCATAAAATAGTTGATGCTAATCCCATGGCAATAATGAATAGTTTCCTTTCTAATGGTTTGTACACAGTTGTAATCATACAAAGTCATATGCTAGTGAAGGTCTGATTTCAAAAATTCAGACTAAATGCTTCAGTACTAAAGACCTCAAGATCAACCAAAAACATCATAATCAGACATGAAACAACATTGACAGTATACCATGATCAAAAAAACTTTTTATTATATTAAAGGGGCATTATGGAAGATTAGATAAAGAGCTGGAAGTTCTCACTATATAATAGCTAAAACTAGATAATGCAAAGGAAATATGCTGAAAATTTCTGTCAAATTGCACACTCTGAACTGAGACGTTAGTTATTGAACATTGAGCAGCAGATCACATTCAAATCCAGTGAAAATCAGACACATAAGATGACATTGCGAGTTGATTAAGGTCTTTTCATGTTATTAATAAATGTCTAATTCATAATTTAGATAATATTTCAGGTCTATAGAAAGACCTGTAATAGGCAGATTTAACTCTTGCATAATGAATGATCAGGGTTGTTTCAAAATAAAAAGCAAATTTACCTTATTGAGTGAATCTAATGGTACACCAGCTTCATGAAAACATTTCAATACATCTAGATGACCCTGTCTAGCTGCTACATAGACAGCACTATCTCCTTGCTGATGTATAAAAGCAGACAAATATTTCAATTCATACTTGAATAATTTTTTGTTCTGGCAGAGTATTTTGTTTAAATCAGCCAAATACTTTTTTTCCTCTTCCTTGCATGTAATTAATTTTTTTCAGTAAGCTTAAGGAAGTAGTTTAATTCCAGGCATGACATAATACTTGAAGTTTAAATACACAAGTTGTAGGCCTGGATACTAAATTTGATCATGTTATTATTAAATTTAAAAGTGTTTTTACGAGGAACTGATTATGGCTAATCCATTTGCAAATCCTTTTCAAACACATTTACGTCAAATTAACGTATTTACCATAATCGATTATGCAAATCTTCCAACTTAGTATTATTTTTTCTGTTGCAGAATTTTAATGTTTACCTTCAAAAATATGAAAGAGCATAACATAATTAAGAGATAAAAGCTAACCTTGTCCTTGACAGCAATATCAACACCTTTAGACTGTAGAAACTTTATAACATCAACATGACCACCACTGGCTGCCATATGTACTGCTGTTTCACCATGCTGTAAAATATAAATACAGTTACCTCATCAATGACAACTTATAGATTGAGGCTATTAACTAAACAATACACCTATTATTCTGATTTTAATAGTGTCCATTATCAAAAGTATTAAGGTGCTTCAAGGTAAAATAAATGCCGTAATAATTATGTAAGGTATCGAACTGAAGTCCTTGAAGCAATTAATGTCTATGAACGAATAACAATTGAATGTATTGTAAAAAAACCCACTGAATTTCATTTGAGTGACATAATGTAAAATTTACCAAAATAAACAATATAACATAAAGTGCCCAGGAAAAACAATTAATAAATTTGATTCTTTCAACTAGTTAAATAGATTTTATATTATTTCCAATTAGCTCATGTTCTTATACAAAAAAATCTAAGAGTAACGTCACTAAGACAGCAATACATCCTGCTTTGAAGAAATATTTGTATCTATGATAATTAAGGTCAGTGACAGGAAGAAGATAGGTCATTAATTAAATCCAACTGTCAACATGTCATCTGATGTTAATTGATCAGTGACCAACATTTGTCCCATGCCACCCAACTTGTTTTACCTGTAAGCTCGACCACTTGACATGACTAATATTTGTATCTATTAGTAATGTTGCCTTTTAGAATATTGGTGTTAGGTATTTGTATGGAGAAGTCTCTCATTGTTGGCACTGTTCACCAAGAGGTACTGACTAGATTTATTTCGTGAAACACCTATAAAATTACACAGGGGCACTGTACTGTTACCTCCCATCACCACAGATTGTTACAGGTTTCTTTCATGAGGCAGAGTATGTTCACTGCTTCTACCACTGGGCTTGTTGAAGGGGGTGGGGAGTTTTATCATTTCTGAAATCTTGACTGTCTGTCTAGTTTCCTTTCATTGTGACCAACTCATTTCTCCAATTATATAACTTACCCTATTAGCTGTGTTGAGGTCTATGTTGTTGGCCATTTCTGACAATTCCTTCAATCCATCTACATTTCCTTCTTCCGAGGCACAAAACAAGGCAGCCATGACAAAGTTATCAGCCTTCTCCTATAAAATACAAAATGGATAATATGTTAACAGTTGGCTCATGTTTTTATTATACAGTAGGATATAACAAGCGGACATCACACTAATGAATACTAAATAAATCCTGTACGCCCCTCATCATTTCACTTTCACTATTATTCGGTTGAGTGACTGAACGACCATTTAAACTTATCTGTACCTGTATTGTGATGGGTGTAGCCATCACGAATCTCTACTTCACACACCTTTACATGAATCCTTTTACTTATGATTTCCAATTAAAATAATTGTCACCACAACTAAGATAGTATCAGAGAATGTATGTATGATATACATAAACAAATTGTCCCAAGAGTTAGTGTGGATATAACTGCATTAATACCAATCATTCTTTATTATAATCATTTCATAGCAATTAAGTAAAGTTCATGATAATTTCTATATGTTGATTATTACTAGGTATAGCTAATTGGTTAAACTTAGCTACATCTGAACAATAATATAAGAACATGTTATATACAAGTAGCTCCTCTTTCACAATATTTTGATTACATGTTGAAATTTGCACTATGTTAACTCATTCAGGTAATTTTACTTTTATATCTTAAGATTATGTTGTGTTTTTTAATATGTATTTCATTTCATGTCTTTCATTATATTTACTATAATCAAGTCATCAGAACAAAATGTTATTGTTGTTAATTGGAGATTTAACGTCCCTTCTATTCTGAGTGATATCGCAGACAAAGCAGATAATGGCCGTATGGTTAGCGCATGTGCGTTGTATCGCCAATCTTCCATTGAGTCAACTAGCATGGTATTGATGTCCCGGTTGTACATGACAAGGAGTAGGGTCGCCTGTCCAACCTTGTGGGTTTTCTCTGGTTCTTCGGTTTCCTCCTGCTGCTAAAGGCCCTTACACACAAGCAAATTATTGAAATAAGATTGATCCATATGATAGTACTGAAATGACCTAGTTTGTGTCGAGTGGATGTTAAACCCCATTTCTCTCTTTCATGTCGGAGGAAACTGGGGTGCCTGGAGTAAACCCACCAGGTTGAGACGGTGAGCCCATTTTAAGTCATATACGCTCACAAAAGAAATTGAAATCAGCTAGAACTCAAAGCATGACATTCGGATTTAGAACAAATCAAGCCATACCCTATTATATATTGATCAGTACCCAAGCAGGTATATAGAGGCCCAGTCTACAAAATATAAATCATTCATGTTGAAGTTAGATGAACTATTTGCTCCAGGGACATATCTGAGTATAGAATTGATAAGTCATAGATAGAGCCCTTAGGTGTAAGGTTATGTTATACCATGCGAACGGTGGTTTGATTTACTGACCACATTAAATAACTCACTGATTTAAATTTAAATTCATGAATGCTTTATGCTAATAATGGACAATAATTCTAATGTTATTGTTATACTGATATCAGATTCTAATAAACTTCATTACACCTCGATAGATGAAATTTTTATTACTGTCATTATGCTGGTAGTTTAATTTGAATGTCATTAAACAGTGAATTACACTAGCTGTTATTGTTATATTAACTACTTTATATTTTGAGTTTTAAGCAGTAGTTTCAATCTTAACTTTTTTAGAACTAGTTCAGCAGATTAATTAGGTAATATTTTCACATGTCTTCAACTTTCTCTCTGTATTTGGCATCAATATTTCAACTATAACCAATCAGAAAATAGCCAATTCTTTTATTTTCAAAAACATTTTATTTTGCCAAAGTAATCTAGTAATTTTTTTTACAGGTTCTCAATGGAGTCTTGAGCGCACTTGATCACCTGAACCTCAATCAATAAGTGGTTTTTTGTCTAGTATCTTACAGAGGAAATTCCAATTCAGATTTCGTTTTATATCATTACCAAATTACCTTATAGCCATTGTGTAATTGTGCATAATACTTAGAATGAAGTCCTAAGACTCTAAATCTTGTATTCTTTTACTGCGTTATTATGATTTAATCTTCTTAATTTTCCAAATCATCCACCTTGTCCAAAATGGGAGAGCTTGTTTAGGCTACCAATAAATGTAAACTATCATCAAGGCATCTGACACCCTTTTGCTGAAATATGTATCACTATGGACTATGGATTATTATTGGCCTTGCACTAATTATAATTTCAAACCCAGGCCCGTATCTAGACACCATTAAGCCGGGGGGCATTACCTTTCGGTAGGGGGGCGAACATTTTGAGGAAATTTTCGGAAAGGTCATTCTAACAGACTGTTGTTATCATCATGCTATGTAGTTACCTAGACGTCTAATAAGCATTTTAAAATAAGTGTTCAAACAAAAAAAATTAGCTTTTTTAGGTTAATATAAGGAACTGTGAATACTTCAATGATTGTTAGCAATTTCTGAGCGGGGGGGCGAGCATTTCACAACTGTTACATTGTTTATTATAAGTTACTGTTCACATTTATTTCAAATTATTTGTGTATTAAAAAAAATCACAAGTGGAAAAAGTAAGTTAAGTAGGCACAGACAGGCACGTCTTAGTTGTAAAGTAAATACCTATGCAGCTTACCTGTAAAACATGACTTATTCTTCATGTGATTACTTAAAATAGATAAATGTGTCATGACACAAGTAATAAAACATTTATACAGCCACAACCATAACATTAGTTGCTAATATGTAACATGTATACTTGAGACCAGCTTATAGTTTGACAGAGAAAGCCATCTTATTCATTTTAAAATGAAAAGATTGAACCTTTGCCTGTAACCATCAGTCTTCAAATGATTAAGTTTATTTACCCACTTTTTTAGAAATGCAAACCTACTGGGTCATTGTAGCCCTGTACACACTTTTAGTGGTGTTCATTATAACACCTTTGGTGTGCTAAAAATCAAATTCAATTGATATTGAATTTAATAATACTCAAATAGGGTATATAAACATTATTCTTATCTAATATTTTGATTGTACAAACATTTAACTGAATATTAAATAAATATTTCAAATTCAGTTGTATAAATACAGAAGACAAACAAACTATATCTATTCATAGAAAGATCAGTGGTTCATTAAGTTCAGATATCAAATTCCAGATAATAATAACCAAAACATCAAACAAATTTATCCAAAAATAGATTGTTAGTTGTTTACTGGAGAAAATATCTCAAGATCATTCTATTGTGTTTACATTGTATTTACAGGATTATTTTTATGTTAATAAAATTGTCATAAATTTGAACTACCTTGTGAAACCTAAGTTATAAACATTAATCCAATATATTCAAGCCTGGAGAAAACACTAATAAAACCTTCCAAAGTAAAGAATAAGAGTGAATACACTAGAGAAAGTTACCTGAGTTTAACAATAGACTGAGATCTAGTGGACACCACTTTTCATCAACCCTCTCAACAGTTTCTAGATTTGACAGTTAAATGATAATCAAATGAGCTGTGACTGTGAAAGCCAATTGGCCACACTGGCTACCATCTTCAAAAGGATAATATTGACTTTTTAAGGTGTTACTTGGTTGGGATTTAGAAAGCTAAAAGCACTCAGCAAATAATTCTAATATATACTGACAGACCTAAACCCAGTTAATCCTTCATTACAGTTGTACAATTTCCTCAATACTATCTGAGAAAATTAATACATGATTAAAGAATTTAACATGACAATATTAACCCATCTGTACCTTACAGTCCCTGGAAATTCATACTGTTTGATAAGCTTACATAAGCTAGAATGATGTAAATTAAATATCCAGATAGGTTGCCAGGCAATGAAACATATGCCCATATAGGTTAAGTTAGTGTTAAGTAATGGCAGCTTTTAAAATGCAATAAAACTGATCAAGAGAAACAACCGAAAAAGCAAAGCCACTTGCTTTGAAAGGTAGTAAATTTGTCAGACTTGATTATCTGAGTTGAACTTGTGCATTTCTTTTAAAAAGAGATGGTTAAATTATGTAAATCTAATACACATACCCTAAATTAATTTTTTTTTTTTTTATTAGATCTAGTATATAACAGAATCTAACCCATTCACTCTCATGAGATGCTGACCATGCCCATGATCAATTGTCAGCTCAGCTTTACATCATAAGTTCAGAAATTTGCATTAGAATGACTACAGATGATCAAATGATCTCTCAAAGCCAATAAAATCTCACAATCGACAGTAGTTCAAGATATTTTTGTCTTTGCCATGTGCAAGAAAACCCCTATATATATATATGATAAAATGTACAGGCCACAATTCTCGATCTCCACAGTGAAGGTAAAACAAAAATACAGTATGTATGATAATAAAATTAAAATCAGGCATGTCATGAAAACATTATTTAAACATCGTGAAATGTTTTGCACAACAATGTATAAACAAAAAGTCTACTATTATCATTATAAAAAATACATAAAGCAGCACTTTGGAAAATACATTACATTTCACAATATAAATTTGTGGTCAACTGCATTAATTATCGCTTGACAAAATACATTAGTGGAGAATTATAGGATTCCAATGAGACAAGCACTTAATAAACCATACTTTTTTTAAAAGAGGAATTATGTATGATTTAGAATATTTAGATAAAGAGCTGATAGTTCTCTATATAATGGTTAACAAAATAGATAATGAAAAGGGAGTATGTTGAGAATTTCAGTCAAATAATTCATTCTGATCTGAGTTATTGCTGTTAGAAGAACAGGGCAGTCTCAATTGTCATTGCTACCCTTAAGGTAATAAATTAAAATAAAGTTTTGATTATCCATTAACTGTCAATGGTATTTATATCTGTTGAAAGATCTGTGATAGGCAGATTTAGTTCTTGAATAATGCCAGATAGATCTCTTGAATAATGTATCATTAATTCAATTCAACAGTTCACACTAACACAATGTTTTCACCTTAACCAAATTGATAACATTCTGTTAGATATGAATTACATAAATGATTTTACATGGTAGTATTTCCCTAATCTTCAAGTTTTCCTATAGGAGAGTACTACAAGCCCCTAGGGGTTAACAAATACAGAGGTCAAAAGTTAGGTGTAATTAAGTGTTAGGTAATTTGTACAAAATGTTACCATATACTGCATAATATAATTATATTAAATGCATTAAATACAAAATACACAAAATCTGAAATTTCCTGGAATCAATTGTTTCTAAAGATGTCAAGAAATTATCAGTAGAAGCTTTATATCTGAGGTAACACTATAGTGTTACACTATGTCAAAATTACTTACTTTTGACTTCACCTAATTTTACAGACATCACAAATTTCAGTCCATACACATTACATTCACCTCAAAAAGCATCTTAATCAAAATATCACTTAGCTGATCAATCTTATGACCATTTACAGTTCCCTAACTTCCTATTGATTTTACACGTCAGTCAGGTATTGAAAGGTCAATGTAACATTTAACCTATGTATTTTGCTATTTAATCACCTAGATTACTTTGTAAAGAATGGCTTTTAACCTCCATTGTAGTTAAATTACAGGAAAACAAATGATGTAGGTTAAAAATACGCCTTTTGGCACATTGATTGTGGCTTTAAAACTTTGCTATGGTATGATGCACAATATTGATTGGTAAATTCTGTATTGTTGACCAGTCACAATTTGCTTACATAAAATTCTTCAAATTGCAAACTTGCTTAAATAAGCGAAGTTAAGGTTACAATACATTATCTATGCTAATGTTTTTAGGGCATTGATTTGTCACATGGCAATTCAGTAGACAATGTCATAGAGGTGTCTAAACTGTCAATATCCATGCTACACATGAGTCTTTGGTCAATGCTAATACAAATCTTGAAATGAGAGAGAGAGAGCGAGAGAGAGAAAAATATGGGGTTTAACATCCATGTGACACAAACTAGGTCATTTCGGGAGTAACTTTTAATTTTATTTTAAAAATTTGCTTGTCTGTAGGTGTCTTCAGCAGTGGAAGGAAACTGGAGTGGAGAACAGAGAAAAGCCACGAGGTGGGACAGGCGACTTGATCAAGGCAATTGAAACCACACCAGTTGATTCAATGACAGGCTTTATGATACAGTGCACATGTGCTAAGCATTTGGTCATCCACCCACCCCCGTCTTGAAATGATAGCGTTACTTCGAACCCAGGAAGTGTATGAAGTTCCATAAGCAAGAATCAGTCTGCATTTAACATGGGGACAGCCTTCAAATTTACTTGGTAGTGAAAAAGTTAAACCAATACCTATGTCAAACATATTCAACAATTATATTTATATTGGATGCAATTAGTTTGATAAACATGGCCCAAAAATTTGGAAAAATAGTCCCTTTAAAGTTTGAGAACATTTGAGTACACATTGTGCATAGTGTCAAGCTGTTGGGGCTGGAATTTCTTTCTCAAATAACCCATATTGATTTCAACAAGAAATATTTATCATTTTCTTTTATGTTTTGTTTATCTTTTGATCAGGGATTGGCAAGTAAAATTCTGACACAGATTGACAAGAAAACGGTAGTCTTAACGAATTACTTTCAAAACTGTATACACATGTAACTATCAATTTAATGTATTCACATTATTGATTTCTGCTTAATTTCCATTCTGTGAAAATACAGAGGAATATGGGGATATGAAAAAGAAATTAATCCATATTTACTGTATTCAATAACCGCAACATCAAGTCTCTTGCGTATTCATGTGATTGTATAATAAAATCAAAATCAGATCAGTGGCTCCAAATATGATTATGAGAAAAACAAAGATAGGTTGCCAGGCAACGAAACATACGCCCAAAGCAGCTAAATCGTCCGGACAGTCAACAAGGGCTGTCGCATATTTTTACTTTTTTCGGTAATGAAACATTTGTAATACACTAAGATCTGATTAAATAACAACTCACTATGTAATTATCAGAAAATCATTAGACTTTGTTTGCTTTTTATAAAGTTTTGCCCCACCCTAACAATTAGTATACGAAACATTTAATATCATGGATTTAGCTGTTCAGTTATCAAAATTCATTGAAAATCTTAAACTCTGTGTATCAATCTGAAGTCAATCGGATGATAAGTTTGGCCTCTATAGCATAACAAGATTTTTTAAAGTTATCAAGAGAGAAAACTCTGGCAGTAATTATTTGAAATCGCTGAAAATCAACAGGCTTCTTCGTCTCATGACCTTAAACACTGTGTGTAAATTTAAAGTCAATCAGATATTAACTTTGGCCTCTACAGCGTCCACAGGATTTTTTGAAGTGATCAAGGGCCATAACTCTGGTAGTTATTGTCGGAAATCGCTTCTTGGTCTCATGCCCTTAAACACTTTGTATAAATTTAAAGTCAATCGGATATTAACTTTAGCCTCTGGAGCGTCCACAAGCAATTGTGGATTGACGGACAGACGGGGGCGACAACAATATGACCACATTTCAATGTGAGCGTATAAAAATATGTATCTAATCAAGTTACCGTACAAACAATAATATTGTTGTATGCAATGTGCAACCAAAATTTATCATCACACCAATTATGACAAAATTTATGTTGACTGGGGCATTAGTCACTCTAAGTTAACAACAATCAATCCACCCACCCCATGTTGAGAACTATAGCATGGACATTAGCCCGAAAGGCCAGTCACCTGAATGACTATTTTATACTCAACTGAAGTTTTTAATGTAAATGCAATGGGGTTTAACATCCATCTTTGTTCTTACAGAAATTGTTCAAAGAATGAGTTCTTCAATTTTATTTGACAACATGAATTATGAAACGAAAATGCTTTAAAAAAATATTGTCTAAATCAAGATACCAAACACCAATCATACCTCAAGTATGAAGGGATGAATAAAATCATGTCATTTTTTTTTTGTTCATATTTTGATTGATAACTATACAATGAATAATGCACAGTTGTCAATCTCAGAATGAAATCTGTTTTGCACAAGACTTTGACATAATAAATCAAATTCTATAATAATGAAAGAAATTGGATTCTGAATAACAAATCTTTCATAAGGCCTGTTTGACTTTCAACTTGGGTAAGACTTATTGTCAGTTTGTTATGTTAGATATTTACTCAGTTTTTCCTTGCCGGTTTTCATAAGCCCAGTTTAGGAGCAGAACAGTAGGATGTTAAGCCCTATTTCATTTCTAATTAATTTGGTTCATGTCCAACAAAGACAGCTTGCCAGGGTACAAAATATACCCTTCATGAACATAGCATGTGTAAAGTATGTGGTAATCAGATAATAACTTTAGTCTCTTGAACGTCGACAATATTTTTCAAAGTGATTAAGGGCAAGTTTTCAGACAATAGGTGTACCGTACAGGTAATCAGATAATAACTTTAGCTGTGTGGAATTGTTGAAATTCAAAGGTGTCTTCTTTTTCTTACTAACATAAGAAACTGTATGAACTGAATACTGGAATTAGCACTTTTCATTATCGTTAATAAACCAAAAATGCCATTGCAGAAATAGCAATGAACCAAAATCAAAGGCAATTGAAAGTAGACTAGCAGGGTTTCTCACTGGTCAAACTGTTATTGGTTTCTTCCAGCATTCAGACCCAAACAGTATCTTGTGTTCTTAAATATATTTCATCCATATTTTCTATTCTAGTCTACCCAACTGAATATCAGTAATTTTATGCAATCATTACATGAACAATGGCTGTGTGTGCTTTATTGGCAGCGTAAGTAGGGTCTGGTTCTAAGATTCATGGATTTCATGAGACAAACTGCTTTAACCTGGCTTTATCTGTATTTCAGATAGGGTAATATAATATATTTTGATCACATCCTTTAGTGGTAACAAGTAAAACACATTATAAATTTCATTTTCATAATAATATTATTATAAAAGCTAAAGAAGTATTAAATCTATAAGAAAATCAGGCTAGAAATGAACTTAGAAAACATACTTGCAGGAATTCATCTCCAATATAATAATTAAAATCTCTCTTATCAAACTGTACAATCAACAATTTCATACTATTAGCACACTATTTTCTTCTGGCCAACACACACAAACATTTGACGAAATATAAAAGGACACCTCGACAAAATTTTTAATCATTGATTCATGCTTGACATAAAAAAGGTATTAATTGTCAATGGTGGGTCCACTAACATATAAAATCTAGATCAATAAATGTTGTTTATGAGAATTTGTATAGAAATGAGAAATATGGGATAATAATTAACTTCAATAATAGTTGGAGGTCATTGTGACATTCATTCATCATAAACTAAGATCATTTTAACATTAAAATCTATCATGATGATTAGGACCAAACAAGAGTTGTTTTCATCTAGGAACAAGTAGGAGTAAAAAACTTTTTGGGCCAGGAATTGGGTACCTAGTGCTATGCTTGTTCTTGTTTTTCTTCTTGGCATGACTCTCTTTGAAAAAAGGTTAAGGCGCTGTCAATTCAAATACAATCAACAAGAAACTTGGCATGTTTGTTCCTTGGACAATTGTGCACTGATTGACAGACTTCTATTTTTGATATAACGTCCCAATTCCAAGTACCAGTTGCAGTGCCTTCAATGCTTAATTTGTCCTATGGAAACACCGGTTGGGGGAATTGTACCATGCCAACATTTTGAATGAGTTGGTCAAGCATGAATAACCAGGCAACAGTCCATGCACCCTATGTCTGGTTTAGTTTATAATTGTTGAAAATAACACCAACTGTAACGGTAAAGCATGGATAGGCCTACAGCACATGTGTAGGTGTATTTGATAATAGTACTATTCTATAACTGTACCTTAGTAATTATTAAAATCATAAGATCTACCATGGCAAAAGGAAAAAAGAAAAGAATTATGCCGTGCCAGATGGGTGTTGCGTTGGCTTTTACCACAGGTTTGCCATATGCAGTGGTTAATTTCGAGTGCTGGAACTATACAGTTTTTTTTATCTTGATGAGGATGTCAGATGGTGCCAAAAACTTTTACCATTATCAAACCTGTATACAGAGAACTAAAACTAAAAATAGTACAATGGAATAGTGCAGTATCTGATCTTGACTTATATTTGGTATTATGTAAGCTATCTATAAGATAAGTGTAAATATATAAATAGAAGAGAAAAAAATAAATATATGTTTTATAATAAAATAAACACATATTACCTCGGCCAAGTTGATAAAACTACTGTACATATTATCCTGAGGCTTTATACCGCCCAGCTTACAGCTAGTATTCCTATTACAGGTGGCCAGCATCTTCATATATCAAACAATCACACAATAATAGAAATCAGATCTATCCAGGCAAATACAGTTCCAACAAATATAACAATCACTAACAATTTGATCCTTATAGGTTGTCCGCTAACATGGAAATCAAAATATTGTTATGAAATCCACAAACATTTTTACCATGTACAAGTCATATTTCTCTCCACGATATAAGTCGATACATATTTCATTTTATCACTTATATTTTTTTGTCCTTCAGAAAAAATATGAAGTAAAAATTCTAGTAATCTTGTCGCATTGGAGTCATCTAAATACTACCCAAATACAAGATTCTATCCTTTGAACACTACTCTCCTTTATAATGTGTGCTCAGTTATTTAACCATCCACAGGCAATGAGAACTCTTTGCTGTCATGATGCAAATAGCTTTAGTCTGACTACAATAACAATGTGATACATTCACTAGTTGTTTTTATACTTCGGTGTTTATACAGAAATCCTTTGGTCTACAGGGTGTTCAAATTACTAAATGTTCATGACAAGGTGTCCTGGTGTATAATTCAAGGTCTTTATGTCATTTCATATAAATCTCATGATCAAATAAAATCCTGGTTGTTTTTTTTTCAAAGGTGATTTACATCTTGTTCATTATTTTTTTTTCTTATCAACCAAACCGACTGCTAGTACTACAAACTAATTCTCATTATCAACTATTAATTGCTCACCATGTTCTCATCTTCTCTGTAATTAAAGAATCTCGGCTTCTCAGATAAAATAACGAGTAAAAATCAGAATCAACAAGAATTACTTGTATATTGTATACAGTGTAAAGATGTCAAATTACGACAAAGTGACATTCTAACTCTAGCTGTAAGCCCTATAATGGGAAAATGAAGAAAGAGGAGCAGGTAGACTTAGTTGTCAGAAGTAATGAAAGCAGAGTCATTAAAAATACAAATGTCTTGATCTCGATTCAAATGACATGTAATACTGTTGCGTTAGAGAAATCAAGCACTCGTCAAAACATAACATAAAAAAATTCCTCCTGACATTAGTTATTTTGTTATTAAAAATAATCCCTTCACACTTGCACTTAAAACTTGAGCTTTTTTTTCTAGCAGTCATGCACAGATATTTTGTGTTATTTTAACAATATAGTCCTATATTCTTCTTTCCTCTTCACTTGCAACTGTAATAAATTAGTCATCTTCAATCAAAATGTCAAATATGTCTGACATGAAGCTCACATAACACATGTCTGATTGTTTCCATAATTCAACTGCGTTTTTGCTCATCTCTATTTCTCAAATGATATCAAATTTGAATATCAATGCATGCCATTACATTTCTGCCATAGATAGTTTCGTATTCTAAACACTTCAGTTCGCTTATCTCTTCCAATCACTATTCAACCATACCAAATAAAACACTTCAGATATTGAATTTTTTTCCTTCTATGCAAATAAGTCACAAATTTACACAAACGCTCATAAACAAACTAGATCACTATATAATGGACCGATATCAATATTCAATTGAGCTAGTGTTCAAACTGGCAGACCATGTGTTTTCTTCACAAAGAACATACCGTAAAGAGATCTACATGTATTTATGTTGTTCTAGATCAATGGCTTCCAATCAATATATATACAAACTTAATACCTACATACCTACTTCCCTAAGGCTTAATATAGCTTATGTACGTTACTCCTCTAAGTATCTATATTATTACTAATAGGTAACTTCATGACCTGTACAGGCATTACCCTGCAGCCATTTTAACGCAACAAGTGGATGAACCTCTTTAACTAATAATAATTTATTACGCCTTGTGGTCAGAAAAGCGTCATCATCTTTGACACACCTTAAATAATATTTTTATCAAAATAAAAAAATAAGATTAAAACTATTATCAAGGTATGTTTTGAATTCAGACTAAACTACAGAATTGTTACTCACAGTACACATTTCTATGAAGATGTTGACGTGACATTCCTACTGTTTTGACTATATTAAAGTGAATTTTCATATTGAAACAACTGATGATGTACCTGCTGTGCCTTCTGGGACGTCAAAAATCAATAGAAAATCATAAAAAATTATGGGGAGAATTTTTAATGGGTAGATGAATTCCCATGGTAAGTATATGCAGCACAAATGAGAATACTGTTATCCAATAAACCAAAAGTAATATCCCCAATCTCAATCACAAAAAAAAATCGACGACACTCAGTAATCACTTTTAATAAAGTATCAAGCAACTAAATTATTTATCACTAATCCGAAATCATCAAAGTAAATCAAAGCATTGAAGTTTTATCACTCGCCATGGGCATTAATAACAATCTTGTGAAAATGTTCCAAAGCACCAACAAATCAAATTCCTGCTTAACCTGAACAGAAGATCTTCATCATCTAACTCAGTCAAGATATGCATCTAATGAACATCAACACCAAGTTGGAACATTTTACATATATCAGACGCAATGTCCATTTCTGTAGTTTTGTAAATCAGACTGTAATAACCCTATGGTTTGGTTATCTGTTGCACTTGATAACTTAAGCTTCCACAGGTATGTTTACTGTTGGATGAACATCTTGTAACACTTCCTTTCTATGTAGATGTCATCAACAGATTACATTTATATTAGACTGTTCACAGTTCACACAGTTAAAATGTGTATTATTTCTGTCTGACAGCAGAAGATAAAATACTATATCTTTACGGTATATCAACAAGTGGTTGAATGTTAGTAATTGCTGAATATATATCGACAGTAGATTGTTTATCATATACTGGAACATTCAGGTGTTTAACAAATATAAATCTTTCATTCCTACTTACAAACATGTGATAAGTATACTTCTATTGGTTGAATTATCAAGTAACCAACCTCTAATTTAAACCTTAAGTCTTTTTATTTGTTTAGGTCACAGCAAATAGATGTCCTGTTTTACAAGTTACTGATATAAATCAAACATCAGGACACTAATATTTAATTTATCTGCATACATAAATTGATTTATTAGAATCATTCATATAAGTATTTCAAATACAACTAAGTCTGCATCCATTTGACATGATAGTTTTTAAACTATATTACAACAAAATTTAAAGGGTTGAATACCTGGTATCAAAAACATTTCTATACAACTTGTACATGGCTTTGTTTTGATGTCAGAAAGGATTCTAAAAGGTTATTTGGCAGACAGAATTCCAAGAAGGGAAAGCAAAAACTAGTTACAACAAGACACAATTATTCAATGCAAAAACTATACTATACATAACATGCTACCCTTGATCTGGTAGGAATTTAAAGTGCAAGACATCCCCACACCAATAATATCAAAATGTCTAAAACATGTTTCAATTGATCCTGTCAGACAAGAAGAAAGGAATTACAATCAAATAGTCTGTCTTAGGCTTATTGGTGCATTATCACTAGGTGTATTCAATCTAAAAATAAACCTGATGAGCTGTATGCAAATTCCTTACAAAGTCTGTATGACATTATCGTATACATAAAATGGTGTACAGCTAGAGATACAACACAAGCTAGAAATAGATCTTCATTATTTGCCTTCTTCAAAACAAGTGACACATTTTTATCCGTATTTCAGTTCATCATTATCAAACACTCTGTTCATCATTTTATATTACTACTAAAGATTTATAATAAGATGGTGGACCTATAATCTTGTGTTGACTACCACTCTATTTCACTATTGGTACAAAGAAATCATATTTGTGGGTATAAGTTGATCATCATTTTGTTCACACTCACAGTCAGGTTTCTAGACAATGACATGTACATCAGGAGATGTGACAAATTAATCTATTTGTTGACAAATCTCTGTTCACTTCAGCCAAAAATACTGCCAGATGAGTCGTGATCTTTACCCTGAGTATTACTATTCTATCCATAAAACACACATTTTATTTACCAGTTTCCAGTTTTGTGTAAAACTAAAAAAGTGGACTCTTAATAGTTTTAAGTTTGTACTACGTGACAAACAAGTGTTTTTTTTTCTTCCTGTTTAAAAACTCAAAAGAGAATTTAGAGAAAAAGAATGTCTATACATCACTTTAATCTTTTTTACTAGCAAAACCCTTTCCCGGGTCACTTCACACTACATTAAATATGTTATTATTAGTAAAATGTTTGCATTATGGGAGGAAGATATCATGTATATGACAAAAATTTATATTAGAAAATAGTTTCATTTGTATTTTAACATTCTGATATAAAGCAAAGATAGAATTCATATTTTAAAATAAGATTTATCAGAATTCTACTTGAAAGTGTTTTAATCATTTCAGCACACTGCCTTGTATAAACTAACACGGATGTCTGTCCTGTGGAAAATCTTTAAAATAAATAACATTAAGCTGAGGTATAAATGCCTATTACATTCATAATCAGAAGCAAGATTAGCAAATTCCCAGGCAAATAACTGATCTGAAACTAATTCTCTATAAGTAGATATCAGAAGGTGATCTTGTGGATGACATGAAGAGGGACAACGGCAACAACAATATTCCACCATATTTCAATGTGGGTATATAAAAAGCATAGCCTATATCAAGTAGAATGCACATTTGTTAGCGTTATAAGCTCAAAATAAACCCTTTACAATAGATGTCACATAATATGTTCATGGTATCTGATCTTAATTAATGAAAGGTCATGAGAAAATTTATTTCTGCAAGGAAGTTATTTTCATCTTGAGGGAGGCATAAAAAGGAGCTGAAGCAGAACTTGGTGTCCAATTTTAAATGAAGAAACCCAATGTTTGCTGAATATTAACATATAGTACATTTATTATACATATAATACTGGGTGGAGAAACCAGGTACATTTTCTATAGAGTGTAAAGGTCACCCTTGTTATTGCTTCTGTTTACATTGTATGCTAGACTTTATTTACCAGTTTATAATCAAGAAAATGTGCTAGTGTCTGGTCTTGATATAAATAGAAAATAATAAAGATAATATATATATCCTTTTAACAAACGGGACTGCTACAATAAGCTACATTTCACGGAATACTTAGCATATGTAATACTTCTAATGTTATACAGGTGTCGCATAAGCCTACTATAAATTTAACAAATTTAAGCACTGCTATACAGGTGCCACACTAATACTATAAACAAAATTGATCAAATTGAAAGTGTTTAGTTTAGTCTGATTCTCTGAAAGTCCATATTTGACTTATACATTATTCTTTTAACTGTATATTGCGCCTTTAAAAGTATTTCAATTATATGGTTTTGGCGAACCCAGAGAAAACCTAAGTTCGGCACCAGGCAGGTGACCCAACTTGTTGGTAAATGACAGAAAAAATGCCACCAGCATTGATTGAGTATAGACATGGTCATCTCAACTGTACATGTTTTTAAGTTTGACCAATCTGCCACCTTGTCCTAGCTAACAACTAATAGATTGATCATGGTACACATACTCTTTACAAATAGTAATAAATAACAGCAAGACAACCCACCTTGGGGATGTAATATTAAGTTTGTCATGATGTACTCACGTTTAACAGATTTTCATGCAACTAACCTTTTACTTTTCAAACTTTTGTCTTTTGAATCAATACTGAATCAGTCTATGGAACACATTCAGTAAATGTCACTTGTGCTAATTGTTAGGTAGTCAAATGCACAGTAATATGAGAGCTGTTGACAGAAAGTATTTCATTGACATATGTTTGGAATAATAAGTGTAAAATATGTGACTCACTCATAAACTATTTCTCTTACTTATACTACTACATACATGAATTATTCAATCAATAATATCCATTATTCAATTACAATTCTAATGAAATGTATAACAAAAAGATCTTTTGATATATGTGAAACCTACATATTGCTCTGATAGATAGATGGCACCCATCAGTATAACAAGAATTCTAAGAGTAGTGGCATTGCTAGTGCGATATATGTACCCCTGCAGGCCACATGCATCTATAGGCATTTAATGTATACCATTGTATAGATGGATAAACTTTGTGAAACTGAATTTTAATTGAATTGTTCTGTTACTCTTCTGTTTAAAATGGTGTATGAAATAATATCAATCAAATACTTCAAAGTTTAAGTCAACAAGGGACCACAATTCAGTAAAACATTAAAGGAATCTCACAAAATGTAAACTTTTGTAAATTTTTAATCCAATTTAATAAACAAAAATTCCAGATGAAGATATAAACCTACAGATGGTGGTGGACTATGAGCACTAATTCATATATATATGGCCATTTTCATAAATTTAATTTTTGGAGGGTGGGGTGGGGATTGGGGGTCGGGGTGTAACTTTCTCCTGTAAATGTATAATTACAGTAACAGCAATGTGGCCAGTTTTTAAAAATGTTAAAACTAAAGAAGTAATTAATTCCAATTTGCATACTTATTCCTAACTATTGATCAAAAGACTAAATAATTTACTGTAAAAGACAATATTATTTTAATACATAACTTTGAAACATTGTAGTAAAGGAACAAAGATATGTTTAGACTGAAATAAGATGAAGACTAAAGGGGGATAACTCTATTTAATGTTGAGCTATAATTTTATTTTCGCCCTTGGTGAAATACAGAAATAAAACATTTGCATGTTTTGTCTTGCTATTTACATGTCTTTCAAAAAAAACTTTTTGAATACATATTCATATTATTACCAATATTTGCCACAAAAATTTTTAATTCCAATTATTGGTATAAAATGGATAGCCAATAGTCTGAGGAAGAAAGTTTTAGAATACCAATTATTTGACGAAGATTGATTAGTGCTCTAGGCAAGTTACGAAGCATGACATATTCAACAGTCACATCAAATGTCATATCAAAAAATCATATGAAGAGTTCAAACAAATTCTTATAATTTATATCCCACTAAAGCATCTAAAATAGTCCCTATTTCAGTACTACATACAACAAATAAAAAACAACAGTTTTAAAAATATTTATGTTCAACTTTATTTATAATTCAATTAAAATTGAAATACATGTAATTAATCATGTATAAACAGTTTGGAAAAGTAGATCTGTGTCTACTGTAGTTCATCTGTGAATTACTACATGGTTAAGTTTAAGGTTTGGCAGAAGAGTTATCAGAATAATTCTAAATAAACTACTTATTATTTTATCATCCGTATAACCAATATTTTATTTTCTATATAATAACAGAAACAAATACATCTAAATCTTTTATTTGATTTTCATTGCAATGTTTATCACAACAAGAACCTTGTGAATCGTTAGCAGAGTCTAGAGTGAATGGCAAGGGAATCAACCAAATCTATGGTTTAGTTTAATAGAAACATTTAGTTTAGCAAATGAATAATTTCCTAGAAAGTTTACCAAAGATTCACGTGACCGCACTGGATGTCCTATTGACCCTTCTAGTCTAAATGATTAATGACCTCAGTATAGGTAATGATGCAAGTAATAAGTATATTATTAATGTCTTACAATGGCTAATGTAATAGAAAATTATATCATGGAAACATCTGTCTAACAATTTCTATATAAAATAAATTGGCCCTATTTCTGTTTAGTCAGCTGTTCATAAGAGATAACTTATTGATATCACCTGAGTATACAAGGAAATACTCAATAGTTATATGAATTAAATGCCAGACACATAACCATGTGACAAACAAAATTGAAATTGCTATAAAATTAATTTCCATACCACTATGCCATATAGCTTTCAATAACGACAATATTTTAAAAAAAATTAAACCCATGTCATCATGTGTATCAAATAAAAAATCATAACGGTAAACGCTTTTAAAAACTAAAACTAGCATCGCTGGTTTACTGACCTAATTCCAACCGATGTCACGACTCACGTGTCATCAGTGATTTGGCATTGGAGATTCATAATATATATCATGACTGTTTCTCTGTGTATTTGGTGTTCTATCTGAGGATTATATTCAACTAAGATTTAAATTTAACTAACAACTGGTCAGTGAAACCATTAAAGGAGCTAAATTGCTAATATTTGGGACCTAGAAATTGACACAAATTTGTCGCAATGCATATAATAATGTAATATGAATGTATATAAACTGATTTACATTTACATTCACTCGTTTCTTAAGTTGCTTTACTGTAATTTCTAATCAGATCACAACATCAATGTTGATTTAAATTGAAAAATAATTTGTGTTTTCAATGTTGAATACTTTGGATGATATTAAGTTAGAGATCTAGTTAATTTAAATCATAATTCAATTATCATTTTAATATCTACTGGTAGCCTACACCTGGAATTCATACTGAGCGCAGAATAGGCCTGATAGATGCATAATCCATGCCGAGATTGTCTTCCTTTGATTGCCACATGACTTATTACCTCAAAGGTAACTTACTGGACCTGTTGTGAATAATCAGCAGGCTTGTTTTTTTACCGGATTATTAAAATTACCGTCACTTGAGCTAATTACTCGGATTATGAACCACATGACTGGTTCTCTTTTACTAAGGAATGACTGTTGTTGTAGCCGACAAGCAAGTTGTTTGACTACCTAATTAACAAGTAATAATTTAGCCGAAAGTAGATCGATTTATGATACCATAGTGGCCGGTTCATTGTTTTACCAATCAGTTTTATTGAACTTCAAGTGGGCTAAAGCTGATAAAAAATAGCTGATTAAGATCCCTGACTTTGATGTTAATGGTTCCGGTAGATAAAAAGCAACTAATACAAGCGGATAATGAATTCTTCCCCAATCAAGTAAGATGATAAACATAGATGATAAAAATAGATAGAGTAGTTTTCTTCTGATTAAAATGTTTTGAGATGGATTTAAAGTTTTGATAGATAAATTAGTTTGAATATGTTTTTAATCCAAAGGTTTGTATGCATAGGAAGGCATCTTTAATAACCTGAAGACAATCTGATCTACATTATACTTAAACCAGCCATTACAGCAAGAATACCATAATAACTTTATTTACAAATGACATGTCTGTTTGATTATCATTAATGAAAATAGTTAATGTGTACCCTTTAGTGCTTATATGGTCAGCATATATAATAATAAGCTCAGAAAATATATCTATAAGTAATTGACAGGGTAATGTTTATGATGGATTGAACTTTACCAAGGGCTTGGTTCAGTTATTTCTATAGGAACACTACTTCTGTTATTCTACCATAAAAGAAGGCTGGGTATAAACTGTAGTCTTTTTTTTATATCCAATATATTTACCCAGACTTCAGTAATTTTTTGGCAGAAAGCCTTGAATGTTGATATATATATATGTGTATTTTTGAAATGGTCAGCTGGTATTGAGTACTTGTTATTCTAGTGAAAAGAATTTGTAAATAGGTGTGTATATGTAAGAACCACCCTGTGAAAAGCAGCAGTGTCGAAATGTAAACAGTTAAAGGAATAGAAGAAACTCAAACATCTAAATTGATACATTAGATCTAGAAATAAAAAATAGGTTGCCAGGCAACGAAACATACGCCCACACAGCAGCCAAATCGTCCGGGCAGTCAACAAGAGTTGTTGCATTTTAAGTAATCATCAGAAAATCATAATTCGAACTCACCCATAACTACGGTGTAACTGTGATATAATCAAACGTTTTTTTAAATCAGATAATAATTGTGACCTCCAGAGGGACCACAAGCTAAAAAGGGTGATTTTTTGTACAATCAGGGGCCATGATTCAGGAAGTTACGATCCGATATTGGCAAATATGCAATGGAACCAAGATCATTAGGTTATAAACATGTATTTCAAGTTTCATCAAAATCAGTTCAAAATTGTGACCTCTATAGGGTCCACAACCTTGATATAACATATTTTTACACAATTCGCGTACAGACGGCGGCCATTTTATCTGTCAACTCTGGTCCGATTTTCACAAAATTCAAAATCTCTCTTCATTACCATGAAACCGTGATATAATCAAACGTTTTTTTAAATCGGATAATAATTTTGACCTCCAGAGGGACCACAAGCTAACAAAAGCGATTTTTCGAACAATCAGGGGACATAATTCAGGAAGTTATGATTCGATGGGCGCAAATATCGAAAGGAACCAAGATCTTTGGGTTTTAAACATGCATGTCACGTTTCATCAATATCGGTTCAAAATTGTGACCTCTATAAGGTCCACAACCTTGATATAACATATTTTCACACCATTCGCGTACAAACAGCGGCCATTTTGTCCGTCAATTCTGGTCCGATTTTCATGAAATTCGAACTCAACCTTCATAACCATGGAACGGTGATATAATCAAACGTTTTTTTAAATTGGATAACAATTTTGACCTCCAGAGGAACCACAAGCTAAAAAGGGCGATTTTTCGAACAATCAGGGGCCATAATTCAGGAAGTTACGATCCGATGGGCGCAAATATCGAAAGGAACCAAGATCTTTGGGTTATAAACATACATGTCAATTTTAATCAAAATCAGTTCAAAATTGTGACCTCTATAAGGTCCACAACCTTGATATAACATATTTTCACACAATTCGCGTACAAACGGCGGCCATTTTGTCTGTCAATTTTGGTCCGATTTTCACGAAATTCGAACTCAACCTTCATAACCATGGCATGGTGATATAATCTCAAACGTTTTTTTAAATCGGATAACAATTTTGACCTCCAGAGGGACCACAAGCTAAAAAGGGCGATTTTTCGGACAATCAGGGGCCATAATTCAGGAAGTTACGATCCGATGGGCGCAAATATCGAAAGGAACCAAGATCTTTGGGTTATAAACATACATGTCAAGTTTCATCAAAATTAGTTCAAAATTGTGACCTCTATAAGGTCCACAACCTTGATATAACATATTTTCACACAATTCGCGTACAAACGGCGGCCATTTTGTCTGTCAATTTTGGTCCAATTTTCACGAAATTCAAACTCAACCTTCATAACCATGGAACGGTGATATAATCAAACGTTTTTCTAAATCGGATAACAATTTTGACCTCCAGAGGGACCACAAGCTAAAAAGGGCGATTTTTCGGACAATCAAGGGCCATAATTCAGGAAGTTACGATCCGATGCGCGCAAATATCGAAAGGAACCAAGATCTTTGGGTTATAAACATACATGTCAAGTTTCATCAAAATCGGTTCAAAATTGTGACCTCTATAAGGTCCACAACCTTGATATAACATATTTTCACACTATTCGCGTACAAACGGCGGCCATTTTGTCCGTCAATTTTAATCCGATTTTCACGAAATTCGAACTCAACCTTCATAACCATGGGACGGTGATATAATCAAACGGTTTTTTAAATCAGATAACAATTTTGACCTCCAGAGGGACCACAAGCTAAAAAGGGAGATTTTTCGGAAAATCAGGGGCCATAATTCAGGAAGTTACGATCCGATTGGCGCAAATATCGAAAGGAACCAAGATCTTTGGGTTATAAACATGCATTTCAAGTTTCATCCAAATCGGTTCAAAATTGTGACCTCTACACTGTTCACAAGCTAAAAAACGTGATTTTTCGTACAATCAGGGGCCATAACCCATGAAGTTACAGTCCGATACATGCCAATATCGAAAGGAACCGAGATCTTAGGGTGATAAACCTATATTTTAAGTTTCATTGAAATCGGATAAAAATTGTGACCTGTAGACTGTTCACAAACATGAAAATGTGGGCGTATAAAAAAACATCCCCTTTTTTTTCATTTTATTCTTATCACATAGAAAACTATTTATTACATGTCTGATAACACCTGGATACAATTCATGTAGTCTACATTTACAAACCTTTTGACTGAGAATTTTCTCAAATTAGAAACCTGAAAGTATACATCTAGGAACCATCATTCCATTTAAGAATATAGCTTGACAGGCATAGTAACACAACCATCAATTAATTAAATTATATTGATCTTGAATAAGACTTTGAGCTTCATGATTGACTTAAAATTGCTTAAAATTAACAGTAACCTGCAGTTTTACCCTATTATCAACCTTTCCTGAAAATTTGATGAAAATTGGTGAGGAATTAAACTAGGTTACTATTCTGATGTCTATACAGACACAGTTTACTAGGAAAAAAGACAGCAGCATGAAATCTTTAGATGGTAATAACTATAAATAATAATTAAATTAATAAATTCACAGACATAATCCATACCAGCTGAAAACTGCACTTATAATTGGAATAATTTTCTTTATCATAATTTGTATCCTCTGTGATGTCACTACCGTGAAAGGATGGCGACTCTTTGGTCCAAAAACTACCTTTAAACACAGTAGTTTTGACTTCTAAAATCAAGGTCCCCGCCCCCCCCCCCATTATAAATATATAAGCTGTAACATGTGGCACGTACAAGGTAGCAGATACCTTCACCTTCTACAACACTTGATTCCAGTTTTTATTTTCCTAGCACAACAGATATTTCTTAGATTCATTAATCAAAACCACAATCTACTTACACAGTAATAAACTACATTGGAAATCCAATAAAAAAAACCCTATTAATGTAAGAAAATGAAAGCATGTCTAGAAAGATAAAAGTGTTTTTTATAAATGAGAAAACTGTAATTACAGGATATACTGTGACAATTTCAGGTCTATTCTACCTGTCAATCCTGGAGATTGATGGCAGCAATCATCGACTCTTCTTATGCAAACCTCACATTCTTCATTTTATAAGATGTACACAGTAAAAAAAATCTGGAAATATATTTTCTTAGCATTTACTTTGTTGTAATGTTGATATCTTTGAAAAATTGGGTCACTGAAGGAGATAGATAGAGAAATGGGGTTTAACGCCCACTCAACACTAATATTGAGGGATATGTTACAGAGTTAAACTATGATATGCGGCAGTGTCAGCAGTTGGTATAAGCATAACAATATTAGTCTTAATATTCTAATTTCATTTAATAATATTAAATTTACATCTTTTTAAAAAGTACTTCTAAATCTATGTTTCCTCTTGACTTGACATTGAAACTTTGTCCACTTTACTTTTTACAAAGCCAAAACCATTTCAACATGTTTGTATTGTTGGAATAAGATACTGAATGCTCATCCCCTTTGATCTTAACTTAATAGTACAACACCAAATATTTCTTCAGTAAAAAAGTAACCTACATTTTAAATAACCTATTTGTAACCAGCCCGAATCTCGGTTTCCATTCATCTATTTTCTGATAAATGTAACAAAATGACACCAGGTAAACTGGAATTTAATGGGTAAATGATACAACTTTAATAGCCTGTCTGTTTAAACATTTTAGTCATGGTTGATAAGATCAACTGATCTCCCCTCCTCAAAAACTCTAATTGGCACATAGTCACATAGTTTAGCTACACCTCTGGATCAAAGAGAAACCATCAGTCTTTCCAATTAATTTTACCCTTATTTCTTTTACTGAATTAGGCCACAGTTATCTTCTTTTGTAATCTCAATGAAAACTATGAGTTTCTTTCTTTGGTTAAACATATTAGTAGAATCTAAAAATCTCTCTTTTGAAAACCCTTCATATAGATCAATTCTCTGGGCCCCTTTAAACAATATGACACAACCTATCTTGACCAATTGCCAATGCTGATTTGATAAGCTATCATTTTTACCTGAGCATTCATCAAGGAACACATAGAATGATAGAATCTTATGATTGAACATGAGCTTTTTAAATAAAACGATAATTTCGTTTTACTAGAAATGTCTAGAATGGTTAATTAATACTTGTGTTTATGAAATAAAATGGGATAACAAAGCCAGGGGCAATATGTAATTCTCAAGAGATGGATGCCTGCATAATCCATGCTTGTATTTATACATTTAGTCTGGAAGTCAAATGTCAATGACACTAGGAAAGTGTGACTATCATAATCCAGGAATTAATTAGTTGAAATGGGTTAAACAAAGGTTGACAGGCAACAAAACAGTATAGAACCAAAATTTAGGCCTTAAAGGTGCTTATAAAACTTCATAACAAAGGGGGAAAAACTCTGACTGTTATACTGAAAATCAATATTATAGGCAATTTTTGAAAAAGGTTGAAAATCAATAGATTGCTTCATTTTAATGAGATAGACAATGCAGATCAAGTTAAAAAAGAACTATGGATTATTGCAGTGTCTTATGTAAGCTATTCTAAAATGTGAAATGAAATGGGGTTCAACGTACTAAAATGTGAAGGACAGGTGGATTGACTAACGGTAAATCACTTGAACAGCATTATATATGTATATGGCATTATAGTTACCTTATTGCTTAGGTAACTGTGAAATGAGATGTTAATGGAAAATGATAGATAATTTGGTTGTCAAGAATGATTAACTGAGGAATCTGAGAGGATGAGACTGCAAGATTATACAGGATAATTTGCTAGATTTCTTGCATTCAACTCTGTCATTGAAAATATTGCCATAAGATGCATTTTCATAATTTAGTCATTAAAAACTGAGGTGTGTGGGATTCAAAATATCATTAGCACCAACATAAGTTATGATAATTCAGCTACATATAATCTGGTTTCTGAGAACTTATCTTTTGCAAATCTGTTCGAAACAATAAGTGCCTTTAATTTAAAAAAGATTGCCAGTCTTAAGCAACATTTTCCTCACTGAATAAAATTCACTGCCTTGGCAAAATCTTATCAATAATTTTGGATATGGAAGTAAAGTAATACAGGTTTTAGTTTGTATAAATAGTACAAGAGTATACTATTTAAAACAGCCAACACTATGTATACCTGTAGTAACAGATGTCTTTAATGTTGGTTTCATTTTCATATTTTATCTACCGGTTTACTATGAGTCATTCATAACCTAAAGGTCATCAAGTTGATTAAAACTATCCTATTTCAACAAAATCATCTATTATTTTATTATCAACTGATGGTAAAAACAAAATGATGTTCTACAATGATACAAGCACCATCTTGATATGTACATACAACTTAATTTTCAGACTAATGATACCTATGGTAATAGTCTTATCTGATAACTTTACCAGAAACAGTAATCCTGGGAGGAAAAAGTTTATTTTTCTTTTGTGATGAGAAATAGTTGGATTAATAGCTATTTGCATTTAATCAAACATACATTATGCAAGGGCTAAATCTGCCAATTGCAGGTCTTCTTTCGGCCTGAAATGTTATATAAACTATCAATTAGATATTTATTAACAAAACAAGACCATAATCAACTCTTGATGGTATCACTTGGATTAGGATCCAATTTACTGCATAACTTTCCTTCACAATTTAATGATTAAATGGATAATCGAGACTATGATTTTTGTCGTACCGACTTTTGTAATGATAATTGAGGCTAGGGGGAAATTTCAATCGCTTAATTCTTTGTTCATAGTGGATCAATTTGACTGAAATTTTCATCAATTTGCCTTTACATTATCTAGTTTTCAACTATTGTAGTGACAACTGCCAACTTGTTATCTAATCTCCCATAATGTACCTTTAATAATCATCAAGCTGATAACACTTATCTTACTAGAGAGACAATCTATTTCAAAATTTATATCAAATGTTTCACAAAATATGTATTAATTCTTTGGGTTCATTATAACCATTTTTTCTGACATTGTCCAAGGTTATTTTTTACTCATTTTTGACTATTCTGATTATTTTTTTTTCTAAAATGGTTATTTTCATGGAGGTAGATGAACTCATGTTCCTTTGAACCTAATCTGATATTTACAGAAAAATCTGACCTAGTTTTGAAGTAAATAACACAAGCTATAACAACATGAATTAATTTGTTTAAGCTATAACAAAATGAAATAATTTGTTTACATAGTATTCATAAAGATACATCAAATCAAATACATACAACAATAGATTTAAGTCTTTTGATGTCAATGATTACATCTGGAAATTCTATAAACAAGAAGATATAATACACAGATGGTGCCATACATATAAATTGTATACCACTGGCATTCAAAACCACGCAAAGTTTTTTGTTGCAATATTCAAGTCTTGCGTTTAAATCGGAAGAAAAGATAAAGTTAAAAATAGATGAATGACTTACACATGTAATTAATGAATTGCGTGTATGTTTTAAGTACATTTCCCATGTAAATGGCATTTCAATATGATCATGACCACAGTAATAAAATAATACCATAAGATGATAATTATTGTTGGAACCTATCAATCAAAGTCTTCTGATAGCAGTGAAAAATACTGAATAAAAAATCATAATCGCTCAGAATGGCAGTATCATTACTCTCACAGATAAAGAAAACAAACTTATTCTTGAGATTACTTGCGCGCCAAATCCTGCCTAATGTTAACCCAGTTGTTACCTCAATTTTAACAAAGGTTAGATTTGGGTTCACTTAATGAAAGCAATCTCAATCTGTGCCACACCAGCAAGATATTTTTTGAACCGTGAACTGGGCCCCAACTTTCCCATCATGTTCTTCTTTTACTTGGGGGCAACACTCTTCGGTAAAAACCTAAGGCTCTGTCAATTCAAGAACAGTCAACATAGAACTTGGCATACTTGTTCTTTAGACAAATGCACATCGATTGACAGACTTCATTATTTGATAGGACGTCACAATAGGATGTCTGATGATGTCATGCTCGGTTCCTGTCACATAGTACACTCATACTTGTTTCTTTCTGTGCCCAACTGCTATTGGCAGACATGCTTCAAATGGAAATCAGGTTTAACCCAGATAACATTACAAATCTTTTAACCTACAAAATATAGACGGCTCATTGAACTTGAAGTGTAATTTCTATGACCAAAGGTACAATATCAATATCAGCAAGACGTTGATACTAATTATGATGACTACAGGACAACTTAAAGGAGATTAAAGGATATTGATTGCAACTATTCACATCAAATTAGGTGTCGTCCAGACAGCAATAATTTGCTACCATATAATTAGATGGAATACATAAATTATTGCCATTAAACACCTGAACAATGAAGCAACTGTGGCAACTACAGCTTCTTGTCTTTCTCACGACACGGATACATGATTAGCATTAGCATTTTTATTATTTCTACATGAAGGAAATAAAAAAAACAAACAAACTGAAAACAACACTATTAATGTCAATCAAATGGAAATGCAGAATGAAAATTATCTTTGTATTCAAGTGTGGCTGATTTTCAACATTAAATCATTTTTGTTTGTGAAATATTGAAAGCACATAAATAGGATGTTTATCTTTTATAAAAAAGTGTGGTGGTCACTAAGGTGACGGCTATATGACCACATTACAATAAAAAAAAATAGGTTGCCAGGCAACGAAACATACGCCCACACAGCAGCTAAATCGTCCGGGCAGTCAACAAAAGTTGTCGCATATTAAGTAATTATCAGAAAATCATTAGATTTTGTTTGGTTTTTATAAAGTTCTGCCCCATGCTAACGTTAAGTATACGAAACATTTGATATTATGGATTTAGCTGTTCAATTATCGATTTTCAAGAAATTCACACTCAGCCATCATTAATGTGTAACGGGGATATAGTCAAACGTTTTATTAATTTGGAATAAAATTGTGACCTCCATAGGGTCCACAAGGTAAACAACATGATTTTTCGTACAATCAGGGGCCATAATTCAGTAAATTATGGTCCAATGAGTCGGAATATCGAAAGAAACTGCGATCTTTGGGTTATAAACTTACATTTCAAATTTCATCAAAATCAGATTAAAATTGTGACCTCTACAGGGTCCACAACTTTGATATATCATATTTTTACACTATTCGTGTATTAGCGGCAGCCATTTTGTCCGGAAGTTTTGGTACGATTTTTTACGAAATTCGACCTCAACCTTCATTACAGTGAAACGGTGATATAATCAAACATTTTTTAAATTGAATAATAGTTGTGACCTCCAGAGGGACCACAAGCTAAAAAGGCGATTTTTAGTACAATATGGGGCCATAATTCAATTCGATATGCACAAATATCGAAAGGAACCAAGATCTTTGGATTATAAACATGCATTTAAAGTTTCATCAAAATCGGATTAAAATTGTGACCTCTACAGGGTCTACAACCTTGATATACCATATTCTTATAGTAGTCGAGTACAAGCGGCAGCCATTTTGTCCATCAGTTTTGGTCCGATTTCCACGAAATTCGAACTCACCCTTCATTACGCTGAAACAATGATATAATCAAACGTTATTTTAAATCCGTTAATAATTGTGACCTCAAAAGGAATCACAAGCTAAAAAATGGCGATTTTTCGTACAATCAGGGGCCATAATTCAGGAAGTTACGATCAGATAATATGTGCAAATATGCAATTGAACCAAGATCTTTAGGTTATAAACATGTATTTCAAGTTTCATCAAAATTGGTTCAAAATTGTGACCTCTATAGGGTCCACAACCTTGATATAACATACTTTCACACTATTCGCGTACAAACGACAGCCATTTTGTCTGTCAATTTTGGTCCGATTTTCACGAAGTTCGAACTCAACCTCCATAACCATGTAACGGTGATATAATCAAACGTTTTTTTAAATCGGATAACAATATTGACCTACAGAGGGACCAC
The DNA here is from genome assembly GCA_963678685.1 of Patella ulyssiponensis. Taxonomy (NCBI): domain Eukaryota; kingdom Metazoa; phylum Mollusca; class Gastropoda; family Patellidae; genus Patella; species Patella ulyssiponensis. The sequence goes on along the minus strand of OY783228.1, from coordinate 41,478,656 downwards.
AAGCTAAAACGGGCGATTTTTCGGACAATCAGGGGACATAATTCAGGAAGTTATGCCAATATCGAAAGGAACCGAGATCTTAGGGTGATAAACCTATATTTTAAGTTTCATTGAAATCGGATAAAAATTGTGACCTGTAGACTGTTCACAAACAATTGTGGACGGACGGACCACCGGACGAACAGGGCTGACGACAATATACATCCACATGAAAATGTGGGCGTATAAAAATCAAAATCTGTAGCAAAATAAGTCTGATGCCTGGATGCAAATATTGATTGGCTAGAAATTCCTAACTCCTAAACAATGACAGATTTATCAAATCTTTGACAGCATATGAAATGTATGGGCTTCAGATGACCAATTTAAATGAAAAATTATCTATCTGTCAAACAAACATGAGGGTCTGTTGTTTTCAAACTGAATTCAAACTTCTACTTTCTACTCCATAACTAACATTGTAAACAAAATTCCAGTCCTTCCTGTCAATCTATATAATATATTGTATAGTTTCACAGATTAGGATTATTAAGGACAAAATTTGGGCAGACTAACCAATCAAAACATATAATCTTTGATGTCTTCACATGTGCAAGGTATGAGCTGGATATTATTCCAGACCTTTTCATTCTAAGATGAGATTGATATCTTGAAATTTTCAGTTAACCGCTATGGTGACAGCATGTTGAGAAAGAGACTTTGCTACAGTTTCCAATAAATTATAATGTATGTTTCTACATGTAATAATAATAGCTGTTATAAACTGTGCATTTATAATGTATTCTGCTATTTAAAGATGTCTTTAATGACTGTGATTAATGTAACATATTTTTCCTGAGTTTTTCATATTGAAGTCAAGCCTTTAAGTAGTTGTAACAGGATATTATTAAGAAACTGGTTTGGAACCCGTTTTGCAGAATAGTATAAGACCGAGCTGTACTACACATGTTTTGGGAGTCCATGACCAGGATAACAATAACAGTGCTACTTTGTATTTAAAGTCACATTGTTACCGGGAAGGCAGGGATTTTTTACTATGATTTAGTGTCACATTCGATGTCCATGTCCATATTCGATTAGCTGTATTACAAATCTAGGCCACTTGTTATTAGCATAACAATATTACAATAATACAAATACACTTTTTTAAGCACATATCTTGTAACTTAATTACTGATACATTAGCAGTTCAATTTTCATGATGAATAGAATGTTTCCTTACAGTAAATTAGTAATAGTCACTCTTATGCAGGAGGACCGCACTTATAAACATATTGGGGATTATTTCAATAATTGTTGTACTTGGGATATGCACAAAAACACAAGCGGACAATGTACCATATAGAATTATAAATCCAGATGAATGGATTTGGGAACCAGTTATTCTCCCTTTAATATTTCCCACAGAGATGTACATCTCATACATTTCTGTAATACTTCACAGGCAGAAATCATATCAGAATCACCTACAGAGACTTGACCTATTTAAAATACTTTCCTTCTCTTTTTTATACATGTCTACATGTGATATGAACTATTAACCACTTGATGAATTAGTTTTTAGGTTAAGAATAAATAAAATGTATATATATCACTTTGATGGTCTTCTTGAAGTCGGGATGAATGCAATTTTTTTTTTAATGTTTCATTGAAACTAAAAATATGATATTTGTACAGTTTCTCTTTAATATCTACCGTGCTTTTAATACCTACCTCAAACACGTTGGATATTGTAACTTCGTCGACAGAATCCTGCTGAGATTCCCCGTCCATATTAGGACCAAGAACCATTTCAGATTTGTAGGATTTAATCTCACACATTGAAAATATCACTAAGCATTATTGTCCACACAAAAGATATCAGTCCAAATGTATGTTTAGATGTGCATGCATACTCCATATTGCCTAACTACACTAGCAATATCCATTATTGAATATTAGAGTTGTCCAATCAATATGCACTTTAATAACCTGCTGGTTTTAATGAACGGAATAAAATTCAAACAACAAAGAGTAACACAAAATAATCCATTCACTTCACGAGATATGTGTTCAAATAAGAAAAAAAAACAATCAACGTCGAATTGCTAAATTACACAACATACACTTGCAAGTTTTCCTTGCTATGAAATCCAGATAATCCTTCATCCAACAGCCTGACACTTTTAGGTAGGAATCCAATAATACCAAGGTGACAGGTTTTAATGATATGTCTGCTTAATATGCTGCTTACTATGTATAGAAATGAATACAGCCAGACTTCGCAAAAAAACTGCTACATATTGTTCTGAATAAATTTCAAAATTGGTTCCATATTTTGAGTGTGCTGATTGTTTAATGGTTCCAATATTCAGTAGATTTTTCTGGAATTCATCAGACGGCAACAATAACAAAACTCAAATCTTACACAACTGGTTGTAATCACAAATATATGGTTCTGTACATAGTAAACTGCAAGCTAGAAGTTTGTTTTAAATCTACTAAATCCAGCAAACTTCTGGCCTAATTTTACACCTTTTGTATAATATAAATAAATGTCCTCATATACTGCTAACTCAACTAACTGATCTTATAAAAGTCTTGTCTATTGAACAAATTACGCCCATCAGCCTACAGGCAAAAATAGATATTTCTATTTCAAATCCAACGAATCATATCACAAATTGTATGAATGCACGTGTAATGCTTGTTTAAATAAGGCAGAGTGAGAGAAACACTGGTCTAGAAACGAAAACGGTGATATGGCAGTACAATATTGATAACCTTGCTTCAAGTACGGTATCCAGGTAATAGAAGCCTACCAGGTATAAATAATGTGTAAAATATGGTAATAAAAGGATAATAAATGATTAATCAATGATTTTTTTGTTGGAAGTTTAGGCCAACTTAATAGAGAGAATTATAACTGGCTACTCCCATGAAAACATATATATGTCAGTTCACTTGAGTGGGAATGTCTTGACAAAACTTTCTGAAATCCCAAAATCATACTGTTGACATTTAAGAACTTCCTCCACTTAAGTCAAACATGTTATTCCAATAAAACTGTTAACTGTCACATTGTCAACTGAGGGGTTTTTTTTCAGCACCAAGGTCAAGGTTTTCACCTGCAATCCACAACTGTTTTTCGTAGAACTAAATTATTCCATAAAAGTCTATTCTGGTAATCAGCAATGAAAATTGAGTGTTGATTTGATACGTATTGATTTTTTTTTCTACCTATGCAGCTACTAACATGATAAATAGTTCAGCCATTTCTAACTCAATAAGCTGCCTGCTTCCGTTTAGTCGTTGAATTAAGGTGAATAACAACAGGTAGAAAAGGTTGACACAAAAACACTCACTGATAACTGATCCATTTGTACATACTACATTCCCATCTTGTGCCAATTCTAGTCCAGGATTACAATAAACATGATACAAGTTGCATTTAGTGATTGTTACACTAATACTATATTACCGTGTACATATGCACAGCTGTGGTAGCTATGAAAACTCTACCTACATTCATACTGAACAATAGACATAGCCAGCATACTTTATCTAATATTGTTTTATAATTATATCTCTAATATTCATTAATATTTTGATAATTATCACATGATATGCCACGGTACCTTACAAAAATACTTCCTCTATAAACAGATCTAGGCACACGTGTCATTAGTAATATATATTACACCGCAGGCTACTATATAACTGTAACAATTATTGAAATACTAATCCACTACTGTGCCTAGCTACCTGTATAGAATCTCCAACAATTTATATCTGAGTATAATACATCTCTGTTAAAAACAGGTATTGTACAAGTTTGATGAAAATGTCATAAACTGTCGACTAACCATGTGTGACATGTATATTAGCTTTCTATAGGTTGTCTACTACACATGTATAATATAGCTTCCCTATAAGTTATAACATATCGTGTCGGTAACGATCAGTACGCCAACCCAATCTATATACCTGCCTTTATTGACAAATCTTTAGTAGGCTTTTAAAGGTAAATTATCACAGTGTTATGTTCCTATAAAATAATATCAATTAATAACTCCCACAGATCAGGTTCAAATGTTCTATTTTGTGTTAATGACAAATTATACAGAGAGGTAGACACTTGGTCTAGTTATAAGACTAACTTCAGGACTAACATATACCTCTTTCTTTATTTCGATAGTTTGCTGGGCAGAGACAAAACAGGAGAACTCACAGAAAAAATATAACTGTAATCCTTGTCAGGTAAAATCTAAGAATCAATCGAATGCGTCCATGGACCTTTAATTGACCACTTTATAACTCCAAACAAAGTGTAGCTTTGAGTAGAATGTGCCACAAGACCATTAAACATTTTAAACTTATACAATAAAACATAATATTCTATACTGAGTTTTGGATGTTACGTGTTAATTTTTTTGAGTATGTGAAGACTTTTTATAGACATGATATACTTTTCAATGTAATATATATAAGAAGACATAGTCAGATCAACTATCAAAAGACAATGACAAACAAATATAAATAATAAAAATAAATCTTTTTGTCTGGGTCAGTTATATCAACCATGTATAAAATAAACTGACAGAATTCTATATTCTTCGGATATCAAACAAAAATACTCAATCACGATCCATATAAAAATCTATACCGGTGCTATGGAAACAACAACTTTTAACAATGGTAGTTTGATACAACACCAATTCTATGTTACCACTTACTTTTTTAACTGACATCAAAGTGGAAAAGGCCACAGTTATTGTTTTATTAAAGACCCAATATACTAGAATTTTCGACCAAACACAAGTATAAGGAGTCATTCCTCAAGGAATATTGGGTCCAATTATATCAAACTCTACCAATCCTAAAGGAAATTATAGCCATCTAAGCTTACTTTCTATTGATCTCATGTCATGATCTTTATGTTAAAATTGTTATAATTATCTTTCGAAATTGTTTATTTCCATGAACATCAAGGCCAACAAGGTATCTAACTCAGGTTTCTTGTTAAGCTTTCATATTTCATATGAAAGCTTATTGTTTCTGTTAAAGTTATTATTATTTTTTTTTTGTGTGTATTTTCTGCAAATTGGATTTCTCAGAATCTAACCGTAGGATCTTTCTGAAATTTTGACCTACCCCCCAAAAATGGGGTGCGAACCTTGATTAAATATATTTTCAAAACGTTTTACGAATCCGAAATCACCGAATTATATGAACCAATGCATTTGACCTACAATGCTGTAACTTTGTGACTATTTGACCTATTTTACTAATTCTTTTTTCTTCAGATCTGCAATTTCGGATTTTCGAATTTTGAAACTTCGTAGTGATTTCGAACCGGAAGTTGAGACCAACTTGACAACTTCTTTAATAGTTGTACGATTTTCATATAATTTAGTATGTAAGTAGATCTTACCAATGCAACTTAAAAAATATGATCATAAATTTTCTGAATTATCTCCCGTTGATGAAATTAAGGATCAGTTTTCAAAAAAATCAACGAAATATAGGTCATAATGACCTAGAAAATTTTTTCGATACTAGACAAGTAATTGCTGATTTGTACACAAAATATGGAGTTTGTCAGTCGAACCGGAAGTGCCACCATCTTGATATGTGAAAAATCAATAGGGCTTTTGCAATATTGTAGTTACAGACACGGGAGTTATATTTTCTGAATCCTTAAGGAATGCCTCAAAAACGTTCAGAGCAGAATTTGGATTTAGGTCAACTCATGATTGCAATTTTGAAGTGAATATGAAAAATAGTGAAAAAACGACATTTACGGGCTTGTAAACAAACACAATAGGCCATAGTATTCCTGTTTCTGAAATTAATACATTTCAGGATAGCCAGGATGCGGGTCGAATTTTTGGTATTTGACTATTTCAAAAATTTGAATTTTGCCTTTGACGTTTTTCGTGCCGACAAAGTTGTTTACGAGTGAAAAATCACATTAAATTCACTAGATTGTGACCGATTTTAATGATTTTTTTTTTCTTGTTCAGATTAATTATATGACCCATGACGTGTGACAGGAAGTGACTGTGAATTTGAAAGCTTTAACATCTGCTTAGCAGATCTAGTTTTATTTATAACAGTTACTATCTTGTCCCAGAATTGGATTAAATTTAAAATAAGGAAAATATTTACTCTCCTTCTACTGCATCTGACAGACGATTCCACCCACATATTCTCGATTACCAAGTAACATTATCAATGGCTATGGTACCCTCGCTTGGGAGACTTTGGTAGTAACATCCGTGACTAACGTTAAACGTTACCTTGGTTGGTCTTTTAATTTAATTTTAAATGGTTGACTGCTTAAATCCAATCTGTATCCAAGCCTTCCAAGGGTCTACAGATTTGATTTTGAGCTTGTCATGTAAATAATAATTTCCATAACATCTGATGCTTCTCCTAACCTAGGCTAAGCCATACATTGTGCTATGAGGGACATTTTGCCTGGACAGCGGCGCTACTGCCTACTCTTATGTCGAATTCCAACTGCCAAAGGATCTTTTACGTGCATGTCAATGTGTACACAGAACCTCGATTTTTTCGTCCCATCTGAATGACTTGACAGCTGTCCTTGTCAGGCTCTCCGTTCTGCATCACTGACAAGGGGAATATGGACGAAATTTCTCGGCCAATGGAGGGATCAAACACCCGAACTCCAGGCTAGCGAGCCAGTGTCTTACCCAATAAGCCATGTGATCCCCTTTAACACTTAACAATGTAGGTCTTGAAATGAAATTCTATATCATTTCAACCCTGTTTATGCGTATGTATACGAAGAGGAATATATAAGGTTTTATGATAAAAAATTGTTTTATTTGAGATAGTAAAATGTATGTGGCTCTGTTCCAAATAAACTCACTATGGTGTGTATAAAGAGGTTTAGTTCAAATATTTGACTTGATTTTAGTGAAGAGAAGAAAGTAGAAAGTAAAGACTAATTGTCTACTTGTAGAATAGATGAATGGTTATATTAGTCGAGAGGAGATGAGAATCTGACTACAGTTCGTCAACACATATAATTACGAGAAATACTCAAAACACTCTGCCAACATGCATCAAAACATGAGTGAACAACATTTTATTATGTAGATCTGGGCAGAACTATTATTAGATAAAAAAAACGATATAGGACATTCATTACAATACTGTAATAATAGTATAGAAAAGAATATTGAGCAGTTTAAATAGAAATCATATAGAATGCATATTCTATTTACTGTTGCCTTCTTCAGATATTTCAGCCTTCGAGGTCACAAGCAATACACAGAAAAACAAATTCCTTAAAATAAAGTGTATTGATTTTATTACATAGGCTGTGCCTTATCTTTCAGCGAATAATAAGAGATTTTGTTAAGGTGTATCACGTCATATGAGCAAGAATAGAAAGATTATTCTTACTCTGATTTAAATAAAACCATCCATCACAGTAGTCAATGATCCCCAACTGTCATTTCAAAATTACAAACCGATCAATATTGTGAAAATTAGTCCAAACTATACACAACGAGTCCTAATTACTGGCATTTTATTTCAATTTCGTTACTATTTTGTAATTCGAGTCAACCTAGGAAGCGGGGACCATCAATAATCAAAGTGTGAATGTAGATGTGGCTTCTCACTGCAGCAAATGAGAGATCTTAATGATCAGATGATAACAGGACGACAGGTGACAGCAGCCAACTTTGTAGTAGTATGCAACTTCACCATTCGTCCATGAATTAAAGCAGTATTTTCAATGTAATTATTTTTTAGAATTTTTATCAATATTCAGATGACTGGAAAGCATCCTTGGTAATGAAATATATGTAATTCCCACATTATCTGATAATATTTAAGTCACATTTACCGGTATAATTCTATATACAAGTACAGGTCAGAGAATCAGTTTAATAACAGATAAAGAAATGTTATAATTGATGATTATATGAGGTACACGCATTTCAATGATTTGAAATGTAAAACATAAAGTTATGATGAATATCTACTTACTTTATCTATAAGTAATTTACTGTTATAAATGTGTTATCTATCTGTATTTTAGGATATGAAACACAATTGTTTACAATTACAAATAAAAAAGAATACACAAGACAGCACACTTGTTGCACCAATTAAAAGACACAACATGGGTATAATAATTATTTATTCAATAAAAATAATTACAATATAAATGAATACATGTATATATCATAAAAAAATAACATTAATGTGTGATTATAAATTATAAGTAAAATTGAAGCAGTTTTTTTTTCAAACTCAGGGGAGCATTATCGAATATGAGCAATAAACAATGTAAAAATTGTTTTTATTAAAATTGAGACAGATATGACAATTTAGTACATAGTACATAGTACATAGTACATGTAAATGTCCATGAGTAATGTCAATGCCCATGATAACATTATCAGAGATCACATGAGTGTGTACCAGTAAATCAGATGAAATGTTGAATGACCTTTTCAGTGCCAATTTTAGGATATTTCGGGTTTTTTGCACAGTATAATAATGTACAGTCCACCCATGATACATGTTACATTGCTTTTGCAATGCTACTTTTTTTATTTTGGTAGAATTTAACTACTCAAGTGTATTTGTAACAGAGAATGTCAACAGGCCAACCTCCTTTACTATCCTAAGTAATATTACTTTACTACCAAATACATTTGTAAACTAAAAATAACAGGCCTTTAGATATTTATTTAGGAATAGGATATTTCAGTTTACTCATCACTGGGATATTCAACAAAAATAAAAACTCTTGTCAAACTAATCTTTGTAAATCAAAAAGGAAAATAATAAATGGGCAGAGAGAAATGTTCAAAAGAAAATGAAAACATTTGGTCAAGAAGCTGAATCGCTAATGGTAAACCTCTGTTTACTTTTTGGGTTCTCCTAAGTCGCGGGCTCTAAGGCCGACAATACCTTTTTGAAAAAATGGCTATTATTGTTATTTCTTCATGTTTATTTTCATTGATCAGAACAGTTTTGGACACAGATTGAGTTAAAGAGATGTAGGGGAAATAACTCTTGATATGATTGCTTTCAGATGAACACTTTGCTAGGGAATATAAATTAAACTGCATAAAAAAACATGCTTATTTTATTCTACAATCTACAATATTTATTTGCATTTAAGAATTAAGGTGACAGGTATATGAACTGTTTGACATAAAATATATAGGTGGCTAAAACATTAATAAAAAACCTTCACATAAAACAATAAGCATATACTTAACATTAAAGGGCATTGACTAGTCTAAGACACACACTAACTTTTCAATACCAATCTTATTAGGACTTTTAATTCTTGTTCCATGTATAAAATAACCCAAAGGACACACATGGAAATAAAAGTGGAAAGTAAAAAACTTTTTATAGCAAATGAGAAGGTTTCCCCGATGTAGATCAGTTCTTGAAGTGACGTCCATCTATATATGATGATGTCAGAAGGAATTCCCTTAAGACACGATTATCCTGGTCTATCATCTATCGTGATTGGAAAATTGTTGAATTTATTTTTTTGATGGTTGATGACTACCATTTTTGATTTAATTTACTTTTTAATTTGGATTGTTGTATTTTAAAACTTGTTGTGAACGTATTCAAAGAATTAACCGAAATTCACAAAATCTTGTTTGTAGGTAAATAACTTTTTTGGTGTCGAAATGTGCTTATAACCTCTGCTTTTGATCTAAGATAGGGATTATCGATATCTCTTATTAGCATGAATTTCTCGAATTTCCAAGAAAACTCATCATTTTTTTTGATGTTTCCATGGATACTAGACAAACCATGATCTACTGTCAAAAAGTGTCTCTTACGCTTCTTGGACTTGGTCATGCCAAATGTGATAAAGTCTGTGCAGGTATAACTAATAAAATTTGACTTTAGTTGTCATCAGTACCGTACCCTTTATTTTCATGCTTTAGAGTCAAGTTTGGAACATAGTTGGTAAATAAAATTGGTATTTTTGGGGTGATTAATATGTGGTTTATCACCCCCCAAAAATGTCATATCTTATCAACAAAACTTACAGCTTTAATGCATTTTAGAGTACTCAATGCCCTTAATAAACAAAAACAATTAAAGCTTTGCATTTATAAATATAATCTGTGATTTGCATAACATGTAGGTTTCATTTACATGTGTAACATCGTCATAAACACAACAATAGACAAATAAACATCAACGTTTTCAATGATAAAAATCTGAATATCTCCTTATTCTTAAACGTGAAGCTTAATAAAAATAGAAAATTAAAGTATCTGAGCATGATTTGAGAAATACAGAAATCCCCTGCAAAGAAGTGTTGTAAAAATTAAATCTCTAACAGGAATATCAGTCCAAAAATAGTTAAATTCAGTTTAGTATTTACAAAAATGTGATGAATTGAAATTTATCAATCTATGTTGCACCACCGCCATCTTTATAATCTAATTGATGGACCTGTTTTAACCTGGCTGAATTGAAGCCGGAAGATTATCTAGCATTGATATTTTGACTTTGTTTTCTTATTTACATGTTAAATAGTCAATTTGAGGGATTCAATATTTTCAGGAAAATTCAAAACATACTCAGTTACTTTAAACCTATTTTCATTCTGTTTTCACAAATTACATTCTCTCAATGATACATAATGAGTTTTCTTTGGTCATTTTTTTCATTGACAACAAATTTAAACTAGGTTATAGGAATTATAAGGAGGTCTGCGTGTTTATGTTAGTAGAATTATAGTTACATGTATTTGTGTCATGGGGAGAAGAGGTTTCAACATTCCAGGTTTGAACGGAACTAGATGGTGTAACACATGAATCTTCTACAGGATGGACATACAATGAATCATCACTGGGACTGGAAGGTACTTCACTCACACTACTACAACAACCAGCCTAAAGAAGGAATTAACTAAAAATAATATCACAACAAAAGCAAACAATAACGCAAAAATATTTTGACTGTCGTCAAATTCCTTTTATCCAGTAATTTCTGATTTTTTTCCCCATACAATATTATAATATTCATTTAAAAGATGTAAATTTCAGTCAAGATACATAATGGCTTTACTATAACGGTATAATGTAGCTATGTCTACGATAAGCTAAATGTGCAACAGATGCTTTTGCTATTAAAATGCAACAAACATTTAAATGAGCAGAAACATGCATTCTTCAGCATTCAAGTGTATATAATAATATAAAAATTCTAACAACATACATGCCTGGATATTCTTCTTGAAAGTGACTAAAACAGCTCACAAATACATTCATATAAAGATGTCTTTTATCTTTCGGTTCATTATAAAATTTATTCTTTTAAATGTACTTTATAAATATATTAACAGCGGTATGACATTGATAGGGCTCAAGCCCCAAGGTATATAGACACTGGTAATTTTACTTTTATGGTTTAGAAACTTCAATAATTTTATCATTACTATAACTAAACTACACAAATTCTATTTTAAAATATTTTGTAAATATGTTCAAGCTTTACTGCAAACTTTGCAATTTCAATGAATAAATTTGAAAACACTTCAATAAATTATGATTTATTACTTGTTGCTGTGTAAAAATCCATATAAAAATATTTTATTTATTCAAGTCTGTTTAATACAATATTTCTCTACTCCCACATCAGTGTTTGGTTAAACGAATAAATCAATATTAAAACTACATAATAATCATACCACGTTATTAAATAGATGAGTCATACTTGGATATGAACATACAGACAGCCTTGTAATATAATATAATATGTTTTACATCAGTCGTCCATGTTGTATGCATTTAACTTTTTGGCGTCTCTATGAAAGTTTAGTTTTTCCGCAATGTGAAAGACTTTTTTTATCCAAATCCAAGCGATGATATTGATACATCAATTAAAGATATAAGAATATTTGAATTTCAAATAAAACTGCACATTGAGAAGTATGCAATAAACATATAGCAAAACAATCACTAAAACTTTCTGTACTCAATTATCAATTTCTGATTACGTCAATTTAGAGATTTAAAATAAATATATTCTAAATCTCTACATTCCAAGTAAAAAATGAAATGTAAAATTGATAAAAGTCCAGGTAACTTTTTTGCTAGCTAACTTTGCAATGATGACTATTTAATAAAAATGCATGCATTGAAGTGATCTTGTTCCTTCAAATAAATATCCTCTATGATGGTTAAACTTGTATGGCTATGGTGATAACAACAGTTATATGAAAGTGCTTGCAAAATATTTAATATCTAATATAGATTAAGGGCAAATGTCTTTCTTCCAGTTAACATGAAGTTAAACTCTACAAAAATAGATTCACATGCTACACAACTTCTCGACTGTCAACTTTTAAATAATATCAGGTGATTTATGCATGTAAATGTATGTGAAGTCCTGAATTGTCTCGTAAAACAATCAAGTTTGCTATTTAATTATAATATTAATACTCTTTTCATACCTTCATTACCTTTATATACTTGGTTACAACTGACTGAAAACGTGACACCAGGAAGGCAGAATAATCTGCATTTCTGGTACACTGACACAATTTAGAGAGATAATATACACCTTGTGATTGGATGTTACTTGTTGTAATGTTAACACATAACGATTCCTGATGACATCGGGGGTAGGTTGAATGATTTCTAAAGGTGTGTGTAGATCTCATAATAAACCCCAAAAACCTAAACTTTTCATTTTCATAAATCCGAGATTATGATGAGCATTGTGTGTATGTCAAACATACTCTGCAATCAAATGCTGGAGTAGAGCTCACAAAATCATGGTTATCTCCCTTGAAATGATAACTTGAAGAATTTTCTCTTATAATATATTGTTATAAAAGGATTGACAATACTGAAAAGCTGTTTTCTCAGGATTATGTGGAGTGTGTATATTTTAAATCAACCATTCTCATGCATCATATTTATACACTTCTATATTATGATGTGTTGTTATAATAAATGTGATTACAATGTGATTCAATCCATGTGATTATAAATGTAATGTGATAAATGATGGATTTGATCAAATAATTACGAACTTAAAATAAAGATTCATGATAACTACACCACATTAATTATTATAAATATATTGGGGAATAAAAGGCAATTGTCATGCAAATATACTTATAAGCATAATAAGGTGTATGGGTCAAAAAGGCCACCCCTTTAACTTAAATTGTTTCTTGAAAGAATTTTGGGAAATAATTTTATTGATAAATTTGAGCAAAAATTAACCAGTCTTCCCAATCATAAAAATTCTATATAAATATATCCAAATATATCTTTTTGACCAATCTGTTAAAAAAAAAAAGAACATACCTCTTCAGCTAGAGTGTTTCTACTTCCTAGAGTATCTTGACTTTTCCGCAACTGAATACTACGAGAAAGTCGGTTACACAAACACACCACTCGTAAAGATTGCTGCAAAAACAGTTATATAGGAATTGGAGAAAAATTCAAATTACTACAGCACATGCTTTCAAACTAAATGGCCACACACAAATAATTACATCCAAGTAAAATTTTAACTGGATATGGAATTCAGACTACTTAAAATGTTTCCTACAAATGCACCTGTTGAACCAAAAATTATTTGTGTGAGCACTCCAAGTCTAGCCTGATGATATCATGCAATGATTTACCTGTATGTGTATATCAAAATATCTGAATAAATACAAAATATATGGTAAATAAACTTATATGTTTACCCAATCAGACAAATCTAAGATAACAGATAATATGGGCAAAATAAAGTTTTAAAAAAAATAAATTGGACTTCTTATCATTCACAATACAGAAAATTTGTAAGTTAATTTTCAGTTATAAAATTTACTCATCATACAATTCATAAATTTTACTATAAAATCTGATGAACAAAACCCCAAATAAATCATATCATCACTGATAATCTATATTTATTTAACTTTAAATAAACATCAAATATTTTATCTTTCAAATAATAAACAAGATCCGAGATTGTAAAACATTGCCTTTCAGAAACATAAAAAACCTTGAAACAGGTCAAAAGAAAACTCTTATCCTCTCAACCTATATTTAACAATTTAAAACTAAAAACTACACCTTTTTTCATGTAATGGGCTTATAGAAAGAGACAGAAATAGGGTTTAATGACCACCTGACACAAATAAGGTTATTTCGGGACTAACATATGATAGATTCTACAACTTGTCAAATGAGCTTATATTTTCTTCTTGAAACAGTATAAGGCTAAGACACTTTGTGGTTATGTTTTGTGGATGTAAATATGAATATGAGTAAATTTGTAGCTTATGTTTTTTGGATAAAATATTTGAATTAACTAACCTTCCATCTTTTTCTAGCCATGAATGTCTTCAAGTTGTCAATATTGATAACAGCTGATTTTCTGACATCTTCGTGTTGTTTTTCTTTGGGCTAAATATAAACAATAGTTGATCATACATATAACACAGAAACAGACTAGAACAGACTGAACAAATTATCCATCGCAAATAGTTTCAAAATAGAATCAAGTCATAAATGAATAGAATTCACCTTAGACTAGACTGTATTTATTTCATTAACATCAATGCCATGGAATATTTGTCTAGTGAAAACTGAAATTGTTTAATTAAACTTTTTAAAATTTAAAGTTTCGTTGTCCGTTATTTCTATACCTAAACTGTGCAGATGTGCACAAAACATAATGATATTTTGTTTATGCTGAAAAGTTAACATTTGTGACAGTATGAATGAATGAAAAGAATGAGGCTTAACGTCACACTTTTCTGGTCCTTTAGAATGGCAATGTTAGTCAGTAAGAAGATGAGGGATAGATCAAGGTGGAATCAGGAGAGGGACATGGATCTGGCACATGGATTTGGATTTGGGGTCTTATTGCCCTTTAATCAAGCACTTTGTTCATTGTTCACAGGGAATTAGCCACAACACTGAACAAGGATACTTTTTGAGACAATTTTGATCTATCTGAACTCATGTCAAAATAAAATCCCTACCTTTATCCATGGGTGGTTGAGACAGTCATCGACTTTAGCTCTTTTTCTGAAAAATAAGTAAAATAAAACTCAATTTTATCCAATGAACCAAACAAAGGACAACATAACCATGGTGGATATTAATTCATTTAATTCAAATTCTGGAAAGCTGTCTTATTAAATTGACATTAAATATATTATCACAGATAGATGGTTCTTCGTGGACAGAAATTACCCATAAATCATTGCACAGTCGCCATCTTGTATGGCAACTCGTAGTTATTATGTTCTTGTATTAGTGCAGCACTATACAACACAAATTAACGTCCTAGAAACCACTAAAAAACATATAAGAAATCATATTAAATAGACAGGCGCTATCGGACTGTGACTTCTAGTACCGGTAATTAATATGTTCATTGAATGAAATATATACATATCACATTATTTTATGTATTCTCAGTCCAATTATATCTTGTGTAACATGAATTACAAAATGGCAAGCGATGTTTGTATCCCAAATTCAATACACAGCTCTTCAACAACTAACTTAGCTGTAACTCTTAATTATCTACGTCACACACTATCCATAAGTTGACAAACACTCTTAAATTTATTTTATCTTTATTTTGATCAACAATTTCATTTCTTCCATATCGGCATCACTTTCCTGACGAATTCATAGGTGTAAGAGACCCGGAGCAGGGCAAAACAATCTTTTTTTGGTTGATCATCAAATTTTTCAGGCAGTGGCCAATTGATGAAAAAAATAAAATTGGAGTGGATGTATGAAAGGAAAAAAGTATGAATTTATACATCATGCAAAATTAAGAGCTGGAACCTTTCCCGACTATATTTATGCTAAAAATCATATTTCTAAATTATTCTCCTGATCATCAAATTTTTTTGGACAGTTGCAAACTTCTGATTTGGATTCAAGGCGTCCAGTTCTCAAACTTATACTGTAATTTCCAAAAAATTCTCTACACTGGCGTTACTTGGCATTATTTTTCGAGATTATCATACATTTATGTTGTGGTAAAGTTATGTAGGTTCGTTTTTTGGGTGCTGCCGTCGTAATACAGCAGCTCAACACAACCTGCCTAAAGGAAAATCGGCCAGTGCGCCTACAGACCAAATTATTTCATTTTGTTTTATAAATAAGCTTATTTAGTTACAATACAGGCAGATTCTATTGTAACTGGTACCAAAAATGATATTTGACGAGAGATTTATCAGATTCATAACCTTGCAAATGTGATTCACACTTTTTAGTCTTAAAAAAACAAAAAAAGGAACCCCTCGAAACTGACAAAATCAATTGAAAGTATGTGAGACCATAATTTGTTAATGAAAAAAATGAAATAAAATTCATAGCATTGGAGAATCTGACGGACGCAACTCCCGTTTTTATGCCTCCATGGTAAAGTGCAGTTGCTATCGTCACTTCGTTTCCGTCAGCTTCAATGACGATAGAAACATCTTGACTAGGCATCGTAATTCACTTCATATTTCACTTGTAAACAGTTATTGTAATAAAATATAGATTACTGTTGGAAAGTAATGTGTTCTGTGTCGATTCCTGTCGTAAATCAGAAATTAACTTGACATGACCTAGTTCTATCGTTATTCTGTCAGATCGCCAACACTAACGGTAGCAACAATCAGGTCACCTGCCACAATTTATCAGAGACTGGTCAAGCGAGACTATACTGCGCATGCGAGATCTGGGCCGCTGAAGGTCAATTTCCGGTCGGGAGATCGTGATTATTTTGGATAGTTTTCACTCAAATGCAAGGTAAGTATCTCTGTCAGAGTTTATAACGGTAGAAACACATGACGATAGCATACTATGGAATCTAATTAGATGGTTTGTAGGAATGTTCTAGAGTTGAAACTGCCGAAAGTAACGTGAAATGTGTCGACCTTGTCAACAAATAGAAATGCTTGCTCGAATGCACTGCGTCGTCTGCTTGGTGAATGCAGAAAGGTTTCTATCGTCAGCTGCCTGACGGACACTCTTTGCTGAATAATTTTTTTGAAAACAGAACATCAGAAAAAACATTACCAGCGGTAAGCAAGTTGCTGTTGAAATTTATGTTTACTGTTATTTATTCAGTTATTAAATGTATTGATACTTTTACAAAAGTTGCTGTTGAAATTTATGTTTACTGTTATTTATTCAGTTATTAAATACAGCTGAACTCTGCCATTTCGAATGTTAATTGAATTTGAAGCTATTAGAGTTAAATATTTGGTCCCAAATTAAAGACTTCATGTTTTAACTAAAATTCAGATTGTTGATACCTATTTCATATATATATTTCAAAGTTTTTATTTTTGGGGGGTGGGGAGGGGGTGTTCCAGTCCAGAATTAAAGTTTTATTCATAAAATCGCATTCCCAGTGGCTTCGAAATAGCGTTGTTCAGCTGTATAGTTTTACCTTTGTTCCATTCATTTTGAAAATGTTATATAATACTTCATCTGTTCCTATTTCAAACCATGTTGCAAATACTTCTTCTTTAAGTTAGTACTACTCATGCTATTGTTAAATTTATCTAAATACTTGATCATAATTGGAAATGCTCTTAAATAAGTTTGTTACTTTCACAAAGGTGAAAAGTTATAATCTATAGTGAGTGCACTATTAGAATTTTCAGAAATGTTCAATCTTGCAGTCAGACAATTTTAAAAAAGGCTTTTAAAAAAAAGTGAAAAAACTTTCAGTTCTGCTTTTAATAATAATATACATGTAAATTGATAATTAGAAAAGCATTGTGGCAAATGATAAAAATTGCTTTTGTCAAGCAATTTCTCCTTTTGCCACAATGTTTTTTTTAAAGTTGTCTGCTGCAAGACGCAAAAATGTTGCGTTACGGGGTAATGAGTAAAGATTGTTAAAAAGCTTTATGAGCAGACTGATCAAACTGGGCCTGCTATTGTCATTTTGTTGGGTGCATTCTGTGCTTCCAAGGGATCTTCTTCAGATTTGTTCACTTTTTTGCAGTTGGAAACAAACAACACGAATGACAAAGACGTGGTTGGGTCAGTAATGCAGGAAATGTCGTTCACCATGGGAGAGTACCTGCTATGCCAATACCAGATGAAGAAAAACACTTTGCAGTATGTTGGAGAGGTAGAATATTTGTTGCAATTTCTTAAGCTGTATCTATAGCTCTTTCAAAAACTGATTGATTCAATTATTATAATTCTCAGTTCAGGAAGTTTTAAGTTCACTTTGACTCCCAAATTTTAATGGGTGACATATTGATTTGGTCTGTTGTCTAGCTGTGCATCTGTCTGTCTGATAAACTTGTTTCGCATGCATCTGGACACCTGTTACCACTGTTTATCATGTATTTGATAGACAGTCCATTTACTGTCACGATTTTGCCGATAACGTTTTTTAGGATTTCGAATTTTGTCTAATGGTTTGGAACGTTCGTACTTGGTTTTATTTATTTTTAAATAATAGAGTTACATCACTTCTAGTTTTAAATTGTTTTTTTTTAGGTCACAGCTATTTCTGAAGAATCCCTTCCATGTGTAGAATTTCTGGAGAACACAAAAGATCCTGTCTTGAAAAAAAGGAAGCAGATACCTGAACGAGCTTTAGTGGACCATAAAAACATTATTAAAAAACTTCATGCGCCAGAAACAGTGTTTAGGGGCAGACAAGTTGTGTTGCTTTTTGAAGAACTTTTAAAAAGCTGTTAAAATAGTTCATTATATAAATGTAAACAGCATTTTTATGCACTTAAATGATGAATATGCCTTGTCTCTTAACTCTATACCACCTGCAGACATTTTTTTCTTGAAGTTGACAACTTAAAAAGGCTTTGTAAACACATGAAAAAAAACCACGTGATCTGCACACAACTTTTACCAGGTTCAGTTGTCCGTCGGACAGGGGGGGGGGAGGGGGGGGGGGGGTCAAGGGAGTATGGATTTTATGTGGACATGATGGGGGGAGGGGTGTTCAAATCACCTAGATTGTTTATATGTAATGCATTTAGTATTTTTCTACACTTTTGTAAGTTGTGCAGTGCAACTTTTTCAGTGTCTGTCAGAAATGATGATAGAAACCGCTTGTTTCTATTGTCATTTTTAATGTCCGTCAGAAATGACAGTAGAAACATAACACTGACTATCAATGCAATGTCGTTTTAGTCCAAGAATATCACAATCTCATCTCTATAACTGTCCATTAGGCTACATGTGATATTTCAATCCTTTGAAATCATAGTGATACCCATAAAACATAAAAAAGGGAGTCGTGTCCGTCAGATTATGTCCGTCAGAATGACGGTAGAAACACGGTCGAAATTCACAACATCTAAAATGCAAATAAAAACAATTCTGCAGGGGGTACTGAAATTATAATAATAGCTGAAGGATCCTGATCCCATCCACTATCAAATAGGCTTATTTAAATATCTCATATCCCGTTTTGGGCAGTTTATGATGATGGGAGTTGACTGGTACCTTTTAGAATAGAATACGCCTACAGAAAGTTTGGTGCTTTTTAATTCGAGCCACAATATTTGTTGTGACGCTGTAAATCTTATGGCATCAAACATAGATATAGGTCGCTTGAATGTGATTTTAGAGTCATACATGCAAGTTAGCCTACATGCAGAATCAAACAAATGAAATTTTTAAGCATTATAGGCCTATTTATGTAAATATAATTGATTGTAGCTACTTTAGTAGCCAGGTAAACAAAAGTCTTGCTTTACAAGATGGTGGACAATGCATTGTTGGTAACCTGTGTGAGGTCATAAGAAAACCATCTTTTATAGATATTAATTTTAATAATACCAAGATGGACTAACCTGCAGTCTTTGACAAATAATTTTTGAATGAAATCTTTAGCAAGTTCACTGGTCCCAGAAAAATATTCATCATCAAATTCATAAATAATGGCGGTAATATTGTGGTATGTTTCTTGTTTGTTATCTCCGAGAAAAGGTGAGGCACCAGATAATCTGAAAGTAAAATGTACATCATTTCAAATTTATAATAATTATAAAAATCCCACCCCAAATTGTATTGTCATATATCTCTTCCATAGTCAACAAAAAAAGACTTGATATATGATAGAAATGATCTTACAGATACATGCAATAACCTTGATGTTTTGTAGGTGGTTAACAGATTCTACTAAAGTCAACCCAAAAGAATGCAGTAAGATCAAATTATATCATTTTTAACAAATCACAGTTTCTTTCCGTCATTATTCAATCATTCATTATAGTCAAGAGCGGACGCATATAGACTCTAGAGAGAGAATCTGGCCAAAAGTGTCTCAGCTGGGATTGCCTTATATTGGCAGTCATTTGACATGGCGGCACCATTTAGTATTCATCTTCATAGTTTCTTGCACTTGCAAGAAATAATGAATATATTTGTTGATGAGCATTTTATTTTGGCCAAATAAATTTACATAACCTAAAAATTATTCAATTTCTTCATTATCAAATTTCATCGGTATTGACGAGAACAATAATGGAATGACAGCAAAATAACACATTTTATTTTCAAAATGAGGATAACTGCAGTGCAATGGCAACCTAGTAAATAATTTGTAATTTGGTTATAAAGTGCTTATATTGATTATTGTCAGTTATCATCAGTTATCTAATGACTCTAAATGTAATTGAAAATGTACAAAAAATAACTACACGTTATTGGGGCAACAGAATTTTAAATATAATCATATTACAACCATTTTGACACAGATGCAGTTTGTTGAAATATAGATAAGCTTACATGTATGTCATGTCAGTTCAAAAATGACCTTATTTGCATCAGGCAGACGTTCATTTTTTTTCGCTCTTTCCCCTATTTTTTGTTGTCAATCAATCATAATTTATAATCAAACCATAAGTGAAAAAAACAGAAATAGTAATAGAATTTCAGAAAGTATTAAAGAAATAATTCAATATCACTCATCAAAATTTAACATTTGAAAATAATCTTGCATAGTAATACAGTATGGGTGTGAAATACAGAAATTTAAAGGCAGATATAAGCATTGATTCTTCTTTCAATGTTCTTCACACATGGAAGCAATTTAACCAGCATTTAACATAATACAGAATTAATAAGTTTAAAGCTTAGAGATAATAAAATTCAAGACGTTGGGTCATATTGCCATCTCCAAATAACATGTGAACATGCACATGTAGCAATGGCATACCATTCCTACCAGGTTAAAATAGTTAAAGTGACATGCAGATCTCAAAAATAGTTTCACAACCTTTAACAGCGAAAATATGAATATTCATATTTTAATAAAGAATAACTCTTCTGACCAAGCCTTGCAAATTTCAAAAAGATGGGTAGGCGAATAAAAGTCTGAAACAAATTTTGACTGGGGACTGACCAATGGATGAAGGTAATAACAATATATGTCCACATTAAATATGAACATACATGGAAGTGTCTAGGGCTGTCAAAAATAATTGCAATATCAATATATTACAATATGACCTTCCGCGATACACTGTATCAATACGTTTTTTCGGTATCAATATTTTTCTACTTTCGTTTTATATTAGCTGGTTGCCGTAAATCTTATTTAGAATGTTTTTAACGTGACGTTTGTACTTAGAATTCTTATTTATTTTCCTATTTAGACCAGTCACTCGTTATAGCATTATATTGTCGTAATACGTAAATAAAACAAATCTCGGTCAAATTAACGACATCCACGAATTACTTATTATAACTATGATGAAAGCCAGCAAAAACGAACTAATATTTAGTAAATGTTTTTATAAACAATAAAATGTCAGAGGAAGAGATTTTTGTGGTAGTTAATTAGATATAAAATGTGCATTATAATAAACTAAGCTTTTATGGAAAGTATTGCAATATATATTGCAATTGCAATACTTTTTTTCGTGTGTCAATATATTGCAATATGATTTTTGGCCACAATACACAGCCAGAAGTGTCTCATGAATACATATGAAATTTTGCACAGACTGCATGCAATCACCAACTTTAAACTAATCTGAAGTATTAAAGGTTTTCAACACACTGATAAAAAGTATGGTGTGTTATTACATGTAGACAGATGTTTTTTCTTTCAGTAATTTTCAAGCTAAGAAGAGGATAATCTTTTCAATCTGTAGTTTCCTATCAAATTACACTGTTTTTAATTCGACAATTAAGTATTTTCTTTAAATATTAACATAACGAGAAATAACATGACTATAAATGTATATATTCTGGCACGTATAGTTGTTCGCACTGTTCGATAAAACAAGGTCCCATGTAGACATTGGCATACAAGTATGAGAGGCCTTGTTGACTGTTGGAATTTGAAAAAGAATAGGCCATAGAGCAGCTGTCCAGGTAAAATTTCCCATACAGGACACTACATGATGTATGCCCTTCTCAGATCGCAATGTCTCATACCATTCTGTCCATAATTTTTCATATAACATAATATTGATAGTGAGGCCTGTCAATTAGCTGAAGAGTGGTCCATAGCAAAAGAAATTTCAAATCGAGGACACATAATATATAACTAATTTTGCACATATAAAATGGCTGTATGGGGAACTATTTGGACATTATTAATAGTAATATCAGTGTATTTGAAGTCCACTTTTAAATGGATACATGTAACTGTGCCAATGGATATAATGTTTTAAATACATGTTCATTTATCTAGGGAGTGACAAATGTGGGAAACCAATGATATGTTCGTTTAAATGGCTCTATGTATACAATATGCAAAACTGAAACCAACAATTGGCAAACAAAACTGTTTCCGCTTACTCTTTAGTAACAGAAATTTAGTCATAATTCAAATGCACCTTGTACTTCGTACTTGTAATATAATTTGATAGGAATTCTTGTGCAATTTTTTTTTCCTTTCTAACAATGTCTGCTTTATCTTATAAATAACATTCCTTTCATCTTTAAAATCTATCATCTCAGCATGAGATAGTAAGCAGATTCTGTGAGTCACAATTACTGACTACACAGATCATACATCTTAAAGGCATATTGATTGAATGAGCACTTAATCAATGCTGCATTTTTACTGCATACATGTACAATATATTATTTCAATTTGCACATATACGCGTATTCATGTAGCCTTCGTAATCAATCCATATATTACACCATAAATAACCTGAAATATTTATAAGTAATGTGATTATATAATGCTTATTGTCTTCCTAGTTAAACGCCCACATGATTGTAAATGTGTTTGTATATTGCTGTTGCCCTACTCTGCTATCCAGAGTTTCTTGTGAACACTAAACTGATAACCTAATTTATCATTTGATCATTTTAAAAATGCATGCTGGTTATAAAGCCTATCGAACATTCTATTCAGCCTACGGTATAAACTTATTATGTGCTTGAATAATAAAAGAACACAAGCTATTGTCTTCACAAAGAATTTTTCTCTATTTCATTACCATTTTAATTAAAAACTTCCAGGAACACAAATTAGAGAGTCCCCATTTTAATATGATTTGGACAACAACGGCATTTTGCTTGTTATTCTTCAAATCCCCCAAAAATTAAATGAGAAAAAAGTAAGAAATGTGAAAAATTGGCTAGAAGGAGATAAAAAAATTACATCATAAAATGTTATTTAATGGGTTTCGTCTACAGATGAAGAAATCTTAATTACTGTATCAGTTTACACGGCCTGGGGAAGACAGGTTTATCTCTTTTACACAGGTAATGTGATAAAAATAGGTTTTACACAAACTGTATATCAGCACATGTACCGGTATTACTCAGTCTACTCCTTTCTACACAAAAGTTCCAGATATCCAATACCAAACACATCTTGAATATGGTCATGTGGCTTTTCTGTAAAATTTATTAGTTATATTAAAACTGTCATGATTAAACAAAGAAATATGAAATGGCTCCCATTGCAATCCAGAGTGAGAATGTAGTTAATTTTATTTTTATGTCATAAACAGACAGTTCTTGGTAATTGTTTACATAAAGAAAGCTGGCCATTACATCTGTACAGCAATAAGCTGTTCATCTCATTTTTCCCCTTTTACTTCAAAAGTATATATCCTAATGATTACAATTTTAAATACTTTAGTAAATTCTATAAAGAAAATATACTGATACATGTAGAAGGCAACAGTAACAGGTTTTAATACTACTATAGTAAATATTGTAAAGAAATGCTCCAGTAACACAAGCTTTAATACAAATGCTATATTAAATAATAAAGAAATGCCACAGTAACAATTTGTATTACTATAGTAGCTTTTGTAAAGACCTGCTACAATTACAAGTTGTAATACTATATATACCAGTAATGAGCTTCTACAATAACACATTTTAATGTTGTAAATTCTGTAAAGAAAAGCTACAGTAAAACATTTTAATACTATAGCAAATTCTGTAAAGAAATGGTACAATAACAAGTTTTAATACATTACAATAGCAAATTCTGTAAAGTGCTGCTACAATAAAGATAGGTTGCCAGGCAACGAAACATACGCCCACAGCAGCTAAATCGTCCGGGCAGTCAACAAGGGTTGTCGCATATTTTTACTTTTTTTGGTAATGAAACAACTCATTACGTAATTATCGGAAAATCATTAGAATTTGTTTGCTTTTTATAAAGTTTTGCCCCACGCTATCAATTAGTATAGGAAACATTTAACATCATGGATTTAGCTGTTCTGTTATCAAAATTCATTGAAAATCAAAATACTTGTTCGTTTCAACACCTTAAACTCTGTGTATCAATCTGAAGTCAATCGGATGATAAGTTTGGCATCTATATATAGCGTCACAAGGTTTTTTGAAGTGATCAAGGGAGATAACTCTTGAAGTAATTATTTGAAATCAATGAAAATCAGTAGGCTTCTTAGTCTCATGACCTTAAACAGTGTGTGTAAATTTAAAGTCAATCAGATATTAACTTTGGCCTCTAGAGCGTCCACAGGATTTTTTGATGTGATCAAGGGCCATAACCCTAGCAATAATTATCAGAGATCGCTGAAAATCAATAGGCTTCTTCGTCTCATAACCTTAAACACTGTGTATAAATTTAAAGTCAATCGGATATCAACTTTGGCCTCTAGAGCATCCACAAGATTTTTTGAAGTGATCAAGGGCCATAACTCTGGCAATAATTATCAGAGATCGCTGAAAATCAATACGCTTCTTCGTCTTATGACCTTAAACACTGTGTATAAATTTAAAGTCAATCGGATATTAACTTTGGCTTTTAGAGTGTCCACAAGATTTTTTGAAATGATCAAGGGCCATAACTCTGGCACTAATTATCAGAGATCGCTGAAAATCAATACGCTTCTTCGTCTTATGACCTTAAACACTGTGTATAAATTTAAAGTCAATCGGATATTAACTTTGGCTTTTAGAGCGTCCACAAGATTTTTTGAAGTGATCAAGGGCCATAACTCTGGCACTAATTATCGGAAATTGCTGAAAATCAATAGGCTTCTTCGTCCTATGCCCTTAAACACTGTGTATAAATTTAAAGTCAATCGGATATTAACTTTGGCTTTTAGAGCGTCCACAAGATTTTTTGAAGTGATCAAGGGCCATAACTCTGGCACTAATTATCGGAAATCGCTGAAAATCAATAGGCTTCTTCTTCTTATGACCTTAAACACTGTGTATAAATTTAAGGTCAATCGGATATTAACTTTGGCTTTTAGAGCGTCCACAAGATTTTTTGAAGTGATCAAGGGCCATAACTCTGGCACTAATTATCGGAAATTGCTGAAAATCAATAAGCTTCTTCATCTTATGACCTTAAACACTGTGTATAAATTTAAGGTCAATCGGATATTAACTTTGGCTTTTAGAGCGTCCACAAGATTTTTTGAAGTGATCAAGGGCCATAACTCTGGCACTAATTATCGGAAATCGCTGAAAATCGATAGGCTTCTTCGACTTATGACCGTTAACACTGTGTATAAATTTAAAGCCAATCGAATATTAACTTTGGCCTCTAGAGCGTCCACAAGATTTTTTGAAGTGATCAAGGGCCATAACTCTGGTAGTTATTATCGGAAATCGATGAAAAACAATAGGCTTCTTCATCTCATGACCTCAAACACTGTGTATAAATTTAAAGTCAATCGGATATTAACTTTAGCCTCTAGAGCGTCCACAAGCAATTGTGGACGCCGGACCGACGGACCGACGGACCGACGGACGGACGGACGGACGGACGGACATGGGCGACGACAATATACGACCACATTTCAATGTGGGCGTATAAAAAGTATCAATATCATTATAGTATTTTCTGTGAAGAAACGCTACAGTAAAACATTTATTTTAATTCTGTAAAAACAAAATGCTACCGAAACAAGTTTTAATACTATAGTAAATCATGCAAAGAGTAAGTACCCTAAATATCAACAATATCTTATCAGCCAGGAACAACAATTGGTCAGAATCAACCATTTCTTAAAATGCTGTAAAAACCTGTCAAGAATGGGACCCTGTGGAAAGAGTATGATAAGGCAATACAGGGTAATATATGTTAGCAAATGTAACACTTGGAACTACTTTTGCAACAAATTTCAATATCATTTATCAAAAACTATTGGTTCCTGAAAATTTAGAGAAAAACTGATAAAGAATTCTGGTCTGTAGAGTAAGAATAAGTATGTTTCATGGGATAAGGCAAAAAATATGGACTTGCTCATGTGGATGTAACAAAAGTCATAGTGATCAATACTTTTAAAGTTAGCTATAATACCTACAAGTAACACATGTACATGCCAAAGCTTGGGAAATGAAGGTATCAGTACATCTTGGGTAGTGACACCGAAACTGTTAAATGTTTTTATAAAGCCACAAAACCCATCATGCACACTGTATCAGTTTACAAAGTGGACATAAAAGTCAAAGACTAGGATAACAGGTATAATGAACTGTGTAAATTACTGTAAATTAGTTTTCACTAGTCAAACAAAATTTACACAGATGCTTAGTGGAAGATAATTAAATTTTGCTCAAAGGTACTATTAGATTCCTTCATCAATGACATTATGTACAGATGAATAGTATTAGATTACCTATATAAACAATAAGTTAACAAGTTAATTGTCTGGTAAGCCATATTATTTCAGTAGTTCTAGGTAAATATGATGTCAATATCAGCTGTTTCTAAATATCACACTCATTTCTACAATGGATCATTCTACCTGATTGATCGTTTTGGAGAATTGATACATTGAATGAAAACCAATTTCCATCTCAAAATTCCTCTATACATTTTCTCTTCAATATGCTGGTTCTTTATTCTTATTGATGAAAAAAACTGTACCAAAAACATCAAAACCTTGTAACTGATCAGTCATCAAAATATATATCCACTAAAATCTCAACAGTGGAATGGGTACTACAATATGACAATTAAACTTTATAAAGTAATAAATCATTTTATGCCTCAGGTGAAATTTCTCCTAATTTATATATAAAATATATTTTTTAATAAAATTCTAATAAATCTTAACCATGAATCTGTTGAGAAGTTTTCTATGCTAGCAGTGAAGTACTTGTTTCATGACAATTTATTAACTTTATGATCATGTTACTGTCTATAAATATCCAATCCTCAATCTATATAGTATCTATGGTATCATATATCTTCATTGATGTCCAAATAAAAGAAGTTTATTATCAATAATAAACAATCAATTACTTATTTATTTTTCTCAAGGTAAAATAACTCTAGTTCTTGATCTGTATATGTAGCTGACAATTTTTACGGTTGATCAATGTTATGAAGTACATTTCACATTAGATTTGCTTGGATAACCTCGATCTCTTAAAAACATCACACACAGAAATCTGTTTATAGAGAAACACATACCAGAGTTTGATTAGAATAAAACATACCTAATTGATCGAATAGATTGTACACAGTTCAAAACATCAATGTCAATCTTATAGTGCTGTGGTTTTCCCATACAAATTATACAATAAATGGATTATATCAAAAAAAAAAAATCTGCCTCAACCAGACTTTTAATACTATTATAATTTACATATATCTATATTTTTTTGATGTGAAAAGTATGATTGTAAGAAGTGGTTTTATGTGTTGCTAAAATTCACGATGGAGTGGTACAAAGCTTTTAATTTAATTGTACTGTAGATATAAGTTTACATCACAAATAACCAAGAACGATAAAGCGCAAACAACAGAAATGCTTCATTATTCAACAGGGCTTTTCCCACTTATCAATATTACTATTTTTCCTAACATACAATATCATTAAAATTAAATAAGGATACAATCTGGCTATTTTGTTGTTTATCAAATTAATTACCTGGCTGTCAGATCATTCATCATAATGACAGATCCAGTAATTGCCCCTCTACTTAAATAGTTAGTCAATGAAAAAAGGTAGAAAACAGATCAGACCACTTTATTATTTAGTGAATAAAACTATCTAAACATTTCACAAATATCACACTCCTCATTAATAACTACCTGTCATCTCCTACAATACTATAAAGTGAAATAAATGGAGCTATCTATTTGGTTTGAAAACAAATCAATCTTAGTCTTGTTTAGTTCCTTTAGAAAAACTGCAGTCAAAGATTCACTTATGATATGAAATGAAATGAAATGGGGTTTAACGTCCTACTGTTTGCTCCTCAAGTGGGCTAATGAAGACAATCATATGCCATACAGTGTGCTATGAGGGGAATTTGCCCGGGCAGCGGTGCTATGGCCTACTCTTATATCAAATTCCAACTGCCAAGGGATCTTTCACATGCACGCCAATGTGTACACGGGGCCTTGGTTTTTCGTACCATCCGAACGAAATGACAAAGGGAAACCACGCCGGAATTCACTTATGATAAGTATATATTTGAACGTAACACTTTTCTTTTGCATGTGTTGTAATGCGTTAAGTAAGTCCATGAACCATGGGTTCCACGTCGACCGTATATGCCGGTCGGGACCGGGGGCTATATAAAATGACCGTAACTAGATCTGACCCAACGGTCATTTTGCACGCCGGAAAAATAGGCTTTTTTTTTCCAAACCCAAATTTTCAAACATGGCTACGATCGACATCGGCAATAAAATTGTACGGCCAGCGCACGTAAAGATAAGAGAAGCCACATAATCTCATGATTGGTGTTATAAGAGTTGTATACATAGTCGTCAATAGATTATACTGGGCTTTGTGTTGATAATTAATGATGATTGTCTTGTAGTAGAACAATAAAAGTTAATTGATATTTGGGAATTTTATCAAAGGCGTGAAGCGGTCCACGCTTTGTCGATCACCTATTGTCCACGTGTCATAAGAATTTTCTAGAACAAAGCCGTTTACCGCTATTACAGTTACGTACGATATAAACGAGATTATTATGATCTTCGAAAAAAGGGCCGTTTATATGAAGTACTGCTCTTCGAATCCAGCCAACTGTCATATTAAATAAAACAGCATAGAAATTACGTAAATCCTCAACAACGTACGTGTTTGGAGAAAAATGCATTATAATTTGTAATAGTGATATTACAGCTTTGCGGGAATTGTAGAAATAAAATCTAGAGATTAGTTAACTTTAAAACCCAAAAATTTAGAAGATTACGTATTCCAGTGTTATCGTGTAGCAATATTGATGATTCCACATGTTATAAAAATGCCGTGTATATATGGAAGCCGAGCTCTTACACACGACGATATTATAGGGGGCGCTAGCTTGGAAGTTAGCAGTCCGAAGTTAGTTATTCATTATTAACATTTGCGTCACAATTTTGCGGCCCGTAACGCCGTAAGAGATGTTCTAAAACAAATAAATGTGAGATATATGCCATGGATACTTTTATATTTATCAGCATATCGTATTTTTTGTATTACAACTCCTAAATTATCCAGGTCAGTGTGTTTTCTATAGAGCACGTGGTAATTACGTGTCACCCACTGGAATGGTTTTTCTACGGCCAATTCAGCTATTTCGATTAATTAAGTAGCCCAAAGTTTTCGTGCGTTATCAAAAATGACCGGTAGTGAAAATTTTGAAGTGGAAGCCCTGCCATGAACAATCAAAAGTTCCCACACAGGCACATCATTTTGATTAGTAATCTATTTATCTAAATGAATCTCCACACCATTTAAAGTTTACATCAGTTTATCTTTGTCACATATGTCTGTATAGTTTGAAATATAATATGTAATTTGTAGCAGTTAGCATCAAGAAATTGTCTAGCCTAAAACTGTTGTCTATCTTTAAATTACTACCCAAATAAAAATAGTATTCATACATCCCTTATTTGCGTTTCATTTAAAGGCGCTAAACCTCTCTGATTTAGGTCTAAATAAAGTGTTGATTTGGGTTGATAACAAATTTGATTGACCTTCTATCGGACTGCCTTCTTTAAAGCTAAATCATATATATATTTAAGAACCAAATAAAGTAAATTTTTGGTGACACAATAATCATGCCAAGGCATATATCTACATGAAGGTTTATATGACATACTAACACAGTAAACCATAGAGAAATTATGGGATTTACCATCTGTATGCGTATGCTTTTATTTCTATTGTTGACTTACATTCAGTAGATCGAAAGATACAGATTTCTACTATTGAAGCTGTCATAGTTGAGGCTGGGAAGTCAATCACTGACCTGCCTAGGGGCGATTCTCACTTTTATTAGGCGTGACATGATGGATTTGTGACAGGTATAATCATTACAAGGGAAGTTAACATACAGGTGAAAAGGTAGAGATAATATATAAAGTTGTATTATCCCTGATTTAATTTAATTAGGGATAATTAATACTCCCGTAAATAGGAGATCATGGGAGTCATACATCACACAGTATACATACTATAATAATACTAACAGGAAGAGACTTGTGTCCTCATCACCTCACATCCTAGACTAAACACCTAGAGGTGTCCAGCTTTAAAACCACCAGTCATAAATTAGACCTGTTTACACACAGTAGTCAATGATAGATCGTTTATCATAACAAGGCATTTATACATACACATTCTACTTCCTAATTAAACTCCAAACACAAATTAAATGTCAACTTCAGAGAGAGAGAAAAAAGGATCATTTCAATTACTGCATACCTCTCCCATCACCTTTAACACTGTGCATCAATTTTAAGTCAATTGGATATCAACTTTGGCCTCTAGAGTGTCCACAAGATTTTTTGAAGTGATCAAGGGCCATAACTCTGGCAGCAATTATCGGAAATCTCTGAAAATCAATTTGATTCATGACCTTAAACACTGTGTATAAATTTAAAGTCAATCGGTTATTAACTTTGGCCTCTAGACCACCCACAAGGTTTTTCAAAGTTATCAAGGACCATAACTCTGGCAGTAATTATAGGAAATCCCCGAAAATCATTGGGCTTCTTCGTCTTATGACCTAAAACACTGTGTATAAATTTAAAGTCAATCGGATAATAACTTTGGCATCTACAGCGTCCACAAGATTTTTAGAAGTGATCAAGGGCCATAACTCTGGCAGTCATTATCGGAAATTGCTAGGCGTCTTTGTCTCATGACGTTAAACACTGTGTATAAATTTAAAGTCAATCGGTTATTAACTTTGGCCTCTAGACCACCCACAAGGTTTTTGAAAGTGATCAAGGGACATAACTCTGGCAGTAATTATGGGAAATCACAGAAAATCATTGGGCTTCTTCGTCTTATGATCTAAAACACTGTGTATAAATTTAAAGTCAATCGGATATTAACTTTGGCTTTTAGAGCGTCCACAAGATTGTTTGAAGTGATCAAGGGCCATAACTCTGGCACTAATTATCGGAAATCGCTGAAAATCAATAGGCTTCTTCGTCTTATGACCTTAAATACTGTGTATAAATTTAAAGTCAATCGGATATTAACTTTGGCTTTTAGAGCGTCCACAAGATTTTTCAAAGTGATCAAGGGTCATAACTATGGCAGTAATTATCGGAAATTGCTGAAAATCAATAGGCTTCTTCGTATCATAAACTTAAACAATGTGTATACATTTAAAGTCAATCAGATATCAATTTTAGCCTCTAGTGCGTTCACAAGACGGACAGACGGACGGACAATTATCTGTGTACACCCGAAGCCTACATCATTTATATATGTACTGTAGATTATATATTCCTTCCTTGACTATAGTTAGCTTGTTCTATCCAATTAGGATTTAACTGGTCATATTTAAGAGATTGCATTATATATGCGTATGATATAATATTCAATGATATAATTCAAAGGGAAATTAATATTCATGTGGTTTGCTGGTTAGTAAAATAATAATTACTGATTGGCTGTGACTTGTCTATTATTTCTTGAGTTGCATCTGAAGTTTTAAATTTTAATTTTAGACAGATCTGTCAACCTATCACTGAAATAACTGTTTAGACATTAAGTATTAAGATTTATTTCATGTAATCTGTAGTGGTTTTCAAGGAGTTCCACAGATATTTGAGCAATTCCCTTAGCTATAAATAGTCCAGTGCTTGGATTATTGAAAGTGATATTATATAAATTACTTTCATGCTGAAATTGAAAATGTCTCTTGAAATTTAAATTCTATGTCTCATGTATTTTGCATTTTGCTAAATAAAAATGTTTAATTATACATGTACATACACTACCTAATGTGTTAACTTTTTTGTAAAGAAATATAGTTGGTGAAATATTTGTTCTAAAAATGCACAAATGTGATTGAGCTTTCCAGACAACTAGTCAATTCTACCAGCAATATGTGTAATATAATATTAGATATTTTATCTGTGAGTAATAATATTACACAAGCAACTCATTGTTAGACAACATCATGAACAGTAGCATGTGTTACACCAATGTTAGACAACAACCACAATATCATACTGTCCTCTAAATAATGAGACATTATGCACAACAATATCTCCCAAATGGCTACTTTTTGGGATAATGCATCCAATAAAACAATATCGATATCGACTTTTGTAATCAATTCACATAGGTCTACATTGTATTATTATACATCTTTTTAAAAATCATCACTTTAAATAAATATTTTGATAATTATACTTGGATGACCATTTTTTAACCTAAATTGTAGATCGGTAGAAGGTGTCCATTTCAGGACTGTATCTAGCGCTGGTGCAGGGGGTACATTGCACCCCCAGAAAAATAAGGCGCCCCGATAAATGGTGCCCTCCCCCACCCCAAAATATAATTTGGCAATCTTTCAATTATAAAATGATACACTTGATTATGATTACACAGTAATGCCCTTAAGGCACTGATCAGTCTGTCGGTTTTAAGGGAGCTCACACGCCAATGGGTTTGTTTGCCCTGATCCAGACATTTATTATATCACTTATGTGGAGGCTATGGTGCCCAACCACTCTGCTGCACCCCTGCTATTAAAATCCTAAATACTTATAATACCCCTTGCTGTTTACCACCTTATTATAACATTAAAGGAGCTAAATCCCTATTCTTTGGTACAGGTTAGAAATGGGCACAAATGGGTCCAAAAAATGTGATATGAATGTATATAACTATAACTGATTTACATTCAATTGTTTTGTTTATGTTTGGCGAAATACACCACAAATGAATGTCAGTCTTTGGTGTCTAGTTATTGTAGTGTACATGTACACCGGTAGTATTCTGCTGTAGGGTATGTTTAACCTCATTATAAATTGCGCTCGAAATCATTCAGCCACATGATTCATGTGCCAATTTTAAATTTTCATTTTATCTTAAATATTGGATATCAGAATCCCACCTTTTCACGGTTAGATAACAACATCAATTTTGATTTAAATTGACCAATAACTAATAAGTCTTGTTTACAATCTAAACCTATGGGCTCAATTTACATACCGGTAATAATGTTAAAACATAGTAGTTAACACAAGCTAGTGTCTTGTATACCAGACTTATAAAGATAAATTCATTAGTTGACATCGATTACAGTAGTCTTATAAATGCTGTTTACTTCAAGTTTTATCAACATCAGTCAACAATTGTATTTCAAATTATCAAGCAATCATGTTAACCAATACGTTAAAAAATATGGATATACATGTATTGCATTGATGTTGGGACAAAGACTGGTAAAGTTATTCAATAATAAAAATATTGACAAAAGAAATTTCAGCTATCAATATCATGGATCCCAAGACATTTCGGTTAAATCAAGCACTTATAACTGGCATATATGGCTGAACTGGAACTGATGGTGCTGACCTTTTATGTGCTTTGGAGCCGGTTACATATTTTCATTTCATCTGTCAGGGTAGGGTCAACTTTTATCAGATCTTAAATTTGCCTATGTGGGGCACCCTAACATTATAATGGCAATAAAATAAGGTTATCATAGCAGCGTCAATTTATAGTGGTAGTCAGTCCCTAATTAATTAAATGTATTTTGCTACTTACAAAATATATGTAATAACTCCTATACTCCACATATCTGTAGCTAATGATAAGGGTTCATAACTTACAACTTCTGGAGCTATAAAAAATAATAGACAATTAGTCAAGTACTAAATATAAATAAAACTCCCATTTAATTGAGATTCTATTTTCAATTTTTATTTGTCAAAAATTTATTAGTCATTGTTAAAGCTGCAATATTTGAAATGTGTGCCATTAATATTAATAATTTTGGCAACTGTAGGCTTTTTGATTAAGACTTCTTTATATTATGTACAGTGTGAAAGTCTATAATATACATTTGCCTAACTTATACCTAAATGTTCAATGATTTCTAAAAATCCTAATGATTTCTAAAAATCCTAATGATCTGAGATGAAAGGAGAATTATAACAGTGATTCCATATGACAGATTTTATGATATATATATCAAACTCCATAATCAATAACTATATCTATTTTTTGTAAAATTTTCAATATTATTATACTTTATTAGATATGACTTTACAAAAATTGCAATTTGGTGCATTACAGTAAATGTGGAGTTTGATCAAAACAAAATATCTAATTTAATCTTTGGAAATTGTTAGGCAAAGAAATATGTCTGTTTGTGAATACATCTAATGGATTCTCACACAGTTCTGACATGATTGTCAAGCTTGGTCCACAATAGGAGTGTGTTGTGTGATGCATTTTTTTTCGGTAACAATACTAGTTAGTTTGGACTTTGGAACAAACCAGGAAGTGGGTTAAAAAATATTTTTATTACCAGTACTGGTACTTCAAGCAAATCATATCTATTTATTGACTCACCAACAAATTCAGCTGTTCCCATCATGGCTCTGATATCTGATTTGGGGTCAATTTTTTGAGCAAGACCAAAATCAATAAGTTTAATATTCTGACAATTGTGGTTTAGAAGCATGATGTTCTCAGGCTGTAATAAATAATTTTTGAAAATAATCCTTTAATACATATGACAAATCTATGACTAATAGATGACTAACATCTCATAATACTGTAAGCTTAAAACAGCCTGTTATAAAATCAATCAACTTCAATGTTACATTAAAGTCATCATGCATACATAGGCTGCATTTTACAAGACAATTTTTGCCAGAAGTATGTCTTCTGTATCATTAATCAATGTGGGAGTGGCTCTGACAATAACAGTAACACTAAGGTTAACCCTCAGTGATCATCATCAAACTTAAAGACCACATAAAATAATAATTTTTAATTGCATATATTGATAGCCAAGGGTTACTACATTCATTTTACGTCAAGTTCACTCCAATCTGATTAAAATTAATTGAGATATTAACGTTTAAACATCAGACAGCCAAAAACGGTTTTCAAATTTTCAATTACAACCTTTATCCGGTTGATTGGCTTGTGACGTCACAGGCACTACACATAATCTATACACATTATCTATACAATATAGCACTATCTGTACGATATATCACTGTATACACACCGCCAGTTAACACGTGTGTATTTGTCGTCCAATTAACATTTGACTGGCGTAATCATTAACTCGTAATTTAACACGTAAGCTACATATCACTATACTATAATAGTCAAAGCCTTTTCAAAAGCCGACAAAAGCGATATCACTTATGTGGAAGCAGACGTTAAACACCAAGTAGTAGTAGTAGTAAAAGCCGACCTTTCTCGTCTTGAGTTGTAATAGATTATATATTTGTGACTAGAATAGTACCGAGTGTATTTCAAGATGCCATATTACCGTTGTGTTATTGAGAGTTGTGGAAATCCCAGCAAGGGAAAGGGGAATAATGTACCGGCGTTTCATAAATTTCCCAACGATGAAATCGAATGGAAAAAATTGGAATGCGTTTGTAAACAATTCAAATCCTGATTGGCAACCTACAGTCACAACAGTGATATGCAGTGAACATTTTACGAACGATTGCTTAATTACCTATACACACCCGGCGTGTGTATTTATTAACGCCTGACTGATTCCTTAATCCTCCTAATTAAATAAAACAATTGACTACGGAATAATTTGTTTTGTAATACATTTTAATTCAAGATCCATTTTAAAATTTTTTTCACTATGTACGGCCGTTCTGTTTTCTCACGGCAGCGATTTTCATACAATCTACCATCGTGTGCAGTCCAAACGATTCGAGATACATTTTCGTCAGTATTGTGGTTCTAATTTAGAAGGGTAATTATCATTTTTTGTTACGCCGGCCAGATCAATTTGTAATAATGAATATCAAATACACTTGATCAAATGTGGAGTTCCTGGTGCCGTTTGGTGAGTGATTAAACTGTCAATTTAATTGTAAAATACTTGTATTCTTTATAAAAAAGTTAAATGATGTTAGATATTATAACCTTATCTTATCACAAACGTATATCCATCGAAGGATTTATATTTAGATGTTGTTTAAACACCAATCAACAAATAATACGAGGCTACTTTATTACAAAAACATCGGTGAGCAAAGAAAA
Source organism: Patella ulyssiponensis (assembly GCA_963678685.1). Classification (NCBI taxonomy): domain Eukaryota; kingdom Metazoa; phylum Mollusca; class Gastropoda; family Patellidae; genus Patella; species Patella ulyssiponensis. The sequence continues at coordinate 41,441,764 of OY783228.1, read as the reverse complement.
AGATAATTACCTAATCAACATTCTAAATTACTTTATGACCCAATCACTGTTCAAATTTAGTCTGATTGATTAATTACAGGTATTAACGACACTACACTTGCGATACACATAGACAGTTAGGTGATCCTTCTCAATCGGTTAATTCTAACGTATATTGAGATATTTCTTCGTATTTCATTTTTACGGTCTATTTCAGAGTAATAAAGTCAAATTCGCAAGCAGAAATAAAGGCGCCGTACGTCGATAACGGATCGTCATTTACAAATCGCGTTTCAATCATGTTTGAAATTTATGATATATTTTGCGTGACCACATCTTTTTACTCCTATACTCTTTTACTCGGGGAAATTCGAACCACAATACTCTTCTGATGAAAATGTATCTCGAATAGATGGGACTGCACACATAGGAAGAGTGTATGACATCGCTGCCGTGTGAAAATGAACGACCGTACATTATGAAACAAATTCTAAATTAGAACGACGATACTCTTCTGACGAAAATGTATCTCGAATCGTTTGGACTGCACACGATGGTAGATTGTATTAAAATCGCTGCCGTGAGTAAACAGAACGAACGTACATAATGAAACAGGTTCTAAATTCGAACAATAAACTTCTGACGAAAATGTATCTCGATTCGTTTAGACTGTACACGATGGTAGAGTGTATTAAAATCGCTGCCGTGAGAAAACAGAACGACCGTACATTATGAAACAAATTCTAAATTGGATCTTGAATTAAATTGAATTATAAAACAAATTATTCCGTAGTCAATTGTTTTATTTAATTAGGGGGATTAAGGAATCAGTCAGGCGTTAATGAATACACACGCCGGCTGTATATAGGTAATTAAGGAATAGACATTACGAATATGCATTCGGTCACTGTGACGTCACTGGCGTCTGGGGGGATTAAGAGTGTTTTCAATAATTGGCAAAGTCGTTTTTACGGGGGGTCTATTTTTACGACTTTGAATGAAGATAGCTGATTTAATTTTAGTCGGATTGATGTGAATTTACCGTAAAGTGGATAAAATAACCATGGACTGCTCACATAGAGAAGTTTTCAGGGCCATTTTATGTGCACTTTAATACTTGTAATGTAATGCTAGAAATGTAAGGCTAAAACAATCCTGGGACCACACTTATGCAGATACAATCAGATCAAAAGACATGGTTATCAGTGCATTGTTTTAGATATGTTTTAAACAAGTACAACAACATCCATTCTTTCCGTAATTATAATCAAAGGAATATAGATATACCTTGAGATCTAAATGAGCAATGTGTTTGTCGTGAAGATGTTTTACTCCTTCTAAAATTTGTACTAAAAATCTGCACGCTTCTTCCTCACTTAGTTTATCTTTTTCTGATATGTATTCAAATAATTCACCACCAGATACTCTGAAAAGAAGTCAGGTTCAAAATAAAGAATAAAAGAAAGATAGGTTGCCAGGCAACAAAACATACCTCCACAGCAGCTAAATCGTTTGGGCAGTATATTTTTACTTTTTTCGATAATGAAACATTTATAATACACTAAAATCTGATTTAGAGTAACAACTCATTAGTAGTTATCAGAAAATTATTAGAATTTGCTTGGCTTTGATAAAGTTCTCCTGATTCTCCTCCATGATTGCTAACGTTTAGTATACGCAACATTTAATATTATGGATTTAGCTTTTTACGTTTTCAAATTTCATTGAAAATCAATTTTAATTGTTCGTCTCAAGAACTTTAACTCTATGTATCAATCTAAAGTCAATCGAATGATAACTTTAGCCTCTAGAGTGTCCAGAAGATTTTTTAAGTGATCAAGGGCCATAACTCTGGCAGTATTTATCAGAAATAGTTGAAAATCATTAGACTAACTTTAGCTTCTAGAGCATCCACAAATTTTAAGTGATCAAGCATCATAACTCTGGCAATTATCGGAAATTGCTGAAAATCACTAGATACCTTCGTCTCACGACCTCAAACACTGTGTATAAATTTCAAGTCAACTGGATATTAACTTTGGCCTCTAGAGCGTCGGAAATTGCTGAAAATCAATAGACTGCTTCTTCTGATGACAATGAACACTGTGTATAAATGTAAAGTCAATCGGATATTAACTATGGTCTCTAGAGTATCCACAAGATTTTTTGAAGTGATCAAGGACCATAACTATCGGAAATCACTGAAAATCAATAGGCTTCTTCGTCTGATGACCTTAAACAATTTGTATAAATTTAAAGTCAATCAGATATTAACTTTAGCCTCTAGAGCATCCACAAGCAATTGTGGACGCCGGACCGCCGGTGGCGACGACAATATACATGTACGACCACATTTTAATGTGGGTGTATAAAAAGCCCTCTTGATCTCAGCCTACAGCCGCGATCCCCAAAATAATAATTCAGGGGTCGTGATTCTTAATATTTCAGGAAGAGAAACACAATCAGTGATCAAAACAACTCTAACAGTACATGTAAACAGACAAACAAACAGTCTAATGATGAAATAGAAAGATAGCTTTTTTAGAGGACTTGTGTCTACACAATCATCTATTGGTACTGTATTAGCCCGAAATATCACCATGTTTTCTCTACAAATTAGACAAGTGTACTTTGTATTTGTTGTAGGGTAAAGAAAAATATTCTCAAAAAATGTACATTTCAAGTGGATGTCACTCAAATAGTGAAATGACATCCGAAAAACTAAACATACATTTGTTCAACAATTCTGTTCCACCAGTCTAATTGACAAATTAACTTAAGCTTAAAGCTTATAATCATGAAATACTTTGCTTTATTTAAGTGTTTCTAAATCATAATAACAAATAATAAGATCAAATATATGCTAATCAAACTATAAATGTGTAATTCATCAATAGTACTAACATATTAGATCAATTAGTCTTTAGTGCACGCCTACATAGGTGAATATATGGGAGACTGGTATAAAAAGATCAATACCTCTTTACTGAAAGCTATGAAAACGATGATCAATATAATCTTAATAAATAAACTGAATTACCTATACAGGTATGTAGAGTGTAGATTATAAGATATATGTACCCAGTATTTTGTTTACCTACCATACAACTGTGTATTATGGATTGGAAGTTAATGACTTTAAAATAAATATAGATGGAACAAAGCATACTATTCAGGCAAATCAGATCTTGATCTTATAACCTCTATCAAGCATATACTTACAGTTCTAGAACAAGAATGACTTCATTTTTGGTATCATATACATCATGTAAGCTTATCACATTAGGATGTTTTATGTATTTAAGTATTTCAATTTCTTTCTTAATATCTTCCATCTTTGCCCCCTTTCTGCCCCCTCCTCTTCTCTTACGGATAAATTTAGCTGCATATTGTGTTCCTGTAGCGCTATGTGTACATCGTTTAACCACAGCAAAGTGGCCACTGAAATAACAAAACAAAATTTTTATTCTTTTTTTAATCCACCAAAATATTCTGTTTCACTCAAAAGCATTTGATATTAATCATATCAATACTATAGTCTCAATCCTCATTAAACCAAAGTGGGCTTTGCCTTTAATATGAACATTAATTATCTATAGGGCTACACTGCTAGATGTTCACTACAAGTGCCAGTAAAAGATGCCTGTCGAGTGGGTAATAGTTCTTGACCTTGTTATTTTGTATTTAGTAAAATTTGCTCCAATCATTGACTAGATACCATACTGTAAAACAAGAAAACATCATTTTTTATACCATAATCACAGAGGTCCTCGAGGTTGGCAATTGCATTCATTTCATGTCACTCTAATCAAAATGAAACAAAAATTAAAACCGACATTATATTCTGGTAATGAATTTACACCTGAAACATTCCAGGTTTATTGTAATTCATGCAGAAAAGTCAATATTATTATTTAAAGATGCATTATGGGAGATTAGATAACAAGTTGGCAGTTCTCACTATAATAGTTAAAAACTTCATAATGTAAAGGCAAGTTGCTGAAGATTTCAGTCAAATTGATTCACTATTATGAACCGAGAACTAAGCGCATGAATGTTACGCTTAGCCTCGATCATCATTACTAAAGTCGGTAAGACAAAACTAGTAGTCTTGATAAACCATTTAATCGTTAATCACAAAGGAAAATTTTGCAGCAAATCGAACTAAAATCCAACAAATATCGCAGGCTAGCCTTGACATCGAGAGTTGATTATGGTCTGGATAAGTTAATTAATGTCTAATTAATGGTTTTTATAACATTTCAGGTCTAAAGAAGATTGCATAATGCATGTTTAATAGTTCTAATATCTCTTTGTCTTTCAAGTGCTTTTCAATAATCGTGATGGTACAACACTAAGACTAGACAACCAAGTTGTGTAATGATATCTATTATCAAAAAAAGATTGCATTTACATACTTTAAAAAATAGTTCAGTTTGTTTTGACTTATTTTCCAGCTCCTATCAGCAGAGTAAATTTTGACAAATATGTTGACTATATCAATATAACTATCATAATCAAACTCAGGTCCGTGTTATGCAGGATGCAAAGTTTCCCTAAAAAAGGGCCTTGATTTACCCACAGACTATTATTAGACTATGCGCAGGACATCTGTTAACATACGGTCATCAGAGAACAGGGAAAGAGACAAAATCATTGTATTAAATTTTATTATTCATGTCTGACTAATAATTTAAACTAGTTTTAAATGTGTAAATAAATCAATATCTGTTTCAGTACTTATAAAGCCAGTGAACTAAAACAAAATTTCATATTTCTTAATATAAAGTAATATGTGTATGTACAATAGGTTTAGGGTTGAAACAAACACTAGAACAGCCTACTCAATGCTAGATCCATAAAACTATTCTGTAAAATGTATAAGCTTATTTAATGATAACTTTACATGGTAAATATTATTGTGTCGTTCCACCTCGATAGTTAGTAGGACAATTGTGGTATTGATCATCAATAACCTGAGAAACACAGGCAGGACAGATGCTGACACACCAGTTTACAAATTAAACTCACACATTTTCTACCTCTCTCATGAAATAAAGTTTGTTTATCAAATGAAAGTTTTCATCAATTTAAAGTTAGGTTTACATTGACGGACAAGTGACCACACAGTCCCTGTGTCAATATCGTATGTTGACAAAAATAAATGATCATGGAGCAACTGTTTGACTTATCAACCTTTATTTACAAAAGCAACTTAACTATTTTATAAATTATATTGTAGAAAAATGCAGTTTATGGTCCATCAGTTAAGCTAAATCCTGTTGTATTTAAAGGGACATTATGGGAGATTAGATAAAGAGCAGGCAGTTCTAACAATGAAAGTTAAAAGCTAGATACTAGCCATTGAATTTTAACTTAGCCTCAAACATCCTTATTAAAGTCGCTACTATATAATACATACCCGGTACTCTCAATTATCCATTTTTGGATTAAATCATCAATGAGTGCAGTAAATATCGCAGGCTAGCGATTGACAAAGATAGTTGATCAATAATTAATAATAAAGAAAGACCTGCAACTGCAGTAATTAAAACGCAACAAAACTTATGTGACTTTCCTAACCTTATAAATCAAAAATTAACTTATAGATAGATGCTGTTTCTAAACTTGACAAGAGATAAGTTACAGCAATAACCATAGCCTGGAAAATTCTATTAAGTATTAGAGAGTAACAAAAACCAAAAATGTAATTGGGAATTTGTCATCACTTAATCCTTGGTCACCAGTTTATTCAAGCACAAGGTGATTGCTAGTCAAGAATTTTTTCTTTCACTCCACCAGTCTACTGGATGCTTGTATTTCTAAGAAAAAGAATAACAGACCTTGATACATGTACTTTGTTGCTTGGCATGAGCATAAAGAATTTAAAGAGGCTTTAACACAGCATTATCCAGCGTAACAAAGTAAACAAAATCTGTGATATTTCTGCTTTTTGTCAATCAGTAAAACACATGTACAACCTTATCATTACAGAATATGATTTTTATCAGTCATGAACCATTTAGTTACTAAGTAAACAGTTTTGGACAATAATCCAATATTCTAATGAAGTGTTTTAGTAATTGTTCTCAATGAAAGCTACATGTACTGGTTTATCATGTTATTCAACATTTTGTTTTGTCTCCACGGCATCGATTACAAATTGTAATTTTTCAAGGACTCGAAAACTACAAATCTAGGCAATTTTTTTCTTTTGCTTTACTTCCTCCCATACCAATTTTTTTAAGACTTATTTCTTGAAGATTCAAGACATCACAAAAGGGTTAACTGAAGAGCTACGTATTGAATGATTCAATAATGAAAGTTATCAATATCCAACACGCAATATAACAGTAAAACCGCCAAACCGTATTCTATCATTCATCCACATACAAAATCAATGAAATCAATATGGACAATGGTTTAGCTTACAAAATTTTCTTAACAACAAAATTACACAGAATTAGAAATAGCTTAGTCTTGCCAATTTGATAGATTTATACAAGAACATTCCTTGTAAGGTGTAAACCACCTATTTCTGTTTAAACTAGTTTGGAGTTGGTCTAAGCCTATTATTGTTGATCCAGGGAATACAGTTTGATTTACATACCACAAATCACTCATTATTCCAGTTGTTTGTACCAAATCTAATTGAAATTAGACAAACTTTTGTTTGTATTTTTGTTCTGGCTTGACCCCTCATTTGGCTAATGAAGAAAGCGTTCTTTTTCTTTGACAAGAATGCTTTTGCTAATCACTGTGGCTCAAATCAGACTTTAAAAGAGAGAGAAAAATGGTGTATAACGTCCACTCAACACAATTTACTGTATGTCATTTCGGGACTAAGAGATGGGGTCTTTAGCAGTGGGGGGAAACTGGAGGACCTGGTGAAAACCCACTAGGTTGGACAGGCGACACAATTCCTTGTCACAAAAAAACAGGGAATTGAGTAAATGCAGTAGTAAAAGCAAAATGTAAACATTCAAGTAACTCAATTTAAAGTAGCTAATTCTGTAGCTCAATATCATCCAAACTCTTTGACATTGAAAACACAAATTATTTGTCAATTTAAATCACATCAGTGATTCTCAACCAGTGTGCTGCGAAATTTTGAACAGCATACATAAAAAATTTCTCACTAAAGATGCCATCTATTTGCCTTGTGAAAATTGAAACTCTGTAATGAAGTAAGTTCATAGCCGTGTTTTCTTTATTCAGTACTAGTCATTCTATGTGTCTAAGACTAATCTGCGTCCATAGTTCTATGTCGTCTATGACTTACCATGTTTTTATTTTGCAAAATTCAAATATTTTTCATGTATATTTAGCCAGGTGTGCCCCTATTTGTTCATGTGTTCCAAGGTGTGCCGTTGGCGAAAAAAGGTTGAGAACCACTGATTTAACTGAACAGATTGATTTTGTAATCTTATTGGGAAAAGATAAGCTTCTGATATCCAATATTAAGACAAAATAAACATTTTACCATTAGTGCACGGATTGTGTACTATAATGCGTTTCGGTGCTATTTGTTACGAGGTACTCGAAGATGGCTGCTCTAGACATCTTCCACAAGTCATGCCAAACAGTGACGTCATATTCTTATCTATAGAGAGCATGCGTAATGTATACATACTATCGGTGTAGACTGAAATAACCAGATGGTAGAGATTGCCATTTGATTGAGACTTCTGGCGTATTTTGCCGAACATAACTGATTTGAAAATACAGTTGTCCGGGCAGTCAACAAGTGTTGTTGCATATTTTTTCTTTTGTCAGTAATGAGAACATTTACAACACATGGAAATCTGATTACAAGTAATAACCCATATAGTAATTATCAGAAAACATTACAATTTGACCTAAACAATTTATAAAAACTTTAGCCTCTAGAGCATCCAGATTTAATGTCAATTGGATACTACCTTTAGATAGAGCGTCCACAAGCAATTGTGGATGTTGGACTGCAGGATGGATGAACTGTCTGAGGCGATAAAACAATGTGGGCATTCAAAAATTTTTACATAGTATTAGTAGTAAAAATAAATTGTTTGTAATTAAAAATATGTTTTTGCCAGTATTAACTTTTTTTCATTATATTATCATACAATTACATTGTATTGTAAATAGGGATATGGGTCTGACATAGAGATGTAACCCATTTTCTGATCTACATTTAGAGATACATTATGGGAGATTTTTTATAAAGTTGGCCATTCTTGCTATAACAGTTTAAAATAGATGATGAAAGAAGAATATATTGAAAATTTCAGTCAAATTACTTTATTCTGACCAAAGTTATTACCATTGTAATTTTGACTAGAAATAGGAGTTAATTTGTAGGTTCACCTTTTAAGGGAATGGCCGATAGTTTGATTGACAGGCGTTAACTCCACCTACATAATCTTGATTATCAATGGCTGCAATTCAATTCGTATTACATTTACTGTTTACTACAAATTAAAAATAAGACTTGATACATAGACAATAAGAGAAAGTCGGTAATATTATTTTAAAGTTTGAAAGGAATGGACCAAATCAATGAGGAAGCATTTGTACCTATTAATTATAGCCGACTTCTTGTTCGCCTGTGTGTACTCGTGTACTGTAACTGGTAGGCCTACGTGATTCCCGAAGCAGACAAATAGGAAACAGTGATCCTATGGGGCTGCAATTCAACTGGGCTGATGTTAGTTGCGATGTTCATCAATTTCCATAATTTTAACCTAAACGAGTAAACGCAAGTGACACAAGAGCATATAATACAGACATCCAAACTCTCAATTTAACCAACAACTAAACATAATATCAATGCTGTATTGATATTGATGCAGAAGACCTGTCTGTTTGTTTTAGTCATCATATGGTCTCCAGGAATTGTATAATTTGTCATTATCTGTGTTTGGTTTATTGCACTTCAGTTTATGTCATTTGTTCAGGCCTCGCTCAACAGCGGCCTCGCTACGTACGTACACTCTATCATTTAGCCTCGCTGTAAAATTTCCGGGAGTACATTGTATGACGTTCAACTGGGCTGATGTTAGTTGCGATGTTCATCAATTTCCATAATTTTAACCTAAACGAGTAAACGCAAGTGACACAAGAGCATATAATACAGACATCCAAACTCTCAATTTAACCAACAACTAAACATAATATCAATGCTGTATTGATATTCATGCAGAAGACCTGTCTGTTTGTTTTAGTCATCATATGGTCTCCAGGAATTGTATAATTTGTCATTATCTGTGTTTGGTTTATTGCACTTCAGTTTATGTCATTTGTTCAGGCCTCGCTCAACTGCGGCCTCGCTACGTACCTACACTCTATCATTTAGCCTCGCTGTAAAATTTCCGGGAGTATGACGTCAACGTAAAGGTTAATCTCCGCTCATGACGCCTGTTTTAATCCGACCAAGCCGAATCCAAGCCAACCGTGGGTCTACCGAGCTGATTTTGTGCTTGTTGTGTAAATAAAGATCTAATCTGAAGCCAAAATAAAGACTTGCAATAATCAGATTTAGCTCTTGCATAATGTATGTTTAATCTGCAAAATGAGTCCAAGTATCCATAATATGCATGTATAAAAAAATTGCCAATAATATAAAATTGACAGGAACCATGCTACCCCAATACTTCCAGAAAAGCTGACCAGGGCTTTTTAAGTAACTATTTGGAGCAGTCCAGTTACCCAGTATTGTGGACAGACAACAATATACAACCATTTTAACATGTACACTAATACCAATCGGCAGGTGCAATTTATTCTAGTTTAGGACAATTTTCCCACAAAATTTGCGATAATGTATTTTAAGAGTAGAAAGACTGTCAGAACGATTGTTAGATCTACAACATGTGTTTGTGTTCCAACTTCCTTACATGTAGTAATTCTACAAAATAAAAATAAAGTAAGGCACGTTTATGTAACAGGTGGAGCCTAAAGACATCTTAAGCTGACATTGTATTAACAGTTGGGTGAGAGGCTGTCTCAAACTTGACACAATGTAAGCTTCAAACACACAAATCACACACCACCTGAAATACTACTGGAAGACTGCCACCGTCCACCCCAGCGTAAACCCTAACACACCTCGGCCTCGTTCAAATCTCAAGGTTACACAGACTTAGCATATAAATTCAAAATTGTCCTTAGAAAGGTCGCCTAAAATGGTGTCAAACAACTAAAAAAGAAATCGATGTTTGTCTGTTTCATGCCATGAATTATTATAAATGAAACCAATAGTTTTGCGAGGAATTTGTGTAATTTTCCACGTTCTCTGCTAGCAGATTACAAAGTGTGAACTTTGTTTGCATGATAAGCTGAACGGTTAGTCTAGATTTGGCATAGAATTGATCAGAAGAAGTTGTAGCAAATCAACAGAAAAAATGACTGCGCACATCATGTAAATATTTACTTAAAAACTATAAATATTTATTGTCACAGAAAAAAATTGAAAACCTCATTTACACATGTACTTCACATTACACAAAAACTCTCTCATAAAATGTAATCTGTATTGAGATTAAAAGCAGAAATATTTACCTCTCGTCGGCTCTTGGCTATTGCCTCAAGCTATTTCTAAAACTATAATCTGCCCTCATTATCAAATCAGCTTGATCATTGACAAAATTTATAAAATGAATGCAAACAAAACATCTATCAACATTCTTGCAGAAATATAACTGTCAAATCAGAAAAACATGTCAGTGGCATCTTCAAAGTTCACCTACATGTATTTACAGACCCATGTTGTATTTAATCACACAAACAATATCTAAAACTAATAACATTACCAGCGGTTGCCATCCAAGGCATGCCCACATTTTGCAAGAGACGGATTGAGAATAAACTAAAAGTAAAAACAAAAGCAATTTTTCGTATAATCATGGGCCATAATCCAGAAAGTTGTTAGTCTGAAATGCGCAATTATCAAAAAGGACTTAGATCTTTGGGACACATTTTAAGTTACGTCCAAATCGGATGTGACCTGTAGAGTGTACACAAACAAATTATGAATGGACACACTGGTGAACAGGAGCTACAACAATATACGTCCACACGAAAATGTGACAGTATAAAAATGGAGAAATTTATATGGTGAAAAACATTAAGAAAAGAAAAGTTTACATCAGAATGACTTGTACTTAGCCAACTGAACTAATGGGTATTTTTTAAAGTATATATTCATTCAACAGCTGTGTAAAATGAGTACGTTTTCTGCCATTGCTAACTACTAAATCACTTCTTTCTGTCAATCTTGACATTCTACTTATTATTGTATAATGTTTCTAAGGTAACAAGCCAACAGTGAAGCTGATGTCCCCCCACCACATTCCCAAAATAAAGAGATGGCACATAAAGCAAATCAAACTGATTATCTAAGCTTTCCATAAGTTAGAATCAAAGTTATCTTGTCCCAAAGCATCGGCTAATTAAATTGCTTAGCTCTGCTAAGCTTTAGCACAAAATGTTAACAATTGATCACTCACTTAATTTGAACCAAAGTTATTGTGTCCCAAAGCATCAACTAACCAAATTGCTAATCTCTGTTTAGCCTAATCAGAAAATGCTCATCTTTGAGCTCCATCCATGAATTAACCTAATATTAGTAATATACACCTATGCCAAGTTTGAACATTCTACCCCAATTAGAAGGAAAGTTATTGCATTCTAAAGTCTTGAACAATCTAATTGCTTATCGTCCTGGAACTATACACCAAGCTTCATCACTCTCACCTAAATAGAACCAAAGTTATTGCTTCAAAGCATCAACCAATCAAATTGCTGATCTCTGCTTAGCCTTAGCGGAAAATGCTCATCTTCCACTCCATGAAAGAATTCACCTAACAAACAAAAACCAAGTTTGAACATGCTAGCTTACTTAGAAGGATAGTTAATGCAGGTTAATGTGTCCCAAAAAAGGTGACTGACTGATCGACAGACGGACGGAACAACAGACATTGTCAGACATAAATTAACACACAACGAATATTAAAACATATACATTGTTTAATAATTTGTGTCTAAAAATGTCTGTGATGGTTGCCTGAGGGCCAGACTTGTATTATTATAAGTTGTCTCATAATTTGTACTGATAAAATTGGGTCATGTGGCCTCATTGGCTAATTTTAAAGTAACCATGCATTGCTAAAATATGAAATTTCTAACAGCTTAATCCACACTAATTATTTACAAGTATGTACTCAGATTGATTACATGTAGTTAACTTTTAATTAGAAAAACAAAATCAAAACAGGTCTATCAATTATGTTCACTCACAAATAAAGGGCGGTGGGCTTATAGTGAGCACCATAGATCTATGAAATTTCAATCCAACATATCTTTGAAAAATACTGAACTATTTGAGGACCGTTTAGGATGCTCATGCTTCTAGAGAGAACAGTGACACAAAACATAAACATAGGTTGTTAGGCAACAACAGTCCTCCTACAAGATAGGAGCTAAAATCAAATCTCAAAGAGATCATTATATAACAAATAAAGCCACTACCAAGATTTTTTAACAAAGGAGAATAACTTTGGGAGGTACAGTTACTACAGTATCACACAGAGAAATATACATGAACCATACAAATCGAATTTTGAATAAGTCGATAACAAAACAATGGAGGAAGAGATGTGTATATATAGGGGTCTTTGCTATTCTGTAAAGAAGCTACGCACAAAAATAAACACAATCGGATGAATTTTGACACTCAACTCGGCCAAAGGTTAATGTAAATTGATTATGAAAATTCAATCACCACAATAGAAACATACAAAAACATTTTATCTCATCTTCAATTTACTTGTTGTTGTTGACGAAGAGCATCATGTTTGCCGCTGCCATCAAGTATAATTTTATAATTATTATTAAGTATATTTTTGAATTGTATCCAATATATTGTGATTTTGTTTTGTGTTTGGCAGTTGCTCTGCATTGCCTATAATTTATCTAAAGTTCACTAGACTTAAATGAAGTTAATCTTTAAAAAATGTTGCTAGGGAAGTATTAATACAATTTTCAGACATTTTAATTGTCATGTGAATTCACAATCAAATTTGCAGTGTACATGTGTACACCTTTCTTTGGAATACCAATTCACATTTAAATTTACACAGTGGAGTCATTATTCAGTAAAATATAAAATATCATGATTTTTGAAAGTTCTGATAAATAATGTTGGGTTAAAAACTGACTACATACGTCTATCACTATCAGATTTGAGAAATAACAGAATAGTGGGTATTGATATACAGGTACGGAATTTAATAATCGGTCTATTCTGTGGAAGATAAACTGACAATTTACTATATATTCTACACAATCCAGATATACCCCAAAACTTCTTTATTTTCACTTCAGTATGATACATGTACATGTACAATATGCATTAAATTTGATTTTGACTTAACTAGGCCTATTCAATTTTTACTTAGAACTTTAAAATGCAGCGCTCTGTTATAGATTTAAAAATTGTTATGCCATACTCCTTGCAGTGTTTCCTTTGATTATACCTAATCCCACTACACACTACTTTTACGAAAGCAAATTTCTGTTGCAAACTATGACTGATTAACAACCAATAGCTAACTGTGTTAAAGAGCATTACGCTTAAAACAGAGGGCAAAATTGGACCAAATGTTTACATAACATTACGTCATGACTCACAATTTTATTATGCCCAATTAACCAGTGCACAGGAATATTGCAGAAAAACTGATTGCGTGACAAACAAGGCTAGTCAATCGAATAAAATGTAAACAATACTGTTTGGAAAGGAACATACTTTCGTCATTTTTGATACCTTAAATCCGCGTTTCTCAACCTGGGGTGAATTCACCCCCAAGGGGGGAACGGCTCGCGTCCAGTGGTTTAATGACCACACTCCTAGTAACTTCAAAAATGTTCATATAAAGGTTGTGCAGTTGTTCCAGCAGTCCTATGAGAGGTGAAATTGCATTTCAAGAGATGTGTATATATAGGGGTCTTTGCTATTTTGTAAAGAAGCTACGCACAAAAATAAACACAATCGGATGAATTTTGACACTCAACTCGGCCAAAGGTTAATGTAAATAGATTATGAAAATTCAATCACCACAATAGAAACATACAAAAACATTTTATCTCATCTTCAATTTACTTGTTGTTGTTGACGAAGAGCATCATGTTTGCCGCTGCCATCAAGTATAATTTTATAATTATTATTAAGTATTAGGGCCGAAACGATACGCTGTGCCACGATATGATACAGCATGATGTCGTAGCCCAACGATACGGGTGCATCACGATACACACGACATTAATGTGAAATTGACTAAAGTTTTCTTGAATCTTGAAATAAAGAAAAAATACACAATGTTTTAAATTTATATTGTTTATTATTAGATAAATTAAAATTTATATTTAACTTTTAACCAATATTTTTGGCACATTTCAACTACAAATACTTCAAACGTCTTTATTTATTTTTCTTTTACCTCAAAAAAATGTTTGAGAATTTAATTTGTCGGAGTAAAAAAGTTAATATGCCCATGGACCTTATAACACATTATAAGGTCCATGATATGCCGAACTCATTAAGCCTCGTCGATGTCATGCTTATCAGTGATTGTAGAACTGCGGGATCAGTTTGCTTCGATCAAACAGGCGGGTGGCTTTTCTATTTCAACTTCACCAAGTGTAACACTGCTACCACCAGTACTGGGCTTGAACATAATAGTCGAAAGACTAAGAGAGACTGTTAACCAAAATTTCAACACGCTTTTCATTCATTCGAATAAAAGCCACCGGCATCGCGACTCGACGCGAGGAAGAAATGACTTAAATAAAATGCGATTTCATTGGTGTAAAATGCATGGCTTCCGGTATTTTGTCCAATGGAAAAAATTGTCTTATCCAGTTTCCGAGTCGTATTTTGCACGTCAGTTTTGAAATGATTGTGAAGTCTGGATGCCCGGGCCTATAGAAGAGGCGTGCTGTTCCTAGTCTATTTATAGCTACCGAGGGTTTCTTTACATTTAGGCCTTGTGTACATACGTACTGAACTGATAGGTAAATTCTAAAGGTCCTACATGTCTCATTTATTGAACAAATATCGCGATATAGTATGAAATTAATCGTGAACCTTAAATTGAAAAAAAAATCTTGATTATCGATATTCTCAAAAAAAATATCGTTCATCGTTTTCATGGAAAAAATCGCGGTACACCGGTTCACCGGTGAATCCTTTCGGCCCTATTAAGTATATTTTTGAATTGTATCCAATATATTGTGATTTTGTTTTGTGTTTGGCAGTTGCTCTGCATTGCCTATAATTTATCTAAAGTTCACTAGACTTAAATGAAGTTAATCTTTAAAAAATGTTGCTAGGGAAGTATTAATACAATTTTCAGACATTTTAATTGTCATGTGAAGTCACAATCAAATTTGCAGTGTACATGTGTACACCTTTCTTTGGAATACCAATTCACATTTAAATTTACACAGTGGAGTCATTATTCAGTAAAATATAAAATATCATGATTTTTGAAAGTTCTGATAAATAATGTTGGGTTAAAAACTGACTACATACGTCTATCACTATCAGATTTGAGAAATAACAGAATAGTGGGTATTGATATACAGGTACGGAATTTAATAATCGGTCTATTCTGTGGAAGATAAACTGACAATTTACTATATATTCTACACAATCCAGATATACCCCAAAACTTCTTTATTTTCACTTCAGTATGATACATGTACATGTACAATATGCATTAAATTTGATTTTGACTTAACTAGGCCTATTCAATTTTTACTTAGAACTTTAAAATGCAGCGCTCTGTTATAGATTTAAAAATTGTTATGCCATACTCCTTGCAGTGTTTCCTTTGATTATACCTAATCCCACTACACACTACTTTTACGAAAGCAAATTTCTGTTGCAAACTATGACTGATTAACAACCAATAGCTAACTGTGTTAAAGAGCATTACGCTTAAAACAGAGGGCAAAATTGGACCAAATGTTTACATAACATTACGTCATGACTCACAATTTTATTATGCCCAATTAACCAGTGCACAGGAATATTGCAGAAAAACTGATTGCGTGACAAACAAGGCTAGTCAATCGAATAAAATGTAAACAATACTGTTTGGAAAGGAACACACTTTCGTCATTTTTGATACCTTAAATCCGCGTTTCTCAACCTGGGGTGAATTCACCCCCAAGGGGGGAACGGCTCGCGTCCAGTGGTTTAATGACCACACTCCTAGTAACTTCAAAAATGTTCATATAAAGGTTGTGCAGTTGTTCCAGCAGTCCTATGAGAGGTGAAATTGCATTTCAAGATTTCAGTTGTCAACTTTTTCTCAATTTCAATTTGAATTGATGATCGTGCTCGATCAAGGCAGCCTAGGCCTCAATCTCGCGATCCGCCCATCAGTGATTGCCATGTGATAGCTAGTTTACTTGGCTGTGTGAGTGGGAAACGGCGCAGGTGTCCATTGTCATTGTACGCCTAGCTCATTCAACAGATAATCCCCAATTTAGTTCATTTTGAATTTTTATACGTGCTTTTGATTCCATGTGATTTTGATTCAAAATCATGCCTCCAAAGAACATAAATACCAAGAAGAGTATGTATCGTTCGGGTTCAAGTCGATAACAGGCGCGGATGACGTCGAGAAGCCTCAGTGTATAATCTGTGGTAAGGTTTCCGGGCTTCGCGACTACGGCGGTCGCGGTTACAGTAACCTCCTCAAAATTCTGGGGGTAAATGGGTCGGTTGAGAATTCATTTAGGGGTGAACGGTGAGAAAAGGTTGAGAAACATGGCCTTAAATCACTGTCCAAAGGTTTTAGGGAAGACTCAAATTAAACGTAGGACTGCCGTGTTGCTGTACTTGTGATAAGATTTGATTGAACGGGAAGAATAGACACACTCTTATTGTGTATATGTTTCCCAGAAACATGTCCTGGTGGATATTAATTTCATGAATTCTGGAAACACTACTTGCAAGTTTTATGAATACATGTACATTATATCAATCTACATGTATAAAACATCATACAGTAACTTGATCGGGTTTTATTATGTTTATAACACTCATGCTATAAAAATGTATTATTATTATTATCAAGGTTGGTACAACATATATAAGAATTATTTATATTCATTTGAATTGAAAGAAAGTCAAGATCAAGTCATGGTTTGATTGAGTTCACAGTTTTACACCATTAACCTACATGTACATGTATGTACTTTAAGTCACAACTTCAAACATGTTAATAAACCCTAAGGGTGGTCACTCTACATTCAATCTCATCATTATCTGTTTTCTTTTATCTATAAAGTATAATAAGGTGTAACCAAGTTGTGACCTTACATACAACTATACATTTGATCAAAATAATTCTGTAATGATCATTTTACCATGATCCAAGCTTTAACTACAGAAGCATACCCTAAAAAACAAATGTACTGGTACAAACAACTACATGTACTGTACACAACTAAAATAGAAAGTGCTTTTGAATGCTTAAAATGTTTTGAAAATATATTTAATCAACGTTCGCACCCCCTTTTTTGGGGGGGGGGGGGGGTAGGTCAAAGTTTCAGAGAGATCCTATGGTTAGATTCTGAGAAATCTGAATTGCAGAAACTATACAAAAAAAATAATAATAATAATCTTAACAGAAACAGTCAGCTTTCATATGAAATATAAAAGCTTAATAAATGAAAGAAATGGTGTTTAAACTTATATGCCATAAAGTGTGCTATTAGTATTATCAGGGAAATTCCACTTGGACAGTAATTAAACACGCAGTGTTCAGGCAACATGTACATGGAACCTCTGTTTTGGATCCCATCTGAACAAAAAGACCTAGTACTACAATGTACCCTGCTAGGCCCTCCAACAATCATCACTGACAACAGGTAAACAAGTGTGTTCACAAGGCAATTATTGTTATATTAATGACAAGACGTACTTCTAGGACATCTGTTCCATTCACATAAATTATTTATACATGTAAGATCTGTGAAAGTAGACTGTTTAGAAATTATACATGAAGACTCAAATTGCACACATAATATTTAATACGTCTAAACTAAAGTACAGTATTTCCGCTGATGTTCTTATGCAGTCTCTCATGTTGCGTGGCAATGTTATAGCCAATTCATTCATATTGTCTTTTACTTAGGCCTACTATACCATACCTCATACAATGGTGGCAATACTAAAATGTATAAGTACATGTATCTAGTTTTTCGTAACTAGTCAGTTTATACATATTTTTCAATCAATGGATGAAGATTGTATTTACGATACCGGTAGTCAATTGTTGATGAAACCTACCTTTTGAGATTTAAAAATAAAATGTTAATGTTGCTATGATAACAAATAGTTTATGCTACAAACACTCATAACTTCACTCAGAATAATAAAGTAATACATAATGAATGAAATTTTCAATATATTATTTTTCATTATCTATTTTTAAACTACTAAGTATAGCCTACATGTAGCAAGACTGTCCAGTTGTTTATCTAAATCCTACAATGCATCTTTTAAATAAGAAAAATTATACCATAACTTCACTATACATGTACTTACACAAGATGCTTACAATGTACATGTACTGCACTATCAATCATACATGTATATACCGGTAATTAATACTATTTTCAAGTGTCTCAGTATATGTATAAGATAAGATTAATAAGAAGCAAAAGATAGGTTGCCAGGCAACGAAACATACGCCACAGTAGCTAAATCGTCCGGGCAGTCAACAAGAGTTGTCGCCTATTCTTACTTTTTTCGGTAATGAAACATTTATAATACTCTGAAATCTGATTAAAATAATTATCAGAAAATCATTAGAATTTGTTTGGTTTTTATAAAGTTTTGCCCCATGCTAACGCTTAGTATACGAAACATTTAAAATCATGGATTTAGCTCTTCAGTTATCAAAAATCATTGAAAATCAATATACATGTACAAAAGATTTTTCAAAGTGATTGAGGGAGATAACTCTGACAGTAATTATTGGAAAATTGCTGAAAATCAATAGGATTCTTCGTCTTATGACCTTAAACACTGTGTATAAATTTAAAGCCAATCGGATATTAACTTTGGCCTCTAGAGCGTCCACAAGATTTTTTGAGGTGATCAAGGGCCATAACTCTGGTAGTTATTATCGGAAATCGCTGAAAAACAATAGGCTTCTTCGTCTCATGACCTTAAACACTGTGTATAAATTTAAAGTCAATCGGATATTAACTTTAGCCTCTAGAGCGTCCACAAGCAATTGTGGACGCCGGACCGACAGACTGACGGACGGACGGGGGCGACGACAATATACGACCACATTTCAATGTGGGCGTATAAAAAAAAGGAATTTTGAATGTATGTGAGAAACATAGTAATTCAACATGCTGATAAGTACATGTAACTAGTGAATGTATACAGTATGTAATAGTATGTATGTACTTGTATGTATGATGTAATGGAGGAATCCATACATGCAGCTCTTATAATCTTATATTATACATAATGTACTTTGTTTTACAGTACTACACACACATCAAGAATTGTCCCTTATCCATTAATTGTATCGTTACCCAGTATAGGTAAATAGAGAGGCAAACACATAAGATTTGTGATACTTGTTATTTTGCTATTTCACAATCATGATATGGTACCATGAACGTAAATAATCTGTCAGGAGTCGAGTAAAGCCATGCCCAATATGCAAAGTAAAAATTTCTTACTCTTGACAGATGTCTTAATAAAGGCCAATGAAGTGTAATGTGGCTTAATGATTTTAAGGGAAATAACATCTTTATACAAAACACCTGGCAGGAAATTGGTTTAAAATAGCTGTACATTCTATCTTAATAACATTGCATGCCATGCAACTGAATCCAGTGATGAAAGCCTGCATTACATGTATGTCTTCCAGTAGAGGTATGTCTCTGAGAGCAAACTAAGAAACTAAAATTGTAAACTTAGAGAGTCCCAGACTTTTATTCAATAATATCTGAGCTTAGTTAAAATATGATCAGAGTTAGTAAACAGACATTTCTGTACATAAAAGCTCATTCGAGCAAATCTTGCTGAAAAAGTTTTCATAATTGCACTAGCTGTGTTTTCCAGCATTGCACAGGTACATTTTACAAATTACATACATGTTTGCACGTACTGTATCCTACTGTTCTGTTCTGAACTAGCTTAACAAAAACAGCATAAGCCCTTCAGTGGGCTATGATTTATTATGAAGGAAATTTTGCCCGGGCAGCGACACTACAAGTATGGCATATTCTTATATTGAATTCCAACTGTCAAGGGATCTTTTAAGTGCACACCAATTTGCGCCCGGTGCATCGTTTTTCCGTCCCATGCGAACAACTGGACAGCTGCCCTCCGTCCTGGTTATTAAAAAAAACAGAGGAGCATATGCAATATATCGATACATGTACCCTGTGGTGTTTTTTGTTGTGAACATCCATGATAAGGAAATAATCATTAATTGTCAATTTCATCATTAAACATTGCACCAAATACAAAATAACAGCACCATCAAATTTCTTGTAAACAATGTTGGTTGTTATGAAATTATTTTAAACTTGATTTCTTTCTGTTTCAAAGATGTAAGGGCGCAAACATCTTGCGCAATGCAACAACTATCATGATCCAATATTTAAAAATGAAGATTTCTGCCTTGGTCTAACTTCCTGTCTTGCCAGATACAATTGTTAATTTCATCACTACTGAATGAAGTACAGAATAAATAGCACTATTAAATTCTTTGTAAAAACTGGTTATTATGAATTTTCTTTTTTACATTCATAAGTTTGGTTTCTTACAGTGATACCAGAGCTTGGTTTTTCAATAAAATGGTGAGCCTTAGATTATTTGGAATAGAATAATACTTTCTTGGTAAATGGAATAATTTCCTGTTAAGCTTTTACTTAACATGTACTTTAACATACTCAATATGGAATTACCCATCAAGGTTCCTTAAACATGTTAAAAATCATATTACACAGCAATAAATACAAAATGAAGCTGTAAATTTACATTATGTATGTTAGTAACAAAGAGGTATGAAACATCACACTATATCATAGGCCCTACATGTACCTGTAGCAATAACTGTCAAAGATGATTTAACGATCCAGTTGATAATATGTGATGTTGTCAATGGATAAAAGAAATTGATTTCTTCCTGCTAACTACTTATATTATTAATGTGCTTAATTCTAAGCAAGATAGAACATTCTGACAATCAATAAAGTCCAAATATGCACTGCCATTGCTTGGGAATAATGGAATGGGATTAACTTATCAGTTCTTCATGTTTAAGGTGCGCTCTCAGAATATTACTGTCACTTTTAGAGAGATACACAGGACAGTACATACTCTGAGTAATTTTTGGCCTATTTCCCAGGGATTTCTCCTGGTCACTATGATCCACATAATTGCAATAGTCCAGAAATGAATAGTTAAAATATGGGGCACAACTGAATGATTCTTGAAACCATTAGATCTCATGACATAAGTGGCCAACATTTCTCACCAGTGGCATCTCGCGTGGCGTGAGAAAAAAAAATATGTGAGTTTTATTATGACTATTCTGTTTAAGTTCTAGGCCCAAGCACACATTGCAAAGAATACCGTTACAGCGATTATTTTTACGGAAAAATAATAGGTACGGATTCCAAAATAGCCATAGAACAGACGTGGGGAAAAGCGGTATTTTTTTCATATTGAAGCTATATACAGCCGGAGGAACTGTCAGTGGACATCGTTTGCTCAAAGATAGTTCCTAAAGAAACTAATCTAATGCTATAGAAGACGATATATTAACCTTGCACGTTTGTCCAGTCGACTGTTGAATATAAACTATTCAGTTTCACATAAAAAACATCTTATCCAATTAATCATTTAATCTCTTATTCCTTAAGAACAGCAGAAACCCAGTCAACACTAAATACAGGGTTATATTAAATTAAAACACTGATGAACTACTCTTCCCCGTGATCGGTAAATCAAGCAAGAGATGATGTGCTATTTGATATAATTGAACAACTGATGAGTATTTATTCCATACAATTAACATCTGTGACGAGACTATTAGGGCCTACCCGATATTAGTAGTGGACGACATGTCGATGTACCGGTAACAATACCCTGTGGACGAGTCAGTCAATGCTTGTAGACAAGTTTGCATGTGGATAGCTGACCTTAAACCCTTTTTATTGATAAAAAAATTATATTCTCTAAATTTTGCTTATACATGTATAGGCCTACCTATCTATAATCATAATAACTCACTCTTATAATACTATTTAATTCTTTAAATCAAGCTATCTATACTCTCTAGATAGCTTATTCAAACCGAAACTACATTGTTTAAACATCATTTTGTTCAATTACATTCTAGATCTACCAGCTTAAGCAGTGAGATTAATCTTTACCTTCCAATTTCGTCGCCTACATCATAGTTATTTTCGAAGGTGTCTTGGTTAAATTCCATTTTCTTGGCGATTTTTCAATGCAACAAACATACATAAAATTCATTCTGTAAATCGTGATACTCCCGTTTCAAATCATAAGATAGCATGCCGTAGTGTGTTGTATATCACACAGTTTTTTATAAGCGAAAACTGAAGTGTCAAAGTTTTTCACGCCTTCAATACTTCAAAATAGCTACTAGCTTAGTGGTGAACACACTACTTCATTGATGTTTATCATCTGCTCGTTTAACGTTAACTTTGCTTCCGATATAGACGGGCTCTGATTGGTTAAAATTCCTATGCGGTAAATAATAAAATTCTTTTTTTTAAACTATTCTCAAATCTGATTGAAAATTATGATAACAAAATATCGCTACATTGGAGCATTAGCGTTTGATAAATAAACAAATATTTATAATAAACATTATGCTGAATCAAAAATAGCTACTTCCGCGTTCGATCTAATTGGTAAGGCCAACTTTAAGTTTAGTCAAAGGTCACGAGATGGTAAAAGGGCTAGCGTTAATCCCAACCCTAACCCTAACCATAGTTCTATGCCCTAACACATACAGAAACCTGTAACTACGCCAACAATGACATGACCTAACTTAATTAAAACCTCAGCGACCTTGGCGAAAATTGAGTTAGCCGTAGCAAATAGATCTTGTTTTATTTCCGGTTTATATATTTTAGACTTAATAAAATAACGAAACGTATTATGAATATAATTGTATCTTCGACATTACAATTTGTGCTATTTTAACATAACTTTAAACGGTAATAACTTCACTGAGGAGAATAAAGTGATTTAAATCAAATTTCAAAAATATTCGTATTCAGTTTTACATGTGCCCACGACATGAAATGTGCCTTTTTGTGGACCATATCTAATGTACTTGTAAATAATGAAATGGTTTTAGAAAGACCAAAAAATATGATTTTTAATTTTGTAATTATCATGTGGGTCTACTACACATTTTGTCAACGTATCCATTAACATTTACGACTTTTAGTTACATTTCGTTTCCGAGTTTATTTGCTTCAAAAATTTGGAGACTCCCTATCAAATCAACATGGCCGAATTTTACAGTCCATTTGTATATTGGGGACAAACAAAAGAATATATCTCGTTGCGGGTTGATTTAAGGGTCGTTACGGTAATTTGCATATAATTCATTATTTGTATATAGATTGTTTGGTCAGAATTTTCAATGTATCATATACACTGATTACAAAGAATTGAGTCTTTTTTGCAAGACAAGGGAAGGTGCAAGTTCAACGATGAAGACATGCTGACATGGTCATGATCGGTGATGATAATATGTGACAACAGTGTGTGGGTGACAAAGTCTGTTGGTGACAATTACACTTACGCTCCTGTCTTATTGGAAAAGAGTTTTGCTCAAGCACCGCGCTTTGCGCAGTGGTCTGGAGCTTCGCTCAATATTACGTATAAAATAATGATATTAAAAAATGTGCCAACTACATATAGAACCATTTGGTTTTAAATGAAAGCGTGAAACAAAATAGGTTAAAAATAAATGTCCTACTGTTCTATTACGACTGGGATAATGAAGATGGGCCTGCATACGGCAGATATAGTGTGTGCAATGATAGGGTGCCCAATGAGGTGTTGCGATGGCCTTGTGTCACACTTCGACTTCTAGCTGGCCGGTCACCTCTGGTTTGTGGTTGTGGTTTCGATCCCTGGTGAGAGTGTATGTGGCGTGGAGATAAGGGGCACCTTCTCAACCTCGTTGGTTAACTCCGGTTTTCTCCCACAGCAAAGACCCCTGCACATGCTATAAGATCATTAAAATGAAAATATGACAACTTGTCTGCGATATCACCTTCGGTGAAAGTAGACGTTAACTCCGTGCTAATTACCTTATTTTCTTCTTTGAAGTGCTTTATGGTGAAATATTTAAACAAACACAACAACGAATCTGTTAAAACAACAAAGTAATAAAACATTAATACAAAAGGGATAAGCAATCATCAATTTGATTATGTCTACGATATCACCTTAGGTGGAAGTGGACGTTAAACCCCAGAAACGAACGAACGAATCAATTTGATTAAAACAACAATATCAATTTGATTAATAATAATAATAATAAGTCCATTTATATCACGCTAATTCCACATATAATAAAACAAAGCAACAATATCAAATCGATTAAAACAAAGAAACGATTTCAATTTGATTAAAATAACACATTTTTTAACAAAATCAGAATAGTCTGAGTTGTCTTTGAAGAAAGCAGTTGTATTAAGACAAATATATAACTAGCACTTTTATTTGTTGGGATGAGTTGTCTTATATCTCGACCAGCCATGTTTTGAAGTTTGGATAGAATTACTGGTTAAGACACAGAACTTACATTCTAATTACATGTAGTTTACATTTGTATATCCTTGTTTAAAAATCATTTGTAAGTGTACTTGCACATGTACTGTCATTTTGATACATTTTTCAATTACGAAGAAATATAATGATCATGTGATCAATATTTATTATATATCTGAATATCACTCAGCATATATATATGGTCCAATAGTATTCCAACCTGACCTCAATATTTTATTGAATGGATTACAATGTAAATTTATGATAATTTAATTTATTTACAACCGTTTCAGGATGAAGTAGTTAATATAACAGAAGATGGATTCAAGTTTGAAGCTGTAGCAGTTGGTGTAAAAGGAAAAAATAAATATGTTATTGACATTGACTTATATCTACCTATTGACACAGAGGTACATGTAATTGATAAAGTAAATATATTCCTTTATGAATTTGTATTAAACACACAGTGCTTTATCATAACACTGATATTTCCTTTCATATTTGTATTAAAACCGGTGCTTTATTATAACACTGATGTTATTTACTGTATCTGTGGCTCAGTGAGTAAGAGGTTGGTTCTCTAACCCGGAGGTCCCGTCTTCAATCCCAGTGTTTGCTGAGAAATTTCATCAGGATTTCCGATGTCGTTCCCCCTTGTCAGTGGTGCGGGATAGAGGGCCTGGCAAAGGACAGTTCAGATGGGAGGAAAATCAAGGTACTTTGTACACATTGGCATACACAAAAAAGAACCCTTGACAGTTGGAATTTGATATAAAACTAGGTCGTAGCAGTGCTGTCCGAGTAAAATTTCCCTCATACCCAACTACCGGTACATGGCATATGTCTACCTTTCTTCGTTTGCCCGTTAGGAGCAGAACTGTTGGTCGTTAAACCCCATTTCATTTGTTATATTGATACCCTTATATGTTTTAATACAGGACTTCACTATAACCCATTTTCAAGCCGTGCTGTAAACAGACGTCTGAGCTATAGTTATTATTATTATCAAATCCTTATCTTTTGCGTAAGTCATCAGTTACGAAGTATTTAAATCTAATTGAAATTTTATTTGCAGAAGAGTCAATATAAGATAACTGAAAAAGCTGTAGAGGTTCAATTATGGAAAAATGGTGTGGGTGAGATATGGCCAAGACTGACAGAAAAAACAATCAAATTACATTGGCTTAAAATAGATTTTGATAAATTTCATCTTGAAGATGACTCTGAAGATGAAAGGGTCAGTATAATGACATATTGAAACATTTCTTACATCATTACGTCAATACCTTGACCAAATTCAATAATGAGCATTTTTTGCACAGGGTAAGCAGAGCAATAAGCAATTTGATTAGTCGAAACTTTGGATCACAAAACCCTCCTTCTAATTGACCGAACACAAATTGGCCACCTATTCGGCTAGCCAGCTATTCGACCGATCCAGCTGGCAACCTGTTCGTTGGCAACCTATTCAGAATTAAGACAACAGTCGCCCAAACTCATCTATTTTTACCAACCAATAAAATCCAACGTTACGTCTATCAAATGAAAGTAGAATAATATATTATTTTTTATCCATTCCTGTAGCTCAGAATAGAGGTGTAATTTCGCATTATCGTACAAAATTCTAGACATTCAACTAAATATATCCCAAAAGGTAATTAAATAGGCTTTCCAGATATTATTAGTAAAAGTTGGCACAATCATATTAAAGGGGTGCGCTCTCATCCTAAACTTCAACAATTTTTCCATATTTTAAACTCAAAGAACGGTAATATTCCGAGTCAAAATTCGCACCATCGTACAAAATTCTGAGCAACCAGCTATATATATTCTGAAAGGTAATTGATTACGCTTTCCAAATATTATTAGTAAAAGTTGGCACAATCATATTAAAGGGGCGCGCTCTCAACCTGAATATAGCCAATTTTTTAATATTTTAAAGTGAAAGAACGGCAATATTCCGAGTCGAATTCGGACTATCGTACAAAATTCTAAGCATCCAGCCAATTTTTCAATATTCTATATGTAAAGATAGACCGGTATTTTATTCGAAGTCCAAATTCGGACCATCGTACAAAATTCTGAGCAACCAGCTATATATATTCTGAAAGGTAATTGAATAAGCTTTCCAAATATTATTAGTAAAAGTTGGCACAATCATATTAAAGGGGCGCGCTCTCAACCTGAACATAGCCAATTTTTTCAATATGATATAGGTAAAGATAGACCGGTATTTTATTCTAAGTCCAAATTCGGAACATCGTACAAAATTCAGAGCATCCAGCTATATATATTCTGAAAGGTAATTGGATAAGCTTTCCAAATATTATTAGTAAAAGTTGGCACAATCATATTAAAGGGGCGCGCTCTCAACCTGAACATAGCCAATTTTTTAATATTTTAAAGTGAAAGAACGGCAATATTCCGAGTCGAATTCGGACTATCGTACAAAATTCTAAGCATCCAGCTATATATATTCTTAAAGGTAATTGAATAAGCTTTCCAAATATTATTAGTAAAAGTTGGCACAATCATATTAAAGGGGCGCGCTCTCAACCTGAACATAGCCAATTTTTTCAATATTATATATGTAAAGATAGACCGGTATTTTATTCTAAGTCCAAATTCGGAACATCGTACAAAATTCAGAGCATCCAGCTATATATATTCTGAAAGGTAATTGGATAAGCTTTCCAAATATTATTAGTAAAAGTTGGCACAATCATATTAAAGGGGCGCGCTCTCAACCTGAACATAGCCAATTTTTTAATATTTTAAAGTGAAAGAACGGCAATATTCCGAGTCGAATTCGGACTATCGTACAAAATTCTAAGCATCCAGCTATATATATTCTGAAAGGTAATTGCATAAGCTATCCAAATATTATTAGTAAAAGTTGGCACAATCATATTAAAGGGGGGCGCTCTCAACCTGAACATAGCCAATTTTTTAATATTTTAAAGTGAAAGAACGGCAATATTCCGAGTCCAAATTCGGACTATCGTACAAAATTCTGAGCATCCATCTATATATATTCTGAAAGGTAATTGCATAAGCTTTCCAAATATTATTAGTAAAAGTTGGCACAATCATATTAAAGGGGCGCGCTCTCAACCTACAAATAGCCATTTTTTCAATATTTTAAACTGAAAGAATGGTAATATTCCGAGTCGAAATTCGGACCATCGTGCAAAATTCTGAGCAACCAGCTATATATATTCTGAAAGGTAATTAAATACGCTTTCCAAATATTATTAGTAAAAGTTGGCACAATCATATTAAAGGGGCGCGCTCTCAACCTGAACATAGCCAATTTTTTAATATTTTAAAGTGAAAGAACGGCAATATTCCGAATCGAATTCGGACTATCGTACAAAATTCTAAGCATCCAGCTATATATATTCTGAAAGGTAATTGCATAAGCTTTCCAAATATTATTAGTAAAAGTTGGCACAATCATATTAAAGGGGCGCGCTCTCAACCTACAAATAGCCATTTTTTCAATATTTTAAACTGAAAGAATGGTAATATTCTGAGTCAAAATTCGAACCATCGTACAAAATTCTCAGCAACCAGCTATATATATTCTGAAAGGTAATTGAATAAGCTTTCCAAATATTATTAGTAAAAGTTGGCACAATCATATTAAAGGGGTGCGCTCTCAACCTGAACATAGCCAATTTTTCAATATTTTAAACTGAAAGAATGGTAATATTCCGAGTCAAAATTCGGACCATCGTACAAAATTCTGAGCAACCAGCTATATATATTCTAAAAGGTAATTGAATAAGCTTTCCAAATATTATTAGTAAAAGTTGGCACAATCATATTAAAGGGGCGCGCTCTCAACGTGAACATAGCCAATGTTTCAATATTATATATGTAAAGATAGACCGGTATTTTATTCGAAGTCCAAATTCCGACCATCGTACATTCTGACCATCAATATTCTGAATGTAAAGACAGACCGGTATTTTTTTCGAAGTCCAAATTCGAACTATCGTACAAAATTTTAAGCATCCAGCTATATATATTCTGAAAGGTATTTGCATAAACTTTCCAAATATTATTAGTAAAAGTTGGCACAATCATATTAAAGGGTGCGCTCTCAACCTACAAATCGCCATTTTTTCAATATTTTAAACTGAAAGAATGGTAATATTCCGAGTCGAAATTCGGACCATCGTACAAAATTCTGAGCAACCAGCTATATATATTCTGAACGGTAATTGGATAAGCTTTCCAAATATTATTAGTAAAAGTTGGCACAATCATATTAAAGGGGCGCGCTCTCAACCTGAACATAGCCAATTTTTTCAATATTATATATGTAAAGATAGACCGGTATTTTATTCTAAGTCCAAATTAGGACTATCGTACAAAATTCAGAGCATCCAGCTATATATATTCTGAAAGGTAATTGGATAAGCTTTCCAAATATTATTAGTAAAAGTTGGCACAATCATATTAAAGGGGCGCGCTCTCAACCTGAACATAGCCAATTTTTTCAATACTATATATGTAAAGATAGACCGGTATTTTTTTCGAAGTCCAAATTCGAACTATCGTACAAAATTCTAAGCATCCAGCTATATATATTCTGAAAGGTATTTGCATAAACTTTCCAAATATTATTAATAAAAGTTGGCACAATCATATTAAAGGGGCGCGCTCTCAACCTACAAATCGCCATTTTTTCAATATTTTAAACTGAAAGAATGGTAATATTCCGAGTCGAAATTCGGACCATCGTACAAAATTCTGAGCAACCAGCTATATATATTCTGAAAGGTAATTGAATAAGCTTTCCAAATATTATTAGTAAAAGTTGGCACAATCATATTAAAGGGGCGCGCTCTCAACGTGAACATAGCCAATGTTTCAACATTTAAAGTGAAAGAACGGTAATATTCCGAGTCGAAATGCGGACCATCGTACAAAATTCTGAGCATCCATTGATATATATTCTGAAAGGTAATTGGATAAGCTTTCCAAATATTATTAGTAAAAGTTGGCACAATCATACTAAAGGGGGGGCGCTCTCAACCTGAACATAGCCAATGTTTCAACATTTAAAATGAAAGAACGGTAATATTCCGAGTCGAAATTCGGACCATCGTACAAAATTCTTAGCATCCAGCTATATATATTCTGAAAGGTAATTGAATAAGCGTTACAAATATTATTAGTAAAAGTTGGCACAATGATATTAAAGGGGCGCGCTCTCAACCTACAAATAACCATTTTTTCAATATTTTAAACTGAAAGAATGGTAATATTCCGAGTCAAAATTCGGACCATCGTACAAAATTCTGAGCAACCAGCTATATATATTCTGAAAGGTAGTTAAATACGCTTTCCAAATATTATTAGTAAAAGTTGGCACAATCATATTAAAGGGGCGCGCTCTGTCACAAAATTGGACCTTTGGTTCTTTTGGGGGCGGATTGACGGTCATGTACTTATATAGTTCCCATTAACAAAAACACAATATGATTTAAATATCTTTATATAACTACAATATAATACAATAATATATATATTTATGTAATTATTCTCTAATTTCACGGATTCAAACAACAAGACGAATCACAGTTCTACATTGATGAAATGACGAAACACGCGCACACAGCCGTCATTAAATTAAATATCTGACTCCACAGCACATTTAAGATGATTAAGATGATCAGGTTGATGAGTTATTCATGTGGATCTTTTCATTATTTTCAACACCATGAAATAACTGGAACAGTAACGATCCCAGCAACAATATCGATAACACTAACCGTAACACATTAACATGATCAGAAACCGAATCAGGACATAATCATGTCACAATCAAAATCAGAATCAGAATCCGGTCACAAGCATTTGTACTAATTATTACTCATAAATCACACAGATTACCATTATAACGACACACAGTCTAAACCAACGACACACAGTCTAACACCCATTTAGTTGAAATATAATATATACTTAGGAATGATTCATGAATGAATGATGATTAATGGACACGTGTGATTCTCCCAAAATCCAGCATTAGAGTAACAATATAAATTCGTATCTCCCATCACGTAAACTACAGTTTCACTCACAACCAATCAAACCACGACAACAAAACAGGCAGTCCACATGCATTCAATGCAATCATACCTGCAATCAGACAAGTGTATAACTCTACCTTGGCAAATATTAACTATCATACATCTTACAAATAAACAATAAAATCAAAGGTTTATAAATCAACTTTATTACCACAATCTGAAACCATGTTTCACCAATTGTCATAAACTGTAATAAACAATAATAACATATATACTATATTTATTAATGTACAAATACTTGTGACCTTGAAACGTTCAGCAATACCAGCGTGAATCCATATCTATATGTAGTACATCCACGACAAACTAAATATAAACTATTGTTATCTAATAAAGATATTGTCATATGTGACAACACCCCCCAACTCAAGAAGAAACTTCTATGATGTTTCTGAAATAAAATATAATTAATAAACTCTACTTAAATAATCTGCACCAATTAATAAACTCTACTTAAATAATCTGCACCAACATTTTCTTTTCCTTTTATCGCTCGTATCTTGAATCTGAAAGGTTGTAAAGCAAGCGCCCATCTCATAATTCTGTTATTACTTACTTTAGCTTTATTGTCCCCCGCCTTTCGAAGAAAGTTGGGGGACTATTAAAATGGGTTCGTCCGTCCGTCTGTCTGTCTGTCTGTCTGTCTGTCTGTCTGTCCGTCTGTCCGTCACACTCTTTGGGACACAATAACTCTCTTCCTAATTGAGCTAGAATGTTCAAACTTGGTGTATGTGTTTATTAGGTCAATCCCTTGATGGAGTTCGAAGATGAGCATTTTCCGCTTAGGGTAAGCAGAGATAAGCAATTTGATTGGTTGATGCTTTGGGACACGATAACTTTAGTTCTAATTAAGTGAGATTGATGAAACTTGGTGTATAGTTTCATTACAGTAATACCTTGACTAAGTTCGATAATGAGCATTTTGTGCTCAGGGTAAGCAGAGCGATACGCAAATTTGATTGGTCGAGACTTTGGAACACAATAACTCTCCTTCTAATTGAGTTAAAATGTTCAAACTTGGTGTATATGCTTATTATGTCAATGCCTTGATGGAGTTCGAAGATGAGCATTTTCCGCTTAGGGTAAGCAGAGATAAGCAATTTGATTGGTTGATGCTTTGGGACACGATAACTTTAGTTCTAATTAAGTGAGAGTGATGAAACTTGGTGTATAGTTTCATTACAGTAATACCTTGACTAAGTTCGATAATGAGCATTTTCTGCTCAGGGTAAGCAGAGCGATGCGCAATTTGATTGGTCGAGACTTTGGAACACAATAACTCTCCTTCTAATTGAGTTAAAATGTTCAAACTTGGTGTATATGCTTATTAGGTCAATGCCTTGATGGAGTTCGAAGATGAGCATTTTCCGCTTAGGGTAAGCAGAGATAAGCAATTTGATTGGTTGATGCTTTGGGACACGATAACTTTAGTTCTAATTAAGTGAGAGTGATGAAACTTGGTGTATAGTTTCATTACAGTAATACCATGACTAAGATCAATAATGAGCATTTTCTGCTCAGGGTAAGCAGAGCGATAAGCGATTTGATTTGCCGAGACTTTGGAACACAATAACTCTCCTTCGAATTGAGTTAAAATGTTCAAAATTGGTGTGTATGCTTATTAGGTCAATGCCTTGATGGAGTTCGAAGATGAGCATTTTCTTCTTAGGGTAGGCAGAGATAAGCAATTTGATTGGTTGATACTTTAGGACAAGATAACTTAGGTTCATCTTGATTGATGATTTTTATGCCAATACAATGACTGCATTCTCGTTCAGTAATGGATTTGACAGTAACAGTGTATAGAAACGATTGACTCGGACACGAGGGCCCTTTCCCTTGGCCAGAGGGGCCCTTTTGTCAAGCGTCTGGACCCTTTTGTCTGCCTTTAGGGTCCCCCTAACTAGGGTACATTTTCATTTTTCTCGTCGGTTTTAGCATTTTTCTTTATAAAACACTTTTGAATGACACTTCGTGTACAGTTTGATTGCTCGATAAGTTTGAAAAAAAAATAAATGTGCGATTAATTAATATGTGTCATCTATTTATTTTGAGATTTCGGCGGGGGACATCAGCCTCACTGTTGGCTTGTTAATATAAACAAGAGGTTCGTGATCAGTTTCAACAATAAATTCTGTTCCATATAAATATTCCTGAAATTTATTTACACCCCATATTAATGCCATGCATTCTCGTTCTATAACTGAATACCTTGTTTCCCTAGGAAGTAATTTTTTACTGACATAAGCAATTGGAAATTTACCATCGTCAAATTCTTGTAATAAAACGGCACCAATTCCTACGTTACTGGCATCAGACCTAAGAATAAAAGTCTTAGAAAAATCAGGTAAACGAAGTACTGGAGTTGACATCAAAGCTGCTTTCAGAGCATGAAAAGCATTATTTTGCGACATTCCCCATTCTAATATATTAGGTTTTCCTTTTTTAGTCAAATCTGTTAAAGGGACAGCAACTGCAGAAAAGTTAGGTATAAATTGTCTATAATATCCAACTAGGCCTAAAAATGATCTAAGCTGTTTCTTCGTTTCTGGAGGATTAGCATTTTGGATACTTTCTATTTTCTTTTCCATAGGACGTATACACTTCTTACCTATATCATGACCAAGATAATTTAATTTATTAAACCCAAAATAACATTTACTTGGTCTAGCCGTTATATTAGCAGACTGCAGCCTCGAAAATAACTTTCCGAGAATATTCAGGTGATCATCCCACGTATCGCTAAAAACTAAAATGTCATCTAAATAATTATCTGTACCTTCTAATCCATACAAAAGATCCCGCATATTTCTACTGAAGGACGCAGGTGCGGTAACTAAGCCAAAGGGCATCATTTTGAACTGCATTAAACCTAAGGGAGTAGAAAAAGCAGTTTTATATTTGGAATCTTCGTCAAGAGCTATCTGCCAATAACCTTTTGTAAGATCTATCTTAGACAAATATTTACTAGAGGCAATTTTCAAAAATATATCAGTTTGTCTCGGCATTGGTTCTGCATCGAATACCGTTAATCTATTCAAGGCTCTGAAATCAATACAAAAACGATTAGTTCCATCTGGTTTTTTTACAAGTACCACTGGAGATGAATACGGTGAGTTAGATCTTTCAATAATTCCTAACTTAAGCATACTTTCAACTTCTTTTACGATAACGTCTTTCATGGCGAAAGGAATAGGATATGGTTTAAGTCTAACAGGTTTATCTGAAATTAAAGAAATTTTATGTTTCCCTAAATTTGAACATCCAGGTACATCAGTAAGGATATCTGAGTATTCCTGAAATAAATGGGTTAAATTTTTCTTTTCTACTGCGCTTAATTCTGGATTAATAATTACGTCATTATGGGTTTCCTTCTGGATTAATTGTGGAATTTCTATTATCTCTTTACTTGTCTCCATTTGATCAATTTCTGAATCATCAAAACTGTCTTCATTAATTACATCATCTTCTATCACAGCTGTACAGACTTTCTGAAAAGTACCCTCGTCCTGTAAACATAAATCTTTATCAGTAGTTGTTTCGCGCGGAATATACTTCTTTAACATATTAATGTGATAACTTTTAATCTTTCCATTTACATTTATTTTATAATCTAGTGTTCCTAACTTCTCAACAACTCTAAACGGACCCTTCCACTGCATCAGTAACTTGTTATTGTCTGTTGGTAATAAAATCAAAACTTCTTCACCTACCTCTACATTTCGTCCTTTAGCCTTCCTATTGTAATAGTTCTTATATCTATCTCTCCCTTTCACTAATTCATCTCTGGCTAATTTACAAGTATCCTCCAATCTTTCCTGAAGATCTAACACATATTGATAAGTATTTCTTACCCCATTTTCCGGCAAATCTCCTGTCCAAAGTTCATGTAGAATTGTCATAGGACCTCTCACTGTCCTTCCATATAAAAGTTCAAAAGGGCTGAAACCAAGAGTTTCCTGCACTGACTCTCTATAAGCAAATAATATAGGCGATACATACCTATCCCAGTCTTTGGGTCTTTCAATACAAACTTTCTTTAGCATAGTTTTGAGGGTACCATTAAATCTTTCGCATAAACCATTACAAGCTGGATGGTACGGGGTAGTGAACAACTGTTTAATAGATAAAATTCTACTTACCTCACACATCAAGTCGGATGTAAACTGACTACCTCTATCACTAAGGATTTCTCGTGGAAAACCAATTCTACAAAACATTTCGATCAAAGCTTCAGCTATTCGTTCCGTTTCTATGGACTTAAGTGGTACTGCTTCTGGATATCTAGTGGCAAAATCAACTAAAGTTAAAATATATCTGTTACCCCTGTCTGTTGAAGGAAAAATAGGACCTACTAAGTCAACTGCGACTCGATCAAACGGTACATCAATTATCGGCAGTGTTCCCAGAGGAGCTTTGGTTACTTTTCCCTTAGGAAATGTACGTTGACACGGATCACATGATCTACAAAAACGTTTTACATCACCCTGTAAATCAGGCCAATAAAATTGTGTTAATACTCTATCAACTGTTTTTCTAATGCCTAGATGAGCCCCAAAAATAGATTCGTGTGCCAGCTTAAGTACCAATTCCCTGTAACATTTAGGTACGACTAATTGTTTAAATACATTTCCGTGATTTATATCTGGAGACACAAAACATCTGTAAATTAAATTTTTAATTAATATGAACCAAGTTTGATGTTTACCTCGTACTTCCTTTTCATCTTTATTTAATTTCAATTTTATCGAGTCTAAAGTTTTATCATCTTTCTGTGCTTTTTCAATTTCTGATTTCGAAACTTCACCAATTGCTGTGGGAACTGAAAGACTTTTAAACACTTTATCTTTTATCTTAACCTGTGCTCTAGTTTCAACCGCTTGTACTAACTTTGAATCAGACTTAACAGGACTCCAATTCTTATCTGGATCAAACGGACCACGTACACCTGTAATATTACCTACAATTAAATCATACACGGGTTTAGTCATACATAAGGCTTCTACAATACCAACAAAATAAGGTGTATCAATATTTATCTTAGCAACGGGAATTTCTCTTACAGTACCATCAATTAAAACACATCTTTGAGTATAACCTGTAAATTGAGATTCATGAACTAAATCTTTTTTAACAACCACGCTATTACAACCGGAATCACGTAGTACCATTACTTTATAATTATCTACATAACCTTCAGATATCGGCATATCTTCAGTCTTAATACTATCTTTACAACTAGCACTTAATACTGGTAATTCGTGTCCACATTTAAGTTCAACATGACCACTTTCAAAATTGCAACATCCGCATAACGTTTTAGGATCTGTCTGTAAATCAGAGAAAGCATGATTAGAATTACTTTGAGATTTTAATTCATTATTGGGTAGTAGTAAACAAGAATTACATTTATAACTAGATTGACGTTGCTGATTAGGTCGAAATGACTGACTTGGATTCTGTTGTGTACGAAATGACTGAAAAGACTGTCCCTGTGAATTAGGAATAAAAGATTGGTTACGTCTAGCATCAAAAGAACGTGGACCCTGAAAAGAATATGTATCTCTATGATTATATCTCGGATTAGAATATTTATTTGGATTATATATATTAGATGTATTAGCTCTTCGTACCTCTGGACAATTCTTCACTTCATGATTATAAGAGTTGCACATATAACACCGTCTACTGGATCGGGTTTTAGTTTCCTGTAAAGAATCAGAATTATATTTAAAATACTTGTTAGACCAACCATGTGCTTCCAAATATTGATCAGCTAGTTTGGCTTGTTCTTGTGCGGACTTGGGCGTTCTTTCTTTCAGGAACATGGCTAATTCAATGTTACAGCTAGACAGAAACTGCTCCCTTAAAAGTAAATCTTTAAGCTCTTCATATGTTTGAGTTGCAGATAAACTTATCCAGCGATCAAGATAACCTTGGATACGTGCCAAATATTGATGTGAAAACTCACCCTGCAGAGGTCGACAATTTCTGAATTTATATCTAAAACCTTCCTCTGTTAAATTATATGCTTTTAATAAAGCCAACTTTAAATTATTATAATCGTTAGCTTGATCAGAAGATAGTCTAGAATATACATCAAGGGCTTTACCTCGCAACAGTGAAGCAAGATTAACAGCCATCAAATTATCATCTAAATCTTGAGCATCAGCATACCTTTCAAATCGGTTGAGATAGGCATCCATGTCGTCACGTCCATCATCATATGGTGGTAGCTTCATTATTATTTCCCGCGCTGGGACATTTTCGGCGCGAGTACTCTCGTGGTTAGCACTGGCTTCTGCGTTTTCACGTTTCATAGTCTCAAGGTGTATTTCAGTGTCACACAATACCTTTCTAGCATTAATTTCTCTTAAATTCCTTTCTTTCTCTTCAATTCGCTCAACTCTCAAACTCTCTCTTTCAATATTTTCTCTCTGTCTCTCATTCTCAACAAACGTCCGCAAAGCCTCCCCATCATAACCCAGTTCCTTACCAGCCTTAAGTAATTTAGTTAAATCCATTTTGATTTCGCAACTACAACAAACCAACTGAACTAAAACTAGACAATGCACTATTCAATACTCCAAACAAACTTAAATCTATTCAATTCCCAAATTATAAGCTAGCAACAGTGATCACAAACGTTTTAAATATAAACATACGAGCTCATTCATAAAATGCAATATAATATAGCGATTCATAAAACATATTACAAGCAATAAAAAGTATACATAAGTACTATTAAATTAATGGATGCATCCGAATATAATTAATGTTAACCAATAAGTACAAAGTAGTCAAATCCTGGCAAGCTCGCCAGATGTCACAAAATTGGACCTTTGGTTCTTTTGGGGGCGGATTGACGGTCATGTACTTATATAGTTCCCATTAACAAAAACACAATATGATTTAAATATCTTTATATAACTACAATATAATACAATAATATATATATTTATGTAATTATTCTCTAATTTCACGGATTCAAACAACAAGACGAATCACAGTTCTACATTGATGAAATGACGAAACACGCGCACACAGCCGTCATTAAATTAAATATCTGACTCCACAGCACATTTAAGATGATTAAGATGATCAGGTTGATGAGTTATTCATGTGGATCTTTTCATTATTTTCAACACCATGAAATAACTGGAACAGTAACAATCCCAGCAACAATATCGATAACACTAACCGTAACACATTAACATGATCAGAAACCGAATCAGGACATAATCATGTCACAATCAAAATCAGAATCAGAATCCGGTCACAAGCATTTGTACTAATTATTACTCATAAATCACACAGATTACCATTATAACGACACACAGTCTAAACCAACGACACACAGTCTAACACCCATTTAGTTGAAATATAATATATACTTAGGAATGATTCATGAATGAATGATGATTAATGGACACGTGTGATTCTCCCAAAATCCAGCATTAGAGTAACAATATAAATTCGTATCTCCCATCACGTAAACTACAGTTTCACTCACAACCAATCAAACCACGACAACAAAACAGGCAGTCCACATGCATTCAATGCAATCATACCTGCAATCAGACAAGTGTATAACTCTACCTTGGCAAATATTAACTATCATACATCTTACAAATAAACAATAAAATCAAAGGTTTATAAATCAACTTTATTACCACAATCTGAAACCATGTTTCACCAATTGTCATAAACTGTAATAAACAATAATAACATATATACTATATTTATTAATGTACAAATACTTGTGACCTTGAAACGTTCAGCAATACCAGCGTGAATCCATATCTATATGTAGTACATCCACGACAAACTAAATATAAACTATTGTTATCTAATAAAGATATTGTCATATGTGACACGCTCTCAACGTGAACATAGCCAATGTTTCAACATTTAAAGTGAAAGAACGGTAATATTCCGAGTAGAAATGCGGACCATGGTACAAAATTCTGAGCATCCAGCTATATATATTCTGAAAGGTAATTGGATAAGCTTTCCAAATATTATTAGTAAAAGTTGGCACAATCATATTAAAGGGGTGCGCTCTCAACCTAAAAATAGCCAATTTTTCAATATTTTAAACTGAAAGAATGGTAATATTCCGAGTCGAAATTCGGACCATCGTACAAAATTCTGAGCAACCAGCTATATATATTCTGAAAGGTACTTGAATAAGCTTTCCAAATATTATTAGTAAAAGTTGGCACAATCATATTAAAGGGGCGCGCTCTCAACCTGAACATAGCCAATGTTTCAACATTTAAAGTGAAAGAACGGTAATATTCCGAAATGCGGACCATCGTACAAAATTCTGAGCATCCAGCTATATATATTCTGAAAGGTAATTGGATAAGCTTTCCAGATATTATTAGTAAAAGTTGGCACAATCATATTAAAGGGGCGCGCTCTCAACCTGAACATAGCCAATTTTTTCAATATTATATATGTAAAGATAGACCGGTATTTTATTCTAAGTCCAAATTCGAACTATCGTACAAAATTCTAAGCATCCAGCTATATATATTCTGAAAGGTAATTGCATAAGCTTTCCAAATATTATTAGTAAAAGTTGGCACAGTCATATTAAAGGGGCGCGCTCTCAACCTGAACATAGCAAAAGTTTCAACATTTAAAATGAAAGAACGGTAATATTCCGAGTCGAAATTCGGACCATCGTACAAAATTCTGAGCATCCAGCTATATATATTCTGAAAGGTAATTGGATAAGCGTTCCAAATATTATTAGTAAAAGTTGGCACAATCATATTAAAGGGGCGCGCTCTCAACCTAAAAATAGCCAATTTTTCAATATTTTAAACTGAAAGAATGGTAATATTCCGAGTCGAAATTCGGACCATCGTACAAAATTCTGAGCAACCAGCTATATATATTCTGAAAGGTACTTGAATTAGCTTTCCAAATATTATTAGTAAAAGTTGGCACAATCATATTAAAGGGGCGCGCTCTCAACCTGAACATAGCCAATTTTTCAATATTATATATGTAAAGATAGACCGGTATTTTATTCGAAGTCCAAATTCGGACCATCGTACAAAATTCTCAGCATCCAGCTATATATATTCTGAAAGGTAATTGGATAAGCTTTCCAAATATTATTAGTAAAAGTTGGCACAATCCTATTAAAGGGGCGCGCTCTCAACCTGAACATAGCCAATTTTTCAATATTCTGAATGTAAAGACAGACCAGTATTTTTTTCGAAGTCCAAATTCGAACTATCGTACAAAATTCTAAGCATCCAGCTATATATATTCTGAAAGATAATTGCATAAGCTTTCCAAATATTATTAGTAAAAGTTGGCACAATCATATTAAAGGGGCGCGCTCTCAACCTGAACATAGCCAATGTTTCAACATTTAAAGTGAAAGAACGGTAATATTCCGAGTCGAAATTCGGACCATCGTACAAAATTCTGAGCATCCAGCTATATATATTCTGAAAGGCAATTGGATAAGCGTTCCAAATATTATTAGTAAAAGTTGGCACAATCATATTAAAGTTACCGTTCTTTCATTTTAAATGTTGAAACATTGGCTATGTTCACGTTGAGAGCGCGCCCCTTTAATATGATTGTGCCAACTTTTACTAATAATATTTGGAAAGCTTATTCAATTACCTTTTAGAATATATATAGCTGGTTGCTCAGAATTTTGTACGATGGTCCGAATTTTGACTCGGAATATTACCATTCTTTCAGTTTAAAATATTGAAAAAATGGCTATTTGTAGGTTGAGAGCGCTCCCCTTTAATATGATTGTGCCAACTTTTACTAATAATATTAGGAAAGCTTATGCAATTACCTTTCAGAATATGTATAGCTGGATGCTTAGAATTTTGTACGATAGTTAGAATTTTGACTTCGAAAAAAATACCGGTCTGTCTTTACATTCAGAATATTGAAAAATTGGCTATGTTCAGGTTGAGAGCGCGCCCCTTTAATATGATTGTGCCAACTTTTACTAATAATATTTGGAAAGCTTATCCCATTACCTTTCAGAATATATATAGCTGGATGCTCTGAATTTTGTACGATGGTCCGAATTTGGACTTCGAATAAAACACCGGTCTATCTTTACATATATAGTATTGAAAAAATTGGCTATGTTCAGGTTGAGAGCGCGCCCCTTTAATATGATTGTGCCAACTTTTACTAATAATATTTGGAAAGCTTATTCAATTACCGTTCAGAATATATATAGCTGGATGCTGAGAATTTTGTACGATAGTCCGAATTTCGACTCGGAATATTACCATTCTTTCAGTTTAAAATATTGAAAAAATGGCGATTTGTAGGTTGAGAGCGCGCCCCTTTAATAT
This sequence comes from Patella ulyssiponensis, assembly GCA_963678685.1. Lineage (NCBI taxonomy): Eukaryota > Metazoa > Mollusca > Gastropoda > Patellidae > Patella > Patella ulyssiponensis. The sequence goes on along the minus strand of OY783228.1, from coordinate 41,400,467 downwards.
GATTGTGCCAACTTTTACTAATAATATTTGGAAAGTTTATGCAAATACCTTTCAGAATATATATAGCTGGATGCTTAGAATTTTGTACGATAGTTCGAATTTGGACTTCGAATAAAATACCGGTCTATCTTTACATATATAATATTGAAAAATTGGCTATGTTCAGGTTGAGAGCGCGCCCCTTTAATATGATTGTGCCAACTTTTACTAATAATATTTGGAAAGCTTATTCAAGTACCTTTCAGAATATATATAGCTGATTGCTCAGAATTTTGTACGATGGTCCGAATTTTGACTCGGAATATTACCATTCTTTCAGTTTAAAATATTGAAAAATTGGCTATTTTTAGGTTGAGAGCGCGCCCCTTTAATATGATTGTGCCAACTTTTACTAATAATATTTGGAAAGCTTATCCAATTACCTTTCAGAATATATATAGCTGGATGCTCAGAATTTTGTACGATGGTCCGCATTTCGACTAGGAATATTACCGTTCTTTCATTTTAAATGTTGAAACATTGGCTATGTTCACGTTGAGAGCGCGCCCCTTTAATATGATTGTGCCAACTTTAACTAATAACATTTGGAAAGCTTATTCAATTACCTTTTAGAATATATATAGCTGGTTGCTCAGAATTTTGTACGATGGTCCGAATTTTGACTCGGAATAATTACCATTCTTTCAGTTTAAAATATTGAAAAAATGGCTATTTGTAGGTTGAGAGCGCGCCCCTTTAATATGATTGTGCCAACTTTTACTAATAATATTTGGAAGCTTATGCAATTACCTTTCAGAATATATATAGATGGATGCTCAGAATTTTGTACGATAGTCCGAATTTGGACTCGGAATATTGCCGTTCTTTCACTTTAAAATATTAAAAAATTGGCTATGTTCAGGTTGAGAGCGCCCCCCTTTAATATGATTGTGCCAACTTTTACTAATAATATTTGGAAAGTTTATGCAAATACCTTTCAGAATATATATAGCTGGATGCTTAGAATTTTGTACGATAGTTCGAATTTGGACTTCGAAAAAAATACCGGTCTGTCTTTACATTCAGAATATTGAAAAATTGGCTATGTTCAGGTTGAGAGCGCGCCCCTTTAATATGATTGTGCCAACTTTTACTAATAATATTTGGAAAGCTTATGCAATTACCTTTCAGAATATATATAGATGGATGCTCAGAATTTTGTACGATAGTCCGAATTTCGACTCAGAATATTGCCGTTCTTTCACCTTAAAATATTAAAAAATTGGCTATGTTCAGGTTGAGAGCGCCCCCCTTTAATATGATTGTGCCAACTTTTACTAATAATATTTGGAAAGCTTATCCAATTACCTTTCAGAATATATATAGCTGGAAGCTCTGAATTTTGTACGATGGTCCGAATTTCAACTCCGTATATTACCGTTCTTTCACTTTAAATGTTGAAACATTGGCTATGTTCAGGTTGAGAGCGCGCCCCTTTAATATGATTGTGCCAACTTTTACTAATAATATTTGGAAAGCTTATGCAATTACCTTTCAGAATATATATAGATGGATGCTCAGAATTTTGTACGATAGTCCGAATTTGGACTCGGAATATTGCCGTTCTTTCACTTTAAAATATTAAAAAATTGGCTATGTTCAGGTTGAGAGCGCCCCCCTTTAATATGATTGTGCCAACTTTTACTAATAATATTTGGAAAGTTTATGCAAATACCTTTCAGAATATATATAGCTGGATGCTTAGAATTTTGTACGATAGTTCGAATTTGGACTTCGAAAAAAATACCGGTCTGTCTTTACATTCAGAATATTGAAAAATTGGCTATGTTCAGGTTGAGAGCGTGCCCCTTTAATATGATTGTGCCAACTTTTACTAATAATATTTGGAAAGCTTATGCAATTACCTTTCAGAATATATATAGATGGATGCTCAGAATTTTGTACGATAGTCCGAATTTGGACTCGGAATATTGCCGTTCTTTCACTTTAAAATATTAAAAAATTGGCTATGTTCAGGTTGAGAGCGCCCCCCTTTAATATGATTGTGCCAACTTTTACTAATAATATTTGGAAAGCTTATCCAATTACCTTTCAGAATATATATAGATGGATGCTCAGAATTTTGTATGATGGTCCGAATTTCTACTCGGAATATTACCGTTCTTTCACTTTAAATGTTGAAACATTGGCTATGTTCAGGTTGAGAGCGCGCCCCTTTAATATGATTGTGCCAACTTTTACTAATAATATTGGGAAAGCTTATGCAATTACCTTTCAGAATATATATATAGCTGGTTGCTCAGAATTTTGTACGATGGTCCGAATTTCGACTCGGAATATTACCACTCTTTCAGTTTAAAATATTGAAAAATTGGCTATTTTTAGGTTGAGAGCGCACCCCTTTAATATGATTGTGCCAACTTTTACTAATAATATTTGGAAAGCTTATCCAATTACCTTTCAGAATATATATAGCTGGATGCTCAGAATTTTGTACGATGGTCCGCATTTCGACTAGGAATATTACCGTTCTTTCATTTTAAATGTTGAAACATTGGCTATGTTCACGTTGAGAGCGCGCCCCTTTAATATGATTGTGCCAACTTTTACTAATAATATTTGGAAAGCTTATTCAAGTACCTTTCAGAATATATATAGCTGGTTGCTCAGAATTTTGTACGATGGTCCGAATTTCGACTCGGAATATTACCATTCTTTCAGTTTAAAATATTGAAAAATTGGCTATTTTTAGGTTGAGAGCGCACTCCTTTAATATGATTGTGCCAACTTTTACTAATAATATTTGGAAATTTGTACGATGGTCCGCATTTCGACTCGGAATATTACCGTTCTTTCACTTTAAATGTTGAAACATTGGCTATGTTCACGTTGAGAGCGCGCCCCTTTAATATGATTGTGCCAACTTTTACTAATAATATTTGGAAAGCTTATTCAATTACCTTTCAGAATATATATAGCTGGTTGCTCAGAATTTTGTACGATGGTCCGAATTTTGACTCGGAATATTACCGTTCTTTCATTTTAAATGTTGAAACATTGGCTATGTTCACGTTGAGAGCGCGCCCCTTTAATATGATTGTGCCAACTTTTACTAATAATATTTGGAAAGCTTATCCAATTACCTTTCAGAATATATATAGCTGGATGCTCTGAATTTTGTACGATGTTCCGAATTTGGACTTAGGATAAAATACCGGTCTATCTTTACATATATCATATTGAAAAAATGATATTTGGACTCGGAATATTACCGCTCTTTGAGTTTAAAATATTGAAAAATTGTCGACGTTTAGGATGAGAGCGCACCCCTTTAATATGATTGTGCCAACTTTTACTAATAATATCTGGAAAGCCTATTTAATTACCTTTTGGGATATATTTAGTTGAATGTCTAGAATTTTGTACGATAATGCGAAATTACACCTCTATTCTGAGCTAAAGCAATGGATAAAAAATAATATATTATTCTACTTTCATTTGATAGACGTAACGTTGGATTTTATTGGTTGGTAAAAATAGATGAGTTTGGGCGACTGTTGTCTTAATTCTGAATAGGTTGCCAACGAACAGGTTGCCAGCTGGATCGGTCGAATAGCTGGCTAGCCGAATAGGTGGCCAATTTGTGTTCGGTTTCTAATTGAGCCACAATGTTCACACTTGGTGTAGGTGTTTATTAGGTGAATTCCTTGATTTAGATGTTCCTTAGGTGAACATCTTGACTGAGTTCAAAGAATAACATTCCCCACTAAAGCTAAGTGGAGCTAAGCAGTTCTATCTGATAGAGAGTGATGAAATTTGTAGTTGATAATCAGTTTGACTGCACGATACGTTGATATAATAACCATAAATCTTCTTGTGCTGAAAATGTGGAAGAGCCTTATTGAAGGACATAATAATATAACTTTAAATGATATATATTGATTGTTATTTTTTTTATTATTTAGAACAACGAAATAGGGGTAACAGAAGACTTTGACAAAAACTTTTTATATGATAAAGATAAACGTAAGTGTGTCAATTATACTATTTACTTTATATTCTAGTTTATTGATTTGTAAAATATTAAACAATTTTTAAGTAGGAATAACCGTTAATTTATTTTTAATAATTAATATTTCATAACCAAACAATAATGATTTTCTTAGTCATAATTGCTTCTATTTTTTTTTCAGATCCAATGAATTTCAAGTTAACCTACACTTTCTTATACAACTTATTTCAATTTCTTGGCTTTTTCTATATATTCATTAGATTACAGTATAAGTTTATACAAAATGGCGAAGGTAATCATTTTGATTTATTTCCGACAATTTAGTGCATTAGAAAGGTTACTATGAAACATGAAATAAACATCCTTATCAAGATTCAAATGTAGTCAAAGGGGGGGAGATAATATGCATTTAACGACAAGAATAGAAGTCACTTCCCTTGAATAATGTGACAGTTTTGATTTTTTTAACTTGAATATTTTTATGAACATTTTAAATTAACAGATGCCAAAACTACAGCATTTGAAGATGTTGGAAACCAGATGATGTTATGTCAAATGGTAGCGATATTGGAAGTGATACATCCAATGATTGGTCTTGTGAAAACTGGTTGGGTAGCACCATTTGCACAGGTACGGTTTTAAAGGACCTTGCTTTTGATCCCATCCAAACCACTAGACAGCTGTCCTTATCAGGCCTTCTGTCCAGCATCAGTGAAAAGGGGGAACCAGGCCGGAAAATCTGGATGAACTTTCTCGGCCAATGCAGGGATTGAACACGCAACCTCCAGACTAGCAAGCCAGCATCTTACCCACTTAGCCACCGTGACCCCTTGATTTATGTAATGTAGTAGAATGTTCAAACTTGGTGTAGATGTTAGTTAGGTGAATGTCTGCTTAGGTTATGGAAACACGAGAAACCTGATTATGTATATGGAGTCAGACTAGTCAGAGTGATGAAACTTGGTGTAAAGTTTCATTATATCACTACTATAACTAAGTTTCATTCGATAATGAACATTTACTGCTTGGGTTAAGAAGAGTGATAATCAATTCGGTTGCTTAATGCTTTATTAAAAAATGAATTAATGAGTTCCATCTAATTTTAGATTGTTATTAATCTATTTAAAGTATATTTTATTTTGGAGGCCATTTTTTTTAAGGTATTTGGTCGAAATTTGATCTTATTTCTTCTGGTATTACAAGAACCACTGATACAAATAGCTCCAGTTGTATGGTATTTATTTGTTGTATGGAGTTTTATAGAATTAGTTAGGTATGTATGTTCATATACTAGAATATGATTTAATTTGTTTTAAATGGCAATTGGTGTGATGTTATTCAAGGGACATAATGCTGAGGTTGTAATGGTTTGAAAATTGTTGAACCGGTTGACTTGTCGTTACAAACCCAATGTTTTCTAGCTTGTAGAACCTCTAGAGGTCACAATTTTTATTTGATGTAAAAATATCTTTTGGTTTCTCTCAATAATTACGCATATTGGAACATAACTGTCTGGATTATAATCCCTGATTGTTCAAAAAATAAAGTTTTTAGCTTGTGGATCCTTCGGAAGTAACAATTTGTAATGAGTTTTAAAAAACGTTTAAATATATCAACGTTACACCTCTGACCAAAATGCAGGACAAAATGTCTGTGCCTTGTACGCCAATAGTGTAAAAGTATGTAATACATGTACCAAGGTTGTGACTCCTCTGGAAGTCATAATTTTTATTTGATTGTGATGAAACTTGTAATGTGTGTTTAAACCCCATAGATCTCAGTTCTTTTCGATGTTTTTGCGATATCGAACAGTAACTTTCTGGATTATGGTCCCTAAATTATGCAAAAAATCACATCAGATGGCCGAGTGGTTAGCGCGTGCACGCTGCATCATACGGTCTTTCATTGAATCAGCATCAGCTGACATGGTTTAGATTCCCTGGTTGTACGTGACAAAGAATAGGGTTGTCTGTCCAACCTCGTTGGTTTTCTCTGGGTCCTTCTGTTTCCTCCCACTTCTAAAGACACCTTTTAGTCCCGAAATGACCTAGTTTGTGTTGAGTGGACGCTATACCCATTTCTCCCTCTCTTCTTTATGAACTTATATAATTATAACCATAATTAATGTATTTATGATTACCTTTTTTTGCACTGGCAATTCAATATATTACTAAACTAAATTTTAATTGTATCCTACTTTAAAGCAATTCATGATTAGTTTTTTATACACCTACGTGGTCGTATGTTGCCATAGCCTCATCCGTCCGTTCTGATAATTATTGCCAGTGTTATAGCCTTTGATCACTTTGAAATATCTTGTGGACACTCTATAAGCTAAAGTTAATAACCGATTGACTTTAAATTTAGACAGTGATTTTCAACGATATCCGATAATTGCTGCCAGAGTTATGGCCCTTGATCACTTTGAAATATCTTGTGGACTCTAAAGTTAATATCCGATTGACTTAAGATTTATACACAGTGTTTAAGGTCGTGAAACGAAGAAGCCCAGTGATTTTCAATGATTTCAGATAATTACTACCAGAGTTATGGCCCTTGAGCACTTTGAAAATTCTTGTGGATGCCCTAGAGATCAAAGTTATCGTTCGATTGAATTTAGATTGATAAACAGAGTTGAAGGGTCTTTCGTCGAGTAACTATATTGATTTTGAACAGCTTAATCCATGATATTAAATGTTTCGTATATTAAACTTTAGCATGGGGCAGAACTAAAAGCCAAACAAATTCTAATGATTTTCTGATAAATACTTAATGAGTTGTTACTCAGATTTTAGTGCATTAAAAATGTTTCATTACCGACAATTGAAAAAATATGCGACAACTCTTGTTGTCAGCTCGGACTTAGCGTATGTTTCATTGCCTGGCAGCCTATCTTTTTTTATATTTTAGATACCCATACTACATGTTCAGCAGTTCTAATATAGAAATTAATCTTTTAACCTGGTTAAGATATACTTTATGGATACCTTTATATCCACTTGGTTTTCTTATGGAAGGTAAAGTGTTCTTTTTGTTCTGATAGCAGATCATTTAATTTCAAATGTGTAAAAAAACTCTTCTGTCTATTTAGACTGAAGTTTATCCTTTTAGTCTACCTTTATTTAACTTGAACGCCTATATAACAACTCTTCCAGATCCTGGTGTAGTAAAGACAAGTAAAACGAAATTTTGAACTATAAAAAACTAAACGAAATAGGATCTGTGTTTTAATCAAATTGTCCAGATCTCTCTTGTAATGGCATGTCAAACTTTTTTTTCTGTAGGAACAGTAGTTATTATGAGTATACCATTATTTGAACAAAGTAATAAGTTCAGTATCATATATCCTGGTAGTGACAGATATATCCTCTATTTCCCTTGGTTTTTACATGCATATTTAGTCCTCTTAGCTCTAGGTATGTATATTGTATAAATATTAGTTTTCATACATTTATTTGATTGATGTTCATCAGACAAAGAAGCCTATTGATTGTCAAAGATTTAGGATAAATGCTGTTGGAATTTTAGGGATGCTCTAGAGGTTAGACTTATCTGATCATTTATGTTCATCGGACAAAGAATCTAAAAGCTAATGTTGTCTCCTGATTATCAGTAGATGTTAGAACTTATAAGAACTAGAAACCAATCAAATTTTAACTCATTTTTATATGCCCACATGGTCCAAATAAGATCGTATATTGCCGTTAGTCTGTTTGTTGGTCCATTGGCATTCCACAATTTCTTGTGAACACGTTACAGACATCAGTTTGAAATGTATATATATTGTTTACATTAGTGAGACGAAGAAACGAATTTCAACAATTTCCATTAATTACTTCTAGAGTTATGGTCTGTGTTTCACTTTTTTAACCTTGTGAACATTCTAATGACCAAAGTAATGTTTGATCTGTATGGAATTTACATATGTAATTTGAATTAGTATAGCAAAGAAACCTATTTATCTGTATTGAATTTACATGCATGATTTAGATTAGTAAAACAAAGAAGCTTATGGAATCTCAGCGATTTTTGTTAATTACTTCTAGAGTTATGGCCCTTGTTTCACTTTGTTGAACCCCTTGTTAACACTTATCATCTGATCTGTTTAAATTTAAATGCATTATTGATATTAGTAAAACAAAAAACCTATTAAATTTAAACAATTTCTGTTAATAACCTCTCCAGTTATGGCCCTTTTTGATCACTTTGTTGAAGCTTCTGAACATTCAATCTGCATGAAATTGATATCAGTGTCTTGTAAATGCTCAAATTACCTGCTCGGACGATTTAGTTCATGTAAATGCTCTCATTACTGATAAAAGTGAAAATATGCAACTCCCTTTGTGGACTGCTCAGGCAGTACTTAGCTGTTGTGGCCATATGTTTCCTTGCCTGGCAACCAGTCTTATTATGTATACATTATTTCTTTTTGAAAGAAGTTGCCTGTCCAGCCTTGTGGGGTTTTTTCTGGGTCCTCTGGTTTCCTCCCACTGCTAAAGACACCTGCGCGAAGTGAATTATTTAATTAAAATTAAAAACCATATGTTAGTCCTGAAATAACCTAGTTTGTGTAGAGTGGATGTTAAACCCCATCTCTCTCTCTTTCTTTTTTGAATTTACCTTGTCATGAAATTAAGCCTAGATATTGTTATTTCAGCTGCCTATAAAATGATGAACTATATGTATATTCAAAGAAAGAAGAAACTTGGTGTTGGATATAAATCAAAAACCAATGAGAAAAAAAAATCAGCGTAGAAATGTCCATATTTATTCTCTGTGTTGTGATTTTTGTGATAATTAATTCTTTGATTAAGTTTTTATGACAGTGACAGTAGCTGTAATTAAATTTGAATATTAATTTTTCATTTGAATTAATGTATGGTACAAACTACATTCAATCAGTTATAAAAGAACATAGAAAAACTAGTGTGGAATTTACTAAATTTCATTTGTTGGTCCACTGTCTCACTTTACTCTGACTGAATTGAAAATAGCTCTCAAGTTTGGTGATCTTACTGAATGGTAGGGCATTAGGTTAAATGAATAAACAATATCGTTATCTGTTTGCCTTTATTTCCCAACCAAAGACAATTTCGAAATTTTGCATTAATAATGATGATATTAATCGTCAACGAGTCAGTGTGTTCTATTTGGGTATTTTATTATATTATGTCTATATTCTGCAGATCAGCCAAATATTGCCTTTAATATTTAATTTTATCTAAAATCTTTCTTAACAGATTAACTACCTCCAACATTTTATTTTAACCTAATCAAAAAAAAGTTCTGATCTTAAATGTAATAAATGTGGATATAATGTAGAAATTTTAACCATTGAATTCCACAGCAAATGAACAAATTCAACAGATTAGATTTATTGTTTATTTACTTTAGTCTGTTGTAAGGGTAATTACAATGCATTATGTAACATCCAATTTTGCTTGTTGCAGGTCTTTTTTCTTGCTTCAAATGTTATATAAATTATTATTTAGATGTTTGTTACCATGACAAGCCCATAATCAACTCTCTAGATTACCGGTGGCTCTGATTTTAAGTTGATTAGAACTTAGAACCCTTTGATAATTTAATGATTTAATTTAAAAATAGAGGAGATAGGTTAAGTACAGTTGTTACAATAATAAAACAATCAATGCCACATCTTTCTCAAAACATTGCTGAGAATAAAGTAATTTGAATGACATTTTCGAATAATATTCATTTTGCATTTTTGAACTGTAATAGCACAAACAGCCAACTCTATATCTAAATCTAACATAATGCATCTTTAACACTATTAAAGCCTAATTATTTACTATTGATGTTCAAACTACTTCAAAACTTTTAATAGTGCAATATATGAACTTAATGACCTCAAATTAGGATATTTAATATCTATAAAAAGGATGTAAAAAATAATTTGATATCTTTTTTAAAGAGTGTATATGAATCATATGATGATTATTCACCAGTCTCTGTGTCAAATATTAGAACTTTTTATGCATACATTTATTGTAATGGGTTGTTTTTTTATTCTATAAATCTTTAAATGACATCTAGTCATACACCTGTATACCGGTTACTGCTTTTTTAAAACTTATTTTATTGATATTTTACATTGATGTTGTACATTTAAACATTCCAAAAATAGAGGTGTTCTAGGGATATTATTGAATTACTGGCAACAAACTGAATCAAACTAGGCTGATATCAGATCACAATTTAAAATTTCCATCCAAAATGAATTTTTTTACATCAGTTGATCATTATATAATTGTCATACTATGAGATCAAAATGTATCCTGCATAGAAGTCTTATTTAGTTTTGGAGTAATATGAATATTTAATTGAAATCCAATATCTAAATTCACAGGATTTGTCAGTCATAATTTAAATGTAATAAAATAATAGACAGAAATATGTACATGTAGTTTATCAGTAATCTGATTCTTATCTCCAAGTTCGCTGTTTTTGTTCCCTCCGCAATGCATTTGAATCATATCCTAACACCTCTATTCCAGAAGGAAGCCACCATGACATAAATAGTCAAAGACTTTGATTGTCAGGCCCGTTTTGTTTTTGCATGAAGTTAAAACTTCTGAATAACATACAGGGGTCTATATAGAGTTCACAGATTTTGTCTTGAAATATATAAATTTGGCTTTTATTTATGCTTCAAAAGCTGCTCATTTAAAAAGGGGAGACGAAACATTAACATTAATTTCTATATGATATGTATAATCTTATAGATAACATTCAGATACATTGTTTTATACATTCTATATTTATATTCCCGAACTGAAATATATCCAGTATGGCATTGATAAATGTAAATGTGTGGACTGAAATCCATTATTGAGATTTATTATTATGATTATTAGTAGTAAATAGTATTATAATTATTATGAGGTTATTATTAATGAATTAATTAGTTTTTATAACATGCCTGCATTGAAATAGTTTAACCCCTATCTGTCAGTCCGTCAGTCCCCAATTGTTCACACCAATTTCAAAAAAAAAATACATTAAAAACTGTAGCTGATATCACATTCACAAGTTTTTTGGCAATTGGGCGGTAAACCTGTATTAGAATGTAGCGGATCCGAATACTGAACTAATGCCCAAGTTGATTTGTATAATGACACCCTTGTTCAATTACTCCACACGTTCGCACCGGTATCTACCAAAACTGTCATAGTTCTGAATAATTCTACATGGTACAATAATGAAGTACAGCAATGTCAGAAGACCTGTCTAGAAATCCACCACCAGATCTATTGCCAAGCTAAAAATAAGAGTCTGAAGCTCATTTATAAGACCAAGCTACAATACTGTCACACAAACATCCGAAATTGCGTCAACGATCCCTGTAAAGTGCATTCTAGCTTCTTGAAATGGATTAATGGTACATTAACTGACCCAAAACTTCCGAGCTATGACAGCAATAGCCGTTTTGTATCAGAGATTGATAATACTCAAACAGATTTATTCCATGGGCCGAAATTACTTATTTTTGACCTTTCGATGAGAAAGAAATCTACGATGTCATCAAAATCTAGTACGTGTTTGTCAGATCCGATTCCGAGACGTTTAGTTTTCCAAATGATTGGCCCATTATTACCATTCTTCACTCAAATGATCAACAACATTTTTATGCTGACCGTTTCAAATCGTCTGTGGTACTGTAACTTGCCTTTCCTATCAAAGATTCTTGAAAAGGCAATGCACATTGACATCTTGCTTCCGAATTCTCTGTTGGACATATATCAATTGGCATGCTGGAAAATGCTGGCATCACCATAGTACAGAAACAGCTTTGCTCGGGACTGTGAACAACCTACGTTGTGCTGTAGACTGTGGTAATGTTTCTTCCCTTGTGATGCTTGATTTATCTGCAGCCTTTGAGGCCATAGACCATAGTGATCTACTGGAGAATCTTTCTACCCGCTGTGGTATTAGTGATTTCCCTTTTGAACGGTATCTGTAGGTCCACACTCAGGTAGTTCAATTGTTAGAGAACTATCGCAAAGAAAATCGTAATCTGTGGAGTACCACAAGGATCTGTATTAGGACCGGTCCTACCCAGCTCTCAGATATACTCTACATGACCTTTTACATAACTCGTATGCGGATGACACTCAGTTTATTGACGAATTTTCACCAGTTCATTACGTTGAAGTCTTTGGTTGAATTCAACCTTATCAAGAGAAACACGTCACTTTCCTCTGCAAAAATTGGTACTTTTTCTGAGAGGCATTGGAAATATCCAACACTACAGCACACACATCTCATGTAACCAGCCTTGTAAGCTTAGCATAATCGCTTAATCACAAAATAAACACGTATTATAAAATATTATGGACCGAGAATGGACGCGAAGAGTTTTTTCGCACGAACATTTTAAACATACATATGTATCTTGATATAATCACGGATTTAAAACTGGACCATTATTACACCCGATATTTTTGAAGTTAAATTTTAGGGACCTGATGATTTAATTTTAATATTTTTAACGAGTTTCTTAAATACCACTTTCCATTAAAATCATTTGGGGGGAGGGGGGTATTAAGTTATATTCTGTAGTGAACGCTCGTGTAATACCACGCATTCCCTCTACATAATATTCAAATATCTGATTCCACTTTGAAAATCTGACACTCCAAGTCTTGTTTGACCGCCCCCCAATTCCGAAAACTGTAAGTGCTCGAATCAGCCGTGGTGGCCGCTCATATATAAAATTATCATTGTGAGTGTTACTCCCAGACAAATCATTTGACGCCGATAGTTTCTTCTTTTTATTGATTTATTTTCAAGAAGAAGAAAAGGAGTTCACCACTTGTGGAGCGGTAAATCATCTCTTTATAAGATACTAGAAATTCTAGTGATTAGCCTAGGTGTCTACGTTCACTCAGACGAATGGAGATGAAGTAGTATTGCAATGTGAGGGTGTCTTGGTTAGTCTTTTATCATTAATAGTTGTATGATTTTCAAGATGTTTTTGAACCCACTAATTAATTGTAAGCTATATCAAATTGTACTTGTCTTCGGGGTTTATCAAGTCGTCAAAACGGCACTTCGTTTATTTTGAGATAAACATATGGGCGCTGTGATGGCTTAGTGAGTAGGACGTTGACTCGCTAACATGGGAGTCCCGTGTTAAATCCCAGTGATAACCGAGAAAGTTCATCTGGATTTCTTGGTGTGGTTCGCCCGTGTCAGTGGTGTATGACGGAGAGTCTGGGAAGTGACAACGTCTAGTCATTCGGACGGCACAAAAAATCGAGTTCAGGAATAATCACTGGCATGTACGTGAAAGAATCATTGACAGTTAGAAGTCGAAAAAAGAGTAAACCACAGCAACGCTGTCCGGGCAAAATTTTCCTCACTGCATGGCGTATGCCCGTTTTCACTGGCCCAGTACGAGCAGAACAGTACTAGGATCATTTTAATTTCGTTTACCCTGAATTCTAACTTTGATAGAGTGTATACGATTGAATTCAGGTTTTCGTCCCACCCACAGGGAGGTCACGCTGGCTAAGTGGGTAAGACGCTGGCTCGCTACTAGCTTGGAGGTCGGGTGTTCGATCCCTGCATTGGTCGAGAAAGTTCATTCAGATTGTCTGGCGTGGTTCCTCCTTGTCAGTGATACAGGATTTGAGGGCCTGACCAGGACAACTGTCTAGTCGTTCGGATGGGACGAAAAACCCAGGTTCTGAGTACAAATTGGCGTGCACGAAAAAGATCCCTTGACAGTTGGAATTCGATATAAGAGTAGGCCGTAGTGACGCTGTCCGGACAAAATTTCCGTCTTAGCACACACTGTATGGTGTATGCCAGTCTTCATTAGGCCAGTGCGGAGCAGAACAGGCGTTAAACCCCATTTCATTTCCCACTTGGGTGCTATCTTTTTAACCTCATGGGTTGATATACTCGAAATCTGGGGATTGTAGGAGACAATCCAACTCCCGGACCATTGCATCACTGACCCCGATTTATTTCACTCGACTACAGCGAACAAAATTAATACTGTGATTATTTGCCTTGGAATGAAGCCGACGAACAGAATAAATTATAGGTTTTAACAGTATTTGACTATGATACCACCCAAATTTCCAGTCTAAATCTGATTATAATAAACAGATATCTCAACCCATGAGGTTAAAAGATAGCACCCAAGTTAAAATATTGACTTAAACGATGACAAATCACGATTTGATTTTACAATTTCGCCAAGATCGATATAGTAATGGCATTGAAGATTTTTTTTCTTGGTTTGAAATAGGATAGCGGGCCGTTTAACGAATCCAATTGTTTGGCACAATCACAGACTTGGAATTGTGAAATACGATCTTGAGTTCACTAAAGAATATAACTTAATGAAAGCCGTCAACTGATTTTGATTCGACAATGTATCTGAGAAACTCATTAGGAATATTAAAGTTAATTCTTCATGTCCCAGTAACCTATATTTCACATTATGAACAATTTGGTGTATACTAAGTTTTGTCATTCAATAATATTAGCAACATTAGATGTAAACTCAAATGGGTGAAAAGCAGGCGTCCCCGATTCCCAATGTAGGCCTACATCACCGGTCACTGCTTATCAAAGTGTAGTGGTAGTTTGAACTTTTAATTTCGGAAGCCTACGATATTGTGCAATGATCAAAAGGTCTGTCATCGAGTTAAGTGGCGTTGTTTCGATTTACCACTGGGACGTGGTGCACTTCCTCCCACCACTTAAGACCCCTCACAAGCAACTTTCTCCCACCTTCCTCCTCCCACTGGTAGAGACCCCTCACAAGCGACTTTCTCCCACCTACTTCCTCCAACCACTAAAGATCCCTCACAAGCAACTTCCTCCCACCTACTTCCTCCAACCGGTAAAGACCCCTCACAAGCGACTTCCTCCCACCGGTAAAGACCCTCACAAGCGAATTATTGAAATACAATTGAGTCTTGTGTTAATCCCAAAATGACCCCCCCTCTCTCTCTCTCTCTCACCTGAGGCATCCACATATACTTAACAAAAGATACCTTAACCCAAAATACTCTATGTTGTTAAAATCGATATTTGATTGGGTATTTGATGGGGTTTGGGCTGATGAGTGAATCCCTCAATAACCGTCTCTAACACGAATTTGAATTAATAAATTCTTTTACAGATAAATTAAAGTAAAAATCTATTCGATATGCAACAAGATTCATACGCACATTATAAAGCTGTAATAATTTGTGTATTAGGTTATTACTGGAAGAGTTCATGTTATATAGGTGCCTAATGCAGACGTGAATAAGATTGGAATTGATTTTAGGTAATTGAAATACGAACGGTTGGTTAATAAAGAAAACAAAGTAGAAATGTGTCTGTGGTAGACTGACCGGAAGGGAAAGGAAAGTGTCATGGTAAATAAATAATAGATTTTTTTCCATGCAATCTCGATCGATAGGAATAAATTCGTGTGAAAACAAGAAGTTAAAAATATGTTAAACCTTTTCGAATAATTAAGTGTGTTTTTCAGTTGTATAGGACTTTAGTCACGTCCTACTTTTCTGAACCAACTGGAATGGTCAGGAAGGGTATAATATACAATGATAAACTTTTCCGACTTCTCTTATTGGAATTCCAAAATGCCACGAGTTCTTTTACCTGGAGGCCGCTGTACACGGGGCTTCGATTTTTCGCGTCATCGGAACGACAAGACGCTTTGGCAGGTCTCCCGTTCTACACGACTGACAAGGGAACCACGCTGGAAAATTTCGAGAAACTTTCTGGCCCACATACAGAATGGAACACAGGATCTCCTGCTTAGTTTGCTAATAATGAACAACCACGTTTCATTATTAACCACGGCTGTGGTTATCGTTGTCCTCTTAAAAGCAAATCTGTTATGAATTTATAATAATTTCAGATCACCGTGTTTTGGATGTATACTTGTCATTGGACATGCATTGTATAAGATTAGATACATTACCAAATGTGTCAACTTTTCAATGGCAACTTTTTGTTAGAGTATTCTGGAAATTTGAAAAGTTTATGTTCGTAGGAATCAAGTCTTGTAATTGCTTATCCTCTTTCCACTTTCAAGTAAATCGTTTTTAATGTTTCATTCTGTGTGGATTAAATCGGCATGCCATATTTCTATGGCACATTTTGTCTCGGAAACTTAATTCTGCTCGTCTCAATTTGACTTAGTGTGATAAAAATCCCGTTTGTTCAGATTATCAGAGCCGAGAAATCATTTCAGAGATAACCTCGGTTCAATAACTTAAAATATTAGCTCAATATCAAATGGGTAAAGAAGGGTAAAAGTTGCCACAATTTATTGTTGTATTTAAGGGTGTAAAATGGCATATGATTCAGAACGAATTCATTCACTGTTTATGGGATTCAACCATGTTTCATAACCAGTTTTAGTATAAGTTTTCATAGCAGACGATTGGTTCGTGTGACGCTACAAAATAAAATCTACAGGAAACGCACGATCAAGCTGGTAAAATTTATGACTTGAATAATTGGGTTAGGATTTTTAACACGAGACGTGGGAATTCCGTGTGTTTTGTGATTCAGAATAAGGATGGCTTCGTTCACCCATCAGTGACATAGTCGAAGTGTGATCAATATAGGACACGACGAAGCCAGAACAGTATGGATGCAGCGGCATTTTAACCGGTCGATAGACAGACAGGAATTACGAATTCCCCCCTCGCCCTCGGCACACCATCAGTTTATATAATGTTTCCTGATTACCTCCAAATAGAACCTGTTGCCTCTAGAACTGCCACCTCTTGTTAAATTGTACTCTATCACACATAAAACAAGTTAGAAATGCTGAGATTCATTATTGAAGGTAAGTCTTCATTTTGTTTTACTGAAGCATATTACAAAGATTTTATCATGCCCTTGAAGATTCATACTCTTAATCCTGATCAAACAATAAGCTAATAAGAGTGAGTCCAGTGACGGATATGAATATATCGATTTCTTCTCAAAATTTTATTGTATGAATCATACGTTACATAGATTTCAACTCACACATATGAATAACAATTTAAAATGACGAATTTAAAACGATCTGGATAGCTTGTTTCTGACGAAAAGCAAGATAATGTCCATTTGTATAAGTTTTGTAATAACAATGAATAAGACGATATGAAGAATGTTTGTTATTATTTTTTTTAATCAATTGATCAATTTTTATAGTATAAATTAAACTAGTGAACCAAAAGATGTTGGTGGTGCTAATTTATCCCGGACATGCCAGGAACTGTCAAGAGCTTCGATCTTTTGCTTTTGTTGAAAACTTCTCTCGGATCACTACTGTGCGCTGGTTGTTTTAGTTATTTGATAGGGGCTATATCTTTAAATTTTGATCGAAATGTGATTTCTGATGTGCGGCATAGTGTTTGTGTGTTATACAAGCGTAAACGCCAAGATTCGTCATTTGATGGGTTAGAAGTGACTGTCTAGTGTATAGCATAACATATATTGACTTTTCCTCCCACAGAATTAGCAGCGGAAAGCCGAAAACAATGGTGTTAAATAGCTTCTGCCGAGTAAATGGATTCTTCCGCCCAACATTATGTCTCAAATTCCGAACACAGCATTTATAAGCATGTCAAATCGGTTTATTGGTCTTATGTTACGCAGAAATAGGCTTTAAATTAAATGATTCTTGATTTCTTATTACAAGAGTCGCAAACGGTGTTAATGACAATCTGGCAAAAAGATACCAACAGAACGTATGACTGAAGACTACGCGTTACGTAACTGCTGGTTTCATGCTATTTTGATAGTCATGGCCGTCGGATTAAATCTAATATTTGTGTAAGGTGGACGTACGAAGTTCTTATAGTGACAGTCTTTTTATAAAATGATTAGAGCAGTGATTCTCAACCAGTGTGCTGCGAAATTGTGAACGACACACCATGGACACACTAAGAAAATGCGAAAAACCGCTTGATCCAAACTGGGTATTCACTGTTGTCTACTGATACGTTCATAGCTGTGTTTTGTTCGTTATTTAGTTTGAGTCATTCTATGGTTATATGATCCATTATATACTAGGACTCATTTAACCGACGTCTATATTTCAATTTGAAAATTTCACAAATTTGAATGTCTTAAATCAGTTACTGGACTCGACTTCTCAGTATCATAATAATGAAACAGCAATCCCATTATCATGAGGACTTCATCAGCTGCCAAGAAAAACAATATGGATAACCATGTCATCTATGAATCACCAAGTGTAACTAAATGTAGTTTATTAAGAAAAATCTACGATTCTCGAACGTGATATCGATTTAGAGTGTAATATAAACAAACTGACAGCAAGTTGCATGTATTGCAGGAAACCTGATGATATGTATCCATAAAAAGTTCAAAATTGGATTTCCTCTTTCGTGATCTTGGTTTTCTTTCCGAGAGAAAACTTCGTCGGCAATAGCATCCAATACCATCCATAAAGAAACATTGGTGCCTTTTATAGTGATAAAGGGGGATTGGATGGCTGAATGGCCAGGACGTGCGTGCTGTATCATTGAGTCAACTGGCGTGGTTTCGAATCCCCGGTTGTACGTGACCAGGATTGGATCGCCTCCAATCTCGTTGGTTTTCTCCGGGTCCTCCAGTTTCCCCCCACTGGTAAAGACCCCTACGCGCAAGCGAATTATTGAAATAAAATTAAACCATATGTAAGTACTGAAATGACCTAGTTTGTGTCGAGTGGGCGTTAAACCCCATTTCTCTCTATATTGTGTAAAAAAACACGTTGATTGTAAACACATTGTGTGGTTGGCTTAAACATTTAACACTGCGTAAGGCTCGCCATATTCAGCTTAAAGCTCGAGTCCCTTGATAGCTTGAGATTCAAAGAGAAAGTTCTAACTACGAACACTATTTCAACAATCCTAAAATCTTTAACATAACGTCCCAGTGGGATAATTTGGACTTTGTTGTGTGAACGTGATTTACCGCACAAAATGTCCTTCATTCATCGGTCGGGTCCTTTTCCTTTAACAATTTCGAACGGAAACGTTTTGTAATACATGTATAATTCGTTATTTTTATGCCACTTCAACAAATTTGTCGTTTTTATCTTGCTTATGTTTTGCTCAGAAAATTATTTATTGTTTTATTTCTAGCTTGTTAAAATCTAGTACAGTGAATGGAGAAGTGTGCACACCCCTCTGTAAATTTTTCACGTGAAACAATATGGTTCAATCAATAATGCGCTAACATTTTTTTTTTAAGTTTCAGGTCATTTTTGAAATTTCGTAATTTACTGTGAAAGATTTGGTTTCCTCCTATAAAATAAAGTTCGGTTGCTGACTAAACTGAAAATTTTGCTGTAGGATTTTGATTTAAATTGCGACAGCGTTCGCGAATTTCTCATGGGAAAAGAATTTTGAGAATGTGAAGTTTTTCAATTTATTTGTTTAATATTGTTAGGGTGTCTCAATTGGTGTGATGCAGTTTGCAGTTAAACGAGATTTGAGGCATCTAGTAGAAATTTGCATTCGATTGAAACTGCTGGCTTATTTCGCCGAACATAACTGATTTGAAATTAGAGTAAAAACGGAAACTATTGAATGTAAATCAGTTTATATACATTCATATTACAGTATTATATGCGCTGCGACCCACTTGTGTCAATTTCTAGGTCCCAAATGTTAGCAATTTAGCTCCCTTAAGTAAAACCGGTGACTGTTCTTATTGTATCCAGACCTCCGTCTTTCATTGTTCATACTTCTCATTTGTGCTATTTTTCCAGACGATGTCAGTATTGTCAAATATAGAAAAAACATATGAATATTATTTCAAGAAACCGGGAACAGTTTACCATGATACTCATTTTGCGTGTCATGGTCGATATACTAGGATTTACTGAGAAAGACGACAACGTTAGAACTAATATGGTCTTTAGTATCGGTTATATAGACACGGTAAAGGAGGTGGGAACACTCCAAAAGATACATCTTTTGACAACTTTCTGAGAGCAATTATTTTAAATAACTAATAATAGTTTTATAAGTTTTGTGATTTTGTGTAGTACGCCTTGGTGACCGATTCTAACAAATATTTTACTAATATCACAGCCTCCACGATACATGAAGATGTGACCAGTTGTAGTGGGAGGTCATACGAGTGTTTTTTTTTTACCCCGTGACGCCAGACTTTTGATTTACTAACCAGCGTTGATATTTCTACTGGAATACCCACAATTCGTTGCATGGCAGGCCAAAAACTCGTCGTAACCGACCGTCTCATTGGTTAATCCCTCACATCAATCAGAATGTGGGTTATATAACATCTTTTTCAGATCCTAGTGTAAGGAAGACAGTAAAGCGAAATTTTGAACTATAAAAAACGCGAAACGAAATATAATCAGATTGTTAAATAGGAAAACAATAGGATTAACGAGGGAATTTGGGGTCTGACATTTTCATTTCTTTTTTTTTAATGATAAAATATTCATTTTGTCTGAAATCATTTTCGAAGGTTTCGATTATCGTGATAGGTATCTATACCAAGGGGATGTAATGTAGCACGAAATCAATTATATACAGGATCCTCATAACCCATAGTAATATATTACACAACACGTACCGCTAGCGTGATATAATATCCACTGTTTCTCTACATTATCCCACATATTGTCGTTTGTTACAAAACATAACCGGTTTTATTCCATAGTTCGTCTAATATGAACGTATGTTTTTAATAAAGTGTTATAGATTCAGACATTTTCTTATATATTTATGATAACAATGAGTGTCTGACCACGACTAGGGATGACATCATGGAGTGAAAATTCAACCATAAATTCCATAACTATTCGAGATAAATAAAAGAACCAGGAATCCATCACAAGACTTGATAAATCGATTTTTTCCATAGTAGATTGATCTATGTTTTTTTCTTGAAAAATAAAACGGCTTTCAATCATTCTGTCTACATTGGGAGGTTTTTAGAGTAAGGCACAAATGGTTATATTGTGTTTCTTTAATTTAGGACAAACACCATGGGTTGAGTGGAAGAATGCTTCGCCATCACAATTAGTTCAGATGTTTTCCTCAACAACAAGGTTAAATTTCAATCGACTTGTACATATAAAAAAACAAAAACAAAAGAGACAGGAAGAGGGATCGTGTTCTGAAATGACGCGATTTTGATTCTTTTACAGACAGGGAATCTTGAAATTATTTTTTTATTAAAGATACATTCCAACGAAATTATTTATGGGGTAATAGGGTAATTATTTCCATGAAAGCATGACATATAGAAAGTATAGAGACATCAAATCTTACTAGAAAATACTGGATCACCCGAAAACACCCATAGAGCTCTCATATAAAAATGTAAGGGGTCCTTATAACTGGCAGTCTGATTGGGTGATTCTCGAGTGACCTAAACAGAGCTTCTAATGCAAACATCCAGCAAACTCTACGAATAAAAAATGGCGGAAAAAAGTTTAGTATGTATTTACTCCAAAATAATATCATTAAACCAAGCACTCTGTACGCGGGAAAGCACCTATAAAGGTCCAATATTCCAGTAGTCTTGCGAAGAAACATATTGATACAATTTATTTAATTAAGGATCACTATTTGAACGAATACCGATTTCTCAATTTGCTTTCTCAATTCTTATTTTGGGTTAAATTAAAGATGGATTATGTACGGTTGTAATAAACAGCTGACAGTTTTTGTTATAATAGGGACCATTCCGATTTTTACAAAGTCTATAGAAGTGCGTGTACGTATGAAATATAAGTGCCAAAATATTGAGGAATGGTGTATTTAGCTTGTCTCAAGATTTCAGCTCAAAATATTGAGACGTTTAGTCGTCAAAGTCAAAGTCGCTTATCCGGACACATAACCCTTTTAAGATTTCGGTTCAATTTGTTGGTTGGGTGACCTTATAATCTATTTCTGTTAATTTAGTTATGGATTCTCTGGAGGCCAAAATTTTGATTTGCTTTTAAAAAACGTTCATATACATCCCCGTTATACCATAATTACGGTTGAGTTCGAATGTCTCACAAAATGGCCACCAACAGAGTACATGTATAATAATCGCACGATACTAGATCTTTCCGAACGGAGAAATATCTTTCCATGTTTATAGCCACAATTCTAACCCTAACCCTCCAGAGTAGTTTAAGATAAACCTAACCCTAACCCTAATCCTAACCCAAGGGAAAATATTTGTCCGTTCGGAAAGATCCAGTATTTTGCATAATAATCAAGTAATAACATCCTGGATTATGGTCCCCGATTGTACGAAATATCGCTTTTTGTTTTAGCTTGTTCTCTATCCATCTCTTGTTGGTGTATCTTGCGTAGCAACCGCATGATGTTTGGCTTATTTCTCTAAGAGATATTAATTAATGTGGTTTGCCGTCCTACTTGTCTGCTGCATCCGAGATAATAAAGATGGGAACGCGCCATGCTGTGTGCTATAAGGGAAATCTTGCCCGGAAGGGTTCTTTTATATGCACGTCTGTGGTACACGCGGTCTCTCGGGGTTTTCTTTGTCCCATTCGTCATGCACCGCTTTCAACGGGAGACCACGCCGGAAAATCCCAAAGAACGTTCTCCACCAGCACCGGAATCGCATAGCGGTCCAACGCCTCACTTGCTAAAGATATTTTAGCATGATGAATGAGAAGAAAATATAAATACAATTGTTGATAAAAAAAAATGTCTGATTTGTAGTTTAAAAAACAGTCAATCGAAATTACGTTTTGTCAGCTCAAGGCATCCTAAACATTTAATACAGGAGCGACAACCAATTTGTAACTCCTATAAAGCATGTCTAATAATATTATATTGATGGACTGAGGTAATAAATAAACAAGAGGTAAAAGTTGATACGTTATGTGATAAAAATCGATTTCGGATAAAATCATACATTATTTAATGGACAAACATTTCATTCTCCGCTGCTCCAGAAATCTTTGTTGGTTAAATGCAGGGATCACCAAACTTTTTTCATTGTGGGCCAGATATAACTGAAAGAATACCGAGTGCGGGCCGGATAAGTATGAAGTGTAAGATTAAGCTAAAGCATGTTTTTGTTTTCTTCAGCATGTAACGGCAGACCGGACAAACTGGCGTCGCGGGTTGTGGTTTGGTGACCCGAACCCTTTAATCTGCTCATGGATCTTACCCATTTGGTAAATAGTTGAAATGTGTATCCTTGAGTTAAGGAATCGGCAACAAATTCAACATTACGCCGAAAAGATGGCAGCTTGGCATTTGCCACAATATAAAAATTTTGTTTTATCCATTCAGAGTTATACATCACTTTCTTCCAATGCTCTTGTCTTTGTGTAGCCCTGTATAACACATTAAAATATAGCTTACTAATGTTGACTGAATTTAAGAAAATACCAAGAAAAAAACCGGGATTTTCATACATTGAAATATAAGAAGATAGATATAAAAACATCAATGAAGAAACTCGATCTAAAAGCAAATTTGGCTCATTGATCTGTTTGTGTAGAGTGCTAAAAAGCTGATAAAACGTCAAGCTAAGCCGTTGTCAAGTCAATAATGTGATCAGAATTTCAGTTAATTCGCCCATCTCGAAAGCTGTTGAAACAAAACAAATCATTTACAGAAAAAAGCCAATGATTTAGAATTAACGCGGACTCCTGTTTTTCTATATGTTAGTATTTAAAGACGAGAAAATCACTTTGTATTCAAATTATATACTGTTCCAATTTATACTTTAAATACGAATTATTCATACCAAAACAAGAATCTTTTTATCTAGTTTCAGATTAGAGAGCCAGAGCACCATACGGTGTGAAAGAAGTTGGTGACATGAAGACGTTAATAGGATTATGCAAGATATAAATCGGTCCACAGACAGCTGTCGAGATAGAGATCTTCTAGATGTTTTATTACAGAAAACAGACGAACCCAGAAGTGATGCTGGGTCACGAATATCAGCATTGCTCGCCAGAACCAACGGAAATTTGAGTAGACCGTCAAGTTTTTCACGGCGAAGTTTAAATCTATCACGTCAAAGCCTGGACGCCGATTCCCGAATCTCCCTGTCCGAGACGGACAACAGTGTTGTCAAATTTATTTACAGTTTGGCGGTGTTGTCTATAGCTTCTTTGGTTCTGTCAGCTTTATCACTCCAGATACTGATATCTCTGGTGGACCTAGATGGTGATTATAGGAACATTACAAACGATGGCATGTTGAATTCCTCTACTACTTACTCTTTGGTTTATGAAGCCACAACTTCGTTGGCGACTCTTGTTATTGGGTTGGATTTGTGCTGTTTAATGGTGTGTTCTATGCAATTATTCTTCACTGCTAAAATACTCAGAACGTACGAAGGTTCTGAAAGGTATGCTTTTGCCTTTACAAATAATTAATTACTTCTACCTCTTCGAAGATGCAAACAATCTTACACGGATCGTGTTCGTTGCCATAGTCGATGTCGATACCCCGTCTAATGAAGACATTAGACGCTAATCAGATTAAGAAATATCCCCAATTTACAATTATCTAGAGGTTATTTGGAAATATACATCAATTATCACTAGTATCACATAATATCGTCTACTCACGCCAGCCGATTACATTATAACAAATGAATCATTTCTTGATATTCCTGATATTCTGTCTCTTTCGCCAAATGTGGCATGAATAATCCGATATGGTAATGGCAATATCAACTCATTCGTTTCTCTTTTACAGGGCTTTCAAGTATTTAAAAGAATGTGCTAGCAGCCGTTTTATTGCCGTTTTCAGTTTTTTCCTGTCCATTCCAGCATACATGGTGGGTAAGTGTAATCATTGTTTTACACAATTGGAATTCTTCGGTCAACACTTCCGGTAATTTCCGGCGTCTTTAGAAGCCCAAATATTGCATATGTACAGTGGTCTTTATGTATTATGCTACCTTATCAGGTAATATCCCTTGAAAAGACAGACATGAGATTGCCTGTTATATTAATTGAGAGAGAAATATATTGCATCCGACAAAATAAAGTAAAAGAGAATACACGGGCCCTTTGAGGGATAAGAATAGTCTTGAGCTGAAATGATATCGCCATGTAGTCGGATATATTTGACTTTTTCCCTGATCCTTTTTTCGATGGCATATTTTAGAACTGGCGGGTACCGCTAAGGTATCGAGTTTATAAGAATTATCCCATGTATCCACTTCCTGCAAAACAATATGTATATTCAAAATTTATTGAATTATCTTTCCAAATTATATACAGTTGTGTAGAAAACAACCTCATACACCGGTGAAATACAGTCCTATTTTTGATTCATATTTTTAGATAGATAAATCATAGAAAGGTCGTCTTTGGAAAAGTATATGATTTTGCTTTATTATAAGGTGCCGGATCAATAGGGAGGGCAAATAGGATTCACACCTTGATTGAAGTTCTATTACTAAAAACAGGTTTAATATTTATATCTTATCTAACTTGTATTACTCGCCCAGAATATACTTCAGAATACACCATATCGAATCTATTTCTCAAAATGTTCTTGGGGAGGTCCCTATGCTTCGGCTTCAGCTCATTGCTTTGCCCCCCCCCCGGTTAATCCGTCCCTTCACCACAAAAACAATCAAACAGACAAGGGATAGACTTTGGTACTAAAGTCTTAGTGGGTTTTTTTTAATTATCGACTTACATTGGATTTTTGTCTTTGCCTTTATCGGAAACCATGAGCGTATTCACGAAGTCTGTGATGATCAGCCATTTGAATTAATTATGGGGCTGTTTGAGTGCGACCATTGGTCACCCATAGTGTTTTTTCCGGGGTTTTCAAAATCCAAACCTAATTGTTCAAATTTGTAAAGCATTCTTGGTACATTAAAGCTAATTAACTTTCTCTATTTTCAGCTTTAGGACTGTATATTGTTATGAAATTCCGATCAACGGCAGCTCTGGTGTGTACAGTTATACTCGGAATCAGTCTTTTGTTTTGTATTCTTAGTGTTATGCAAAATACATACCATTGGCGTGTAGAAAAGAGTCGTTCGGATGATGGATTACCAGTGTATGACGGCCGAACATCACGGAATCGGACAGTCGCAATGGCAATCAACCGGAACGAGTTATCCACCCTTGTTTAACATAAAATGTCCAAAGACGTTTGAATAATAACGTAGGTCACCAGGTCGGGATCCTAGGAAGTTGCATAATGCAATAATTGTGTACATATTAGATGAAACTTAAAGAGAAGAAATGATACGATACTGTTGAAATATTTTGTAGTTTAGTCTGTCAAGGGAAGGAATTATTACCTGTCTTGGCGTTTTTATTTTCCCATCTGTCAGTGACACGTTATCGGGAATGCAGACGTATACTGAGCCCCATAGAAAACACATCACTTAGTTTTTCGTATAACAAAAATGATCCTGTAAACATATCTTATTTATTTTGCTTCTTATTGTGAACAATATTCAAATGGGAACACACCAATAACAACACATTTGTACACTTATGGATGTTTAATCTGTAATCAACGGTACAAAGTCAGAGGGGTCAAAACCAAAAGTACGACACAGATGGTTAAGAGCCAGTGGCGGACACACGCGCTACTGACATCTGTGTCGTATAGGATCATTTTGTTATACGAAAAACTAAGGTATGCGTTTTCTATGGCGCTCAGTATATAAAACGACAAGAAATTTGAAAACCGTGTTTTGTTTAAAGGATATGAAAGTGTTTTTTGTCATTGAACTAACTCATTGTATAGTATCTGAATAAATTGAGTACTTGAAAAACCCCGTATGAGGAAATCATTAACCGTAATACTGAGTTAGAATTATAACATTCGCGAAAAAGTATAAATATTTTTTTTTGATTTATTATAAAATTATTATGTAGATGACAAATTAGTTAATAAATTTGGATTACAAGTATCGCCTAATTCCTATTGCAACGGCAACCCCCCTATACCCCTTTGGTTAAATTAAAAGTTCATGATTCATATATTGGCGTGCACCAAGTAATATAAAGGTTCCCAGACTTTCATTATTTTTTACTTACGACAAAATTTCCCTTGAAAATATCACATGTATTTTTATCATTGATTAATGCACCAAAACGTAAAGAAAACATGCTTAATTTTTCATACAATAGTTAGAAGCAAATCAATTTTTTTTTAAAGTCTCATAATCGCCGTAATGTGGGCGAGTTCAAGTTTAAATTTAATAGTAGCCAAAGTCTGAAAATACAGATTCCGTAGATACCTGTGTGTATGTACATTATGAATAAGTTTATATTATTTGTGAGAGAGCAGTCAAAAATTAAAAACGAATTCCTTTAAATTATTTTGCTTTAGACGGGACAGGAACAAGTGTTTTACATTTATATTTTAATCGTCTAATAATTAAGGTTTTTTATGATGTAGGGTTAGTGTCCTTATTCAAGTGACTGATCAGGGAACTATACTTTCTGTTTTAAGGGTGGAGTGGGTACCTGAGGCCGAAGAGTCAGGCCAAGTAAGCACCCCCCCCCACTCCGAGCTGTAAATGGTGCTTACTATAAGACAGTATCTAATTCATCACAAATGGCGTAAATCTAATACTAAAAAGGCCGCCAATATTAACTTCTTTCAACCATTAACCCTTTTAAGAAGTTAATATTGGCAGCCTTTTTAGTAAAACGCTTAATTGTCATAATCTTCTTGGCGTAAGTGCGGGATTCTTGGTCTATTGATTGCATCTGTAGGTCTAATCGGACCAATTCGAAATTGACGGGCTCTTACCATCTAGCAGGCCCCACTACCTGTTAGTGGACAAAAATGAGAGCTACTCTGTATAGAAAAAAGGTTGTGTAAACTGTAAATAGCGAGTTGTTTGTCCAACACACACATCTGCCTCTGAATTGGAGACTATCGCGGCAGCGAGATTTTTTCTAAGAATACCGAACACTCCAGTGACCAGTAATTAAAACAAAAAGTAGCTCGGCAATGGACTACTACTGGCCACTTTTGATGACGATAGCACTCTGTGGACTAGTTCCTAATGGACCAAAGTCGTACCCGACAAAATGCAAGGAGTGGTTTTGAAGGTCATGGCGTAAGCAATAGCTCATTGTTCAGGTTATTCAGATCGAGGATGAAACCAAGTTTCTTGCTGAAACCGTTGGCCGGAAAATTGACATATCATCTCATACCTCGACAATGAATGTATGGCCTTTGATATTTGTCTTGCCTCCAGGTTTAATCTTGGAGCGGACCGCGGGGCTATTCTCTGGAAAACTGCCGTTACCAACGACCCATCAACATTGCACAAAACTTTAATCAAATAACAGAAAGGTGGCATGCCTCTCACGAATGATGAAATTTATAGGAGTTAAAGATAATTATTAAATCAAATATGCCCATTAGAACACCTTGGAAGTTTAATACCACCTTCTTGCCATTAGGATGCACAAAATGAAAATTCCTGACTCAATTAACCAAAATGCCAATCGCTCTAAGAGAACTTTACGACGGAATTCCGTATATAAATCCCAGGGAAAGTGTCAGCCATCAAATAGATTATCCAATATGAGCTATGTGTATTTATCTGAAATTTATCATCAGTGATTCGCTCACACTGATCAGCAGTGAATAATTCTCTGTGAAACAGCTTGTGATTCACTATGTAGCATGGCATCAATTGGAAAGCAGATCTCGTAAGTCCGTCCAGACTTAATTATTCGGATTTCAACAGACCACGAGAAATTTCTAGCAAAGGATTACAGTGTTTACCAATGCTGACACCGGACATCCAGGCAAATGGAAAACCAGTGGATTACACTTTGAAAAGTGTTGACTTCCCTTATAGCATTGCTAATATATCAACTCTTCCCCGGTTAAAATCCTGTTCCCTAGTGTAATTAATTTGTTATCACTTTCCTATTCCACAAATTGTGGACAGACAGGAGCGACAACAATATACATCCACATGAGTTCTTGCTGATAACTTTACATAATAAGAATTTTCTGGTATAACTTTATATTAGTGATAAGTAACATACATCAATGATTCAATAAAGAAGTTTTATTTTAAAAAAGGAATAATTATGAAATTGTTCACAATTTATAATAACCACATGCAAGTGGTAGAGAAAGAATTTTTTTTTTTTAAAAAAAAAAAGGAAAAAGACCTTGGCTTTTTGGGCCCACTAATACAGGTCCACATTAAAGGTGGGCATATAAAAAATTCTAAAGCAAAAACATATATTCTTGTAAGCAAAAAAGATAAGACATAAATTCAGTACAAGTATACAGTTAACAGAACAAGCGGTTGCCATGCAAGATATGCCCACATTTTTCAAGAGATGGACGGAAAACAAGATAAAAAAAAGATAGGCTGGCACTGCCAGGCAGGATACGCCCACATTTTCGAGAGATGGATAGAGAACAAGCAATACCGAAAGTGATTTTTCCTACATCATTCAGTTAGAATATGATATGTGCAAATATCGAAATGAATTAAGATCTTTGGGTTATAAAGGTGCATTTCAGTAGGCTTCAAATTCGACTGGGAATCATGTTGCTAAGTGGGTAAGATGCTGGCTCGGTAGCCTTGAGGTGGGGTGTTTGATCCCTGCATTGGGTGACAAAGTTCATCTAGATTTTCTGGCGTGGTTTCCCCTTGTTAGTGATGAAGGATGGATGGCCTGACAAGAACAGCTGTCAATTTTGGTTCGATTTTCACGATATTCGTCCTCAACCTTCATTACGATGTAACGGTGATATAATCAAACGTTTTTTTAAATGGGATAATAATTCTGACCGCAGAGGGACCACAAGCTAAAAAAAAAAGGTCATTTTTCGGACAATCAGGGGCCATAATTCAGGAAGTTACGATCCAATGGGCGCAAATATCGAAAGGAACCAAGATCTTTGGGTTATAAACATGCATGTCAAGTTTCATCAAAATCGGTTCAAAATTGTGACCTCTATAGGGTCCACAACCTTGATATAACATATTTTCACACTAATCGCGTTCAAACGGCGGCCATTTTGTCTGTCAATTTTGGTCCGATTTTCACAAAATTTGAACTCAATCTTCATTACCATGTAACGGTGATATAATCAAACGTTTTTTAAAATCAGATAATAATTTTGACCTCAAGTGGGACCACAAGCTGAAAAGGGTGATTTTTCGTACAATCAGGGGCCATAATTCAGGAAGTTACGAACCAATGGGCGCAAATATCGAAAGGAACCAAGATCTTCGGGTTATAAACATGCATGTCAAGTTTCATCAAAATCGGTTCAAAATTGTGACCTCTATTGGGTCCACAACCTTGATATAACATATTTTCAAACAGGGGCCATTTTGTCTGTCCATTTGGGTCCGATTTACACAAAATTTGAACTCAGCCTTCATTACCATGTAACGGTGATATAATCAAACGTTTTTTTAAATCGGATGATAATTTTGACCTCCAGAGCGACCACAAGCTAAAAAGGGCGATTTTTCGGACAATCAGGGGCCATAATTCAGGAAGTTACGATCCGATGGCCGCAAATATAGAAAGGAACCAAGATCTTTAGCTTATAAACATACATGTCAAGTTTCATCACAATCGGTTCAAAATTGTGACCTCTATAGGGTCCACAACCTTGAAATAACATATTTTCACACTATTCGCGTATAAACGACGGCCATTTTGTATGTCAATTTTGGTCCGATTTTCACAAAATTCGAACTCAACCTTCATTACCATGTAACGGTGATATTATCAAACGGTTTTTTAAATCGGATAATAATTTTGACCTCCAGAGGGACCTCAAGCTAAAAAGGCGATTTTTCGGACAATCATGGGCCATAATTCAGGAAGTTACAATCCGATGGCCGCAAATATCGAAAGGAACCAAGATCTTGGGGTTATAAACATGCATGTCAAGTTTCATCACAATCGGTTCAAAATTGTGACCTCTATAGGGTCCACAACCTTGAAATAACATATTTTCACACTATTCGCGTATAAACGACGGCCATTTTGTATGTCAATTTTGGTCCGATTTTCACAAAATTCGAACTCAACCTTCATTACCATGTAACGGTGATATTATCAAACGGTTTTTTAAATCGGATAATAATTTTGACCTCCAGAGGGACCTCAAGCTAAAAAGGCGATTTTTCGGACAATCATGGGCCATAATTCAGGAAGTTACAATCCGATGGCCGCAAATATCGAAAGGAACCAAGATCTTGGGGTTATAAACATGCATGTCAAGTTTCATCACAATCGGTTCAAAATTGTGATCTCTATAGGGTCCACAACCTTGAAATAACATATTTTCACACTATTCGCGTACAAACGGCGGCCATTTTGTATGTCAATTTTGGTCCGATTTTCACGAAATTTGAACTGAGCCTTCATTACCATGTAACAGTGATATACTCGAACGGTTTTTTAAATCGGATAATAATTTTGACCTCCAGACAGACCACAAGCTAAAAAGGGCGATTTTTCGGACAATCAGGGGCCATAATTCAGGAAGTTACGATCCGATGGGCGCAAATATCGAAAGGAACCAAGATCTTGGGGTTATATACATGCATGTCAAGTTTCATCAAAATCGGTTCAAAATTGTGACCTCTATAGGGTCCACAAGCTAAAAACATGATATTTCGTACAATCAGGGGCCATAATCCATGAAGTTTCCATCCGATACATGCCGATATCGAAAGCAGCCGAGATCTTATGGGGATAAACCTATATTTCAAGTTTCGTCAAAATCGGATAAGAATTGTGACCTGTAGAGAGTCCACAAACAAATTGTGGACGGACGGACGGACGGACGGACGGACGGACGGACGGACGGACGGACAGACGGACGGACGGACGGACGTCCGGACGGACAGGGGCGACGACATAATACGTCCACATGAAAATGTGGGCGTATAAAAACCACTTTCTTGTACAATCAGGGGACATAATCCAGGAAGTTATGGTCCGATGTGCAAATATCAATAAGGAATCGAATTCTCTGGAATATAAACATATATTTTAAGTTTTGTCAACATCAGATAAAAATTCTGACCTTTAGAGGGTTCACCACCTTGTATTACATACTGTAAAAGGAGGGGCCAATTTGTCAGGCAGTTTCTGTCCGATTTTCACAAAATTGATACTCAACCATCATTTGGTTGTAACACTAATATATTAAAACGTTTTTTAAAATTGGATAAAAATTATGACCTCAAGAGGATCCACAAACTAAAAACTGGATTTTTTGTACAATCAGGGGCCATAATCCAGGAAGTTACATGCTGATTTTTAAAGGAACAAAGATCTTTGGGATGTAATTCTATACTTCAAGTTTTGTCAAAATTGGATGAAAATTGTTACTTGTAAAGAATCCACATACTAATTGCAGACGTCTGGTCGGACAGACAGGTGTGAAGACAACATACATCCACATGAAAATGTTGGCGTATAAAATCCTGTAGAAAAGCCTATATTCCAAAAAAACATCTTGTCACTTTTTTTATCCACACTATATCAAAAACACCATCACATAGGACATGGCTATTTAGCATATAATATATTTGGTGCAGAAGAAAAGTGAAACTTCAAAAATGCAAACGAAATATTTATCAGATACATAAAAAAATTGGCCTCTAAAATTAATTATACAATGCTTTATTACAGACACTGAACAATTCATAAATTTGCACAAGCTGGGGAAATGCAAAGAAATTTGAACCATTATTCACAGAATATAAGGAACAATAAATATATCTGAATCTGTCCACCAAACGACTTAAACCTGTTGTACATCTCTTACCCTACATATAAAATAGAGTCAATATAAGTAGTGGACATACTCTGATATCTTTTTGAAAAAAGAAATGTCAACTGGACATACAGATACAAAAAAATATGGAACAGCTCCTCTTTTTGTTTTTCTATAAAATAATATTTTGTTATAATTAAACATTTTTTTTAGTTGTAAATATGGCAATAACATTAATTATGTTTTATTATAATAATTCCAATGTCAGAGACATATACATGTAACAATATTATGGCATTGACCTTATATTGGTTTGAAATTCATAAACAATTTTTATTAGATAGGCCATCACATAGTACTATGGAAATATATGATATTTGGATATATTAAAATGATCCATATATTATAAAACAGAGACTGGTTATTTACTATTTTGGTTATCATAAACACATATCCTCTTTTATTCAAGAAACTGTACCAACGGAAATGGAATGTATCTATTTGGCCAAATTACGTAATAGTCCTTCTGCTAATTTGCAAGGTAGGGGCACGTCTATTCCATATTTAGAAATTAATACTTTAGTCAATCTTTGACGTAATGCAATAACGGGCGTTGGTACCTTTAAATGAGGGAGTGGGACTGTGATAAGACATAGCTCAGCCAGGCTAAACCAGATGTTATTCTTGAGAATGGGAGATTTGTGATAAACACTTGCCTTTAATTAAAGAATAAAATCATGAAAGGACCTGAACTGTAGTAGACTGTTGTTGAAAGCCAAAGACGACAATCCAGTAATACTACATGCACTGTCTCTCTCACGCTCAAGAGTCAGATTTAATGCCCAAAATATGTTTTCATATATTACTCTTAAAGCAGAGATAGAGCCAACCTGACTCAAAACTATCCATAGCTATGGCTACGAAGAATCCAATTCTGGAATCTTTGAAGAAGCAGTTTAAGATTTCACACATTAACTGTTCCTAGAAGTGGTTTAAGCCTACAAATTAAATGTCAAAATCTACCAAAATAGCTCAAAAGCTGTGTCTAGTTTTCTATTCCTCACATAATGTGACAAAAAAACTGGAATTGATCTGACTGTCAGTGGAAGCCAATCTGTATTTACCATGAAAACATGTTTATTACTGGCATCAATCCTGACAGTAGACAATATATACACTTGAACAGAGTTTACAAATCTTCTCCTTCCAGTAAATTTATATATCAATCATTATTCAGACAATATATTACATTTTTCAATGGATGGACATAAAATAATATACAAATGCATTTGGTCCATGAATTAATTAAGATTGACAATAATCAATTCAAAGAAATAATTTCACTTACAAGGTAGCTGCTATTTTTTGAATACAATCCCTGGTTTCCAGGTCACACAGTTCAACAATGTCACTTTGGTTACCAAGGTAATGGATTTGGTGATCATTTGAAAGAAGAGTTTACAAATAACAAAATATTATTAATAGACAAATATACTGTAATAACTAAAGAGCATTTCTTACAAAAGGTGACAATTACATCAATGTGTTAAATACCCAACAAGTGAGCTGGTTAAACAATATTGTATTGTGAATGTGAAACTTTGCTGATGGAAAAGCTAACACTGAGATATGGAATTAAATGACATTACCAAAATTATGCAATATATCAAATACAAACCAAAAGACCCCAAAAACATATTGAATGCCTTAGAATAAAAATTGTAAGAAGATATTATTTTCAAGAAGTATTTGAACAAGATAGAATGTCCTCATTTAGCATATCTTTCTTCTTACAAGCCCGTGAAGAAAATATTTTAGAGACATGGTGTTGAAGATTTCACAGAGGATGGGATTGGGACGAGAGTGATACATCAGTTGTATGTCGAATGAAAAATTCTCTTTTCATGAAGACGAAAGGAAATATTTTGTTACCGTTTTGTTAATTTCACAAAGGATGTGACAGTGTAGATGAACAGGTTGAATATCTGACGAAAACTTTTCTTTCCAAGCAGATAAAGGAAATATTTCGTTAGACAGGTTTTTTAAAAAAATTTCACAGGATGTGAAAATATGTTTAATAATTGTCTTTCCAAACAGATCAAGAGAAAATGTTTGGTTTCACAATTTTTAGAATTTCAGAGGATGTGATATCTGATGAGAAAATGGAATTCTATGCTGATAAAGAAAAATACAATTATTTTGTAGATTTCAGAGAATTTAAGTTTAAGGCCCCCCCCCCCCCCGGGAACTAAATGATAAATATGACCCCTATTTATTTAATATGTAATCTAATACTTAAGTCTTTCTAAAATCGTGGAGGTAAAATATGTCACATGGATATAATCTTCTTTTTGTTTTTATTAAAAACTTTTGCTATTATTACATTTTTTTCCCTCTCACACAAATTTGAGGTTTTTTCAGAGGATGTGATATCTGACGAAAAAATGGAATGCTATGCTGATGAAGAAAAATATATCTAGGATATAAAGAACCTTGATAAGTTAACAAAGAAAATATATTAATGGTATTATTTAATCTTTATTTGTTTTTGTTTTTTTAAATATTTAACATTGTTATATCATAAATTATAATAAATGGCTTGATTTTATATGTTACTGTCTGGGAGAAGTGTGGATGCATGGTGGGTAAGAAAATCACCCAAGTGCTATATCAGCACATAGAACCATATCATTTGACAGTACATGTATTTATCTAATACTGTCTAAATTCCTGTATTCATAGCAAAATTTATCTCTTCGATAAAATGGCTTAAAGACTATTTCAAGTCAGATGTGAAATATATCCAAAAGAATAACATGATGGTAAAAAATGTCTCTTGGCAATTTTTTTTAATCTCCAAGAAATATTATCTATTTATGTATTTATTAGAATCTTGCTTTTATTACTTTATTTTTTTCTAAATATATGTTTTTAATATGTAAGTATTAATGAAATTTTTAAAATATTTATTTGATAAGTGTAATTGGAATTATTAAAATATTTATTTCTAATAAATAAGAATTAAGGAAATCTTTATAGGACTCTTAGAAGTAGAACTTAAATAACATGTAAATGTTTTTCACAATTGATTTGTTATTTATTTCAAGCTTCAGAAAAAACTTTTCCATTAGTATGATACAACACCCTTTCACATGTAAGATAACAATTCAAGTTCTGGAAAACCTGATTATTCAGTGTTTTTGAAATCAATGCAAATTTCCACCTAATCTATTGGCTGAAACAGTAGCCATATGAATTTGCCCATGATGCATTTTAGCTCTTCATTGTTGGTAGATATTTGCAATAATTTTACGTTATATTCATTTTTTTTTATTAATATTGTAATTTTTGACAATAATATTTTATGTTGTAAGATAAAGATTATCTTTTATAAGATTAATCAGATGATACAATTTGGTATAATCCATCAATTCCACCTAATCCAATGTTTCATTGATTTGATATCAAATACTTGTAAGGATTAATTACATTTTGGAAATGGAAAAAGCAAATGGTCGATTTGGGTTGTCGATCAAATTACATTATAAAACATTGTATGCACATCTGAACAGAACTTAAGTCAATGTTTGATTGCCATGAATCTCAACTGAGTTTGCCTTTCCAGTTTCAGGTCAGTGGTAGACAGATATGTCCAATGGTTTACTTGTATTCTAGGTAACCATATTACCAGACACATTCACAGATTCAAGTATCTAGAATTGAAAATCTATAGGACAAGAACAAAACAGATTTGAATCTAGAATAAATCTAGATTGGGATTTGTGGCAATCAAACATGCTTTCGTATGAGCAACAAGAGAGTAAAAAGCTCCCTTTGAGTTTGAATGGACTCTCAGAGTTGTATTTATTTCATCTGTATCACTAGTATCAGCTATAGTGCTAAGATGAATGGAATAAAAAAGAGAACAATGTGTTTACAAGTCCTGCTGGATTACGTAAACATAAAAAACAATCGAAAGTGAACACCTTTAAAAAGCTTGCCCTCAAATA
This sequence comes from Patella ulyssiponensis, assembly GCA_963678685.1. Classification (NCBI taxonomy): domain Eukaryota; kingdom Metazoa; phylum Mollusca; class Gastropoda; family Patellidae; genus Patella; species Patella ulyssiponensis. Next base: position 41,363,700 of record OY783228.1, on the reverse strand, counting down.
ATACATATATTACACAAAATAAACACCACACCAAAGTTTTACATAATTTTCAAATTCAAGCATTTTTGTTTTATGCAAAGGAAAAGGATAACAACGGGGAGAAAAAGTTGCTGCTGTAACAAGACAACAGCAACAGAATGAAACCTCTTAAATATACATAATGTCTGAACCAACTGGGCTAACAAGTCATGTAGTGTACTATGACGGTAACATTACCAAAATAGCAGCATTTCTGCCTTCTCTTTATCCAATTCCAACTAGTAAGGTTTTTTTCAAAAGAGGCAACTATTCTGGGATATCCTGAGGAACTTTCAACACAGGGCATTCTTTTCTGGAAGACTGGTAATTGAACCAGCCCCTTACGTACTGAGCCATGGTTGCCCCTCAAAATATAGTGATGAATTACATGGGTTTTTTTCAATTAGTAATCAAGCAAGCTCCATACATTAAATTTTCATTAAAAGAAAGTTGTTATATTTCCAAATTTTTGTTTCCTGCAAATGTTACAAGATATAACACAAAATCGGTTATATTATCTTAACACTGGCTCTATCTATGGACTTAAAAAATATTTTTATCTCACAAAGCATAGATATAAACTCAATCAAATCAACATGTCAAAGAGGTTCTTATCATTTTAACCATGTATATTTTAAATAAAAGAGGGATCATATACTATAAATGTAAACTATGTGGTTTCAATATTCAAATACACTGATTAAGTATTTCATTTTTAAGAGAAAAGGCATTCTTTAAAAAAGAAATTAGTGAGAATCATCTAAATCAATAAGTTAGTTTTTATAAACCATTCAATCAATCTGATCAAAATTATCCCAGCATTTTGGTCCACTCCAGACTTACAGATCAATCAAATCCCTTGATCTTTCAGCATCTAGACTGTACCAAAATGCCCTAAAAGGGGCCCCTTAGACTGCCCTGTCATGTACACAACGCACCTTCATAAGTAAGTAAACGGTCATATAATAGAGACTTTTGGCAAGCGTAAATTTCTGGTCCGTATCGCGTATCTGTATAGATTTTGTGTGTGACGTCAACAATGTTTGTGTACTTCTCATACATGATACTGCACACCAATACGGCAGCACGTATAGAACAGCTTTCATACGGAAAAGGTCCGTATAAAATCGTCGTCTTTTAACCGTACTTTTTGCTGCTTTTAGACGTTAAAATGTTGTGTCATAAGTGTTTTTATGAACCTATGTGTACCCTAGAACACGAAGATGTATATTTGATGCGATTTTAACCATGATAAAGACAGGAATTTAATGATTACTTTTGATTAGATTTTCGCAGAATTTTCATATTTTCCCGTCTGACTGACTGTCAATCTGCCTGCTGGTTGATCTACATGCTAAATTAATTTAGGGAGGTGATTCGACACTAAATTTCTTTTTAAATTTTAAATAGCTCAACCACTGTCGAGCGACTCTATTCCACTCAAGAATTTGTAGGCTAGGCACTTGACTAGTACTGGTGTTGGTATTGGTAGATAACTGCCACCATGCTGTATTACATGTAGAACTAAGCTCAGCTCAGCTACCCATATGTACACGGCGCGAAAGTCTGCCAAAACTCTAAAACTGCATTGACGCAACGTATCACGTGGCGATACGGATACGAGATACGGATGCGGAAAATTCCACTTGCCAAAAGTCTCTAATATGGAAAGTTATTCACATATCTTGGGCTTGAGGTGGTCTAAGGAACAACAGTTTCAGATTGAATTGGTCTGTCCAGTTGTGTGCCAGTATAAATATACCTCTTTTGTCTTATTTTCTTCAAGGAACTTGAGTAGTCAATATTTACTTGCACCAAGTGCTAAAGGGTTAATACATAATACAGAAAATCATGCAAAATATTTTTGAAATGCTTTGATTACCCAGACATCTGAATTGCTGGCTAACTAAGGTCAAAGATACCAAGGTGTTACTAGCTGATGTTGTTGCATGTTAGAAACAAGATTTTCCAAAACATGTCTTTATATGGTAACAAATTGACCATCAGAATATCTAAGAAATGGGTGAGTAAAAATAATTATCTGCAATAATCTGTAAGCAAATGAGAATACCAAGATTTTGCTGAAAATACTAGACTTGATTATGGCACAGAATGAGAATGGTGACTTGTTTTAAAACCATTAATTTACTAGAAACCCAATGAAAATATTATATACATGGTTTCATTTCAAAACATAATTCTCAAAATCATTACTCTATCTTCAATATAACAAACCCAATTAAAATAACAACACAACTTAGTTGCTTACATTTTAAAACATACATGCTTGTATGGTTTATCAAAGGGAACCTGAACTTCATTTCTTACAAGCAGTAAACAATGCTTATATTTAATATAAATATTGTTCAATTATAAATCAATTTTTAAGGAAAAACATTTATCCAAAAACAAATGACAAGTATCAGTCGACGAATGAAAGAAAACCAAGATTATTGAATATGCAGTACAGATTCTCTTTACATAAACCAATGCTGACAATCAACAACGAAACTTAAACAATCTGTGTAAAAGACAAAATTTGATTTGTTTTACAACAGTCATATACTTCACCAAACACTTTATCTGAATCAAACATCTTTCAACTCACAATACCATTAACAGCTACTTCAAATACAGGACACTGTAATATAAAACAACTTGAGCAAGTAAATAAGTGTGATAAACATTAGGTTTGTATTGATATGTATCTAGTTTCACCTATAATATAATATATTTTGTCTTTTGATTCTGTAAAATTCATATATTATGTTTCTGATTCTGTAAAATAAATATATTTTGTTTCAGATTCTGTCTTTAGAAGGGGTTGGGGGTTGGATGGCCGAATCTAAAGCATGTGCGTGCTGTATCATAAAGTCTGTCATTGAGTCTACTGGCGTGGTTTCGAATCCCCGGTTGTACGTGACAAGGAGTAGGGTCGCCTGTCCAACCTTGTAGATTTTCTACGGGTCCTCCGGTTTCCTCCCACTACTAAAGACCCCTACACCCAACAAATTATAGAAATAAAATTAACAACAATATGTTAGTCCCGAAATGACATAGTTGTGTCGAGTGGGTGTTAAACCCCATTTCTCTCTCTTTGTCTTTAGAATAGAATATGTCATCAACCAATCTAGAGTACTCTCTACTTCTAGCACAACCCCTCTAACTATGCTAATATTATGATTTTATAAGAAAAGTTAAGAGAAAGAAGAATCATGAATACCTTATCCACTGTTAATAAGTTTGTCACTGTAACTGACAACTGTTTCTCAACCAGCTCCTTTTCACTAAATTCAGTTTCACCTGAGATAAGATAATGTAAAATGTCAAATTTGAAAATATAAGGTTAATAATAAATGCACATTCAGCTTGAAACACAAATGTTTACTTGACATGTCTCCTAATTATCCCCTTGGACAGTGGGTGTGGATAGACATTGGGAAGTCTTAGACATGAAATGAACTTACCCATAATTCTAATAGGTTTTGCTTGTGCTGGTAAATCCCATGCTGAACTATGTACAACTCTGGTATTACTCCATGGAATTATACTGACATTTCCGTAGTCTACATAAAATACTTTTACATTGCCATGTTTTGGTTGATCATCAATTTTTAATATCCAGGCTCTGTTTACAGAAAAATAAACCAATAAAAATCTTATGACCCTTTAACACCCACAAAAACAGATTGACACTGGTTAAATATTCATTATCTGATGAGTAACACTTACAGGACCCTAACCTAAAAACTGATCAACAGTAACGGCCATGAAATAATTATCAGAAAAAATTAATATTTGATCAGCTTCTTATTACTACTACTACTAGTGCTAACATTTATTACATTTATAATACCCCCCCCCCCCCCAAAAAAAAACCCCAATGGCTACCAGGCAAGATACACTCACATTTTGCAAGAGATGGATAGAGAACAAGCTAAACAAAAATGATTTTTTGTACATTCAGGGGCCGTAATTCAGGAAGTTATCGTCCGATATGAGCTAATATTGAAAGGAACCCAGATCTTTGGGTTATAAACATGTATTTCAAGTTTTAGCAAAATCAGATGAAAATTGTGACCTCTGGAGAGTCCACAAGCTAAAAACATTATTTTTCTTACAATCAGCGGCCATAATCCATAAAATTATGGTCCGATACATACCAATATCGAAAGGAATCAAAATCCTTGGGAGATAGGCCTATTATTTGAAGTATGTCAAAATCGGATAAAAATTGTGACCTGTAGCGTGTCCACAAACACATTATGGACGGACAGAGAGACAGGGCAATGACAATATACGTCCACATGAATATGTGAGCATATAAAAAATATGTACCAGCAGTCAGATGATAATTATAGCTGTTTGAGTTTACGATTCTTAGTCTCATGAACACTGTATAAATTTCAGATTAATCAGATAATAACTTTAGCCACTAAGCTTCTTATTATCCTTAATGAACATAAACATTGTTTAAATCTGCAGGCAATCAAAAGATAACTTTTACAACTAAGCATCCAATGTCAAACTGTCTACATTTAACTGATTTGAAAGTATTTTATGTGTACTCACCTATACCACTGTCCCATATAAAGAGCTATACATCTACCTAACCCTCTAGGTCTACCTAGATGATTATCTGAATTCTGTATACTTGTTGATATATCTAACAACTCCTTTACTGAGTGTTTCTACAAATATTCAATCAATATAACATAATCACACCACCAGCAAAATCATCCTAACAATTAAGGGCTTACCAACTCATAACAATTTCAGAAAAGATAAGATAATTAAAAGTTAAAACTGCCAAGATGCTAACAAAATTTCCTAATCAAGGGTAGTAACAGAACTGACTTCTTACTCTCCATCAGTTAGAATCAAACTTATCTATCTCAAAGCATTTAGCAGATAATATTAATCATTGAACTCAAGTCAAGACATTTACCTAATGAAATTACTTATCTCTGCTTAGCCTAAGCAGAAAATGCTCACCTTTGACCTCCATCAAGGCATTCACCTAATAAACACCTACCTCAATTAGTAGAGGGAGAGTTATTGTGTCCCAAAAAGTGTGACATACACATTTTAATTATCCTCTGCTTTCTTCAATGGGCGATAGACAATAAATGTCTGTAAAATTCAAATTTCCTACAACAACTGTCATTCTAGATGATGTTAACCATCATTGACAATTGTTCACCCTATAAATTTATAGATACAATAAAATAACGTACATCATTTCCATTTTGAGCAAAGTAGAATTGTTCTATTAACCATGAAGTCACACATAATGTTATCTTATCCCCGACCTCAATCGATTGTGGCTTTCTGCTTGTCATCTTTGCCATTATATGAGTGAAAGTTTCTAATAAAGCAGCTGAATCTTGGGAACTCATGTTTGTGACATCTTGACCTAGAAATCAGAATTTAACATGCCAGAATAGTGGTTAATATTGTGTATTAAGATCATACAAAATTAAAATTACTTTTATTTAGGAGATAAACATTGATTGTTTAGAATTTAGAGGACAATTATTGTTCATTTGATACCGATTATATCATTAGAGGTCAAAAAAATATTCATTCATAGTAAGTTGCCCAGGAAATTGAGAGGCCTGTTATACACAATCGGCGTCACTTTTCGACCAATCAGAATTCAAGAAATTTCCATTTTGGGCTACAATAAAAAAACACTTTTTGGTCCTGAGATTATTCAAAGTTCAATTGTTTATCCAAAAATGCTTTTACTAAAAAATTCTTTTAAACTGATGAATTCTAAGTTACAACCCAAACACAACAGTATGTAAATAGAAATTCTGTATTGTAAGACAACGTAATTATATGTAATAATCAACATATCTACTTTTCAGAAACAAGTCATTGAGAATTACTGACAAAAATCCAAAGCCATTAATAGTAGCAAAATGTGTGCATTTTCAAATAAATGAAAATATATTACTGGAATTATTTGGTCTTTAAATTTTTTTAAAAAATCTTTAACAATGTTATTACAATAAATGGCGAGATTTTATCATAAAATGTGTGCATTTCTCATAAATTTTCACCCTTTTTTTAAGGCAAATCAAAAAAAAACACACTTCATTATTACATGTTTCATAGGATGTATGCATCTCATTTAGCTATACGAAAAAAATCTATTCTTAAATACTTTCATGTTTTATATTGTCATATACTGATTATAATTTGTAACATACATTGTCATAGAATAATTTAAAAAATCCAAAATATAGGTTACTTACACATTGATGCATTAGTGCTTTTACTTCTGTTAGAAAAAGTTCTAGCAGATGCACCTAATGATGATCCAGTATCAGACATATATTCCTGTAATTTACTATCAATTATTTCTTTTAACATTTCATTACCATGTGGTGCAGATACCAACAATTTACGATCTATATACAACGTCTGGTCTAAATCTAAGATAGCTTCAACAGCACAATCTAATCCTTCCAGAGTTACGAAAGCTTTAGTGCTAAAATTTAAAAAGAGAAGAAAGATTGAGGTGAAAACATTTCACAAATAATAACACACATCGTAAAATCTGGTAATAGAACATTATTTTGAATATGGATCAGTACACATTAATAGGAATTATCATTCTCTCCAAAGAAAACGTGACTTTCAAAATAACTATAAAATTACAAAATTCAAACATTACACACCTTCTTGAAAACTACTAAAATAAGAACCTGCAGAGTTTTTCAGAGAAAGCTTACCAGATTTATCTCAAATTTCGCAAAACATATCATTTTACTATGCCTGATGTAATGTTATAGTCGAAGTTACAAAATGGTAAAAAACAGACATATTTATATACCAACTTACCAGCCTCTTTCATGGCTTAATGCATTATTAACCATTTTAACTTGTAAAACACCATAACGATTGAACAAGGCATACAATTCTCTCTGAAAATTACACATATTTCATATTTACCAACAAAATAACAACACATTTCTACCTATCAACAGTGAACTAAAACAGTTAACTTTCCATTGAGTCAATAAATACATCTGGTCTTAGTTTTTCATGATATTGTGTTCAAAAGCTATTTTTGATCAAAAGTCACTCACTGGCTACTATAATATTAATTCAGTCTAGATGAACATAAAGTCATATACAAAGTTTGGTGAAAATTGGATGAGCAAGCCAACAGTGAGGCTGATGTCACCGGCTGAAATCCCAAAATAAATAGATGACACATATTAATTAATCGCACATTTATTTTTTCAAAAGTATGGAGCAATCAAACTATACACTAAGTTTTATCACTCTCTATTAGATAGAATCAAGATTATCTTGTCCCAAAACATCGACCAATAAAATTGATTATTCTGCTTAGCTTCAGCTCGAAATGTTAATCATTGAACTCAGTCAAGACATTCACCTAATGAACATCTACATCAAGTTTAAACATTCTACCACAATCAAAAGCAGAGTTATGTTCCAATGTCTTGAACAATCAAATTGCTTATCGCTCCTTAGCCTGAGCAGAAAATTCTCACTATCAAACTTCTTCAAAGTTATGATATAACGAATCTATATTCTGAGTTTAATTGCTCTCACGTCATTAAAACCAAAGTTATTGTGCCTCAAAGCATCAACCAATCAGATTGCTTATCTCTGCTTACTGTAAGTAGAAAATGTTCATCATCAAACTTATCGCTCTGCTTACCTTGAGCAGAAAATGTTCATTATAGAACTTAGTGAAGGTACTGGTGTAATGAAACTATACCCCAAGGTTCATCACCATCACTTAATTAGAACTAAAGTTATCGTGTCCAAAAGCATCAACCAACCAAATTGCTTATCTCTGCTTGCCCGTAAGAAAAAATGCTCATCTTCGAACTCCGTCAAGGCAATGACCTCATAAACACACACCAAGTTTTAACATTCTAGCTCAATTAGAAGGAGAGTAATTGTGTTACACAGACGGACGAACCCATTTTAATAGTCCCCTTGTTTCTTCAAAAGGCGGAGGGACAAAAATAAAGGTAACAGCATAGACTTTACTGCAATATAACACATCTGCATTCAAACAATCATGAATGTACAACAATGAATTCTTACATCAGTTGTACCAGCAGGAAAATTGCCAACAAATACTGCTGTTGGTTGATCTACATAACCATTACTGGATAATGTACTGTCTTGTAGTTGTGAATTAATATTTTCTAACTCTGGCATCATTTCTTCCAGTTCAGGCATCATCTCTTCCAGTTCTGGCATCATCTCTTCTAAAGCTGGCATTGCATCTTCCATATCGGTTTGTAAATTCTTTTTAATTGAGCTAGAACTTTGTCTGCTGACTTGTGTAGGAACAGATAATGGTGAAGAACAGTTTTTGGTGACTTGTAGACTACTGCCATTTGTACAAACTATTTGTCTGGGCGTTGATGTTTTAATATTATTATCATTAGTATCTTTCATTGTGGGGTTCACGTAAAGTTTATTAAAATTGTCACTAATACTACTTATGCTTTTTTCATCGTCTGATTTCTCTATTTTTCTGGCAGTAATCATACTTTTATGCAAATTGTTATTGTTTTCAGATTGTTTAGATGACTCCAATTCTGAAATTATAAATTTACAAAATATATCAAAAACATCCTAAACTTCAAGAGGATTTAAATTAATTTGATAGTGGAAGCAGGAGGACAGATTCACACGTAATAGAAATAAATGTAACAACTGGCAAACAATCAGAAAACCCAGTGACAATGACATTTAATGGACAAAACTATCAGTTATCAGAATATAATATCTGAATAGATCACTACATGTAAAAAGAGGATTCACAACCATTTTAAAGGTAGTGTTGGAATTATTTTTTTTAATATTTAATAGGATCTAATAAAGGGAAAATCAGGTACAAAATAGTCAAAATGATCAAAATAAATAATGCCACAATAATAAAGTGTGAAAGGTATGATTATTTGAAAGTACAAACCCTTTGAACCCTCTTGTTTCTGTTTACCGTGCCGTACCAAAAGGTCTCTACCATGCCATACCGTTCCATTCCATTTTTCAATAACATCGTTAGCATCTTTCTGGCATGTAAACGATACAAAACCAACACTAAAATTCAAAAAAATAAAATATCAGCAATTTGTAAGCTCATTTAAAGCTTAAAAGTTTGTGATCATCACTTGTGTGATTTTAAATCCACCATAAAATTTAAAAAAAGGAACGCCAGTCTAATAATGGTTCAGTTTTGTTCAGTATTTACAAGATATGAATTATATAAATCTTTCAAAATTCAGGATCCTCTTAAGATGATATAAAGTGGAAGCAAAATGGTTTATTTTATAATTTCTATCCATGGCAGGAAATACAGGTGTAGTTGAGGCCCCACAGAATCATACAAATAGACAAGGAAACTCTTCTGCATGAAATTATTGAGACTGACATTTTATATCAACCGTAAAAGATAAAATCATTTGCCTTAACTTCATTAAATTAATAAACGTCAAGTAGTGCAGTTGAGGATTACCATACTGAGTATTTATAACTTTGAAGCAAGGATGAAAGATGAACAGCAATAAGGTTTGTAAACACTGTTTAGATTACTGCTTACATCTTTTATTCACAATATGTTCATAGTATATACAATTGTAAGACTTACACTTTTGATCCATTGTTGAACCGTTTAATACACAGACGAGTAACTGGTTTTCCACCTACAATATCTACCAAATCAACCTATAAAATTATTATCAATTATTAGTTTTATGTAAAGACTGTAATTAAGTTTAACAAAGTACATTAACTATATCTCTGACATGAAGTGAAGCATGTCGTGTTGGATATCAGCTGATCTATAAATGCACTATTACAGTACACTACCATATGCTACTCATGGTTTTGCTCTAATCAATTATAGGCATTTTTATCGACCACTGATTAACCAAAGTGATTTGCATTCAATAAAATTTTCATCTTTCATGTCCAGCTAATTCAAACTGGTTACCCTAATCAACGAATTTATCGACACCGATTACCGAAGCGATTACATCAATTCGCCAAATCACTTCAGGGTGCGATTTGACCAAAGTTTTTTTTCAACAGTGTCCAGCCACAAGAAATGTTTATAGCTAATCGGAGCATTTAACAAACTCGCCAAAGTACTTTGAAATATACTGTCACATGACATCTCCACTAAATTCGAAACGATTTGGTAAGTCGATAAAAAAGCCTTTTAAATAATATTGTTTATTTACATACCTCAGTTACTTCTTTAGCCAAGTTCCCAATATAGACTTGAAACTTATTTGTATCTAGAAAAATTTGAAGTAAAATCAATGAATAATGAAGATATTAGTTTAATTTCCACATGGTCAACTTAAATCATTACCGGATAACTACATAATCAAGGTGATATACTAGTTTTTGGTATTCTGACTTCAGTCATAATAAGATTGCAATAGAGGTGTCGCTATATGATTGGTAACATGATTCATAACCAAGCCTAATGTTAATCACATTTTCCCAAACACCAAAACCCAGATTCATGCAAGAATATCATATTTCAATATTTCCCGCTACATATTTTATTGCAAATGTCAACAGTTTCCTTTATATAAATTTGGTATTTAAGAAAATAACAAACGACTCCTTATTTCATCAATGTAATTCAAACCAGACTAACCTGTAGTTTTATCTTTTTCTTCAGAGAATGATTCATTCTTCTTTCGTTCTACAAAATTTGATGGCGTCCTGGCGGATGATGCTCCAACAAATGAACCTCCTACACCACCACCAAATGATCCGCCAAAGGAACCATCAAAACTCTGTGTTTCCGGGCCTAGCATACTACTGTTGGCAGTGTTATCTTTTGATGATTTTCCTCTATTACCATCAGTGAAACGGACATCCAATTCATCCTTGTACATTAGCTGGGCTCTCCGAGCATCATCTTGGTTCCTGTACCTTACAAAAATCCACCTGAAAAATCATAAGAAAAGGAAATAAAACATATTACTACATGTATGAACAATAAATTCAGACTTATAGATAATCAGATCTTGGACATGAAGGATTTCATACCTTTAGTCAATGTATTGATGTCATGAAACTAAACACCAACTTTCATCATTACCACTCAATTGGAATCAAAGTTATTGTGTACCAAAAAGCATCAACAAATGAAATACTTATACTACTCATAATATTCATCAACACCAAGTTTCAACATTCTACCTTAATCAGAAGCTGAGTGATTGTGCTACAAAACGTGAGACCGACAGACTAAGCCACAGTCTGCGATATCACATTAGTGGAAGCGGACGTCAAACGTACCAGACCAGACCAGACTAAGCCATTTTAATAGAACCTTCAAATGGCAAAGGCATGAGACAATTATAATGGAAAACTAAAACTTGTATTTACAGGCATGCATGTGATTTGTGTCATCGTTTATTTTGAAATCCGGATATTGGGTGTTCTGTAAGAGTTTACTCAATGTCTATTTGGATTTAACGAAATAGCTGGTCAATGAATACATTAATACATTATACTGTAATAATTTTTACACAGTGATGCTTTTGATTCATAGATTATCCAGAGCTACTTTATCGAAATAACATTTCTTTATTATCGGTATATTATTATTCAAGTATGCTCTTTCTTATCTCATTTTATTATGTAAATATAATATTATCTTGATTTATAATATACCTTTGTAAAACACATGAATACATTTATGCTGTTGTTTTGTGCTATAGAAATGTGTATAATAATAACTTTAATGGCAATATCATTGTGTTGAATTAATCTTATAAATATAACCAATGCAATAATAAGATACAAATTTCAGCTTTACCATGATTTTTCCAATTGAATGCTGAATAACAGACATGTTTAATTTATTATCAACTTATTAGGCAATTTAAGACTGAAATCTGCTGTTCATTACAGACATAATTTAATAACTATAAGTTTAGGGGGTTATAAACATACTTTTCTATCATATGAACATCACAAACATTACCAGTGTTCTTAAATCTTTCTCTGACATCCTGAAATATATTACAAATACTTGTGAATACAGGAAATTTTGTTGAATAGAAACATATTATTAAAACATATTTGATTAAAATTAGCATTAATTAATGACTCACAGAAATGGTGAGAAAGCTCATTTAACAAAGATTGGTAGTTTTCAAAGAGATTATTGTTATATGTCATAGAACTAAGGAATGTTGTTCCAAATCAAAAAAAAATTATCTTTTAGCTTTTACATATTTATTACACTACATTGCAACAAATCAAGTACAATTTACCATCTTATGGGAATTGACAACATCGCAAAAAACAATGAAAAGGGATAAGAATGTGATAGCAGTATTCTAAAACTAGACTTTGTGAGAATGTCCTTTACTGTGCAAAAATAAATCTTTATATTATCTAATGTTACTTACATTATCTGTATAATCTGGTGTTTTAGATCTAGGATATACTACTGAATATCTATTACGTGAATCTGGTATTAAATCATCTCCATTTGGTATTGACTTGCCTGAATAATATAACAAAAAAACAAATGAAGTTAAATCTAATATAAATACATTAACCCAAAAAAGCAAATGACAATCAGCGGTTATAAGTTCATCATATATCCTAATATAATTGAAGTAGCTGCTATACATACCATTACTTCTAACAGAACTATTTTTATTTTGATGTCTATTTTTCGGCCTTTCTTCTTGGGGTTTTTGGGATTTTTCAACCCAAGATGGTGTGTATGTATCTTTGTCATTTATTCCATATACTCTGTAAGCCATGTCTTTCTTAGAGTATTCTAATCTGAAATACAGTGCAAAGATATGTTTTCCAAAATCTTGACATTACATGTACATTATCAATGTTAAAGGGCGTATCGCTCTGTCCTTTGGAACAATAAAATAGACATAAATGGATCTCCAAAAGCACATAATAATGTAATATGAGTGTATATAAAGAGATTCATATTCTTTTTTCATAATACTATTTGTTACTTCTAATTTTAATTTAGGTTCAGGGATATATGTAAACAATCCAAATTAAACCAGTGTTTACGTCTGTTTATCTAGTCCATTCTAGTATCTACTTGTTTTTTCAAATTATTTTTGTTGTTGTTTGTAAATCATCCATTACTAATAACTTCCACATTGTCTTGCGTAGGATGTTTTCTTTGTTCATTACAAATGGCGTCCTAAACCATAGAATACATGACTAAAATATATACTGATTATACCATAGCTGCCAGGCAAGGTTCACCCACATTTTGCAGGAATGAATAGAGAACAAGTTTTAAAAAAAAAAACAACGATTTTTCAAACAAACGGTGGTCATAATTCAGGATATTATTTTCTGAAATGAGCAAATATAGAAAGGGAATTTCGGTCTAATTTTCATGACATATGAACTCAACCAGCATTTGGGTGTCACGGTGAGCAGAGGCCAACTAAAATATATGACCACATTTCAATGTGGGTGTATAAAAACTAGACAATGTAAAGGTAATATGCTGAAAATTTCATTAAGATATGAGCTTTACATAACAATTCATGTCCAAAGAAAGACCTACAAAATGCAGATGTAGCTCTTGCATTATGTATATGTAAATATTGGATATTAGGATCCCATATTGACATGGCAAGATATAACAATATCAATATTGATGGAAATGGACCAATATTAAATTCTAATTCCTTTTTAATTTTGAAAACTACGGAATATTTTGAACTAGAGGTTTAGCTCCTCTAAGAGATTATAGTATAGATAAATTACATTATGTATTTTGGATATCACTTTATACAGTCATTGTTAGGGTTACCAGATTAATCATTGGAGAAACCAGGACATTTATTATTCTGAGCACTCAGCAGACTAAAGCTAAATTTAGCAAGAAGCGCCCAAAGATCGCGAATTTACTAGGGGCGTAGGGCCATGCTCCACCCCCAAAAATTTGTTCATTTCTAAATGCCAGGAGATGCGTTTTCAGACATTTTGTGACTGTAGTTACACTAGAAATATATGTTGTTTAATGGGTCATTGACAGGCCGCATTATTTTGATTGTCACATGTTAGTAATATTGGTAGGAACCCGTCTAGTTTTAGACCTGTATTTATTATGCACATTCGGAAAACCTCGGTAAAATTTACGAATCTAGATGTACAGTACCTGAGCCTGCTTTTATACATTAATAATATTAATCACTAGTTTATGTGTTTGGTGTTATTATTTCCAATTGAAAAACACCTGATTTAAAAACCGGGACATTTAGACACGTGAAAGGCATCGAGACGGGACAACGAAAAAGACCCCCAAAACCGGGACGTATGGTAACACTAGTCATTGTGCATATCTCTATAATTTTAAAATAATGTCATGATGAACTATAATATAGAGTCAGTCGAAGAACAATTGAATAAAATCTGACTAAAACGACAGCTTGACAATACTTAATCATGTTAAATACGTTGTCCTATTCATTGCATTGCCAACATTATTTAGTAAGAGTAGATAAATCTACATCCAAGCGTATATCTGAAGGCAAAAAAAGGACTTTGGTCCATGGCAGTCAATACATACCTGACAACATCTGGCATTGCCTTGAAAAAATCTTCAAGATTATCAAAACCATGATTTTTGTAGGGTAAAGTTTTTTGTACAAGACGTTTATAATCTTTTATAAACTGACTAACAAGTACACCACCTTCCTGTGATAACAACACAGCACGAACATTAACTCTCATATCATTAGAAATTTCTCCCATTTTTTTTACACAGTTAAGTCAGCTTTTCTGAAAACATAATCATCGTACAATTTACATTTAGTCTTGAGGTAATGAATATGATTTAAACTGGTAAGATAATAATCTTTGAGAGGTATTTAGCAACTGGATAGCGCAATAAACTAGAACACATACTTAATTTATTAAAGCGACATCTCGAAGAGTATTCTCTCAATGTTATCAAGCTAATTTAATACAGTAATACAAAAATCTGATACTAATTTATACAGAAAACTATCACAGAGACTAACACAACCGTTTAGAAGTAAAAAGTTGCCCATTCATTAAAATTTACTTGGGGCCGATACTTTTTCGACAAAGTTTCAATTGGACAGTTCCTGAGCGTGCAGGGTGACTGTCATGCCGACATGAGAACTAGGTTCAGAGCTGAACTACAATAGAAGCACATACAGGCAGCAGACAAAACACCCCGACAATATTCATATTGAATATTGCAGCTAATCGGATATAGATAATGCACATTTTTGTAAAACAATTCTTCGTGATATCAATGTCTGAGGTTTGATCATTTGTTTGTAATACTCTATACCGTATGGCGTATATGCTTTAAATATTTTAAATAAATATTGACTACACAATAATTGAATAAGTTGCGATATTTCAGGGACCGGAAATCTCGCCCATACCGTCAAGAGCCTATTCTATTTCTAACACGGTAAAAATTCCATTGTTCTTTGTACCGAAAACGAGTAGTAGTAGTAGTCTACTACTATAAGTAGTTTAATAGAAATGCATTTTCTTTACTTAGTGACAAATAATGAATAGTTTTCTCCTTAGCACGTTACGAACATCATTTTGAAATTCTTGGTGCAGTTGGTAGGAAATAAAAATGGCTCCCAAAATGCTGGATTATCCAGTAATAAAAGCGAGGAAGCGAGTAAAGACTGGCTCATCGAGACATTAAAGGGACAATCCCGATAAGAACAGAGTCTCAAAAATTAAAGTCCGAGCCTTTATGAAAATTTATGGACCAAAATATAGAGGCATGGTGTATTTACCTTGACTCAAAGTTTCAGCTCAAAATATTGAGTCGTTTTGACGTTAACGTCAACACTGCTTATCCGGACACGTAACCCTTTTAAGATTTTGGGTCAATTTTTCGATTGGGTGACCTAATAATCGATTCCCGTTTCTTGAGAGGTCTATACAGTGAATGACCCATGCACTGTACATGATAACAAAAGGTTAATTTCACCTACATATCATTTTTATAGAAAAAAGTCTGGTTTTATCTAGATACTGTATAATACAACGGTCTCCATTTCCAGATGAAGACTGTCAGGTTTAAGTTATTTACAAGCATATCACAAATATCGGGTTAGTTGGTCGGCCTTAGGTAATGGGATATAAGGGATTTTAACACAAAATTAAAGGAATAATCCCAGTTACATTTTGGGGCTTAAAATTGCTTAATTTTGTATGAAAGGCCTTTAATAACTTATAACTTAGCCCCTAGTAACTACCTCAAGCGTTGTGATACGTTTTCAAAAAATTTCCAATTGTCGGTATTGCTCTGTGTTTGAAGACCGGCGTCTTGGTTGCATCCTAAAAAGTGCCTGGATAATACGCGTCTACATGCTGAGTGCCGCAAGCTCTCTATTTATGAAGTGTACAATAGGTATCGCATGTAGTCGCATTTATCAAGTTCAACTATTTAAAAAGTCTAGTGTCCAGATATTTGATTGTGGTGCGATTTTGACGTTCACGTCCAAACGACTGAATATTTTGAACTGAACTTTTCAGACAAGGTAAATACACAATTCCTCTGTATTTTGGCGTTAAAATTTCATACGTATACGAACTTGTAATTTTCAGATTCTATGAAATTCGGGATTCGCACTTTAAGCAGTTTTTTTCCCCAAAAAGTTATTGGGATTGGCCCTTTAACCCAGAGACACCCTTTTTGCTCTCCAAACCGTAAAGAGCTCCCGAACATTAAAAAGAATTTTATATTGAGCTGGTAGGTAATGAATCGTGCGGATTTATAATTATTACGTCATTTCGAAGCTGTATGTTACATATTTTAACACCAAAATTCACGTCGATTTATTCATTATTGCCAAAAACAGTAGCCTACTTTTTTTATTATTCAAAGTTCAGATTATTAAATGATTATGCATATTTTTTATGGAAGAATAACATTGCCATTATTATTTCAGCGTTCACAGTGAAAAATGCATATGTCAGCAGTTTCAAAATACACATGTCAGCAGTTTCAAAATATATATGTCAGCAGTTTCAAAATACATATTTTAGTTTTACAATTTGCAATATTCATTGCTCACAGTGTGTGCTAGTGTGTGCGGCATAGGCGTACGAGCTCGCCCCCCTCCCCCCATTTTGGGGACCAAATGCTGGGAAAATTTGGGCACACAATTGCACTTTCTAAAAATTGTATTAAAAAAATATTGTGTTCTTAAATGTGTCCAATTTAACAGCAAATTTAAATTGAGTGTGTCTATAGTGACCAATTAAATAGAAATCTTAAGACTCGAACCCTCTTGTTTGGAGTACAGTAGCCTAAGCCACGAGTTACAGTTACATTAACAACTGTTTTTAGTTGTGTACGGTATATTACAAGTAGAGATATTGTAGACAACCCCTCAAAATTATAAAGTAATACACATGGTTATGATCACACAGTGATGCTCTTAAGGCACTGATCAATCGGTGTGTTTTAAGGGTGCTCACACTCTTATATCACCTATGTGTAGGCTATGGGGTGCAACCACAGACGCGGATCCAAGGGGCTAGGCTCTAGGAGCAACTGCCTCTCGTAAAAAATCTGCCGCCTTTGTAAAAAAATTGTCCATATAAAATACAAATGGAGTTTCCAGCAGCATTATTTTTCAAAATTTTCTGAGGGTGGACCCCAGACGTGGGTGCCACCCCCGAAGGCGAAATACCCCTCCTATCACCCCTTTCTGGGTCAGCGGCTGTCCAACCACGTGACAATAGAGGGTTTGCTTTGGTCGCCCTATCCATATTTGATAGGGCCTTATCGGCCACCAAATGACATTATTAGAGATTCTCGTTCTGGTTTCCCTATGCACTAGTGTTTCGACTAGTT
Source organism: Patella ulyssiponensis (assembly GCA_963678685.1). NCBI lineage: Eukaryota > Metazoa > Mollusca > Gastropoda > Patellidae > Patella > Patella ulyssiponensis. The sequence goes on along the minus strand of OY783228.1, from coordinate 41,345,786 downwards.
CTAGTTTGAAGGACCAGAAGTTTCTTTATCTTATGTGTTTAACATCAAAATGAGAAATAGCGACACCAAATTTGACACACAGGATTGCGACTCCAAGTGCGTCAAAAACGGATTTGCGGCAGTTACATTTTCAAAATTTTCAGGTGGGGGTGTGTGTGATGTCTTGGTGTCGCCACTCCGCACATCAGTAACTCAGGTATTATATTGACTCCCCCTCCCACCACTCTGCTGCCCCCCTACTTTCAAAATCCTACATACGGGCCTGAGCAGCATTCGGATTGGAAATATAGTCGATACTCGGTCCGCTAGTTTTTGGGCACAAACCACCACCGCCCCCCCCCCAGTAAAACCTTTCCCCGTACGCCTATGGTATGCGGGTTAGTTTCCAGTATATATCTATAGTATATAGCCCAGCTCAGTGTTACCTATTTTACTGTCCTGAACCATCGTAGATTTTAAACAGATTTCTTTGATCATGAACAAACTACTTAAAGTAGCTACGTCTGTAACTCAATATCATCCAAAAATCTTCAACATTGAAAACACAAATTATTTGTCAATTTAAATCAACATTGATGCTGTGATCTTACCGGGAAAAGATGGGCTTCTGATATCCAATATTTAAGACAAAATAAACAATGCGTTTCAGCCCCAGTTCTAGCAAGAGATTAGAGGTCAGCCCCAGTTCTAGCAAGAGATTAGAGGAATGAGGCTAGAAACATTGTACCAACGGCATAATTATGTAGATTGGAATAACAGACGCTAGAAATTTGCATTTGAGTGACACTGCTGGCTTATTTCGCCAAACATAACTGATTTGAAGTTAGAGTAAAAACGGAAACCATTGAATGTAAATCACTTAAGATACATTCATATTACAATATTTTATGTGATGCGAACCAATTGTATCAATTTCTAGGTCCTAAATGTTAGCGATTTAGCTCCTTTAAAGTTACATTATGGGAGATAAGATAAAGAGATGGCAGTTCTCACTATAATAGTTAAAAACTAGAAAGTGTAAAGGTAATTTGCTGAAAATTTCAGTCAAATTGATCCACTATTAGCCGAGAACAAAGCGTTTGAAATATTCACATAGCCTTGGTCATCATTACTCAAATCATTAATATAAACAGCATAGTCTCGATTATCCACTTGATTGATTTAATTATCAATGGCCATTAAGCGGCATATAGGAATTTAATCCGACAACATCCAAGGCTAGCCTTGACATCAAGAGTTTATTATGGTCTGGATATGTTAATTAATGTCTAATTGATTATTTAGATAACTTTTCAGGCCTAAAGAAAGACCTGTAATAAGCAGATTTTGCTCTTGCATAATGCTATTTTAACTTAGGTTATTATAAACCTACATGTACCTGTGTGTTTGACATCAACTCCGGTTAAATAAAATGCATTGCCCAACTAAATATCCCAACAAATAAAAAAGTTCTCTCTTGAAAAATTGAAATCTGATACATCAAAATACCCTATGTTAGTCCTGAAATGACATATTTTCTGTCGAATGGGCATTAAAACTTATTTCTCTCTCTTTCTTGCGGCCCAGATTAATCGTGTAAATCATTGAGGTCGAACCTTTTTGTGATATTAGAAATTATCATTATTGCGATATCAATATAATTGGGTCATTGAGTCAACTGACGTGTTTTGATTCCCCAGCTCTGTACCTGACAAGGTGTAGGGTCGTCTGTTCAATCTTGTGGGTTTTCTCTTGGTCCTCCAGTTTCCTCCCATGGCTAAAGACCCCTACGCGCAAAACAAATTATTGAAATAGAATAGAACCATATGTTAGTGAGAGAGAGAGAAATGGGGTTTAACGTCCACTCGACACAAACTAGGTCATTTTGGGACTAACATGGTTTCAATTTTATTTCAATAATTCGCTTGCGCGTAGGGGTCTTTAGCAAGGGAAGGAAACCGAAGTGCCCGGAGGAAACCCACGAGGTTGAGAAGGCGCTCCTATCTCCATGCCACATACGCAAGCCAGAGGTGACCGGCCAGCTAGAGGTGGCAAACCGTTCAAACCAATTTCTATGAGAAGCATGTAAATTTAAATCATTGTTAGGCCAATCTGACATATGTTTAGATAAAATATAATATTCCTTCAGAGATATTAGATTATGGTGGTATCAAAAAATTATTGTCAATCAAATTTACATATTCCGATATATTGATTATAAAAGTTATTGTCCAGCTCTTATATTAAAATACACCTCGTCGAGTATGGATTTATGAATTATGAATCTAATGACCAATCTAATTTACTTTGTTTCAATATAAAACAATATAAGCTTCAAGAGAATGTTGTTAGAGGAATGGCAATAATCTAGAGTCAAGTGATATACCCGGTATTGGGTTATTTTGGTATTATTAATGGTAGAAAAAATATTGTCAGTAAAATTTGCATATTGCGATATATTGATTTACTGAAATGATCGTACGGCCCTATGTAGATTCCATGGTATACATGTATTTTCTAATATGCTAAGTTCTATTATCCATTTCTATAATTCAAAATGCAGAATGGATAAGTGTAATGTGCAAAATAACTTATACTTATTGAAAAGTGTATTCTGTACTTTAACACTGTGACACTGGTTTTGTGTAGCAATGGAAATTTTAAAACTAAGATACATATTTTGATTGTGAACTTTGAAATGATATTGGCAATGTTATTCTTCCAAAATTTTCAAAACAATTTTAGACAAATGTATTATTGAAAATCCAATCTCTGACCTACTTTCAATCTGATTTTTCAACCATATGGATCTGATACGTTAGCCCATTAATTATCCTAAATTTGCATTTATAGTATAACTTATTTCACCGATGTCCCTGCATGTCAAGCGGTAATGTTACACCTCTGTGTAATACTATTATAGAATAATAATTGAGCTTTTCAACATTACTAAACACGACCTACCATGTTAATGTGTCATACCCTGTGATTTATCTCAACTACTGTAGTGTCGCTTACATTGATTGTTAGCCCATTAATTATCCTAAATTTGCATTTATAGTATAACTTATTTCACCGATGTCCCTGCATGTCAAGCGGTAATGTTACACCTCTGTGTAATACTATTATAGAATAATAATTGAGCTTTTCAACATTACTAAACACGACCTACCATGTTAATGTGTCATACCCTGTGATTTATCTCAACTACTGTAGTGTCGCTTACATTGATTGTTCAATGGCATTAAATCTTGTGGTGTCACTTCTTTGAGGCATGTTTAGAATTAAGTGGGTACGGTAGATTTCCCCCAATTATAAACAAAGTCACACTACATGTAGTCTTATGGCACAGTTTTTCTTCACTTTCCTCCCACTTGCCAGCTCTAGTATTTCGTGGAATAAGTTTGAACTTGTAAAAATCCTTTTATAATTTTGTTGTAAGGTCTCTCAAATAGCTTACCGGGTAGCTTAAAAATTCTACCTACTACATATATATATACCACTGGTCCATAACATGGAACTACGCTTAGGATTGTACACATGCATTGTATCCTGAAAAAAAACCTACAGATACCAGTTATAGATTGTTGGAATAAATTGTGGTTCTTAATCTATGGAATGAAGCAAAATGGAAGACTAATGTGTAATTCTTGTCTCAGTAGATTTTATTTGTTTTAGTTACAGTATACAATTTATTTAGAATAAATAAACAAAGAAGAAAAGATGCTGATGCCCGTCCATGCTTTCAGAGATGGTGCATCTGTCATGAGAAAACATTGGAAACTTGTTGGTAAGGCATTACATAAGTAGAGTACATTAATTCAGATTTGGTCATATTTGGAATATAGGTGAACAGAAGCGTTTGAAACCCATGAGTTGATTAAGAGATAAACACTTCCTGTTTTTCGTATTTAGAGGGGGTGTGCAGAATTTCTTGAAGATAGTTGCCAATAAAGATTTGAGTTGAGGTAGTTCATTGAGCACAAAAATGAAAAATAATACACTGTAACATTTTTACAGAGTAATTCGTCTTGATAATTTAGAGGGGGTTTATTGTCCATTCGACCACACTTTTCGACTAATCAGAATCAAGGAGATTTTCTAATTTGTGCTACAATTATAGAGTGTAAGCCTAGCGACGACTATAAACTAACAATCTGATTTGTGTTGACAGGTTTAGGAGTTGGTGTTTTATTGGCAACAAAGATTTACAGGAAGTATAATCGTAAAAGAAGAATTCAACAAAGAAAAGATGAAGTTAAAAAATCATGTGCCAGATTACGTCAACAGTTACAGAATGATGGAGTAAGATGGAATTTCGATTTATTAATTGATTTATTTCATTCTTAGAGAAAATGACCGTTCATATTGATAAGTCTGTGTTTGTAGTTATTGTTTTGAAGAAATACTTGCAAGTTTGAATATTTGATGTTTATTTTGTCCTTGCAATAAACTTTGGCAACATTTTCAAATATAACTTTAAATTACAGATAGATGAAGCAAAGAGTAAAGTAATAACAGATTTATCAATAACACAGTTACAAAGTAAACTTCAAAATGGAGAATTGAAGGCCATTGATGTTTTAAGAGCCTATCAATATAAGGTATGGAATCACTAGCTTTTCAAGCAGATATATATATTGACACATAAAAGAATCTTGACATATCAGTTTTTAATGGGACGACTTTTAGGGCAACTATTCTATTATGATGTAATAAAATGGAAAAACATTTTGCTTGAAAATATTTCAGCTTGATCCTATACATCATATACATAGACAATCACATGTAACAAAATGTGTTTTGGCAGCTTTCTGGAAACATCATGCAATACACATAAAAGAATTGTACAGAGCTAGAATTTGATGAATAGTACTAGTAGGCAGAAATTGTATGTTGTATGCTCAGATGGTATGTGGGACGCTAAACTCTTATTTTTTTGCCCCTATGGAATCTATAAAGATATAATGTACAATATATTTTACAGGCTCTTGAAGTAAATGATAAAACAAACTGTATAGTTGAACCAATAAAAGAAGCAGAGGTATTTATATGTTGAAAATCTAATGTTTGTCATTGCTTGATAACGACTAGTGAAACTACTTCAAAAGTAACATTGCTCTGTAATAAATAGTAATTGTTTGATAAAGACTGGAGAAGTTTAATCAAAGAGTTAATCAAGATACGAAACTGTAATTGTATTATATAGAATTCGGTCCTGTGTATTTTCACTTCAATTGCTAAATTCCATTGAAACTATTTAACAATTGTATAATTATCTGATATTTCAACAAGTTTATCACTTCTTTTTTCAACTTGAAATAATGTCACCCAGTTGTAATTTGAGAAAAAAAAATAATACAGCAGGTCTCAACCACCTTCATTCAAATTGCATTTCAGTTTCTTGTTTTGCACATTACCCTATTATAACCCTGTTAAAATTTGTACAACACATACATAATGTAAGCTTTAGATTAACTGATTATTAGTAAGTTTGATTCTTGTATTTTTTTAGGTTTGGGCAAGAGAATTAGATGACCAAACTGGACCCAAAGGACCACTACATGGTATTCCTATAAGTATTAAAGAAAACTATGGCATAAAGGTATGGTATATTTAAAGATTTTGCACTAGACTGTCATACATATGTATATTGCCATGTAGTATCCCTGCCTTCAGAAACTTTATATAAATTCTGTATTTGCAGGGTTATTATGTGACAGCTGGAATGAGTTATTTTCTAGATGAAGTTGTAGATGATGATGCAGTTTTAGTAAAGGTAAGTATTTTACAGTGATATATATAGAGTAATTAAAAATATCGGAAAAAATCATACAGGTATTACTAAACAATTATGTTGTTTTTACTTGTTAGCTCCAAAGATGGCAAGCCAATCCCAATTATAAATCATATTTTAAATATTTACATTTATTAAAGATGCATTATGTAAGATTTAGATAGAGAGATAGCCATTCTTGGTATAATATTTCAAAAATAGATAATGTAAAATGAATAATTTGAAAATTTCATTCAAATTACTCTATTACAAGCTAAGATATTAGTCTTTGAAGGTTTGACAAGACGTGTGCAATAATTTCAACCATCGTACCCCTATTTTTAGCTTAAATCAAAATGTGATTGAACTGTTCTAATCTATTTAATATCTGAGAAATCTGATGCCATCGAGAGTTGATTTGGCCTGGATAAGTTAATTAATGTCTAATTAATGATTTAGATGACCTTTCAGACCCAAAGAAAGACCTGCAATAGGAAAATTTGGCTTTTGCATAATATGTATGTTTAACTCAGTGTAATTTTATTAGGTTATCAAAGCAGCTGGTGGTGTACCTTTTGTTAGAACAAACATTCCACAAACAATGATGACGTAAGTTTAATTTAGATCAGTTCATCAATAAATTTTATTATCGCATCTTTATATTATTTCAAATGTATTATCCACTTTTGATATGTACCAGTCTTTCTTTTAAAATTGTGTTCAGATATTAGTAATGCTATAGACTGATTATATAATAAAATAGGGAACAAGGAATTACACAAACTACAGGTTTTTAAGGGAGATACCTCATTTACGTACCCAAAAGTACAGAGATTTCCTGATGAAATTGTTATTAAATCAAAACTACCATGACCTCAAATTTTAATCAGTATCCAATTATTTATCCATTGATGTCAATGTTAGGTTCCTCAAGTTCCACCAACTGTATCTTATTTTCGAAATTTCATTGCAGACGGTGGTATTATCACATTACTGTTTGCTTGTAGCCTTAGATGGGAATGAATCAGAGTATTGAGTCACAGTCATCCATAGTATAGTCTTGTCACTTTCCCTTTGACTTCAATACTTGTAAAATACCATGTCTGTTATATCTGGTTTTAAAGGTTGCAAAGATTGCCTGTATACTATTCAATTATTTTTAAGCTTATGACACTTTTTATTAACAGGTTTGAGTGCTCAAATCCATTGTATGGAAATACTACAAATCCCCATGATTCGACCAGATCTCCAGGTGGTTCTAGTGGTGGTGAAGGAGCACTTATTGGGGGCGGGGGTTCTCTTTTAGGTATCGGAGGCGACATTGGTGGTAGTATTCGCATACCATCTCATATGTGTGGCGTTGTAGGATTAAAGCCAACAGTACAGAGATTAAGGTTAGTTATTACCCTTGATAACCCTGTATAATCTTGTGATTCCTTAATTTATGTGAATTATTCAAATTACTGATATGAAGAAGCCAATAGTATCCATTTATATCATCAAGAGTACATGGCCCTTGTTAAATTAGTACAATGTTTTGAATAATCTAGCAATCTGCATGAAATTCATTTGCATAGTCCAGATAGTAAATTGAAGAAGCCATGGAATTTCAACAATAATTCTTCTTTCCTGAAGAAGTTAATATATTCACTGATGAAATGTTGAATAAAATGATTTGTTTTTGATGTTGTATTCTATTAATTATTGTACATCAACGTACATGTATTTTAATATTAAAATGTTGATATTTTTGGTCATATTATGTCGTCATCTATGTCCATTTGTTGGTTGGTTGGTCTGTCCTCTCAATAAAGGCTACAATTTTAACTGATTTTATTCAAAATTGGTGGGAGGGATCATGAGAGGACTATCTGTATCCACTTAGGCCTAAAGAAAGAAATGCAATAGGCAGGTTTAGCTCTTGCATAATGTATATTTGAAAAAGTAATGTAGTGAGTTAACTCCATGTGTTCTGAATGATGTGAGGGATTAGTTAATGTAACAGTCTGTTACGGGTAATTCACTAGTAACATCAATGTTGATTGGTTAATCAAATGTCTGACGTCATAGGGTTAAAAGCCACTTGTGTAACCCCTGAAGCTAACTATCGCTACAACCGATCAGATATTCATGTAGTATAGGTAATCGAAAGTATAAAGAAACGAAATAGAGATTTGTATTTTAATCAGATTGCTCCATTACTTTCATGTGTATGTATTACATCTTTTGTTTTGTAGTTTAAATGGTACACTCGCAATAAATTCTGGACAAACTCATGGTAAGCCATCTAACTTTTATTTTAGATGGTTTGTTGGTAGCTTTTCTTTTCTTTTATATCCAAAGTTCTTGAAAGAGCTGTAAAAGTCCGTCTTATGGAGCATTTATACTCAAATAATTGCGTTCTTAATAAAGTTAATTCTATTGTTGATAAAGGAAATGTAGCTTTGTTGATGTTGCTGGACTTGTCCGCTGCATTCGACACCATCGATCCCAATGTTCTTATCACCCGTCTCCGTGATGAGTGTGGTTTGGACGGTGCGGTATTAAACTGGTTTTCATCATATCTATCAGACAGAAGCCAATCTGTTATTATCAGAGACTCACATTCCTCGTCTGTCTCCCTGAATTGTGGTGTGCCGCAAGGATCCGTATTGGGCCCAATTCTTTTTACCATGTATACTAGTCAATTAGGCCAGATTATAAATGGTTTTCAGCTATCACACCACTTATATGCTGATGACACCCAGCTAATTGAGAGCTTGCCTGTACTTTCGCATCATCAAAGCCTGAACAACATCCAAGCATGCGTTGCTGATGTAAAGTCCTGGATGTCATGCAATAAATTAAAACTGAATGATGACAAGACAGAGGCCATTCTCATCGGTCCACCAGCACGAATTTCCAAGCTGTCAGTAGACCACGTTCAGGTTGGTGAAGTACAGATTGCCTTCTGCGATAAAGTAAAAAATCTTGGTGTGTATTTGGACTCCAACAACAGTATGTCCAGTCATGTAAACCATCTAACCAAGATATGCTACTACCATCTCAGAAACATCAGTAGCATTCGTCATATGTTAACGACAGAATCCACAGCAACCCTTGTCCGATCATTAATTTTATCAAAATAAAGATTACTGTAACAGTCTTCTTACTGGAATTTCATCTGAATTACTACAAAAACTACAAAAACTACAAAATTCAGCAGCCAGATTAGTTTCCAAGTCACCAAAATGTTCTAGTATATCTCCAGTACTAAACTCTCTGCATTGGCTGCGCATAAGTGAAAGGATAGAATTCAAAATTTTAACAATTGTGTATCAGTGCCTTCATGGAAATGCTCCTTCGTACTTAAGGGAACGATCTCTGCGATCCCAATCTCAAGATTATATTACAGTGTCAAAGTGGAAACTGAAAAAAATTGGTTTTAAATCTTTTGAAGTTTCAGCGGCCTTGAAGTGGAATGCTCTTACGTTAGCTTTAAAATCTGCTCCAACATTTTCGATATTTAAATCTAAATTAAAAACATTCCTGTTTTCTAAATATTAAAAACAAACTCACTCTAAATTAACATAGAATTTGACTTTGTGTGCGCTTTGAGCAGACTTTAATGTTTGAAAATTAACTTAGAATTGACTTTGTGTGCGCTTTGAGCAGACTTTATTGTCTGGAGTTTAGCGCGATATAAGAATCCTATTATTATTATTATTATTATATAAGCAACATGACTCGACAAACTGTTAAACTACAAATATTGTTAAACATGTATCACATGTTACCTGTTATGCGCTTTTGTTGTCATTTTATTTTTGTTATCATTATTTTCTGTCACAGTGAAGGGCTTTGCTATTTTGGATTGTCTGTGCTGTTCTCTCTTTGTTGGGTGCTTACATGTAGTGCAGCACTATTAGAAAGTGATCTTATATGGTTTTGTTTTTTTATTTAGTAAAACCATCTGCAGGTCCAATGGCTAATTCTGTAGATGGTGTTGTATTAGCCATGAAAGTGTTATTAGATGACACTCAATTTACACTGGATCCCTTTGTGCCTCCACTGAAATTCAATACTAAGGTAGGCCTCCTTATACATTAAAACATAGATTGCCAGGCAATGAAACATTTGTTCCAATTTTAGTGTTTGGGGGATAATTTGTCCAGATTCACGGCAAGTTTGAAATAAAAACTACATGAACTCTAACCATACATATAGGGCAATATGAACAACATCTACGACATGAAAAAAAACCATATGTTAAAAACCTTGTTGAATTTCAATGAGACTTTGACAAATATAACTGAAGTTAGAGTAGTTTTAATAACATCGACAAATTATTAATGTCTGTGACGTGATTGAACAGGTAGGGTCCATCTTTACCCCATTACTAACCACTTCTGAAAATTGGTTAAGAACTTAACTCTCTAGAATAGGTATGTGTATATGGTAATGTATGTTATCACCAATCATATGTCAGAAGGAATTAGTCAAAATTGTCTTCAGGTGAAATAGCAGAGGGCCAAAGTCAGGGATAATCATTAACAGCAAACTGTTTTTCAGGTATATGAAAGTAAGAAACCACTACGTATAGGATATTATACTGATGATGGTATCATTACACCAGTACCAGCCTGTGTTAGAGCTGTTAATGAAGCTAAACAAGCTTTAGAAAAATTTGGACATACGGTAATTTTGTTATGTATTTTTTGGAAACTAAATTCGGTTCAGCCCTGAGGATGGTAGTTGAAAATCAGCAGTTGAGATACTAGTACCCATTTCAGGATTGTAACTTATCAAAATAAACACTTACCCTGTGCTATGGTCAATTACAACTTTCTTCTCAAGCAATAACTAATCAAAATAGATTAATAAGATATATATCATTAGCAATTGATATAAATGGGGATAATACACAATTATTTCAATTGCCATTGCATTGTATTAATTTGGTTATGCATATATTCCTTGATTCACAGAATGTAATTGCTTGAAGAAGTAAATTTGAACCTCAGAATCAAAAAATCTTTTGACCTTTCAAATGTAAATGTATAAATCTTGTTTTCAAAATGTACTCACAAGAAAAACTAATTTTGAATTCAAAAGTGAATATTTGAATTCCGAAGTACATATTTAAGGAGTACACCATTGCACACTACAAATGTTATGTTATTGATTAGTGATTATACATGAATGTGTTGATAAATTTCAGATGGTACCATTCTCTCCACCCGATGTCCATGCAGCTGTAGCTAGATATACAAGGACAGTGTTAGCTGAAAGGGGTGATGTTGCGGCTGGTCTTCTGTAAGTTGTCATTTAAAGATTTTAATTGCAGGTTTTTTCAAAAAATAATTCAAGGTTTCTTTGATTTGAAGTGGGTTGTACTTTCACTGCTGAATACGTAAATCTCTGGGGGACATTAGCCTCAGTGTTGTCTTGTGTACATAATTAATTGTTGTGAATTGAATTGTTATTATTTAATAACTATCTTCAATTGTTATATCATTACTGAGTACAGCAACTTGTTGATTAAAGATTTGCGTCAATTGTACGTTTTTTTTTTCTAATTTAAGTGCTGGTGATGAGATAGATCGATCATATAAGTTGATGTACCACACATATCAAACTCTTCCCAATATTCTTCGCATGTTTTTTGGTTTATTAATGAAGACTCAGGTAATTCATTTATAAAAGAATGTCAAATTTATTTTGTAGGAAAACCCACCTAATTTGCATGTCAGAATTCAATCACATTAAATAATTCAAACCAATTAATTTGTAATTATATAATGGTCTTGTTTCTTGCTTGTAAATTTAAAATGACTAGACCTTTTTGGTTTTGAAAACAACTGAAAATGTCAATTTAAAAAAAACAAAACTGAGGTATAAAATAAATACTTATATCGCCATAATAATTTTTTCTTGATTCACTGAAATATTTCTCACTCCAATCCTTTAATGACGCTTTGAAACTTTGTACACTTGTGCTTCTTCTCTTTTGGGACAGTTCCATTAATATTTTTGGTGACCATGTTTGCTGAACTAGTGTTAATCAAACAGCTGAATGTTATGTCCCGTATTCAATATTGTTACTTTCATGTACACCAAATACCAAAACATATCCTTCCATTATTTTTCAGGATAGATTAGCTGGAGAGGTAGTTAGTCAAAGGCGAATTTGGTAAGCTTTCAATCATTTGGACATAAACTTGTTCGAAGAAATGAAATGAAAATGGGTTTAACGTCATACTGTTCTGCTTTTAAACTGGGCTAATGCAGACTAACTTCAATTACGAGCATTTTCTGCTTAGACTAAGTAGAGACTTCAAACTGATTGGTCGAGACTTCAGAGCACCATAACTATTCTTCTAAGTAAAATATAATGTAGGTGAATGCCTCAATCAGGCGCATTTTCTACTGAGACTAAACAGAGATAAGCAATTTACACGTAATTGGTTGAGACTTTGTAACGCGATAATTTTGGTTCTAATTGGGTGAAACTGATGAAACTAGATTCATCATTATATTGATACCTTAACTAAGTTCGATAATCAGAATTTTCTGCTTAGGCCATGTAGAGATAAGCAATTTGATTGGCCCAGACTTTGGAACTTAACTCTGCTTTTAATTGAGGTGGAATGTTTAAACTTGGTGTGGGTGTTCATTAGGTGTCTTGACTGAGTTCAATTATTAACATTTTCTTCTAAAGCTAAGCAAAGCTAAGTAATTTCATTGGTTGATGCTTTGGGACAAGATAACTTTGGTTCTAACTGATGGAGAATGATGAAACATAAGTGTGTAGTTTAACAACCAGATACTTCAAAATCTTGACAGAGTTTGGTCGTGAACATTTTCCGTTTAGACTAAGTATAGATTGATTGCTCAATGCTTTTCCAAAAGATAAATGTTCCATTAATTGATATGTCATCTATTTATTTTTGGGATTGAGGCAAGGGACATCATGTTCACAGTTGGCTTGTTTAGTTTGTAAAAAACAATTCTCTAAAAAGAAATTTTTTCATTTTGCTATAAAAGATGTAAATTTCTTTTTTTTTTTTGCTTGTGTTGAATAGGTTTATGCTTGATTGGTGGGATCTTTATGATGAAATAACAGTAAGTGTGGATTTAAACATTATATAGTTAATAAACATTTTTGCCATTATATATAACGAACAACAGGTTGTTTTTGCACTTGTTTTATTACTAATAGACCATACTCAATGTTGTTAGACTTCTACAATCCAAGCAAGTGGGCATAAAATCCTCAAACATTCTGGATTCTGACAATGTACTCTAAATTTCTGTTCAAGTATATATTAATGAAAAAATGTATTTGTAACAGGCTTACAAAAGTAAATGTATTCAACACTGGAGAGACATGAATCTTGATGCTGTTATCAGTCCTGGCTTTGCTTGTCCTGCTTTGCCATCTTTTAAAAGCGTACAGGTTTCTAGTAAGTAACATTTTATTTTTGTTACCTCTATGGTAAACATTGCAATTATCACATTATTATATTTTGCCTGGGAAACAGTAAATCAAAACTCTGAAATGGTACATCTTCAAAATGAATTAGACGGTGTGTTGGTTGTTAAATATAGATATCTATTATAATTATGATCATAAGCGTGTCTGACTTATTGGGAATATAGATAACTCGCAGCAGTAGAAGTATATAATAATTTACTGAATGTAGTAAAATTAGTTTTAGATCTTCATATAAGTTTGATAATGAGAATTCTCAGCTCAGGTTAAGCATAGTGGTATGTAATTTGATTGCTTGAGTTTTATAAACAGATGAATGTGCAGATGACTGAGGAGAGCTCTTGGTTCACGGTGCCACTTTTGCTTTGGTCTTCCCACCTTACTTTTGTGACAATAAACTAACCCACATGAAGTGAATAAAATATGTAATAAATAGATAAACAATTATGTTTCAGCCGTTTTATCATATACAGTACTGTGGAATTTACTTAATTTTCCTGCTGGTAGTGTTCCTGTTTCCAAGGTTACTGAAAAAGATCAAAAACAGTTAAATGATAAGGAATTTTATCCTGCAAAGAAAGCTTTTGATAGAAAATTAAAAGAGGTACCTAATTTACAATTGTAATTTGATGAGATGCAAAAAAATATTATTTCATAAAATCATGGTGCGTCTGCAAAAGAACTATCACAAGGTTTAGAAATTTTTCAGGAAACAATAAACTATGTTAACAATGTTTGAACATAAATCTATTATAATAGAACTCTTTATATTAGTTATGTTGTTAACATTGTCTCAATCACATTTTGAAGTACTAAGAGATAACATTTGGAAGCTAGCAATATTAACCAGTACAAAGATGCAGCCGATAAGAAACATGCACAAGGTGTCAAGGGTTGACAAAAATTTAATCGTCTGGATTATTATTTAAAAAACACAATACATCCTCTTTTGTTGTTAAATTAATTTATGGAAAATGATTTTTAGCCAAGTGGCACAGTGGCTTTAAATTAAAACAATGCAAAAATAAACTGGCTTGCAAAATTTTTAAGTTAGAGCGAGTGATTATGAGTATTTCTATCATATTGCTTTATCCTTAGTAGTATTATATCTCATATACATGTAGTATACATCTTTACTTCTTCTTTTACAGTTTTGTCAAAATGGTGTGGGTCTACCAGTAAATGTTCAATGTATAGCTCTACCATATCAAGAAGAAGTTGTCCTCCGTCTTATGAAAGAAATTGAAACTAACACCAGATAGAAATTTTAACAATACATTGTACATCTAACACTTAACAACTAAACTAAATTTAGATTTAGGCCTAAAGATAACCAGCTTTGTAGAAGTATGAATGGTCTGATTGAATGAAATAAGAATGATAAACTCCACCATGGTGATTTTAAAAACTGTTAAGGAAAATGTGATAGAAATATTAAAGTACAACCAAAAGAAATAATGTATGTATGTACCTGTCTCCGGTTATTTGGTCCCAAATATAGAGACGATCATGAAGTAAGATTGGATGGAACTAACTGAACTAGGAAATCTGAGTAAGATTCCTAAAAATAATGTTGATTCAGACTCGTGTAGATGCTAAAATTTCAGTGCTGGAAATGTTCGGCATAAAACCTTGCCTAGACTGAGAATGATAAAAAGAGTTTAGTTTTGGCAATTTTGACTCAAATAAATAGGTCAGGTAACCATAAACACAGGTATATTTTGAAGGGGCCTAATTCGTATTTATTATGTGTCCAAAATCGCATCAACCCCTTCCCTTTTGTTAGCTTTCATATCCAGGAATTGTTGTCATCCTCAAGGGAATTGACTTGCTCTTTACTCGAACATTTATAAAGATTATACAGAGTATAATTTCATGGGAACTGATGATGACCCATGATTGCTGCATTACTCCTTCTTGATGGGAATTCAATATGACCTACAGTTTTGTAGACTGGCATCATACTTAGTGCTGACTGTAGGGTATGTCTTGTCTTACATAAAACCCCTCACAGACACGGTGTAATAATACTCTATAAGGCATGTGATATAAATGACATCAAATATTGTGTAGTAAGCTTTCATAATACTCCATAATATTATCAGTCATGGACATAAGAGTTTTGTTTGTACAGAAATTCATTACTATTGAAGTTGTATGTAAAATTTGTACCATGGTGCCAGACGTGTAAAATATCAATATGAACACAGAAGAAAGGCTCCATATCAGAGTCGTACCTGACATTTTTTAATGAACATTATGAATATTATAGTATGGTCAACTTTGAGATGACCCTTTTGATTATTATGTGCAATATGTTAATTACTCAAACAGTGTGTTCCTCTGTTTTAAAAAAAAACCCATTGTTTTAAAATTTATCCATTCAATTGATTTGAATGTTTGTTCCTTTGAGGCCTTTTTTGTGCTTGTAATTCATGTGGTCTTACTGCACTTTAGACATGCTCATAAGAGTTGTCTTATATCCATTTTATTTCATTTTTTAATTTATAAAATTTATTATAGACAGTTATATCAGAAGGTGAAATTGCATGAATAACCAAAAATCCATGGTATATAGTAATGTTGGTAATATAACCCATAAGCATAATGTTGCTTTTATCTTTCCACGGTTTGCTTTTCTATAAAGTTTATGGTAATCAGTTGCAATTGAGGGACTGATATCAGTTATTAGACTTTCTGTATTACTCCACCACAACTGGTTTTAATTAGGCCAGTCGGAGCAGAACAGTTGAAGGTTAAACCACATTTCATTTCATTTTACTGGTGATTTCAAATCTCTGCATGTATTTATAATGGTTTGTAACAGTATTCCCTGTTTTGGAAGCAATTATCAGGTTGTATGTATGTGAAACGTGGTCTCAACTCAAATGTTAAAAACTTATGCTGAATTTTTCTATTTGTTTGTTTTAGTCGTTGTGATAGGGGATTTTTCATCCATCTATATAACCCCATTTTTATACGGTTAACACTTTTAGTTTTAGGACTGTTTACTTTTTATACGCCCACATTGAAATGTGGTCGTATATTGCTGTCGCCCCCGTCCGTCCGTCCGTCTGTCGGTCCGTCCGTCGGTCCGTCCGTCCATCGTCCACAATTTCTTGTGAACGCTCTAGAGGCTAAAGTTAATATCCGATTGACTTTAAATTTATACAAGGTGTTTAAGGTCGTGAGACGAAGAAGCCTATTGATTTTCAGCGATATCCGATAATTACTACCCTTGATCACTTTGAAAAATCTTGTGAACGCTTTAGAGGCTAAAGTTAATATCCGATTGACTTTAAATTTATACACGGTGTTTAAGGGCATGAGACGAAGAAGTCTATTGATTTTCGGTGATATCCGATAATTACTACCAGAGTTATGACCCTTGATCACTTTGAAAAATCTTGTGAACGCTCTAGAGGCTAAAGTTAATATCCGATTGACTTTAAATTTATACACAGTGTTTAAGGTCATGATACGAAGAAGCCTGTTGATTTTCACCAATATCCGATAATTCCCGCCAGAGTTATGACCCTTGATCACTTTGAAAAATCTTGTGAACGCTCTAGAGGCTAAAGTTAATATCCGATTGACTTTAAATTTATACACTGTGTTTAAAGTCATGATACAAAGAATCCTATTGATTTTCAGCAATATCCGATAATTACTGCTAGAGTTATGACCCTTGATCACTTTGAAAAATCTAAAGTTAATATCCGATTGACTTTAAATTTATACACACTATTTACGGTCATGATACAAAATAGCCTATTTATTTTCAGCAATATCCAATAATTACTGCCAGAGTTATGACCCTTGATCACTTTGAAAAACCCTGTGAATGCTCTAAAGGTTAAAGTTAATATCCGATTGACTTTAAATTTGTACACAGTGTTTAGGGTCATGAGACGAAGAATCCTATTTGATTTTCAGTGATATCTGATAATTTCTGGCACTTGATCACTTTGAAATATCTTGTGGACGAAGGCCTTTAGACAAACCATCAAAACTATTCTAATCATTTCTGATAATTACTTAATGGGTTATTACTCGTAATAAGATTATCATGTGTTGTAAATGTTCTCCTTACTGACAAAAGAAACAATATGCAACAATCCTTGTTGACTGCCCGGACGACTTAGCTGTTGTGGGCGTATGTTTCGTTGCCTGGCAACCTATCTTTTAAAATGTATACAGTGGACACTGTCCAACCTGACATTTTGATATGGTTAAGTTTTTAGTTTTAGGACTTTTACTTTGTAGTTGTTTTGCATTAAATGATGTTATTCCTTTGTTGTCATATTTTATTATTAACTTTTGATTTAATCTTTATTAATGCTAATACTTTTAATTTGTTGTATTTTGTAATATTTTTTTATTCATGTCTCTGATCGTCATTTGAAGGATTTTTACTCGCTTGCAAACAACAATTTGTTTCAAAAATGACCCAAAAAGGTTCAAATCTGGTGGCTTAGTACTTGTCAAGTCAACATTTGGCATCCTTTCCATAGAATATAAAGTAGATATGATTAAAAAAAATTAGAGGGCATTGCCTATAATCTTTTAAATGCAATTGCATCCAAGCTATGGGATTATCTACTAAACTGTTTCAATGGCATTTAGTAATTGAACTAGAGTATACAGGTCACAATTCTATGGAATACAATTACTGTTTATTACTGAGCGACGTTTCGACTAGGCTTCTCTGTCTAGTCTTTATCATTGCTTGATAACGACTAGAGAAGCCTAGTCGAAACGTCGCTCAGTAATTAGCAGTAATTGTATTCCATGAGATTATCTACTGTTGGATGTTATGATTTGGTTTTCTTGATTCAATGTTAAATAATCAATTTGAGCAGTGAAAAATTAGATTTTGTCCTGAAATGCAAATGACGATCAGTGACTTTAAAGGAGCTAAATCGCTAATATTTGGGACCTAGAATTTGATTCAAATGGGTCACAATGCATATAATAATGTAATGTGAATGTATATAAACTGATTTACATTCAATGGTTTCTGTTTTTACTGTATAATTTCTAATCAGTTATGTTTGGAAAAATCCATCGCACTGGTTTAAGTTCTTCCAGTCTCTGCTGGTGGTATCCGTTATACGAGTCGCTTTATTACAAATTGCGCTGGGTAAGATAACAATATCAATGTTGTTATGATGAGTTATGAGTAAAGCCAAGAGTAAACATTTTGCAATAATTCAGCAAAATTTCCATGTGTCTTTTCTGTAGCAGAAACTCAATTGAAATATTTGTTAAAAATCCTTGGAAAAGTACAAGATGGAAAAGATTATTTTGATGCAGACATTGGGACAGTTGATAAGGAAACTAAATGTCATCTAATCCAATAACTTGAACCTGGAATTTTGATTTCTATCTTTAGAAGAAATATTAAAGAAGATAATTCTCCAATTGCAAAAGTACTTTATTTTGACTACCAACACAGGGTTTAAATACAGATATACACAATACTGGTGAAAGTCACACCACAAAAAAAAAGAAGAGTGGCATTTACTAAAGTATGTCTCATCTATTGTTTCACACCAAATTTGAAGATAGGTTTCCATTTTCCAGGCAACGAAACATATGCCCACATAGCTAAATCATCTGGGCAGTCAACAAGAGTTCTTGCATATTTTTACTTTTGTGGTAATGAAAAATTTATAATACACTAAAATCTGATTAGACATAAACACCGTGTGTAAATATAAAATCGATCACAAGATTTTTCAAAGTGAACAAAGGTCATAACTCGGGCAGTAATTATCAAAAACTCTGTGTTTCAATCTAAAATCTATCAAAACGATTATATCTAGACGTAAACATGAAGATATTTCCAAGATGGCGACCATTTTTGGCGGTACATAGTTGTAACTAGCAGAAATGGAATTTGCGTCCCGAAAACATACATCATGATAGGCCTACCAAAGACGACTATTTAGGCCTAATCAATATTAGCTAGCGCATCGTCCCATTTTCCCACCAAAATTGCCGTAATCTTGGAAATATCTTCATGTTTACGTCTAGATATAATATAAATATGAAGCACATCCTCAGGTTTTCCCGCCAAAAAGGGTCGCCATCTTTGAAATATGTTTATGAAGTGATGATAAAATATGTGAAATATAGTCATGAGAGTCACGACCTCTGCCAATATTAATACATTGCCAGTCGATATGGCAATAACGTTATAAATAAGATGGAAATAACAAAAATAAGTTGCAATATTATCGCAAAATGGCTGCCCTCAAATAGTGGCCTCCCACATGAAGTCCTAGGGCCTACTCCGAAAAAAATGTCAAGATTGTTTTTTTTATCTACAAATATCAAAAGCTTTTTCCACGATTTCTACCCGAAAATCTCACGGGCGGGAATTATGTAACAAACCTAATCGGACTACTAGGTGATAGCCTTTTCTCCTGGTACTGGTAATAACTTTTCAACGCGGGGAGTAGCCTAATAACTATGTAGCCCTACAAACAGTGTGGTTCCAAAGAAGAGCTCAAATTTTAATTAACTACCGGTACTCAGAAAGTGACCACTAGTATGACAGCATTCTGAAAAACAAGAAAAGTATGTCATTCAGCGACAGTGACGGATGCTGCCCGAAAACAAAGGACATTTGAAATAAAAAATACACAAAAAACAATTTGATTTTTTTTTTGTGGGGGGGGGGGGAACCGGGATCGATGAGCGTAATACCCCGACCTCGCGTTGGTTCATTAACCAAGTAGGACTAATAGTAGTAATAGTCCTAAGTCTATAGGCCTATCTCTAAAAACTTTTGTAATGATCGGAATGTGTCCTTCTAAAGTTCTAAATCTTTCTACGCGGTTACGTATTGTTTTCTATTTTGGCCATTTCTAGCGTCGCCCTTAAAAAAAGTGACTGGCGACGCAAAATTCCCGTTGCGCGTCGCCTTTTTCAAGTAAAGCTGGAGAGAAAAAAGCAACACGACGTACGTCGTTGCTCTTGAAAAAGCGGCGCGTGGCCCCTTGCGTCATGTTATCTAAACGGATATTGTTTAATATTGTTGATAAAATAGGCCTACTCATATACCAGAAGAATTCATTTACGGCTTTTTTTCAAGTTTGGTATTTTATTTCAGCACAGTAATTTATATTGGACACAATAAGGCAAGTAGGTACATAATGGTACATTGTATTTTCATTTGATGTCGTCTGTGAATAATATTGAATGAACAGCTAAATTAAGAACACGGTGTTAAATAAACGATTAAAGTTTAGGCCTACTGATAACGACGTGGGTATGTTCTCCATTATTTACAGAAGGTGGCATTTTTTTTTTATTTTGATGATGAATATACTATTAGCAACCCTGAAGAAATCAGATTAGCCTAAGACCAATGTTGAAAAAATCACTTCTGCACTGGCTAGTCAACCTAGACACACAGTCTATAACCGTTGAATGAAATATGGAAACTATTAAAGTAAACTACGAGTACAAAATTCTTGAGAAAAACATTATGGATAGGCTATACATGTAAATGTCAAGTAATAACCTTAAAAGGAAATTAGCCTAATAAAAATGCATGAGCATATAAGTTAAAAATATTTGTAGTTCAGGGATGTCAATCTATAAATAAATTTGTAAAGCGACGCGTCGCTTTATTAGGGGCGATGTTGTGTTAATAAGTCGACGTCGCTTTTTTTCTATGGCCAAACATTAAAAAGCGAAGGTGACGCGGGAAGTGGCCGATATAGAACACCATAGTAACGCCCCTGCAAGTAAATATGGCGGCGGCCTCCACTGCACGTGTTTGTTTACAGTAAGGTGCAGAAGAAAACAATAATTTGGTAAAGATCAAAACAATGTCCAGGCAAACAAATTCCTTAATGGCCAGAGGGGATTATAGTAACTCAATATAACAACATTTTTATTTTCAGAAAATTAACAATTTGATCTAATACAGTCGGGGAAATTTGAAGTGAGAAATCAGCATCTCCATACTCCATTCGCTGAAACAAACTGATTGATCTAGACAGCCCAGAAAAAAACAACTTTTACAGAAGATAAAGAGTAGTCCGGCGAGTGTAAAGTGGTCATCAACAAAATGACTACAGGAGAACGATCGACTTTATTTTTGGAGGATGGTTCCAGCTTTTCTGGAACATCGTTTGGCGCGCCGGTCAGTGTTGCTGGCGAAGTAGGTAATGCACAAGTTAGGTCAGCGGTGACGTCACATCTGAGAGGTGCGCCGCTTGTATTGAGCCCTCGCACCTAACCTGTTCCCGCGGTCGTAGACTATAGCGATATCATTAGGTCAAATATTACCGACGTTTTAGTTTACCCCTTTTGTGGGGTATATCAGATAATATTCTTAATAGTTATCTAAAAAAAATCACTCATATTAGTCATATATTATTAATTGTCTATGAAAATTAATTTAAAAAAATAGAAATTATTTAAAATCTTTCAATCAATAAACATTCATTAGAATTAAAAGAAAAAGTCTCACGGCAATGATTCTGTATATGATATAGGGCAATGAATTTTCCTATTTTGGTGAATATAGGATAATATTCTTAATATATTGATGTATAACGCTGAAATCAAATATCATTTATTCTAAAAAAATCAATTGATAAAAATTGCGCCCTCCCCCCCGGCTCCCTGATCAGACCTAGTCTATGTCAATGGTTGATGCTTTGGGACAAGATTGCTTTGATTCTAAGTGATGGAGAGTGATGAAACTTAGTAGACCTATATACTTCTACAGGTACTTCAAAATCTTAACTGAGTTTGGTCTTGAATATTTTTTGCTCAGACTAATCAATTTGATTGCTTGATACTTTTGTAAAGCATATTTTTGTGGGGGACATCAGACTCACTGTTCGCTTATTATTTGCCAAGTGATTTTTTTTTCGTGTGACTTTTTACGCAGCATTGTTGAAATTTATTAAACAGGATGTTTTATATATTTAGTTTTTCAGACTGGAATGGTTGGCTATCCAGAATCTCTGACGGATCCGTCTTATAAAAGACAGATCTTAGTTTTAACCTATCCATTGATAGGCAATTATGGCATTCCTGCAGAAGAAAAAGACAAATATGGTTTAAAGCACTGGTTTGAATCAAATGAAATACATGCAGCAGCACTGATTATTGGAGATCTGACTGAAAAGTACAGCCATTGGAGTGCCATACAATCTTTATCAACATGGCTAGAAGACCAAAATATACCGGCTGTTTGGGGTATACTTTTGGTTAAATTTTTCCACAGATTCTGAGATATTCAATTACAGTGTTTAACAAATACTTGTACATCCATTCTGGAAGAAAATTAGACAATCCTTCTAAAATTCTGATTTGATGCTTGAAATTACATATATAATTATGAAATATCATAGACTTCAAGAAAAAAAGAATAATAAATTTTTGAAAAACTTTTATAATTTAAGGTGTTGATACTAGAGCTTTAACCAAAAAAATTCGAGTAAAGGGAACAATGCTGGGAAAGGTAAATGTTGCTAGAATTAGTAAAACTGACCGAATAGGTGGTATTTTCATTCAATGAAATAGACACAGTTTTATCCTACTGTCTGAACCGTCGCAAATTTTAAATGAACCTTCAATTGTGAACAAACTACTTAAAGATACATTATGGGAGATTAGATAACGAGTTGGAAGTTCTCACTACAATAGTTAAAGATAGGCTGGCACTGCCAGGCAGGATACGCCCATATTTTCGAGAGATGGATAGAGAACAAGCAATACCTAAAGTGATTTTTCCTACATCATTAAGTCCTGTATTTCATACTGTATTGGGAGCAGCCATTTTGTTGGTCAGTTCCAGTCTGATATTCATGAAATTTGTAGCCGACAATGGTTATGGTGTGACGGAACACAACCTAGAAATGTGACTTTTCGTCAAAATCGGATAAGAATTGTGACCTGTAGAGAGTCCACAACCATGATATACCATATTTTTACACTATTCGCGTACAAACGGCGACCATTTCGTCCGGCAATTTCTGTACGATTTTCACGAAATTCGAACTCAACCTTCCTTAGGGTGCAACAGTAATATAATCAGAGTTTTTTTTAAAATCAGATTATAATTGTTCGAGAGATAGATAGAGAACAAGCAATACCGAAAGTGATTTTTCCTACAATCAAAGGCCATAATTCATTAAGTTACCATTTGATATGCGCAAATATCAAAAAAAATAAAGATTTTTAGGTTGTAAACATGCATTTCAGGTTTCATCAAATTCGAATTAAAATTGTGACCTCTACAGGGTCCACAACTTTGATATACCATATTTTTACACTATTCGCGTACAAACGGCGGCCATTTTTTCTAGCAATTATGGTCCGATTTTCTCGAAATTTGAACTCAACTTTCCGTAGAGTGTAACAGTGATAGAGTCAAATGTTTTTTTAAATCAGATAATAATTGTGACCTCCAGAGGGACCATAGGCGATTTTTCGGACAATCAGGGGCCATAATTCAGGAAGTTACGATCCGATATGCGCAAATAACGAAAGGAACCAAGATCTTTTGGGTTATAACCATGCATTTCAAGTTTCATCAAAATCGAATTAAAATAGTGAGCTGTACAGGGTCCACAACCATGATATACCATTTTTTAACAGTATTCGCGTACAAACGGCAGCCATTTTGTCTGTCAATTTTGATCCGATTTTCCCGAAATTCGAACTCAAACCTTCCTTAAGGTGTAACGGTAATATAATCAAACATTTTTTTAAATCGGAAAATAATTGTGACCTCCAGAGGGACCACAAGCTAACAAAAGGCGATTTTGCGTACAATTAGGGGCCATAATTCAGGAAGTTACGATCCGATATACGCAAATATCGGAAGGAACCAAGACCTTTGGGTTATAACCATGCATTTCAAGTTTCATCAAAATCGAATTAAAATTGTGACCTATACAGGGTCCACAACCATGATATACCATTTTTTAACAGTATTCGCGTACAAACGGCGGCCATTTTGTATGGCAATTTTGGTCCGATTTTCCCGAAATTCGAACTCAACCTTCCTTACGGTGTAACGGTAATATAATCAAACGTTTTTTTAAATCGGATAATAATTGTGACCTCCAGAGGGACCACAAGCTAAAAAAAAGGCGATTTTGCGTCTAATCAGGGGCCATAATTCAGGAAGTTACGATCCGATATGCGCAAATATCGAAAGGAACCAAGACCTTTGGGTTATAACCATGCATTTCAAGTTTCTTCAAAATCGAATTAAAATTGTGACCTCGACAGGGCCCACAACATTGATATACCATTTTTTAACAGTATTCGCGTACAAACGGCGGCCATTTTGTATGGCAATTTTGGTCCGATTTTCCCGAAATTCGAACTCAACCTTCCTTAGGGTGTAACGGTGATATAATCGAACGGTTTTTTAAATCGGATAATAATTGTGACCTCCAGAGGCACCACAAGCTAAAAAAGGTGATTTTTCGGACAATCAGGGGCCATAATTCAGGAAATTACGTTCCGATAGGCGCAAATATCGAAAGGAACCAAGATCTTTGGGTTATAAACATGCATGTCAAGTTTCATCAAAATCGGTTCAAAATTGTGACCTCTATAGGGTCCACAAGCTAGAAACGTGATTTTTCGTACAATCAGGGGCCATAATCCATGAAGTTTTGATCCGATACATGCCAATATCGAAAGCAGCCAAGTTCTTTTGGGGATAAACCTATATTTCAAGTTTCGTGAAAATCAGATAAGAATTGTGACCTGTAGAGAGTCCACAAACAAATTGTGGACGTCCGGACGGACAGGGGCGACGACAATATACGTCCACATGAAAATGTGGGCGTATAAAAACTAGCTAATGTTAAGGCAGTTTGCTGAAAATTTCAGTCAAATTGATCCACTAAGCGATTGCAATTTCCGCTTAGCCTCGGTCATCATTACTAAAGTCGGTAAGACAAAACCAGTAGTCTCGGTTATCCATTTTAGCGAATCGAACTACAATCCAACAAAAATCTCATGCTAGCCTCAACATCGAGAGCTGATTATGGTCGGAATAGGTTAATTAATGTTTAATTAATAGTTTTTATAACATTTCAGGCCTAAAGAAAAACCTACAATAGGCAGATTTTGCTCTTGCATAATGCATGTTTAACTAAATATTAATCACAAGTACAACTCCATTTTGAAATCCATGGAGAATGGAATTTTCTGATGGCAATTCGTAGATTTTGATCATGCATCAGCCAATCAATACTTTAAATTCTATAACCGTAAAAGGTACCATGCAGTGAAAATGGTTTAATTTAGCTCGAAACTTTCATGAGTTTTTTCCACAGTCTGCATAATTAACACACAAGACCCAATAATACACACAATCTGCTAAGTCTCTTTTGGCGAAATATTTTTTTTAAACACCGTATTTTTCGGTGTATAAGGCAAATTTTGTTTACCAAATATTCTATTTCCTAGAAGGGATGCGCTTAATACATAACGTTAAGCAAATCCAGACTTTTCCCGTGTCGACATCGAAATCGGGAGTTGAAGAAATAACTGCCCTGGAATCAACACATGTAGTCCGGGTGATTCAACCTCAAAAGTTTATGATATATTATCACTCAAATTAAATGCAATACTGTTCCCTTTCATGTCCCATCATTTATATTTGCCAATAATGTTTTAGATAGTTTAAAATGCATCCATTTTTGTTAATAACCTTTTAGATATGGTTAAAATATGTCAATAATTATTGCCAGTAATTCTGTTATTTCGTGCATAAAAAAAGTTGTCAACTTTTTCTGCTACTCTGTGTACGGTATAGTGGTTTTTTTTCGTTGGGATATTTAATTGGGCAATGGTTTTTATTTAACGGTAGGTGATTTCAAACACCTAGGTAAGTATTTAATAACAATTATTAACAACTAAACACATACTTATGGGAAACAGCTACTGTATATTTTAGGTGACTACATGTTATCAAGCTAATACAGTAAAACAGGTATGAGGCAAACATATATAGACAAAATACAATAACATAACTGAAACCGTACTTGGCAACTACGTGATCAAAGGCTTACACCAACACTTATTTAGTTATACAATTATTTAGTAGTTTGTTCACAATTGAAGAAATTTGTTTAAAATTTTCGATGGTTCAGACAGTAAGTAAAGTTTAGGCTTATAGCAAAACTAACAAACAAATTATTGTAAACTTCAATTTGAAAAATATATATTAAGACATTTATATTTCAGGTGATTGTGGACAATGAAAATCCAGATAGCACTGAGATGACTGATATTAATTTAATTAATTTGGTGGCCGAAGTTTCATTAAAGGTAGTAATTTAACAGATTAATTACCATATACCATCCTATGATAAAATGTTTTGTCTAGAATAGGAAATGTTTTGTAGTCTCTTTAACTTTGGGGGACAGTATTCAAGAAAATAAACATAAAATAGTAACAGAATTATGTTCTATTGAAAAAAAAAATTACATTTTTTAAGCTTGAAAGTAGATTTATTCTAATTAAAACACATTCTATATGAACAATAAAGAGCAATCGTATATAAGAAGCCATAAAACTTTATGGTGCTAGTTTTGTTGTCAATTTTGTGTATTAGAAACTTATCAAATATTGATAATCTATAGTTTATGCATTCTCTGTAGGTGCCTGTTGTATATAATAAAGAAGGAAAGTTAAAGATAGTTGCTGTAGATTGTGGTATTAAATATAATCAAATTAGATGTTTATGTAAGAGAGGAGCATCAGTTACTGTTGTACCATGGGATTATAAACTTAATAGTTCTGGTAATTATTTTTGTTGATTCATATATTTCTAGAAAATATACAATAGTGATGGGATGTCGTCCGTATTTTCCAGACATGTCCGACGCTATTTTCTAAATGTCCTAAATTGTCCAACCAGGAATATTCCTAAACGAACATCAAGACATGGTGAAAAGTATTGATGTAATGTACGGGTCTGCAGTAGTCGGCACGCTTTCATTCTGTCGTATTACGACAACACATAATTTTGTAGGAATATTAATGACATAAATTTCAATACCGTACAGGAATTAAATTTGAAAAATAACGAGTTTCACCTATACGCCCACATTTGCCGTCGCCCCAATTTATTTATGGAAACTACACAGGTCACAATTTTATCTGATATTGACATGACTTGAAATATATGTTAATATCCCACAGATCTCAGTTCATTTCTATGTTGGCATGTATCGGCATGGGCTGGTTTTTTACCTTCAAATTTGAATATTTTGTTGACACATGAGTTTTAATTGTGGTCGAAAACCACCTGCTTAGATAACAATAAGAGTTATGCCCCTTTATTTTCGGTAAAAATGTCTCACAAGAAAATTTTTCTTGAAGGTGAGGGTTCAGTAGTAAGGCCATATTAGTTTGAACTCTTGTTCTTCGAGAACATTAACTATAATCAAGAATCTTAATATTCAGTAGTAAGGCCATATTAGTTTCAACTCTTGTTCTTCAAGAACATTAACTATAATCAAGAATCTTAATATTTACGTATATAATTCTATACTGCAGTAAAATCTGTGAAATCTGTCATCCTTTTCATGACCCCATTTATTTCCTTATCATTTCAACCAAAACAGTTCTGAGTAGTCCAGATTTTAAACATTCTGAATTACGACATCAATCAGCAGTCCCATTTGTTTTAATTAACATGGGTTAATCTGGCCTTCCAATTAGTGGGTGTTAACTGACAAGCAATCACCAATTAATTATCAGTGAGCATAAAACATATGTCAGTCATTGTGGATTACCTTGAAGAATTCCGCATGTACATTCCGTCAATTGTTGAAGGGTATTCTCAGAAAAACATACAGTATTTAATTGTGATGAAACTAAATCCCCTTGTGATCGGATAAGCGGTATTCGAAGGTAGAATAATACTTCTGGTGCTTAGCATATTGTATTGATCCCGGATGATGTCTGAATTGATAGAGTCCCCCGTAATCAGATTAAGACTAAATATTATTTTTCCATAGATTTTTAAAGATGATTGTCTTATTTGTATTCTAATTGTAGATCTACATATCCAGACTTTGATTGTATGTATTTGATTATTTTGTAGAATATGATGGATTGTTTCTTAGTAATGGACCTGGTGATCCCAAGATGTGTTATGCCACAATTGAAAATATTAGACGTATAGTTTCAGAAGACAAATATAAACCTATATTTGGTATATGTCTTGGTCATCAATTACTTTCACTAGCCATTGGTGCTACAACATTTAAAATGAAGTAGGTTTCATCTGTGATATTGTTGTTTAACAATTACATCTAACACATTTAACATTCACAATGGATTATAAAATGTGTCAGTCCGAAATAGGTTTTTTCAGAGAAACTTTACTCCCTTTTGATTTATGGCAGCTGCATAGTTCTAGCAATAAGTGATTGTTTTGCACATAAATCAAACAAGCTAAAGTATAATATTGTTGTCTTCCTAGTTGTACCATCTCTTGCAGTTGTATGTATGTACTACTATTTAAAAACAAGCAATATCATATTATGGCTTACGGTACTAATAGTGTATGATGACATTGCAGCCATCTTGAAATTGTGAAGTATCAAAATCGAAGTCCATCAATCGACATGCAATTGTTCAAGGAGCAAACATGCCAAATTGCTGATTGTACATGTATTGGCAATCTTCGGCATTTTTCGAAGGGTATCACCATCAAGATGAGTACTGGTCCAAAACCACATTGTAGTTTTATTTATTGAATAATATGATGGTTCCTTGCAGATATGGAAACAGAGGTCACAATCAGCCTTGTATATATCAAGATACAATACGTTGTTATATAACTACACAGAATCATGGTTTTGCTGTTGATGCTAATACATTACCAAAAGGATGGGGACCATTGTTTACAAATGCTAATGATAAAACTAATGAAGGGATCATTCATGAAACAAAACCCTTTTTCAGGTAGATCTCATATAATAAACAACATAGATTTTTAATCTATTCCCAAAATTTATAAGTGTTTTAAAACTTATTTCTATATTTTTGCTAATTTAAGATTTATTTAAAAGAGACAGAATTGTCTACAGTAATACATATATTTTTGTTAATGTTTTTAAGTAATGATATTTAAAGTTACAAAGTGATGTATGGAAGCTTTTATTATGATTTAACTGCTGCATTGGTTATTGGTTATGTTTCCTTGTATGGCAGTCTATGTTGAACCTTTATTTCAGTGTTCAATTTCATCCCGAAAACATGGCAGGTCCACAAGATCTGGAACTGTTGTTTGATGTGTTTCTAGCTCAAGTAGCAGCCCATAAAGCTGGCGACCAAAGGTATATATTGTTTAAAAGTTTAGTTATGTTTTCAGTGAAAAAAAAAAAAGGGCACTGTCTTTAGTATTATTGTGATTTTAAAAAATTGATTTAATACATTGAAGTCTTTAACACATTAGCCCAATAAATCCTACTATATTTTGTGTTGCAATTTGCAGTACAGTAGACTGTCATTTTCGTCATCCTTATACTACAGCATTCTGTATAATATGTTCCGATTTATTTCCTTGTTATTTCAACCAAAGAAGTTTTTAGTAATCCATATTCTGAATATTCCAAATGACGACATCAATCAGTGGTCCTGTCACATAATTTGTGTTAAATTAACATTGGATAATTGGCCTTAAATAAGTGACCGTTCACATCCTTATATTGCATACTTGACCATACTTGACCATACAAACCCAATTTCTTCTGTTTTCATTTGTTAAATAATGTTGAATTAGGTATTTTGTGTAAGTTTGAGCACGTAATTGTCTATTTTCAGCCTTACTGTAAAACAGAGATTATATAATACACTTGAAAACCCTAAAACATCGATGGTAAAACAAACTCCCATTAGACCGAAGAAAGTATTAATATTAGGTTCTGGTGGTTTATCTATAGGTCAAGCGGGAGAATTTGATTATTCAGGTTCACAAGTAAGATAGTACATTCTTGTAGAAACACTTTATTTAATTACCTATCACTTTGATAAATATAGTAACGTTTACAATTATATAGATTTGTTTTCAAAGACAAATGAGAAATTTTTAGACTTTTATGTGATCCCAAGAAAACTCCTCTAAATTCAATTATTGGGCCTGACAAAATTACAAAATATCGGTGAAATCGGCTTCCAAAAAGAAACAAAACGTAAATGCATGTGATTTTCTTTTAAGCACAATCTAAGAAAATAAAACAAGAAAGAAATGATGATTTATTACATTATTAGGCCTGAAAGAAAAGCAATAGAGATTGTATTATTATTCCATACAAATGTGCATAAAAAATCATATGATATTTATTATGATTTTAGTGAAGCCGATTTAATTCAGTGATTTAAAGATGTCCAGACAATCACATGACCTTCAATGTACTTTTTTACCAGTTAGATAAAAAAAATCCCTTTTGTTCTCCTAGCTGTAATAAGCATTTCATATTTTGTCAGGCAATAAAGGCGTTAAAGGAAGAGTCCATACAAATAGTTTTGATAAATCCAAATGTTGCTACTGTACAAACATCAAAAGGTTTGGCTGATAAAGTCTACTTCTTACCAATAACAACTGATTATGTTGTACAGGTGTGTTGTTCATATATATTTATAAAAAGTTAAAGATAACTACTCTTAGGTATTGATACACAAAAATATAAATTACTAGCACTTTTGCTTATTTTATTAAATTCATCAGGTAAACAACATTTAGTTAATACAACAATGTCAACATTTGTGTATATAAATATATATATAAAAATAGTTAAAACTAGAAACACGTAGATCTAGCAAAGCATGAGCGCTTTCATCTTTAATCTTCAGATGCTTTACATAGTTTACATAGTTACATATGTGATGTCATAAATGGCAGGACATTCATTTCATGTACATAATAATCAACTGCTTTATTCTGCTTTCTAGATGTAATCTCATTTTGGGGTTGTCAACGATCCATGAATTATTTTTGTCTCATTTTGACATGATTAGCACATAGTTTCAATTCCATGTTCAGATTATATTTAGATTGCATGCAATATTTTAGACAAATTTGCCAATTTTGTGGACGTTTAAAGATTGAAAAAACTATTTTTGCAGGTCAGTGCAGGCTGCTGATCATTTATATCTTTATATATCAACATATTATTTAAATGTATTTCATACAGGTGATAAAATCAGAAAGACCAGAGGGTATTCTTTTGACTTTTGGAGGGCAAACAGCATTGAATTGTGGGATACAGTTGACCAAATTAGGGATTCTAGAACAATATGGAGTCAAAGTTTTAGGAACACAAGTTTCATCAATAGAATGGACGGAAGATAGGAAAATATTTGCCAAGAAAATGGCAGAAATCAACGAAAAAGTGGCTCCTAGTGAAGCAGCAGAAACTGTTGAACTGGTAAATACTTTGTGAAATATTATTTAATTATATGAATTTAGCTCTGGGTATATTAAATTGGTATGGACTAAACAAGCTTGCTGATATTTTGCTTTGGTTGGAAAACAAAGACTTCAGTATATTACAAGAGTTGTCTGTCTGGTCTAACTAAATTTTTGAAACGGTGAATTGGTGTCATAACTACTATACTGCTATGTTTTTTTAGATAGGGCAATGCGTATTCCTTTCTGATTTTCCTGGAACGATCGGAATTGCTTGATAGAAAATGGTGTATACTTCCGAAGGACAGAAGAAGAGTCTTACATTATTAATAAAGCTGATGTTTCATGATGTATTTCAGGCAGTACAAGCAGCAGAAAGATTAGGTTATCCTGTCTTGATAAGAGCAGCTTTTGCTCTAGGTGGACTTGGATCAGGTTTTGCAGATAATAAAGAAGAACTGGTCACCTTAGCAACAGCAGCTTTTGCTCATACCAGTCAAATTTTAATTGATAAATCATTGAAAGGATGGAAAGAAGTAGAATATGAAGTCGTGAGAGATGCTTATGACAATTGTATTACTGTAAGTTGAGTTCCTTTTTTTTTTACTCTGTTTAAGTGGGAAATTATATAATCAGCATGCTGAAAGCCCGTAGTGAGTTATAATTCAACTAAATAGATTTTGATGAGTAAATCTTACAAAATAGATATTTATTTTGACAATCAGCAAATAAAAATAAACATTTTTTTATCTTTATATAAATTAAAAAATTACAAATTTAGAAAAATAAAACATAATCTAACTTGAGAAGTAAATTTAGAAATTTAATTTTAGGTTTGTAACATGGAGAATGTGGATCCTTTAGGAATTCATACAGGAGAATCTATTGTTGTAGCTCCTAGTCAGACATTGACTAATGAGGAATATAACATGCTTCGTACAACAGCGATTAGAGTTATCCGCCATCTTGGTGTTGTAGGAGAGTGTAATATACAATATGCTCTTAATCCAGAATCACAACAGGTAAGTTTGTACTCCATAAATTTTTCTGAAATTGTTTCTGGGTATTTTATAAGGATTTGATTTTCTGACATTGATCTACATGCATCTGTTTTATTACGAGTCACAAGTTTACAAGAAAGCTCTAACCTACGATTCTCATTCATTTATCATAGCATTAAATAAGAGGCTGACAGATCTAACGTGTGAGCTTAAGATCATAAAGATCTGTCATTGAGTCTTGTGGCATGAATTTGATTACCAGGAGTAGGATCACCTGTCCAACCTCTTGGATTTTCAAGTTATTAAATAAATTTTATAATTCAGTTACATATTCTTTCTGAAAAAAGAGATTATAATACATGCACAGTGGGCTCTGTCACTTCCAACATCGTACACGACCATTAAATTATGCCAGCATGACGGAATACTCAATACCGGAAGTGTTATTGTATGTTCTTCAGTTGTCGATGTAGTACTTGGTGATCCCATCTTCATTAGCCCAGTTTAGGTGCAGAACAATAGGATGAAACCCCAATTCATTACATTTAATTCTGTATTTGGTGGTAAAAATTCACTATTTACATTGCATATCGCTGTCATTTTTATCACACAATTATCAGTCGGGTACTGCTCTAAAAACAAAATAGTTTCATCACAATTAAAAATGTTTTCAGGAGAATACAATTCAATAGACTTAATGCGCAACAATAGATTTGTAGAATTGGCTGAGGTGTGCCGAATGATTAAATGCTTTGATGTTGAAACCATGAATTTAAGGCCAGATTATACAATGTTAGTTCAATGCAAATCGTGTGACAGGATGGGTTATACAATGTTAATTCTTAATATCCAGTAAAAAGAAAATAAATCGGGACATGAAAACAATGATGAATTTCACAGAATGTCGTAGTATTCAGAAGCTGGACGTGACAAAGTCCACTGTAGTATAAAATTGATTGATTTTTTTTTTAGTATTTCATAATTGAAGTTAATGCGAGATTATCCAGAAGTTCTGCGTTAGCTAGTAAAGCCACAGGGTATCCACTAGCTTATGTTGCTGCCAAATTAGCCTTAAACATCCCGCTACCTTGCCTTAAAAATTCTGTAACCAATTCAACAACTGCATGTTTTGAACCAAGTTTAGATTACTGTGTTGTGAAGATACCTCGTTGGGATTTGAAGAAATTTTCAAGAGTTTCAACAAAGGTAAAGCTTAAAAGATTTTGTTTGCTCCTTCTGAGTCCCAATATTGTTTTTAGAATTGTCAAATATATTCAAAATACATCAAAAAGAAGCTTTGAAAAGGTTTGAAAACAAATTTGATGCTGAATAAGTTTTTTTGTGTGTTATATTTGGTTTTATGAAATGAATATTTAACAACAAATATTTCTAGATTGGAAGTTCTATGAAGAGTGTTGGAGAAGTAATGGCTATTGGTAGAAAGTTTGAAGAAGCATTCCAGAAAGCTCTCAGAATGATGGATGAAAATGTTTCAGGATTCGATCCTCATATACAATCTGTTTCAGAAAATGTAAGTATATAAAGAGATAGATTTAAAACTATAGAAATTTACAGGCTCTTTTAGTTGAGTGCCAATTGATTTAAAGCATGGTAAGGTAGTTCATAGGTCTGGCAATCTGGCAGTATGAACGGGGATATAGGTTTTTGAATTTTTAGCCTAGCTGCGATCATCGTTATCGGTGTGATAAAAAAAACATTGTCTTGGTTATCCATGTTGGATTTAATCATCAGTGATTGGATTCCAATCCAGTAAAAGTTTGACACATACGATGACATCAAGAGTTGATTATGGTTTGGATAAGTTAATTAATGTCTAGTTTATATAACATTTCAGGCCTAAAGAAAGATAGGCAGATTTAGCTCTTGCATAATGTATGTTTAAGTAAGATATCTAAATGATCTAGTTTTTTAAGTAGGGTATTTAATAAAGACCTTTATTTAAGAGAAATTTTAATTTGAACATTTTTTTTCAGGAGTTACAACATCCTACAGATAGAAGAATATTTGTAGTGGCAGCAGCATTAAAACAAGGTTATAATGTAGATAAATTGTATGAATTAACTGCTATTGACCGCTGGTTTTTAAATAAGTTTAAAAATATCACTGATCATATAACAATTCTGGAACAATATCAGCGACAGGTAAGCACACTTGTGTTTCAAACTCTTATTTCATAAATCCCTATCTAATGTGTGTCAGTAGGACATTAAACATTTTTTTTCTAATGAGGATTTAATTGTCATAATGAAATTTGTTTCAAAATTTAAGTTCCAAGGTGTTATGTTTATTTTTATTTCAGCCAAAGAAAGTTCCACAAGAAATTTTCCTGAAAGCTAAGCAATTAGGATTTTCAGATATACAAATAGCAAATGCTGTTTCAA
Source organism: Patella ulyssiponensis (assembly GCA_963678685.1). Lineage (NCBI taxonomy): Eukaryota > Metazoa > Mollusca > Gastropoda > Patellidae > Patella > Patella ulyssiponensis. The sequence continues at coordinate 41,310,729 of OY783228.1, read as the reverse complement.
GGTATATTTTTTTTTCAAAAGAATTAATTTAGCTACACAATATGATATTTCCCACTATATGTATGCTGACCATTTAGCAATTAGCTCATAGGTTTGACATCTGCCAATAACAAATCAGATCATTGGGATGTGAAATAATGTAGAGTGTAGGTATAGACGACTTGAAAGATCAAGTACTGAATTCATGTCTTCAGTAAGTCTCTCTGAAATGAGATCTCCTGATGATATGAGATAGCCAGGCATCTGTGTATTGCCTGATGAAAATAAGATCTGCATTTTTCATGAGAGCACTCATCCATGGACCCTTTACATATAAATTGACATTGAACGTACAAGATCTGCCGACAATTGCTGCTGTGGTATGAGAGAAAAGTTTATCAGAATTTGACGCTTTGTTTGTTGAATATTTAGATTCAAACAACGACATACTAAAACTTTTTCCAACACTGCTCTCCCCACGTAACACTGCAGTTCATGATAATAATAACAATCTTTATATATTTTAATATAATTTCTAGAAGCAACTATTTGGCATTGACCAGTTGGCTAGGCCTTAACATGTGAATATGGCCGTGACCTTGTCCTTTACTTCAGATTTCCTAACAAGCTCAGGGCCTTTGTGTTTATGGATGCCATGGCCATATTTCTTGCTGTATTATCGAGGTTCTTGCTGATTATAAAGTTCATAACCAAAAATAAAGAAAGCAGGATGATTATTTAGATACATTAATGCAGATATAGTTTAGTAAACATGTTGGTCATTTACATTTTTCAAGGATAATTTATTATTCTTTAAAATACACACAAATGGAAAATGTCTAATTGGCCTAGATCTGTCGGCATCTATAAAAAATAGAGTTGGGGGGGATAGCATTTGGCAGAACTCAGACTGCCTGTTATATCAGCCATGTGCTTATCTGAGACGAGGACGAATTTTGACTGACGTTTCCAGTTTATTGTAATAAAATATTTAAGAAAAGAACCTGAGCTCTAGTTGTAACTTAGTCACTGAAAAGAATACAACGTGGAGATTAAAGACGTGATAGTGCAATAATAGATTTAGACGAAGCATAGATAATCAGTTGGATTACTTGATGTTTTTGAAATAGATCAGTGTGCAATTAATTAATATATGTCATCTGTTTATTTGGGGGATTTCGACGGAGGATATCAGCCTCACTGTTGACTTGTTTATATTCTGATTTCAGTACAGAATTGGTTATTCGAAAAATCCGACATGATTTTAACATTATACCATTTGTAAAGCAAATAGATACAGTAGCTGGGGAATGGCCAGCCTCAACAAACTATCTATATTTAACTTATAATGGTGAACAACATGATATAGACTTCCCAGGAGGTCATGTGATGGTATTAGGGTCAGGTGTTTATAGAATAGGAAGCAGCGTAGAGTTCGATTGGTGTGCAGTCAATTGCATCAGAGAACTTCGTAAGGTAAATTATTTTTATGGATTATTTTTTAATCTAGATTTCTTTTCTGTGAATAATGCACAATTTTAACATTCAGTAATACCAAGGTTGTGGACTCTCAAAAAGTCAAATTTGTATCTGATTTTGATGAAACTTAAAATATTTCTTTATATCCCAAATATATCCATTTCGATACTGGTGCATTTCAGACCATTTATGGCTCCTGATTGTTCTCTATCCATCTCTTTCAAAATGTGGGTGAATCATGCCTAGCAACTGCCTGTTATTAATATTACGGAACTGGGTTGATTCAGAGAGTAAGGCACTGGCTCACTGAAGTTGAGGTGTCCAAAGGTGGATCCTTGTGTTGGCAGAGAAAGGATTTACTGTTGTGGATGTCCCTTGTCAGTAATACAGGAAGGAGGGCTTGTATACATGTTGATGTGCACATATAAAACACTTAACAGTCCTGTTCGGGCAAAATATCCCACACGGCACACTTATCTTCATTATCCTACTTGGAACAGACAAATAGGAGGTTAAACCCCATTTCATTCAATAATTATAAGTGTTACCTGGGCTTAATTTATTATTATGATATTGTTATTTCAGCTGAACTATAAAACTATAATGGTCAATTATAATCCAGAAACTGTTAGCACAGATTATGATATGTGTGACAGACTTTATTTTGATGAAATTTCATTTGAGGTACAGTTACATTTCTATAGTATTCAAACAATACCCAAATTAAAATATTACCCCCCTCCCCCCATCCAAACTTCTGCTTTATTGTTGATATGAGAATTTCATTGAATACAGCTTATTACATAAATAAATGAAACAAAACATGAGATCAACCTAAGACAAACAGTTGATTTGGACCTAATGGAAACATAATCATGTACAGGAGCGGGAATGGATCATTATTAAACCTAACAATTCTTAAACAGTTTTGAATCCATAATAATCATATAATTAGGATCTGCATTGTTATTTGTTATGGTTAATGTTTGAACTGCCTAGTGTCTGAGTGATAATATAGTTATAGTTACTGTTATATTCGATCCTTGAATCCAGGGGTGTTACACAGTAATATGTGATGTGGGTGAAAATAAAAATCAATCATTCTCCATGTCAGCATTCAAAAAGTCCTTCTTTATTACTCAAAAAGGCAGAAGAACTACCACATAGGGAGACAACTTGTGTCTGCTTAATCATAAGCTTTCAGACCACAATGATATAGAACATACCTATGACATTACTAATTTTTTGTGTTATATATTTCAGGCTGTAATGGATATATATGTTATAGAGAATCCTGAAGGTATTATATTATCTGTTGGTGGGCAGTTACCAAACAATATTGCCATGTCACTTCATAGACAACAGGTATGGATTTATCTTACTGCACTATCAACTTAAGTAAATTTTGAGTTTCTAATAATATGCTTTAAATGTAATCATATACAGATACACACTATATATTACATAAAACTATTCATAAAATGCCATAATTAATGTGTAGTTACGAATTCATTTTAGAAAATATTTATTTGTTTGTAAATAGATTTTCAATGTCATAAATCAAAATTTGACATTTGTTTTTAGGCAAGGATTTTGGGAACATCACCGGAGAGTATAGATAATGCTGAAAACAGATTTAAGTTTTCTCGTATGTTAGATAATATGTCTATAAGTCAACCACGGTGGAAGGAACTTACTACTATAGAGGTACAGTTTGAGTTTTATATGCCCACATTTTTAATGGCTGGTTTTGTAAGGTGTTTTGGCCGCTTATCATTTAATAATAGTACAAATTATATTTGAATCCTATGGTAATATATGAAATATTAGAAATATTATCAAATATTTTTGTCTATTGTCCCTTAAACAGTTTTGTGGAACATCATTATTTGAAGTTCATTTAGTGGATTTTATCTAAATACTTAAAAACGTTTTGTGAAACTCTACTATCTTAAAGGATTAAATAAGATGATTTTAAGGAGGTTTAAGATTTTGGCCCAAACCCAATACTTAAGCTTCAATTAACTTACAGGGATATTATACAAGTCACTTTGTAATATATCTTCTGTTCTAGAACTTAAACTTCTTTTAGAAGACGTTCAGAGCATGCAGGTCAGCACCTAATATCAAATTAGTTGATCGTGAGGCGTATTACAATAGAGATGGAAAGTAGTTAGTTAGTAATTTAGAATTAATTTGCTTTTAATTTCAGACTGCTAAAAGATTTGCTGATGAAGTTGGATATCCATGTTTGATTCGTCCATCATATGTATTAAGTGGAGCTGCAATGAATGTGGCTCACACACATCAAGATTTAGAAAATTATTTAACACAAGCTAGTGCTGTATCTAAAGAACACCCTGTTGTTATATCCAAATTTATCTTAGAGGCTAAGGTAAATCTCTCATTAGATAAAGGAACATTTTTATTTGTTGCTCTGAAAAAAGAGAAGAAATAAATATATCACAAAATAAATACTATTTAAAGAAGGTTAACATACTTTCTACATATGCCGCTGCCTGTACATCCCACTTATCAGAATAGAGTTTACAACATTTTCATTAGATTATTGATGAATTTTGAACATGAAACATTCAATATTATATTATCCATATAATTATGAAGTGATTTTTTTGTTGTCTTATATTCGTGATATGATAATTTATGTTTATATCACAAAGATCTTGATTCCAGACGATAATTGTGCATTATGACCCTAGATTGTTCTAAAAATTGCAATTTTAGCTTGCGGAACCTCTAGGAATCACAATTTGTATTCAGTTTTTAAAAACGCTTAAATTTATCACTGTTACACCATAAGGATGGTTGAAATTGCGAGACAAAATGGCTGCTCCTTGTGCGCAAATAGTGTTAAAGCATGTACCGGTAATACCAAGGTTGTGGATTATCCGATTTTGATGAAACTTGAAATGTATGTTTACAATTCAAAGATCCTGGTTCCTGTTGATATTTACGCATATCAAACCGTAACTTCCAGGATTAGGGCCTCTGGTGCCAAAAATCATGTTTTTTTTAGCTTGTGGACCTTCTCGTGGTCTCAATTTCTATCTAATTATACAACATGTTTAAATTAATCACCGTTACACCATAAGGATTGTTTAGTTCGAATTTAGTTATAATGTCCAAAGATCTTGGTTGCTTTAGTTTTTGCTTAATCCGACCGTAACTTCCTGGATTATGGCCTCTAATCGTACTAAAAATCGTGTTTAAACATGTCACCATTCCATGATTATGAAGGTTGAATTCAAAATTTTGTGAAAATTGAAACGAAACTATCTGACAAAATGGCCTCACTTGTACTCAAATTGTGTAAAAGTATAATACTTAGGTTGCGGGCCCTCTTGTGGTCTCAGGTTTTAATCGATTTTGATGAAATTTGAAATATATCTTTATATCCCAAGGATCTCAGTCCCTCTTGGCATTTCCGCATTTCAGACCATAACTGTCTGGATTATGGCCCCTGATTGAAAAAATTGCTTTTGTTTTTAGCTTGTTCTCTATCCATCTTTTGCAAAATGTGGGGGTATCTTGCCTGGCAACCTCTGGTTTTCATAAATATTGGTCTTTACTTGATGAACTTAAGCCTGAAATAACTAGTATATACTTTAGTTATGTAAATAGTTGCTTTTTAACTGCTGAACTTTCTGACAATTTAAAGGCCAAATCTGCACCATTGACATGCTTTATTTTGAGGATTTTTTCTGGACTTGATACTCATGTGGATTATGGACGGGATTGTATATTAACATAATTTGAAATCAGTATGTGTAGAACAATTTTACGATGTTTTTATTAATAGGAAATAGATGTAGATGCTGTAGCTTGTGATGGGGAAGTAGTTTGTGTAGCTGTATCAGAACATGTAGAAAATGCTGGAGTACATTCTGGTGATGCTACACTTGTCACACCACCTCAAGATTTAAATGAAGAAACATTGGGTAAAATAAAAGCTATATGTTGTGCTGTAGCTAGAGCACTAGAAGTTACAGGACCAATGAATATACAACTTATTGCTAAGGTAAGTACCACTTTGAAAGTGCAAATTAGATTTTACATACTTAAAATTGGAAACTCAAACGACGATTTGTAAAGTGATAATGTAATCGCTGCGGTGCAAGTGCATTCATAGTCTATAGCTAATGTTCATGTATGAATATTCTCTATACATCTATTAATAGATTTAAAAAAAACCCTTCCAACATTATTTTTTAAAGAAAATGAATTTCTGTAATAGTTACTTTGGGTTGTTTTATGCTTGCACTATTCATATATCTTACAGTATTCTTTTGCTCTTAGTATTAAGTATGCTGGTTGCATCTTTCATGTTTCCAGTGTTTCATATAAAACAACTGATGAACAGCTGGCAAAGAGTCATAAGACTGATTTAGCTAGATTTATTTCAAACCATGAGCCAGAAACCAATATGGCGCTAACATATAGCAGCTTGAGCTGGTAGTAATGGTCAATATTTTGGTGTATTTTAAGTCAATTTTAAATGAATATAACTTTTTAATGCATACAGAATTTTGTCAGGTGAATGTTTTGTCTGTGTTTGATAATGAATATTTTCTGCTGAAATAAAACTATATGTCTGTCAGTTCGTTGCACATTTTTTTAAAACTCCGCTTCTCATTGCAATAGAATTTCAGACTTGATGTTCCTTATGTGAATGTCTTGACAAAGATGAAGAAATTCTGTTTAGGACAAGAAGGGATATGAAGTTTTTAATATTTACAAAACTACGTGTAGTTTTCTTAAGAAAATTTAATTATGTATTGAGCTTTGTTTTCAATAATTCAACCGTTTTTCAGGATAATCAACTAAAAGTAATAGAATGTAATGTACGTGTGTCAAGGTCATTCCCATTTGTATCAAAAGCTTTAGATCATGATTTTATAGCTACAGCTACTAGAGTTATTATGGGAGAAATTGTTGAACCTACCAATGTTATATATGGATGTGGTAGAGTCGCAGTAAAGGTAAGGCTGTATAAAAAAAAAATTCTGGTTCTCAGGGCTATCTCAAGAGTTACTGCATGTAAATATTTTAACCTAGTTACAGAAACATTTGAATGAATCAAATGTACTGTAGACTTGTTCAACAAGTATGAAACCCTGATAAATGTTACTGACAATCGTAAATGATACCAGATAATCAAACATTTCTATAAATAACATGTCTTGATGTGATGTGCCTGAAAACTCATTTAGTCCAGGAGTTATTCCTTTTCAAAATAAAAACCTCTCCTTCGCAGGATTGTCCAAGAACCAGAATGTTATTTTTGTATGTCTTAAGATATTATCTATTAGTTTTATTATTTTTATAGAAAGGTTCTATGGAATGGCTTAGTCAGTAATTGTAAGGGAATGATGGAACTTTGTGTCAAGTTTCATAATATCAAGTACCTTGACTATGTTTGATCATAAACATTTTCTGCTTAAGTTATGCAGAATGATAAACATTTGATTGCACAGTGCTTTATAAAAAAAAATAAACTACAAGTCATTACTAAATGATTGTTGATTGATATTCATTGTGTGTTTAGGTACCAGTTTTCTCATTTTCCCGTCTACATGGGGCTGATGTACTACTAGGAGTAGAAATGGCCAGTACTGGCGAAGTGGCAGGGTTTGGAGAGAATAGATATGAAGCTTATCTTAAAGCACAACTTAGCACTGGATTTATGATACCACATAAAAACATTCTTATATCTATTGGTAGTTTTAAGGTAAAATATATATTGCATTTAGAAAGTGATAGTTAAAAGAAATTTTTCAACAGAAACCTTTTGATGCTTGCAAATGATCCACAATAACAATTAACAAACTTTTTTTTTCTTAAAGATTAAACATACATTATGGGAGAGCAAAAACTAACTTTTGTCGGTCTTCCTTTGGGCCTCAGAAGTCATAGAAATTATAAATTAGATCTTTATTTAAATAACAAGCCCAAAATGAACTCGGTAGACCTACGGATGGCTTGGATTGGCCTCGGATTAAAACAGGATTTCGTTGACCGATTTAATCACTATGGCGTCGTGGGAGGGGCTTCTCCGTGACGTTGACGTCATCATACATGTACTTCCGGACTGTTTTCTATTCGTCTGCTTAGGGAGTCGCTTAGGCCTACCTGAAGTACAAAAGAGTACACGCAGGCAACGCAAGAAGTCGGCTATTTATTATAATTTATTTACAATACTGCCTCGTTGATTTGGCCCATTCCTTTCAAACTTTAATATCCTATCGCAGACTTTCTCTTCTTATCTATATATTAAAAGTCTTAATTCTAATTTATAGTAAAAAATAAATGTATACGAATTGAATTGCAGTCCTGTCTCAAACCGAATACGCTATCGGTACTAGTCAGTGTAAACATTACTTGATAATCGAGACTATATAGGTGGAGTTAACGCCTGTCAATCAACAATCGGCCATAATGGGAAAACGGTGTCGATGAAATTTAACTACTATTTCTAGTAAAAAATTATAGTGGTAACAACTTTGTTCAGGATAAAGTAATTTGGCTGCAATTTTCAATATATTCTTGTTTGAGCATCTATTTTTGAACTGTTATAGCAAGAATGGCTAACTCCTTGTAAAAATCTCCCATAATGTATCTTTAATGATCGAGTGTTTATCCAAACCAAAAATGGCTGGAATATTTTTTTATGTGTTTTAATAAGTTTATCCGATCATCGTTTATTTCAGTATAAAAATGAATTATTACCAACAATTAAAACATTAATAGATTTGGGATATGAATTGTTTGCTAGCATGGGGACAGCTGATTTCTACAATGAACATGGATTGAAGGTACAGTACAGTTAAATTTGTTTGATTAAAATCTTTATTAAAAAGTGCCTTTGATTGTGTATGGTCTGAAACTCTATATTTAGCCTGTATTCTGGCATGTTTGGGCTTTAAATGATTTCTTAGCATTTTTATTTAGATAAAAGCTGTTGATTGGCCATATGAAGACACAGATCAACAAGGTAGAAATGGTGGGGAACAAAGAACAATAGCTGATTATTTAGCCGAGAATATGTTTGATCTGGTTATTAATCTGCCATTACGTAATGGTGGCTCACATCGTGCTTCGACTTTTGTAACTCAGGGTTACAAGACAAGAAGAATGGCAGTAGACTATTCTGTACCACTCATAACCGATGTCAAGTGTGTTAAAATGTTTGTTGAGGTTAGTATCTTTTATAAATAGATGATCATTGATATATTTGTATAGAACTGGGGTCCAAATTACCCAAAACACGACAGCCTTAACAAGTTCATTGTTTTGAACAAGATTTGATATGAAACATGATGTTTATTTCAGGCTTTGCGTATGTTAAAAGGACCACCTGCTGTTCAAACACATATAGACTGTATATCATCACAGAGAGTTGTTAGATTACCAGGTACGGGAGTTTTTTTTCCTTTAGTAAATGCGAACATGTCATTAATTTTGTTTCTAATATTATTTGTCTAATGAGAATAAGACTGCCAGAATTGTGACCAGGACTAAATTTTCTGAACATATTACACCTGTTTTAAAAGATCTACACTGGCTACTAATTAAATATTGTTTCAAGTTTAAGATAAATACCTTAACTTTTAACTGTTTCAACAACTCCTTTGCACCAGCTTATTTGCCTGATTTATTAAACACAATATGTTCCAGCTAAAACTTCATGTTCATCAAATATTAATCAGCTTGTTTGTACTGTTCCTAATTCTAAACTTGGAGGCAGGTCCAAAAGAGTGGAATAAAATACCAAAAACTACACAGAGTAGCATCAATGTTCAAGAAATGTTTATTTACAGGTTGTTTTTGAATTGATTATCAAAATGAAATTTGTTATATTTTGTGTATGGTCAAGTTTGTGTATGTCTATTGTTTTACTTGTGCTTGTTGTCGATGTTATATTTTTTGTAAAGTGCCACAGAACAGTCAAAGTGACTGAATTTTCATTGCTCTAGAAAATTATTATTACTAGTGGATCCTAACATATAAAAACATTTTAGCTATACAATGGCCGAAAAGTTTACATAACCTATTCTTGTGGCATTCATTATTATGAACACACTTCAAAACTCTTGAAATTAAATTTTTAAATTATTGAGACTTTTGTATAATCAAAATTAAATGTGCTTGATTCATGACACTACCTATTTATATACAGGTTTGATAGATGTTCATGTACATGTACGGGAACCAGGAGCAACTCATAAAGAAGATTGGGCATCTGCTACAGCTGCTGCCTTAGCAGGGGGGGTAACTCTTATATTAGCTATGCCTAATACGAATCCACCAACAGTTGACCAAACCGCCTTTAATGTTACCAAAAAGGTACAATAATTAAATCTATTAAGATACTGCAAACAGTTGAATGTCTGTCTACCTTTAAGTAATAAGTATTATTGTATAATTATACATCAGTTAGTTGAAAGAAATGGATGAGTGACAGATACCCAAAAGGTCTATATTAAAGGAAATCATATACTTGTTTATCGCTAAAATTAATGTTAATTGATGATTGCTAATTCCGTCCGCAAATTTTACTATGAATACATTAAATCAACTTTTTGTTGTATTCTATTATGACTAAGTATATTGTATATATGTTGTATATTTTCCAGTGTGCTGCCCAGGGTGCTCGATGTGATTATGGTATTTATGTTGGTGCTAGTTCTGATAATTTTCAGACATTACCCCAAATAGGTTCTAACGCCATTGCTTTAAAGATGTACCTAAATGACACTTTTACAACATTGAAATTAGATAGTATTGCTGTGTGGATGAAGGTAATTGATATTCTTACATTTTTATTCTTCTGGGGGGTTGGGATGGCCTAGTGGTCTAGAGTGCCGCGCTTCGACCTCTAGGTGGCCGGTCACCTCTGGCTTGCGGCTGTGGTTTCGAGCCCAGGTGTGAGCGTATGTGGCATGGAGATAGGGGCGCCTTCTCAACCTTGTGGGTTTCCTCCGGGCACTCCGGTTTCCTCCCACTGCTAAAGACCCCTACGCGCAAGCGGATTATTGAAATAAAATTAAACCATATGTTGGTCCCGAAATGACCTAGTTGTGTCGAGTGGACGTTAAACCCCATTTCTCTCTTTATTCTTCTGCTGTCTTGGGATGAGCCCTAGCCGGAGCTCTTAGTTAACAGATCTATAAGGAAAGTATACTTGGTGGTCTCATTCGACTACTTTATATAACATGAAAATTTAATTCTCCGTTGTTAAATCTTCCATTTTTTGAAGTTTGTAGTATTCAATTTATAAATCATCAAGGTCAATATTCATATTAGACTTTATGTGATAATTCTATTGTATACTTCAAATATCTACTAGACAATTTAATTGTGATCATATTCTTTGATGTTTATTTCTGTTTTTCAGCACTTTGAGCATTGGCCAAAGAATCTACCAATATGTTGTCATGCAGAAGGAACAACTACAGCAGCTGTTATATTATTAGCAGATTTATTCAAACGACCTGTACATATTTGTCATGTAGCAAGATTGGAAGAGGTGTGTGGCTTGTATTTTGTTCACTTTGTAGAAAATATAAACTCACTTTATTTGCACACTTAGACTGCCTTTTTACCTAGTAGCTTTGCCTTCTAAGATCCATTTCAGAATTATGTTGAGTGGAATCTGTGCAGATAAAAATAGTAACATGTTGAGCATGAGATAAGATATGCTTACTATTTCTAGAACATTTTTTACCACTTCAGTTATTTGGAAAGTTCACATAGCTAATTGGTTTTGGGGTGATTTTATCTACAAGAATATTAAACCCCATTTCATTTCATTCTATTTAATCTCTTTGTGTAATATAATTTTCATATTTATATTATAACAAAAGAGAATGCTTGTCCATTGGGGCCTTTTGTTGTGGTCGTGAACAACTCCCATTTCTACATTAGTAATGTCATTGAGTTTATATCGGAAAGATCATTTGTGCTATTAATAGTAGTAAATGCTGTCAACCAATTTCTAAAAATAACAATATATAATTTACAGATATTAGTGATCCGTGCCGCAAAAGAAAAAGGACTTGCTGTAACATGTGAAGTGGCCCCACATCATTTATTTTTGACTGCAGATGACCTTGATAGAATTGGTCAAGAAAGAGGTCAGGTTAAACCGCCCTTAGTAAGGAAAGAAGATCAACAAGCATTATGGGACAATATGGATATAATTGATTGTTTTGCAACTGATCATGGTAGGAATATTCTGTGCTTATTACTTTATTACAATTTTCCTTTTCAGTACTATTTATAAAGAATGACTGGAGCTAAGAATTAGCAAGTTTTCAATTTTCACCGAGAAAACTCCTTGAGAACCACCTGACTGGTAGATTGAAATTTAAACGTCAATAAGTTGGGCTTGATAGATTTGTCTCATTAATAGCAAGCAATCGAAGTTTAACATTGACAATGTACCGACATAGTAAATCTAAAAATTATTATTATATTACCTGGTAAAAAACTTCCATACAGTTTTTAATATATATAACTTGTTACAGCTCCACATGCAGTAGAAGAGAAGAACAGTTCCAAACCACCTCCAGGTTTTCCTGGTTTAGAGACAATGTTACCGTTACTACTGACAGCTGTTAATGATAACAGGCTTACACTAGAGGTAAGTTAATATACATATTTAACAAAGGGGATGCTCGATTCACAGTCCAGAACGTCCCGAATTGACAGAATTGTATTCGAGTGACGCAGAATTTAATCCTGTCACAGTTCTGTCAGTCCCTACTATAGAGGTGGTGTGAGTAGAATCGTGACTTTACCAGAAACAAGTTAATGGTTTGTAAATGTTTTTGATGATACCAATCGTTACATGTTGTTGCATGAAAAGAGTTCAGTTCTCTACAATAAACTGCTTTTTAGTTTGTGGTTTGTCTTGCAATCACAATTTTTTTTTATCCGATTTTATAAACCGTTTAAATATATCACTATTCCACCATAATGAAGCGGTAAATCGAAATGAACTGCCTGACAAAATGGCCGTTCATTGTATGCAAAGTGTGTAAAAGTATGTAATACGAAGGTTGTGGACCCTCTAGAGGTCACAATTTTTATCTGATTTTGACGAAACTTAAAAAAAATCTTTATATCCCAGAGATCTCAGCCCCTTTCAATATTTGCACATTTCAGACCATAAATTTCTGATAAATCGCTTTTATTTTTAGCTGGTTCTCTATCCATCTCTTGCAAAATGTGGAGGTGGTTGATTTGTAAGTTGGTAATTGTAATTGAAAATTATTTCCTGATGCAAGGTTCGAAGACTGTAAAATGTTCTTGGAACTCTTGGATGAATTTCCTGGTAAAATTTTTAAGCTGTATATTTTAAGAATCAAATGTTATTATATTTACAGGATATTGTATTGCGTTTATACACGAATCCTAGACGTATATTTAATCTACCAGAACAACCAGACACTTACATAGAAGTAGATCTAGAGAGCAAATGGACAATACCCCAATATATGAAATACACAAAATCAAAATGGACGCCATTTGCTGGAAAGAGTGTTTGTGGTGTTGTTAGACGAGTTGTTTTACGTGGAGAAACAGCATTTATTGATGGCGAGGTGAGACTTTTTCATTTATTTCTACATTAGATTTTCTAAGATACTTGAAGTTTCATTGCATCTGTGTAATGGAAATCCCAATACTCAAAGACACGACTTTACGGCTGTTGGAAACCATATTGTTCAACAGATTTTTTAAAAAGAAAAAGTAACACAACTGAAATTCATGGCCGAATGGTTAGCGCGTGTGCCTTGCACTAAAAGGTCTGTCATTGAGTCAACTGGCGTGGTTTTGATTCGACGGTTGTACAACCTATAGTTGTTTGAAATTACCTAATAGAACAGAAGGACAACCCCATTTCGTTTCATTTCACATACAGGGATGCATCTCAAGTCTGCTTTGGACAATGTGGTGGACATATATTTTTTATTGCCCAATATTTTAGTTGCTTTATAAAAATCACTGCATAACCTGGATCTTGTGTCCAGCAGATTTTATTAAAATTTGACTTTAAATTGACACGATTTTAACTTTCCATTTCACAGATTTTAGTCCAACCAGGTTTTGGTGTTGATGTAAGGTCGATGACACCACACAATCAATTAGTTACAGTTGAACCCCCTCAGCTCTCATTACATATTCCTCCTGTATCATCACTACCCATATCTGAACCAGGTAGTCCTAGAAAACTTGGTGGTTATACTCAAGACAAATATATTCATCCCATTAAAAGTTTTGACAGTTTTTCTTCTTGTAAGTTTTTGGAATTTTGGAATTATTTTTGCCTATCTAGTTTGTTGTTGTGGTCTATATCTTTGGTAACATACCAAGACTGGTTTCTGTTTAACAAAGATAATTTTTTCACATATTCTTTACTTAATTTTCAATATCTTATATTAAAAATTTAGTCAATGTCCAAATTAATGTCGTTCAGATGGCTATAGCTGATGGTTACTTCATTACACTGTATTTACTTCATGCTGCAAATTTTCGCAAAAAGTTGTATGCTGGCTGAAACTGGCAATGTTAAGCCAACCTGTTAAGACGGATTTTGTGCAATATAAATCAACATATTATTATTATAATAATAATCAAAGTTTCTGAATCCGCTTAACTTTAACAAAGAACAGATTGATTAAAAGGTTTTTGTGCGTTCCTTATTCTTGGTATTTGATAACTTGAACGTTGTCTCATGGTATTTTTGCGAGCTTTTTTGTATATTTAATCATTTTAGATTTTAGATGCTTTTTATGCATCCACATTTGAATGTGATTGTATATTGTTGTCACCATGTGTCTATCTGTTGATTCGACTGTCCGTCTATCATTGAGATATCACGTTAGCCTAATAGAGGCTACCATAATCTAAAATAATAGCTATTTTTGTCTGCAGCCTTTCAAAGAAAGCAGGAGACTATAAAAATTGGTTCATCCATCTGTCTGTTTCTCACATTTTTTGGATCACTATAACCCTGTTTCTAATTGAGGTAAAATGTTCAAACTAAGTGTTTGTAGGACTTTAGCTGCTGGTATCGTATATTCTTTACCTGGCAATCTGTATTTTTGCTTTGTAGAATCATTTTTTTATTTTTGATTCTTTATAGCTATTTACTGTATTTATAACCCAATAGTACAGACAATTTACCTCAATTCTGCATCATCCCGAAAGTTGCTGTAATAGAAATGCAAACCACGATTTAAAGTCAGTCTAGATGTATTTTTCACCAAAAACAAATATCCCAGTCTCAAGTCTGTGTCCAAATGAGTCAAATTGGCCAAAATCCAAAATGGCCACCAGTTTTGGATGGAAAATGTCAAACTTGATCCTTGTGTAAAATTCAAATTTTCGCACCCAAACTGGCAAATTGACTTAGTGCTATCACTAATCACAAACTTAATCATATTATGATAATAGGGTGGTAATTAGAATTTACATGCCAATACTGGCAGCCTTTTGAGCCATTTGGACACAGAATTATATATTGCATGGGGGGGGGCTTAATTAGGTCATAATTTATGTCTACAAGAGTTTGTAAACCGTGGCCTGCATTTTCTATTGCAGCAACTACAACCCACTTTTTAACTATATTCCTGTACCAACCAACCTGTGTGAACATCTAATCTTTTACAATTTGAAATAAGCTTATTTTTTTAATGTTTGTGTGTTTACTTAAAAACAGTACCCGAATCTCCAGATTATAAAGATATTAGACCAGGTAAGTTTTCTCCCTTGAAAATGCATGATTTACGTATAGTAATTATTGTGCATGAAGGTATGAATAAATGTGAATACATGGCCTACAGTGGTTTTGTTTTTCAGTTATTTTAGCTGGATAAAAGATATTTTTATTTTTTTTCTGTACATGTATAATTGAATGCCAATAAATGTTGTTATATTTTAACCAGATGATTCAAGGATGAAACATAAATGATGCTAAAGGTAAAAAACCTACAGAGTACTGCAGGAGATTTTTAGGTTATTATTTAAAATGGGTTTGTCCGTCACACTTTTTGGGACACAATAACTCTCCTTCTAATTGGTGTTAGATGATGAGCATTTTTAGGTTGATGGTTTGGGACACGATAACTTTAGTTCTTAATTAAGTGAGAGGGATGAAACTTTGTGTCTACCGGTAGTTCCATTACATCAATACCTTGACTAAGTTTCACAGTGAGCATTTTCTGCTCAGGGTTAGCAGAGCGATACGCAATTTGATTGGTCAAGACTCTGGAACAATAAAGTTAAATTGGGTTATGAGCATTTTCTGCTTAGGATAAGCTGAGATAAGCAATATGATTGATTGATAGTTTGGGAAATGATAACTTTGGTTCTAAGAAACTGAGAGTGATGAAACTGAGTGTATAGTTGCATCACATCAATACCCTGACTAAGTTCGATAATGTGCATTTATGGCTCCGGGCAAGCAGAGCAATAAGCTCTTGGATTGGTTGAGACTTAGGAGCTTGACGACTTTGATTCTAATTGAGTGAGAATGGTAAAACTTTGTGTACAGTTTCATTAAATCAATACTGTAACAAGTTTGATGCTGAGCATTTTCTGCTTTGGCAAAGTAAAGACTTCAATCTCATTCGTTGAACACAATAACTCTCCTAATTTAGATCGAATGTTCAAATTTGGTATAGGTATCTATTATGAGTTTAATCACGTGTATTTTCTACTAATGCTAAGCAGAGATAAGCAATTGGATTGTTCGAGACTAATACCTTGTGACTAAGTTCGAGGATAAGAATTTTCTGCTTAGGCTAAATAGTAATAAGCAATTAGATTAGTCAAGAGTTTAGATCATTAGCCGATGCTTTGGGACAAATAAATTTGATTCTAACTGTATATTAATATACCTTGACTGAGTTTGATAGTGAACATTTTATGCTTAGACTAAGTACAGATTGTCAGTTTGATGGCTCGATACTTTTGAAAAAAAATGAATTTGCAATTGATCAATTTAATTTATGTGTCATCTATTTATTTTGGGATTTCAGCTGGGAACATAAGTCTCACTGTTGGCTTGTTGTACTTGTATTAGGCATACATTAACAAAAGGATGTGTAAGGTGGCTGTATTACATTTAACAAAAATAAGGGTGAAAGAGTGTTTATTAAATATAGGTTACATACCATCTTAGCTCATATATTTTCATGGATACATATGATTTATAGTTCAGATGCTGATGAACAATTACAAGAAATTAAAGATGGCGTAGTAAAATTAATGTGTTCATTATTTGGGCATCAATTATATTAAGATTGGAACAGTATGGGTTATGCAAGACTGCTTTTTACTGTATGTTCGCTGTTTATTATGAGAATTGTGTGCCTTTGGTCTGGGGAAAACATTTATTCTTGTGTTTAGCTGATATATTTTATTCATCAGGTTTTATCAATTTCAGCCATGTAGCTATTTATGAAGAACTTAAATTTTTCTGCTTGACAATATATAAGTACAGGTTATATCAATAATTGAACATACAAAACTTTTATTTGTAATTTTATTCTTTCTTTTGGTAAAAGCTGTAGGTCTTCATTCTATATCCGAGACCTGTGTGTCATCGGCACAGGATAAAACTATAGGTAATTAGGTATAAATGTTGCTGTAGTTGCAATTATATATTATTGCTTTAGATTAGAAATATATATTTAGTTATCTCTTATTATTTAAAATATTTTCTTGCAGGTTCATTTTATATTGGGCAGAAATTTCTTTCTTTATTCTAATTCTAACCCTTTGTTTAATGTTACTGATCGTCATTTACATTTTTCAAACAATATCTAATCTTTGATTGATTAATCCATGCTAAAATTTATTGGAATTGTGTGCATGCCCTGACCCCCAGGAATGTGGACGTATATTGCAGCAGTACAGATACTCTTGTGTAACTATTATAGTGAGAACTGTCAACTCTTGATCTACTCTCCCATAATACCCCTTTAAGTCAACATATCCATAGTAGATTATCTCACGACTTGGATTCAATCAGATTAAAAAGAGGTAGGGCCAGCTTGTTTCATCTACATTCTCTATTTATGGTGCCAAAATTTCAATGGAATTGAACCATTTTTAGACTGACATGCCGTTCAGAGATACAACTTTAACTACATTCTAGGATTAACAATTCTTCATATGACGATCAGAGACCCGATCCTCTTGTTTCTTATTATTTTATGGTTTATAATTCAATTACTTATATTTATTTATTATATATATTTAAAAGATTCTAAACCTCTTTGATTTAGATCAAAATAAAATTAGAATTGTGTTATTTCAATTAGTCAACTGGAAAGAGAATTGAAGCAATAGGCCTATACAATAAAATCTTTGTTTCGAAAAGTTAACTGCATTAAGTTTAGCAGTTAATCTGATGAAAGTTGATTTAAAGAACACTTTCCAAAACTGTCTAAAGAGATATTATTGTCATCTCACAAAATATAGCAAAATAGTTTCATATACCAATAAAATGTTTTTTGCTGTAATCAGAGAGGTGTTATTCATTTCAGTGGTGTTGGTTATTTCTTGCATGCTCTCTTATAGATTACTTACATGTAGGTCTAATGATTAAAGGGACAATATTATAAGACGTTGATAGACAGCATTGAAAATTTTCATTAATAGAAAATTTTCTTTCGAAAAAATAAAATATTTACATTAAAATCTTGAATTAGTAACACGTCATAACCTGGAGGTACCAGGTTTCGATCCTGGTGCACGTAAAAGAACCTTGACATTTTTTATTCAAAAAAAGAGTATGGCTCATTGCCTTCATTAGTCTTGATGGAACAGAAAAGCAGGATTTTAAATCACATTTTAATTTGTTTCATTTGTATTTTACCACACTTACTGACTAATTTTTACAGGTGATAACAATTCACGTGATATGTTTCCAGTCATCAAAAACATATATTTTTTTAATTTTAAAAAAAGAAAACAAATTTCTATATTGGTGCCAAGTTTGGAAGGAAAACCCTGATTAATGTGTTTATGGTTGATTATATTCCAGCCGATAGATGGCTAACACCAATGCCACTAAAGTCACCAGTTCATACATCACAGGAGCTACACAGTGGTTTAATAGATCCTGGTAATCTGCCAGTACAACATTATCATCCTGTAGGCATGCCACATTATACACCGGGTCTAACAGGTCATCATGTCTTGTCTGTTATATCATTTACTAAAGAACAGGTAAGTCCACTCTTATAAAGGGTGTCTCTGAGATCCAAGAACATAATAATTGTAGAATTGATTTTGGGAAAAATTAATAAGTGCTGTAAGTAAATTCATTTGGAATATGCTTTTTCTGTTCTGATGTGTGCCTGCATATTGCTGACAAAATACTATGTTTTTTTTTAGAATATCGATTATAGTATTCTGTTAAATGGAAGACATGATCAAACCATGGCTTCTTATTAAAGCAGCTAGCTTATAAACTGGAAGACTAATAAAGATTTCCCTATGTAAATAATAATCAAAAAAAAAAAGAGCTGAAAGGTCATCATCCTTCACTTGTCAACCGATCAGTATAAGGAAAAATGAAGGTTTGAAATCAGTAGAACAGATGTTTTGGGAAGACTGCTTTTTAATATGTTTGGTCTGAAAGTCTTAATTTGCCATTCATTCTGCAAGTTTCACCTGCAAACTTTCAATTTGAGAAATCTTTTTTTTAAACAATATGAAATTAAAAAAAAAATTATTTTATTTCTAGCTTCATCAAATATTTAATCTTGCCCATAATTTCCGAGTTGGGGTGATGAGAGATAGACCTCTAGACTACATCTTAAAGGTTTGTTTTAAAATTACACAATTTATCTTGTAAAGTATTCACATAAAATGAGAATCATTGAAACTATTTTTGAACTGCTTTCCATTCCAGTACATTTTAATTAGCTTGGAATATTAATTTCATTACTTGAATCTTGACAATGTATTTTACAGGGAAAAGTTATGGCATCCATGTTTTTTGAAGCTAGTACAAGAACTAGTTGTTCATTTGCTGTCGCCATGCAGAGACTGGGTGGATCTATTATTAACTTAAATGAGGTTACATCTTCTGTACAGAAAGGAGAAAGTTTATATGGTGAGTAGAAACCTGTGATGGGATTTTGACGGTACATTTCGGACATTTCCAACACTATTTTCTAAACATCCTTAATTGTCCAACCAGGGATATGAGACATGGTAAATAATATTCAAAATTAATATAGTGTACTCATTGTTGATATTAGGCTGGATTGATTAAGTAATTAAGTGATCAGCGTACTTGTTGTGTTATATCCTCTATACACATGGTTCACCCTTGTCAGTGATGCAGGACGGAGGGCCTGACAAGGCCAGCTGTCTTGTCGTTTGGATGCGTAAAAAGAACAAGGTCCCGTGTACACATTGGTATGCATGTAAAGGATCCCTTGACAGTTGAAATTTGATATAAGTGTTACAATGGGCAAAATTTCCCTCGTGTATGGCGTATGCCCGTCTTCATTAGCCCAGTTGACTAGCACATATGACGCCACTGAGTTATTGAGTTAATTCATTTCTAATAATAATGTTAAATTGATAGCATAACATGAATGTCATTTATGGATGTTTGTAATTAGTATGCAAATCCTAAAGTAATCTTTCAAGAAGCTAATTATTGATATTATTTTTATGATACAGATACTGTTGCCATGATGTCAGGCTATGCTGATGTGATAGTTTTACGACATCCTAAACCAGGTGCCGTTTTAGTGAGTTCAGTGGTTTCTACATCTATTATATATATATTATTCATTGAGCATATATTATCAGTTCTCTTTGTATAAAAGAGAGAGAGAGAGAGAGAAATGGGGTTTAACGTCCACTCGACACAACTAGGTCATTTCGGGACTAACATGGTTTTTAATTTTATTACAATAATCCGCTTGCGCGTAGGGGGTCTTTAGCAGTGGGAGGAAACCGGAGTGCCCGGAGGAAACCCACGAGGTTGAGAAGGCGCCCCTATATCCATGCCACATACGCTCACACCTGGGCTCGAAACCACAGCCGCAAGCCAGAGGTGACCGGCCAGCTAGAGGTCGAAGCGCGGCACTCTAGACCACTAGGCCATCCCAACCCCCCTTTGTATAAAAGGCTGTATTACTAAACCAATGGTTTTAAGAAAACATGGAATAATCTCGGTTGAATATTTAACAATATACACATGTGGCAGTAATTTAGGAAAGTTAATGATGATCAGAAGATGATTGACCAATGATGTTCAAAACATGATGTAAATCTAACTTGGAGGTCTTGGTGTTGGCCGAGAAAGTTTTTTGTGATTTTCCTGCATCACTTTCCCCTGGTCAGTGGTCAGGATGGAGGGTCTGACTCGCACAGGACTAAAAACAAGGTCCCATGTACACATTGTCGTACACTTTTAAAAACCCTTGCTTGGTAGTTGGAATTCGATATTCACTTTTTCATTTTGAATTTATAAGTACTGTATGATTTTATGGTTAAATATGCATTATGCAAGAGCTAAATCTGCCTGTTGCATGTCTTTCTTTCGTCCTTAAATATAAGCTATTATTAATTAGACATTTATTAACAAGACCAGACCATAATCAACTCTCTATGCCATCCGATGCCTACAATGAATCAGATCGGAGGTTCAACGGCTGTTGATAACTAACCATAAAAATGGATAATCAAGACTTTGTTATTGTAACAATGGTAACAATGACAATCAAGACTTAAAATTTTGAGCATATACCCTTTACATTATCTATTTATTAACTATTATAGAAAGAACTGTCAGCTCTTTATCTGATCTTCTATAATTGTATCTAATTATAGACAACAGCTAGAACATGTCGTAAACCTGTAATAAATGCTGGAGATGGTGTTGGAGAACATCCCACACAAGCTCTTTTAGATGTCTTTACGATCCGAGAAGAAATTGGTACTGTTAATAATCTTACTGTAAGTATTGTTACATCTTTACAGTTATCTGCTGTATTTCGTTTCAATTTTCTAATACAAGAACTGAATCTTTTTTCTACTTTACTAGTGATAAGTCCAGTATTCCCAATATAAAACTACTCGTAATATTTTATAGAATACTGTTAAAATAACACCAAATTTTCCGCTCAAAATTATCTGAGAATTTTCTGTGTCAGTTTATAATCTAAGAAATCAAAAAGAGACTATAAATTACAAATTTTATCAGTATTTTGAAGGAATAATGTTACAGACCCCACCAGAATGGGAATTTTACTATAATTTGATGGTTTGTCCTATTTTTGTTTGGAAAAATTTTTTTTTAGATAACAATGGTAGGAGATTTAAAGAATGGTAGAACAGTTCATTCTCTAGCCCGTCTGCTAACATTATATAAAGTTAATCTAAGATATGTTTCTCCACCTGGGTTAAGGATGCCAGATGATATACAAGACTTTGTAGCATCCAAGGGTATAAAACAGGTATAAATTGATAATACAACCTTTAACTCATTGATCTCTGCTAGATTTCATTAATTAACTACTCATGTATCTCCCTAAGCTAATTAACTGGACACTGAGGAGCTAATTAAAGGATTATCCATTAATCCCATATATTGCAGAGAACACAAAATAACACACTAAAGATATTCATATATTCAAATGGAGATATAATTGGGCATCAAAATGGTTTGAATTTTAAGTACTAATACATAGTAACAGCAAAGTCATTTTTTACTTAAGATCAACAATACGCACATTGTACAACATGTTGCCGTAGTCAAATCAAAATGTACATGATTTATTCCAACAAACAAATTAAAAAGTCAAACTATTTTAAAATCCATATTTAAATGTCATTAAAATGATGTAAAGTTCACTGAATATACCTTGTATTTGCTGATCACTGACAGACTTTTTGACGTTTTTTGTAGTAAGCCGTATTTTGGTCAACTTCTTCTCCATTTAAAATCTTGGAAAAGGCACTTTCCTGAACATTATTGAGATTAATATTCACGTCTAAAATACCCTTTGATAAAAATCCTACAAAGTTTGAATCAGTATCAATTCCATAGCCTCAAAATTATTAAAAGAGTGAGCAGAGAGATATTACATCCCACAAAGACTGACTGCCATTCTTGCTACGTCATATGTCACACATATATCTGTTGCAAATCTTGGAAAAATCAGTTTCCGAAATATTACCGAGATTAATATTCAGATGTAAATATTCTTTGATAAAACCTTTATAACCCCTAAACCTTTGATGTGACCTATAAATTTTATGATTCCAGTAATTAGTACAAACTACATATTTATTGTATAACTACTTTTGGAAAGCCAATTGATATGTTTTGATAAGGTTAAATTTCTTGATCAATAAAACTTTACATTAAAGAGGCTGACAGCAGTCGGTGTTAGGAAAAGTGACTAGACATTAGGTTAATGACAAATGGCGTAAGCCGGTGAAATTCAGTAGCTAATTGGGTCGACGGCTGGCGATAGCAAGACAGAATAAGTTGACCAATATTTATCTGATAGATGTTATATTATATTCAGTGATTACGTTGATTCATTGATCACTTTTTAGCATTTATTATTTGATTAACAGTAAAATGAATGGAATTTAATCATCTTGTTGTTTCCTATATGACGTACTTGTTCTAAAATCAAACAAAATTACACATAAAATGAAAATGTGTATATATTTGAAAAACTCACTATTCATGAAATCTGAAAATGGGCCTCAACTTACCATTTGAATTAGATTAAATGTGAGGAATGAATTGGGATATCCAAATAGTAATTTGAGTGTAGTTGATGTGACCACTACTTTCTATGTAAATCTAACAATAGATACTTTTAGTAGGTTGCTATTTTTACTCATTTTGCGATTTTCTACTGGTATGACACCCATGGATAATTGTATGTAAAATATAGCTTATATACAATCCCTAATGTATTTCTAGGAGGAATTTACTAATGTAGAGAAGGTGTTATTAGATACTGATGTTCTATATATGACAAGAATACAGAAAGAAAGATTCTCTAATCAAGCTGAATACGAACAGGTAAAACTCCTTTTTATTTGGTTTTAATCATCATTCATTAATCCTGTCTTAAGTATTATAAAATAAATGATTTGTACCGTAACTCCAATTATTACAGCAGATCACATCGCAAACATCAGAGTATACATTTATTACTTATATGAGTCAACAGCGAATGTTATGAGTTGAAAAAAACATTGTATTATAATCAGGGAATCACGGTAGCTAAGTGGGTAAGGCGCTGGCTCGCTACCCTGGAGGTCGGGTGCTCTATCCCTGCATTAGCCGAGAAAGTTCATCCAGAGTTTCTGGCATGGTTCCCCTTTGTCAGTGATACAGGATGGAGGGCCTGACAAGGACAACTCTCTAGTTGTGTGGATAGTATAAAAACTGAGATCCTGTGTACACATTGGCCTGCACGTAAAAGATCCCTTGACAGCTGGAATTCGGTATAAACATAGGCCATAGTGCCGCTGTCCGGGCAAAATTTCCCTCATAACACCTTGTGTGGCGTATGCCCGTCTTCATTAGCCCAGGTTAGGAGCAGAACAGTAGGACGTTAAACCCCATTTCATTTTGTATTATAATCAATGTAACAAACAATAATAATAAATGGTATTTAATCAACTTTAAACCCCTATATCGTATAACTATACAGGCATGTGGTCAGTGTGTCATAACTCCAGAACTGATGACAAAAGCTAAAAAGAAAATGGTGGTAATGCATCCGTTGCCACGTTTAGAAGAAATAAGGTAAGAATATATTTGATCGTTCAATATATCAACTTTGGCAGTTAAAATCTATACAAGACTGACTTTAGGTTATAGAAATTCTAGTACTTGAATTTAATTTTACTGTTTGTCGCAGTTGTATACAAGAAAATCTTGTTCAAGCCCCCGTCGTTCTTTTTCATTTGTGTTCATTGTATCAAGTCATTTTGTCGCCTATAGAACACTTTTTAGAGTCTGCAGTAGGAGGAAAAGTCTTGTCATCTGAAACCAGAGTTTAGAAAATAAATATATTTCAATTACATTCTGAGTTATGTAGATGCCCATAGAAGACAGATAGCTAACTCATATTTAATGTATGTCAGAATGAAGTACAGTGGAGAATTTTTTACCTGGACGTATTTTGTATTCATTTATGCATTTTTCTACCGTAAACAAAGAAGTACTTGTACTTTATCTACTTTAATATATAGATATATATATATATATATATATACACACACATATAAATAAAAAATATGTCCAGGTAAAAAAAATACACCACTTTACTTCATTCTGACATGCATTAAGTCATATAAGCTAGCTCTCTGCCCTTTATAGGTGTCTTCAGATTTTAATAATGTATACAAAATATATATTTATATATACATAAATATGAATGAATAGATTTCCATGGCAATGGATTATAAATGTTATCAGGTAATGTACAACAAAAGGTTATGAAGTATATAATACATAATATGACATTAATTTACATAATCTTCCTGGTATAATCTGACAACAATGTGCCACTCTCATTGTGACCTAAAAGAAGTCAATAGATATGCATGGTATTATGTTTTATGAAAAAAAACCACAATTAATATTTCAGTCCAAGTTTTGATACTGATCCAAGAGCTGCCTACTTTCGTCAAGCTGAAAATGGAATGTATGTTAGAATGGCACTGTTGGCTTTAGTCCTAGGAAAATGTTAAAGATCCAGTATATGATGTAATGATAGTGCTATCTTTTTACTTCAGATCACTACTCAAAATTATCCCATATAAGCTTTATATATTATGTACATGTATTTCTTTTATGGGTGTTGCTTTATTGGCACAAAACTGAAAATCTCATACATTATTCAAATATGTTAAATGTCAGCCATGACACTAAATATTGTTAACTCATACATTACTAAAATATTTTAAATATCTTATCAACCATTTCTTATATCCTAAATGTTAAAAACTCATACATTATTAGATTATTTAAATATCAACCATTTCTTATATCCTCTATGTTAAAAACTCATACATTAGTAGAATAATTTAAATATCTAATTGACTATTTCTTATACTAAATGTTAAAAAAAACTCATACATTATTAAATTATATGTATCTAATCGACAATTTCAAAACTGCTGTCTTCAACAGCCCTTGTTGATACACTAATGTAAGATGTTAAACCCTATTTCATTTCATTACTTAAATATGCCTTATCGATCTCATATGACTTACAACTGATTAATGTTGGGATTAAAGATATTGAATTGATTAATGTTGGTATTAAAGATATTGAATTCATAATTACTGTGTATGTTCATGTTGGTATTAAAATTAAAGACATGCAATTGATTATTATTGTACGTACATGTTGATATTAACCTATTAAAAGGAAACGACCTATTTTTGGAACATGGTTCCAAGACATAAAGCATCAATTGAATACAGTAATATAATGGGAAATTTATCCTAAGGATGGTCTTGATAAATTTAAGGCAAATTCAGCTCTGAGGAGTTACTTCCCTTTACCCAAATGATAACTTCCTCAAGCCAAGCCATGTTGCCAAAAGTACAAAGAATGGAATGTGAGTACAGGTAATATTTTGTGCATTAACTAACTAGATAAGAAAAAAACGAAAAAAATAGAAAGGTATATTAACGTTAAGTATAGAATGATCAAATTTATGTTACAAAGTAACAGCAAAAGTAGTTATATCCATATATATTGGTGTTGAATGATTCATGATGTTGAATTGGTATTGTTCTTGTTGATTGTTCATGTTGAAGATATGTAGTGGATTATTGTTTATGTATGTCTTTTCATTTACATGTATGTATGTATATTGTTCATGGTATTGAAAAGATATTTGCCATTATTTGAACATTGTCTCTTTCCCACAATATATTTGGTATATGTTTATGTTTATACAGATGTGTCAAAATATCAATCAAATATATTTTATATTAAAGCGGTATTATGGAAGATTAGATAAACAGCTGACAGTTCTCGCTATAATAGATATTGAAAAGAGAAAATGGCTGAAAATTTCAATCAAATTACTTCACTCTGAGCCTAGATGTTAGCAATACAATTATAGGCTAGCTTTGATTGCCATTATGAAAATACATGTAAACAAAGTCTTGATTATCCATTTGTATCTGCATCCACCACAATATTTGAATCTACTATATATATGGTACGTAATAGGCCTACAATAGACATAAGAGAAACGTAGATCATAGCGGGCACACACGCCTATCTAAAGACCTCATTATTTTACAAAGACCTGCGTAAAACACATGGCCGAATGATTAATCGCATGGTTAAACAGTTGTACTTCTCAAATTTTGATTTAACACGTACGTGTCAGATAAAGCATGTTGGTCCTTGATTATACTTCTTTTGGTGCAGTTATCGCAACTAGCGAGAAAACACGCCAATTAAACAATACACAACATTGACATTCATTTTTTACCGGTCGGTTAATTAACACACCTCTACAGAAAACGCACCTAGCGTTAAATAACCCACCTCTCGGACAGTTTTTCACCCCCGTTAATTAACACACCTTTTTACAGTTTTATACCGGTAATACCGAGTAATAGTCCGAAAATTAATTATCTTCCGACATACGTACAAATAACAACGAGGATTAAGATTTCTATACGGGCTGTGCAGTGCACCTTTTAACTCCTTAGCGCAGTTCTCAGTGTATATATTGCAGGCATCTGATGGCATTTAGAGTTTAATATTGTCTTGGTAAGTTAATAAATGACTGACTAAAAATTTATGTAACATTTCATTCATATAGAAAGACCAGTAATAAGCAGATTTAGCTCTTGCATAATGTATGTTTAATGTTTTGAAGAATATGTAATTCTATTTGATTAAAACAAACCCCAATACTTTCATATGTGAAAAGAAAGAAAAAAATAAAGTACTATTTTTAAATGATTTTGAAACTTGTGCTCTATAAGAAGCAACTGCAAACTGTTTAGTCATTCATATAATAGATATAGAAGTGCTTTAATAGGGATAGCAATGACGTATTGTGGGGGTGTTGTAGTAGGGTGATCAGATCTAAATAGTTAGCAATGCTAATGCTGCAGTTTTAGATAATATTAGACTGATTTTAGTGCTCAGCCAATCAAGGTTGAAGTATTCACTAAAATTTGGATTTTATCTAACCCGAATATCTTACTAGGCCCTCTAAAGAAAATTTGGAATGTAAGTCAAGATTACGTCAAGTGACACCAAAAAGCAGATCAGAATTACTTAAAGGACAATATTGGTGCCAGTCATTATCACATATGTGATAGAACTGATTAAACACTTTCCAAATATACTATTAACACAGAGATCATCGCTACCATAGAGGAGTAATGAAGGATTCATGATTCGGAAGTGACGAACGCCAAAGGAAAACACGAGTTATCTCTCTATGTGAATGACTGAAGTGACGAGTGATGACAGATAAACGGCCGAATTTCTGCTCAATAATAATTCCTTCGAAGACAAAAAGTTGTTATATGGGACCGCAAGAGCATATCTGACGATTCAATAAAGTAATTAAGTGTCATAAGATAACAGAACACGGGAAAAATAGAAATACTCCGTACAGCCCCTTGTTTTTTAGGGGAGACCGGTGCACATCGAACACTGTATAGCGTTGGGTTGTATAGTATTATTTATAAAGGATATATCCATGGTGGTTCAATGTGCCCCGGTCTCCCCTACCTTATAAAAACATGGTAATGCACGAACTTTTTTCTGTTTTTCTTTCGTGTTCTCTTATGTAGTGGCAGTCAATTCTTTTTATGAATTGTAAGATATTCTCTCACAGTGTCACACAGCAACTTTAGGTCTTCGAGGGAATTATTAGTGAGCAGATATTCGCCCATGTATCTGTTATCACTAGTCACTTCAGTTAGTTATATAGAGGAATAACTCGTGTTTTCCTTTGGCGTTCGTCACTTCCGATTCATGAATACTTTATTACTCCTCTATGATCTCTTTGGTAATATTATATTTGGAAAGTGTTTAATCAGTTCTATCACATATGTGATAATGACTGGCACCAATATTGTCCTTTAATATGACATCTTATCCCTAACAAAGAGGAAAAGGCAGGTGGGTTAATGCGGTGCATAAAAATGGTGTCAATAACAGAGATTGGCCCAGAGTGCTGATGCCAGACTTGTAAAACATAGATCTACCTAATATCATTAATCAATGTCCAAAAGAAGTATAGTATATACGTGATATTTAGAAAATAAATTATTGTTCAAATCCTGTATGATCCGAAAGTTCGCGAACATAAAGCTGTTATAGATCTTAGGAACCCAATCCCGGAGAAATGTATACGGTTATAAGCAACAGTTAAGCACCGCAAAAATATTATACCTATCAAGTTTGGCTTTGTTTTCGCCGGTCCAACCTCTTGGGTTTCCTGTGAGTCCACCGGTCTCCTCCCACTTATAAATACCCCTACGCACAAGCGAATTATTTAAATAAAATTGAACCAGGCATTAGTCTCGAAATGAACTATCCTGTGTCGCAGTTCCGGGTTACCGCCTCAAGCCCGACCACATTTCGATAAAGATATACATTTTCAAATTGAGTGTACGAAGCATTGGGGCCATTAGTCGACGTGTTAAATCATAAATCGATCAATATTGCCAACAGAGGTCTGTGAAAATGAAAGATAATATCTGAGCAACACCACCATAATGTGGTCTAGTTTTTAAATAAAGAGAACTATTCATGTTCGGGAAAAAACGGAAGGCCTCGGTAATTTCCGAACGTTTCCGCAAATAAGAGTTTTGAATGTGCCATTTTGAAGGCATCGACGTGCTCCTTATTCCTACCAAGTTCCAACTTGATACCTCATTTAGTGACGAAGATACGCCATCTTGAATGTCGAAAACATGACTAAGAAACCTTTCGCAAATCTTTGATGCTAAATATAATCTAGCAAACTTTCAAATTTCGAAAAACCGCCAGTCAGATCCCATATGGTATTCGTCTTAAGAATCCATAAGTAAAACCCCGATGACGATCCGTTGAGAAATACATAACCGAGTTATGGGCAATCAGGGATTATTTTTTGTCCCATCCGTACAACAGTTCCTGTTTGACAAACATCACCCAACTTATATTTAATACATGTAAATAGATCCTCGAGAGGTCAACCACATCTACGTTGGCAGAATGTTTGCACCATGTACAGTTTTGGCTGCACAAACTGACTTTACCCCCCCCCCCCCAAAAAAAACCACATTTTTTATATAAAAACAGTTACAGAAACGTATTAATACCCCCACCCCCCAAAAAAATATAAACCCCCACATTTTTTATATAAAAACACTTACAGAAACGTATTAATACCCCCAGCCCCCCAAAAATATAAAAGCAATACGTAATAATAAAAACACTTCCAGAAACAATACGATTTTTGAGCATAAATCGTTTTATGGGGCTAAAAATGCTTTTTTGAAACAAAAATAGTTCCTACCACCGCAGAATATCGTCTCTTCCAGACGTGCTAGGCATTAGGATTTTACGCATCCTGGCACAATTTTTAATTTTTTGGACCAGGGGTACGGTGTCGGTTAATCTATCGTACTGGGAAGCCGTGGTATTTTGGGCGTGTCTGTTAGGGGTAACCCTACGCACAAACTGTCTGGCAGTGGTCATTCATGATTCCTGTAGTGGCACTGAACAACTCCAAAGCTGTTTTAGGTGGTACTGATTTCAGCTAACCCTAACAGATTCGCCCCAAAATACCACCCCAACTAGGCTAGATTAGCGGACACTCTTAAGTGTTCTAGACTTGGTATATTGTGTAGTTCAATGGTCGAGTGCGGGACATTAAAGGAATAATCCCAGTTACATTTTGGGGCTTAAAATTGCTTAATTTTGTATGAAAGGCCTTTAATAACTTATAACTTAGCCCCTAGTAACTACCTCAAGCGTTGTGATACGTTTTCAAAAAATTTCCAATTGTCGGTATTGCTCTGTGTTTGAAGACCGGCGTCTTGGTTGCATCCTAAAAAGTGCCTGGATAATACGCGTCTACATGCTGAGTGCCGCAAGCTCTCTATTTATGAAGTGTACAATAGGTATCGCATGTAGTCGCATTTATCAAGTTCAACTATTTAAAAAGTCTAGTGTCCGGATATTTGATTGTGGTGCGATTTTGACGTTCACGTCCAAACGACTAAATATTTTGAACTGAACTTTTCAGACAAGGTAAATACACAATTCCTCTGTATTTTGGCGTTAAAATTTCATACGTATACGAACTTGTAATTTTCAGATTCTATGAAATTCGGGATTCGCACTTTAAGTAATCTATTGATATTGTACGAGTGGGATAGCACGAGTGCAATATCTGTATATTACGCAGTGTCTTGCACGTGACCATTAAACAACTTAAAATGCAGACATTATTCAGCACGTGCATTTTAATGAAATACGTCACGCGCGAACAATATTGCAACTAGTATAATAATGTACCATTGGCAAATTGCCCGTAGCATTATGTAAAATAGTGGTACGCTAACATCAAAGGACGTCAGATCTGTATTTTAATTATAAATATTGTGGTGTAATTTTTGAGATATTTGGAGATATTTATTTATGGCGGGACCCTTCATAATATAAAAATGGGAAAGCGAGGCGCTAGGTCTCGAATATACCAGTGCCCTGGTTACCGCAATGCTCAGAATGAAGGAAATGAAATGGGTTTCTGTGCCTAAACAGGGCTAATGAAGACGAGCATACGCCATACAGTGTGCTACGGCCTAGGGATCTTTTACGTGCTCGCCAATATGTACACGGGACTTCGGTTTTTCGTCAGACCCTCCGTCCTGCATCACTGACAAGGAGAATCACGCCGGAAAATTTGGATGAACTTTCTCGGCCAATGCAAGAATGGAAAACCCGACCTCAAGGCTAGCGAGCCAGCATCGTGAACCCCCTCGGAATGACGAAGTTAGAATGAAATTTTCAATATTTTTATTTTATATTGTCTATTTTTGAGCTATAGCAAGAATGATCAGCTCTTTATCTAAATCTCCCATAATGAACCGGGGGATACACATACCACATACACCATTATAGCAGTAAATAATGGACTTCAAAAGCTTTCTAACGGTTAAAAAAAGTGTGAGTTTTTTTCAAAATTGTGGGTTAGTCCATTTTGGTTTTAATCTCTTCAAGTGAATAACTTCACATTACATTTTGAGTAGAGATATGTAGATCTTCGGGCTGGCTAGAAATCCCTAAACATCGGTCAAAATACGTGCGTTAAGATTCATATCCGTCGAAGTATTCCAAGTATGCATTTATATATTTACAGTTCCTGAAACCTAAATTAAAAACTAAAGTCAACAAAAACGCAGCAAGTGTTGAACTATGTATTGTTTATATTGTGGATAAAAAATGAGATCCTGACATATTTGACCCATATCACCATTATTTTTTGTATTCTTACAAATAGGACAGTAACATACACAGGGACCTATTCAACATCACAAAATAATTTGTCATTTTGAACTAATATTTTTAATATGGGACCACATCTAAATCAATAGATTAAATTAAAATTTTTTCAGTCGAATCTTATTTTAAGACATGTATTTTTTATTCACTGACCAAAAATTTTAACTCTTAAAAGTACGCTCCGTACCACTTATGTGTTTAGTTCATAATTAACTAACAACTATCTTACTCTGTTGTATAACCTAGGGATTTTTGCCTGCATAGTATTTTCTTCTAATCCAAATTATCGCTCCATTTCCCAGTAATTGTTGCCCGATACAGCGTATACTTATTTCTGATGCATCTGCGCATGTTATTACAGTGTTGTATCGACTGACATAGCACACGTTCTCGGAAGTATTCTTATACATAATTATTATTATAGCATATTTATAGTTTATTGTACGTGTTCAAGGGCACGTTACAACATTCTAATGATAAATATTCGGTTTTATCATAAATCAATTTTTGAAAGTTCTTTGACATACATTTTCTAATTTCACTAATACTCTCCTCAAGCTTCAGCTTTGATAAATTGAAATAAGATGAATAGTTATAGGTATAAAAGAAATGTAGAGTTGATTTTCAGCTGCATACAAATGAAGGGTAAGACAATATTTCCTGAAAATATCGCCTAATCCTGACGTATAAAGGGAAGTAAAATCGGACCAAGAACAGAACCGTAAGGAACCCCAGATGATAAAACAGATTCAGACCACGGTTTATAATGAACTATACTGTTTTCTGTCCACAAGATAACTTTCCACAAATACCGAATTAAAAATGAAATCTACGTAAAAAAAACGGAAGGATCGACCTTGTCAAAAGCGGCAAATAAAGCTGACACAATAAAAATAATATTAATTTTCAGTAAAATATCATTCGAAACCCGAGGTAAAGCTGTTTTGGTACTGTAAAATTGTTTAAAAGCACATTAAATGTTCATATTAAAGTCAATAGTTTTATTTCAAACATCAAGTTCAGTTCTTTATTTCTGTTTTTTTATTTGAATGTTAAAACGAGAATAAATTCGTGAGTTCAGTGTTATTATGATTTCCAGGGACAATAACAGTCCGCTCGGCATTATGACACAATAACTTCATCACTATAATATTGTTTATCATTTTTCATTACAAAAAAATATAATGTTAACAGAGTTGGGTTGTTTTAAAACAATTTGTTTTAAACAACTTGTTTTAAACGTTTAAAACAATTGAAAAAAAAACAAAAAAAATGCTGATTTGTGTTTTTTTATAAAAAAAAATTACCTGAAACTTAGAAAATCGTCAAGTAATCGTCAAATTATGAAATAATTTGGTGAATAATTTTCTTTTCGAAATTCTAGTGTTCATTTGTGTATTTCTATGTATTTAAATTGTACTGTATTAATAAATATTACGTAAACCACAGTAGTAAAGTTCAAAGGGATGGAAACAGTTATTTTTAGTTTAAAGGTGCAGTGTGTGGGTTGTGAGTTGTATATAATTAGGATATGTTGTATGGAGAATTTAGTATTGTGTGCAACATCATTGTGTCACTTTGAAATTAAAACAAAGTAATTTTCAACATTTGGTCTTGTTCACTCTAAATTGAGAAATCGACTAGGTGTCGAGAAAGCTGGGAAGCTTGTCTTCATTTATAGGATGACAAACATGTAATTACTATCATATAACTATGTTTTCATTGGTTTTAATCACCTTTGTCATTTATTTGTCAAATTTTGAACATTAGTAAAAGAAACAATAAAAAAACATCGTTTTAAACAAAAAAAAACAGTTGTTTTTGTTTTTTTTAAAAAAAAACCCTGTTTTTTTCCAACCCTGAATGTTAAGGAATCGAAAACATGTACTTTAGGAATAAAGGGGTTAGGGCAGAAGGGTTATCAGCTGACACTTTTTGTTGAATCTTTAAAAGTTTAGCGCTATATCTGGTGGTGTAAAGGAGCATAATGGGTGTTCCGATGTTTAATTGTAAACTTTCTATGGAATTTACAGCTTGACCATCTTCGTACAATTCGGTTAAGAGTTTAGACACTATTAATAAGTGTTTATTAATATATAACGAAATAAATTAATGTAGCCCTTTGTACTTTATTTGGCAAAATACCAAACGCAGACCATGGTCTTGATTTTGAATAACAGAAAATATGTTATCAAATAAACACCAATGAAAATGAAATAATAATATGCAAAGTAGTGTTTGTGCTTATAATAACATCGTATAGAATTTGGACTATAAATAAGATATGTTCCCACCCAAATTATCAGAGTATTCATCAACTGTCTCCAAAATCATCTAACAGATTATAGCAAATCAAAGACTACAGTATGGCGGTGAGTATGGTGATTATAGATTATTCATCTTCTTTTCTTTTAATACACTGTATTAATAAATCTAAGAATAATTTGATAAGGAAAGAATGTCATTTCTTTAAAGTAAAGCAATAATAGTATTATTAATATTCGGACATTTTTTCTTTTTATTTTATTAATTATCTGTACCTTTAGATTATTATTATTCTTTAATAACAAATAATAATAATTGATTTTTAAAAATAAATACAGTATGCCAGAATTACTACAATTTAAATCTATGCGTTCAAAGACTAGAGTGAGAGAAATAAATTTGGCGTTTCTTTGGCATGCACATAAAAAAACTCCACTGCACAAACAGATTTCTCCTTCGACATAGAATAACATTTTTGTGTGATATATCTGAAGTATTGTCTTCGGGAGATGTTAATCCCTATTCCATTGCTGTTTGTACGTATTATCGAGAAATGGGAGATGGCTCACTTACCAGGAGTTCCGAGGTTCCATCCCGGTGATGGCCGAGAACGTCGCCCTGGATTTATCATCGTGCCCCCCCCCCCCCCCCCCCCCAATGTCAGTGATACATACCGGAGGGCCTGACAACGAACAGTTTCTAGTCGTTCGGATAAAACAAAAATAGACCCCCGTGTGTATACACGTTAGCGTGCACATAAGGAATCGTTGGCAGTTGGAATTCGAAATAAAAGTCGGCCGTATCGTCGCTGTCCGGGCAAAATATACGTTTAATCGTCTTCATTATCTCGGATAGTGCAGAAAAAAATAAGATGTTAAACCCATTTGATTATCGTGGAACATTAATGCGTTCATTGGGTGTTGGGTGTCCGAGTGATTTAAAGGACCTATTGTGTCGAGTGGACGTTATACGGCATCTCTCTCTCTCTCTCCTCTCTCTCTCTCTCGTCCTCTCTCGTCCTCTCGTCCTCGGCCACGAACAGTATCAAAGCATGATTTCATTGTGACATAGAAATAACTAAATTTGTCATTTGCTGCATAATAGTAACTTTTCTGTCAAAATCAATACCATGTAGCTGAATCAAACTGACCTCTATACTCCAATCACTGCGGGCTGTATGTAAATTTCTGTACCTAAAATCGCCGTCATACAAAATGTAAAATGGCTATAAGTCGAAGTGCAATACTTGTAAGTATTTAGTAATAATTTATCATGTAATTTATTTCACGATTTATTTGTACAAGTTTTTCCTCCCTTGATTTTTTTAGTAATTTTTACATACACATGTTAATGTTGTCGCGCTTGTTAAAAAGTTCGCCTGTCCGTCCACACGACTTCCTTCTACTCGCTTTACAGATTTCAATTCTTTACCAATCTACGCGAAAGTGTCAGGTGACAAGCATCGGAATAATTATGATTTCTATGGATTGTAAGTATATTAAAAAAAAACATTTTAGGCTGTCAGGTAACTATTTCTCACAGTTTTAACTGTTCCAGAAAATTGTTTGAACATCAGTGTAGAACATACCTTTTGTAGAGTGAGTACAAAAGTGTGAAGACAGAGAACATAACGACCACATTAACAAAATTGATAACAAAAAAAAAATTAAATAAAAGAAAAAATATAAAGTAGTAATACAAGGGGAATTACTAGCACCATGGCTATTCGTTTCTTGTACAATTGATCACGAAATATTAAAACAGTAGTGCTTGGAAATAGTACATTATAGAGCCAAGAAACGTTTTTCTAGCATGTAATTAGCAGTAATTCCATATTTCTACCGATGGACATCCTCCTATAGGTATTACAAGAAAACATTTTTATTGAATAATGATTTTATTTTTATCAAGGCTTAGTTTATTATTGAAATGAATAGCAACCTAAATCAAAGCGAAATGAGAATTCCCTTCCCCTCCCTCTAATCACAAGAAAAAGTTTTGTCCAGAGAAATAATCCCAAATTGATTTTCTTCTGTAGTTAATATTCCAAAACTATTGACTTGATGTGAAATAAATAATACTATATTGTAATGAACATGTGTTAGAACGTGATCTAGCATTAATGTTGTTACTGTGGTCAATAATAATCTATTAAGCCCACTACATGATATGGAATGATTTTCATCTTTATGCTAAATAAGCTTTGAATACATTAACTTACAAGAGCCGTAGAAGGATAACACATCCATTTCCCTGTTTGTAAATGAACATTGACAACTCTGTTATTTAAAGCGACCATAAGTCAGTCGTCATCATTATAAAATTAAACATCTTTCAATAATCTAATTGTTGAGTAATATATAGATTTATTTAAGCTTTGGTGCTTGTTATACTCCCCAGTAATGTACGTCCATCTCTCGATAATATCACTAAACTAAACAAACGCTATTTCGGTTGAGTAGGCTACCAATTTAAAAATTGATATTTTCAAATGTTGTATTAATTGAGAATTAAGTTTGAAGATGGCGATATTAAAGGATATTTTAACTCCAAGTAAAGACTTAGCGATGTTGGTCCAATTGATTAATAAAAAATAATTCTACTTTATTAAAGAGGCATTGTGTAAGATTTAGACAGAGAATTGACCGTTCTCGCTATAATAGTTCAAAAATAAATAATGCAAAATGTATACATTGAAAATTTCATTCAAATTACTTTATTCTGAGCGAAGTTATCACTATTTGCATAGTTTTGTCTAGATGTATGTTTTCATTGTTTATTATTGTAACCACGGAGCGAGTTATTCTATATTTAGCTTCGTTTTAAATTAAATCATTAAATGTCCGAACCGTTCGAATCTTAAAATCGGAGCCACCCGATGGCCGAGAGACTTGAATATGGTACTTTCATGTTAATAAATGTCTAATTTATAATTTATGTCACAGATTTAGCGTTTGAAAAATGTATCTTAAAGAAAATAACCCCAGGGGTTCTCAAGAATTCGTAAGGAATTCGTAAGCATTGATAGAGATTTGTAGAGCCTTGCTTTTTTTCAGTTTTTCTCAAAGCCAATCATTTTCATATATATAGGGATCTTACAAATGTCTTACGATGACTATATACAAATGGCTTGCCACCAAGAATAATGGCTCGTGGTCGCTTATGAAAGTGTTGCGAAGCTATAAGAATAATCTTTCGTATATAGCGAAGTTTATAAACATATTCCTATAATATGAGCAACACCTGCGAGGCTGGACAGGCGACCCAACTCTGTTCACGTACATGGGGAATCGAAACCACACCAGTTGACTCAATGACAGACCTTATTATACAACGCGAACACGCTAATATCCCCCCCCCCTCCTGTAACGTTAAATACAATTTCTTTAGTTATAATCTTTATAAATATTCGAAGTTGCTTTATGTAGAGTGTAAAGAAGGTGAAAATTTGCATGGAAAATTAGCTGGCAGTTAAATGACATTTTCCCCGTGATGGCTTATTCTACATTTAGATCACAATTTTTGTAGATTGAAGTACAAATGAAGATTTATATCTGAAGCCGTTTTATACCCAACTTAGTCCCCCCCCCCCCCCCCAAAAAAAAAATAGAAAAAAGAAACTCGATTACTCATAACAGAAATTTTGGCCATTTAAAGTTTTCATATGACAAATAAAGTAAATGTATGTGCTATTTATGTCTACAAATCGGTCCTCGTTGACATACGTATTTTTTGTATCTCAAGGAACAACCCTATCGTTTGGGATGCATGCCCAACCCCCAGGGGCAGATCCATGCCCATTTTCTGTTTGTATGTCTGTGTGTCGCCTGCAGGATACAATTCTTAATCAATTGCCTCGACATTATTTCTTATGAAGTCCTTATACTTATACCCTAAGACTGGTCCCAATTGTTTTAAGTGTATGCCCGACCCGCAGGGACAGAACCACGCTCATTTCTTGTATTTGTTTGTTTGTCGTCTACAGGCGGTATTTCTTAACTTATCATCTTGAAACTTATTCTTTGTACCCTAAGGGACATTTCTAAATTTGTCTTTAAATTTGACAAAACAAGCCCCTACGCCTAGCCTTCTTTGCCTTGTCATAATTATTACAGCCATTTCATATTTCATTTTCTTCATTTTAAAAATTACCATATCAATTAAAGCAGTAATGTAGACGTATATTGCAGCGTTAGCGATGCTCTTGTTTCTCTTTTATAGCATTCAGATTTTTGCACATAGGTGTCGTTAGTGAAATTTATTGGTAATAAACTAATAAACGATTTATTTTGCGAAAATGAGAAAAGAATAAAATAAATTTTCCCATAATTTGAGAGCTGAACGTTGGTATTGAAACTTGGCAGTGATAACTTTAAATTTATGACACAATAAAGAACAAACTTGATAACCGACAATTTTGTAATTATCTGTCAAAATTAACAAAGTCAATTTATAGGAATTTGTAATAGAAGTGAAATTTAAAATGCGTCTTAGATGTGAGCGTTTGTCATCATGTAGGGAACACGTGCTACGCAATAAAAGAATTACTCAATGTAAAACTAATATGATTTAATACAAGAAAACAAAATTGAAAAGAAAATATGACAGCTTGCTATTAAAGGATTAAGGGGATTAAGTGAAATAAAAGCTTGATTCTGCAATAAATGTTAATATTTGAGAACAATTAGCGATCACATGCCCCAGATGCATTGAGCTCCATCCATGCAAACTATTTGCTTATGAAATCCACTGGGTTTCTTTTTCTATGAAAAGGCTTTAGATACTGTCTAGTTCATTTTCGGCCATTGAATGACAAAGTGGCCTATTGTATTGCGTACATAGGTATTAAAAACATACTAATTATGTTATTATCTTTTTGTGAAAACCCTTGAACCAATTTTACATTATTTGGGTTAATAAATTGTCTTGCAATGTGGCCATCTGTTGAAAATCAGCGAACGAGATCAAATACAGAATGGAATTAAATGATGAAACACGGCCTTTCTTAACCCTCTTGGTTTTAAGCAAAGCGGGGCGGATCCAGGCATTTTACAGGGATTTTACATATAAACATACATGTACCCACTACGCTACGTTTTACGATTACTGATAATATCCAAGGGAGCAAAATAATAATAAAACAAAAAACGACCGCAACTGTGTCAAACATCAAAATATCAAGACAATTCATCCCATAATCTAGGCCTACTATTATTTTTCCAATGCGTCATGACACAGACAACTTGACAAGAGCCTAAAATAGAGGTTTGCACAATATGACACCAAATAATAATGAGGAGAATCAGCGGTGTGGATGTTTTTGATGAATGCAAATCATCAATTGTGATAACACATATATCTCTATTATTATCTCGGACTTTGAATGCTCACCCATCCATGTGCACCGCCCCCCCCCCCACACACACACCCGCGCATTGACTATGAATAACTATAGCATCGGTCTAATACGTTAAATATGCTAAGTACCCATCTTTTCGCCCTCCACCACTAACATTTTTTTTTATTTTCTTTCAGAATACCGTAACTTTATTGTGTGTTTGTTTGATGGTGGTATCCTCTATCTACCCCAGTCACTCAAACTGTCAACCCGAAGGCATTACAAAATCACTGTGTACACCAAACAACATCAAGTGCTGTGATGACTTAACTAAAAGTCCTAATTGTGCAACAACAAGGGATGAGTTGTGGGAAAATATGCTGTGTTCTCCTAATCCCTTCTGTGGCGATAACGTCAAAAAAAACTGTTGTCTGTAAGTATTGGATTATTCTTGTTCAAAATAATTTAACCATTGAATTGTGAAGCATAAATTATAACTATAAAGTATGTTCATAAAGTATGGGATGAAACATTGGGTTTTTAGATATGACAGCCTAGTATTTTGTTATGGAGTTGTATATCTATTTGTAATATTTTGTTTCTAATTTAATTACAGGGCTTACTACCTCAAATTTGAAAAATATCCTTCGGATGGAAGTTGTAACGAATATAAAGCGCCGCACCAGTAAATTATATCCTGTCTGAACTTCACGTTATACTAGTTACTAACTTATTTCATTCACTTCACACGATAAGGACGTCGCTCCACAGTATCGTCTTCTATTCTTTTCTCTTATGTATACATTCCACTTCGTAAATATCATTTTTTAATAAAAAATAAATAACGCAAAAACATTTTTTTTGTGTTATTGCCCTCTAGGAGATTGCTGCCATGCAAAACGAGTCAGCAAATAGATTGGCAATGATAGAAAACACACAAGTTTTATATTAATCAATAATTCCTTTTCCAGTATGTTTCTGTTGATATGGCAATAGATAGCATTGGCGGATAAAATACCTTTTGTGTCCTGTAGGCACTTTACCCTAACGTACCCTCTCAAAAATGTACAGTTTTTTTTAAACCACCCTCTTTAAGTGATTCATGTGAACCCTATGATAAATCATAATACGGGGTTCGGGGATGGTGTAAAAAAAATATTCAAATGACCACTCCTTTGTAAATACGGGGATTAAACCATTTGTGGACTATTCATAAAATGACGACTAAAACGACTTACATTGGGCAGATCCACATACATATAGTGTCAATAGTGTTAAACACGTTCAGGCATCTACAATTCAATGCACACAAAACATGATATTTACTGTCAACTTTATTTTGACATAAATGTATCACTATTTACATTCATCTAACGCAATCAAAACAAATAACGGTATAGTATATTAAAGTTGTCCAGTAATATTGTCAGGGGGTTAACCTACCTGTATATCTGATATCATCAGAATGTAAGTCTGCCGGGTTTCTGGTGGTGGTTGTGGTATCCCACGCGGGCCCGTATCTACAGGGGGGCGC
This sequence comes from Patella ulyssiponensis, assembly GCA_963678685.1. Taxonomy (NCBI): domain Eukaryota; kingdom Metazoa; phylum Mollusca; class Gastropoda; family Patellidae; genus Patella; species Patella ulyssiponensis. Next base: position 41,269,550 of record OY783228.1, on the reverse strand, counting down.
GGGGGGGCATGGCCCCCCCGCGTGAAATGCTCGCCCCCCCGCTCAGAAATTGCTAACAATCATTAAAGTATACACAGTTCCTTATATTAACCTAAAAAAGCCAAATTTTAATTGTTTGAATACTTATTTTAAAATGCTTATTAGACGCCTAGGTAACTACATAGCATGATGATTACAGCAGTATGTTAGAATGACCTTTCCGAAAATTTCCTCAAAATGTTCGCCCCCCTACCGAAAGGTTATGCCCCCCAGCTTAATGGTGTCTAGATACGGGCCTGATCCCACGCCCAAAACGTTATGCCCCCCCCCCCCCTAACTTGTATAGATCAGCTCAAAAGTGTACCACATGCAAATCGCACAGCGGTGAACCGTACATCTTCAGGCATTACAAAAACACTCTGACAGACATTTCTAGTGGTAAGGGACCCCTGACAGAGCTATATAATTGCGAGACATTTGTTGTGATGGAATATCCCTGACAAGTGACAAGTTATCTATGTTCCAGGCCACAGCTAGGCTAGATTAGCTGAAATCTGTACCACCTAAAACCGCTTTGGAGTTGTTCAGTACCACGACAGGAGTTATGCATGACCACTGCCAGACTGTTTGTGCAGCGGGTTACCCCTAACAGACACACCCAAAATGCCCCTATCCCAAATTATATTTCAGCTGAATTGTGTCTCAGTTCAAGTAGGTGAGTTTTCGTTGCGTCCCAGTAAATTTTAAAGGGTTTACATTTCGAAATTGAGTCGGTTGGTTGTAGGAGTTGCCACCGTCACGTTCGATCCCGACAAGGCGTTTGGTCACGTACACATGGCTGAATGTTATATAGTTACGAAATGAGTGGACTTTAAATCTCTTATTTCTGTTTCTTTACATTATACTATTCAAGATCCACACGAAGGGATTTTAGTCTTTAAATAAATAGTCTCAAAACAACATTTATTTGTTATCGGAAAGCTAAATTATTGTGCGCACACATAGTCATGGCTAGATTTGATTTTATTTGAATATAGAATACATCTGTCATGAAGTCGATCCTTGTCAGATAATGCTGGGTTCACATTGTTGATTATTTGTCTGTAAACAGCCTTGAATTTTAACTTGACAAATTTGCTGATCAGAAATCGACAATCTTAATGCTGAGTATACGTCTGACATGATTTCCCGATTTTACCTGGCTAGAAGTTGGTGAAGTGTGGGCTATCTTTTTACAGTGATGTTCGATTCCAACTTTTGAGTTCAGATTATCGATAATTTGGAGCACTTGAAAAATCATTACCATTTATTGACACAATATTGCCTAACATGAAATATAAGTAGACTGATCTAACTTGTACAATTGAGGCAACTCGTGTGAGTGACTTGAGATTAACTATTATTATGGACATCGTCAACTTATTAAGGATAAAACACCGATAATGTAAACATAGTTTCAAGAAAGTCGCTAAAGAGATATGTGTTTCTTTTAAGATACAATTGCAAAATTATAAATAATAATTGAAGAAATGAACTGTTCCCATAAGTTGTTTTGGGAACAAAAATATAGTTTGTGTTCAGTTAATGCTGCTGTGATTCACCATCGCTACCTAAAATAAAACTATATAGTAGCCCACTCATACCCTCACCCCCCCCCCCCTCCTCCAAACTTCCCACCGAATATATCTCTAGACTTGGCAATTAAATGGATCGCAGAGATGAGGTATATGTTTAAGAGCTCAAGTTCCCTCGTACATATGATATTTTACGGGGTTTTCTTTTCACACCAAGGTAAATAAACAATCCGAAATACCATTCGGCAAACCTCGACAGATTCCGGAACGTACATCTAGTCTCGGCTGTATGACAGTAAGTGATATGTACCTACGCCCATACATTTGCGATGCGGCTACCGGTTTACTTTAATAGGAAATCTTGACGTTATTACAAACAAACAAGACACCATGGGTGCAGCCATGTTTCATCCAAGACCTTTAAAGTAGTTCCAATATGGCGGAATTCGTCATACAGCCGAGACTAGATGTAGGTTCCGGAATCTGTCGAGGTTTGCAGAGTGTCCGAAATACATGTATTGTTTCTTTTCGATGTTTTTATTCTTTCGACGGCCTAACTACATGAAGAATTTACCTGTTGAAAAACGAGATTTTGAACTATAAAAAAGACAGAAATACGACTTCATAAATTAATCCCAAAATAAGGGTCTGGATGTAAATACATGATCAGCCTCCGGCCATACTCCAATAATGCCCCTCATTCATCATAATAACGCTGGGATGAGGGGCCCATTATTTTGTGTAAGGCCTTCAGCTTTCACATGTATTCACTTAGCATATGACAGACGCTCGATCTGTGTTTTAAACCAGATTAGTCAACAAATACATTCTATATTATGTCATGACGCAATGGTTAATGATCTAATAATGCGTGCAGCCATTGCTACAGTTAATGACAAAAATTCAAATTGTATACGAACAGAAGAATATCACGAGAACACAACAGTGAAATACGTACATGTAATGCCACAGATTGATACAGTTCACTAACATTTAAATCTTCAAAACTGTTTCCTTCATTAACAGTCGGCGATATTGTAATGTCATAAGATACAACTAGGCGTATTTATCAACAGATAAGGTGCTGATACCCGTGGAACTGGCAGTAAATTTACTTCCCAACGCCGTAGATTGACTTGATATATCTTTACCACCACACGGTAACTTCTTATACAATGTCTTTCTGAATTGACTGAAATATAAAATAGATCCACGAATCAAACTATAAACATGTGAACATCATAGCTTTTAGATGAACAACTATTGCAGGCCTTTCTTTAAGCCTGAAATGTTAGTAAGTAGACATTTATTAACTTGAAAAGACCTTAATCTTATCTCGATGCCATCTTATGAGTCGGATTTTGACTGTATTTGAATCCGATCTGCTGCTCAACGCTCATTGATGATTCAGTCCTAAAATGGATAATCGACCAGTAATACCTCGGTTAACTATAATAGTGAGAAATGCCAGCTCTTTATCTAATTTCATAATGCCATTTTAAACTAACCCTATATTCGCAGCACCCGAGACCACGGAATTGTCTTTCAATGATTGTATTTTGAATACTCAAGTTACCACCGGTACAGGTACCATAAATTACTCGTATTCGAAATTGTCCTTTAATTTTCCCGTGAGTTTAATCGGTGGTCAAAAGAAGCCCCCAGCCCCACCCCGCATTTAAACCCACAGCTGTCGAATAGTTATTGCAGAGGGTGAGCAATAAATCAAAATTTCATAAATTGTATATTGTGGTTATCGGGCAGTGAAATGAAATGAAATAAATTGGGGTTTAACGTCCTACACAGACCGGGCTAATGAAGACGGGTATACGGCATACAATGTGCAATGAGGGAAAGTTTTGCCTGGACATCGGCACTAAGACCTTCCCTTGTTTCTATTACGTGCACGCTCATGTTTTGTCCAGTAATCGGGCAGTAGTATTTTGGCTAACCAATAGCTGCTCGATAGAGTAGCATTGGTGTATATATGCCACTTTTGTTTAGAATTTGTAAATGTGAAGAAACATATAACAGTTTTTACCAATATATTATTATAACCACTGCCATGCCTCCCAGAAAGACGAAGTAGCAGCAGATTGCACAAGACGATCCACAGACATTATAGCTAATAGTTGGCACAAATGTACTCCTTATAGGTCCATCTCACAAATAATATCCCCCAGAGAATAAAAAAAAACACACTTACCTTGACATGGCCATAAAGAGGTAAGGATTCAGACAACTGTTGAAGAAAGCCAATGTCTCTGCCGTTAATCGTGTTATATAGAAGTGTGGTATACGAATGTTTAAAGCTGTTAATACATGTATAATGAGGGTAGGTCCCCAACAGAAGACAAACACCACCACTAGACTCAACAATAACTGAAGTACCTGAACATAAAATGAGAAAATAACCATAATTATAGCGGATTTTTTTTAGTCTTATCTGAAGACAGAATAATCTCCCTTTGATCTTTCATTTTGTTCAGATCACAATAACAGTTTTTCTATTTAATATATTTCGAATTAAAACACCCCCGTTTTCGATAGCCGAATGTTCGTGATTATCTTTTAATAGATATGCAAACACCGAATAGCGAAATATTAATATGAAATTCCTTATGACCAGATCAGTTTAATTTTCAAATACAATGTTATCTTTCAAACCTGCTTTCGTTTTTCTACTGTGTTGGCCGACTGTTCCTTGTCTTTAGTTGTTTTGTCAATTTTGTTGTTTGTTTGTCCGATAGTTGTTGATGAGTAGCCGGAAGAAGTATCGGATTCACCAACACATTTTTTCCTATATTTAAAGAAAAGAAAACATCATTCCTCATGAACCAGTTAGTAGGCCTATATACTTAGTCGCCGGAAGATGAGGTTTAACGTACCGTACCCTCGACATTACTAACAATTGGTATATTTTAATTTCGTTTTACGTCTCACGTCTGTCCGGCTACAAATGTGGTAGTATGGATATTTGCACGCAGTAGTATTAAGACATTCAAAGAAAATGGGTGTTTATCAGACAAACTCGCCTAAAGTTATTGTCAGGTATAAAGTTGGAATAGAACGCATGACTTGCTTAGATAACATCCCTTTTAAATAATCTACATCGCATAGGTTACATAGATATTCCACCTTTGGTTTAAAGAAAGACACTATTCGCAAGGTACGTTTATATGCCAAAACTAATATAGGCTAGCTACCGCCATATCCACTAATCTAAACAAGACAATTATAATATTAATGCGGCAAGTAAATAAAACTTAATAGAACTTTGGAGAGAGAAAAAATATTTTGACATCATTTACTTCAGTTACTTACTTGATATCCTTGCCCTGCATATTCCGAACTGTCTTAGCACTACGCCACAGTGCCAGACAACTTCGACCATATGTGTAGCACATCACTATCAACGGTAACACGTAAAGAATCACCAGGAAATATATAAAGTATAACTTCGTGTGTAGAGAGTCTTGGAAGTTGCTGTGGCACAGATTAGTGTTGGTCCAAGTACTTTTATAACTTTTCTGCGAGATAGAAATATAATAATATAAGATATTGTTCAGGAGACTGTTATGGAACAATTCTTATAAAGAAACAAAACAAGTGCATATGATATTCTATGTTAAAATTGAATGATTTCAGTAGTATTTATATGAATAAACAATTTTAATAAATGAACTCAATGCTCATGTTTATTTGATTGAGAACAAAAATCACCCAACAAAAGAGAAATAATTCAAAGTACAAAACAACATCAATTTCTGAGAATGTTAACTTCAGATTACCATTGCTATAATGGTGGGCGAGGCCAGAACTGCTGACGTCAACCAAATAATCACTATCAGAACACGTGCCCGTCTCGTATTACACCGGAACTGGGCTTTTAGCGGATAACAAATGGCGTAAAACCTGAAATCAATTATTGACTAAGATTACCAATTAGCAAATATATTTTTTCTCTTGTTGTTCTTAATAATTAATACTTGAGAGTGAATCTGTTTTGTCACGTAACAAAGGTATAATTGCGTTTTATCCAAAGGTTAACCGCTTTAGAGAATACCGACAGATTACACCGATTTCCATACGAATATGGCACAAAATTAAAAAAAAAATGAAATCTAACAAAAAAATATTATATTGGTATGTCAGTAAAAACAAAATTAACAAAATTACAAGATAGGTACCTTTCAAAACTAATGACTGTTAGCGTCAGGACTGAGCAAGCTAAACTGAAATCTTTAATATAGTACACAACCTTGCAGATATATCCTTCGAATATAGTAGAGATGCGAAAAAACTCCATTTCCTGGAGTACAAAAATGTAAAAATCCACATTAAATTTCTGCCAAGTTGTCATTTTTTTTAAAATTTATTCATCATCTATTTTTTATATAAAAGAATAGTATTAGTCTGAAATATCGTCTCAACAATTATAACGGATAATCAACAAACAAAATCCAGTAAACAAACTGGCAAATACTAAGCTACAGTAGCAAGTGGGTCTTGATAATTGAAGCATTTCCCATTTTGATAACGTAGTGACTGTCGTTTAGAATTGCAAACTTTGCTTTCGTGCACAACATGTCGCTGCTATTAAGAATCTAAATAAATAAAGCCCAGGAACATAAAGATACATTAAATAGTATCTTGATACTATCCCCCCCCCCCACACACACACTCTCAAAAAACAAGTGGTTGCCATGCAAGATACGCTCATATTTTGCAACAGGTGGACAGAGAAGAAGCCACAAAATCGGTTTGCAAACAACCAGAAGACATTATTAGGATGTTACATTTTGATATGCGTCAATATATCGAAAGGAACCAAGATCTTTAGGATATAATATATCCCTTGGTTGATAAAGATGAGAGAACCCTAATCGTAACATTGGTAACAAATAAATCTTTAAAGTAACTTGTGTTCCATATAATTGTCTCATAGGTTATTTTCATCCAGTTACTAAATGCCACTTAAATAATTTATATAAATCTATGTTTTAAGTTTTAATAAAATCGGATAAATGTTATGACCTCTAGAGGGTTCAACAAATGTGACTTTTCGTACAATCAGGGTCCATGTGCCAATGTAGTAAGCAACAGAGCTCTTTTTGATATAGACATGTTTTAAGTTTCATCAAAATCGGATAAAAACTGTGACTTTGGTATTATCAATCTGGTTAAAACACAGATCCTATTTCGTTTCGTGTCTTTACTACACTAGGATCTGGAAAATTTGTTATATATCGCGCGTTCTGTTTAATGTAAAGGATAAGCCAGTGAAACGGTCTGTTACGACGAGTTCTTGTCGTACAGTGCATGGGACTGTAGGTAAGCCGCTAGAAACGTCATCGCTGACTAATTAATCAATGTCTGACATAACAGGGTCAAAAGCCACTTGCTTGACCCAAGGCACCACTACAACCAGTCAGATCTTCATGCAGTGTTTATTGAAAGTTTAAAAAAACGAAACAAAATATAGATCTGTACTATAATCAGATTGTGGTATTACATATTTAACACTATTTGCGTACAGGGAGTCGCCATTTTGTCCGTCATTTTTGGTTTGATTACCGTGTAACTGTGATATATATGAATCGGGTAAAAATTGTGACCACTGGAAGCTAAAAACCTGATTTGTTTTTACAATGAGGGGTCATGAAGCTACCGTATGGGCTGAGAACTTTGGGATATAAACCTATATTTCAAGTTTCGTCAAAATAAAAGTTGTGACCTTTAGAGTGTCTACTAACATAATGTGAACGGGTGCGCGGACACCAAGACGGACGGAGCAAATAACGGACATAGGCCACGACAATATACGTCCAGATGATAACGTGGGCCTTTAAAATACTCAAACTAGTACCTTTAGTGGCAAACAAACCAAGACAACAAGAAGATCGGAACAAGCTAGTCCCAAGATTAAAAGAAAAGTTGCTGACCGACTTTTCATCCAAAAGACCAGTCCACATATAGTTAGGATATTTCCTGGAAATTACAAAAAACAATTAGGTAATGCAAAAACAACGGCATTGCATTGGCTGTACATTTCGAGCTTTATTTTGATTGCCTGGCGCATGCGCATATTTCTAGACGCAAAAGCAAGATGAACGACCGAATTGAAAAGAATTAAACAAGCCCACAATTTGCATAATGGCGTCTACCTATTTTCCAGTACATAAAATCTAAATAATTTACTCCACATCCTTAATCTGTGTACTGGATTTGACCTGGAAAGATGCCACTGATTAAATATCATTTAATAACGGTTATAATCAATGAAGACAAATGTGCACGATTATATATTTTATATTCTTGTTATAAAAATTCAAAAAGTAGACATCCATTCAAATTACTTTATTCTCAGCAAAGTTATGAATGTTTGCTGGCAGATGAAAACTCAACCCATTATTCATATTGCCCAATGTCAAGTACCATTGCCGAGATAATCAACACTGACTGATTTTCAGTTCATATATCCGCAGTCTCTGGTCATATCATCGTTTAAAGCAGATCTGGCGGGCATTGTCTGATCCTCTCAATATCTAAGCCGTCCGATGGCCTAGACAGTTGACCCATGGGTTTGGAATATGAATAAATATCTAAAACATATATATATATATATATATTGAAGCCAGAAATACACGGGTATAGGCTCTTGCATAATAAAGCCTATGCTTATTTAAATACCTAGTCCCTTATAGAGCATTACCATTTGGTGCACCTACTTACCGATTAAGCCAAAACCAAATATGGCGGAATAAACAGTGGTTACCGCTACAAACGTAACACGGTCTTCTTCTTCAGATAGAAATTCGTCTCCATCTGGGTCGTCATCATCCTTTCCATCAACTCCAGAAGGGGGTTCAGTATCATCAATACACAAACCATTACAGACACACATCGCCTCACTCACTTCATCTCTTGAGTATTTATAAAAAAAATCCCAGGAACCGAATTCGTCTAATATGGAACACCTATCAGGTGTTGGGTCACCGATTTTTCTGCTAACTTCCGTATAATCGTCACCAACAAGAGGCGAATCTGTGGATATGTTTTTCAATGTTTTATTGTCAGGTCCATCCAAAGGATTTATAGATAAAGTACTACTGATCTCCACGAAGGACACGGTCGAGTTTTGTTCCGAGACGTCGGTGATGCCTGCAGAATCTTCAGTGACAAAGATGGTTGTTTCATTCACGTCAACTGAAAGAGTTAATCGTTATTATCGTTATTAATATACCAGCATATATTTATATGTTCAAGGCCCAGTATTCCAGACCAATAAAAGGCTGTTTTACTGTAATTATTTTTGTCAAAACATATTCAAATAGTTCAACGTTAACACGACTTTCTAACTGCTTTTATATCGCTATCTTATAATCTCTTAGAATCATCTGTCGAGCAATGGACGATAACTCACTTCTATACACGAACATCGAGGTCAAGATAGTATCCTACATGTTTTTTTAACCGTTTATGTTATTATCTATAGTATATATATAGTTTACATTTTCTAACTTAAAAAAACAACAATACATGTATATTGATAAGCTTTCTGCAGTGGTGCGGCTTTATAAAAAAAAACACGCTATTGGAATTGATGAAACCATTGACCAGAAACATAAGTAAACTGTTCAAACAACAGCTTACAATAATATATTTACCTGTTATATCTGCTGTCATCACGGGTTGCCACATACATAAAGTTTGATATCTGAAAGAAATATGAACAATAGGTCACATTTTCAATACGTTTATCGATTGTTATATTGGGAAGATGTGTTCCTGACACTAATGATCTTATTAACATTTTAAAATCAAGATATGTTTATTTTGAGGTACAATAGTCGACAGTTTAAGTATAAGCATCAAGCATAATTTAGTAGATAGAGTTTGTCCCTGACATCAATCGACATTATAGTTCAGAACAATGTAATCAAATACTTTATTTTGAGTGAAATCAAAGAAGTTTAGCTCCGGTAAAGCCGAATAAAATGAACATGCCCAATAATTCCCGTTTAGAACAAAACTTTTAAGTTTCTTAAAAACAATGTCGCTTCCACTTACATTATAAAAACGAACAAGTGTACATAATCCATGTCCTTTCAAGAATTCTCAGATTTTGACCAGGAATACATTTTAATGCCATTTTATACGACATTTAAGACATCAAGAGCACACCCATTTCATGACAATAACTATTTATACAATTCCTGAACATACAGTTTTTTCTGAATTCTTTAAAAACCTATCTTTTCCATTAGCAAATATGGTTCCGGTGTCTATCTCCAGGAATATAATGGCCTGCTTTAGGATTTGTAATGGATAGTAGCGCTGATTTATTTCTGAGATTGTCTAGCATGTTTTAGAATAAATCAAAAGTATACGTCGATAAATAGATAAACAAAATCGAAAATAGTTACCTTAACAAAGACGACAATTATTGCACAGTTAATTGGTTGGCGGCTAAAATATTATTATTGGATTTGACAGGGAGATAAGAAACGTTTCTATTTTGTTCGAAACTATAACAAATAAAAGCAAGGAAGTCCTCGCTATCATTTGAATATTCCTGCAGTCATAATCCAGGGTGATCGATCATAAAATTCGGACTACATGCACTAAACATTTCCACTCTTCCAGTCATCTCATTTCAAGTAGTATAATGGCGTAACTCATGTATAGATAGTCAAAATACATACTTATGTGTAGCCCCACCAGTTTATTATCGGTGTGGCGGGCGTGTTTGACCGGTGGCAAATAAAATATAATATTTAATGGGACATCATTAAAGAGGGGAGAAATGAAATAAAATGTGGTTTTATGGCACTTCAGCACCCACCGGGCTATATATTGCGCCAAAAAGAGGAAAGACCAAAATAGTGTAACATAATGGTGATGAATGTGTTTTTTTTTTCTCGGCGGCTAGCAAATGAGTATGACCCGTGAAATATACAAAACAAATGAACATTATGCTCTTTGAACTATACAAATGCATGGACCTTTACCGTATAAATCATTCCGCCATTGTCTTGTAAAACAACGAAGCACTTCAGTTGTGTACAAGTATATCATAAAAAATGTTCATTTTTTTTTAGCACCAAGCGTCAACTGGTTAAAGACAATTTAAATACCGTAAAGTACCTTTATTTTTTTAACCTTCAATTTAAATGCTTTCTTCTTACGACAATCCATTAAAGAGACTATCCCGATAAGAACAGAGTCTCAAAAATTAAAGTCCGAGTATTTATGAAATTTATGGACCAAAATATAGAGGCATAGTGTATTTACCTTGTTTCAAAATTTCAGCTCAAAATATTGAGTCGTTTGGACGTGAACGTCAACACTGCTTATCCGGACACGTAACCCTTTTAAGATTTCGGGTCAGCTTTTTCGTTGGGTGACCTGATAATCGATTCCCGTTTCTTGAGAGGTTTGTACAGTAAATGACCCATGCACTGTACTTGATAACAAAAGGTAAATTTCACCTACATATTATTTTTATAGAAAAAAGTCTGGTTTTATCCAGATACTGTATAATACAACGGTCTCCATTTTTAGATGAAGACTGTCAGGTTTAAGTTATTTACAAGCGTATCACAAATATCGGGTTCGTTGGTCGGCCTTAGGTAATGGGTTTTAAGGGATTTTAACACAAAATTAAGCAGTTTTATTCCCCAAAAAGTTATCGGGATTGGCCCTTTAATATTTGTCCCCATTGAAACCTATTGTAATAACACGCGTTTCACATATGTATGCGTTACACGAATGTTACATTTTCTAAATCGCTAACCCTTATTTCTCAAATAATGAATATAAATACAAGTAATATATATATATGAACTTTTCAATCAAAAATGAAAAATTTCTAGTTTGATATCATTTGGAAAGTTTTTTGTTAAGGGGAGATAACTCATTTCTTACAATCAGAATGTAAGCCTACTCTAATAAAATTTCAAGACACATTATGGGAGATTAGATAAAGACCTGACAGTTCTCACACTAGATAATATAAAGGGAAATTTCAGTCAAACTGATTCACTCTGAATCGAGAATATAGCGACTGAATTTTGGGCCGAACCTCGATCATCATTACTAAAGTTTGTACGATAAAAACACAGTCTCGATTATCGATTTCTTGATTTAATCATGAACAAGCGCTGAGCAGCAGATCGGCGCCTAATCCAGTAAATATGTCAGGCTAGCGATGACATGGAGAGTTGATTGTGGTCTAGATAAGTTAATAATGTCCAATTAATAGTTTCGATAACATTTCAGGCCTAAAGAAATACTTGCAATAGGCAGCCACCGTGATCCCACACCGCCCATAGAGTTGAAGACTTAGCCATTGGCGTCTATAACTAGTCTACATATTGTTAATATAAATATTATATACTTCAAGCTTTTTAAAAATATATTGAGTTGTTGACAACTGAAAAGAAGTTCGTGGTTGAGAGAACATGTTTCACAAAACGTAGCAGAATCGAAAGAAATCCTAAAGTCAAAGCTATACTTACCTCCCTTTGTTTGGTTGAGAATCTTGAGATACGTAGTCATTCAATACATTATTTATTATTGTACGTCGAAAGATATTTTACAAGGACCGGGTTAACACCTTTAAATACCATAAGCACCGAAATGATTATTGTGTCATCGTGTATATCTAATTCTAAAACTAAAAACGAAAATCACTGCGAAAAAAATCATTTTGGTTTAAAATACTACTGTTCTGAAATAGTTGACTTCAGTATTGTGTGTGTGAGAGAGACAGAGAGAAATGGGGTTTAACGCCCACTCGACACAGACTAGGCCATTTCGGGACTAACATATGGTTTAATTTTTATTTCAATAATTCGCTTGCGCGTAGGGGTCTTTAGCAGTGGGAGGAAACTACTCTGAAATTCAAATGTCATCTGATAAAACGATCTTCTGGCAAGATGCGACAATGGCTGGCAGTGATTATAATTTAATGTCGATTACGTCATGTTAATACAGGTACTGTTTTCACCATGAAACAAAGCCCTCAAAAGTATGGAGCTGCAAATCAAAAGAAGAACATTGCCATTGATATTGTCACATAAAAATGTTCTTTGTAGACAGACAAATTTGCCGAAACGCGAACTCAATTCCATAATCTAGAGATACTTACAAATCAATGTGATATTGACAATTCTGTTTCTTTGTTAACCTCTATATTGCACGATGCAGCCGAAAGCATGATCATGCGACCTAACTGTACACGATTGAGAGGGACTCAGCCGATCTGGTGGGACAGTCAATGTGAAATACTAAAAATAGACAAATATAAGCTATTAGACTTGTTTCGGAACAGCAAGGAGAATGAAGATTTGTTGAAATATAAAAAATGCCGAAGTAAATTTAAACTGCACTGTGATACAAGGAAACGAGCGACGGCAAGGACCCGATCGGAATCTGTTCTTAACCGATCAGACAACACAACAAACCTTTGGCAGAAAGTCAACAGATGTTTGAGAAAAGAAATGGTCGTACAAACCATACCAGCGACTGAGTGGTTCACTTTCTTTGAAGAACTGTTAAATAATAAATTCGAGACAGACGATGACTTTGAGCGAGACGTGTTTGACCTGGTGAATAACTGTATGGACCAAAACAATGAATGGGGTGATAGTCTAGATATAGAAATACGCATAAAAGAAATCCTTTCGGCAGTCAACAGTTTACCAAATTCAAAAGCACCTGGGCCGGACGGAATTGTTAATGAGATAATTAAAAATTCAATCGATGTAATATTGCCTTATTTGCATGTTATTTTCAACCAAATCTTAAGTAGTGGGACCTTTCCACAGAGCTGGGGGGATGTCACCATTCATCCAATCCACAAAAAGGGCAATCCTATGGACCCAAATAACTATAGGGGTTTTCGCTTGTGTCAGCAATAAGTAAGCTTTTCACCAAAATCATTAACGGTCGTCTAACCCTATGGTGTGAGGCTAATCAAAAGTTATATGAATGTCAAGGTGGTTTTAGAAAGGGTTATGTCACAGTGGATGAAATCTTTACCCTCCAATCCCTTATACACAAATACCTTACAAAAAAGGGAGGTCGTATATACTGTCTATTCGTAGATTTCTCTAAAGCTTTTGACAGCGTCCAACATCATTTTATATTATATGTAATATACAAAAATGAAATGAGAGAAAATGTCTTCAGGGTCATAAGATCGATGTACTCAAATCTTAAATCACGCGTACATGCCAGCAAAATGCGACTCTCAGATTATTTTGATTGTACAGTGGGAACCCGACAGGGCTGCATGATAAGTCCGCTATCGTTTGTTCTTTACCTTAACGAGATTAAAGAAATGTTAGATAATTACAATTGTAAAGGAATTTTTGTTGATCAAGTTATAGATAATATTGTATCTTTAATGTATGCTAATGATATTTCATGTATGTATAGCGGATACGGTGCCCAGACTGCAGTCACAAATTGATTGTATAAATGACTTCTGCAAAAAATTTGGCATGAGAGTAAACTTAAACAAAACAAAATTGTAGTATTTAGGAGGGGTGGAATTGTGAAAGCAAATGAACGGCATCAAAATCGACACCATATCCTCCTATAAATATCTAAGTGTCATGTTTAGTCCAAAATTGTGCTGGTCTTTGGCTATAAATACTCATGTACAGCAAGCTAGAAAAGCTTCAAATATGCTTCTATGTTTCATACGTAAAGAAAAAATTAATACCACTGATGCTTTGTTTCTTTTCGATAGAATGATAGTTCCAATTGTATGGTATGGCTCGGAAATATGGGGATATAAACACCGTGTCGTGTTAGAAATACTACAAACTCAATTTTGTAAATCAATACTAAATGTAAACTCAAGTACTTGTAATGCAGCCGTATATGGTGAGCTAGGTAGAACCCCATTGTTAATAAATTATTTGTGTAAATGTATTAAATACTGGTTTAAGTTGTTATATATGTCAAATGATAGATTTCCGAAAGCTTGTTATAATATGCTTGTAAAATTGGATAATAATGGCAGAGTCACATGGGCTACAAACATCAAATGTATATTATATAAATATGGATACGGGTTCGTCTGGGATCTACCATACGTTGGAAATGTTCAGATGTTTCTGCAAAGCTTTAAGCAAAGATTAATAGATTGCTGTTCACAACAGTGGTCACACGATGTATCTTCCAATTCTAAACTTGAACAGTACAACCATTTTAAGTCCATACTCGAACCTGAGAAATATTTGTCCGCGATTAATAATACTAAATATCGAATAGCATTAACCAGATTTAGATGCGGGAATCATAACTTAGCGATATAAATTGGAAGCTGGTATAATATAGATAGATCTGACAGAACATGTAAATATTGTCTGGATGATCAAGGCTGCTCGACTATCGAAGATGAAACTCATTTCTTTGGGGATGCTCGATTCACAGTCCAGAACGTCCCGAATCGACAGAATTACAATCGAGTGACGTGGAATTCAGTTCTGTCACAGTTCTGCCAGTTCTAATAGCTGAGGTGGAGTGAGTAGAATCGTGACGTATTCCTAGGTAAAAACTATGTTTCAGCTGTCATGATTGGTTGAGATATTTTTTATACAGTCGACACATGCGTTGTACTCCGAAATTCTCCTTTTCACTCGATTGACACCAGTTTTGGAATTCAATTCCGGAACTGTGAATCGAGCATCCCCATTGTATCTTGTCAAATGTATAAAGACCTTAGATCACAACTTATGCCATGGATTGACTCATCCTATTGTAATAACAATTACTTGTATATAAAAGCTATGTCAGATATAAACATTGTAAATAGTGTAGCAGAATATATATTTAAAGCTAACAGCATTAGAACTAGTTATCTGATGTAATATAGTTATGTTTCTTATAGTTGATATAATACTATTCAAAAAGAGTAGGGGATATTTGATTTTTAAGTGTTATTAAAGTCACCTAATGAAACTGACGAAGAAACAAATGACAAAATGAAATGAAGTTCACATTCATCGATTTATTCCAAATGATCGTTAGACTAAGTAAGGCACAGACTGACCATTATAAGGGTAAAATGATACCCGGGGTCAAACAGCAAAGTTACCACAGCATCACAACAAAGTCAGTAACGGGTAAATCCTCCTCTGTTTGCCAAACAAGCATTGATCCGACGTGGCATACTCCTAATGAGACGTCTAAGGTCACTTTGGTCCAGATTGTCCCATTCCTGTTGCAACGCAGCAGCAAGTTCTTGGACATTGGCGGGGCGTTGTTGACGTTGACGTAACCTCTGTCCAAGCATGTCCCAGACATGCTCGATGGGGGAGAGGTCGGGACTCAGTGCTGGCCAAGGTAATGTGGTGATGTTCTGTTGTTGGAGGTAACCTGTAACGATCCTGGCCCTGTGACATCTTGCGTTGTCATCCTGGAAGATGAAACGGCGGCCACGACGTCGTGCGAACGGCACAACATGGACTGCCAAGATGTTGTCCCGGTAGTACTGGCCTGTAACACGCCCTGCAACAACATGTAAAGCCGTTCTTCCAGCAACAGTGATGCCTCTTCACACCATAACAGAACCACCCCCAAATCGATCAAGTCTGATGACGTTAACGTCTTGGAAGCGCTCGTTTCGACGACGCCACACCCTCCTACGTCTGTCCAAAAAATCAACAGTGAACCTTGACTCATCTGAAAACATCACATTGCTCCAGCGTCGATTATCCCAGTGTTGACGATCCCTACACCAACGACGTCTTGCCTGAATGTGATGATCTCTCAAACAAGGGATCACGCAAGGACGTCGGGCGCGAAGGTGACCCCTATGCAGTCGATTCCGAATCGTCTGGCCACTCACTCTCACACCAGTGTCTGTTTAAAGACGAGCGCTGATCTGATTTGCTGTGATGACACGATTTCTCAAGGCCAAGGTACGGATAAATCGACCCTGGGCTTGAGTTGTCGCCCTTGGTCGACCTGAGCGTGGTCTGTCCTGTACAGATTGTGTATCACGGTATCTGGACCATAGCCTGCTTATGACAGACTGAGAAACATTCATCGTCCGCGCCACAACCGCCTGTGTTGTGCCGATCTGTAGCATGCCAAGGGCACGTAACCTTTCATTTTGGGTAAGCCGACGCATATCAAAATTTGTTTTCTGGTCACTAAAACAATTAAACTGATGTTTCCACCCTGGAATTCAATGCCACAATGACTGTAACATTCAAAGTCAGAGTCGTGCAAATCTTGGGTTGGACCCCCATGATGATCCCAAGCATCACCTGCATTCCATGCGGTAGCTATTGGTGCGTTTGGGCGTCACATGTAACTGGAAATGTTTCTTCTGTTAGTTTCTATAGTGACTTTTTTCGTAGTCATTTGCATATTTTAGTATTATGCCCCCAAAATCAAATATCCCCTACTTTTTTTGAATAGTATATATTTATTATAATGCACTACAAAGTACTATGGGCCAGAGGCCTTAAATACTGAATAAAGATCTGTTCCAGGTCAACAACATCCACTCAGCGTGCAGAGCTTCAGTTGAATGGGGGGGGGGGCTCCGTACCTGGACTCGGCGTCCTATAATGTCCCACACATGCACTGAGGGTTCAAATCTGGGCTTAATGCTGGCCAGGGTAGAGTGCGATGGCTCTCATGTAATCCGATACGGCGGCTGATCGGTGAGGTCTGTCGTTGTCGTCCATGTCCTGAGGTCGTGTAGAAGTGGATGGATATCGAAATGATGGATAACGACTGGATGTACGACGCCCCTGATGCATTGAGCTCCAGTTAAGTTGCCCATGATGTTGACCAAATCCAGCTTGTAGTCATGATACAGGCATTCTCACACCATAACAGAGCCACGGCCATAAGCAACAGTTGACAGAATGTTGCTAGGACAGTTGACAGAATGTTCCTAGGAGTATAAGCTGCGCTCTTCTTTCTGCAAACACGTGTACGTAAATCAGTAACATGAAGCAAGGGGCGACTTTCGTCTGACCAACGAATTTTCCCCCAGGTCCTCAGATTCCAGTGTCGTCTGGCCAAACATCATCCCAAAACGTTCACGTTTATGGTGGTCTCTCAACAAGGGACATTTAATTACTCATCTTGCCTTCAGTCCTGTGGCTGACTGGTCTTGTGCTGATGGGTCGATTGGGTAACAACAGTCTTTTTAGCCGAGGTGTAGTGACAGGAGGTCATCCAAACCTTGGACAGTCCATTGTACTTCCGGTCTGCACATGCTACCGGACTAAACGGCTAACAACAGTGTAATGGTAGCCCAGATTTCGTCCTATCGCCTTAAAGGACATTCCTGCAGAATGCATACCAATAATCTGACTCCTGATCTCCATAGACAATCGTCGCCGTGCCATGTTCAATAATTATGCTTAAATGGCCATTTCAGGCAACGTTAAATACTCACAAATACAGTTGGGTCATGCTGCTTTTTTGATCCTCGAGGGTAGCATGTTGCACGTACATGCCAAAAACGATGCAAGTGCGACTGTCACGCGTCACTTGTTAAAACGTATCGTGCAAACACGACACTTCCCATAATTGTACCTTGCTTAAGTATTTCAAATAATCCCAATGAGAAATCATCACAAATATTAGGGGGTGCTTAACTTTTTTCTTTGTGTATATTACACGTTTCAATAGGAAATCTGTTACTCACATCGGCATTTTCATAAACATTTATGGTCTTTTATGGGGGTAAATATATAAATCCAGGAAATATGGAATTCCTAAAAATTGACAGAAAGCAACAAATAGCCAAATTCAAATCACCACAGTTGCAATTTAACAAACAGGTCTTCCAACCATCAGCATCAGCTCACAACATCGGAGTAACATTTGACTCAAGCGTTATTTCAAGAAATATATCCAATCGGTCTGTTTAGAAGCATTTTGTCACATCTATAAATATATATTTCAATATATTTATGGTACTATGAATTTCAGAAGCTTCAACAATCACACACTCAGCATGAGCATATAACTCATTGACTCCCTGTGAAAAGATGGACCAACTTCAAAATCTTACTCCTTGCTTAAAATGGCCTGTATGAAAAAATGCCGAACTACATCAACGAAATGCAGAAATATAAAATGCAGAAACGCATGAATCCGCCCGAGTGCCAAGCTGTGTAAAAGGTATTTTTGTCATTCCACCAATACATGCAGATCTTGTATGTTTTCAGTTACCAATTAAATTAGATAACCAAAACACCTGATCCGTAGATAGTTAACAGACATTTTAGCTTGCTAGTAGCAACGACAGGAACGATCAGCCCCACTGGTGGCTGTTGTTAGTTGCCAAAGTAACAATTAACAAAGACGGGTATTTCTCATCTACAGGTAGCAGCTACGTAATAAGGGTCGTGTAGTTATTATCCGCTGTTAGTAGCCAATAATTCATTAGGCCGCCCCTGGTTTAACAACTAGAACGCTAGAAACTTTTACCTGCTGGTTGCAGAAAATTATAATTAACACTTGACGGATCGGGTTATCAAAATCACAAAGCCTTTGCTGTAACGACTAGGCTAATATTTGCGTATCTGTATAGGCGTATGATACCCTTTATGAATAGATACATGTATGTTTGTGTGCGTGTGGTTAGGTTCTGCATTGTCTATTAATATAGAGACTTAACAAGGGTTTTTCCAAGAAATAAGAAAGAAGCCACAGTTAATCACCACCCGCCGCGATTTCCCACGACGATAAATTACGATAAAAGTATTATCTCCGTTTTATTTATTATAGTATTTGAAAATTGTTAAAATAAAGTTTCAACTGTCTATAGACTATATAATAGGATCGGCAGACATGTAAGCGGGTGCCATATAACGGTCAATTGAATTAAAACATGCTAATATAACTTCTCTTTCATGGTGTAAAGATTATTACAGGCGCCTTAAATAAATGAATAAGTGTGTTTTTATGAGACCAGGTATCGTTTAAGTGGGTTAATATACACATTATACTGGCTTCAGTATTATAAGTTTATGTCTTTTATCACGTCTTCATAAAGCGTTGTTTGATTACCACAAGCGATAATCGATATCACAGGAAGCCTGTTGATGATTTTCTCAATGGTTTGAAATAGCTATTGAATAACTAATCTCCCTATACACCAATAATAGACTGCCAGTGTTTTCTGCTAGATGACTTCTCGAGAGTGCACTTCTTGCTTCGGAAGTATGCAACAACGATCCTCTATTTATGCATGCTTCCTAAAGCGGTTGTGTTACCTTTATTATCCCATGCTTCCTTGTTTTCAATCATATTGTTCTCAATACGGAAGCTAAATATAGCCATTTTTAAGATTACAAATGCAGGTAATTGCATTGAAAATAAATGTATAATGAAACTGTTATAGAAGTTCAAGAAAATTTCACGTAAGTTCAAGAAACTGTCTTGAAATGAGAATTGTCTTGAAATGAAAATTGTCTTGAAGTGAGAAATGTCGTGAAATGAGAACTTTCGTGGAAAGTTCAAGAACCCCTCACAGCAGAAATCCAACTGCTGTTCCGGTACCCCCCTCCCCCTATTTGCCTGTCGTCGTTATCATGTGTCAGAAAAGTAGGCCCTTAAACACCATTTCATTCACCCATTCAAGTCTTGTCATGTCTTAAAATAAACATAAGACAAAACAGATGTATATATCATATTAATTAAATTTCTCATCTTCGACCAAAACAAATATATCGACCGCAACAAGAATATCATTGATACTGTAACAGTAGATTTAGTTTCTGAAAAACTTTGAAATAAATTAGGCTGTTAACTGAAAGCTTGTGTTATGCTAAAATTATATTCGTGCCTTTATGTTCAATTAAACCAAGAAAAGTAAAGAATATTCGATAGATTTTGCTCGTTACATTGTCTATCTACACTTACCATATACGTTTGTATATCTCTTATCTCCGACAACATGAATGTATCGCCGAAATTTATACTAGTACTTTTTGTACAAACGAGAAAAAGTGACATGAGAATATGTCAAAGTTTTGCCAACAGCGTTTTTGGAGAAGAATCGGATTTCTTATTAAGATCACAAATGATGGAATATGTATACTTTAAAGTTTTTACGTGTTGCCTCATTAAAAGAGATATTATGTGTCATTGTTAAGCCGGCAAAGATATAGATTACATTATATAAATATTTCAGTGAGCTTATATCATAAAGGTTTAATGTTTAATCGCTAAGAAAGTTGTATAGATTTGACCCAAACACACCCCTATTTTCAAATCTCTCTCACATATTCATCGGTTTATTTATTCTGATCTATACAGAACCACATTTAGTCTTTATATGCCCACATTTCAATGAATGCATATTGTTGTCGCCCCTGTCCACCCGTCCACAATTTGTTTGTGGACACTCTACAGGTCACAATTCTTATCCGATTTTAACGAAACTTGAAATGTAGGTTTATCCCCCACAGATCTTCTTTCCTTTTGATATTGGCATAAATCGGATCGAAACTGCATGTATTATGGTCCCTATTAGTACGACAAATAACATTTTCAGCTTGTGGACACTCTAGAGGTCACAATTTTTATCCAATTTAGATAAAACTTTAAAGGTATTTTTATAACCTACCGATCTCGGTTTATTTCGATATTCCCGCAGATGAAATCGCATCTCCCTGGATTATGGCCCCTGATTGTACAAAAAATCGCGTTTTTAACCTGTGCTTGCTTCCCCTGGAAGTCACAATTTTTATTCGATTTTTTTCCCTTTCAAAATTCTCGCATTCCAAGATTATGGCCTCTGATTGTACGAATAAAATCGAGATTATCGCTCTATATGTCACAATTTTAATCTGATTTTTAAAATTGTTTGAATACTATGTCACCGTTACACCCCGATGATGAATTTCGTAAAAATCGGACCTGACAAAATGGCCACGCCTTTAAGGCAAATAGTGTAAAAGTATGTAATACCAAGGTTGTTGACCCCCTAGGGGTCGCAGGTTTTGTCCGATTTTGATAAAACTTAAAATATATGTTTATATCCCATTCGATATTCGTGCATTTCATGCCTTAACTTACTGAATTATGGCCCCTGATTGTACAAAAAATCCAGGTTTTAGCTAGAGATTACAATTTTTGTCCCATTAAAAAAAAACTATTTAATTATATCACTGTTACAAACTAATTACGGTTTAGTTTGAATTTCGTGAAAATCAGAATCAACCCGCCCGACAAAATGACCGACATTAGGGTGTAACTGTGATACATTTAAACGTTTTCGAAAATGGAATACAAATTGTGACCTCTAGCCGGTCCAAACGCTAAACGCGATTTTTCGTACAATCAGGGGCCATAGTCTACGAAATTACGTTCGGATACGCGCCAAGCTCTTTGTGATATACCACATGCACGAGGGCGGCCATTTTGTCCGACAGTTTTGGTCCGATTTTCACGAAATTCAAACTCAACCGACATTACAATGTAACAGTGATATATTTTAATGGTTTTTTTTTTTTAATTTTTTTAATCGGATAATGATTGTGATCTCTCGAGGGAACACAACTCAACCCCCATTATGGTGTAACGCATGTTCCTTAAGCAACGTTCGCGAGTTATACAACATCTCTCCGTTGCTTGAATACTCCGCAATTCCCCGAACTTTGCGATAGTTGTTTTTACAAGTGACTAATTAGCATTGTCCAATCATAGTTCGTGGCAACAAACACACTATAAACAAACAGGGTTTTTTAAATTGAGAAACTCGTGGGAAAACAGCAACCGTGACATTGATCGATCTCACTCGGCTAATCTCGACAGATTCCGTAAACTACATCTAGTCTCGGATGTATGACAGTAAGTGATATGTACCTACGCCCATACATTTGCGACGCGGCTACCGGTTTACTTTAACAGGAAAACTTGACGCTATTACACAAATTGGGAACCTATTCGGCTAGCGACCTATTCGACCGATCGAGCTGCAACCTGTTCGTTGGAAACCTATTTAAAGTAAAGACAACAGTCTCTATTTATCAACCAATCAAATTCAACGTTATGTCTATCAAATGAAAGTAGAATATATTATTTTTTATCCATTCCTTCAGCTCAGAATAGAAGTGTAATTTCGTCATTATCTTACAGCTAGATCGGTCGAATAGGTCGCTAGCCAAATAGGTCGCCAACTTGTGTTTGGAATGGGCGCAGCCATGTTTCATCCGGGACCTTTAAAGTAGTTCCAATATGGCGGAATTCATGATACAGCCGAGTTTAGATTCCGAAATCTTCCGAGGTTTGCCGAGTGTGATCGATCTTTGAACTTTGCAACTCGATTGTCACATGGAGGCATTTTAGCTATAAAGCACGAGACTTGGTATTCACGACGACCGATGAATGTGATAGGTTCCCAAGCTGGGCTTGTGACAATCGAACTTAGTGGCGAAATATACAGGGTATTACGTGAAGGGCTTGATAAGATGTATGTAGTTAAGGCCTTCTATTGAAGATGGGTGTAACGGTGATATTTTACACGGTTTTTTAAAATTGGATAAAAATTGTGAGCGCTATAACGCGAGTTTTCGCACAAACACGGGTTATAAACATCTTTGGGTTATAAACACGCATTTACAGTTTCATCAAAATCGGATCAAAATTGTGACCTCTAGAGGGTCGACATCCTTGATATACAATATGTTTACACTATTTACATAGAGGGACCAAAAGCTAAAAATGCGATTTTTCGCACAACCAGGGACCATAATCCATATGGACGAATATCAAAAGGAACCGAGATCTTTGGTTTATAAACATAGATTCCAAGTTTCATCAAAATCGTATAAGAATTTTTACCCTAGAGTGTCCACAATCTACAAAGTGATTTTTCGTTCTATCTATGACCACAATCCACGAAGTTACAGTCCGGTAGATGCCTTTAAATTTTTGAATTCGTTAAAATCGGATAAAAATTGTGATCTGAAGAGTGCCCTCAAACAAAATGTTACTGGACGGACACACGAACGGACAGAAGCTACGGCAATTTACGTCCCCATGAAAATGTGGACGTATAAAAATCGAAAAGTAAATGACACCTGATTTGAATCAGATTGACATTAATAAGGAAGTTATTTAGATAACATGAAATCAATGCATGGGTTTCTCCTTAAAGGGCTTTTGGTATTCTTATGATGGATGCATACCCGATGAATAACCGTAAATGCAAAAAGTACTGGAGTTTAAATTCGCCTGTTTCTCAGCATATGCAAGCAATCAGTGAATCAATGATTAAGTCAAGTTCCATTTTCAGTCTCATAAATTCCCTTGATCAAAACTTCTTAAATCCCCCCAAATATCCGAAAATTCTTTGAGGTCCATGGATACGTGTTACTGCATGTTATTCTCAAATTTTCTGTTCTTTTTTATGGAGCCAGTATTACAGTCTTATATGGATTAGTGCATACTACATTTTCATTAAAATGTTTAACTGTAAACTGAAGTCTTTTTTCAATTTCTACTTTAATCAATTGACATTAAACCGATTTTATTTCAGCACTTTATCTGAAAAAAGTTTAATTAAGTCAGATGTTCCCATCTGATATTCATCATCAAAACTGGAATCTTCGATTAAAACGGCCTAATCATGATTTCGAAAAGTATTCCCAAGATACCAACTGAAATCTTTTTCAGACTTATATTTTGATACAAAGAAAATTTAAACCATGTTTGTTGATTGTCAAGACAAGACAGTGACTTAAGGATAGATTAATTACAGTTTATGTGGAAATCCAAGGTATACAGAGGTGAATATAATTGGTTAATTATATGCGAAGAACTTTAGAACCTTTTCTTATAATCCCAACCCATTATCTGAAGAAATGCCAAATTGCAGTTACTGGGGCCAAGTCTTTAACTCTGTATCCAGGGGCGGATCCAGGATTTTCAGAAAGAGGGGGCGTGCTGCACCCACTTGGGAGTGCGTAGCCCGGCCCGTGATTTTTGAGTGGACAAAAATGCCCACAAGGACTAATTTTATACTAGTACTGTAAATTACGATTTCCAACCTAAACTATTTTTGTTCTCCTTTCCCTCGAGAATATATGGAGCTAAAAATTGTTCGCCACCGCTAAAAATAGAGGGGGCGTGCGCCGGGTGCGCCCCCCTCTAAATCCGCGCCTGGTATCACCCACACGACCACGTCTTCGACATTGCAAACACGACTTATTGGTCAATTTAAATCAACATTGATGTTGTTATCTTACCGTGAAATGTGAATTGGCACACGATCGCGTAAAAGAATGCTTTCAAGCGCCTCGACGAATGGGTCTAGATATGTTCCATGTAGGAGAATATTACCAGTGTAAACTGGAAAAAACAGACACCAATGACTGTCATTCAATTCAGACTCCTCGTATACTACAGTAAAAACAGAAACTACTGAGTGTAAATCAGTTATATATTCATAATACATGATTATATACGTTGTTACCCATTTTCTGCCCATTTCTATGTGAAAAGGAATAGCGATTTAGCTCCTTTTAAACGAGTTTCGTGAATACCAATCTACTGGGTAAAACTGTTTGCAATTCCGACACGTATAAAGTGATTACTTGACGCTATAGTTTCCTGTATTTTAATTTCTTGCAAGTAATAATAATATGCAATTTAATGCAATGTTTCATTAATTTTTGCTATGTTTACAAACAGCATCGAATGATAATGCGTTATTTCCTAACACTTTGGTGTTTTATTTGAATGCTAAAATGAACTCCCTTTTCGGAGACTTGGCATTCTTTAGTTATGTTCTCATTGTTGTTTGAACTATTGCCCGAAGCGACAACCCATTTTAACAATATCTGACGAGTCCGGTATCTTTTTTACCCATTACCATATTTTTGTTTCTTTCAATGATAACTACATGTCATAAATCGACTTAATTTTGCAAAAAAACAGTGTCTCAAATAAACCCCAGTAGCCCAATGGACAATGCAGGATCCTCTATCCAACTCCACCCCAAAGGCAAACACTAAAACAAACCAAACCCCAACAAAAGAACAGAAAACAAACCTCAAAATAACAAAATTAATAGAAAAAACACAGAAAACCCGATATAATCCATAAGCTAAGAATACCAAGAGAACATCGCCTATCCCATTAGTTCCTTTATAAACGGCGCCTGGTCGAGTGATGTCCTCTCACCGTTCCTTTTCGTCCCTTTTAATCTGCAATATGAAAATACCGCTTTACCCCCGCACATACCCCTGCTCTACAGCTATTTTGGAATCCTTACCGTCTATGATTACAAAATTTACAAATTCTTTTGTTGATGTGAATTCATCTGATTAAATAGAGCAGTATATTTATGCCGGCCCTCCAGTAAGTCCAATCTGGATTTATGTGTCTGCTTGTAATTTTGATCTAAAAAAGAATTTAAATAAACTCAAATTATTAACATTAGCATTTATTTAGGTCTATTTATAATATAATCATAACCTTTGGTAAAATGGGAGAACGGGAGTCCCCTCACCTTCAGCATAATATTAAACAATGAGACAGGCAAGCCTTGGCTAGGCTGTAGATCTAGGTCTACGGGAATTAGAGACAGGTAAGAGTAAGAAGGCAGCTCCAAAAGGAACCGAAGCTACCCCCGAAACAGCTTCCGAAGGAACCGAAATACAGAATCACAGAATTGTATGTCATGGTTGCCTTGGTTACGAATTTAGAAATTCATGTTTACCCAAATTTGGTCTAAAATTGCTGGACAACATTTTTTGAGGGGATAAAATTAAGCAGCAGAATCCCGTTCTCCAAGAAGATTGACCAGAATGGAATAAGTATCGGTATAATAAAGTATTGAAGTGTAGCAATATCAACTACTGAAACACAACCTTCGATTATTTAACAAATTGAAACATCTAACATTGGAACATTTGACAGTACAATGGCAAATATTGAATACTTATAACACAGGATATCGCAAATCTGATAAGTACAATTGCTTGTGTCAGTTTTCGTAATTAAATACCACAAAGGCTGGAGGTTGGGAGGAAGGAGGTTGAGCTCTTGTTTTCAGTTGTCATGACTCTATAATAAACACGAGGCCGAATTCGAAAGTGAGGCTTAGTCCGAACGCGATGCTGTGATAGGGTGGCAATTACGGAGGCCTGTATGGATAGTAAATATATGAGCGATACGTAACTTAATTTGGTTTTTTAAAATAAAGTTACATATAACTCCCGCTATATTTTGGATTCTTGGAATTCAAGCACATCCGTTGGGGTCTAAGTTTGCAACACCGAACCCGTAATGACTCGATTGTACGACTATGCACACAAACAGCCCCCACCACCCCTCTGCAACCAAAAATCACGAAGAATTCATTTTGCAATAAAATTTTCCCATCCATAATGTATAAATCTTTCTTTCTTTTACCAACTCTAATTTGAAAACAAATTGACTGTCAACTTTCAGCTTACGACATCCACTTTTACGTTAACAAATGTGCAGTGAAGAAGTTTCAATAACCGTTATTACCGCAGATGATTTACGTGCTGTAAGAGGAGGAAGATGAGATCTGTCATTTAAAGGAACAGACGCAGAAACGTTGAATTTAACAACAGTCACCATAAGGAATTCAATTACATGATCTTAATTACTGTCTGGTCTTATCGCGATTGTACAATCGCGGGAGGGTGGATTACGATAAATCAGAAACTTTTGGC
Organism: Patella ulyssiponensis; assembly: GCA_963678685.1. Taxonomy (NCBI): domain Eukaryota; kingdom Metazoa; phylum Mollusca; class Gastropoda; family Patellidae; genus Patella; species Patella ulyssiponensis. The sequence goes on along the minus strand of OY783228.1, from coordinate 41,242,288 downwards.
AAGGAAATGAAAGTCAAGCATGCCCAATCCTAACCAGTTGACTGACAAGTTTCAGCTTACGACATACATTTTTTTATTAACAAATGTGCAGTGAAGACGTTTCAATAACCGTTATTACGGTGGATGATTTAGAAGGATTGTTGGCGGTATAAGAGGAGGAAGGGGAGATCTGTCATTTAAAGGAACAGACACAAAAACGTTGTATTCAACAACAGTAACCACAAGGAATTAACTTACATGTATTTAATTACTGTCTGTCCTTCTCGGGACTGTACAAATTCGGGAAGGTCGATTAGAGTAAATCAGAAACTTTTGCCAAGGAAATGAAAGTCAAGCATGCTCAATCCAAACCAGTGGTCTAAATACAAACATCAACTTGCGCGAGAAAATTTACCATATTTTATGGAAAGTGTAACTAGATTCGCCAGAGAAGGGGCAGACATCTCATGTGCAACATCCCAATAACCAGGATCCTATAAAACTGAAACATGTGGTAAACACGGTCAATAAATAACCCCGAAGCCGAATAGCAACTGAATATGAAATTCATCACAGTACTGGAACTTTAACTTGTAGTCAGTTTATATGAAACAAGTGAATTATGTCATCTGTGGCTTAATGATAATCTTTAGCACCAAGATCATAGTCTTGTAACCCTATTAATCCTTCCACATCTAATAACACATCTTGATACCTCAAGATCCGAGTAATTTACTCTAATTTATCTCCCATTTTACCCATAGCATCACCTAAAGAAGACAAACGCTTTGGCACTAAGTGACAATTTTCTGAGTTGAAGGGCTTCTAAAGATGCTAACAAATCCATTACAAATATTTGCCTTTGCATGCAGACTGGTGTAATTACCAAAATAAGCAGCAAACCGTATGTTTCAACACTCGGAAAAATAACGATCCGTATCATTCTACTTTGTAGAATAAATTCCCACAAATCAAAAAACCTGTCGTAATGTATTTATTTATTTTTTTCGACTTCTTTTTTTGCAGTTTCTAGTGGAAAATTCCAACTCGTGTTAAAAGTAAATTTATCCTACGCAGCCAAGTGTACTCGAATAAACCAGATACCAGTAAGCGTGATGCCTACCATTGGCAATATTTATGTTATGTAAATAGCTCGTCCGTGATCAAGGACTTCATCTTGATTTAACACAAATGTTAAATCATAATTATTCTAACCATTGGGAAAATTTGATTCTTCAGGATTTGAAACACTCATAAGTGACTTTGGTTGGCTGAACAATAGAATTCTCCAAAAAATATAACAAATATATCATCTGAAACCCACAAATGAATTTCGTTAGCCATAAACAAACGGTCAATATGCCCCCTTCTTGCACTAAGCGCCTTTTCCACTCCAAAAATAGAATTTCGTATTTTTTTAACCCTTGTTTCTACCCTTTCTGCATCAATAGTATCCTTCAGTTCATTTTCCATAAATTGTTTCGTGAGTCCAATCCTAAACCTTTTCTGAGAAACTGTTCAGAAGGCGTAATCCATCGTATTCATCTCCTTAAACTGTGGCGGCCTTTGGTCTATTAGACGTTATTTAAGTTTCATAAGTCGGAGATTGATACCGAATATTTGTATTTCTTCGAAAAGTACCCCAGGTTTGTGCAGGGTTAGGTTAATGGTTTCTAAGAATATTTGGGGCGAAATTCTGGAGGATAAATTCCAAATATATTAATATTGGCATTTATAATGACTTCGTCTAGCACTATAAGATCTGTTTAAAGAAGCCTAAAAGGCAAAATGTGTTTTCAAATGTTGTCTACTGGTTAATGAACTGTCTTTTCCATTTAAGAAAAGTTGAGAAACACTGTATAATGTGCTATTTGATACTTATTGTTTCCATATACATTTCATCATGTTAGACATAGTTGTCAGTATTTAATTATTTAAACTTTGTATTTGGTTTGATGAAAAATCAATCTGTTTGTCAAAAGTCTGTTGCATTTATGGCTTAAGTCGGACGTAGGTTGAACAGACGGAAACCATTCAGACCTGAAATGACTAATGCTGGGTCAGTTTTAGAAACCATTCAGACCAGAAATGACTAATGCTGGGTCAGTTTTGATGGTGTTTGGCGCTGCGATGATAAATTTACAATGGCGGATTACTCTTCATCCGCTTCGTTTAATCTTTGTATCTTTTAAATTAGCCATCATAATATAAAACAAGCGGTTTTGACGCAAGATACTCCCACATTTAGAAAGAGATGGACAAAGCTAAAAAAGAATGATTGTGGTCCATCGTGCGTCAATATTGAAGTGAACTGAGATTTTTGGTATATAAATATACATTTTAAGCTCCATCAAAATCAAATAAAAATTTTGAACCGAGATTTTTGGGATATAAATATACATTTTAAGTTCCATCAAAATCAAATAAAAATTGTGACCTCCAGAAGTTCCACAACCTTGGTATTATACTATTAGCACAATCTGATTAAAACACATATCCTATTTTCTTTCGTTTTTTATAGTCCAAAATTTCGTTTTAGCCAATCAAACGGTCTGTTGTTATGGCGAGTTCTTGGCCTTTAGATCTACGGAACTGTAGGTCAACCACTAGAAACGTAAACGCTGATTGATTAATCAAAAGCCGCTCGTGTGACCACGGACGTTAACTCCCACAGCCGTTCCATGTGCAGAAACATAAAGTATGTCATAATCCATGAAGTTACAATCTAAAATCCGTAAATATCGAATGGAGCCTAGGTTTTACACACTTTTATTTCATTTATGTACGAAATTCGAAATTGTGACCTCTGGAGGGTAGATAAGCGAGTTTTCGTACAACCAGAGGCCATAATCCAGGACGTTACAGCCCGACATGCGCCAATATCGAAAAGAACAGAGATTTTTAGGTTATAAACACATGTTTGTGATTCATCAAAATTTGCTAAATATTGTGACCTTTAGTGTCCACAAACAAAATGTGAATTGACGGACGTTCGCACATCACAGATAGGCGTACCCCACCCCACCCCTTAATTACAACCATATTCAATGTTAACATCTAACCATATTCACTTTTTATTTAGCTCCTAACTGTCCTATACATACACTATCAGCAAACAACCGTACCAGCCATTCTTCTTTAAGTATTTGAGCGGGGGGTCATAGTTGCTAAGTGGGTAAAGCCGGTCGTACACGAGCAAAGAAAATTTGACAAATTTCTTTGACGGTCTCTTCAAATTTTCTTTGACCGTGTACGAAGCCAGCAAATAAATTTGACGATCACAGCGCCACTTCACATGGTTGGTCGGAACTGACGGTTCTCCGTGTGAAGGAACCACATTCATAGAACAAAAAGAAAGCCAACTTGTTTACAAAAAGTTCAGAACAGTGATTTCCCAGCGTGATTACTATGTTTTTGACGCGTAGAAAAGCGGCCATGGGTTGTGGAATAGGTGTCCTGTTGTTGATACAGGATTTCTACCGTTCGATCAGTCCAATTAATAGGTATATTTGCAATTTAATCAACGAGACGATAATCTTTGCACTACTCCGCCCCTGCGTTGAAAAATTAAAGTGAAATCATTAGATGCGTGTGCAGATTTGTGGCAAATTTATTTGACGGCCTATATTACACGAGCATAAGTTCCAAATATTTGACACATTTATTTGACGAAAAGCTATGCATGCCAGCTTTTGTCAAATCTCATATTGCAAAGGAAAATGTGGCAAATTTCCTCTCGTACATGCGCAAATTTCTTTGACAAATCTCCATTTGTCGAAGAAAATTTGCTCGTGTATGACCGGCTTAAGACGCTGGCTCGCTGGCCTGGAGGTCGGGTGTTTGAACCGTGCATTGGCCGATAAAGTTCATCATAATTTTCCGGTGTGGTTGCCCCTTGTCAGTGATGCAGGAGTTTGGATGGTATTAAAAGCCGAGATCCCGTTTACACATTGGCGTGCACGTTAAAGATCCCTTGACAGTTGGACTTCGATATAAGAGTAGGTCGTATAGTGCCACTGTCCGGGCAAAATTTCCCTCATAGCACACTGTGTGGCGTATGTCCGTCTTCATTAGGCCAGTTCGAAGCAGAAAAGTAGGACGTTAAAACCCCATGGTCTAACATAAGAATATTTTTATTGATCGAACGAATGTGTCAAACACAATCAAATCAACATATGAATTAGTGCTGATCGAACATTTGTCTTGGTCTCCTTATAACATTCATTACCAAATTAAGATTGCCTGGCCATCTTGCCGAAAGGGTTTTCACGTACTCCGTATCAAGTTCGGCTGCATGACATGTCTCTATAAATGAAGGAATCGAATATCTTTGAATTAAATAGGTTCCATTCACGCAATGGTCAAGAAAGATTTATATAAGTTACGACAGTTGATCAATCAGTAAATTGATACTGCCATTTATAATAGCTCCAATTAGTGTGATACATTATATATTTACCGTTAAATCAAGTTATCTAGGGCAATATATTCTAATTCATAAATATTGCCGAATTATCTTAAAGTCCCTGAGCATGATTTGACCGATATTGGAATGGCCATGCAAATTACAATATTCAAAAGTTGAATATCTCATAATATCAGTTCAAAAATGATTCATTTCTGTTCAGGATTCAAGGAGATATTCTGAGGCGAAATTTCAACAATCTATGCCACCCCTTATGTAAATGGAACACCTTTACTTTTTCTATTTCCACTCTTCTTGTTTCTTTTTTATGACATTATCTGTCGACAAACGGTTTTATATTTCTTCTGAGTTAAACTGTTCGCCATTTTGCCATCTACATGTATAATAGACTGATCGCAAATTGCAAGTTTGATTATTGTCGGAGGTTGTAATGGTTATAACACGCCTGTCGCCATCTTAACGTGTTCATGAAAACTAATATTGATGGCCCTGTTTTAATTCGATTGAGATTATCTGGCGTTCATAATTTAATATGGTTTCTTAATTAAATGCAAAAGTAACGACGAGTCAATTGCATTTTGCGCTTAAATATCACATTTCTCAAGGTTTAAACCACCTGAATATGTGTTATTATTCATTATTAAACATTTGATTAGGAAAACAAAGCCAAAATAACAAAGGTCGATAACCCCCCGACTTGGATTTATTTGGAATAAAGTTGGCCTATCAATTATTTTCGCCCACAACAAAATGGCGTCGGGATTATTACAAAGCGAGCAGCATAAATCCATAACATTTAAATTCAACAAATACTGAACGGAATTCAACTATTTTTGGACCAAAATAACAAAGCTCGATAACCCCAGACTCGTATTCAATTGGATTAAAGTAGGCCTATCAATTATTTTCGTCCACAACAAAATGGCGACAGAAAAATTACATAGCGGGCAGCATAAATCTATAAAAAATTTGTTAATACTAAACGGAATTCAACCATTTCGGGACCAAATTCCGATTACAAATTCGTCTTTCACAATATTGTAGTTTGAAGGAGATTCCTTTTGATACTTTAAATAATCAATCTGAGTTCATACGATTAGCGTGGATTAAGGGTATGTAACTTCTAATACTTGTCGGACTAAATTGGATTTTTTCACTTCGTTTTCTTTTCATTTTGTATTCCATATTTTACTAGACTCCGATTTTATCATTGTGTCATGTTCCCACATGTGGTAGTCGTGTGGTCGGTCGTTCGACTGTTTTCAGTCAGATGTCGAGTCCTTTTTAAAAGCATGTTATGCCGCACATACTGACTGTAGCGAGCTAAGCAAGGTTTTATCTATATATTGCACAGGCGTTCACACAGATTGACACGTGACCGTTTAGCAGTGAAAAGTTGTCCAAAAAAATTTACTGGAGACCGGAATATTTTCGACAAGGAGTCAATAGGGTGATTCTTGAAATAGAGGGCGAGTCAATAGGTTAGTTCTGAAAATACAGGGCGATTGACACGTAAGATAAAAATGAGAATGAAAGAAATTAGTAAATAAACAGAATCGAAATGGCACGACAGGACAACCCAATTCAATGGGTGTAAAATAGCGTTATCTGTAAATTCCGATTATTTTTTCGAAACAACCAGGAAAAATTAATGAATATCGACTCACTTCTCGGAGTATCTTGTAAATTTTGTGAATTTACATTACATTTTCAAGTGGCGATGCCGTCAGCAGGCGCATGTAAACTATCCGAGAACGTAAAAAAGATACGATGATTATATTTTTCTTGTATGAAATGTTGAAATATCTTTCTTTAACTTAATATCATTTATCTGTCAAGAGATATATAGAAAACGCTTTGATCTCATATTGATACGATAAGTTGTTAATTTGTGGTATGATTATATAAAAGTACATTTTCAGCAGGCGATCAATGTTCCTTGACTTAATATCCGTATATCTCCCAGAAGATACCCGGAAAGCGCTTTGATCTGATATTGGCGGTGAATTAATTGAGTCTTTAAGTATTTGGGAATTACGAAAGGGTATTACAATAGAAAAGTATGAAGTGAACCGAAAACAATGACCTTTTATGCCCATTTATCGGCCAGTCTGGGTCCTCCATATTACAATGCTACTGAGTACCCAAACTTTTCTTGACTGATTTAGAGCATTTAGTTTTAGATTTTTTTATACATTTTACCGATTCGGTCGCTTGTATAGTAGTCTCGGTCACCCAGAACCCCCTAGTCTTCAACGCACGGAGGGTCTGGGTCGGTTCTCAATTATTGACGAAAATTACTGGATAATCTACCACATAAAAAACCAAACTCCCGGTTACGCATGGGCAATGGAACCTTTTGGCTAAAGTATCGGTAAGTGATAGATATTATGAAGCCGGGCCGATTTTGATAGATTCTATAAAGTGAGGATACAATATATCCCACATTTCACTTGGCATATCTATTATTAGAAACAAAATACAACAGCATGGATCGCGATTAAGGAGATTGTGAGAAGTCATACGTTTGATTCATGACGAGAGAAAATTACCATTTCAATTAAAACCTTTAAAACAAAATTTTACAGAGTGTCATTGTTGACAAGCGAGATGTTTTGATAGATTCAGTACGTGGTAACTTAAAAGACTGGATAATCCAGACAGTGACCGACTTTCTGTCAAATTTTGAGGACCAATCCAGACTAATATTCGTAGAATTGTTTGGATGATAAGAGACTACTTGTATAGCTGAATTTTACAACAGTATGCTTACATTCGTATTTCTTGTGGCATATAGCAGATAATGACTCGTACTGCATAGCATTACACTATGATTTCTTTGGGTTGTGTTCATGATTGTTTTCGAATTTGAGCGAAGTCTGTGTCACTACAGGCCCGGGACTACAGCGCAGTGGGCGCTTGCGGCTAGTACCCGGCTCCAATCCCTCTTTTTGAATTGTTTGTTCATTTGTGGTTTCTGAGAATGATGTCTTGTCCGTGTATTTGTTTTTGTGCAAATTAAGTGCCTTTGCACTTACTATTAGTTCATAATTTACTCGATTAAAGATGTTTTGAAACCACTCTTACTAAGTACATCATTTACAGCAACAGCGACAGCAAAACTCTTACAAGTTTTAAATCCCAATTAAAAAGTCACTTCAAACAATCAAACGTTGACTAAAATTTTTGAACTGACATGCATATAGTTAAAAGCGCCCTGAGCATGCTTGTGGATGGATTTGGCGCCCAAGTAATGGACATTTATTTATATATTTACTTGATAAAGTGTGGTTTGAAATCATCGTTATTTAGTCCCTATTCAGGGCATTAAACTACTTTTTTTTTTTAAGTATTTCACAAACTATTCTTTCTTAATTTATTATCTGTTTTATCACATTCTACCGATTAAAAAAAGATTGATTATAATGAAAGAAAATATGTTAGGTTTTATAATAAGTAACATCACGGAACAGTAATTATCTTTCATGATATATTAAGATAAGTATCATATGAAATATAGATGAAGTAAAAATATGAATAAAATAAGATAATAATTATTCTGTATATTACAGTGGTCAAGGATCGTTGACATCCGGTCAATAAATACTGATTATATGTTATTATGGTCAGATTTTCCTATACAGGCTTGTCAGTGTGTAAGATTTCGGTACTTAAATCAATCTTTTATGATACAGTGAAGTTGGAAGAGGCCATCTACCCTTATCATTTCCTGGTTTGACATTGTGAATTCAAAATTGAAGCTGAAACGTGGGACAGGTCACATGTGTTCCACTACCCATGCTTTTGTCATAACGTGAACCATTCAAAGGAATGAGATAGTGAAAACTTTTTGAAAAAGTTTCAAGCAAACAGAGTGAACACGTCGAAGTTGTAGTTTAATTCCCAATTGGTAACGCCAGCAACGTCCAAATTTACTTATGGTCCAAATTAATTTGCAGTCGTTGTAGATTGTTCATATTTTATTCATGGAAAATATTCAACTATTATCAACCTGAAATATGAATCGCTTCATGGCTTATTAACAATTTAATGGACCCTTCACTCATTCGTCGCAGCCATTTTGGAATGCCACGTCATATACAGACTCGAAGTCCGTCAAACGATTTGCGATTATCATAGGAACAAGCCAGGGAGTTTGAGAGGTGGTGGTGGTGGGGGGAGTGGTGTCATTATATTTTTTTTGTAAAATAACACTTTTTATGAGAAAAGTGTCACGGATGTATGCTTTATCCTTTATAATCAGATGGTGGGTGGGATCGGTATTCAAAGCACGAGATAGACATATATATGTGATATCACAATTGTAATTAAAATGCTTTGCATTCTTCAAATAATATCCATGCTGCTTATTCTTCTCATTATTATATGGAGTCATATTGTGCACGTATTGTGCACGATTAAAGCTGCTTCTGGTGCCAAACTGTAATGACGTCACCACTAGGCAACCACATTTTTTGTAAAAAAGAAAGAGAGAGAGAGAAATGGGGTTTAACGTCCATTCGACACAAACTAGGTCACTCCAAAGATGAACAACATGCTAGCTGTCATGGTATCAGTTTTGATGGAAAGTATAACAGACAGCTGACATTTTGTCAGAAGCACTGTATCAATGCACACATGGGCATAAGGGGCCAATCTCAGTTGGGGGGGGGGGGTGAAGCTATTGATTCGCGCAGCAGTTAATGTCGGATCTACTTCAAAGCTGTGTCATCTTTAGTATATAGCACGTTGGCGGCTTCGATAAATACTGGTATTGCCCCTGAATTACATGAACGCCTCACTTCAGGCAATTTACTTGAAATGTATATTTATCATTTAGCCTAGTGAGACTAATTACTGTTAGGGTTACTATTCCAGACTATACAAAACGCTATATTTGTCAATTATATGAATATTTTTTATCAGTGGTTAACTTATCTTTGTCAAGCTATCGAACGTCTAGGGGGTTAATCAACGTCCTACTTTTCCGCCCCGATTAACTACTATTAGGCATTAGTGCAGCAGGGTTATATCTAAATATAATTGTATTTTGAATTGTAAGCATGTTTACGAACTTCATACTTTTAAAGCCGTCGCAGATTTTGTAAACAAAAGTATTATTCTGATTTCGCTGTAAATGTCTACTTACACATTCTCTTTTACACCCAAAGGCATAATTCTTAGTGCTATCTATTACAGTTCATATTGTCGCAAAATCATTAAAACTGTATTTGATTATTACCTCCGATCTATCCTTGCATTATACATCCATAAACTCTAATCATGGCTTTGGCTTCCACGGCCAGAACGTTCTGACAAGCTACTATGTAATACCATATGGTTCTGGGTTGGAATTTAGACGTGGAAAAATAATTTTTTTTACAGAATCGATTAAAACATGGTAAAAACAAGGATAAACGTAAGAATCCACCGACAGTTCTGCGGGGTGCATATTATCATTTTATCCGTTCTCAAGGGACTTTAGACTTTTTTATTGAGCGCTCATCTTTATAAATTATTACAGATAGAAACATGATCCCAGCGACTTAGGATATATAATATATTATAAATCAAACCTCATGATATCCTTACTTCTTATTTTGACATTTGTCCGCATACACTTTTCAAAAACATGACTGAGGTCCTTGGAAAAAATTAACAATAGAAATTTAACTGTAAATAATCACATGCGAATTAAATTACAGTGCAGTCCCGAATTGTGCCATTTCTTCTAAAGTCTTGGAAGGTAGTTTATAACATGTCTCAAATAGTATTTATCTTTTTTCAAAAAATAATCTGTCTTAATTCACTACCCTTTCCTATTCACAACTGCACACCAAAAACATCAATTATGACTGCTGGATAGAATGTGTCACAACGTAATGCAAAGGTGAGAAACAGTTTAGAGTATACTGGCCCAGGAAGCGAATGTAAAGGTTTCATACGTTCTGATTTGAATAAGATATATCTTATTTTGGACAATTCATGTGATTACTAACTTTTCATTATCTACCATTTAATTACCTTCAAATAGCCAAGTGATTTCTTCGAAAATGTATGCTGACATCATAATTTAACGCCAAAATAAGACGCGATGACACCATGGGGTTGATTTATAATAATTTTTTTACTAGATATTCCAGTCATGTAACTATCATGTGCAATAATAAATGTATGTGAAAACTCAATATTAAAGAAGTTATGACGCTCCAAAGGTACATTTGGTCGTCACTTTGAATGTAAGCAAATTAGGCCCTTTCCCCGGACCGAAAATTAGAAAACGTTGGATATCTTGTATAGGATAATCTCATAAAAACACAACGGTACTAAGAAACATTCTATTGCAATTTGTTCTGGGTTGCCCTAAATTTAACGTACGTTGCCTGGACTAAGAATATAATACACGATATTCATGAACTTTTGTTGATAAGCAGGAGGTCAGAATATAGTTATGTTCTTTTTTTTCAATATGGTGCTTTGTTTGATGTTCAATGAAATGGGATTGAACGTTCAATTTTACTACACCAACCTTGCTCATGAACTTACACTGCAACATTTCCTTCGTAAATGCATTTCTATCTACTATTCTCCGAATTTCGATTGTTAACGTCGAGTATACGGTTGGACCTCGGTTTAACGCGGGATCAAAGAGACAAGATATGTTTTACCTGCATCCTGCCAAGAGTTAATCACCCAATAACTACCGAGGCAGTATCTCGGCTAACATCGGGGTTGAGTCCGATTCCTACTCGTCAGTCATTGTCATACTCACTGAAACTCCCAAATGTACGACGTAATCTTGTTCTCCAAATGGTGTTCCCCATTTCATCGTAAGAACCATATATTATAGCATATCGCCAGTGGTTGGGGAATTCATTGAATATTTCACATCGGGCGATGTCATTGGGTTATAGATGTCAAGCCCACGTGCATGTCCACAAGTTCAATATCATCGCCAGTCTTGACAAAGCTGTCTGGGGACGTAACGTCATTATATTGTAGCGATGTGAAAAGCATAACTCCAAAAACTTCACACAGCCGAATCTATTATTAGCCTTGTGATAAGTTTAATTATTTACTTATGACTCCTTCTCGCGTTGTATTTTTAGTTTTGTCTCAGTTGTTAAGACGCAAGGTTTGTCTATCAGGAACAACAACGCAACAGGTTACACGCATAGATTACAATACAGTCATTCTCCACTCGCTCAACCCCACCACGAATTTACTGACGAAATAACTACATCATGTGTCGCCCCTATGACTTAACGGGGCATTCTAAATCAAGGTGGTTTCTCTTCAGAGCGCGAATTCCACTCACTATATATGCTTAGACTTTTATTATGGATTATTCAATTAGTCAAATATTATGTAATTAATTATGATGATGGGTTACAAAGCCTAGTGACGCCGAGAACTTTCCACCAGGAGTACTGTAAGACTAAATTAAATGATTGGGTCTAGTCTCGATCATCATTACTTAAGTCGGTACAATAAAAAAACAACGTAGTCTCGATAATATGCTTTAATCATCAATGACTAGGGAGCAGCAGATCGTATTCCAATCCAGTGAGCATACGGTCCATAAGCTCGATTAAGGTCTTTACATGTCAATAAATGTCTAATTTATAGTTGATATAACATTTCAGGCCTAAAGAAAGGGGCAGATTTAACTCTTGCTTATGTATGTTTAATTGAAGTCTCTATGTTCCTAATGTGGTAGAAATGGGAATAACTACGAAAGTTTATCAAAAACTGCAACGTTGTGAAAGTTGAATCTCTTAAAGAATATCAGCCCAAAAATGATTCCGTTCCGTTCAGTAGTTGTACTGAATTGAAAGTTTCCCAAGTTGGCCTCAATTGTAGACGATATAAGCAAGCCAGCGTCATGTAAATCTCAAGATCGACCCCAACAAATAGCTAAATTCTTGTGATAGGTCTCTTTTCATTCCGACTGAATCGAAAGATCATTGGCCGTAGATATTTTGATTTACATTTCTTTATTAAATGTTAAATAATCAATTTGAGTTGATTTCAGCGTCTTTTAAGCCATCAAAAATAATATTGTCCGAAAAACGCACATGGCGATCAACGACTACACAAGTTATTTTCTGCTCTCATTATATAATATCTGATATTTATTACAGATTGGATACCACATTTAGATTCTTGTTACATTTATGAAACATCCATTACGGACAATCCTCTTTTCGTGGGTTCATAGATCTATAATGTGCCACTGAACTCAATTTTTTGTCAATCTCTACTGCAGAGTTTGACCAAGTTCTGAGGTTGAACAAAGGCAGCTGGAGTTATCAGAATTTCACGCAAACAAATGTCATAGTTTATTTGACATTACAGATCATGTTCAGGAAATTGTTTGAACATAGTTACTGTGTGCCTGCCCATAGCCTACATATAAGACTGGTAAGCCTTTAACCCTCCGAAAAGAAGATTCGCAACTCATGTTGCGATTTTATGAAATCTTGATATATTTTAGACTAATCGGTTGATTTAAACATATTTTATTACTTTAAAGTGAACGGATAGGACAAAAGTTCCTAAAACTTACAAAACAATCCTCTCCAATACACTATAATTGTTGTAGGTGGTCAGTGAACCAAAGTCAATACATATACATATCAGATACCAATAAACAAAAAACTAACAAAACAAACATTTACATAAGTTCAGTGTATTTAAAGTATTGACCGGGGAAAATACCACGCTATAACATACCTTACAACAGCGAAATATACGGTTGACATGATTGGCTATGATGTGTTTAGTATGAATAATCCAATAAAATGATTTTCAGTGGGATATTTATTCATAATCTTATCAACAGATGAAAGGAGGAAGGGTGGTGATGAGGAAATATACCGCATTAAATGTGAGGTCATAAACATGCCACAAATGTGCATTGCTGAAATCACAAAACAATTAAAAACTCACCGAAATCTGGTTTATTTCCCACTTGAAAAAGATGCAGATTTGGATTCACTGAGATTTAACATTAACGATTTTATCTCATGATGCTAAAGTATTGAACAAGGAAGTTCATTTAGTTATTTTAATGTGGATTCATAAAGCTTCGGTATGCATTTCATTTCATCAACGTACCACTTAGAAATTTCATGGTTTAAATAATAGGGTAGTCGATGTTATTTTTTTTTATCTAAAGTCAGGCTGACGCGGAAGTAAATAGTCCATTAATGAGACATGTCACTAAATATTGGGAAGTTGCCGAAATTAAAAATAAAAACCGTTTTATAGTACTGACCCGGTTGGGCAAATGGATTCTGAAATAACTAGCAACGGTATGTCGTAAAATACTTGCAGTCCGGACTAGGGTGGGAATAGGCTACGCAATTATCTCCCTTTAGCTTTATAACTAGCTAAATAGTGTCACGTAGAAGGTAAGACATGCTTTCTCCTAAAGTTCTACAGTTAACCACTGGCCTGGGGTTATGTTGTATCAAAGTAGAACAGCGGGTATGTTTACTCTTTTTATAACACCTGGTACCACGTCGTATGTTGGGAGTTCACATAGTAAATTTCAAAAATTATCAGTACCAGTAAGGTCAATACCATTTCTGGCGCCACAGATCATCATTTCGAACATTTTGTGCATCCTGTACTCGTGGCCTAGTTATAATTTTGAGTCGCCATCATCGTTCATTTATTGTAATAGAATAAACTACAGCTATTGACGACAATGAATACCACTGACTATTCACAGTAATCTGAACGAAATGTCCTTTTAACTGGTGGGAATATTTACGATTGATCAACCATAAAGTTCGTTCCCAAAGAATCTACTTTATGCATTTCCTTTACGAGGTATTCAAAAACTTTCTTTGATAGTGTTCATCTTATTATGCTAGGTTTACACTGACGGCGTTTTATTATGGAGTAAATCTGATCCAGTTTCATGGTTTCATCTGGAAAGATCTGTGAAGTGTATCTGTTTACATGGTGAACATTTTATTTTTCAACGAATCCAACTGCAGCGTTTAGCCTATACTGTTTACTGACAAAAAACATTTACTAGTGTAGACAACTGAATAGTTTTCAATCGCCTTAAAGGCGAGTTGTACAATTTGGCCACTGTCGATTGATGGATCGCATATATTTAGCTGTAAATCACTTTTGGTTTTAAACAATAAGATCTATAATATAATTTGATGGCTTTATATTGAGAATGTGGGGTTACATTCTTGCTTTCGTACTTACTAAATACATGTAGATGTACTCCTAGTTCAAGGATGTACAAGTCCCTGAACAATATAAAAGTGGCGGTTATAAGTACACTTGTAGACCAATTGGGTTTCGGTTCGGTTTTTACTTGGGATCAGAATAAAAGTAAATTACCTTGCTGTGACGAAAAGAGCATGATTTTACAAAAGATATAATTTTTTAAAAAGACTCACGCGTATGGCTACATGTGAATTAAAGGGGAAACCTTTTAGTCAGGTATGATTATTGCTTGCGCCCCCTTCAAACTGAAATTGCTGTGGAATCGTTTACCAATTTTCACATTGAATCAAATGACCACGTAGATGGCACTATATGAGTCTAAGACCAAACCAAGCAATAATCCAAATAGCTATGTGCTCAATTGAAGTTTACATCTGTTTCTGATGATTACACACCCACTTCTCTTTTTAGTAAAATAACCAAATGGCAAGAGTATAATGTGTTTTGTAAAGTCTTTAAACAGTCACATATCTGAGAGCCACATTAAACATTTTAAGTCTTGCTTTCACTTCTTCTATGATATAATCTTTTATCATATCTGCTAAAGATTCTCTGTACCTTCTTACCTTATAGTATTTTCAGTGTATGCTTTGGCGCATTATATCCTGGTTGGAGCTAACGTGCCATAAAACCATACTCATTCATTCTTTAGGAGGGTAAACTGTTGTCAAATGATGATGTCTTGTGTTGCCGGGAAAATTTTTTTCTCAAACCATTACGTTGCTGAACACGTGTGTTATGATGAACATACTTTTATAAACGCTTTGTTTCACCATTGGAGAGAAACCTATTAATTTAGTATCGAATTTTGATTAATGGAGACGCTTACAAATTTATTAAACCCCAAAATTGGCCAGCTTTACAATTTTCAGTTAATAGGGCACAAACGCTCATTTCAGAAAACTATATCAAGCACAATTTATTGGTATATCGCCAAAAAATCTCGGTTGATCTCCATATTATATCAAGGTTGTGGACCCTCCAAAAGTCACAATTTTAATCCGATGTTGAAGAAAGTTTAAATTTCTGTTTATATCACACATACCCCAGTTCCTATCGATAATTGCGCTCCTCGAATCGTAACTTCCTGGATTATTGACCCTCTAGAAGTCACAATTTGTATTGAATTTTAAAAGCCGGTAATAGCTACGTTACAACACAATGATGGTTTTGATCGAATTTTGACAAAATGGCCTGTCGTAGGCCTACCGTTGGTTCGAACTCAAGAAGGTGTTCGGCTTCGAATAATCTTTATTACAGTTTTTTACATTACACAAAATCTGACAATGCTTGTCCTGTCTTCCATCCTCACTCACGCCAACAACAACAGCCCAGCGCGTGTCATACACCCTTCTCATTGGCTATCTCTCTCTCCGCACTCACCGCAGTACCTTATATGGACATACAATAAGAGTAAAGGTACATTCGTACGTCTTTCAGATTAAAGGTGCATTCACACAATTACTGTTTGTCACACCTCCCCCCTTAAAAAGTCAATGCCTCCTGGCAGTGGTACATTTAAAACAAAAACTAATTCCCATACTATGCAATAAGAAAATAACTAAATATGCCTTTACCTAACCTAGGATTTCGACAAATAGAGATAAAATCAATGATAACATTAGTGATACATTAAGAAGAGGGGTCAAATCTGACTACAGGTTTTGTTTTACGACTAGATCGGCGTAATATAGGACGTGGTGACGATGTAGACAGAGTTGGTTTGGGTATTTTTGTTCGTAGGGGCTGCTTCTGAGGATCAGGTGGTCGTAAAGGTACTACTGGTTGTTGTAGAGGGAGCTCTGGTCTGTTAGGTTGTGATGACGAGTCATTGGCAAAAAACAAGATATCCTCATCTGGATCAAATGTTTTATGGCGAGGCACTTCGGATTTATTATTAAGTGAATTGTGGTCAACAGGCTCTTGAAGTTCGCTTTCTGGTACTTCTCGCATATAGGCTGGTTTCAGGTTTTTATAATGAACGATAATTTTATGAGTTTTTAGTTCATCAAATATTTCATAAGTTGTTTCCCCCAAAACTGTTATGACCGTATATGGACCTTTCCAACGATCGGCAAATTTCTTAGATTCACCTGCATCAAATATCATACGACGTAGAAATACATGATCTCCAACTTCATAAGCCTGTCCGCGTATTTTCTTATCAAACCAAGACTTTTGTCTGGCTGCTGTTAATTCGGTATGTCGATGGACCTCTTGAAAAGCAGTTCGAAGATGTTCGGTAAGTTGTTTGGCATAATGATCAACTGTTTCGTAAGCTGTTCCATTGTTGGTCCCAAATATAGCATCAAGTGGAGTTCTTGGAATTGTACCATATACTAACATCGCGGGAACATATTTAGTCGATGAATGTTTAGTGGTATTATATGCTAAGCAGACGAGTGGGAGATAACGATCCCATTCTGATAGTTTACCAGTTGAACACTGTTTAACGATTGCTGATAATGATTCTGCAATAACTTTATTTGATCTTTCAACTTGTCCGTTAAAACTTGGGGTATATGCTGGTGTCTCCGTTTTTCTAATTTGAAGTAATGAGTATAGATCTTTCATCAGTTTAGATATGAAGCAAGATCCCTGATCAGTATGGATTGTTTCTGGTATTCCAAAATGAGGAATGAAGCGATCTATTAAGACATCTGCAACTGTTGTAGATTCTTGGTTAGGTAAAGCGTAAGCTTCCAGAAATTTTGTAAACTTGCACTGGAGAACCAGGATATAGCGTTTATTACGAGTTGAGCGTGGAAGTGGACCCTGAAAATCCATGGAAACCAATTGGAATGGTCTTTCTGCTATAACAGGATGAAGTGGGGCTTGTCTACTTGGAGTAGGTGATTTCCGTAAAGCACAGAATTGACAAGTTTTACAGTATCGTTTAACATCTTCTCTCCAGCCTGGCCAGTAAAAACGCGATCGAATTTGGTCCAGAGTCCGATCTTCTCCCAAGTGACCAGAAGCAGGGTTATCATGGGATACTTCTAAAACTTCAGTGATCATGGATTTGGGAACAACGATAAGAAGACCTTGGTTTCTACCATCCGGTGTCTCATCTCTCTTATAGAGCATTCCTCGTTTTACTCTCAGTTGGTCAAAAACTTTCAGGTATGGTTTGACTTGTATATCTTGGGTAAAAACTGGTTTTCTTTTACAGAGTACATATTTATATACTGTCTGGATAACCGGATCTTGAAGTTGGGCAACTTCCAGGACTTGCGAGGACAACATAGAGACGAATACACCACTGGAAGTCATACTAGGAATATTCGAAACAGCATTCGTACTTGGGGAATGATGAGATTTAATGATATCTGAATCTGGAGATGGCTGAATTCTAGAGAGAGCATCTGCGTTGGCATGTTGTTTCCCTGAACGATGAGAAATTGTATAATCAAACTCCTCCATATCAAGGCTCCATCGAGTAAGTCTGGAGTTAGTGCCGCTATACTTCTTTAAGTATATCAAGGGTTTGTGATCGGTGACTAATTGAAATTGTCTGCCCAGAAGATACGATCTGAAAACTTTACAGGCCCAGATAATGGCAAGACATTCTCTTTGAATGGTTGAATAATTCTGTTCAGCTTTAGATAGTGATCTGGATGCATACTGTATGACGTGTTCTCGGCCATCGATTACTTGACACAATATGGCACCGATAGATAGTAAGGAGGCATCAGTCTGTACCACAAATTGTTTCGTAAAATCAGGAAAACTGAGGATTGGCTCCGTAATCAAACATTGTTTTAGATGAAGAAAAGCTGTCTGACAGTCTTCTGACCAGACAAAGGGTACCGCCTTAGCTGTGAGTTTGTTGAGCGGTTTGCTGATTTCTGCGTAACCTTTAATGAAGCGACGGTAATATCCGGTGAGGCCAAGGAAAGCCTTAACGTCTGTAACGTTTTTTGGAACAGGGTAGTCTCTAACAGCCTGAATTTTGGATGGGTCAGGTTTTACCCCTCCATTGGATATAACGTGTCCCAGATATTTGATCTGTGTGCTGGCAAAATGACATTTGCTAGGTTTAAGTTTGAGGTTTGCATCTTTCAGTCGAGTGAAAATGGTCGTCAAATCAATGAGGTGTTGAGTAAAATCTTTGGAAAAAATTACAATATCATCCAGGTACAAGACACAAATCTGCCATTGCAAACCTTTCAAGACGAGCTCCATTAGGCGGGTAAAAGTTGCTAGGGCATTAACTAGACCAAAAGGCATTCTGCGGAATTGGTATAACCCTCCATCTGGTGAAGCAAAGGCACACTTCTCTTTGCTGTCCGGATCCAAAGGTAATTGGAAATATCCCTGGGATAAATCGATGACTGAATAGATATAGCTTCCAGCAAGTGCATCGAGGGTCTCATCCACGCGAGGGATAGGGTATGCATCTCTTCTGGTGATCTGGTTGAGTTTACGAAAATCGATGCAAAGTCGTAACGTGGAGTCGGATTTCTTTGCCAAAACAATTGGAAATCGCCATGGGCTTTCACTTTCCTCTATAACACCATTTCTGTGCATAACCTCGATCATTTTCGTTACTTCCGCCTTTAGATGATGAGGAATTCGACGAAGTGGTTCTCTGATTGGTCGATCGGTGAATGTTTCAATGGTGTGTTGAATTCTGTCACAAAGTCCAGGTTGACTGTCAGGTTTAATAAAAAGATCTTCATATTCTGCAATTAAGGTGGATAGTTGGTGTTTCTGTTGTTCAGTAAGGTTACCATTGGCTGAAATGACATCCAATATTCGCGTAATATGACTTTGTGGTTTCGGAGTATCAGTACAAACATAACGATTATGGACAGGTTCCTCAGATTCTGTAGAAAGAGGTTCAGCATTCCGATAAACAGTAGAAGCATTGGTAACAGCTGTAGCCCAAGCTATATTATCGCCTTTACAGAGATTAATGTGTTTATCCCCAAAGTTAAACATCATAAGCATTGCCCGCTTATCCTGAACTCTGGTTAAAGTTCTTCCAACTATAACATCAGTCTTCTCTGATAGTCCACATAATGGTTCAAGGATTGTGTCAAAAGAAATGTTGGAGGTAATGTTCATTCCCACAGGAAGGATAAGCTGTTCACCGGGTGCAATGGATACATCCGATATCAGAGATACGCGACTAACTGTAGGCGCTCTGTTGTCTTCTAAAACTGGAATCACAGTATCTTCACGAACTATTTTCCGTTTCCCGTAATCTATCACAATGTCATTATGTTCCAAAAAATTGCGACCAAGGATACATTTCTCTGATAGGTCGTTGACAATATAAAAAGTTTGGAAGTTAGATCTACCTTGAAAGTAAACTGGTAGAGATACAACACCATAGATGGTAAATTTTGAAGAATTAGCGACGCGTAAAGTGGTTGTTGATGTTCTGACTGTATACTTTTTATTGTTTGGTAGGGACAGGAAAACCCTAGTATCAAGTAAACACACATCGGATCCACCATCAAGCAGGGCCTTGGTATTCTGTCCAATGATTTTGGTAGTTATTCGTAGAGGGGGAGATTGCATGATCGTGGTATCTTCAAACTTATCTTCATCATTGGTACATGTTGACGAAAAATGTTGAGTCTGTGACCTGGGGGTGGGACACTGCCTTGCTATATGCCCGATTCCACCACAAATCTGACAGATAATACGACTTGGTCGTGTGTTGTTCTCTGAGCGATACAGGTAATTTTGGGAGTTCGGTTTAACATCTTCACGCAGCCATTGACGTGTTGGAGATGATGGATGTCTATAATAATCATGACCAGAATACACTGGATATTGATAAGGTGGTGAAGGACCATGATGCATTTGTTGATATCGCTGAGGAGAAGGGGTCCGAAATCGTCTGGTTGAGTCAGAGGCGGGTGAATAACTTCGACTGTTCGAGAACTTTCTGGATGGAGAATGGTCACGAGAGTTTGGTGAAAATTGGTAACGTTTTGTCGATGTTTGTGAGCTATAGCAGTTGTCATAAGGTTGGTGGTAATTGGTTCTATATGGGGATGGAGACCGTTGACGGTGGGTAAACCTTGGGCGGGATTCATAGTTCGCGGGCGAAGGTGATCGATGCCCTGACTGGTGACGCGGTCGTTCGGTGGAATACTGCCGAGTTGGATAATCGCTGTGGTTATTGCTTGAAGGTAACCTTTTTTCACGCTGTGACCTGTCGGGGTCTTCTTGGTATGTACGGTTAGAGGCTACAGTAGGACTGTCGATCTTCTCCAATGCTGTCTTAGTTTTAGCAATATGGATAATTTTAGGTAAAGATTTGAGTAATTTCGGTTTATGCTGAGTGTGCTCAAAAATATACTTTCTAACAGAGTCAGGTATAGCAGATAGAAATTTATCAATAACAATAGCTTCTAAAACACTAGAGTCAAAATTATAATATTCTCTGGCCAAAATCTGTAACCTGGCGGCAAAAGCTTCAAATGTCTCGGTGTCTTTCATTTTAGCTTCATTAAATAAGATCCCAGTTGTATGATGATCTAAAGGACTAACGAATTTATCTTTCAACATAGAAATGATGTCTTCGTAGTTGTGTTGTTTATCAGTAGGCATAGCCTCCCAGCCGGTTTTGGCATGTTTTTCAAGCAATAAGGACAACACTTGACCTGCATAAGGGGTATAAAGTGGACTGTTCAGGGCTCTTTGAACTTTGTTTAACCAGTCTTTTAAATAAATGTCAACATCAGGTTCTTCACCTGAAAATGTCCCAGTAAACTCCTTCACTTTAGAATAAATGTATAAATGATCTCTGACTGGGTTTATATTTGATTGTGGTTGGTTGGATGTGTTGGATTGAGTGGTGGGTTGCCACTGTTCAGCTGCTAAGCGTTGACGGAGATCTGCCAATTCTCTTCTAAACCTATCCTGTTCTTGTTGGTGCAGTAGTAAACTGCTTTCCATCATGTTTTGTAATTTCTCAACCTCGGTAAGTTCCTGTTCTGTACGACCTTTTGCCCCAAGTTGTTCTCCGTCGGTTGACATTTTAAATATTAAGGCCAATGTGTTACTATTAGAATAACAGAAATCGAAGGTCGGACAACTAGCCGAAAAGGTTTGCGGTATCACTAATGTTAAAAAGAAAAAATAATGGACAAACATACAAATATATACAGTGATGAAAACAATACTATTACTGGATATCAAACGTCAATCAGAGTCTATCAATCAAATGACACACTTGTAGTCCAATGCATCAAGTTAACAACATACCTGACAATATGATATACAATTTACAAATTACCATATTACAATTATTATGAGAAACACCATATTCATATTATTTACGTTACATACAACATCAACAATCGAACAAAATACAACTCAAGACAATAGAGTCTATAAGAATTGGAAATAAAATACTTGAATATTTTATTGCGGTATGAAGTCCATAAAACACACAAGTGTTCTGTTGTGGTCTGGTAAACGACTGACTAAATGATTCTTATAGAAATTGAATTTAAATAAGACACTACGAGTTTATTACACTGTCGATTCACGAGAAAAATGTTCGAGCATTTCGTCGGTGGATCTTCAATTCGACGAGTGAGCGGTGTACTTACTGGCAGTTGACTGACAATAATAAATCTTCACCTCTTATAATCACGAATTATTAAGAATGTCACTGGAAATATTTGAAATATATCACAGCTTAACTCATGTCACAAGTTACTGATTATCCATCGAAAAATACTCAGAATCCTGTTTCGGCGGCGAGCTGTTAGTTAAGAAGCACAGGCCTACTTCTTTCTTCGACTTCGAACGACTTTTCTTTACTCGTATGACGACGAAGGTTCCTCATTCTCGTTCACTTCACACAAGTAAAGTCCACACACCTTCGTGACTATCGGGGACGCCAATTTGTCGTAGGCCTACCGTTGGTTCGAACTCAAGAAGGTGTTCGGCTTCGAATAATCTTTATTACAGTTTTTTACATTACACAAAATCTGACAATGCTTGTCCTGTCTTCCATCCTCACTCACGCCAACAACAACAGCCCAGCGCGTGTCATACACCCTTCTCATTGGCTATCTCTCTCTCCGCACTCACCGCAGTACCTTATATGGACATACAATAAGAGTAAAGGTACATTCGTACGTCTTTCAGATTAAAGGTGCATTCACACAATTACTGTTTGTCACATGGCCACCCCACGTACACAAATAGTGTAAAGGTATATAATACCAAGTTTGGGTTGTTGGCCCTGTAAACGCATCCTCAATCAATCAGTAGAGCCTTTTCCACACACATAGGTCTAGCGTTAATGTCATATCTGATCATTCCAATATTTAATCCTTGGATGTCTTTATGCTTTCAGACGCAAAATATCAAAGGACGAATTGAGAAGTCAGAGAAAACTTCGATACAAAAATAGCTCAACAAAACACCAGTATCTAGATACATGGACAATCGTGAGTTGTGGACAGGTCTTGCAGTGTTGCCGCTTCAAGACTGTTGAGTGATCTACTCAACAATATAAAAATCTCTAAATCTCAAGATAGTTTTATGAAATCACTCAAAACGTATCTCTTTCAGAGGACCTACATGGATTAATAATTCATAATTATATTATATTTATATATGTCTGTACATAATGATTTATATATTTTTTTTAAATATACTGTGCCATTGAATGTATACATTGCATTAATGAGCGCTTGCAAAACCAAGCTAATCTTAAATTATCTGTTTAGAATAGTCTGGAGGTCAGGTGTTCGAACCTTGCATCGGCCGAGAAAGTTCATCCAGATTTTCCGACGTAGTTTCCTCTTTTCAGTGATGCAGGACGGAGGCCCAGTTTAGGATGAGAATTATAGGACGTTAAAACCCATTTCATTCCATCTGTTTAGAAGTGAACTTATAGCATGCATGGCTACATGATCTAATTGGACAGTTGAGTCAAAAAATAAGAAATTACGCGATTTGATATGGTATCAGGGTGCTATTAATCTTGTTTTTGTTGGTTTCATGTATTGCCATGGTACCGAAAATGTTCTCGTTTATCCTCTGGCATCTGAACATGGCGCACAAACTGTTACTTCCTTTATTCGTCTTAGGTCTGTTGCCATGTATCATAAATTTATATTAATTACTCAGTAAACTTTCGGGTTTGTATCTCATGTTTTTTCCCCAAGAATAACTGAAATAAACACGAAATAACCGGGGGTAGCGTGCCGGCATCATCCATTAGATTGTTGAAAACGTAATTATGTTAAAGTGAGAATTTCATATCTTTAAGTTATGTTTTCTCAAATGTATTAAAATAAATCCTTTAAAATAGATGGTGTCTATAACCAGTCCTACCTTGTTAACGAATAATCCTATTAACTATAATTCACTATTGTCAGTAAATGAAATTGGCAAAAATATCATTTTCAACTTTAAAATTCAAACGTCTGAAGATAGCTATTCCATGGGGGGTGGGGGATAGAAAAACAAGGGAGGTAATTGTGTTATTATTTCCGGTGTGAATGACTTTAATGTGTGAGAATGATACTTATGATCGTATAATAGTGAGTTGACAACCTAGACATAGAAATAATTATGTTTTGACTTCCTTTAAAGTTCACTAGGTACGCAAGTATTACCAGTCTATGATACACGAACAATTAAATATATCTTTTCTGATGGTCTTATATCCACAGTGATAATGCAATGCCATTCCTGTTTATTAACACGGAAATATTTATATATTTTATCATGCAACATGAACACCGCGTGAAACCAACGTGTAATTCTTTACTGTGATTATATATTTTCACCAAGTTACTTGAAAGTGATGGGCAATTTTAAAGGATTACAAGAATGGCCAAATGTAGTCATATCATTTAAGGAGGTGACCTGTCTGTTTCTATTTTCATCAAAAGAAGATAGAAATGTACAGGTCCCCCAATATGGCTCCCCTAAAATGTTTTTGGTAAATCCAGATTAGATTGAATAGATTAAATTGATTTTAGTTGAGACTAATAGGTGACGCTGGCTGATCAATTTATGGGTTATATATAATATCATCTTAAACCAAAACTACCCGCCATTTACAGCCATATAAGCGCCATTTAAGAGATTTGGGGGGGGGGGGTCTGACAAACTACAATAATCTGGTAAAAGGAGAATGTCTTACAAAGAATAACAGTCTGGTTCAGATCCGTTCAGCATTTACACAGATATGACGAATTCAAAATTTGTCAACATTGGACATCATTGGAGACCTTTGATATATTTTCCAGGTATACAGATAGCTGTTCATATTTCCAAACCTTCAACCGATGCCAGGCCTTACACAAGAAAACAGGAACAACGCTATTTGAATGCTGTATCAGAGTTGCCGATCGACCGATTCAACCTCAGTTTTTGCTGTATCTACCGACATCCACATGGGCGCTTTGCTCGTAACTGCTGGATAGGGGTGTTTTCGGGGGAGGTGGCATCATGGTTTCGGCCGCTATCAACATTATGATGACGCCATCCTTCGTCCGGTATTGCTTCCAACATGACAACGCCCGACTCCACACTGCCAGGTTGACCCGACCGAACTTGAGATGAACTTGGACGACAGGTTTGAACTCAAGCCGTGCCAACACGAACTGTTTTAGAGTGTAGTGAGAAACCTGTGCCAGTCCATGCCAAGGCGACTTTAAGCATGTGTAAGAGCTCGGGGAGGACATACCCGATATTGACTTTAGCTGAACCCTGCTTTGTTTCATGGTTCTCCGACCTGACGGTTTTGTGCATTTGTAGTGAATTCTTTCATGAAATTATCCACAGATGCTTGTTATCTTGATTTTGTCAATTGTTATGTACATTTGTTAAATGTGGTTGCTGTAAATAAACTTTGAATTTGGCATTGCGATTTTAATGGATTTGAGTGTATATAATTCAATAGAGCATTCAAGAGAGTTGGGACGATGAAATTCTATAGTAGTCTACAAGAATTGGGGGCATGTAAGAAATAACAGCCTCGAATATTTCACTGTTTCTGTTGCGCAAGTTTTATGATTTGTTTTACTGATTTATGCTAAAATTTATATAGAAAAATACTATAGTATAGGATTTCAGAATGTTTTGTACAGGTTATTCTACAGTTGTCTTTTTGTCTTTAACCAAGTTTTGTGAACAGACTGCACACTTGTCCCATTTTCTTCAGTTTCTTGTTAATACTAATTTCTAAGAATTTGTTATACTGTACATGTATATTGGATAAAAATGGTCTTCTCTGGTATTAACTTTAATCAGTACGTTAGCTAATAGATAATGAAATTGACTTTCCAGCAACCGAAATTTAACGGACCCTTAACAAATGACACATTATCAAGATAACGATCCGTTAGAGTTTAGCTGATCGTTAAAATAACTAAGTTTTGAACCATAGGTCCCAGGTCGGTAACGAGGAAGATGAGACTAATCAATCTTGAACACCATTCATTACGTTGTCTTTAATTCTCGAAAAAGTGCAAACGCCAAAAATAGGGATTTGCGACTTGATGCTCGGGATTCATTTATTGTGTAAATATTAGAACTACTAGAAATTCAGAACGAATGCCATTTAAAGACGCGTCTTCTATTCACATTACTTATTAAATATTCTATATATTTACTATTTACAAAAATAAATGGTCGTATAGGCCTAATAGTTTAGAAGGGAAGTTTATAGGTGTCAATGCACTATGTTTTAGAAGACCTCGAGATCCTGTGATCCGTTTATGTTTCTCGAGATTCCCGAATAATTTTCTCGCGATTCTCCCATGCTGTGTTGACAATCTCGAGAATTCGAGTTAATGTTCTTGTAATCTCGAGTATTTTTATACGCCCATTTTGCTCGTTAATGCGATAGTTGCTAACGAATTTTCAGCTCTCTATACTACCCTCTGTTCTATAGTTATCCCCCTTTGCCGAAATGCCGAAAACCTTGTTAACACGATGGAGGCTTTGTTTCAATTTTGGCGTGAAGCATTGCGGTCGTGAGAGGACGACACCACTTCGTTTCTGGTTTACCCCGCCTCTTAATACAGAGGTTGTCTCCCTTTCGTGCTTTCGGTCTTCGCATTATGCACAAACCGGGTAAAAATTGCGTTTGTTTGCCAGACGCGGATACAGAGGGGGGCGCACCCGGCGCACGCCCCCTCTATTTTTTGTGGTGGCGAACAATTTTTAGCACCATATATTCTCGCGGGAAAGGAGAGCAAAAACAGTTTAAGTTGGAAATCGTAATTTACAGTACAAGTATTAAAATTAGTCCTTGTGGGCATTTTAGTCCACTCAAAATTCACGCACGCCCCCCCTTTCTGAAAATCCTGGATTCGCCCCTGTTTGCTGTCGAGTTCAGCAGTACTATTAAATCCGGAGGGTGAACACATGCACTTTTAAACTCAGACTTATATTATGTGAGCAATACGTAATGGCCTAATATCAATCTGTAGCAGTTCTGAATCTGACATTTGTATCACTTATGTAACTAAGATATTTGTTTTCCTCCAGTGATGAATAGCTCAGTTGCTTGCTAACATGATTACAGCAATTGTATTCATATATTTATAGATTATTTCATTTTAATTGCTGGGTTAAACGAGCTAAATCTCTAATTTAATATTTTCCATGATATTCGAAATTAAGAATTTGAACTAGAATTCAACATTGGCCCATTCCAATCAATAATGGTTGTTACCTTGTGAAAATATGGGATCCTACTATCCAATATTTAAGACACAGTGAACAATTTTAAATCAGTACACGAGTCGTGTACTCTGTGGTTTCGGTTGACATTTGTAATCAGCAAAGAAAAGCATATCCTGCAAGACAATGCGGAAGTAATTAGTAATGACTCATAATTATAAAACGTATACATAGATTGGACTAAACAGACGTAAACGACTTTTGTTAAATTGAACTTGAAATAAATATTTTAAAAATGATAAAATATGACTTTATATACATTCAAATTATATCAACGTGTGCTGTTAGACATACATGTATTTAAGGTTCCGAAGAATATAGCTACACGCCCTTGAACAATTATTAAGGTCAAAAACGCATCTCTTGATTTACTAAATTTTAAAAGGTCAATGAGATTTTTAGTATATAGTAAAGAAGGCTAATAAAAATTTTCAAAGGGAAACTTAGACGAATGAATCATCTGTTTTTTGCATTGGTCATGTTAAACGTTCAAGGCCACAATTAAACATCCAAGAAAGTGCACCGTTTACGTTCTCGCTTCGCTGGCTTATATTGAAATTGTTATCAAAACGCAAGGCTTACTATGACCCGCTCACAATACTAAAAATATAACCCCTCAGTTATCGGAACCATTCCTGGCACGCTTAAGTAGATCCGTTTTCAGTTAAAGTATGCTTAATGAATCAACTAGGAAAAAGGACCTTTATTCTGGGCATCTAAATTCTTGTGAGAAAAAACTGAATAATAGTCTGTATAAAAGCTGCCCACCTCTTAACAAGTGACAAATGTGCAATCAGTCATTGCTCAAACTGAAATCCGAGTAGAACAATACCAGACAAATGATATCATGTTTTACAATAGTAATAGTTTACAGGGAAACAAACAAACATTTACTGTACAAATGTCTGTAAAATCACTGTATTTTGCATTATTATTTATCTTTTCCTGGAGATAATTCTAGTTTCAGTGCAATCGTGCTTGAAATATATTCTAGACACTGCACTGAAAGTTAAATGAAAACTAATCAGTTCTATTGATAAGGGAGATGCGAGAATATTTAATTTAATTGGAGGATATCGACTCTCTTAAGTTTGTAGATCTGGCTTGTGGTTTGATACTATGGAATATATGAAATGTAGAAATCTGTGTTCATAATTAATTAAATACGAAGTATAATACTGACACATTTCCGTATTAGGCTCTCTATATATAATGTATCATTATTGTAAAGAAGGAAACCAACTCAACCTTCTAAATGATATTCTCAGCCAGCACTGGATTGAACCCTGGACATCCTGGTTAGTGAGCGAACATCGTACTCATCCTCCTGAAACTATGTCCGTAAACTGTACAAGATTAACGACAATATAAACTAACGTTTATCATGACAATGTGGACTAAGGCTAACATAGGGTGTAAACCAACAGCATAACCTGTAAATTCCTTTGAACGAGCGTAGCAATACCTTTCAATAATTCCACCAGGGGATTTTATAGGTTGGGATCTTTGTGGTTATAAAGAATAAGATCATCGAAATGTTCAAATACAGGTTACAAGCATGGTTGTAACAATCAAGTCAATCTGGCGATGGTAAGTTGTCTGAATCCGTATGTAGGAACCACAAATTACTTCCCCTATCTCAGTTCGGAGTTTGCTTCCGGTGTCCATGATGACGAATACCCTACTTCTGGTTACTGGTTTGCTATGCCAAATTTATGATCTCAAATCCCGTCGCCAACCTAATTCAACGTTTCAGCATGACACTGTCAGGTTCTGTCTGTGGCAGAGAGTATCAGCCCAACGAATATTTTGAATAACGTTTGTGCCGAACAAAGAGAAAATAATAACATTAAATTCATTGGGAGGAGATACAGTTGTATGTCTTCATATGTCTGTATACCAACATCTGGGTTAGTTCTGGTTGATGCTAATATGGCTACAGCGTATTATGAAATATGGAGATTTATAACATTTAATTAAAACATAAAATGCGATTTACTTTCGTTATTTTTTTTAAGATTTTCATACTTCATGTACACTGTAATCCAACATACGTTTTTCATGGTCTGCTAAGGAGGATTGTTTCTATATCTTGAACTTAATAGATACATAGAGCATATATCGTCGTAGTCCAGCTCTGAACGTCAGTCTCGTTAATACACTCGCCTGTACATCCAGAGACCGTGTAGCCTACTTGACTCCTTGGCGAAAAAGTTTGAGTTCCCAGTCAATTTTACTGGGAAACTTTTTACTGCTAAACGGTCGCGTGTCAGTCCCTGTGGACGCTTGACAAATGTAAATGAACATCTTAGTGAGAAAATAAGGCCTTGCTTACCCCGCTAGAACCAGTATGAGAGACACAACACGCTGTTAAAAAACACATCCCTCTCTTCTATCCGATTTGCCCGACTTCATTGAAAAGGTAACGCACAAATTTACAAACTCAGGCAAAAAAGATGAAACGAAATTTTTCAAAAAAAGTAGATAACAATTTTGTTTCATTTATTTATTCTGTTCTTTATAATAACAAAAACCAACATTTCTATCAAAATCGTGCACTGTTAGTGAAATACTAAAATGATCAGAATCACAGTTACACGCGCTTATTCTATCAAAGGGACTATTCCGATTTGAACAGTCTCAAAATTTGAAGTCCGAGTACGTATGAAAATTAAGCGCCAAGATATAGAGGAATGGTGTATTGACCTTGTCTTAAAATTTCAGCTCATAATATTGAGTCGTTTGGAGTTGGACGTGGACGTCAAAAATGCTTATCCGGACACGTAAACCATTTAAGATTTCGGGTCATTTTTTCGTTGCGTGACCTATTAATATATTGAGGTTCCTTTATAGGTCTATACAGTGAATGACAAATGTACTTGATAACGAAAGGTAAATTTCACCTACACGTTATTTTGGGAAACCGCTCTACATTTCCAAATGAAGAGTGGCGGGCTTAAGTTGTTTAAAAACTAGCACAAATATTGAGTTAGTTGCTTGTACCTTATGGAGAGGATTTTAAGGAGTTTTAACACAAAATTAAGCAGTTTTATTCTCTAAAATATTATCGGGATTGGCCCTTTAAACTCCAATCATTCATCACAGGAAATCGAAATGAATGGTCAGACATTTGTGACATGGTAAAATTGAATACATATATATTTCCGAAATTCTGTGATAATTTAACACCAATGCACTAGATTTGTTGGTATCGATTCCCGTCTTAACTGGAAAACAAAACTTAAGTTACATCATTAATTGACATATAGAAGCAAGTGTGTGTAACAATAATTTAAAAACATAACGTTATGTATAGTTCTTGGTTGGGACGTCTTCGTTTCTGGAGCAGTGTTAACATGCACTGGTCTGTATGCTACCCAATAAAGTCGATCGTTGCTTGATGTGGCTTGTAGTGCTTGACTTTTTGTAAAGAAAATTGTATTTTACTTTCGGCTGGTTAGTTGAGAAGAAAATGTTTTTTTTTTCGATTGCATACCAATCAAACTTCAAAATGGCAGTTAACATATTAATTTTTCATCAAAACTTCCTCGTCTATTACGCCACAATATGATTAAAACACAGATGCTATTTACTTTCGTTTTTATAGTTCAAAATTTCGTTTTACTTGTCTTTACTACACTAGAATCTGAGATTGTTGTATAACCCGCGCTCTGGTTGATGTGAGGGATTAGCCAATGAAACGGTGTGTTGCGTCGAGTTCCTGGCGTGTGGTGCACAGAACGCAGCGAAGACAAAACAAAAGATGTGTTTCCAAATACCCGTTGGAATATGCAACTCTGATTGATTAATCAAATGTCTGACGTCATAGGGTCAAAAACCGCCCTTGCGCGAACCCCAACTACAACTGTTCAGATCTATCTTCATACAGTTGAGGCCATTGAAAGTATAAAAAACGAAACGAACTGTAGATCTATATTTTAAGCGGATTGTAATAGAAATTGTGTATAGATTGCACATTTGTAATGACTAAATATGTGTTTTACATCATTTTGTTATCAGTTCTGATTCATTTAATCATTTTTTGACTTGTGATCGGATGCCAGGTGGGCTTGACACCAAACACATTTCAAAATCTTTCAAGCGAAATCAGTAATCATTTTTGACAATTTACTGTGTAATTTGTATTTTCAATATATTTATGTCAAATACTATTCACTTTCAGAAATTCCCAATGCGTGTTGAATGGTTGGATACAAAGGCTAAATTTAAAATCACGATCACTTTTTATTCCAAATCGACGATATTCGTCGGTGTTTTATATTAGGTAACAATCTGTATGTTTGTCAGGTCGCTTTTATGTAAATAGTTTGTACGGACGAATTTAATTGACATTGATCACAGTTAAAGGACATGTATCAAAGCTGATGGGTATATATACCGCATTTCGTTCGGAATGGGGCTTAAATCAACATTTTATTCATCTTGGACGTCGCTGATTACGAAAATAGCGTGTTCCGCAGCTGATGGATATTTACCGCAAATGGGTTTTAGGCAATTCTACGGTTTTTTTTAGCAAGTCAACTACCAAATTCGAAAATAACACACTATTTGGCAAATGTAATCACTATGCGTACGTCCACCATTTCGAAAATTTAAATGGTGATACCGTAAATGTTGCGTTTTAATCGTGGTATGGTAAAGGTGGGAGGGGTGGGGTGACCTGGAGAGAAAAGAACATTACATCATCAAAGTTGACGGAATGTCCAAAGTCGTTGCAAACATAAGCTGTTAATTTGTTATTTTGTTGGAATAAATGCAATCAAATTGTCTAGATTAAAGGAAATATCCTCTATTCACGTGACTGACGATTGGCAAGTTCTTATGGTTGTAGACGATGTGGAACATAGATAGATCAGTTTTAGAAGCCATTTTTAAAATTTAAAAGCTTTTAAATCAGATCCACTTGATCAGTATTCTTCATGTTTGATTAAGAGTTTACTTTAAATCGATTAAACGCCATTTTCTCAGATGAATAAAGGTAAAGTAGATATATTAAAAGTAAAAGCATCAGCGAAATGGATAATTTATAAATATTATATAATGAATCATGATGAATACTTTTCTGTATTCAAAACAGTTTTATGTGTCAAAGTGTCTGAAGTAATCTGTTTGGTGATAACGATCTATCCAACAAGTAATAACCTATTCAATCAGGGAGGCGGGGGTCAAAATAAAGAGGAAGAGAAAGATGGGCTTAATGTCCAATCGACACAAACAATGTTATTTCTGGTAGCGAGTGAGAAATGGAGTTTAACGACCAGTCGACACAAACTAGAGAGAGAGAGAGAGAGAGAGAGAGAGAGAGAGAAAGAGAGAGAGAGAGAGAGAGAGAGGAATGGGGTTTAACGGCCTTTCGACATAAATTAGGTCATTTCGGTACTAACATGTGGTTCAATTTTATGTCAATAATTTGCTTGCGCGTTTGGGACTTTAGCAGTGGGAGAAAACCGGAGGACCCGGGGGAAACCCACAAGGTTGGACAGGCGACCTTAATCCTTGTCACTTACAACCGGAGAATCGAAACCACACCAGTTGACTCAATTACAGACCTTATGGACCGAGCACACGTGTTAACCATTCGGTCATCCTCCACCACTACCACCCACCCCACTCCACCCCACTCCACCCCACCCAATAACATAATATGATTCAATTGTTTTTAAATGATTAACGTAGGGGGCTTTTGAGAGGTGGAAGCAAACTGGTTTAGGATCGAAACAACGGCAATTGAATCTATAACAGACGTCATGACAAATAGACCCCTTAACCCAAAGCAATGATTATCAACTGTGATCCACAAATAGATATAAAATATGTATTGCCAAGAAGGCCATTGTCGCAGCACTTACTGGATCAATGCCCTGCAGGTAATGTCGATGAAGGATTTCTTGATTTTCATATTAATTTCGACTTGAATACCAATGCCGTACGTATTCAATATTTTGGTGAAAACAAGTTTGGGTCTAAGGAACAAGTGAATAAACAAATCATGAAATACCAGAGGGGTTTTAGACGTTTTTAAGATAAATATATGGAAAGAAGAAATGGTGGGAAATTTATCGTTTTTCAGAAGAATGAACTCGTATAAGAAATGATATTTGAATTATTAATCCATTTTTAAATTCAATTTCACGCTGTAAGGGAAAGGTTGCGACTGATTAATTATTTATTTATATTATCGTTCCAAAAATAAATAAAGCACATGCCATAATATATCTGATATGGAATTTTAACTCCGCAATTCCAATTACATGTACTGTATTGAACAACAAAGGACTATCTAATACGCTAATGCTATTTGAAATTAAGATCAAAGATAGGATCGCTTTATTGCGGCAAGTCCATAAACGCACGTATGAAAAATTCTCACCAATGCTTAGAAAATAGATACGGGATTGTTCTTCTGTAAAAGCGTCGTCTATATGTGCGATATGATAAGAGAGTTATATAGCCAATACAACAGTATTCTTAACATAAGATTTCCCAATAATTGGTCGGCATGAACGCCAAACCGTTTATGCGCGAGTATGGTAAATCAGATAGCAGCGCAGTGAGCGCAGACGTTACATCAGACTGAGGCAAGAGCACGAGTATTGGCCATCAGATAGAGGCTTGTAGTGTTTACAGTAGTGATGACCCTCGTGGATTTCCTGTGAAGGGTCAGATCTGCCCAATGGCCCATCTGTTCCTGACACAACACAAGTTTTGATAACTCCCCTAAAAGTCGACGATAAGATATAAACAGCGTTGGAATATTATTTAAACGTATATATATTGTTCATACATGACGAAGTATATGTGTGAAAAGTCTGTGATACCAATGTTTGTTACGTGAACGACGGCTATCAAGGGTGTATGATTTTTTTTTGTATCTAGAAGAACTTCTGTATATAAATACCAGATGTGCTACCGGCAAGACAAGAAACTTACGGTGCCGTAGAATTAACGTTTATTAAGTTCCTTCCAGATACGATGAACTTTACCACACCGTTAATCGTTATTGTTTTTCACGCCAGAATCGGAACAGGTGTGATATCGTCTAATTGATTATAATTCTGATAATTATTGAATAAAATACAAAAATAGAATATTTTATACATCAATTATCTTTCGCCTCGTCTTTTTGGTTTCGTTTTAAAGACATCCGCGGTCGTTGATAAGCGAGCTGTTTTTATGGTATCGGTTTCTTAAGAAACAGATTTTGGACCATGGAAGAAGTGACAACGCAAATCGCAAACAGTACAAACGATACAAAGAACGATCATTATGATCTGTTCAACGATGTTTACGGCTACGATTATGATTACGACGAATCGGTGAACAATATTCCTTTAGATGAGTTGATACCAGCAAGTATCACTTATTCTTTAACTTTGTTAATTGGTGTAATTGGAAATACTTTAGTCATATTCTCCATTTCTTATTATAAACGTATGAGAAGTACAACTAATGTATTTTTGTTAAGTTTGGCGTGTGCAGACCTGCTTTTGGTGCTGGTTTGTGTTCCTATAAAGGTAAGAAATTATCATTTCTTTTATCTTTTCTTTTATCTTTTCGTCACATCTGTAATTTTAGCAAGGACCATGGTTACTTTTTTTGTATTGCATAATGGAAACGTGTAACTCGAAACTACATTTGCGTACAGGTATTTCATTTATTAACACATTTGACAGCACAGAAACCATTTGTAAAATGGTTGTCGGCATCGATAGACGTATAAACATCATCAATTTCGCTGGGCGATGTATCACATATTTTAAAACGTGTTTAATATTACTTCACAAATGAATAGATAATGATACGTGATATATATTAAAGATATATTATGTAAGATTTAGATAAAGCGATGGCCATTCTTGCTACAGTAGTTCAAAAATAGATCATGAAATTACTTCATTCTGAGCGAAGTTATGAGTGTTTGAAATTTTGAAAAAATGTAGCATAGATTGTTGGTTTACTAAGTCTTGATTATCCATTTCATCGTTAAATATTAGAATCTCGACCATTAGAGAGTTAGCTATAGTCTTGGCATGTGAATAAATAGCTAAATAATAATTTAAATAACATTTGAACCAAAATAAAGCCCTGCGATAGACAGATTTAGCTCTTACATAATGCACCTTTAATAAATGACCTGAGATAGAGTAGAGAAAAAGGTAAGTTTTGCTATCGGGTGAGAAATGTCGTAGCCTATTTTCCCCCACAATATAGATCATTCTACACAAAATCATACTTTTTTTACATTGTCAGTCCGAAATGTCTGACTCTTTCCCTGACTTGTCTGGAGGTTATATTGGCTGGAATCAATATCGCCGTCAAAAGTTAAGAGCTAGATTAATTGAATGGGTGGGTATGCTATCCTGGGATTCATATACATGTGAACAAAAACAGGGCGCAACCAACTTATATGACGTGTGTCCTATTATTAAACTAATCAAGCAAATTAGAAAATAACGATTTTTATTTTCATGGGAAAATAAAAATTCTTTGGCGTTAATTTCGCACATTGTTAACCACTAACGTACAGCTGATTATTTCATATTTTTTTCCTAAAAGCCATGGTATAATTATCTTTCATTGATGTCACAATACTTGTGGTTTTGTTCCTGATATTGATAAGAACGGTTGTCATGCTATTCTAAGATAACCCAGGAAAAACACTTATAGTTGATTAAATAATAGAACAGAAAGTGCAGAAACGATAACAATACAATATAAATCATCGTCAACAGATATATTTATATGTGACCGAGATCTCTAATATACTTGTACTATTAAAGGCGGTAGCAATGGCGCGGAGCTATGACATTGTCAATTAAGAAACACCGCAGCTCTTAGACCACCATCCATCACTATGAAAATAATTTCCGATTCCATCAAACTTCCGTATTAGGGTCAAACTTAAAAGTAACGTACGTATTTTCGTCAATCCGCCCACAGTTTGAAAATATTTATATAAGGCAATGATGCCTTTTAGATTCAGTGTATTCAAACATATTCTGTCGTGTAGCAAGTTGCTATGCTTGGGGGTACTTGACGGTTGAATAATTGATAAGACAGTGATTATTTCGTAGGTATCCATTTTGATTGTTTGATGTGAATATCAAGGGTAATCTAATGTGTATTCAAAACCCTATACCGTTGAGAAAAAAATACTAAATTTTGCATACATATATTTACAACACAATACAAATTTAAATTTTGAGTTAAAAGTGCCGACGCTTTTTTTTCCTTTTACACAAACAGTTGTTAGAGACTTCCTACTATTACCACAGAAAGGCTGATTAAGATGTAATCGGAAACTTAATGTCCAAAATGTCTTGGACTTAAAAACGAAAATTGTCACGAAATGGTTGTTCAACTGACAACGATAAACATAGCCTATATCTCATACACGCTCCACTTCACCATTTAGTGAGAGTATTTATCTTTCGCCATAGTCTAAACTGCATATAGATGCAATCGTCGTTAAACGACTCCATCTTTTATTACATCATCAACAGTTTTATTATGTCTTTAATTACACTTTCATCAGGAACAGTTTGTTATCATCCTGTGTGTTATATTGACCATTGTTTTGATTTATGAGCAATTACAACCATTATTAAAAACAAAAGTTGGTCAGGAGACAAAAAAAAGCTGATTCTTTCGGCTGTAATGTCCCTAAATACATAACGTTTTTCATCCGTATTCCGGTTGAAGCACATTAAAATTTGCACGAGCAATTTGTTAAATGGACATTTTGTCGATAACTTCCGGAAATTCATTCTCAGAAATTGAAGGGTTAACCAAGACAGCAAAGGTCATTTTCAATTAATATTTAGGACTGTACAAATCAATTAATTGATAGTGCAATGCCGTATTGTTTATGATATTCTTTACTACTATCGGATTTTCTCGAAATAGTTCGACATGGACCGTCTGTTAAAAGGAACGAAGTCTCTGCATTACCCAGATAAATGGTTGTGTATAGACTAATTCAATTTTAAGGAGCTCGGTAATCATGTCTATCGAGATAATCTTTCAACTGTATTGTGGAGTGGTGATTTATTATGTGTTTCATATTTCTGGTTAAAGGTATATTAAGGGGGGTCAGATAATAGTTAAAAAAAAGAAAATGATGTAAAGGGAATTTGTTGAAAATTTCAGTCAATTTGGTCCACTCTATACCGAGAATGTAGCGATTAAATTTATGGCCTATCCTGGATCATCATTATTAAGTTGGTACGATAATTAACACAATCTCGATTATTTAGCTTTAGCATAATGTATGTTTAATCGAGATAACTTTATTAATTATATGATGCCTGTAAATATAGTTACGATTATTCAGACATCGGCTTTTCGGGGTGTATGATGAAATATTATTTTGTCTATATCATTTGAAAGCTGTAATATTTTAAAAACAGTACCGATTAAGGGGGTTTACAATGTAATTTATACATTCCTTTTAAATGTTTTATACATTTTGTTAAACATGCATTATGCAAGAGCAAAATCTGCCTATATTGTATGTCTCTCTTTAGGCCTGAAATGTTATAGAAACTATTAATTAGACATTAATTAACCTATTCCGACCATAATCAACTCTCAATGTTTAGGACTAGTATGCGATTTTTGTTGGATTGTAGTTCGATTCCCTGAAATATTTTCCTTCGTGATTTACCACTAAAAATGGATAACCGAGACTACTGGTTTTGTCTTACCGACTTTAGTAATGATGATCACCCAGGCTAAGCGGAAATTTCAATCGTTTAGTTCTAAGCTAATAGTGGATCAATTTGACTGAAATTTTCAGCAAATTGCCTGTACATTAGCTAATTTTTAGCTATTGTAGTGAGAAGTGCCAACTAGTTACCTAATCTCCCGTAATGTATCTTTAAGGCTATGACTTAAAATCTTAAAATGTACTGATTAATATCCCCAGACACCTATTAATCTAACATTTCCAAGTAAAGACCTAGACAATTACACAATATCCGTTATCCGATGACGGTAGATTTTTGTGAAGTGACACTTCAAATGGCGTTTCTGTATAACGTGTAGACAATTTAAATTTAACAAAGAAACAAAAAGAAAAATATCCCGGTTGTTCTAGAAATCAACTTTCTTGAAGGTCGGTTAATTTTAATGACCAAATTTTATTTTGGTATATTTGAGGGGTTTGTTTGTTGTTTGAGATGCCTTGTTTATGTGTGGGGCGGCCCTACTGTACTTACTATTAGAATTAAAATAAATGATAAGGGGTGACATGGATATACTCTTAATCAGCATGGCTATTAACTTGATATTACATAATACATCGTCTTGTGTTTCTAACTTTTTTGTGCGGAACCTCAAACCATTTTATCTGTTCGCTTGAATTATTTTGCATGAAATTCTGCTCATTTCGTCTACATGACTCTACATTTCTTTATACGTAATTTACCCGTTTATCAGAACCGAAAATCTGTCTGAACGAGTTTTGAATTAGTTTTATGGGATATCTCGAGTAAGTATTCATCTCGAATATCACGGCTTTTAACTGATTAATCGTTAATTTTGCCGCTGATTTTTATCAAAGATACGTCAGAAAGCTTGGAGCTAGGAGCTACCAAGGGGTAATGGGGACGTATAAATGTTTGTAAATGTATTCTTATCAGAAATTACATCAAGAATACATAATTGACGAATCGAGGAGTAATCGTGAGCTGGTGTATGTTATCTTTGGAATATTCCAAGTTTAACTTCAAAGCCAGGAACCATCAAAGAGTATAGAGTTACGGGGTATAAAGAGAGGAATAACCACCACTTCATATTAGAAAAGCAGATGTATTTCTCTACCTGTCGAACGGAATCAAGGGTCAATTAGAATTGGTAACACTTGAACCTCACACTACAAGAAATCACACCCCTTTTTGTTTTCATTTTGATAAACATGTGTTATAAGAAAAGACCATTTGGATTTACTTATAGGTATATTCCAAAGCCTCTTTGTATATTGGAAGTATGTATATATATTTGGTTAGCGCTTAGTATTCTATGAGGTTTTATACTAGACATATTAAATGATGATCATTTATCAACTGCTATAGTATAACAGTTCCCTTGTTTTATTATCCTAGCAATATTAATATATCTTTCATCTGAAGCATTTACATTTGCTTAATTAATTACTCATAATTAGATACTGATTAGATAGTCATTAGTTGGATATTTGACTTTGGCCGAGTGTAAAATGTGTTTATCCTCGCTGCCTAAATGCCTTCTTTATAAATGCTTGAATATTTTGGGGGGTTGACTAGCTGAATGGTTAGCACGTGCACGCCGTATCATAAAGCCTGTCATTGAGTCAACTGGCGTGGTTTTGAATCCCTGGTTGTACATGACTAGGAGTAGGGTCGCCTGTCCAACCTCGTGGGTTTCCCCAGGGCCCTCCGGTTTTACCCACTGCTAAAGACCCCTATACGAGCAAGCGAATGGTTGAAATAAAATTAAAAATCATATGTTAGTCCCGAAATGACCTAGTTTGTGTCGAATGGGCGTTAAACCCCGTTCCCCCCTCCTCTCTCTTTCTCGCTTAGATATTTTAATTCAAAATGGGTGGGACCATCTTACTTCAATCTGACAAAACGAGGAGTGACATCAATAATATAAAATCCCCTTGGATCCATTTAATCAAGCGTGTTATTATATAGAAGACATTTAAGAGTTTTTAATTTTTAGCTTTTGATTCGACGTTTTGATAAATAACATTAACGATTTAACGACTCTTAAAGATCCATTATGTAAGATTTAGATAAAGACAATAAATAACTGATTGTTAGGTACTATTTCCATAATAATACACGATGTCTCGATTGTCTGACTTTTATTGCGTTAAGCGATTATATGGCGCTTGTCATCTAATCCAATCAAAATCTCAGTCTTTCGTGATCTAGAGATTTGATAATAGGCTTGTCTCGCTAAGAACTGTCAAAATAATTAAATCCCTATACCATTTGAAGCCAAACTAAAGACCTGCACAAGGCAGATTTGGTTTTACATAATGCATCTTTAATAATGAGCTGAAATGTCTCCCACAGGTAATATCAAGGTGTGCTATACGTTACATTACGTATTTACTGACTTTAAATTTAAAAACATGTCGGAGATGATAAAACAAATGATACAGCTGTCTTGTCTAGTGTATATATTATATATAAAGATTATATCTATGTATATTGTTTAACGTATCTCTATACTAATCTACAACATCTCAAAGTTACATGGAGTGAAATGTTCCATCTTCAAATTTATAGATGTACGAAGAATTTGTTATGGAGAGAGATGTGACCGGTAGTACTTATTTGCAATGCTTTTTTTCCCGACGCCCTCACATGTTATTAAGCGTTAGTAGGATAAATAAAGATGGGCTGCGTATACATACGGGTCAGTTTGTCTTGAAATGACCAGATCGTTTGGATTTCGGTAAAAAAAATTTATAAAATATCGGTCCATAGATAGAGTTTCATTTTCAAGAGCCAACATTGAAGGTAAAAAGAACAAAAATGAATTAGTAAGCAAATCTAATACCTCTAAAAACTTTGAAACTAAGATCAGATAGGATAGTTCGTTTCACCCTATTAATCGATATAAAATATAAGATCAACCTACTTTAACCCAATTCACTTTATTTTGACCGAAATCAAAGAGGTTTAGCGCTATTCAATCTAATCTCGAAACAGTATATCACGAATTTTAAGAGGGAGATAAAAATATAGACAGAACTGAAAATTGAAAATAAATTAAACTTTCTCTATCCATACTATCAATAAATGGGAATTACACATTATACGCTATAATTGAATATATATATATATTTTATCATCAAATAAGCAATTCCAGGCGCGAGCAGAGTCAAGAATTTACTCAAAATTGTTCGCCTTATTGTAACTTAAATATAGCGCTTCATAAAACTTTTGTT
The DNA here is from genome assembly GCA_963678685.1 of Patella ulyssiponensis. NCBI lineage: Eukaryota > Metazoa > Mollusca > Gastropoda > Patellidae > Patella > Patella ulyssiponensis. The sequence continues at coordinate 41,200,976 of OY783228.1, read as the reverse complement.
GTTTTAATTTATCAAATTTACCTTATTAAGACACTATATACACATGTTTTGTGTTTCTATATAAGATATTTCTTTTAAATAGTGATTAAAAGTTGAGTAAATTCTCAACTTAAGCCTGAGAATGCTTTGTGAACTTTGGGCCTGGTTTTCAATGAAATAAAATGAAATTTAACGGCCTATTCTTCTGCACCAATCGGACTTATGAAGACGACCATGTGCCTGGATGACTAAAGGTTGTTCCTTGCAAGAACCCCCTTCCCGTAACATTTACAAGGGGGGACGGCGCTGACACCTCCGGACGTGTACTTTCTCGGCCAACACCTTCTAATTATTGAGCTAGTACCTTAATCGCTGAGCAAAAAGAATTTCACATATATGCGGAGATAAGCAAATTGAAGTTCGAATCAAATATAAGAGTTTTAGTTGAAAATGTCTAACATGAAAAGTGAAAACCTTTTTCTTTACCACTCATTATTTTAGTCATTGGTAAAGGGGAAAGTTGTCAACATGGAAAATTAACGATAAAGAATAGTTTTATTGAACTTCAAGGGGCATTAAAACTTACAACAAGAAATCCAAGCACTTCTTAGAGAAAAGCATTTTGCACGACCGTTCGCTGAACTCTTTTACAACAGGGAAGTATTCGTCAGATTATCATATCCCTGTCGAAAACCACTAAAAAATGGTGTTGATCAAATGTTAAAACGGCCATATTTCAGTGCTTTCAAAAGTATTTCATGTTTTTCTACCAGCAACCAAAAATGAGACCACGAGAAGGGATGTTTTGCTATATTCTGGGTAAAATAACTTTAATTAATTGATTTTTTGTCATCGATCTTTGATAAAACCATGACCCGTTGTTGGTTAATAAAATTTCCAAGGATGTAATCGATGAATACCGAATCAGTTGTTTTTGATAGCATTGTCTACACACAAAATGCTCTGTTCAGGGTTTTATAATCTCAACCTAGTGCCATATTCTCTGCGTTCAACATATCCACATTTCAAAACTTTGCTTGAGAGTGGGGTTTTGGCATTTACTTTACTAGTCCGGTAACTCTATAAACAGTTAAAATGTTGCCTCGACGTTAACTTTAACCGAAAAGTCACCAGCTTCTGAAACTAAAAAAAGGGTGACCGATGTCGTTCACTCGACGGGGTAGGCCTACGTTTACTCTCCCAAAGCATTTAATACGACTTCTTGTGAAAATATAAAACCAAAGTCCCCTGGGGAAACATCAACCCTTAATCTATGCTAAAGGGTCATCAATGAGTCAAACAAAACGTAATTTTGGACAAAAGTTATGTGTACACAATGGCATCAACTCCCCGATAAATTGTCGCGAAAACCACCAATTCCAATAGCTTTTTTCAATAAACACAGAATCCAGTCAAAAAGTTTCAATGTCAAGAATAACTTCCTGTTTAAATTCGAAACAATTTAATTGTGGACAGATGTGCGTACACACATTAACATTAACATCGGTATAACATAAATAATAATATTAACATTAATAGCAGGGTACTATAACAATACATAAACATGGAACACATTGACATTCAAATATCTTGTTTATTAACTGTAAGTTCATATATAATATGAATATAAAAGTATATGAACATTAAATTTATTCATATTATGTATGTTAGTGTTCAATTCAACATAATATAAGTATAAAGACAGAAAGAAATATAGACACTAACTACCCATTGGAGAAAGTTTATAGCATATACAATTTTAAAGATTTATCAATCATGGTTAATTTTGTAGATTATTATCATTATGTTATACATAAACAAGACATTGCAACTGGATTAAAGCATTTCATTGTGCTCAACTTGTGGACGCTTGGATTTCAGAAACTTTTGGTGTTGTGTTGATTAATCAAGTTTTATGGCTGAGCTGGTAATTTGGCAACACTCTTTTTCATATATAGGGAGTATTAATACGGTATCCACATTTCATCAGATAAAGGATACTCCCTATGATCACAGTAACGCGTAAAAGACTAAGCACCAAATTACTATACAAATTTATCGAATTATTACCGCTGTTCAATATTTGGTGCGACGGATGCCTCCAGGGAACGATAAACGATTTGGTCGGTACGAGAACATCCCAATTGCATTCACAATATCTAGTAACTGCCGCATTAGGTTCGGAGTGTTGCAAATGGCAAGAGATCAAAACAGAAATATTGTTAAGAGCTCGCTGTTTAGACATCCATGTTCAACAATTCTCTTAAATGTCATTTCCCCGTAACGATTTGTCGAACAAATGGCAAAGTGATATGCTTGCTATACAATAATGTGAATTACAGACCGAGAGATTGCAGTTTTTAGCGTATAAAGATTGTATACGCATTACATTATAGGTCCGCTTCTTTTTTGGTTTTTGTGAAATTCTGTACCCAAATAATTGAGTTTTCAGATATCGACGACTCAAATAGATTTATTGCTGGAAAGCTGTAAAAATAATGAATGATACAATTTTGAACACTGCAATAGACGTGTGTCCTAAAAGAAAGCGTTTCATAAAAGTATGCACGAATGGATGAATAAGACGATGGCTCGCTAACCAGAAGACCCCAGGTTCGCTCCTTGTCTGTCATGCAGGACGGGGGTGGGGGTGGGGGTCTGACAAGAAACAGTGTCTAGTCGTTCGGATCGTGTTAAAACCCATTTTATTTCACGTATGGAGTTATGAATAGCGCTGTTTACGGATATCACATATTGAAGCAACGCCTAGGTGAATATTAAACAAATTATTAGTTATTAGTTAAGTGAAACTATAGCCATTGAAAAAACCGTGAATAATAGTATATTTTCCAGTACAAACCACAATTCAAAATTACTAATGACACATGACAAGCATATATCACCCTGGTCAGTTACGGTTGGAATTAGGCCAACAAGACAGTGATCAAGATTTACCGTTATCATTTAGTGTGTCATACACATACTGGCAAAGGCTCAGTTTTAAAATACCACCACAAGATATGTTAACTTGATTTGACTATATTTGTAACAAGATCTTCAGTGAAAGTCAGCTAATGGATATTTCCGCTTTCTAGACTTAAGAGAATGGTGAGTTATTAGACGAAAGCCATCATAAAGTCAGATTCAAATTATGATATAACAACGGAATAATTAATCTTAATTTGATTAATTACGTGACCTGTCTTCATTAATGTTCAACGTTAATTGATAATCTACATGCCAATTAATGATCCAGAACAGCAGATTATAGGATCCGCATGCTGCAATAATTTATATCAGACTGCCCTATGAAATCTCCAAATCGGAAATTAGGCACGATCGGATTATATTACATGTCTGTAGTGAACTTATATTTAAGATTCATGTAATTTCCTATTGTCGCTAATTGATTACAAACGTCACGGCAGCCAAACATTTTGGTTACGTAGACGGTACGCCCATATGATATGCACCCTAAACTTCTTCTTATATAGCGGCGGTTAATATACCCCCCCCCCCCCCTATGTGCTCCCAAATTTGCTGGAAGGGTTTAGCTGAAATAGAAATCTGTCCAAAGTCTTGCAGACGTAAGCAATGAAAACAACAATTAAAGATACATTAGTTAAGAGTTTAATAAAGAGTTGGTCATTCTGGCTATAATAATTCAAAAATAGATGATATAAAAAAAGAGAATATTGAAAATTTTACCCAAATTACATTATATTGTGTGTTTAATACTTGTTTTCCCTGTTCAATATATTCATATCTGCTCTTTAATATACATAAAACGCGATCTTGACGCCATGAAATTATATTAAAATGAGCTTGTTTAGACACAGGCATGACAAGAATATAGTCTAACCATAACTTATTTCTATATTGACAAGTTAACATATTAGACAAAAACGTGATAAAAATACATTTTATGTTATAGATATACAATTTGCGGTATATTAATTTACTGCTGTCGCCGAACCCCTACCGTTGGTGATATATTTTCTCGGCAATAGCATTTCTAAATAACCATCGAATGGAAAACATACAAAAAATATGTTTGTAACCACAAATATTTCAGTGGAAACTTATTTCACAAACTTGAAAAGCTAACTTGGCTGTCACTATATAAATTATAACGAATAACTCCTGCGCAATGGCCATTGGGCTGAATCGTTGGGGCTCTGTATATGATTGAACAGGTAACTCAAATTGTGCCCGAGACAACAAAATATATTGTTTGTTTTCCATCGTAGAACCAAATCTTTGGGTCGATAGATCAAACTAATCTATCGAAGAATCGTGTGGAAAATGATTCTTATGCCAGTCGTTGAGAATCTGACCAACAATTATAGGACCTATAGAAATACTTACCCTGTTTGTTTTTACGTTCAATGAAGTTCTTCTTCATGTAGATATGCAATGACAAATTCACATGGGAAATACGATGACCATATCGATGGCGTACCGACAGAATAGACATAAACCCAATCATAAAAACACGCCATTACGCACTCACACCCGCCCACACAGGGAATTATCCGATTTTTTTGTAGATTTTTAATTTATAACGATATTTGTAAAATTCTCACCGGTGATATTTTGTAATCATTTTATGAGATAATGTATCTCCATATCTTTAAAAAAGCAATTTACAATTAGTACTTAACATTGTGCCCTTTTTTCAAAAAACAAAAATGAAATAATGTCCGTATTAGGTTTTTTTTTATTTATAACGTTTTCTACCTTTCTCTTATTTTTCAGGGGGGGGGGGGGGGGATCGCCTAGTGGTCTAGAGTGCCGCGCTTCGACCGCTTCGACCTCTAGCTGGTCGGTCACCTCTGGCTTGCGGCAGTGGTTTCGCTCCCCGATGTGAGCGTATGTGGCATGGGGATAGGGGCGCCTTCTCAACCTCGTGGGTTTCCTCCGGGCACTCCGGTTTCCCCCCACTGCTAAAGACCCCTACGCGTAAGCGAATTATTGAAATAAAATTGAAACCATATGTTAGTCCCAAAATGACCTACTTTGTGTCGAGTGGATGTTAAATCCCATTTCTCTCTCTCTCTCTCTCTTTCTCTCTCTCTCTCTGTTTAGTGGGACGACTGTCTGTTTTCGTTCAAAATATTACGTCCGTTTTGTCAATGTTAAAATACAGACAATAAGTGTGTTCCAGTGTCGACACATTGACTTTTCCACAACAGTTCTTGTCCTATACAAAAAAAAAACAACATATCTAACCCAACACGCAATTTTTATAATCACAGTGTGATTAATAGGTCGGGATGCCAGAAAACACTTTCTGAATACTCCCATGGCCACCGATGTCAGACCGTTCTTGTAAATAAGATAATTAAAATCTCTCTATAAAAGCAATTATTCGCTTATAAAATAACTAACGCCCTCTTAATTATCAGAGTTTAACGCAGTTTATTTATTTATTAAAGCCACGAGCTATTAACCATACAGATCCATGGATATACGTGGACTAAAGATCTGTTTATTGTATTATGTATATTTATGCAGTTCAATAACAAAATATCATTGATAAAGAGATCTCCGCGTTTCTAAAACCAATTTAACATTCCTTAAACTGCTTACGGATACTAGATGTTGATTATAAGCTATATAACACAATTACGATTATTTTTCAAATTTAACACCGAAACCTACTCTGCGTGGGAGTTTTGATACCATACATATACTAATACATTTTATCTTGTTTCCGATATCACTTATTTGAGAAAGTGGACGTTAAAGCCATTCCACACACAAGTCATTGACCACGGGGTGTTTTAAGATTGCTGGCATATTCGTATGCATGCACGCTCTATTATTTCCTTCTCAAAATATCCGAAAAATTGATAGCCAGACGGAAAAAATTCGAAGCAAATTCATCTGTGTATATTGATGAATCGCTAAAATATATACATCTTTTCTAAAGTGACAGAATTTCTCACTGTCGTAATATATACGCTGCGTGACATATAACATAATCATTCACAATATTTATGCCTTTAGAGATGTAATCCATTCGTTTTTCATTTATTATGTGTTGATCTTGATAAATTAGACCCGCATCTCAAAATCATATCCATCAAAAAGCGTGATTCTATTTGAAGGAACTTTTTAGATTAAACAAATACTGTTGATAATGGGGTGTTGGTTGGTAGGCTTAATCAGAGCACACGGTCTAATGTATTTCTTTTATTATATTCAAAACACCATTTGTACTTTTCACAGATCCTTTCCTTTCCTAAAATATAACATAAAATCTATTTGATAATTACACATAACAACCCCTTTTACATGGAGTGGTTTAGGCACTTAGCCATAATATATTTTTGTTACAAATATCTTCTTCATTTATTTTCTACAAATAAGATATATTTAGTTTACCGAGACGAAATTTATTAAGATCTTTGTTTGGTTTGTGCTATAGAAAAGGGATACAGAATTAAGTCCGAAAAAATCAATCGTTAAGCTTTATCAAAGTTATCTATTTATACAGTAATAACATAAATTTTATCTGACGATTTGTCACTGTCTTTTGACATATATTTCACATTCGAAACTGTGGTTAAAGATAAATGTATATTTTGTTCGTTATCTTTTTTAATAAACTTGGACTGAATTTACAGTTCCAGATGATCATGGCTTAAACAGATTCGACAAATCACGAACTCGTGTAAATGAGCTCTCCTGCCAGACAAGCTTTGCAGTAAGAAAAGTTGATATGAAATCTTTTTTGTTGTGTGTAGTTTATGTGAACCCAAGTTTGATTGATGCGTACCACGCGCCACTTTGGAACTATTGAGAGATGAGCATTCATGTGATTTTGAAGAGCATAATGCAAAAAAGTAACACCAGTCAGACGAACCATAGAAATAAGGCAAGACAAATATGAAATACACCCATTGAAACCTCCATTATGAAATTGTGAAATAGTGTGTTATTTGTATAACTTCATTGTTGTAAGCAAAGCTCACAATAATCCTTCTTCATAAAGCTTATATGCAGGGAGACGATTCTGAAAATTAATCCCGTGTTTTGTGCCCTTCGTGACCTTTTAACATCTCGTATAATCATGCTAAAGCGACAAATCTGACCATTCGATCTATCTGAAATTTGTATGCATTGTCTGGATTAGCAAATAAAAGAACTATATTGAAATTCATCAAATTCGGGTAATTTAGTTCCCAGTTTATGCAGCCATTCTATACTTATTAATTCTACATGCATGTGGTTGGCGATTTACCCTTCAGCTATTTTGTTACTTAAACCCATTGGCTTTCTAAAAGTCAAAATAGAATGAAAAAGGGGATTAATCGTATTTCACAATGTCTGGAGGATATGGGTGCTTCTCACAGGGTAAATCTTGTGAAATCTGAAAATTTGGCAGACGTTACCGATTGTCTACATTTAGATAAATATTTTGTCACCTTTACATGAAGAAAACCCCCTGACAATTCGAGTGAAGCGTGCTTCTTTGACATACATATATATATAAGGTCGATAGATATGGCTCGTACTTTGTGATGTTCTCTTTTTCAGTCATGCAAAGAAAAAGTACAATGGATAAAACAAGCCTTTCATCGATGAAACATTATACGGTCCTCCAAATGGCTCGACAATTACACCACAATATTTATATCTATACCAAGCCGTAAATCAGTTTCGCACATTTATGGTCACTGCGAATAAACGGTCATGTTGTAATTAATAAGCTACGAACATTTAACCATCCATATAATCTACTGTAAGATGGTTACAAGTGTCGGCCATGACATCCAGGTACTTGTGGACTAAGACTAGTCCACTGTGTGGAGTACCACTTTTAGTAGGGAAAATTTTCGGCACGTGGGGCACCCTACATGCGGTTAATGACATTTACGATCAGGTGCCCTGTCTCAATATCAGGCACCCATGACTCTGTCTGTGTGGAGATATTGTCCCATCAGTATAGAGAATATATGATAAAATGGTCAATAGAAAATTTGAAAGTTTTTAAAATAGTCACAAACACTGTACACAGTCTAATGTGGTCGTTAAAATCCCCACAAATCACGTTGTTATTTTAATAATTTATATTAAAAGGTATAGTTCGACCTTTAAAGGAATTAACGAGGTTTAAAGAATCTTTTGATGATTCCTTGACAATAGATGGATGGCTGCGAATTGTTTTCTTCAAAATGTAGCATCAACAGGTGGTAATTAACTTATTTATATCACATATAAGGAAGAATCACCGAGGAGAAAGGTTGTAGACGTTGTTCATTAGGTGATGTAGATATAACAATAAAATGTGATGGTGGTCTGACCCCATAGAACAGAAATGTGTTAATTAACAAAGCGTCATGGCGATAATAGCCCAGAAATTAATTCTATCTTTGGAAAAAATGTGTGTCTTATCTCATCCAATGGAAGACGAAACGCCATTACTTACTTTTAGCTTCTTCTAAGAAGTTAGTTGTCAATTCTTCATGTAAATGCTACAGATGCTTAAAACTTGAAATTTTATTCAGAAATGCAATTTATAAAACAAAGCCACCCCGCTCCCCAAAACTCCCACTCACTGCAGAAAATGCAAGAAAGATTATGCGTTCTGAACACAGAGAAGTATCTACATAAGGAGACCATGAAAAACCACCACTTATTTGAATGGCTTTGCCTGCGAGACATCGGACAGCTGAAATGGGATTTCTGGCACCATTGTATAGTATTAAAATGAAAGTAGTGCGTTTCCATTGCGTCTTAAGTATACTTCAAGTATGGGAAACAATTGTTACAAGACATTCAATCACTAGAAACTTCTAATTTCCAATTTTTTAAAAATGTATTATACTGTATCTTAGAATTGTTATCTTCAAGTATATCTTTTAAGTCATGATAATGCCCAACTGGTAAAATATAATTGATTTAATAAACGTCCCGTGTTAGACATTATCTTACAACCATCTTGTTGAGAACATACGAAATTTCCCGTTTGATAATAACAAAATAGTTCATTTAATTAAAGCATATAAAGATATCTGTACGTTTTGATTTTACAAATTATAGGCAATTGTTGATTTTTTTTGTTGTTTGATGTCCGTAAAGCACAGCTGCTTATCATTGTAAATTAAGTTACTGACGTAATAATATTAAAATAATCGGATGTACTTGTCTTATATTTTCCCAATTTTATCTTTTTGTTAGTTAATTACAATTTGGCATCGTAAATGGACTAAATCTTGATTATTTCGGGGGTTTTGCATTATCATACTATTTTCATTATGTACTTTTTATTTTTTGCTTAGAATCAGATACAAAACGTCCATTATTATTGACGATAATGGGAGCTTGTGTAAAAGGCGCACTTACAATTTGATAGTACACACAGTAATGTGTAAGAACTTACGATCTCAATAAATGATTAAACATACATAAAGCAAGAGCTGAATCTGCATATTGCAGGTCTTTCTTTATGCCTGAAATATTATCTAAAATATTAATTAGACATTATTAAACGTATCCAGATCATAATAAACTCTCGATGTCAATGCTAGCTTGCGATGTTTATCGGATTAAGATCCGATTGGCTGCTGCTCAACTTTTATTCATGGTATAATCATGAAATTAATAAGCGATACTAGATTTTTTTTATCGTAGTGACTGTAGTAATGATGATCGAGGCTATGTGGAGTTTTCAATCGCTAAAATCTCGGTTCAGTGTGGATGAATTTGACTGCAATTTTCAACAAATTCCCTTTAAATTATGTAGTTTTTAACTATTATAGTGAGAACTGTAAACTCTTTATCTCATCTCCCATAATGTATCTTTAATATACGGAGCCTATGAAATGATATCTAATTTGAACTGTAGTGGATCCCAGAACAACAACAATCGAATTGCATTGTCAACTGTGTATTGGTATGTTTCAAATGAAAATGATGTATTAAAACACCAGAAACGGTATTAAATTACTAGCGTACTAAAAGACTTGTTCAATGTTTCGTCACTAAAGATTGTTACTCGTCTTCCCACCTGTAAAAATTACTGACTATGATATATCACCATAAAGCTTAATAATTCGACAGTCCTATGCGTACCAAAACTAACAAATGGTAATGTGTCTTACTACTGGACATAAGGAAAGTTACCCCTGTGCCACTGATGATATTATTTGTTAGTTTTGGTACGCATGGGGTAAAATGCATGACAGATTCTCTCGGTTTGAAAGTAGTTTTATAGGAATTCGAGCGGCTGAATCCAGTGAGCTTGGGTATTTCTCTAAAAAGTGATGCTTAATTCCGCTAGGAGCCAAAATTCAAATGTAGAAAACTCATAAACTTCCATAAATTTAGTATGTAATACAATATTGAAATATAGGTTTTTTGGTGGATTATGCGTCTTCAGTATGTGTAGATTCAGAATCTGGATGATGCCATCCTGGCACCCTTGAAGAAATTCAAATATTCTAGATTGCCGCCATTCGTCTTCGACTTAAAACAATGAGGACTAAATTCAAAATGGAGGCAATCAGTTACTTTGGGTATAAACATAAAAACATATTCCGACTAAAAGTTATTCCAGACTGACTTCATATTCAAAATGGCGAACATATCTGGCGGGACATTTCGATGTTAGTAATGTGATATTTTAATACTATACTTTAATACTTCAAACTATAGGTTTTCGGGGTCACTGAATTCATATCTGAACAGCTGACTGTCCTGTGATAGAAATAAATGACAATATGGTTCTCAAACTCGACATTACATGTATAGCGAACTTTGGGAGATCATGGAAAATATAATAATGTAAAAACATTTGTATCAAGAAATACCAACGACAGGTTACTCTTCCCCTTGAATTTTTATAAGAACACCAATTGTGCATGTTCAAACACAATAAAATTTGGAACCATCGTGAGTTGAAAACAAATGCTACACTTTCATATCAGATGTAAGAACTCGCTAACTTTTAAAAACATTTGCTTTCGATTGTCAATTGTGGTATAATGGTGGATTGTGTTTGGCTGTGAAGCTGTTGTGTTCTTATAAGAATGCAAGAGTGTAGGGTGTCTTCGAGGTAGTTTAAAGGTAATTCTGCAGTTCTCGTACTATTTTCTTTGATTGTCTCCTAAACTTAGCTATTTTGTCGAATTTGGGAACCATATTGACGTTTTGTTCGGTCATGGCACATTTTCCAAGTCAGATATGAATTTGGCGAACAGGAAAACCTATAGTTTGACGTATTACCCTATCAGATTACTAACGTAGTTATGTCTCGCCAAATATGGCCACCAATTTGAATATGAGCTCAAGCTGAATATCATTTGGTCTTATTGTTTTTATGTTTATATCCGAAGTAACATACACCTACATTTCAATCAATACACATCTTTTTAGGGAACTTTATTAGTTTCCCGCCAAAATGATCTCCCTTTATGAATTTGGCCTCCCAGTGGAATTAGCCGTCACTTTTAGGAGGAATACCCAAGGTCTTTAGGTTCAGCAGGTCAAATTCTCAGAGAAACCGCCTTCAAACCGAGGTCCAAGAGAACACGCCACGACTTATACCCAGTAAATAATTAAATTTCCCAAAGGCTGCCAGGGTGGGTGGCATTATCCGAATTCTGAATCTACAACGTATATAATCCTCCAAAACCCTGTATTTCGATATGTTATACACCTTTTTCGGAAACTTTATTAGTTTTCCACCAAATGAGCACCCATTTTGAATTTGGCCTCCTAGTACAGAAACCACCTCACTAAATAACCGGGAAATACTCATGGCGGCCATCTTGAATATTTAAATTTCCCCAAGGGTGCCGGAGTGGCATCTGAACCTAAACATACTGAAGATATATAATCCATCAATAAATATTATGTGGACTATCTTTTTCAATTTTGTCGACGTGCTGTTGGACTACGATGATTTTTGTGACGTCAATTATAAGAGATAAATGGTTGGATTTCCAATTATATTTTAATGTAATTTTTGTAATTTAACTGAACAATTAAATCAACTTCAAAATGTCCCCAAACTACCATTGAAAAGGTTTAAGGGTCTCATAATTTCCCAGTCTAATTAAAACTGGGTGTTATTTTCGCACATCTTTTTCGTTTTTATTTACTTTATTAACCTTTAAATAATCATGTTTAAGAGTCTATGACGACAGCCCAACAGTCCGTTTGAAATGGATTAGCCGAAACAATCTTTCACTTGACGACACAAGCACCATAACTCTCACAAACCTACTCTCTTAAAAAAGTATGCTATCCACTCGAAAAAGCAAAATAACCGCTATCACGTATGGAGCTTTTCCAGTTAGGTGGTAGTTTGGTTTTGTCTATCACTCTACTTAAATCCTACTTTCTTTGACCCCGTTTCAGCCGACAGGCTTGACGTCCAGTAGTCATCAAATGTTTTCTTTTGAGAACGAATACACCAGATAGAAACCATCGACCATAATAGCATAACATTCTCGGGAGGAGAACTAGAACTTCCAGAGTGTTTCCAAGCTGAGACTTCCGACCAGAATTGAGTTTCTCTGTGTCGCCCAGTATTGTAGGGAAAGACTGCTTCTCGTGCTTATAAAGACCCAAGCAAGTCACACTCGTGATTGACTGGATATAAAGAGCTATGAGAACAGACAACAGTCGTATTGATTACCCGCTTCTCCGTGTCACTAGTAGCTGCAGCTACCTCTCAGCGAACGGATGCCTTGTCACCAGATGCCTTTCTTTCTTACAGTCAGTTCTTATAAGCTTATCAACACTAGGATGTGCGATGGATTTTGTCTGATGTGGGCAGATCTTTGGACACTCCCTCGAAAGGATTTCTTAGATCCTCCATCACATCAAACAACTGTGGCACCGTGTCAGTTTAGGACTTCTGAGACTGACTGGTCTGCTCATGAACTCTGACATCTTCATTTGCCAGCCCAAAGTGGTTTACTTCTGGCCTAGACACCACCCACTGCCTCAGTAACTCCAATGACACCACCATCACCTTTAACAATAGCACTGGCCTATTCGTGAGTTTGGTCAATGCCCAAGTATGAAAACTCCCTGTGAGTCTTCTGGACCACAAGCTTTCCCAGCTGATATGCACTGAACACCTTATCTTAAACGGTTAAAGACCGAAGGATTATCCTTTTACCACCCAACCCTACAAAACATTGAAATATGGGATGCGACTAGATCCAAGCATCTAGTATCCTACATGTAGCCCAATCGTTCATCCGGTGCCATTTAAGTCCCGTGCGACCTGCACGCCATTCGGGTAACTGAAACCCTGTTACCATTGGCTCGACTGTCTCGCGCTGGCCCATTTTGTCAATGCAGGTGCGGTCATCTAGAAACTACGAATGGGAGGTGCAGCGTTTCCGAATCTGGGGCGGCTCACCCAATCCCACCACTGAATGAATGTCAACATGGATCTTATTGACTATATAACTATTCGCCAATGCAAGTTGACACCGCGAACAACCCGAAGAAGGGGTATGGGGGTCTCCCACGGGAATAATTTTGAAGCTATCGTGGCAATTGATTTCATTGGTGGGAGCAAATTCTTTTGAGGAGGAGATCAGAAATGGGGCAGATTTCCAGACCCATTTGTCAATTCTGCTTGTTTTGTGTGAGTTGGCAGAACATTTGTGCAGTCTAACGCACAACGCCCTAGTGGTGCTTAATTTTAAGTGGGCGGTTAACTATAACCGCGATCATGATTGTAATGAGACAGTATAAGAACATCGCAGATTGGATGAAGGATGACATAATGGCATCGAGCGCGCGCGAAAAAAATTTCAGATGGCGACGTGTATAAGACGTAATATACTGAGCTTTAATGTTTTGAGACTGAACACAGCATTTCAATGAATGATCATGGATTTTGCCTCTAACACTATATTTTTGATCGTGATCAGACAGCCTCCGAAAACGCTTATTTTGAGTCACGTAATAGCAGCCATCTTGAAACAGCCGGCCGTATTGTAATTTAATTGACACCATTGATTTCTTTCACCCAAAATGCATCCATTTTGATATTTGGATCATTTACACATTTCTGTTCAATCAAGTTCTATTTCGTAAACTACTAGTATTTTGTTTGCATTGACGAAACGGCCATCTTGAAAACTGGCGACATGTTGGATTTTCAGCTTGATAACGTACATTTTCTGTAAATCATCTGTGCCAATTTTGGTGCTTGTATCACCAAGTGAAAGATTCTTTTGGAATATTGTCTTAATCTGCCCCTCTTAACGTCTCGATTATCACCGGTTTTGATTAGTAGGTTGGATTCAACCTGTCAGTTAAGTAAGAGTGCCATACGAAGAAGTGTCTACAGAAGAAGAAGATAAGTAAAATAAAATGAAAAAAAAGATAGTATACTTTTAGTTAGACCAAACATTTCAAAGCGACCTTTTCTCTAAAGTCAGGTAGTATCTATACAAATCTCAAGTAGATATAATACATTTTTATAAACAAAAAAACCCACTTTGAGTTTGGTAGATTGTATTGTGTAATTGGATAGCAAACATTATAGACATATACGCAATTTCAGCGCGTGGCAGATTTGAACCGCAATGGTTTTAGAGCAAGCCTTACAATAAGTTGCAGGTCGGTATTCGACGATACTACGTCGCAGTACATTTACCACCCGCCTACTCCCAACAAGTCAGCAGTAGTTGGGTATTTTGTTGGCTTATTGTGCCTACAGAGGCTAGGATATCAGCATGTAAGTTCCTGTCAATATTGATGTTTGACCCTTTTCAACTATTTGGAGGTTAACTGGGTTAGTGAGAATGATTGCTCATTAAAAACAGATCTGTAAGATAACTAAGCTGCTATTAATGATGTGAAACCCAACAAAAGGCTGTGATAAAAGAAATAATCCGCTTTTAACAACAATAATACTATTGCCTCGTTAACACATTTTAATGATTATCTATAACATTAACAAGTAACTAAAAGAGGACAAAGAACAATGTTAGGATTGATTGCAAACGGAAACAAATGAAATCTATTATTTGCTAACCATCGGCTGAATAAAATTCCCATTCTTTCAAGAATGGAACCTTTTGTGCCAATTCTACAACTAGAAAGATTTCACTTTAGTTCTTGCAAAAACATGAAGAGGAGCTTGTCTTTTAAATGAAGTGAAATAACATCCTATTGTTCTGTTCCCAGTAGGCTAACGAACACGCCAGTATACTATGCAGCAGTACGACTTACATGCTCTTATATCGAATTCTATCTGTCAAGGTTTTTTGGGTTTTTTTCGTTCACGTCTATATGTACACGGGGCCTCGGTTTTCGTACGAATGATTATACGTTGAACAACCGACAAGGGGGGAGGAGGGCACAGCAGGAAAGGAAAGGAAATTCCAAAGACTTTTCTCGGTAACACAGGAATCAAGCACTTTAGCTCCAGTTAAGCGAGCCAACGTTTTACTTAATAAGCTCCCGCTTCGCCCTTTAAACCAAAGTTTAAACATTAAATGATTGAACACAGCAACAGTAAAAAAATCCTTTCAAGCACATAACATTACAATCATTGTACACAATTATCATGCAAGCAAATAATATTCTATTATAATGGCAAAATAGACTTTATCGTCAACCATGTCCTTCAGTATGTTCGTCTGTAAACAATTAATGTTAATGCGATATAGACTAGAATTTGAAACAGATTTGTAATTGAAGATGACAACCCCGCCGACATTCCCTTTAATAATAAAACAGCTTTACGTAAACAAGAAAAGCGAAAACAGAAGCTAGATTATCACCTCTGGCTTGCGGCTCTGGTTTCGAGCCCTGTTCCATGCGTATGTGGCATGGAGATAGGGTCGCCTTCTCAACCTCGTGGGTTTCCTCCGGACACTCCGGTTTCCTCCCACTGCTAAAGACCCCTACGCGCAAGCGAATTATAGAAATAAAATGAAACCATATGTTAGTCCCAAAATGACCTAGTTTGTGTCGAGTGGACGTTAAACACCATTTGTCTTTCTCGTTTCCAAACAACCCATATTTTGTTGCAAACGTTTAGATAATATAATAATCGAAACGTATACCCTACAAATTGATTGCATATCGCTCCATTATTCTGATCCAGGATAAAATATTACACAATGTAGATTGAATGATACAAGAACGCTAACAACTGTTTGCAACGCTAGCAAATAAGATAATTTGCGAAATTTATTAGTTTACACAGCAGTGGAATGCGCTATAGAATACCGAAAAATAACACCATGCGGCATCTGTTAAAAATTGGAATATCTTAAACTTTGGAATCTTTACTAACAATATTCCTTATTATGTTTTACTATTAGATTAGGATTCTTAAAGAAACTGTAGACACTTTAAAGTCAAAGGGATTCCTCTGAGACTGAAATTTGTAGCAGAGAAATACACTTAGGTAATACAGATTACTGGTAATTTTTCGTTCCTTTGTTCTCTTTGTTTGATTCTGACATAATATATAGTCTTGGATTTGACTTTGTTTTACTTGATCTCTTATATATAAATATATATATATAACAGGGTTATAAACTTCTATATCTAAGATTATATGTTGAAATGTTTTTACTGCTTCATTCAATTTGTATTATTGTCATCTAATTCTTGACTTGATTCCTCACTAGCCAAGGGGAAGGAAGTTCTCTCAACTCGTCTACATTGTGTGTACCCTGTCATTAATTTGCTTTCCAGCTCTGCTACAATTCCAACTTGACTGGAACAGTGCATTAATTCAGCTTTCAATGATGTAACTTCAAAATAGTATAAGAAGCCACGTTTAGCCATTTGATATGTGACTCGATAATTCTGTTAACTCAAGAGCAGTAAATTTCTTATAGAAACTTGTCATTTGTAAGAAATCTTCCAGCTTTTGTTTTGTCAGAGTGAAAAGTCTTCTTTCACCAACTGCCAATTAACATCCTGGTACAGCATATTTAACTTTCAATTTGGGGAAACCATTTCAAGAACGATGTTTTAGACACAAATGAGCTAAGAGAATATTCCATGATCAGAAATCAAAATATCCACATAATAAGTTCCAGTTGACACAAACGCCTTCATATTATACTTTTGAAAGAGAATAGAAAGTTTATCTAACCATCATCCCCCCGAAACAACCATCAAGCAGGCATAGGAAAATAAAACCTAAACGAGCAACTTGCACGGTAACAGACTTCCGACTGCTTATTTTAATCATTTGATTTCAGGACACAATTGAACATAGATGATATCACCGCACCGCGATTCCCAAAACAATCCAATGTTGAATATGTTTGACTTACTAAACTGGAGTCACCGATTATTCGACTTCGATTTCCTATATTGAACGCCTCAACAAAGAGAGAAGGCGAGATGGGGTTTCATGGTCACTCAGCATTAACAGGGTCAATTCAGTAGTAATATATGACATCACAATTCTCTAATCTGTTTAGGGGCATTGATCTGAAGAAGTGGTAGGAAACTAGATTACCCAGTGAGAACTCCCGAATTAAGGGCGGTGAACCTACTCCTAAATACAAGGCACCATTGACTTGCACGTATACCAAACCAGAACTAACCCGAGCATTTCCTGCATGCACTTTATATATAAAATCACCACTCAATGTTCATTTTAAACTATTTTGACAGAACACATGTCATATAGCCAATAAATTAGATAATGTAGCTGAAAAACTTACCAACCCAATCTTCACAGTATTTTCATATCTAACATATTACTTATTAAAGTCGAAAACAAATTTCATGTAACTTTATTTAAATAAAAGCACTTCATATTCAACCTCCGGGAAGAATATAAACATTTTTTCAGAGTTACATTAAATTTACGAGGAATAATCCGATAATCATGTCCCCTCTGACTATTTTGTCAATTCTGATTTCCAAATGATGTCTCAATTTGTGGATATCAATTCTCGTGACGAAAGGAAAAATTGTATTGATTCTGATAATAATGTACTCTATACTAGACTACTCTATTTGTAGCAACTTGAAATTGGGTGTAATTTGAAGATCAAATAATTTAAGCGCGGAATTATATTATTTAAGAACATTTCAGTGAAGTAAATTGTCATGTCATAAACAAGTGTGTGCACCGTTGTTTGGGTAAACTAAATAGACCATTTACTGATGTGTAAAGGCTGCTTTATCTTCGGATATAACATACATTGTAGACTTCAGATAATTCTTTAAATCTTTAAAGGAACATCATGTAAAATTTAGATAAAGGGCTGGCAGTTCTTGCTATAATAGTTCGAAAATATATCTTGCAAAATGAATGTTTTCTAAATTAGTCTTTGAAGATTTGTCGATAACATAAGACACAATCATATGGAATACAAGTTATTTAAAGGATTCTATAACCTATAATTTCGTTTTAAGAAATATCAAATAAATGGATCAAACTAAAACGAAATGAAATGAAATGGGGTTTAACGACCTACTCTTCTGCACTTAACCTGGGCTAATGGAAGATGGGCACACGCCATACACTGCACTATGAGGGAAATTTTGCCCGGGCAGCGGCGCTGCAGCCTACTCTTATATCGAATTCCAACTGCCAAGGGATCTTTTACGTGCACGCCAATGTGTAAGCCGGACCTTGGTTTGTCGTCCCATCCGAACGACTAGAAAGCTGTCCTTGTCAGGCTCTCCGTTCTGTATCACCGACAAGCGGAAACCACGCCGGAAAAGATGAACTTTCTCGGCCAATGCGAGTCAGCGCCTTAACCACTTCGCCACGTGATCCCCCATTAAACTAAAACTGATGTGTCTTTATATGATGAACAATACATATAACGGATTACATTTAACTCCGTTAGCCATTTATGGTTTAGAAATTGACGTCAGGTTAAATATCGCGCAACTTTGTGGTTTGCAAGCAATACACTTCTTCATAAAATATAATGTGGGCATACAGAAGGTTCTTGATTTTTCCCAAGCACTCTCACATTTCGTGAAGAATTTAAAATTCTCAAGTATTTTTGGGAACCTGTTTAGTCTTAAATTTACTCCGTTTTTCATTAAATTATACGATTTCACACGCTAAGTTTTAGTACTCGGTGTATACTCCAGAAAACACAATGTTCAGTGGGTTTTTTAAAAAATTATTCTCCGTTTAGGGGGAAAGGGAAGTCCGCCCCTGTAGTATACGATCATCGTTTTCATGCGCTGACAATATTCCAAATATCGACGGAAGTGGCCGATTGATCAAACATTTGGATGTATTCTTGGTATATATAATCTATAAGAACTCTGAATTGATGTTTTCCCATACCAATTAACCGTATATAGAAATTGTGAGAATTCAAACAGGTTGGAAGCATTAATCTGGATGGCACCACTTACCCAAAACCCTCAATTAAATGAACTCATGGCCACTTGTTCGGTTTTCCTTGACAACATCTTTGTCCTTAAAATATGTATGATCATCCATTAAAAGAAATTGACTATATGTACGCATATTTGACAATTGCCTTTCATGCAACATTATCAGTTTTTGTCAATTTGATGCTTCCGTTTTTTGGCACACGTCTTTTGTGAGCAATAAAATAAATCGATTTAATGTAGTGACAACAAAGGGTCTTAAAAGGTGGTAGAAGTAAAGTTTTCAGACATACCCAATCAGTACCTAACTGGATTAAATAAATTCAAAATAACATGGGCAACACTTAAATGATTTAGTTTGAATCGACCAAACAGTCGTTATAACAATCTTATAAATAAAGTAACTTTAAATTAAAGAATCGGATATTGGCAAACATAGTTGATAAGCTTTCCATGATGGTAACTATGATATATTTTGAATACATGGGGAGAGGGAGAGAAATGGGGTTTGACGTCCACTTGACACAAAGTAGGTCATTCGGGTCTTACTTAAAGTTCAATGTTATTTCGATATCTGATTGTGCGTAGGGATATTTAGCAGTGGGGGAAAAGTGGACGTGGCGAAAACTCACATGTTTGACGGGGCGATCCTACTCCCTGTCACGTACAAGCTTGACTCAATGATAGACCTTATGATCTAAAGCAATAAACAATATCTTAGTTTATTTGAAATCGGATTTGGAACAAACTAGTTTTATGTTATCATTAGTGATATTAAATCTAATTTATATGTGATCCTTTAAAAAGTTCAAAATCATTTAATCCACATGAAGGAAACACAAGTTATTTAAAGGATTTATTTCTGGCGACTTTTCGACGAGGGTTCATTTGTCTTTATCAACTGGTTGTTCGAAGCTTGTGTTGTTTACCCATTTATCTAAGATGGGGACTTTGATGAACTTGATTATATGATTCGGCTTTGTTGAAGAAATACCAATGAAGTGGATGCCAGTTGGCCGTGTTCGTTCATGTCATTGATCTGCGCAATGGGCTAAAATTATATCGGAGCCAGAGGCGGAAATTACAAATTAATACACATTGTTGTGTTACCGTAAAACGATCGAATCAGGTTTTGGATTTGAGATTTTCTCGAGTTGCCCGTCGGAGAGGTCGTCTGTTGGTTGTCTGAAAGTGAAATATTGTGATATATGAAATAATGGATGGCGAGATACATGTATTTCTAGATAGTTTTAAATCAGATAATAAAAGGGTTAAGTGACTTGAATAGACCGATTAATAATATTTCATTGTCTCTGTCTAAGTGCGAGTGTCAGTACGTCCAATTCCACACGATTAATATGACCAATTTATTTTAAAATTCATGCGGCACAAATAAGCCATAAATCAAACGGTCTGTGTCTAAATTCCTCGTCTAGCCTATGACATTTAAATCAATTTTTAAAAACGTTATTGCACTTTCAATTGTGAATGGTCTGGACTAGCCTTCAGTCGCTGTTAACAATTTTAATAAACTACTAGAGACAATTGGTAAGGCGAGCACCGCGTGGGTTGACAAGGCCATTATACTCGCGAACCAAATATATCATTCGGAGTCATACTGGAAATTCAGATCTGCGATTTATCACTACCAGAAGAATATACATGGAAGATATACTTAAAAATACATTATGTAAGATTTCGATAAAGAACTAGCCATTCTTGCCATAATAGTTCGAAAGTAGATAATGTAAAATGAATAATTTGAAAATTTCATCCAAATTACTCTATTGCAAGCGAAAATATTAGCCTTTGAAGGTTTGACAGACGTGTGCAATAATTTCAACCACCGTACTGGTTGATCGAAGCTAAGTCTCGGTCCTCCATATTAAATTAAATCCAAGTATCGCTGAACCGTTTTAATCTATTTAATATCGGAGAAATCTGATGCCATCGGGAGTTGATTAAGGACTTGATCAGTTAATTAATGACCTGCAATAGGCAGAGTTAGCTCTTGCATAATGCATGTTTAATCTCTTTTTGTCCTGTACTTCACGTTCTACACCAAAGATCCACCAAACACAATGTCTAAATATCTGAACAAAATCGCAACGCACATGTACCATCTTCAATGTTAACTATGGGTTGAGAAATTGGTGTTTGCACCGTTAGCACAGAGTAATTCAGACTATCAAGAAACTCATACACTTGGTCTTAGCCATACTCCGCTCAGCGTTTCGTTTGATTGCAGGTAATATCACTACACACTGCTATTAAGAGTATATATTGTTGTGTTAAATTTTGATTGGTCAGTAGTCCGACTACCAACCAATCACTACCTACCATACAAAAGCATTACATTTAAAACGAGTGTCAGTATTGGACCAAATATGTTTACATAACGTTACGTCATGGCTCACGCTTTTATTATGCCTAATTAACCCGTGCATAGGAGAATACTGCAGTAAAACTAATTGTGTGACAAACGAGGCTATCAAGTCGAATGAAATGTAAACAATACTCTTTGTAACGAACATACTTTCACCGTTTTTAATACCTTAAATCACTGTCCAAAGTTTTAGGGAAGACTCAGATTAAACGAAGGACTGTCATGTTGCTGTACTTAAGTGATAGCTTTCATTGAACGGGGAGAATAGACACACTCCCGCAAAAGTTCAAGAAACAGACGCTATTCCAGCAATGGTCAGAGAGAGATTTGTCGGGCCATTGCTTCAGGAATATGGGTCTTAGCAGGCTACCAGAAACATAGAGCACCAATATTTCCCCTTTGATTTTAACGCTAATAAAATCCGTAGCGCCTCCGTTCAGGCACCACGTATTCCCGTGGTCATTTTCCCGGTTGGTGCAAAAGTGTAGAACGATAAGTTTTAATCAAATCTCATTTTATTTGATAAATCTGCCCAAATATTCACAAATAGAGCCCAAACAATGTTAATTTATATGCAATAAAATTCGGGATTCCGCTCCTTATTATATCACAATTAAACGTCAAACGTTTTTGACACGATGATTATAATATGTAATTGACTTATTATTAGTAGTATCATTACAGTATTACAGAGCTACATATTGACGTTCAAACAGTTACGCTGTTGCTATATTCGACTAAATTGAAATCTTAATATGGCTCTACCAATTCAAGTACGATGAACATGAAACTGGGAATTATGCCACCAAACTATCAGCCACAGGTGACTTTTAGCATTAGTATTGTGCTGGCCATTACATTAATATCGTGAACACTTTAAAAGGCATGGATTCTTGCTGGAATTGTTACGATATTCGTCGATCGTTTTATGTTTTGAAATTGACGGACACTACTTTTCACAAATTTTAGAATATTATAATAACCCAATATTATGAGAGCAAAATACCGTCAGTGATAATATTTCCTAGTCATGATATCATTGTTTGCTGTAGCAAGTACAGTAGCAAGTACAGTAGCAAGTACAGTGTCACTGGTTTTCGCTGGACTATCTGATTGTGGTGCATCATGGGGACTAAGCCTCTAGTAAAAAAGCGTTGAATAATGCTGGTTTGGTGGGTGGGTTGATTCCATCCGCAGTGATAATGCGTGCTCCATTCAATTTCGATTAAACCTTTTATTTCGGGCCAATTGAAGCGTTTTTTACTTATTTTACTTATTAAACACAAAATCAGTCACAACATTTTTTTTAAATTTGTAGGAGAGAGATTTTTAATATAGATTGATAAATACTTCATTATACCAAAAAAGAAGTCCAATCAATTAAATTTTTTTTTAAGAATTTTGTTTAATTAGACAAGTTTCATCTTTACCAAATACAGAACATTCACCCATAGCTTCCGCTAGATACAAAACCCAAAATAGCAAACAATTTAATTAACATTATCGAGTTGAAGATAAATAGTTTTAGTTAAACAACCGAATTAATACGCGTGACTTTCATTGGTATCTAGATACCGTTTTACAGGCCTACCATAAGGTTTTCATCATAATGAAAAGTTCTTCATGTATCTATATGAGAGCAAAAACATTTTAATATCAAATATCGCAAATCAAAAAATGAAGTACGTCTGCGCATGTCCAAATTCAACGAAATGCAAGAAAACTTAGAGATCTCTTTCAAGGGAATTGGTGGGATAAGGTTTAATCAAACGAAACACTGCGAGGTGTATGGGGAATAGGTGGAACATGTTTCAGGCTAAATACTGTTTTGGTTGCTCAACTGACTTTCTACCTAGTTCATTGCCAAAACATTTTCAATAATTTCCGTTTTAACAAATGTTTAAACATTGCTCAAAAAGGTAGAGGAACGGAAACAAATTTTCTGTAAAATAAATTTTTATGCCCCCAGCTAAAAGAACATAGACAAGACGATTCTGTTCTGATGTTGGAAGAACGAACAAGTTGTTTAGTCGTGCAACCAGCGAATGGCAGCGATTCCGTAAAACTCACGTTTGTGTAGGAGCAAGTGACGATTCAAGGATTGCCATCACCGATTTGGTTACTAGTCAAGATGACGGCGCCCACCGATGGTCAAACACAAATATTTATTACTTGTTGGTATATTAAACGTAGGCCTAACTTGTTTGAATAAAACTAATCGTTAGGATTTATTTGTATTGTATACCTGACAAGTGTCCAAGTAAATGGGTTATTATGGATTTATCTCAAGAAGAACGTTTTGGTTATTTCCAATAAACGACCTTGTGGAATCGGTGTATTGGTTATTGCCGAGGTCACATTTTGTCAAAGGCGTTTTATAGCTGAGGCGCAGGAGGCGCCAGCCTCCTCGCGAAAAAAAAATCAAAGAAATTGGAAAAGTAATGCTAAAACCGATGACAAAATGAAAATGTACCCTAGTTATGGGGGCCCTGAAGGCAGAGAAAAGGGCCCTACGTCTGACAAAAGGTCCCCTCTGGCCAAGTGAAAGGGCCCCGTGTCTGAGTCAATCGTTTTCTATACACTGTTACTGTCGAATCTACTACTGAATGAGAATGTAGTCATTGCATTGGCATAAAAATCATCAATCAACACCCCCCCCCCCCGTCGCGAAATAGGGCCCTCAAAATAGTGTAGCCTCCGCCATGATAAACCTTAAAACGCCCCTGCATTTTGTACACAAAATTTAAGAACAGAAGGTGCGTTCTTTGGTAAACACTTTGTAGAGACTTTGTTTTAGTGCGGAAGGGTTCACGCCATCACCACAAATCCAGCGATAAGCTGAATATTAGTGATAACCTCAACATCATACAAGTCACATTATATTAGAAAAACTAAAACATTTAAGTTCATCACAAAAGATATCCTTTGCCTCTGTTAAAACAAGCATATGGACTATTTTAATACGGTTCTTGCCATTTTGCATTATCCTTAAATCTTCACAGAACCAGATACAGTCTCAAACTAGCTTAAAAAGAGTCCGACTAATAATCATTGATCTTGTCGAATCTACAGTGGATTTATTCTTCCCACACTAATTTAACTAACGGATGATTGACGCCTCAAAATTCATTCACTTATATCTATTTTTTCACGTTATCGCTTTATTGTTTGTTTTCTTGATTTTTATAGTAAAATCTCAGTCTAGAGCCTGGTGAACCTCCGACAGATCATTAGACATTTCTGTCTATTTTTAGAATCGGTTGTCAAAGAAGCTGTGTCTAAAACCAGACCAATGTTATTAACGGATGAAGGCGTTTTAACGTCGGAAGGTTTTTATTACACGGTACGTCGCCCGACAAAATTTGACATGTTAACACAATTGACATGTTTATAACGGAATATAAGAATTTGATTTTTTAGTTCAAAACTCATAAAGGGCTTATCGAACCCGTCGAGAGAATAAAACGGATGTATAATTCCGACAACTATATAGCATTTCTGCTAATCGAAAAGATAAAAATAAGATTCCTTACAAATGAACATCTTCTAATAGAAAATTACGGTTCTTGAACTAACTATTAAAGTTAAAAGAATTATAGAGTCACATATCAACGAGCTAAACATGGCTTTTAAAACCTCTTTGAAGTCTTAAGAAAGTTACATCATTGAAAGCTGAATTAATGCACTGTTCAAATCAAGTTGGAATTGTAGAAGAGCTCTATAGGATTGGAATCCAATTTACAGTAATGATAGCGTACACACAATGTAGACGAGTTGAGACAACTTCCTTCCCCCGAGCTAGCAAAGGAATCAAGTCAAGAATTAGATGACAATACTACAGATTGGATGAAGCAGTAAAACATTTCAACATATAATCTTAGATATAGATGTTTATAACCCTAAAGATCAAGAAAAACAAAACCCCTTTTACTTGTATATCAAGAACGTCAAACCACAGACTATATTATGGCACTCAAACATGATGGTCAAATTGTTACGATATTGGTAAATTATCCACAAAAATTCTCCTTTCTGTCGATAAATGGTGTTATTCCGCGGTGACTTTGCTTATTATTCTTAGTTATCGCCGTGTGTCTTTCTGGTGTTGTTATTCTTCTAAAAGGCCTTAAAAACATTATCAGATCCCAATTGTCAAATAAAATGGTATTAATAACACTCTGAAATCATGTTTCTTTAAAGTAGTTGTTTAATACGTTTTGGCTAAAAGGCAGAATAAAATGGTATGACCGGTGATGGCTAATTTTGTTTTTTATATATTTCCAACGACAACAGGAACTTGGTTGTCATTTATCTGCTAATGTGCTGGAGGCAACCCTTCTGAAAATATTAGTAGAAATATTTCCTTTCATGTATTAAGGCTATAAGTGAAGACATTAGTGCAGAACGGTAAAACATTAAGACCCATTTCGTTTCATTTATAAGTAAAGAGATTTTGTAATGCGCATTCCCGTGCCTTCTTGGAGTGTGTTTTCGGTGCAGGATAGGATCATGGTGCTATTTAGTTGTAAACTAAATGGATTGTTTATCTGATTTTGCGATATCTAGAATTTATAGTGTCATATTATACAAGAAATGTGCCCTATTTGATGAACTGTCTGGAAGCAGAACTTACATTGCCTCACATTAACATTTCGCGTCGATTATGGTAATCAATTCAAATTACGTGTAAGATGTACCGAAATTGCATGGCGTCGGCATGGTTGATTAAGAGATTCGTAAAAATTGACTGAATAATATACTGCGTAACCTACTTGAGTTTAACCGAGTTAACTATCTTAGCAGAAACACATAAAATGTCCATAAACGAAAACTAAGAAATAATGGACTCTTTTTATAGGAATCAGAAGTTGTATCAGTTTGAACCATCCATAAAAGGCAGTCAAAGGTTAAAAGTCCACTTTATATGAGAAATATTATCTCTTTATGCAAGCTTTTTAACATATGTGCAATATTGCTATATTGTGAATGCACCGAGTGTATGTTTCTATTACCGATGATAATCCCTGACCCTGAAGCTATTAATCAATTTCTTCTATAGACTTTAACGACAGTTACACTCTTAATGTACCATTATCTAAGTAGCGTTTTACCCACGAACGTAAAAGACCGGTGGATCAGTGCGTGGGGGGGGGGGGGGTGTTCGACAAATTAGTACAAAACCAGACCCAACTTTTTCACAGGGTCTACGAAAATAAAAGTTTCTTTAAGTCCGCAAAAAAAACGTATCCAAGGATAACGTAGCTGCTAGTCGTCAGGTGTTTAATCGTTAGAAGGATGGTATTTGCTGTATCATAAAGCCTGTCATTGAGTCAACAGGCGTGGTTTCGAATCCACGGTTGTACGTGAGAAGGATTAAGATCGCCTGTCCAACATTGTGGGTTTTCTCCGTGTCCTCCGGCTTCCTCCCTCTGCTAAAGACCTCTACGCACAAGCGAATTATTGAAATAAAATTAACACCATATGTTAGTCCCGGAATGACCTAGTTTGTGCCGGGTGGATGCTAAACCCCATTTCTCTCTCTCACTATTGTGAGACCATAGTGTGATCAATTAAAGTTTTTGTCATATTATGAACTTTGAAAGTTGGTGGCACAATGAAAGATTAAAACCGATATCTTAATCACAGTGCCATTTCCGAAGGAAAATATCGTCGATTAGTATAAATCTTTTGAATGAATTTTCATTCACAGGTTTATATACAACCAGTATGGATAGGATTACAATAGCTTTGTTGTCATAATGGTGGCCTCACATTGATTTTTACCCACCGTTTCAATCACGAATACGCTCAGTTTGTCCAAAGAGATACTACTGACCATTGTCAAATAGTTTCAGTTTAAAAATACTTATAATTTATATCAAAAGTTCCAGTAAGTTGTGATTTCCGAAATACGAGGAAAGGGAACATAATTTGTGAATTACTCTAGTTGTATTAAAGAGGCGGGTAACCTGTCATGTCCGCTAAACAATATTATTTTGATTGATTAACTTAGTTATTAGGCGTTGTTGGTGAAATCATTTGTGACCTAACCAAATGCACGACTGACAATAACTTCGTGTTTGGTTGTATTTTGTAAATAAGCTCCGATAACAAAGCTGATAATCAAAGCATTCTAGCACAGGGGTGGATCTTAGAAATTTTGCAGAAGGGGGTTTGCCAGGTTCCAGTTAAGGAAATTACGTAGGCATACACAGGTACACTGAGCTTTTTAAAGAGAGAAATGAGAAATCCAACACCCCGTTTGACGTCATTTTTCATTAGGAATTAAGAGGATGTGATTGAAATTCAATTTCATTGATCCAAGGCATTAATTGTGTTATCACATTATGTCTATATTATCATTATCGTGCGCTTTGAATGCCCATTTCATCCCACCATCTCATGATAATGAATAAAGCTCACGACTGTGTCACATTTCTCATTAAAGTGTTGTTTTCATAATTTTGTCTTATGGATCCGCCCCTGGATAAACGTCTTTGATGATTTTAACGAACAACAATTCTAATGAACTGTTATGACAATTTGAAGGTGATGACATCATAAATGTTACCACTAACTCTCAAAGACAATGATGTTTCGATTAACCGGATCTCCGCTTGCTTATGCCTAGCTTTCACGTGGGCTATGACTGCTACGAATCGCACGAATAGTGGTGAATATCAAAATGATCGTAGAGAATCTGAAGTAGCTGCGAAGCAGTTACGAATAGTTTACGAAATATTACGATAATTGGTGGTTATACTATACAAATGTGAGAGAACCAAATGAGAATCACTCACGAACTTCAAGAACCATCTATGATTTGTCTACGAATCGGAAAAATCTTAGATTCGGGAGGATTCGTGGCATTCGTAGCCCATATGAAAGTTAGCCACTAAAGATTTTGTTACAAAAATAGCTAACAAACTTTAAGAATCATCTGCATCGGAAAGAAAGTTTTTTTATGTGGGGCGATTCGTAGCATTCGTAGCCCATCCGAAACAAGGACATATTACCAGTACAATTCGTGTGGTTAAAGTGTCGGTGCTTAAGAACTTTAAATTTCACCAACCATGCGTCCCTTAAAATAAAATGGCGACGTTTAACAACCCAGTAGTAACTTGAGGCAAACAACCATAACTGTATATGAATCATCCTGGATATAGAACATAACATGGTGTTCGTTTCTGTATTAAATACAATTTGACTTTTATTTCAGAAACAACCAGAGTCCTCCACATAGTGGTTCTTACCTATTCGAGCTCCAATGAATTGGCAAGTGAGATCAGGGGTTTGAATATATAGCTACCATTCACCCATAGCTTAGATTTCAGAAATCGAAGCTATTGGTGGCAAGAAAATAACCTCCCTGTGGACAACACTGCAGAAATTAACTTATCTTGTAAGGTACAGCAAACAAGATGTTGGGGAGATGTTAAAAACCCGCAGCCTGATATTCATTATGTAAACTTTTAGGTACCGTACTGCCACACGCTAACCTTTGCCCCGGTCCTGTCTCGGCATATTTTATAGGCGTGGCAATTTCTAAAAGGCAGCCGATAGAGGGGTATAATCAGACAAAGTTGTTGGATCTTGGTGTGGAAGTGAGACCGTGTAAGTAATATGAGTAATGCTATCAACTGAATATACATATATATAAACATAGATTGTAATACAAGTCGACACACCCATAAATAAAATTATTTAAAGTAAACAGATAAATACTAGTGTTCTTTGATGTATTACATATATATTATGAATAATCGGTAATAGATAAAATGTATATAACTACTACCCAGGTCAAAACGAAATCACTACACAAAGCCAAGAGTAAAAAAAAATGTCTTGTAGATTACCTATCATTTATAAGATTCGCTTTTTGTACCATATAAAACGCAAAAAAGAAATACTTCTCTGCTACCCAGTAGCTTAGGTTTCTGGAATCCAGCCCCAACAGATTGGTCATTATAGTGTTAAGACTTATAAATTTGATGAATAATACAAACTAATAAAACAACATTTCTACCAAATATTGCTCAGATTGTTCCCGTCACACCATCGTTGGACCCTTTTATTCTAATTTAAACTAATATCACTATTATGAGAACCTCACACAGACAGGGGCGTCTATGTTCTACCGGGACGCTTAATGTTATAGCCAGTATTTTGTTTACTTTCATTGTGGGGTGGGAGTGTGGATGGCGTTCTAGATTTGAAACCGCTACTACCCCAACCCCATATTCCCTAGAAAACTAACACGTGGTGCTCGGCTCCTGATTGCGTCACTCGCAACGAGGGTGTGTGTGTGGGGGTGGGTGGGGGGCGGCTGGTTGCATCAGTCGGTCGCATTTTGGCTAAACACCCCCCAAACGAAATTGTTATGTACGCCCCTGCACACAAACTATTCATATCTAATAAAGCTGAAATAAGTATCATTCAAGCAAAAGCCCTGTCAAGTTTTATGGAAACCGTTTAGTTTTGAAGTCGAATTCGGTGTATTACTTATAGATAGGGCTGTGTATTGCGGCCAAAAATCGTATTGCAATATATTGCGATACGCGAAAAATAGTATTGCAATATATTGCAGTATTGCAATACTTTCAATAAAGGCTTAGTTTATTATAATACACATTTTATTTTGAATAGTTTTAATAGTTGTTTAACTTTAATAGATGTTATTTGTCTTGGTAAGTCACGGTTTATATTTTCGGGAAATCGCATAACCTTTATTAAGTTTCTCGAAAACCAAAGTGTCCCGAAATTGTGGACAGTTTCTTTGCTATTTGAAACAATTTTACGTGAATTTCCGGTTGCCGTAGCATAAAGTGATTCGTTAGTCGACGATTTTTAACAATACCGTAGTGTCTGTAGCCCTAGATCTAATGAATGTTGAATATATGCAGAAAAAGAATTTGAAATACCGGTAATCTAGAATAGCTTACATATAGATGCAAGACAAGATCACTTGAAATTTGAATATATTCAGATGAATAGGATATTAATTATTATTTTCTTTCATTATCTACCGGTACCGCAAAAATCTGTTCCGCTGACATTTTATTGTTCATGAAAACATTTACTAAATTTTACTTTGTTTTTGCCGACTTTTATCATAGTAATTCGTGGTTGTCGTAAATTCGACCGAGATTTGTTTTATTTACGCATTACGACAATATAATGCTACAACGAGTGACTATGGTCTAAAATAGGAAAGAAAATAAGAATTCTAAGTACGAACGTCGCGTTAAAAACATTCTAAATAAGATTTACGACAACCGGCAAAAATAAAACGAAAGTAGAAAAATATCGATACCAAAAAAACGTATCGATACAGTGTATCGCGGGAAGGTCGTATTGCAATATATCGATATTGCAATTATTTTTGACAGCCCTACTTATAGACGCAATACAAATGACAAAGACGGTGTCATAAGGACACCGAATAAAGTGGAGTAAACTATCAAAGGTTGAACAAGGTTTAAGTGTGTTCTAAACAAAGTATAGGCTTATTTTGGACTTGGAACCGAATGTGGTGTCAACGGGGCCGTTTTGTAATTGTGATATCCTATCAAAACTCAAAATTCGTTAATCGATGCACATTAAACGTGTCAAAAGAACAATCGTTCCAAAGTTTCTTAGGATCACACTCTTTCGTCAAGTGTCGCTCCTAAGAATAACAATAAGAATATCAAGACGATAGGAGCTTGGTGAAGTAAAAGACAAGAAATATGTGAATTTGGTGTCCATAACTTGTCAATGATTTTAAATCATCACATCCTCACTGTCGTCATTCTATGTTTAAGAATTTCTGTAAGGTAATAAAGAATTATTGTTATTATCATCATCAAATAAATCAATGGTTAATTGTCTGACCAGAAAAGATGCACATAATATCGTAATAAGTTTAAGTTATGTTTATTGTCTGATATTAAGTAAACCGTAAACCTTCAAGTATATATAGATATATGAATTTGTTAAATAGCACAAATGAAAAAAGAATTGGGTTTCCACAAATTGAATTAAAGAATTCGTATTCAGCCGTATATAAACAAGTCCTAACATCAGAATACACGATGTACCAATCACATTGGTATAGACATTAGTCTAGATTTCGTCTAGTCGTAAATCTAGTTAACACCTAGTAATTACATATAATATACGCTTTCTAGTCGGAGTTTTATTATTTATTCTATAATGGGGCTATTAAATATTTATAGAGCTAAATGATGGATGTGTGTATAAACCAAATTATTCATCAAGTACTTAAAAGCTATGAGAAATGAAAGAAATTCCGACATTAACGTGTTGTCAATTATTTTTGCTACTGTTTTTTTTTTATTACGGTTACTATAATACTCAAGAGGAACATAGTAATGGTTACTTTATTTCGTAGTGATTTGAGGGCTTGGACTACGAACTGGTCCCCAAACACTACGCATTTCCTTGTTCTTGTTCTTCTTGGGGATCCAATGCTCTGCCAATTCAGGTACGATTGGCATTAAACTTAGCATGCTTGTTCCTTGGACAATTGTAGATCGATTGATGGACTTCGATTTGTTAAAATGACAGATTAAAGCTGGGGATGACGATAGCATGCTCCTTTCTTGGTTTGTACTATCGTTCTTCGCATGGAAGCTGTGTGACTAATGTCAAATACTAACTGTGGGCAGACTTAAAACAAACTAAATCTGTGACGTTGCGATTTTTATACGTCCCTTGTCCATCCGGACACTATACATGTCACAATTTTGAAATATAGGTTAATATCCCAAAGATCTCAGTTAGTGTCAATATTCGGGCATATCGGATCTTAACTTCCGGGATTACAGCCTTTGATTGAACGACAATCACGTTTGCAGCTTGTGGTACAATCTATAACCGATTTTGAAATCTACATGTATATCTCAAAGATCTCGGTCCATGTCGATATTTGCACATATCGAACGGTAACTTCATAGATTATGTCCCTGTTTTAACTGGTGGACCCCATACAGGTCATAGTTGTATCCGATTTTGATGAAACTTAAAACTTTATATCCCAAATATCTTGGTTCATTTTGATAGTGTCGTATGTAGCTTGTTCTCTGTCTATACTTGCAAAATGTATACGTATTGATGGGAGTGTCGTGAGTCGTTATTTTCTAAATGTGTTACGGTGTGTTAAGTAATATGAAATTGAGCCAGCGGACAACCCCACGTGTTGGATTTCAGGAACACATTATTATATTACATTAAACGCTACTGAAATGAAGAGTGACATTATGGATGAATAACCGTTTCGTTTTGGTTTTGTGCTGTAGCTGAAGAACTGTATATTTAGTCTGTCTAGTTTGTGACTTTCTTTTGGTCAGCGGTATCTCCGGGGACGGTGCCACATAACCAATTACTCGGACTTAATCTCACCGGATTGATATTAATAGCCTCCCGCAATTCAACCGCTTTTCCATTTCCTTTGAAACTCTTAACGATGGTTGTGTCACAAACGCGTTTGCTTGCGTGTATTTGACTGCTAAACTATTTCATGAAATAATTAAACTTGGGTCCGTCTCTAAAACGCGTCACAAAGGAATTGGCTGTGATTCCAGTGTGCATGAGAAGACACACGCATATGTCACAGAAATCGAAAGTGTTATCTATCAAAATTCAGGTTTCACAGAATAGACTAGTTGTGAATGGTAAAAAAAATCACTGTTGCTTTTTTCAGTAAGTTATCTAATCTGCAAGAGATATTTTTCGATTGAGAAACACATAATAGAACTTGATAACGAGAAGATGATGCCTGTCTAAACGCCGTATTAATCAAATAGAATAAACCAGTGAATGCTTCCCATTTTACTATTAAGTTTTTGAATGTAATCCAATAGTTTGTCACGTCTAACTCATAGTTTGCAAGGATGAAAGATCTCGGATCTGCAACTTAGCCCATCGATAATGTATACAATCACATACAATTAAAATGTAAATTATAATAAACATCTTATTATACAGACTCGAAATCTATTTCAAACTAGAGCGTTGACATCAAAAAGCAAGTTTCTTTTGTTTTAAATTTCACACGGTATATCTTTATAAAATTAGATTTAAGTATTCTAAAGCAATGTCAATCAATATGTGACGACAAAGCCCGATTACTCGGAAAGTATCAGATTGGCAATGATCATTTCATTTGATTAACTGTGTTATGTAACACATTGGTCTGGAGTATGAGCATCCTCGGTATACCCAGTGGATTCATTCCGTTTTATTCCACTAACCCCCGGGTTAATCAATTGGGAGACACTTTTTCAAGTTATCCGCCCTTGGTGATTGTGCTAAGGCGAGGCGACTGGTTTGTAAACTGTTTTTTGATTGGTTCGTAGATTGTGGCTACAATCAAGGCCAGGGCAGATAATTTGAAATCGTGGAAACCATGTGGAGTAACCCAGGGTAAAGTGGAGTAGAACAGAATGAGAACACCGGCGATACCGAGGATGGAATATGGGTGACTAAGGCAAGTACATAGACATGGTTATCCAGCGTGGAATTTGTGGGCTTACCGCCAGACCAACTTCCTACTGACATTTATGTATCTGGGACTGCTCCTTCAATGGTTTCGACAATTTGCTTTAACCATAACACACGACGACCCGTGTCAATCCATCAATAGAAGGTTTAACGTTGTTGGCAAAATATTTCCAATTTCGTTTTTATTTTCAGGGCAGACTGTTCTGACATTGGCCAAACATGACGGTGCCTCAATCACCAACTTATTGTCCTTCTCGGAGAAAACAGGTGTCAGAAACTTCACTCATAATTTTCCATTTCTCGGTATTTGAAACCTTGTTGACCACTGAATTGACACATTTCTGCTGAAATCGATATCTGTATTTTTTAAAGCCACAATTTGTAAAATTATTTAATTCCCATGATGTGTATAGCACAGAAAAATGCGTGATCCGCACGAACACTGTTTAATATGGACGCCTCACTGTTAAAGATCTCGTTATGTCCTCAGTAAATGTCAGTAAAAATTAACGCAATGACAGAGAAATGAAGTTAGCCGTCAAACTGTTAAGATATGGTAGACACACGATAAGTTGATCAATGCAAAGTAATTAAATGATCACTCATTATGTATAACTTGCGAAACAGTTTCTTATTGTCTGTCATTTATTCAATCTAATCAAGTATCAGACTTAGATAATGTACTTGATGATACATGCCTGTTTCTGAGTGTACGTTATTTCCATTAATGTTTTAAATTAAAGAGAACTAGTCACGTTGTCTATGTGAAAACTCAACATATTCAAATGCTATGATTGACATAGATCAGTTTCTTTTCGGGATCATTAATTTTGTTTAAAACAGAGAAAGGTCTTTTGAATGAAAGGTCTTTGAAAATCAGCCAATGCAATCGTTGTAATTGATATAAATGTAGTTACAGACATAAAACCTGCCAATTTATGCCAGAAAAACATTTAGAGTAAAATTCCCGATCATTCAGTCCATCTCGAGGTGTAATAAAATCGTAGAAAGCTGTAAGCTGGGGAGATTTGAGATGACCAGATGATCAGTCAATAGTTCACAGCATTTAAAAGGCCAACCTCAAATATATTTTCGAGAATAAAACTGCCTAATTTTGTGTTAAAAGCCCGTAAAATCCTGTACAAACTCAATATATGTGATATGTTTTAACATAACTTAAATCTGCCAGTTTTCAACTGGACATAGAAACCGATGTCCCAAGCTATATTATACGGTCTCTTGATAAAACCAGACTGTTTTTATTTTACACAAATAACGTGTAGGTGAATTGTACCTTTTGTTATCAAGTACAGCACCAGGGTCATACACTCTATAGACACACTCGGATAATCTCGACAGATTCCGTAAACTACATCTAGTCTCGGATGTATGACAGTAATGGGATGATCGATTCACAGTCCAGAACGTCCCGAATCGACAGAATTACAATCGAGTGACGCGGAATTCAGTCCTGTCACAGTTCTGCCAGTCCCGACAGCTGAGTTGGAGTGAGTAGAATCGTGACGTATTCCTAGGTAAAAAATATGTTTCAGCTGTCATGATTGGTTGAGATATTTATTGTACAGTCGACACATGCGTTGTACTCCGAAATTCTCCGTTTCACTCGATTGACACCAGTTTTGGAATTCAATTCCGGAACTGTGAATCGAGCACCCCCTAAGTGATATGTACCTACGCCCATACATTTGCGATGCGGCTATCGGTTTACTTTAACAGGAAAACTTGACGCTATTACACAAATTGGGAACCTATTCGGCTAGCGACCCATTCGACCGATCGAGCTGCAACCTGTTCGTTGGAAACCTATTTAGAGTAAAGACAACAGTCTCTATTTATCAACCAATAAAATCCAACGTTATGTCTATCAAATGAAAGTAGAATATATTATTTTTTATCCATTCCTTCAGCTCAGAATAGAAGTGTAATTTCGTCATTATCTTACAGCTGGATCGGTCGAATAGGTCGCTAGCCAAATAGGTCGCTAACTTGTGTTTGGAATGGGCGCAGCCATGTTTCATCCGGGACCTTTAAAGTAGTTCCAATATGGCGGAATTCATCATACAGCCGAGTTTAGATTGCCCGAAATCTTCCGAGGTTTGCCGAGTGTCTATAGACATATAAAGAAACGACACAAGATCAGTAGGTCACCCAATTCAAAAATTGACCCGAAATCGTAAAAGGTTTACGTTTCAGGATAGACGGTGTTGACGTTCACGTCCATACGTACACAGATTTTTATTTCTGAGACTGTTAAAATCGGGATGGTCCCTTTAATTGTTCAAATATTTTGCTTAAATGTGGTTTTCGACTATTTATTGCCGTAGGCAGTTCTTTGAGCAGAGCTAGTTCTACGAGCTTCCTGCAAGCCAGTCTGTAAAATGTCATACACGCTTGCATTTCTTTTAAAATAATCGACTGTTTAACGCCAGGATTCGATTCCTGTGCATTCAATTGGCTTACATTACAATTTTGTTTTGCTTCTTTAAATCAATCTGTTGTTCATAAAGAAATCAGCAAAATTCTTAATCTGCAAGAATTTGATATCGATCCAGAAATTTATTGGCTTCTTATTAATTAGAAATGCAGAAATTTAGACAAAAAACACTTTCTGTATACTCTTGCTTGTCATCAGCAGGGACTTTATGAACACTTCCAAAAAATGTACATCTGTGCAAAAATATTTGATTTATTTTAATGCAATTTTGTTGGGTCTTAGGAATAGGGTGTAATGAATGAAACTCCAACTTCTCTGCTCCAACAGGACTAATGAAGACGCGCATTAGGGAAATTGTGCCCGGGCAGCGAATTTTTTTTCCCAACCAACATAGCCATTGCACTTCCTATTCGGCTGAAAGTTTGACGTCATATTCATATTGACGTCATAAGCTGAGCACTGACATCCCAGTCAGACACTACCATTTCCACCATTTCGCTTTAAAATGTCATTTAAATCCCCCCCCCCCTGAAAAATGTTGTAAAAAGACTGACGGTAACAGACGGGCATTATAAAAAAAAATACTGTCAGATCACTCAACGACGCTCTGAGGCGTTATACACATTCAAGGTCAATTTGGCTAATTGTGTACTTGTATGAGTTGACAATAAAAGTTCTTACTGAAATTCTATCTTAATATTATAGTTCTTTGAGGCCTGATTTGATTTGGGCTTCGGTTAATTTAGCTTACTGAGTACTCCATTTAATGCGATCTATTTTCACAATAATGCCGTTGTTGTTGCATTTGTTTTTAAGTACTGTAAAACACGAGACATTGGTTAAGGTAGAGAAAGAAAGGTTCAGAAGAATAATCTGACGAGTCCGGCAGCCCGAGGTTTTTATGTCGAGTTGTTTTTTTCTGAAGTCTTTCTTTCCCGGCATATTATTCAAAGTCGAAGACTTTATCTTGTTTATAAACCGTCTATGTTTTCATTTACGCAAAATGAGAATATCCCTTAAGAAAAACCTTATATCATGTTTTCTTCTTTTGAAAAAAAACAACCCTACCCTGGAAGAATAACCCGTCACAGGTTTTTAAGAAAAACTTTCACAAGTATAACCCCGAATTCCCCTGTATATATCCAAAGCCGCCCCTGACTTTCAGGCCTCGTTATTCAGGGCACTGACTACACCCCAAAAGATCAAAGAGATTCACCGTTATAGGTTCTTAATATATAGTCATATAGGACACCACCCTGTATTTCTTAAAACTTTTTATGGCCGGGTGGAGAGAACCCAGGGCCCCCAACCTCCAAAATATACATTGTGTCAGGAGCCAGCTGAGATATACAGTTGTCCGTTCCGTGACTTAATATTGATAGGGCACCAATGTAGTAGTGCCGCAAACCCCCTCCATTTAAAACCTACCTAAAACGTGAAGTATTATTTGCTTTTGTGACTAATTTGAGCATTCCTAATTTCATTAACTTTCTATGTTGATTTATCGAGTTATTTCATTGAAAAGCTGATTTTGGTGCTTTTTGATGCAGATGGGTGCGTGTCCTTGGCTTATTCAACCCAGGAACCTCGCCTCGAAACCGGGTCCTAGATTAGGACTCACAGGCGCTTGAAGGGATTAAAATAAAACTTCTTACTACTGCTTGACCATATATAGTAAAACTTCTTACTACTGCTTGACTATATATAGTATAGTATACTATATATAGTCAAGCAGGAGTAAGAAGTTTTATTTCAATCCTTTCAAGTGCCTGTGGTGGAACTCGATTTGCAAACTTAGAAAGTTAATGACTTTGGTAATATCTGATGGTTGTTGTGTTGTGTTATTATTTCCGGTGTGAAGGATTTGTATGTGTGGAAAATAATGGCTATGATCATAGGCGTACGAGCGGGGGGGGGGGGGCTGGGCCGCGCCCCCACCCCCATTTTGGGCACCAAATGCTGGGAAAATTTGGGCACACAATTGTACTTTGTAAAAGTTGTATAAAAAATATTGTGTTCTTGAATGTGTCCAATTTAACAGTAAATTTAAATTCAGAGTGTCTATAGTTAGGCAATTGAATAGAAATCTTAAGACTCGAACCCTCTATTGCTTGGAGTACAGTAAGCCACAATTAAAATACTTAGAACCTAACTACATTTATTGGGCACCAACCACCACCGCCCCCAGTCAAAAATTTCCCAGTACGCCTATGCCTATGATCATATAATAATGAGTTGACAACCTAATGAGCAAAAGACATAGAAATAATTATGTTTTGACTTTCTTAGAAAATATGAAATTGTCGTTTTAATGTGTGGTGTTTGTATTACTTCAGAGAATCGTCATGACATGTAGATACCGTCTCAGAACGTCGTTGAGCGAACTGACAGTGTTTGTTTTATAGTCCCCTGTGTTACCACCAGTCTGTTTACAACATTTTTCAGTCTGTAACCATGATTCAGGGGTGGAGTGGGGGTAAGTGACATTAAGCAAAATGGTAGCGTCTGACTGGGATGTCAGTATGAAAATTATGCTCAACTTATGACGTCAATATGAATATGACGTCAAACTTTCAGCCAATCAGAGGCCGAATAGGAAGTGCAATGGCTATGTTGGTTGGGAAAAAAAAATTCGCGCCCGGGCAGCAATTGTATGCCATCTGGCAAGGGTTCTTTACGTGCACGGCAAGGTGTATGTAGGAACTTGAGTTTTTCGTGTTTCTTATCATGTTCCTAGGACGGGTTAGCATAAGAAAATGAAGTACTTCTTGGCGGTTTTTTTTGGAATAAACTTCAAAATCAGAATCTAGTGCACGAACAGTTTCCTTTTCGTAATATTTAACTTGAGTGGTTTCATTTTTTTTTTTTGAAGGAAGCGGTTAATATACATTTCCGATTTGATTTTTTTGTCTGTAACAAGATGACAAGAAGAAACCATGTTGATTGATAGTATAGTTACAGGCAGTTCGAGTATTATTTCCTGTAATATCATTACGACTAAAATAAACGCGGGAAAGATAATCTGTTTGTTTATATTGTAATTGATATCAATCAACGAAAGAGTTAACCAAGCGAACTATATCCTAGAACAAATCCACTCTTTCATTGATTTCGCTGCTAAAACATGAAAAATTCGAAAAATGTGTTACAAAGAATTTGTGGGGTTAAGGGGTATCAAACGTTTGGATCACTATACCAGATAAACCACATAAATCATGAGTTTATATGACACAGCCCAACAATTATTCCTACGCAGTCACTCTAAGAAGTAAGGGCTAAAATTATTTATAGCCTTTCTCTCCATTTCCCTTTTCCGCATTTGGGATAGATGGCGATCTTTTTTGAATTTTTGGTGTAACGTCAAGCAACAGAGCTTGAACGTTCATGGGGCCGTCGGATAAGAGAGTTAAGGGATTAGTTAGGTTGAAATGTAGGGCGGGCAATGACATGTTAATTTATGTGCTACTTCCAGTTTGTGTATCTCTAGTTTTCCATGGCGAACCCCATACCTGCTTTCGAGCAAAAGGTTGCGACACGTTACTCCATCTGTGGCAGAAAACGTTCAACCCCACGGGAATTTGGGAAAAACCTACAGTCGGTTGATGGGGAAATACTTGATGATCCACTGCCATATTATAAATAGCTAGCGTACTTATATTTAACCTAAATGGAGTCTAAGATACAAGAATTAACACTAAGAGTCAGCGGGGAAATCATCAGTGATCTGTGGCCAATTAATATAAGTATAGCTAAAGCTTTAATAAGGCTATGAGGCATGTTTTATCGGGTACTGTTGGGCGAATATAATAATAATAATAATAATAATAATAATAATAATTTTTATTAAGGTGTCACAAATCATTCTATACAGTTAAAACATATAAGTTTATTGTTAAAAAAAAGATAACCAAGTAAAATTAGGATGATTTCCGGCCATAATTGACCTACGAGACACGGCTACATAAAACATTTGATTCATTTAGTTGAATAAAATAAAATAAATAAAATATACTTTTCACTTAAAACTCAAACTTTAGCGTATACTATATTCTATCGTTTTGTTTACACAAAAGTTTTCAGAGACTGCCTTCGGTTCATCATCTTAAACAAGTAACTTCCAAGTCTTTGTTGAATTGAATCACAATTCATTATGAACTTGAATTTTTGATCCAAATTCATTTCATTGAAAGAATGGTCCAATTTATTGATTTCCGATATAAGATCATATCTAATATCACTATATGTCGGACAAACTAAAAGGGTGTGTTTTTCATTTTCTATCACATTTAGGTTACAGAAAACACATTTTCGGTCGCATAACGGTAATGGGGGCCTGGAATACCTGCCGGTTTCGATGGCTATAGGGAGAGAACCACATCGCATCTGGGCAATAAGGCGTTTGTGGTATCGGGGGATGTTGGGGTGTGTCACATAATGTTCAGTGCGAGGCATCTGCTTAAAGCTCCTATAGGTACGGAGTTTATTTCCGTTCATCTCATTTTTACGATCATCAAATATTTGTTTTGTCCATTCACTTGAGTCAATCTCGTTTAGTTTCGTAGAGACCCTATCTAGAGCTGATTTTGAAGAGATTCCACAATCATCAATAATTAACATATCTGAGTCGTGCAGATGTTTAGTAATCGAATAATACCACCCCCGTTTATTTCGTTTGGAGAGCTGAAAAGCTTGATACAGTATTCGATCTTTATTTTTAATTCGGGTAAGCTTAGATATGAATCGAACGCATTCTATTTTCTGCTTGGTGTGACATGATGTCCACTTTAAGTCACCGCGAGTTGCGAGATTTGATGTGTTTTTTCCAACGCCCAAATAGAATTTGATGGCTTTATTTTGTACTGAGGTTATGCTAGAGTATGATCGTGTTCCCCAAATAGCTGATCCATAAAACAAAATGGGTTCGACGAGGGTTTTGTAAAGTTTTTCAAATATTGTATAGGTCATCTCTCCACACGCTTTAAGCTTCATACAGACTAATCCCAGGGCACGGCTTGCTGATTTGGCGAGTTCATTAGTGGTCTTTGTCATATCCAAGTGCTGTTCTAACCATATTCCCAAATACCTATATGCGTCAGCATAGTCAATCGTTTGGTTTCCACATTTAAAAATATAGTCAGAGCGTGGTTTTGATGGCGGTCTATAGTGTACGACTTTAGTCTTTTGGGGGTTTATTTCTAGATCCCACTTTTCACACCAGCTATCCAACACTTCTAACATGCGATTCAAAGACGTTTCATCAGGGGCTACTATAGCTATATCGTCTGCATATATCGGCTACTATAGCTATATCGGGTACTGTTGGGCGAATATAACTATAAAATGAAAGGTATGAAAGACCGGGTCCGCTATTTCTTGGAAGCAGGGTCTTTGCGAGGAAAGCGAGCAGTCGTTAGTTGGGGAGGGCTCCCGAAGATAGAGCTCGTAAGGGTATTAGTAAGTGTCTGATAGAACTACTATGTTTTTGTACCCCACACACCCTCTTGACCACAGTTAAAATAATGTCATCAACCCAACAGGGTATACATATTAAGAATTTGACTTAGCAGTAAAAACCCGTACCAGTTGACTAATTCGAGAGCAGCGAATTCTAAGAATTATAGTGATACTGTATATTACAAACATACAGTTGATTAACCCTGGTTGTCGCTGGTCACTAATTCTTCAACGATTCGTGAACTGACTCATAATAATTGATAATAAACTTCCAAAAAGATTTCTCCATCATGACAGAAAATCTACTGACACAATAATTTGATGGATAGCTGATCAGAAAAAATAAATTAAAGAGACTTGGACTTTATGGATGATTAAACACTAATATGAATATAAGAGGCTCAAACGAGTTATGAGATAAGCCCGTCGAGAAAGTAAATTTTTTGAACTAGTAAATTCGCTGATTTAGTAGACTTATTTAATTCATTTAGCAAACAAAAAGATAACTTTTTTATGCCGACAGAAAATGAGCATGTAAAACGCTGATTAGATTAAGTAATTAAGATATAGGCTTATCTCATTACACTGTAATTTATAAGTTCCCAGATCCAATCATTGTCCACATAAGATGGCCGATGTATATATTTAATTTGTAATGTTAACAGTCGACGTTTTTACAGGGTTCGTATTATATTAAAGCTTTAGAGTTTCAGCTGCAGCATTATGTTTCAACTTCTACTATTATCCTTGTTAACGCTGAGTTGGTTCGAATTTCGATGAAATTAGTAATTTACCCATGTTTTGAGGTTGTTTAAAACTATTTTTTATTTTTGTCTTATTTAATAGGCCCTATATATATTCCATAATCGGGCTATATTTAAGAATGTGGAGATTATTATATTATTAATTATAGATTTACTATCTTGTGTTGGGTTGAACGTAGCTACTAAAGCAACTTCCTCGTGATGATTAAAATCAATCGAAGGTTCCGGGTACTTTCTCATACCAAATTTCTTCGAGGTAACATAATGTTTAAGCTGCGTATGTCGGACAAACTTTTGAGCCCATAGCAACTCCTTTAATTTGTGATAAATAATGGGCATCGAAGAAAACTATGTTATTCGAAATTACTAAATTTCGAGCGCCAATTAAAAATCGTCTAGTACAACGATCTGGGATACTATCGGGGTATGTATCTGTCCAATATCCGATAGATTTTAATCCTAGATATTTTATGGTGCCATTAGATTCATTACATCAAAGGTAATTAATGTAATACCAGGTTCCACCTGCTTAGGTAAATGATGTAGGAAATCTATATCACCGCGGAGAAAACTTTAGAACATAGGGGTTTCAGAATGGTATCAAAGAAGTGTCTAAGTCTTTGAGTACTACTATTAGGTCTGCCTACTATTGGCCTGAACGTTCGGTCACCTGGCCATATTATATTTACAACATCATGATTAGTAAGTCTTGCAGCATCTTGAATAAGCTTACTTTTCTGTACTGTTGGCAATCCATAAAAGTTCACAAGAGATTCTTGTTCGTTCCTTTAACAGCATTCCGGTGAAGCCTGACACAAATGCTCTCACATTCAGTATTGCGCGTAATATTCCGTGCTTTAGAACATTTTGAATATTTTTTCTTGATAGAATGACTTATCCATAACGATTATAGCTCCTCTTTTATCAGCTCGTTTTATAATTATGTTTTGATTATATTTCAGATTATTGGGAGCTTTCAATTGACCTTTATTTGCATTTTTAATAGTGGGTTTTGATTGAATTTTATGAGTTGCTGTATAGTTGCTATGAATTTATCTAATTGTAAATCTTTTCCCGAGTTTGTTGTATAAGTAGATTTGTTTCGAGCCAGACTTTCGAGTTCTGGGG
Organism: Patella ulyssiponensis; assembly: GCA_963678685.1. Classification (NCBI taxonomy): domain Eukaryota; kingdom Metazoa; phylum Mollusca; class Gastropoda; family Patellidae; genus Patella; species Patella ulyssiponensis. The sequence goes on along the minus strand of OY783228.1, from coordinate 41,156,980 downwards.
GTCGTAAATCATTCTCACTGTAAAAGGATGTCTGAGGAGCAGCTTTCGACAATATGGTGTCAGTTCGGACTGGAGTAAGCAACTTTCATTTGAAGATGTTGGGATAAATTTAAGCCCCTTATGAAGTAATAGAATATCATTCTTACAGAGTTCAAAGCCACTGGCATTAATCCCTATTGGATCTATTATTTCAGGTTCTTTTTCCCGGCCCAGATTTAAGGACTGACCCCGGCCTAAAAAAATCAATGACATGGGCGGACCTTTTCCTAGCCACGCACAAGCCTGGATCGAAGACATAAAACAAGATTCAATAACAGCGCTTATGATCGTTTTCTATCATTAAATATATAAGTGGGGGACGAATGCCTAGTATTTGTGACTAAGCATCGATGTACTAGTTAAAATGCCATTCAACTAGATTCACGTCTGTTCTCAATGAAATCCCCGGTTGTACGTGGCAAGGAGTAGAGTCGCCTGTCCAACCGCGAGAATTTTCTCCGGGTCCTCCGGTTTCCTCCCACTGCTAAGGACCCCTACGCACAAGCTAATTATTGAAATAAAATCAAACCATATTTTAGTGAAAAGTGACCTGGTTTTTGTCGAGTGGACGCTAAACCCCATTTCTCTCTCTCTCTCCCTCTCTCTCTTTCTCTCTCTCTCTGTTTTCAACGGTGACTAATTATAGACATGCAGTATAAGTTTCGTTGTATCAATTTGTCCAAATACCAGATATTGGGCCGTGCGATTTGTAAGTTTGTCAGCGATCATTAAACAAAAGGTGAGACAAAAGGCCGCGAAAAATGACTTCCTCGGATCAAATACTTCCTCTTACATTGAGAAGATTTCCATTGATAACGGTGAATTATTCTAGGCGATCTTGTTTTCTATCGCGGTTATTGCGACATGTTTGAGACGACTTTATTAAGCAGATCTTCAAGATTTACAACAGCACATGCATTGTTAATGGACGTATTCAATATCTGTTTATTTTCCAAATAGACTGATTAATCAGAATTTGTGTGCTTTATCATCTTCCAAATCTGCCTTTTAAAATCCTACATTGTTCTTTAAAATGTTTCTGTGATATGATAGTGTAGAGGGTAATGGGGACTTCGTGTTTTAAACTGGTGTCCGTTAGTTGATAATGGCGATTAAACGCGTAGGCCTATTACCAACCACCCAAATGAATACAATACCGTTATATTCGATGTCTACGGGAAGAATAATAATCTTTTGAACTTTCTGGCCTTAGCATATTAAAGAAGGGCGAGATTGTGCACTTGGCATTCTTTATTCAAATTATCGATTGAAACGTCTTTATAACCCATAGATTTATGCATGCAGGTTTGGTAACTAAAAAAAACCTATCGATCCAGTAAACATTATACACACAAATAAGACAGCAAATAATGTTATTTTCACATTAGAAAATGTGTATTTATACTATTTTGTAGCCAGTGCTATGATAAACGCATGGTATTATAGCAATTCAAACTTTCGAATGATACGAGTCAAACTTGTACGTTTTCTGGCCCACTAACCGTAAACCGTTCGATACCGCTATTTGAGGAGAAGTTTCCTCGGATATTTTGGCGTTTTTACGTAGAATAAAAAATACCCTGAACGGTTAAGACTTCAAAGAAGCGTATAATGAATAGCTACTGTCCAACTTATAATAGACTACATGACGTGCAAAATTTGCGGTACAGAAAGTCTAGGATGTTAAATCCCCTTTCAGTCTAATTTCTAACCCCAAGACCAAACCTAACATTCCTCCTTATTGAGTGTTGTTATAGAATGTTGTTAAGTAAAGAGTACATTTCCGCAAAAATGTTATTTTACTCTACCAGTTTAAATATACACATATTATACTTAGGTTAATTATATTTTAATTATATATATATAAATAGTTGTCCTATAAACTGGGTATAGTTTCAGTAGATGCAGAAATACATCAAGTACGACGAAGGACTGAAGATACTCGTCTAAAGTTACTATGTGTAAATAATGCAACTCATTATTCGCAGAATTCTATTCAGAATATTTCCAAGAGCTTTTATCTTTAAAAAAATTCACAGATAAATCAGAAAAATCAGAAATAATTTTAACATGTATGCATGTTAAAAATTGAATGTTGACCCCTTTGTCATTTGCTATGCATCGACAAATAGTAGAGGTTTTAGCATAAGTAATCATGTTATGTCAATCTGCCTCTTGTTCCAACTGTTTGATGTGTAACATTATCATAAAACTGAATGGTTCGCAAAAAAAATCGGATGGTTTATGGAAATTTTAAGAATACATGTATATCGAAGATAAAAGAGACAATAACTAGAACAACTAATGTAAAAAAATGTAAAGCCCTTACATTTTGTAGAACACACACTGAAATTATTAGCCGATACCGTCAAACGAAACAATACAACAAACTAAAGGCGCGTTCACATTAATTGGGGTTTAATGATGTAGATTGAATTCAGAATAAAGGCTAATTCCAAAACCAAAAACGATTTGAAACAGAAGTAACGAGTCCAATTATTTTCCCAAATTCAATTTGGAACAACTATTCTGAATCGGATTATTCACAGTGTGGCACGCTTGATTCAGTTGAACGGGTTTACCAGAACCGAATAAATTTGTGCGCATGTTTACTTCTATTTCCGTTTGAAAAGTGCGCATGAACTGTTGACGAAGGCTTGTATATTCACTGCTAATATCAACTGACATCTACATTTTTCTTTCACATAACTATATGCATATTTTACATAATTGTATGAATATTTTACAACTGTTTGTGACACGTAAGGCCACATCAATTTCATTTTCTGTTCTTTGGTTCCTTGATAAATAAATAATTTGAAATCTCTTTCGTTTAATAATCCAAAACTTGAGAAAATGGAAAAGCTTTTGAACAACACGGGGTTGTACTTTTCGGTTTACAATAAGTATATTACCCGAACGAATACGAAAGAAAATTTTTGACAGGAATTCACGAAGAATAGAAAATCAAATTCTTGTGAACCAAAATAAATATCATTCATTAGATTTTACGTAATTTTATGTATTACGGATTTTGATTGGTGGGCAAATCAGGATAATCACATACACATTTTCACAAGGAAGGCGATGGTTGGTTTCTACGTTATTTTAATATACTATATTATCGAGTTCGAACAATTGTTCCTCTGCCTTAGCTTATCTTAAATTGGTTACGGTGTATTAGATATATATAGAGATATTTGTAAATAAGTATAGTGATAGTTAAAGAACTATTTACAAACTTTGTAATTATAGTTACAGGAATTTCACTTTCTAATACCAGACAGGCACGAATGATGAATTTATTTTCAGACAAAAGAAAATACATCTTGTGCAGGGGTACCATGCGTCACTACCATGCGTCAATATATTCACACACGAATTCAGATGCACCAACGCGTATAGAACAATTATGGGACGCTTGTAGAACAAAAGATCATCTTTCCTGGTTTGATTCATTTTAATGCTTAAAAGCATTAAAGCATATTATTTTAAACTGAAAACAAATTAATGTGAAAGGAGATAACATTCGCTAAAAAGGATGTTCACGAAATAATAAAATCTCTAAAAATAAAGAGTCGGCTTACTGCCTTACTTTATCATTATCATAGGAATGCAATTCGCCGCTTCGAATCATCCGATGCGTTTGGTGGCGCATTCGTCTGGAGGTCGGCCACCCCTTATCTGGTCCGACATACGTACGACGTAAACGTGAACGCAAAATTACCCTTGAGAGTGGTAATTCGATCAAGAGCAGAAAAAACGCCACTTTCCGGGTAAAATTTCACTAACAGCATTTTAAACCATATCTTGTAAAAGTTTAGCCCCTCCATTTTAGATAGAACTGGTCAAGATTTGATTTTGGATGCAGAGTTAAAAGAAGAAATCCAACGGAAGAAATAATGTATTAGTGAATTGTCGCGTAATAACAACCTTGTACAGACTGGAGGTCAGTCGAATAAATATGACCATATGACAATTCGTTGTTAATTAACTGTTAACTTTACTGTCAATATTCTCAAGAGACGACATTCTCTACATTAGAAAACATTAATATCTTCGCTGATATGTCGGCGTTGGTTTTTTTTTTAGATAATTATCTCACCAAAGATTAAGAATTGCTTTGAGGGGTAAGGACCACCCAACTATTACATAATAAAATGCTGAGGTTTGAGGAATATATTAAGATATAGCGTATGAACTCTATGTCTTGATATTATTTTACATCTTTAAGAAGACCCCCCACTCCCCAGTTACTTTTCTCGTCTCGGATTACATATATATTTTAACAGTCGCTTTAAATTTTGTGTAATGAATATAATATGAAGTATAACGTGCGTCCAATCTCATTGATAAGCTATCATCTCTGTTATTGACATTTATACAGAACATCTTCACAAAAATTGGCTTTAGTATTGCATTTTCACTATTTTGGTTTACAAAAATTAATGACAGCTTTTAGTAGTGTCTTGTGTTGTAATTTTATTTTCAATCCGTGTGGTTCAAATATTGCGTACGTTTGAATGGGATAAGCTTTTCGTACTCCATCTAATCAACTATCTACTCGTTTTTACAAACTCTACGTAGGTAACTAAGATACTGGCAAGGTGAGGCCAGTCTATTAAAAAGTCTACAACAGTATTCTTAATATAGAACAGAATTAAAATGGCCTTTATAAATTGCCAAAACATCGGAATTTGTTTTGTTATACTTTGCCTGAACAAGTGTTTTAGTGTACCCGTTCAAAGAAATGGTAAGTGATGTTTACACACGCAATTCTCAGAATATCCATCAATTACTTCCGCATCACTTGAACCTAAATGACCTAAGTCGGAATTCCTTTATTGATATGACCTCTGTCTATCATCAGTTCTAATTCCCAGCAGCTCATCAATTAGCGCCCACTGCTAATATTGGACAGGTTATCTGCTAAACGATAGGGCTTTGATACACTCACTGAAACCAATATACCATTTTATCGACTTGTTTAACTAATCACTTAAAGTGACATGACGTTTAATCATACGGGGTTATTATTCCGTTATATAGCAGGAATTTCAAGAACGACCCGGTTTATCTAAGAAACAAAATGATTACATAACTGGAGAGTATGTCGGATTCGTAACGAAGCTATTTTTTTTTTATTTTGTTGTGTTTTACATAATTTATATTAAAGCTACGTTTTATTAAGTTGGACATTGTTGCATGTTTTTACACCTTTCTAGAACTGAAGAATTTTCACGAGACAATTCTCGTTCGACAAATTTACATGGCAAATACATACTGTATTCCGCTATGTTAATATTTTCTCGACTAAGCGTCCCTATATATTAAACTAATGAACGATATTTAAGTGTAACAGTTTTAATTTTGTGGGTGCCATTTTATTTACAATAAATCGTCCCATCATAGACGCATTAATTATACTGCCTATTATGATGATTAGGGTGTATAGCACGTCAACGATTAATCATTTACCATAGGAATTAACCTGATTAACTACAGAATATCTAAACGAAATAATGTCTTTGTTGCTAATCAATTCGTTTTCAATATCATTTATTATTTATTATTTTTTGTTATCACCCAATAACACATTCTACAGTAGATATCGCTTGTGTAATAAATTTCATATTCTACTGACGATATTATAAACATAAAATAGATGTGAATATAAAATAGAAATGCAATTATGAATTATAAATCATATAGGCTTGTTTTGTTTGTATGTGTAACGGTTTTCCTCCTCCTTCTTGATTAGCAATTGAAACAAGATTTGTTTTTAATTAATGATCTCTTGTATTACCGAGATTAAAAACAATCAAACTATTTCAGAAGCTAGAACACTACATGTGCTCTCAGGATGGTAAGAACATACTAGTTGCACTATCGAGGTCTCTTGTAGGTTTATCTTGTCATGCTATGAGTACGTATTTGAATAATTTCTACCACCATTGTCCCTATAAATTCTATACAAAGCAACACATATTACCGCGTAAATGGTTCCATAATAGTCTTATCGAAGATAATTATGTTAAATTCCCCACACCATAAAAACTTTCTCATCACTTTATAAACCCAGTTTATATGACAACTTTAATACTCGCGTTATGGGGTTACTTTAAGAAACCGTGTTATTAATGCACGAAGTTTACCACAGTTACCGCATTTGGGCTTACATTGGCTGACAAACAAACTGGACAGATACCCAGTTTTAACGTAATGAATACTTGTCTAGGATATCGATCTTTGGACATACGCAATAATTTACACCAATATTTAATACAACACAAAGTATAATGTATGCTTAAACTGTGTCTTCCACATTCCCCAGTGTTCCAGCATTTGAGGAACTCTTGTAAATTCCTAAAAAAAACTTGCAAAAGTTGTAATGCACTTTTCAATTCCGTGCAGATATTGAAAATCCCAGAACTCGGCTCAATAGAGGAGGACAGGTTTTATAACATAATCATAAATCTTAAAACACAGGTTGATATCTAAATCTTCCGTCTTTCTACTTAGACTTCTTATAGGTATCAAGGCATTCTCCGCTTTAATTGATAAGTTAGTAATATTTCTATTCCAGTTCAATCTTGAGGAAAATATTAGGCCCGGATAATTATGATAAATTACAGTTTCTATTTGTTGATTATTCAAGAACCATTTCTCATTTTGCTTTATTACACCACCGTTTCTAAAAGCAATTATTTTGGTTTTATCTGAATTTACCTTAAGATCAAACCTTGAACAAAATTTCTCTAAAAAACTTAATTTTATATTGTAAATCCCCCACTGTATCAGAGAACAATGACACATCATCAGCATAATATAATAACGAATAAATTTCTGGTGCTTCTGGAATGGTAAATATACCCCTGCAGTTTGAAGAATTTAGCGTTTCAACAAGATTATTAATATATAAACAAAATAACAAAGGGCTTAAAATATATCTCTGCCTTACACTGGAATCACAATTAAACGATCGTGTTACGTAAGAATCAAGTTTTACACAGGAGGTAACAGATTTATACATGAAAACCTTTATTTATTAGTACAGACAGCAGTTTAATTCTGCTTAAACAAGCAACGTACAGTACAAGTCAACGTACACTACAAATAGCCTCCTTTTGGATTTGAGGGGGTTGGGATGGCCTAGTGGTCTAGAGTGCCGCGGTTCGACCTCTAGCTGGCCGGTCACCTCTGGCTTACGGCTGTGGATTCGATCCCTGGTGTGAGCATATGTGGCATGGAGATAGGGGCGCCTTCTCAACCTCGTGGGTTTCCTCCGGGCACTCCGGTTTCCTCCCACTGCTAAAGACCCCTACGCGCAAGCAAATTATTGAAATAAAAATTGAAACCATATGTTAGTCCCAAAATGACCTAGTTTGTGTCGAGTGGACGTTAAACCCCATTTCTCTCTCTCTCTGTCCTTTTGGATTTGGATAGATATTTTTGCACAAGACCTTAAAGAGTAAACGCATGATCAATGGTAGACCGAACTTTGCGATATCCAGCCTGGGCTTCACCAATTTTACCCTGTGTTTCTGACCAACTATTAAGCCTCGAGTTAAGTACTGAAGCATAAAGTTTAACAATCCTATCTAACAACGAGATTCCTCTGTAATTGTTCGATTCAGACTTAGAACCTTTTTTATGCAATGGAGTTATCAGTACTTTGAACCATGAAGTCGGAAAATATCCAAAGATATTGTTAAATAACAAAGTAAGAATGGGTATGAACTCGTTCGTTCGTTACTGGGAGTTTAACGTCCACTTCCACCAGAGGTGATATCGTAGACTAGGGGTATGAACTGTTCGGAGCAGGCTTTTATAAAATAGATAACTAACCCACCAGGACCGGGGGAGGTGCCCGATTTGCCCTTTAAGACATTTACTCACTTCTTGTTCCGAAATTACACAATTTAGTAATAAGTCGCCTACACATGTTTGATCATTACCAAATTTCTTAAATGATCCCACGACGTGGCAAGCTTCATGCGAAAAGGAATCATCAACTACATCGACTAATGGGTTAAGTAAATTTTCGAATAGTTAGCCCTTGTACCGGGGGAATACCACGAATGATGATATCCCTTGGTTTCCAACTTTTAAGTGTTTTCCAAAGTTTATTTGGATCAGATAAGTTCTGAAGAAGTTGATCATTGCGATCTTTTTCAAATGAAGCTTTCTTACTTGTACAAAGATTTTTGAATTTATATTTCTGGTCTTTATAGTCAGCAAGGTGCTGTGAATTATTTGTTGTTCTAAACAATTTCAAAGCAGTGTACTGTTCGACTTACTGTACTAAATTTAAACATTGGTGATGAAAGCATGGGGGTTGGTGCTTGTCGGGATGTCTCGTGTTACCAGACGGTTTAGCAATATAACATTGAGCACATGAGTTAACAGAGGATTCTAAAAGCGTTAGCGCATTTTCAGCACTGCTTTTCAAAAGAATAGGGAACTTTTACTTGAGATTGTTAAATTCCTGGCAACCTTATCTTTAAAAGTGGCAGCTTGTTTATCTTTCCAAATTAGTTTGGTATAAGGGGGAGTACCATCATCCAAACAACATTTAGAATTGTTTTGAGCGATATAGTATGATAATGAACAAATGAGGGGGGGGGGGGGAGGTGATCCGACTCAGTTCTACAGTCGACACGAAAGGATCGTTGTACAGAAATGTTATATTAAAAAATTATACTTTTCAAAATAATTTATCGACCCATGAGTAACGTGAAATCTCAACGAAATCTATCCCCGACCTAAGCATTTATTAGTATTTATTGTAAAATGTTTGCTACTTGTCTTCATACTGCCGCCAATTCAATTTCACACTCATTGCACGTTCCTCGTCATCTTGTTATTAAATCCTCACCACAGTTCGAGACGATATTCTCATTTTTAGTGCAAACAAGTTCAATCCATACATTATCAATTGTACATTGTAATTGTAGAGCAAATCAGATATTTCATCGTTTGTGATTGGTCGAAAAGGGTATTCGAATGTTCTAATAATCCAGCATGGTTAATGGGACAATAAGTCACCTTTAAATTCGAAACAGGAAATGTTTATGCCCTTCATTTCTAGAAAGATTATTTTTGTAACATGCCAGAAATTAGATGGGGAACACTTTTTCTTGCACCACGTTAATGAAACACGTCTATTGTTCTGAGGACAATATTTATAATAAGATTGTTACAGAAACATTGGAATTGCTTGATAACTTTTTATCTGGCTTGATAATGTTTTTTCCTGAACAATTGTAGTAGCGGAACGTATTTTGTTCTTCTAAAACAAAAATACCGATTACGAACCAACTGGACTGTTTATAGCGCAATCGGCATTAAATATATTATTTCCATTTCCGTTGAGAATAAAAAAATCGGTGTCTAGAACGTTTCGATGTCAGTTGATGATGTAACTCGTCGTTTCCCTGTCACTTATTGTATTGACAACGCTTAAGTACTGCTCACCTCAAAACAGTCTTTGGCCTTTACTTTGAATCTATGTAGTAACCTATGTATCCTTTGTTATTATTTAGATATAACATATTGTCATCTCCAGAAAACCATTTTGGCCTTTACGTAATTCATTGGCGTCTATCATTAATTAGGAACTTTGTATTCATTTAGATTATTCAATAACAGATCATATATTGATTGTAACTCTTTTATATTTTCAGTTTGCTGCGTTCTTTGCCTTTACGTGGGGCTTTGGTGAATTTCTGTGTAAGTTTGTTCACTACATGCAGAATGTATCTATGATCTGTTCTGTGATGACACTGACAGCCATGAGTGTTGAAAAGTAAGTACCAGTTAGATATACATTCACTTCTGATTGCCTGTTTTTCTCTCTTTCAATAATATACTCTTATAATCCTAACTATATACTTGATACTGCTCCAGCTTGTATCTCCAATTCTCCTCTGGCGGTTTGTTCAATTGCCAAATAATTTCTATCAAGTTTATCTATTTTTTTTAAAGAATTTGATTAAAATATTTTAAGATTTTATTATTGAATTAAAGCTGGGATGTTGAACTTAAAATACACAGAATGACTATCCTTCTTCTTCTTTTTGAGCATCCTTTGTTGAAATTCTTTATATACCAAATGTGGTAGTGCCGTTGTCCGGGCAAAATTTCCCCCATAGAACCATTACCCCAGTCGATTCAGAAAAGTAGGACGTCAAGTCCCATTCTATTACATTACCAAATGACTAAACATTACAGACTTTATTATATATATTGCACAAGTAATACACATGGAATATAATGTCAATTAAAATTGAATAACCAGAATAGCTTTAATCAGATTTGTATGCACAGGTTTTACAATATAATCACCTAAATTCTTACAGATGTGGCCAAAAAAATCGAGTACTTATTAGAGTTTTGGATAAACTTGCTAATTATTATTAAATTATTTAACATCCCACTTCCGGTTTGAACTAATTGAAAGCGACACAGTGTATTTATTGGGTGAAGGATCTTTGAAAAGACCCAAGTCAAATTCTGCTTTATGGATAATAACATTTTAATCAAATCAAGTAAAAAGTTTACACTTTTTACTTACTTCTTTCGACAACTAACCTTCCTGCCAAATTATTTCTTCTATAACGTATATTATTCTTAAGGTACTTATCAAACATATTTGTAAATTTTATGATATATCGATAGAGTTATCTACCCCAAAGAAAATTCTTAAAATAGATTTGTTATGGAACTAGAAATAGTATAAACACTACCAAAAAATTTCTAGCAGTTGGAAAAGAGAGAGAGAAATGGGGTTGAACGTGCACTCGACACAAAATATGTCATTTCGGGACTAACATATGGTTTAATTTTATTTCAATAATTCGCTTGCGCGTAGGGGTCTTTAGCAGTGGGTGGAAACCGGAGTACCTGGAGAAAATCCACGAGGCTGGACAGGCGACCCTACTCCTTACCACGTATAAACCGGGAATACGAAACCACGCCAGTTGACACAATGTCAAGCCGTGTGATACAGCGCGCGCACGCTAACCATTCGGTCATCCACCACTCTCCCTAGCTGTTGGAATTCCCTGGATAAAAAAAGAAGTATCTGGTGGCGAGAAGAGGTTATCTGGCAACCTAAAGCTATTCGAAGCAATTGTTAGCCTGTTGACATATAATTAGTTAGCCTGTCAATATATTGCCAATAAGGGCGATAGTAACATGTCGAAATGTAGCTAATCGAAGCGATAGGTGCGTGTTTACATCTAAGCTATTCGGAATTATACTTTGTCCGCCCACTTTACTATTCGGAGCGGTAAGTTGCATGTTTTCGTACAGACATGTCCATCTATTTCTTCTAATTATACATGCTATAATAGTTTATGCGTTTCTCCAAATAAAATTTCCTGTATTATAGATTTTTGGCAAAAATAAACCTTGACATGCAATTGGCATGGTTTACATATCTTTGTACATGTATGATACCCCATACATACTCTGGGAAAACACAATCAAAGTTATACTTCATTAATTGTAAAACCGTGCATATAGTTTATTCTCTATTATATGCATTTGGCCTACGTTGTTTTTTCTTCAAAAACTACTCGAAATGTTGTGGGAGATGATCTGTGTTAAGCTTCAAACACTATCGTATGCTTTGACGACTTTAATGTCATTCATGCGATCTACTGATGAGGATTGACTCTTTGAAAAAAAAGAGTTCATGTTTACAAGATTAATTTCTGTAGGCGTTAGCTATTTCAAGGGCGAATACTAGAGTGCTTTTTTCCACGCGTGTTAAAAATAATATTAACTGAACGCACGACAATAGAATCACTTAATTGCACTTTTATAGTACGTTTTTGGTGATCCGAAAACATTTTAATCTTGCTCTTCTCGACTACTTTTCAGCTACTCACCCGCTTCTTGACTTCCGGTAGTCATCAAACGTTGAAAATAACCTTAAAGTAACGACACGTGATTTGCATTTTTCGGAAAACATCAAATTTGTCACCACTTAATCCATGCTAATTTAAAATATAATTAAGAAAACAAAATGGCTGCGAGCAGAATACTAAATAGACCGATTAAATTTCAATTCAGAATATCTTTGTAAAAACTGAACTGAATTTAACCATTTTTTGAACTGATATTCCTATTTGAGATTAACCTTTTAAAGTATCGTACTTTCATATAACGCTAAATGACGCATCAAGACTTTAGCGGAATATTATCTTATTTGATTGTTGATGTAATCAAGTTGTTTTGACGTTTTGTTTTATGGGCTTTGTTCTTTTTTTTCTTTTTCATTTGACTTACAAGCTAGACACCACTTTCGTTTTCTGTTAATAGCCGCCTTTATTAACGTAAATAAAACTACGAAAGTACGACAAAGCTGGAACGACACACGTACTCTCGTCTCTGAACAGTATACACATGCTTTAACCATATCTCTTGCGACATAGAAGTTTTATCTTGTCATGCCATTTTGAATCATTTCTAAAATCTTTGTTATATAAGTGTTTAAGATTCAGGATATTATTTCACCATTGGGCATTATTATTTTGATCATTTTTCATTTGAGTGGTACACATAGGCTATTATCTCGATTTTCTCTTTGTCAATAATTACTTCTTGGGATTTGGCATTTGAATTGGCCATAAGTAATACCATGAATACCCCATTTTGTTTTTAATTCCAATTTTCAAATAGCAAAACAATAGCACCTTTTGAATGACATATATGATATTGCCATGGGCACCAATATTAAGCTATTATAAGGTAAGCTTTATAAAGTTGTATTGACCCCAGACAAGATGACACAATCATTATTGTCAACGCCAAAATGACTTAAATCCTTGATAAAAAAAAACTATTAAAGGAAAAATGTGGGTGTGAAGACAAATGTTCCATATGTGGATTCGTCTCTAATAACTACCAGACAACCATTAATAGTGAGCATTGTTATTGCCATTCTTTTAGATGAGAGACTCAAGACCCATTCCAGTTGGACATAATGAATTAATGTGATTTAATTACCTGCTATATGTTAGTGAACAAAAGTGTGGGTCGTCTTCAGGGACCATTTATTATACTTGATAAACCAATCTTTATAATTGCCCGAACAGCATGTTGATTACCCATTCCCTTTAAAGATACCACCGTAATTAACGAAATGGGAATACAAATAAATCGAGATGCGTTTATTCGTTGACCTTATGTTACACTCGGCTCACCTCGTCCGCGATACTATTTCTAACCCCAATCGTCTAAGATCAAAGGCACGATTCTGTATTGGGAATATGAATGTTTTTTCAGCGTCATTACTCTAACCTTTCTAACCTGAAATGCAAATGTGTATATTCCTTTGCTTGGTATAGATAAATGTGTTTTGGGGGCCAATATATATTTGATCAACCCAGAAAATAAAATGGAATGTTTGTTCATTATATAATATATAACAAACCCGTTGTATTTTTTTTTAAATAAGTGCTACTGTTAGAAAGTCCCCAACTTAAATCATGCTTTGTAAACGCGGATTCAATACCCACAATTAAACCGGTTTAAACAAGTCGTTATTGTTTAAAGAGTAGCATATTAGATAAAGAGCTGGCAGTTCTAACTGTTTTATTTAAAAACTATATAATGTAAAGGGAAAAGGGAATGTGCTGCAAATTTCAGCCAAACTGCTCCACTTTGAACCAAGATATAAGCGATTGAATGTTAAACCTAGCCTCGATTATCATTATTGAAGTCGACACGATAAAATAAAAACAAAGTCTCGATTATCCATTTTTCGATTTAATCATCAATGAGCGTTGAACAGCAGATCGAATTCAAATCCAGTGAAAATCCGACACATAAGATGGCATCGAGGGTTGATCAAGGTATTTCCATGTTAATAAATGTCTAATTAATTCCAGGCCTGAAGAAAGACCTGCAATGGGCAGATTTCCCTCTTATAATGTATGTTTAACTATGTACCGACATTTACTATGGACTATGCTGTCGTTATGATGCATTCGCTCATCGGCCCCTCGCCCGACCCCAAATTGTTGCGATCACTGCATACTTGTTCGAATTGTCTTTTAGATTTACATTGATCGTTCATTGGATCATGGCTAAGAACCCTTTTGCTCTACTTGGAAGTGTACACACAAAAGTTTTGTTCAGTGTGGTAATACGTCGCATATGGCTGGGTTTAGAAATTTGGTTCCAACCAGATTCTAGATAAGCGTTTCTTTACTATCATACTTTGGAAACTCAGGTGCTATTCTTGCAGTCTTTATTTGATTTATTTTAAGTGTGTCTGCATTGGATGATGAACAGATAACCCAGACCCTACACGATTCAAGAATGAAACGTATATGTGTTTTACAGATTGTATCAAGCTCTTAGTATATTCAGTTAATATCAATGCGCTTATGGGAATTAACGATATCAAGTTAGTTATCGCCGAATAGGGAATTCGGAGAGTTCGGAATCTATTCACAAGGAAACATTATAGCATTGTTTTTCTGGGCGTTGAATTTAACTGACCAGAATTAATCTAAATTTAACTCATTTTTGGTGGCTTGTGTTTTTTCTTTTGTTCTACAGAATTATCGTGTCGTTTATGTTAACAAGAAAGAGGAACGGACATAGAACAGAGCCCTGAGGTACCCCAAATGCCAACCCCAGGATTTTATCATTTTATCATAGCTAGGTAACATGTGGAGTAATCCCAAATGATTAACCTGAACGAATGCCTTTGAGATGTCACAATTATAATGCGTGTGTAATTTCGTTTGGCAATAAAAGATAAAACGCCCCCCATCCATATCTAGTAACTGATGCTCAGTGGGTTGTTTGACACTGATACCTGGCCAAAGACATTTGTGATTATTGTTTATGAATGACTGCATAGCTTACTGTGGATATGGTATTTATTAGTCTATACCATTGACCAACAAAATAAGAACACATCTGCATCATACCTCCACAACTACCGATACATTGATTATTGTTATTTTATTGTGTATTTGTAGGTTTATTGCGATAAAGTACCCACTTCAAGCCAAATCAGTTTGTACGATGAGAAATACACAGATTATTGTTTGTATATTATGGCTGGTATCATTCATCATGGCCATACCAATCGTATTTGGCAGGGTAAGATACAACTGTCATTTTCTTTTTGAGAGAGAGAGAGAGAGAGAGAGAGAGAGAGAGAGAGAGAGAGAGAGCGGGGGGTGACATCCACTCGACACAAACTAGGTCATTTCAGGCCTAAGTAACATATTGTTCATTTTTTTATTTCCTTACTCGCAAGGAAATCCACGAGGATGGACATGCGATCCTACTTCTTGTCACGTACAACCGGGAAATCGAAGCCATGACCGTTGATTTAATGATAGAGCGCGCACATGCTAACCATTCGGCCACCCCCCACTCTCCCCTTTTCAAATAGACACAGTAAAACCACAGTATATAATACATGTAAATGAAATGAACAGAATAGATCCATGAAAATTTATAAGGAATATAATTGCCCAGAACATTTCAAAAGGGGTATTCTTGCTTAACATCGCAATACGTCTTCTAAATGTATTTGATTTATTTTTTGTGACGACTTTAACAATCATAACAGCTGTTGATTAACAAAATGTGGTGAAATAACTATAGCCTTATAGTCTAGTAGCAAGCTTAATTTGATGTTTTGAAAAGATGCAGAGTTTGTTGCTGCCAGTCAGACACTCAGAAATGAGAGCTATATTATCAAATAAAATCTGGTAGTAGATTAATGGCGTCCACACCTCCAATGAATGAAACGTATAATAATGCGTTATATTTTCAGCCGAGTAAAACTTAGAACGTACGTTATATCAATATTGAGGATTTATTTATTTACCGACAAAGAATGTGATCTCTATCAGGGCCGATTTACTTCATAATAAATGATTTCACCAAAGCAAACTACAGAGACAATAAGTCAAAATAAAAGTTGGATATAAAAGTTTAAAGGGCAATGTTGGTTTTAACCACATTCCAAATATAATTTTAACATGTACAATATTAATGGACACCAACGTTGTCCTTTAATAGCCCCATTGGTCCTCCAACAATGTATTCAAGTATTTTGTCCAAATATGGATTGTGGACATAAAATGTCCTGTTCTTTTTTTTGACGTCGTTGATCACCGAACAGAATTACTTTTATCAAATCAACCAATGTAAACATATCATTTAAAATAGAGTATTTGTCTTAGACATAGCGCTACCATATGTATCTATAAATATATATGATTTATACCTTATACATATATCGAGGTCAAGGGATTATTTCACCAACAATTTTTTTTATTACCATCTATATAACACATTTAGGACTTAATGTTTAAAGTTGAATAATGTACACGTTTATCCGCCTTTTGGTGTATTTAATATTTATTTTGTTTTGTAATTCAATAATCTTCAAATAAATTAATACAATCGCCTTTTTTTTCTTTAAAGATACACAAAGAAGTAGGATTTGTAAGAAAAGCTTACTGGTGTATACAGGAATGGTCTAAACAGTCGTATGCTATTGCCTATGAGATGTATATGTTTTTCATATTGTTTTTACTTCCCGTTGGTGTGATGACTGTCACCTATATGTTTATCTGCGTTGAGATCTGGAGATTGGCCTCTGTTAGAGCTAGCATGAGAACAGGAAGGTTGGTTGTTTGCTATGGGTCAAGAATAAAATTGTGGATTACATTATTAATAAACATGGACACAAGAGACGTTGCGATTATATCGAACCCTTCCAAAGCGGATTAGTTTACGCATTTAGCAGTAATCGGGTTGATAAAAATTGATGTCACAGATCACCGGGAATTAAATACTATCTTTAACTCAATAACTAACAGGCCTTCCAAATTGTAACTTGTCAATTATAGTTAACATTGTTGCATAAATATCATCATTACTGTTCTCGATAAACTACGAAAATACCAACATTTTTTTTGCAATAGACAACATCGTAATATGTCGGTGTTAATTGAACAAATTGCAGAATGGATTATCACAATAATCAGAGATACTATTAACACCGGGCTTGTCGGCACTAACTAAACAAAATCTGCAATGTTGATATCACATACCATGATAATTATTGTGCTCGGAAATGATAAGGGAATCATTGTAGAAACGTAGCTCTAATATACATACAGTAATTGTTATCCATAGAACTGTTGTGTTTATTTTAATGTGTTCAATTAATAAATTCCATTTAAACAGTATGCTGACTATAGCTTAGATATTTTCGAAAATAATGTTACAGTAGGCGATTACCACTCGCAGTGAGTCAAAAACACGATGAAACCCTTTCTATATCTAATTTAATCAAAATTTGTATATCCAGAGTGATCTCCAATCATAGAAGAACACTGGACATAGATGATATTTTGACTTTTCAAAATGAAAGCGAAACTTTAGTATTTAAACGATATACAATTTGCAATGAAATCGTACATACATGCATAATAATTAATTTTTGTATTTTAGGGTCATCTCCCCAGGTGTGTATATGATGGCTAATCAATCGATGGCTGGTGAGAGTTCAGAAGCTTCAGTACCATTGAAAGGACGACCTACAGGTCGTCGTGGTCAGCAACAATCAGTTAAAAAACCACCGTCAGATAACACAAGAAGACAGGTATATAAACAATTTTGATAAATGAATGCATTATGTGAGGTTTTTATGCCTGCCTGTTTATAGCTGATATTTTGAATTTCTTGAAGGATATTATATTTAAAACAAACTTATTATCGGAGAAATCTATTTACATACCTACCTTTTCGTGGGAACACTGTTAAGTCCACGAAACTACTGACACATTTGACGACTTGTCCTGATAGAGGAAATATATATATATATGTAACAGAATCAATAGTAGCCCCGACGTCAAGATGATAATCTTGTCAATGCCGGATTTACCAAAGTGTGTGCATCAGGCCAAATTTATCACTGCCAGCCCCACCCCCAATTTATGGAACGATGTTTTACGGCACGCTGTGCGACAAATTAGATACCCGTGGGCCATAGGCCAATTTCTTACTATGCTATTGGGTAATTATAAATTCGAGTCTGAAACTTTTATTATTTGATAGATTAGAACAATAATAAGGAAACCCTATTCTAATGTTGCGACGATAAGATGACTATTCTGTCTTGTAATGGTATAACCATAAGTGTTATGTTATAGACAGTATGATACATAATAACAGACATTGTGAAACTCCGTCCCGGTAAAACACTTAAAGTCGCATAACTATCAAGTCTTTATTTTCTTAAGTTGTTCAATTTGATATACGTTACGTTATATCTCTTGATTTCCAAATGCTAATGGTTCTCGGGAGATTGGGTGGTCTCACACATGAGCTAACAATCACGAGGATGTTCGGGTTTTGTTACCTGATGTGTATGACAAGGAATGGAGTCATGTCATCTCCGAGCTCTCTGTGACAAGAAGTAGAACCATGTCAACATTTTATCCAAGTGTGCGAATTATGAAAACAAAAGATACCATAACGTTAATCCCGAGATGATCTAAAAGTTTTTGCTTTCTTTTGGCAAATATTTGGGCCTGAGACTCATTTTTACTTTTTATTTCCTTACTTTTATAAACATTACATTTTTCATTTCAACGTCCATTTTCCAGATATCTTTTGGTCTAAGATTGGCACTCATGAAAAATTCTAAGACAACGTTTATCTTTATCATATCGAAACTGATTACTATTCGTACTACTAAACAAATACGCTATATAATTATGTCGGAAATTTGGATTTGGCGTTTCATCATGCATACATGTCAATAAACACTAAAAATGAAAGGCATGCTCCGTGAAAGGGTTAACTATGAACATACGCCTTTAATTCTGAAAGTTGTTGTAAAAGAGTATAATATGGTTCACTGTTATGTTTCTGTGGACATATTTCAAGATGTTTTTGAAAATAACAGAGGAAAGTTTTAACTATTGGTGACCCAGGGTGGTGCTACATGTACGATAGATGTGGAAGAGATTTGTATAATATGCAAACGAAAAAAAATTAAAAAGCCATTGAACTTTTCAGCGGTAGCGTTTAACTATACGTTAATGGGGCATTTCTAGATATTTGAGTGAAAATAACTAATTTTATGTGAAATATTTGTCGTAGTCCTGTGAAAGTATCTAATGCTCTGAGAAATACCAATCTTCTCTTTCCATGTGTCGTTCTCGATATGCGTTTTCACCTACACGCTAGGTGATATTAGGTGGTCTGTGGTCATCGTGGTTATCAAATTATTCCTACAATTGAAAAGCCCTTAAATAGTTACCTGGTCTGTGGTCATCGTGGTTATCAAATCATTCCTACAATTGAAAAGCCCTTAAATAGTTACCTAAAGCCGTTAACAAAAGCATTTCGAGATAAAACTCTAGGATAGGTTACTTAAGCATTTCTTCACATTTGGCTTTTCAATTTATAGTCTGTAAAATATAGGAATACTCCTTTAAAATGTTGAACCTATTTATACACGTGTTCACCAGTTCCATGTAACATCTCTCTTGATAGCCTTTGTTGTTTTCTTCTTGCACATTTTTCTGCATCTTATATTGTGCGATGGGAACACTCAAAAGGTCAAAGACATACACAAATATATTTGATTGCAATGAAATGACAGAATCGTGCGTTTAATAATATGCTTTACAGGAATTTTAGACACGAGGAAAAACGAAGAATGGGATATGGAAGACATTACAAGCAATATATAATTATATAATTTGAAATTTATTACCGTCCACCCACCCGAGATGGAATCAAGGTTGAAATACCTCAGGGGAAATTGTATCTTATGATAGAATTCAATATCAATTCTTTTCGTACAGATAACCCATTCGTAATTTTTAGTATACCTCAAATATGGCCGGGGATAGGTTAGGTTGAAAGGGGAGAGCGGTAACCTTTTATTATCAGTGATATCGAGAAACGTTAGCTAACCAGGTAAACCTCCATTCAATGTTTATTCAATACAATACTAGCATTCCACATTATCGCTTTTCTACCCGTTCTGTTTATTTTTGCTTTACTTTTCTCAGCGTGAAAACACATTATCGTGTGCCATTGTTAGGCAATTGTTTAGTAAATAATTGATGTGTGGTATTGTTATTATATTATTTGCCGCCAGTACACTATCTAGATGAATAAAGTAGTGTGATCTATAGATAACATATTTCTAGTATTACCCTACATTTTACACCATCCATAATACTAAATCAAACAAAATTATAGTGGTGGTCGCTTCCCCTAACTGAATTCAACTCCTAATTTTTGGTCCAGTGACGATTTACTGCTATTTAAAGTAGCTCTTTAACTCCATATCATTCACAGTCTTCGACATTGAAAACACGAATTATTGTTAATTTAAATCAACATTGATGTTGAGATCTTACCGGGAAAAAGATTGGCTTCTGATACCCAATATTTAAGACGTCAATTTAGATCAACATTGATGTTGCCACCTTACCGAGAAACATGTTACCATTGGTACACGAATCGTGTACTGGAATGCGTTTCTGCAATCGAAGAACGAGGCTAGACATATTCTACAAATCATGTTGACATTCATTGTGTCCGAGATTCGCCCCCTTATATTCGCCACTTAGCCCATTTGCCATTTAACA
Source organism: Patella ulyssiponensis (assembly GCA_963678685.1). Classification (NCBI taxonomy): domain Eukaryota; kingdom Metazoa; phylum Mollusca; class Gastropoda; family Patellidae; genus Patella; species Patella ulyssiponensis. The sequence goes on along the minus strand of OY783228.1, from coordinate 41,136,275 downwards.
GCGTTTTAGGGCCCTGTTGAGGTTTAGAGTTCGGTGAACTCAGTGGGAGAAAATATAGTATGGTCATCCCATTCACAATCTGTGGCAGATGCAATCCAGCTTTAAGTCCATTTGTCCTTTCATGGATTTGAACTTTTAACCCCAGTATCTGACAATAAAGTACGGACATTTCATTTGATATTTGAAATCTAAAACTTCTAATTAATTTCTGCTTTTGCAATTATTTTTTATGGAAAAATAGCACATTCTATGGAATTTTTCCTCTTGTGGTTTGTTTCTTGTTGACAAGACTGGGTATCATTTACTATATACGTTTATTTGGAATGTGTTCAGGGGTCTCTGATACGTGCAACCTTTTGTTTTCAAAACTATTTCGAGAGTTATTTAAAGTGGTCTTAATCAAATATGTAAATATCAATGGCGTTATTCGGCATTCGCCTGTTCCAGGGAGAGTATATCGATATCCAACGAATTATACATAGGCGTCAATTATATGGGATCCCCTGACACTGTCTGATCTTAGTGAATGGCCCAAATCTCCGGAATAATTCAAGAGTCAGAGAAAAATACCGTTATTCAAGAAGCGTGGAAATTGCTACGTTTTATTACATGTCTTAACCATTTATTTCTGACATTGAGGTGGGCAGAATAATTAGTAGGAAGATTTTTTTCAGAAAAAAAGAGCATGACTGTCATAAAAAGTGCGATTCAAAGTTGAAACTGATTGCTTGAACATAACGCGCCAACGATATTTATACACACGATTGGGCCTCTCTTCAACTGACCTTATTCATCCCTAATCGATGAGACATGGGTGATTAGTTCTTAGTGATTTGATAACATGTGTCTTCTGTAAGCTTTGTTACAATCAGTTTCATTTCGGTGCATATAAATTGCACGGTATAATGATTCCAACGCCGCAATCTTGTATTCATAGACGATTCCCTTTTTATTGAAAATACATGAAAATAGCTACGAAATCTAAATTATTTTCTTCACGGTTTTATGACAAAATTTGCATGATACGAAGAATTGATTCCCTTTCTAGGACACAACCGAAAATAGAATGCTTATAGGGAATTCGTTACACGCGCGTATTATTTTTTAGACTTTTGATTTATAACCGACACTTTGCTCTTATTTAGGGTTTTTAATCATCATTAAATGAAATAAGTGTTGAAATTTTAGAACCACTATATACGAATTCCTTGCAATAACAATAATATTTTGGGGTTTATCGGGTAGTTGTGTTTGGGTTTTTTTGTCTACAGAAAATTATTATATATGTTGACAAATTGAAATGTAAGCTGACGAGAGCAGTAGTTAAAGTTGTCTAGGAGAAATTTAGGTTTCGTTTTAGTTCTTTATTTATTCAAATTAGGAAATATATGACCCTTTGGGAAAACATACATAGTATAATGTTTTCTTGTATAAAGAGATTAAATGGGTTGCTGGTAGTGATCATATGTCTCTTGATAAGCCCAAAGAATAACGCCGAATCCCGTATAATTTCTACAAAGGAGCATGAAAAATATATACACCCAATCGACTGTGAATTTAGACTAGCCCCGAATACGCCACTAAACTTTTGTTACAAATCCAACTTTTTTTGTGCTTTATGTATCTGTAGAAAAGAAAAACGCCATATTAATTTATTTAAATCAGTAATTTGTTTTTTTGAAAAACAAATAAAAGAACGCGGCATCATATTAATATAGGGAAATTCAACGTATCATTATTTAGATTAAACAAAAGTGTTATATTATATAGATAGTAGTATAGACGATTTAAAAAGCAACCTTAGATTAGATTGAATGCATCCAGGCTTTTTGTAACAAGAAAGATGTCCACGTGAGCAGAAAGAAAAACACAGTTTTGGGTTGCTGGATGAGTACATTTTGTTGTACTTTTCCACAACAATATTGTAGTGAGAATCTCGGTAAAGATTGGAACTATCCTGATCCTTGAAACTATTTATCACCAGAAAACATTAAACATCATATACGGAGAACAGCACGTCCGACAAGCAGATTAACTGTCTAGAAATGGGATGATAATTAACGAAGAAAGATTAAAAAATAAAAGACATTAAAATAAAATAAAACAATAAGATAGTAATTGAACTGTCAACTGTCAACCGTCTGCCATAAGATGAGTAACTTAATGTCTAATTAAATATGAGGGATTAACAGGAACATAAGAGTTACAGACGAACTAAAGCCTGTCCGTCTAGGAGAGGTGAGGCATACTATCATTCCCGAGACGAACGTCGCCGTTTAGCCGCTTCGATAACGGTACATATTTTTGGCGTTACATCTGGAAACGGACACTTTTAGCAGTCATAAGATCTTGATAAATTGTCGGGTGTACGATAAGGTACCAATTGTCGGGTGCACGATAAGGTACCAATTGTTGTGTGTACGATAAGGTATCATAACCAATCATACGGGTCCTTACTGTAGGGTTGGCGACCATCAGCCTAATTTCATTTACAATTGGATAAACAGTCAGATTGTTCAGCTTTGTTTTTGGACCTTGCTTACGTCAACAAAGTTGACCAAGAGATTTAAGCGTTTGGGCTTGGATTTTATGTCCTGTTTGGTAATAATGTAGCGCATTAAACGTTTGACATTTGAATGTTTAATGTTGACAGTTGTAAAAGTCTGCAGCTTCATTTCATATTCATGAATATTTCTAGGACTATAAAGTGGTGAAAATATAAAACATCTTTTATTTTGGTTTGTCATTTGCATTATAAATCTTAGCTATTCGTGCACTTGTATTATTTTTTACATGTGCGTAATATTATAAGCCCGATTCACAATGGTGTCAATCGAATAAATATATAACAATCGAATGGAAACACGAGGTCGAAAAAAACATTGAATCATCAGTCAGATAAATCTTTGCTTTATTTATTTTGGACGCTGCGGGAATTTGAATGTGTGTCATAGTGCATGCTCAAGGTTGTTTCAAGCCATGTTCCAATGAAAAGACTGAACCGATAATAGGTGGCTTAATGTGATCGAGCATGTTGCAAAAAGAATCAGGTGACGAATCACAGACCGTTCGTTTATTGTCAGTGGGAATACGGCCTATTTTATATTTTCTGCACATGACAACAGTCACTACTGGGTGATATTTAGGCTGAAAATAAGGGATAAACTTTGGAAAGGTAATTGCCAGAGTCACCAGTCAAGCGGTTAAAATACAGAAATATGCTCCAAAACATTGTCAGTTATCTGAACTACTTTTTCTGGAGTTTTATTAAATGTTGTAAGAATATCAAGGATACCCAGCCAATACAGATAACGATTATCCAAGCACACCTTAACTATGGAGGAATCAGAAAACCAAAGACGGTCGTGCACTGGAATGAGTATTCTTATGCTTTTATACAAAACCACGCATTGTTTATTCTTTTCCATTGTTGGAGTAGGCAAAATTTCGTTCACAGCACACTGCAATGGCGCATGCCTGTGAGAATATGGGTCGTTAGACCTTATTTCATTTCATTCTTTCGTTGAAGAGTAATCAAATGTAGACATATTTGCCGTTAATCCTTTACCAAAAGATCCTCTGTTTATTAATTAAACACCAGACTAATATTAAGACTAGACTTTTTGATAATATTCATCACAAGTAATTATCTGAAATCAACACACCTTTATCCACCTTGTCAATCAACCTGTCTAACAACCCAACAAATCTGTCAAACTACAGCATGAAATCGAAGAAAACCTACATAAGTAACAGTTACGTCTTTTATATTATACGTTTTACGCATGCATCTTTCTTCAATTGGATAATTTGAACGCTGTTTTTGTAGCCTCATCTTTCAAGAACGGGCGTTTCGTTTAAATATTATCCCTAATAAATAAGATAAGGAAGGTGTTTTTGCATGATGGTTAGAATAGAATGCTGTGATATGTTCAAATTAAACTACTGTCACTATCTTTTTTTCATTAGAGTTTTTATCTTTAGTGAAAAAAGTGTGTTATTTTTGCACATACATTTTAGTATTGGCTTAATACTAGATTCATATTACATACAATGGATATATGTTATCTAAATCTTACGTTTCAAATATCAGTCATCAGCCAGAGAAAATTAATTATTTCTTTTTCTAGACGGAAAATTGATAGGTCTTCAAAGCCAATGAATAAACTTATTGTGAAAAATACTCAGTAGTTTATTAATGAATACTCTTCTGTTTATGTGTTGTTTTGTACAGCAGATGATACGAAAATAGATAAAGTAGATTATGGTCATAACCTTTAGGTTATATAATGAAAATAAAAATAATAATAATTTATTATCCTCATTTACAAAGCGGTAAATCCACAAAACGTGCACATTTCCCATAAAACATCATGTCTTATAAAATAATTAAAACATATAAGTCTGCAATTCAGATTTAAAGTGAGTGAGTGTTAGACTTCGGTGAAGGTTTGGGTTTATTTCACTTTGTTGAAGCAGCTACTTGGAAAGAATGACCACCGAAAGACTTAACTTCCACCGAAGGACGTAACTTTTTTTCTGAGTAATTGACGCCAAGATAGAACGCAAAATTTCAAGAGGTCGTACGGGTACTTCGGGGCACTTTCACTGATAAGCCATTCGGTGGTAGCGGAAGTAAACTAAAGTTAATTACCCCCCCCCCCCCCACACACACACACAGACACAATTCTATAAAATAGCTAGAGCTGCGTCTTCAGTAAGGTGATAACAATTGAGAATGATACTCATGAAGTGAAATTATCACTTTTTGCACAGATCATTAACAAAGTAACCGGGGTTTAGCTAAAATTCTTTTAATACGCCAAGTAGGAATTATACTCCATTTCATTTCATTTCATCTATGTTTTTATACGCCCACATTTTCATGTGGACGTATATTGTCGTCGCCCCTGTTCGTCCGTTCGTCCGTCCGTCCGTCCACAATTGTTTGTGAACAGTCTACAGGTCACAATTTTTATCCGATTTCGATGAAACTTGAAATGTAGATTTATGGCCGCCGTTTGTATGCGAATAGTGTGAAAATATGTTATATCAAGGTTGTGGACCCTATAGAGGTCACAATTTTGAACCGATTTTGATGAAATTCGAAAAACATGTTTATAACCCAAATATCTTGGTTCCTCTTGATATTTGCGCATATCAGATCGTAACTTCCTGAATTATGGCCCCTGATTGTACGAAATGATTATATCACCGTTACACTGTAATGAAGATTGGGTTCGAATTTAGCGAAAATCGGACCAAAATTGCCAGACAAAATGGCCGCCGCTTGTATGCGAATAGTGTAAAGATATGGTATATCAAGGTTATGGACCCTGTGGAGGTCACAATTTTAATCCGATTTTGATGACACTTGAAATGCATGTTTAAAATCCAACGATCATGGTTCCTTTTGATATTTGCGCATATCGGATTGTAGCTTCCTGAATTATAGCCCCTGATTGTATGCAAAATCGACTTTTTTAGCTTGTGGTTCCTCTAAGGGTCTCAATTATTATCCGATTTTAAAAAACGTTTGATTATATCTTCGTTACACTGTAATGAAGGTTGGGGTCGAATTTCGTAAAATTCGGACCAAAACTGCCGGACAAAATGGCTGCCGCTAATACGCGAATAGTGTAAAAACATGATATGTCAACGTTGTGGACCCTGTTGAGGTCACAATTTTAATCCGATTTTGATGAAATTTGAAATAATGTAAGTTTATAACCCAAACAAATTCTAATGATTTTCTGATAATTACTTAATATGCGACAACTCTTGTCCGGACGATTTAGCTGCTGGTGGGCGTATGTTTCGTTGCCTGGCAACCTATTTTTTACATTCTGTGTGCGAGGTGTCATTTTATGTTGTATTTCTGTCTGGTTTGTGCCATCAATTGTGATCCAAAATACTTTAAGTACCTGTCATACCAAAGGCAGAGTTTATCAGTTCCGGTGTAAAAGAGTCGTGGGTGGTAGGTATTTGAGATCCATATGAACTAGACAGAGAATGTTGTACATGTACTACAATTATTCAAAACTAGCTTTGTACCATGTTTAGACTCGTACGCAGTGTTACAATATATTTGGTTGATTTAGCTGAGCTAGAGCAGTATCTTAACCACCCAGCTCATCATCATCTACAGTGTTTGTCATCAAGGGCGAATTAACAAAGTCATTCCGAGAATAATTTTCGCTCATATCTTTAGTTTTTCGACATTATACTACAGCCTTGACCTTTTGGTGACTTTTGGAGATATAACTCCAAGTTTACCCATAGCCGTTCAGGAATTTTATTATCGGCCATACTATTTGAAGGATTGGGTTGGGCAGAAATAAGAAGTGGTATACCAGAGATAGCAGTCATATACATCATGCATGGATGGGTCTCGGTTATTCGTCCCATTTAAAATGGTGTTTCAGAGATACATGTAGTGCGTATGCCCCCCCCCCCCCAATATACTTCTTGAGTTTGGGATTTAACTTTACCTTTTCTTATTTTGACTGTTTTTCAGGTGGTGATAATGTTGATGGTAGTCGTGTTTTTATTTACGATTTGTTGGGCACCTATTCTCTTCAACAACCTATTGGTGGCGTTCGGATACCTGGAGGAACTACATATTGGATATCTGAAACCTATGCGTATGGCATTCTTTTTGTTGTCTTACGTCAACAGCTGCGTTAACCCCATTGTGTACGCGTTTCTCTCCAAAAACTTCCGGCAGAGTTTCATTTTCGCCATTTGTGCTTGTATCAAAGGACGTGCTTTTGTACGTGCGTATACATTCAGTCGTTCTGTTGTGACACGGACATCCACCATACACACACAAAATGGCCGCTCTAAGTTGAGTAGCGAAAAGGACACGAATACGGCTATGTTATCAGAGACGACTGCGCAATCTCCACAAGACGATATGGAACTCAAGAAGATTTGAAAACCGCCGAATGATGATTTTTAAATAGGCTACTGAGGCCTTTAAATGAATATTGAACGTCGTTGGCGGGTGTTCTGAAATAGATAAACAACGTTGTTAACATTAACACAATGTAAAATAATTGAATAATTATTATCACCAGGTGTCACGAATAAAAGCAAGGATTGTCATTTTACTTTGCATTGTTATCTTGGGTTCCTTAATTCACAGAAGCCTTCATGTAATGCCTCGTTAACGTTGTTCTATAGCAGAGTTCAGACAAGCAGACGACATTTTTTCACACCAGTTCCTGTAGCTTAATGTCTTTTGCGTGAAAATCAATTTCAAGAAGCTTATGGAAACAATTGTGTAATTAAAGCTTAGTATGATTAACTTTTCACGAAAGAATTGACTGTCTTCATATGGTCATTGTTATTATATTTATCCGTGGTGATAAGTCGAATTCTTTTGTTAGTTATACTTACAATATGCCGATATTCTTTAATACACTCACGCTAGAAATGGTCCTCTATTGTCGTCATCCCTATCCGCCCGCCCGCCTTCGATTCGTTGCCAAGAATTATTTTTGGGTGATCTGGAGACCAAAGTTTTCAACCCACTCTTTCAAATCTCCGGTTGTACGTGGCAAGGAGTAGGGTCGCCTGTCCAACGACCCCTACGCGCAAGCGGATTATTGAAATCAAATTAAACCATTTGTTAGTCCCGAAATGACCTAGTTTGTTTCTTGTGGACGTTAAACCCCATTTCTTTCTCTGTATTTTGTTCTGTGAAAATACGTTGTAAACATAACATCGCAATTACTAATTCGGAAAATCGTTTGAATGAATATGTAAATTCATTGTTTACATTGGTCGAAATGATTATAATAATGGTGCTTGTTGGGGCTTGGTTTTCAACCATTACAATAAGTCATGTATATATTTCTACTATTATGAAACAGGGTAATTGTTTTATGAACAATATCCATTGATAAAATTTACTGCATAATATTAGATGTTGTTTTACAGGGCAAATATATGTATCAATTCCACTGTACGCAACGAGTGATTTTTTTTATGTATATCAAATAATTAAAAATTCACCCAACGTGCCCCTTGGCGGCTGACGATAGTTAATGCCGTAGCATATAACGCGTCATAGAGAGATATATTTATAAATTATTAATATAGATAATGACAGCTAGATTCGTAGCATGGTAATATCATTTGCTGACTGGGAAGTGGGTGCCCTGAGACATCATATATATATTATATACTAATGCATTTTACTTATTATACCATTGTTTATTTTGAGTTAGTTTCATCAAAGTACTGTATATTTATATTGTGATATTTTTTGCCGTCGCATACCTATAAAAACACACAAATATGGCGGTACTTGGAGAGAGGGCGGTATCAAAAATAGGCGCATTAGAAGTTGGTTTCACGCCTTTCGCACTCCCCCGTCCGAAAGTTTTTGGGTCCGCACTTGATAAAAAAAACCCAAACAAAACACTATAATATACGTATACAAATTTAGAATGTGACTGTGTACATTAATTGTTGTCACTTGCTTAATAATTCAAACGGCCATATTCTTGTTTATTTGAACTTAACCTGGTTGTATTAAAGTTATTACATTTATTCACCATGTACTGAAAAAAATGTATGATTAGCAAAGGCTATTTATAGGTTAACCGATAGACATTTACGCATTTACACATCAGGGCCGTGTGTAGGATTTTAAAAGTGGGGTGCAGCAAAGTGGTGGGGTGCCATAACCTCTATGTAAGTGATATAAAAAAGTTTGAATCGGGGCGCCCTTAAAACCGACTGACTGCTCATCACTGTGTAATCATAATCAAGTGTATTATTTTATAATTGAGTGATTGTCAAATTATCATTATTTTTTTTTTTTTTGATGTGGGGGTGTCTTATTTTTCTGGGGGGCAATGTACCCCTAGCACCCACCGCTAGATACGACCCTGTTTCACATCGCAACTGTTTAGAATTACATGTATCGTTTTTTAGCCAAGGTTATTTATTTTGAAGCCAATCCTCTACTTTTGTCGCGAATGAGGTACTTGATAATTTTAATTGATACCAATAATGATATATCGACGAAAGGGAATACCACCCAAACTTATTTTTTTATCGTTGTTAAGAATATAGGCTCAAAGTCGTGAAACCGCGCTGATGAGCTATTTAATCGAATATATTAAAAGCAATATTCTATAAACATATAGCCTTGATGCTTGATCACCAAATATTTAACAAGTACTCCATTAAGTTTATTTCCGGTGTAGAAGACAATTTTTAAGATGGCGGGGCACCAACCGACTATTAAAATATTGACATTTCCATGACTGTAAATAACGGGAGACGAAATATTATTGTTAACAAGTTAAACGCATATTTTTACGGATGTGATAGATTATAAGAAGACAGTTGGTATTTGATTTATATATTCTGATTAATTGCCTATGAGCCATTTGTATGTATAAAACATGAACATATTATTATTGTCGTTTATTATTAAATGTTATTTAGTATTGTTGTGGCCATTTATTAGTTTTGCCGTTTATTGTCTTTGTCATTCTATTTATTGGTATTAGTTACTTGCGTATTCTGATCACTACTCTTCTTATTATTAATACTACTATTAGTGTTATAGCTTTATAACTAGTATTACTATTAGGGCCTATCATTATAACTATCAATGTTATCATTACAACTATTATTATCATCATTACCATTATGGCGTTTGAAAATAATAAACGTTGCGTTTCATGTTAATTTCCTTTGTTTTAAGGTTATTGTGGCTCAGTGTGTAACCGGCTAACCAACTAACTCGATATTGGCTAATAAAGTTCTAGTGTAGTTTACTGTGCAGGGAGGATGGGGGGTTGCCATAAGTAACTCCTAGTCATTCGGATCGGACGATTAACCCCAGTTCTTGTATACACTTTTGTTTGCACATAAAATAACCCTTCACAATTGGAATTCAATTTGCAATCCGGGAAAAATTTCAGAAACAGCACACTGCATGGCGTGTGTCCTTCTTTATTAGCTCGGTAGGAGCAGTTATGGGATTTCGTCATAGCTTTGAGGATACACGGGACCTTGGTTTTTGTCCCATCAAAACAACTAGACCATATTCCTTGCCATGCCCTTCGAGGCATAGGAATTTCTACAATAAAACCACCCGGAGAGAACCCGGGCCCTCCAGATTATCGAGGCGGTACATTACTCGCTGATCGACCTCCGGATCACATATCTAAAATTTTGGTGATGTAGACAACATCCACGCTTATTGACACAGTGCATATAAAGATCAGGCCCTGAGTGCACAAAGCATCCTCATTCTGAAGTTAAGAATTTACTCAGAATTGTTCGCCTTGTTTTAGCTTAAATATAATCATTTATAAAACAGTGATTGAAAGTTGAGATAATTCTTAACTTAGGTCTGAAAATGATTTGTGATCTCGGGGCCAGATTATGTACCTTGCGCACTGTAAACAATAGAATTTAATGGTAAATCTAAACTTAGCGATGGAAATTGTGATTTCCTATTAGTTCTTTTATCACGATATCCTTATTTCCGTTTTAATTATCTTTGTGTTTATAAACCTAAAACGGGAAATTTCTTTGATCTTTGGGGTATATTCTATGCCCGGAATAACTTGCGATGGTTTTTTCTGAAGTTTTTCTTCCCCAGCATCACCGAAGTCGAGGACTTTACAATTATCTTGCTTATAAACCGTCTATGTTTACATGTACGTAAAATGAGAATATCCCAAATTTCTAGTAAGAAAAACCTTATATCATGTTTTCTTATGGGAAAAACCCTACCCTGGAAGAATAACCCAATACAGGTTTAAAGAAATCTTTCAGAAGAATAACCCCAAATGTCATTCCGGACATCGAATATACCCCCAAAATCAAAGAGATTTACGTTAAAGGTTTATTAGCGACTTCGGTTATGCTGGGGAAGAAAGACATCAGATAAAAAAACTTCGGCTTACCGGTTATTTTTTCTAGTCTTTATCTCCCCAACTTAACCTCAGTCTAGTGCTTCATCCTACACTTCAAACATTCTGTTAAATGCTGTTGTAGCTAAAGAGGAAGAAATCAAGTAAAATCGTGAGTCATGACGTTACGTTATGTAAACATTATTTGGTCCAATTTGGAAGTTTGTTTCAAATAATGATTTTGTTACGCAGTAAGCCATTGGTTGTTAATGGGACTGTTGACCAATAATAATTTAGCACAAGAATTTTCTCTATTTACAGCAGTGAGTAGTGGGATTAGCTCTAATCAAACGGAACACTGCGAGGAGTATGAGTGCTTCCTGATGCTTACATTAATTATGCAATACGGAAATCATTAGGTTCCTTCGTCCCTTGAACTTTATCTTAAATTTCACATGGTATTTAGCCTATAAGAGCGTCCACAAAAATTTTCAAAATCACTAAGGGCTAACTCTGACATCATTTATCCGAATGCGTTTAAATTAAAATTTAATGTCTCTAGTCGGACGGGCGGACACGGTAGACGATAATTTACAATAGAGACTTTTGGCAAGTGGCATTTTCCCTATCCGTATCACGTATCCGTATCGTATACGTGACACTTTGCGTCAGAGTAGTTTTAGAGTTTTGGCAGATTCTTGCGTCGCGTACGTATGCGTCACTGAGCTGAGCTTAGTTCTGTACATCATGATGGCAGTTATCTACCAATATCACCATCACCATGAGCTATTATAAAAAATTAATGTCGCATCTTATTAAAAAAAAGAATCTTTGACTTCGACTCGACAGCAATTTTCAGTTTCATTAATTTATCATTTATACCCTTTTACCATAGAATCACATCAATTGCAGATTTGCAAGTTCCCATATCTACCTAAATCTAGCACGTAGATCAACCGGCGTGCAGACAAACAGACGGGAAAAGTATGAAAATTCCGAGAAAAACCCATCAAAAATAATGATTAAATTCTAGTCTTTATTATTGTTAAATTCACATATGCACTTCCGTGTTCTAAGATACACATAGATTCATAAAAACGCTATGATACAACATTTCAGCGTCTTAAAAGACGACAATGTTAAACGGACCTTCTCCGTATGAAAGTTGTTCGATACGGGCTGCCATATCCGTGTTCCGTTTCACGTATGAGAAATGCACACACATTGATGACGTCACACACAAAATCCATACGGATACGCGATACGTACTAGGAATTTACGCTTGCCAAAAGTCTCTATTCACATTTCAGTGTCGACGTATCCGGGGCATGAAAAGCATTACTTAGTTATTCGATTGGGACGGACGCCCGCGTCCAACTTAGTGATCATCGACGTGATCAAGACCCCCTTTTATTGCATACATTTTGATAGAACCAATTAATAACGGTAGTATAGCCTTAAAATTTCCAAAAATATTGTACTGACAAGACAATTAATTTATCCATGTTCCTTCTAATTCAACAACTAGTGAGTCTATAATCTGTTTAGTGGGAATTCTATAATCATTCATCATGCCTGTTCACTGAAACAGTGATTCTACAAGAAATTCAACAAGATGTAACTCCTTTAGATATAACATACCAATAGTCATTTCAAGTTACAGAACCAGGAACGAAAATCTTATTTCACAGGAATAATGGGGTTTGTTATAACATATTGTGTCACTCTCTGGAGAGAGTTGGGACATGGCTTTATTTGAATTCCCTAAATAATTGCTATGTTCCTTCAACTAGCCATCAATCCTTATCTATTCACATTTCTGCTGTACCTCCGAAATTAAGATTGATATAGGGAAGATAACAAACGTAGGTTTATCTCAAGGGATAGCTTTGTTAAAGTCAACGAATTGATGGATTAGTAAACGATAGATCTGTACTGATATAAGGATAATTTCAACAAGTTTATAAGTGTTTGGTATGAACCTCAAACTCCCGGTAATGCAATCATGCTAAAGGTAATAATAATATATAGACTATTGGTATAAACGTGGCCAACCAATAACGTTGCTAAATCAACTTCAATTATAGTAAATATATATAAAATCACAAAACACCCAACATTATTTCATTAAACAGGCATTATTCAGGAGCTAAATCTGCCTATAGCGGGTCTTTTTTAGGCCTTTAATATCAATCAAACTATGAATTAGACATTTTATTAACGTGATAAGTAGATTAAAAGTGGATACAAATTGTGACCACTGAAAACATGATTTTTCGTAGAATCGGGGGCCATAATCCGATATGCACAAATAGCTTTTTTTTTTTTTTTTTTTTTTTTAGAAATGGGGTTTAACGTCCACTCGACACAACTAGGTCATTTCGGGACTAACATATGGTTTTTAATTTTATTTCAATAATTCGCTTGCGCGTAGGGGTCTTTAGCAGTGGGAGGAAACCGGAGTGCCCGGAGGAAACCCACGTGGTTGAGAAGGCGCCCCTATATCCATGCCACATACGCTCACACCAGGGCTCGAAACCACAGCCGCAAGCCAGAGGTGACCGGCCAGCTAGAGGTCGAAGCGCGGCACTCTAGACCACTAGGCCACCCCCCCCCCCCCCCCGCACAAATAGCGAAAGGAAGCAAGATCATACATTTCAAGTTTCGTCAAAATCAGATGAACCCCACAAACTTGATATATACCATTAACACGATTTGCGTACGAGGAGTGGCTAGTTTGTCCGGCAGTTTTGGTCTGTAACGGTGATATATGTTCAAACGTTTTTTTAAATTGGATAAAAATTGTTACTTCTAGAGGGTGCAGAAGCTAAAATCCCGATTTTTCGTACAGCCAAGTGCCATAATTCAGGAAGTTACAATCCGATGTGCGCGAATATCGAAAAGAACCAAAATGTTTGGGTTATAAACACGTATTTCAGTTTAATCAAAATATAATCAAGATTGTGATTTCTAGAGGATCCACAACCTTGGTATATCATATTTTCACACTACTTGCGTAGGAGGGTGGCCATTTTGTCCGGCAGATTTGGTTCGATATCGAAAGAAACCTATATTTCAAGTTTCGTCAATAAGGATATAAATATGTGGTGTGTAGAGTGTCCACAAACAAATTATGGACAGGCAGAGTCGACGACAGTGTACGTCTATATGGAAATGTGGGCGTATAAAAATGAAGAAGCGAGGCTTAGCCTACATCTTGACGGCTAATATCTTCGCTCAATAAAGCAACTTGAATAACTTTTTCGATTTTTTTCATTTTGCACTATCAATTTTTGAACTATTATCGCAAGAACCGTGTGGCGCTTCGGGCTCTCACTGGCCGGCCACCTCTAGCTTCCGGTCGTGGGTTCGATACTTGGTGTGAGCTTTGGTGGCATGGAGCTCTCGCTTGCGGTCACCTCTAGCTTGCTGTCGTGGGTTCGATCCCTGGTGTGAGTTTGTGTGGCATGGAAAAAGGGGCACCTTCTCAACCCCACATCAGGAAAGACCACTGCACGTACGCTTATAGATAATAAAATTAAAAGACAACTTGTCTGCGATATCGCCCCCAGTGGAAGCGGACGTTAAACACTAGGAAGAATAACACCAGCTCTTCATTTGAATCTTGTATAATGTATCGTTAAGTGACAACCGCATCCATTCGATCATAAAATTTATTCTCGGTAGATAATAGACAGTGTGGATAATCGCAATCTGTTTCACAGAGAATTACTTAGGAATTATCTCTGTAACAGATGACTGACCACAACACGTGCGCTAACTGCACGTGGCATCAGTCATTGGCTGAACGGCTCGTGCAATGTTTACATAACACCTAACTGCTTCGGGCAAAATGATGCATTTTACTCATTTTAATACCCATTTACACTAAATAGGAAATAGTTTTTAACTACAAATACTTCAAACGTCTTTATTTATTTTTATTTTTCCTCAAAAAAATGTTTGAAAATTTAATTTGTCGGAGTAAAAAAGTTAATATGCCGAACTCATTAAGCCTCGTCGATGTCATGCTTATCAGTGATTGTAGCGGCCAAGCGAATATTCACTGCGGGATCAGTTTGGGATAATCTGTGGGCCCTATAAATCGTCTACTGCAAAGCCCCGCATCCAGCCCTGCTGTCGACGACAAATGGATGATGTGACATGATGAATTAATACTGTATTGGTGTTTCCTCCAGAAGAAATAGTTAATATGCTCTGGCGTTTAAATA
The DNA here is from genome assembly GCA_963678685.1 of Patella ulyssiponensis. NCBI lineage: Eukaryota > Metazoa > Mollusca > Gastropoda > Patellidae > Patella > Patella ulyssiponensis. The sequence goes on along the minus strand of OY783228.1, from coordinate 41,121,157 downwards.
CAAATAATACGTACACTGATTAAGTTAATCGCAATCACGAAATAGAGGTAATAAGATTTTGTTCACATTGCCATGTTTGAATACTCGTGTCATCAGCCATCATCATCGTTTGATTAGTAAAAGAAATATTTATATATAGAATGCGGCATCGTGATCCTGGTTAAAGCTCGCGGTCAGCCAGTCTATACAAATTTGTTCAAGACATTCCGATCAGATCTATTGGTAGGTTGCTAGTTTCAATTATCTGGATTAAATACAAGTACACGACTGAGTGGCGGTCCCCTGCTGTTCTTTTGGCAATTTTCTTTTGGATGTGTCTTTATTATAGCAGGGCACGCAGTTCGGTATTAACATTATTTACGTATTATGTATCATAGTTAAAGTGTCTACTTTCATTATCCCAATTCATTTCTTACTTCACTCATAGGGAAACTATATTCCTCCACACCCTTCCGTGAGACGTCATAGCTACGCATACACAATTGGATCTTGAAGTCTTCTTGATTTTGTGTTTGTCTCAGAGAAATCACAAGCAGATAACGTTAGAAAGACTTCGGTTCAACCCTCCCCTTCCCTCCACTACCCAAACCCGCGCTTTTCCAAAATCCTATATCCGCCACCTGGCACACATAATTTGTAATCCACATAAAGCTCCAAACATCTAAAATCAACTTTATTATGTAGCCAGATTACTATTGCAAAACGAATAATATTATTACTTTGAGCAAATCTAAGAGCCTATCGGCCATTTCATTCTTATATTAAGCCAGTCGAGTAAATATGCATTTGCTAATTTCAATGCTGGGCATTGGACAGAATTATCACAATGAAAATTCCTTACCTCCCAAATTCATAGCATAAATTTGAAGATGACAAAAGCAGACGGGTAAACATTTTGCCTTTGCTAGAAGGAGTAAATTTTGCATGAAAGCATCGTTGTTCCGTGTAAGTTTGTGGATGTCAATAACTACAAAACTTCATTTTATTTTGTGTACATTCCATTTAATCCATTTAGTTAGCTGCATCTATGGGAAAACCCTTCGTGAAGACACCGTTGTCTGCAGCCAAACGTTGATGAACAAGCACCAGACGCCCAATTGCAAAATTACATTGTGCTTTTTATAATAAAGCAAATTTTGTCGAGGTACATATAACTTGATAATGTTATATAATCATATTTAGCTACCACTTGGCCAGACATTTAGATTAAAAAGTTCATAACCAGGGTATATACATATTATATTAAATTGTTTGTTCTAGTGCAGAGCTCCAACAAAGTATATCATATTATATTGTTTATTTTCTAGTGTCGAGCACCAACAAATTAAATAGAACCCATCAATCTGAATTGGTAAACCCACAGGGATGTTCTGAGAATGATCGATTGATTCCGAGGGTCGTCGATCGGCCAAACTTTGGCCGGACATCGACGTTTTTGTTTAGCGAACAAACTATAAGTAGCAGGTACGAATGTAGTATGAACAATGAACCGTGCGTGAAGTCATCGCCACCATCTTGTGACACCATATCAAAAATGGAAGTTTGTGAATCAATGCTCAGGATCAATCATGCCAAATTTTAAGTAGTTTGTACATGAAATTTTACACAGAAAATTGCGCCACAGCCTAAACATATTTCCAATTCCAGTTTCTAGATATTGCCATTTATTGTAAGCTAATAAAATAGACAGTGTTATCACTATAATCTTATATAGAGCAAATTATAAATAATTTGTTTTGTTGGGGAAAATAAAGGTTATCTTTACTTTTTGTAACTGATATTCTTATTATCTCAATTAATGTAAAAATGATGTTTTAATTACTCCTACTAATGTATTGTAATATAATAATTATTTCCAGATGATAGATAACGTTAAAATAATAGTTCAGACGAATTGCTTAAAGTGATATAGGAACCCCTTGCAAACTACAATATTGTGACAGATGAATCTTTAATAGGAAATATCAGTCCAAAATGGTGCAGTTCCATGCAACATTTACAAAGATATGACGAAATAAAATTCCATCCAACTATGCCACCTCTTATATGATGTTACGCTTTAATTTTAATTTTTCTATTTTTCTCTCTTCTCACTAATTTTGCTTGACAGAATATGTCAACAGTTCTATATTTCTTCGCAGTTAAACTTTCAACAATTTTGCGATCTGCGGTAATTATTAGTTACAAATCTTTTCATTGTCGGATAAATTCATGATATTGCAAACGCCCACCGCCATTTTTGTTTTCTCAAAATCTAATTGAAGGATCTATCTTTAATCCGGCCAAATCCAAGCCATGAGATTATCTAGCGTTGATATTGTGATTTTGTTGTCTTAATTAACTGTTAAATAATCAATCTAAGTGCACATCAGCGTGGAATAAGCCGTGATAGATTTGATATTTTTCGGAAAATACAAAACACAATAAATTTTTTTAATACATTTTAAATCAATACCTTGAACACATTTTAAACTCCTCGATACCAGGTCTCGCGTTTTCAAGCTAAAATGTCTACCTGTAATAACCGAGTTCAATGTTAAGGTTTTCGTGGCGGTCTCTATGTCATAACCTCTGATTGTATGCTACTACTTACGTTTCTGTTGATAACGTAGCTGAGTTCGGGAATTGTAAAGTAATCTAGCAACGTCCATATGTTGTAAAACTCACCGTCGTTGTCCCAGTAACATGTAGGGCCGCTATGTAAGTAACTGAAATAAAATGGGGTTAAATGGGCTAATGAAAAAGGGCATATGCTTATTTAATGATATTTAACATCTACATCATAGTGATTTTGGAACTTTTTCCTGGAGAGATTTATAAGTAAAATAAGCGTTGTTGAGCACATTATCTTTGTATAACTCTTGCCAGTGGCACTTTACGTTCACCTATGAATATTTATTTCCAAAGAAAAGGGCTCAATATCGAATTATTTACGGCCTATTGAGCCATCGTACATGTGTATTATATGTGACTACAAGGTACAATATTATTACAAACTTATCAATTATTATTAAAAAAAATTTCAGCTGCTCACTTCTATCACTGGGCTCGTCCGGTGCATGGAGTTGGATGCCAGTATACAGGAACACAGTACTCAAGAACTGAGAAAGGCCATGTGTACGTGCTAGTTCTATTCAGATGGCGTACGTGTTCATCATTGACTGGACTGCTTTCTTTCCGCTTCCATATTAAAAATATCCAAAACCCGACAGACGGCGCGACGCTTCCCGACAAACTGAGCATTCATTCCCGACAAGACCATAGCCTTCCCCGACAAGGCCATACCCCTATCCCCACCCCATTTTCAAAAACTCCTCGGCTAATGACCGATCTCACAATTCTGAGCTCTTTTCAGATTTCTATTTTTTTTCGTGAAAATATTTGGGGGTGGGGGGGGCGCCTCGTACGTCATACAGTGTGCTATCGGGGAAATTTAGTCCGGGCAGCGGCGCTACGGCCTACTCTAATATCAAATTCCAACGACTAGACAAATGTCCTTGTCAGGCCCTCCGTCCATCACTGACAAGGGGAAACCACGTCGGAAAATCTGGATGAACTTTCTCGGTCAATGCAGGGATCGAACACCCAGCCTCTAGGCTAGTGGACCAGCGTCTCACCCACTAAGCCACGTACCCCCCCCCCCCTATGTAAGTAACACACAATTAAGATTCGGAGCATACTCTAAGCAGAGTCAAACTGTTTTACAGATAAAATAGAGAAAAACAAGAATACTCAAACTGAGACAATGGTCTATGGTCTATAATTGAAAAACTCAGCAAGAATTAATTCAAATGAATACCGATTTATTTTTGAATAATGAAAGGGTATTAGTTTTGTTAAATCTTAATAGAATAGTATAAACATTATGGTGCCGTCTTAATATCTGGCTGCCTAAGTCCTTGGGGTTTCAACTTGTGAGTTGTTTGTTCTGTAGTTATTACAAAAAGCCTTAATAAACTGGTGGCCATAACAAAGTTTCTGATGAACTGTGGTTGGTCTATTGTAGTTGATTCTAGACTCCATGGCTATGCTGCAGAGTTTGAGTCTTAAGGTAACGAGTTACACTATAGTGAATTGAAACCCTGCTAGTTAGTACTGTATACCGGAAGTCAATGGCGACTACGCCGTTTCCTCAATGAAATAGACAGAACCCACAGGCGGCCAATTAGTAGAGGTTATGACTTTTGGGCTACTTCAGGCATGTTCGATTACAAATGTATCGGGAGATGGAATTTCCCAGCGGTGTGCTAAGTAAAATATCTAACTCACTGAAACGTTATAAATGATATGGAGACGGCGTAACTACATGAAATTAAAAATAAATAGTTTGTCATACAACGAACCATAGACAACGAGTCGTCCGGGCAGTACATACAAAGGTTCTCACATAGTGATTCTTATATAGATGCGTAGAGCATTTACATGACACTCAAAAATGACCAAGGGCAAAAACCCTTCTTATTATCAGAAATAGCACACACAACACACAAACATTTGGGTTGAACATTCTCGTGGTAATTATCAGACATCGTTTAATTTCAATGATTTTGCACGAACCGAAACATAGCATATCAATCTAATTAAAATATAGATCTATATTTCGTTTCGTTTTTTTATAATACTTTCGATGGCCTACACTCATGTAGATCTAACTAGTTATAGTGGAAGCTCACGTTCTATGACGTCAGGTATCAAGCACGGGACATTTGACCCGATAACGTCAGTCATTCGATTAACCAATCAGCGACCGCCATGTTTTTCAAAATCTACGTTTGTTTTGTTATGATTTCTATCCGCTGGTGTTTATAGTATAGACGTCGTTGGCTGGTAATATCTACCCACAGTTCCACGCATGAAAAGGTCAAACGGTCGATTCGACAGACCATTTGATTGGCTGACCCCTCATTTCAGTCAGAACACGGATTAAATAACAAGTCCTCCAGATCCAAGAGTAGTAAAGACAAGTAAAAATGAAATTTTGAACTATAAAAAACGAAACGAATTGGATCTGTGTTTTAATCAGATTGATAGCATATCAATTAGAAATCACTATGGATAATAACTTTGATAGACATTGCTACATAATTTTTAAGGTTTTTTTTTTACCCAAATGGTCGTACTATGAGGTTTGTTCGACATGGATTCTGGCGGTCATTCACCACATGCTTACACTCTAAGCTAATTATTAGTTGTCTGTTTTTTTTATTGGAATACAACAAACTGCCATGGTACATATCGAACACTCTCAATGTGTGAATTTAATAATATAACATCGAAACGGGTTCAAATTAAATGAGTAGGCCACTCATAAATAAAATCTAATATCCGTGTAAGCGTTAGTTTTGTCAATGGCTAACAAATGAATAGAAGAACCTTCTTTGATCAAAACAAATGTGACAGAATGTTTTTTAAAAAATACAAAATATCAAAGAATTTGTCTCGACTCACCGATCACGTATGATTTTAAATAATACTATCTCTAATTTTCGTATAAAAAGGGATTAATTTCATGGTATCAAAGAAATTAAGTCTATGCCATTTTGATCCTGGTTTTAATACAAGAATTATACTCAAGGCATTCAGTCGAAAGTGTGTGTTGCAGTTTTTAATCAGAGGTTGCCAAAGCAATCAAATCGTTCCGACATGTCGGACTGTGCTACATTAGGTAAAAAATAAAATAAATAAGCAAAACAATATACAACACAATCAAGGGCAATAACATTCAGAGAAATTACCAGAAATTGTTTTTATTGGATAGGCGTGTTCGTCTCAATAACCGAATCAGCAATAGCAATAATTCTAGAAGTACTTGTTAATCGAATAGATCAAATTTGCAATTCACCAAGAGGAATAATTAATAGAATAGTTGAAATATACTATTCAAAAAAAGTAGGGGATATTTGATTTTTAAGTGTTATTAAAGTCACCTTATGGAACTGACGAAGAAACAAATGACAAAATGAAATGAAGTTCACATTCATCGATTTATTCCAAATGATCGTTAGACTAAGTAAGGCACAGACTGACCATTATAAGGGTAAAATGATACCCGGGGTCAAACAGCAAAGTTACCACAGCATCACAACAAAGTCAGTAACGGGTAAATCCTCCTCTGTTTGCCAAACAAGCATTGATCCGACGTGGCATACTCCTAATGAGACGTCTAAGGTCATTTTGGTCCAGATTGTCCCATTCCTGTTGCAACGCAGCAGCAAGTTCTTGGACATTGGCAGGACGTTGTTGACGTTGACGTAACCTCTGTCCAAGCATGTCCCAGACATGCTCGATGGGGGAGAGGTCGGGACTCAGTGCTGGCCAAGGTAATGTGGTGATGTTCTGTTGTTGGAGGTAACCTGTAACGATCCTGGCCCTGTGACATCTTGCGTTGTCATCCTGGAAGATGAAACGGCGGCCACGACGTCGTGCGAACGGCACAACATGGACTGCCAAGATGTTGTCCCGGTAGTACTGGCCTGTAACACGCCCTGCAACAACATGTAAAGCCGTTCTTCCAGCAACAGTGATGCCTCCCCACACCATAACAGAACCACCCCCAAATCGATCATGTCTGATGACGTTAACGTCTTGGAAGCGCTCGTTTCGACGACGCCACACCCTCCTACGTCTGTCCAAAAAATCAACAGTGAACCTTGACTCATCTGAAAACATCACATTGCTCCAGCGTCGATTATCCCAGTGTTGACGATCCCTACACCAACGACGTCTTGCCTGAATGTGATGATCTCTCAAACAAGGGATCACGCGAGGACGTCGGGCGCGAAGGTGACCCCTATGCAGTCGATTCCGAATCGTCTGGCCACTCACTCTCACACCAGTGTCTGTTTGAAGACGAGCGCTGATCTGATTTGCTGTGATGACACGATTTCTCAAGGCCAAGGTACGGATAAATCGATCCTGGGCTTGAGTTGACGACCTGAGCGTGGTCTGTCCTGTACAGATTGTGTATCACGGTATCTGGACCATAGCCTGCTTATGACAGACTGAGAAAGATCCATCGTCCGCGCCACAACCGCCTGTGTTGTGCCGATCTGTAGCATGCCAAGGGCACGTAACCTTTCATTTTGGGTAAGCCGACGCATATCAAAATTTGTTTTCTGGTCACTAAAACAATTAAACTGATGTTTCCACCCAGGAATTCAATGTCACAATGACTGTAACATTCAAAGTCAGAGTCGTGCAAATCTTGGGTTGGACCCCCATGATGATCCCAAGCATCACCTGCATTCCATGCGGTAGCTATTGGTGCGTTTGGGCGTCACACGTAACTGGAAATGTTTCTTCTGTTAGGTTCTATAGTGACTTTTTTCGTAGTCATTTGCATATTTTAGTATTATGACCCCAAAATCAAATATCCCCTACTTTTTTTGAATAGTATAGGATAGGATTCTTCGTACCACTAAGTTGCATCATCCAATTCAATTTCAGGCAGATCTGGCGATATCATTTGCCTTCAGCGCTTTATCAACAATCTGCCAGTGAGAAAGGGCAATGACTCGTGTGGTGGTATTAATTAACGGTAGTCTTTGAAATGTGATGGGCACCTTCATCTCATTATTAGGGACAATTCGTACAGGATTTTACAAAGTGAGCAATGATTGGCAATCACAGTGGAGGTATTATCAGCAATTCAATAGACTTTCTCTTATCATTAATGTAAACAATACATTTTTTAAAAATAGGATGGTATATGCCATCTTTAGAATTTTTACAAGACATTGTAGAGCGCGGATGGGCAATAATGCCAGTAGTAGTTTTCAACCACACTTTAATGCTGAATAACGTCTGTTGCTGTGGTGTTTACCGGGTTCTTATAACTCAGCCAAGGCAATAAAATACAAAAGATTCATATTTTGACTTATGGCAAGGGTTTTTAGTGATCGGGTACCGAATGTATCTACTGAGTGTTCAAGGTAAATTGTGGACGACGGCAATAATATACAATCCCTTTACAACGTGGGCGTAGAATTAATGTAATAATAAATCAAGTATCTCCGACATAAAAAATTATCGGCTCTAAGACATCCAAGGAAATTAATTAATGACAGCCCATACCATTTATTTATATAGTCTATGACACTACAAAACAAATAATTGGCATCGTAATACTTATATATATTTTATTCTTAAAAATTAAGTAGAAAATACCGTTAAATAAATTTTACTTAAATGCCTACATGTTTCGTCGTTATAGGTTTGCCTGGAAAACATTAACCACGCACTAATTAGGGATTAAGTATATCCATCAATAGATTTGGGAGAACATGTCTTGGGTCTGTGTTTAATTTAGGCATATGTTTCTGGGTTTCTAGGGCTTCTCGTAGAATTCTGTTTTTCCACACTGCCAAGTTCCTGGCTTGAATTTCCGTCTTTTCCCATTTGGGTTGTTGTAAATATCTTCTGCAATTGCTGATTTGTTATATTCCTGCTTTCTAACTGTGGTGTGATGCCCTTTAATTCGCACTGAAATCGGATGGGATGTTTCTCCAATATACGTGTCATTACACTCAAATTTTACTGTATATATAACATCCTTTGGGTCGTCTCTAGGTTTCTTTATTCTGTCATTTGCGTTTAACAGGGTTTTTTAGTGTAGTTCTGCTGCTAAACCCTACATTTGCATCTATTTGCTCTTTTAAAATTCTTTTAATTTGGTGGATGAATGGGCCTATGAAGGGAATTGTGATGAATATCGGGTGATTATTTTTTACAGCTTCGGGTGGTGTGCACGTATGCGTCAGGATTTTCTTCATTGTCGATGTAACTTTGTTTTCAGGGTAGTTATTGTATTCTATGAGGACATTGTTGATGTGTTATAGTTCATCGTCAAGTAGTTCTTCGTCACAATAATTTAGCGTGTCTAGTTAAAGTACTTATAATTCCTGTTTTGACTTTGTTTGGATGGTTTTAAATGTATGTATATATTGTTCTGTGTGGGTCGGCTTACGGTAAACAGTGGGGTTTTTTTTTAGATTATCAGCTGAGTTGTTCACCAATACGTCTCGAAAAGGTAGTTGTCATTTTCTAGTTCTATTGTCAATTTCATGCGAGGGTGGGTGCCGTTAAGATGATCAAGAAGTTGCTGAGGGTTCTTACAAATATGTCGTCGACTTTTCTCATCTATTGTATTAGATTGAAAGGTGCAGACAAGAGGGCCGTTTCTTCAAAATTGGTCATGTACACTTCCGTTATGAGTGAACTTATTGGAGAACCCATGGATAACGAATGGACCTGTTCATAAATATCGGCTTGCCATGAGAGGTAAGTAGAGATGGTGCAATCCTCTATGAGGATCCCCAACAGCAAGTTAGCAGTCGAATTTTGATTGGGTCTTTGTGTTTTTTTAACCTGGGATATCTTTAATTTCTCATAAATTTGTTTGTCTATTTCATTATTGTCGCGAAGGGTTTTCAATGTTGATTGAAATTGTCTGTCAAGTTTAGCTGTGGGATCCTTTTTATACGCCCACATGGAAATGTGGTCATATATTGCTGTAGCCCCCGTCGGTCCATCCATCCGTCGGTCCGGACGTCCGTCGTCCACATTTTTTTGTGAACGCTCTAGAGGCTAACTTTAATATCTGATTGACTTCAAATTTATACACAGTGTTTAAGGTCATGAGACGAAGAAGCCTATTGAGTTATGGCCCTTGATCATTTCAAAAAATCTTGTGGACGCTCTCGAAGCCAAAGTTAATATCGAATTGACTTTAAATTTATACACAGTGTTTAAGGTAGTGAGACGAAGCCTATTTATTTTTAGCGATTTCCGATAATTACTGCAAAAGTTGTGGCCTTTGAACACTTCAAAAAATCTTGTGGATGCTTTAGAGGCCAAAATAAATATCCGATTGACTTCGAATTTATACACAATGTTTAAGGTCATGAGACGAAGAAGCCTATTGATTTTGACCAATTTCCGATTATTACTGCCAGAGTTATGGTCCTTGATGACTTCAAAAAACCTTGTGGCCGCTCTTGGGGCCAAAGTTAATATCCGATTGAGTTTATATTTGTACAGAATTTTTAAGGTCATGAGACGAAGGAGCCTATTGATTTTCACGGATTTCCGATAATTACTGCCAGAGTTATGTCCCTTGATCACTTCAAAAAATCTTGTGGAGGCCCTCGAGGTCAAAGTTAATACACATTGTTTAAGGTGGTGAGACGAAGGAGCCTATTTATTTTCAGCGATTTCCGATAATTAATGCAAAAGTTATCTCCCTTGATCACTTTGGAAAATCTTGAGACGCTCTGGAGGCCAAACTTATCATCCGATTGACTTCATATTGATACACGGGGTTTAAGGTCTTGAGATGAACAAGTATAGTGATTTTGATAACTGAACAGCTACAATATATTGTTAGAAAAAAAACTACCATAAAGTTAGTCAGGAAATGAAGGCATCAGAAATGGAAACTTCATCGCTGCTACACGTCTTGGTCCTAATGATGTCAGGACAAGTCTATTGGACAATAACACCCCACTAAATGCGAAACAGGACGTGTTTATCTCCTAAATATTGGCTTAACTATAAAAATTCAAATAATATTCAAATCTTTCACTCGTCTTCAATAAATGTATTTGTTAACCATATCACGTTGGGCAGAAGTTCACCAACGTATCTGTTATCACTCGTCACTTCAGTCAGTTATATAGAGGGATAACTCCTGTTTTCCTTTTGCGTTCGTCACTTCCGATTGTTGAAGCCTTTATTACTCATCTATCGTAACAATGATCTCTGTGTTAAAATTATATCTGGGAAGTGCTTTACCAGTTCTATTACATATGCGATAATGACTGACACCATTATTGTCCTTTAAACATTAGACCAAAGGTCGTTAGATCTGGTGGTGGCCGTCTGCTACCTTGCCAGACAAACTAACTCAATGACACAGCCCTTGGGTAGCACAAAACCGACAACATTCTATAGTGTGGTTACGTCCTTTTATGGCCCTTTCTCGCTAAAGCCCAAAGGCAGGTCCAGATCAAACAGAAAGAACTAAAATAACCGATGTTAAGCAACAACAATAATGCGACTGGACAACACATCAATAGCCTACATCTTTAATCCATACTGGATTGAGTCAAGGTATTGTATTTCTGTCTTCACCTACCAAGCTTAGTAGACAAAGCAATTAAGAATGGTGTAAAGGCAACCCTTTGTGGACGTTAAACACCATTTCTCTCTCTCTCTCTGATTGACAGATAAGTGTATTGGATATGTCCATAAAGGTTGTAACATTTGTATTCTGTAGTTGATAATGGAATCATTTACAAGACATTAAAAACACTGATCAATGGCAACAATCCATGAAGTAATTACCACAAATAACAAAAATTTGATAGGCTTTTGCTAGTTCATTCTTCTTTCAAAAATAACACTGATTGGAGGCTAAGTATTGTTGGCCTAGCTATTTGACCTATTACATTCATATTAGCTTGTTCAATAGCTATGAAACTTCTTTGTTTAAGATGAACAGGGAGTACCGTATCTTAACTGCAATACAAGTTACTAAGTCAAAAACAAACTAGGAATGTCAAGTAAGATGGACAGGGAGTACCGTATCTTTACTGCAATACAAGTTACTAAGTCAAAAACAAACTAGGAATGTCAAGTATCGTGATTTGTTATACATTGATTTGATTCATTAATATATCGTACTAGCCCAGGATCGAAAAATTCCAACATCCACACCACCACAAAATGTAGAGCCTATTTATTTTTGACTACAGATCTCACAAAATTCCCTAAAAATAGCTATGAATTTGGACTACACTGAATAGCCTTTGACAGAAATACCGGTAACCTTTAGGCCATACCAAAAAAAATTACTCTGGTTCTGATGCAGGAGGGAGGTTTTTATTTTTGAGTTTTTATTTGCGAAAGGATCGCCACTGGGCAAAATGACTTAAAACAGTGTCACTACATTTATCTCACCATGTTATTTATGGGTGGTTGGGATGGCCTAGTAGTCTAGAGTGCCGCACTTCGACCTCTAGCTGGCCAGTCACCTCTGGCTTGTGGCTGTGGTTTCGATCCCTGGTGTGAGCGTATGTGGCTTGGAGATAGACATTTACCCAGACATTTCTAACCGAATGCACCAAATTTATAAAGTACCTGTCTACCCAAATGCAATATGCAAGTGTCCCATTTAACCCAAGCACAGTCGTAATGTTTATGTTTTGAGAATGTGACAATGTCGAAATATATGAAATTTACAAGAGAATACTGGATTTTATCAGACTTCTAGTCATTTATTCTAAGGGGAGAAATCAAAGGGATGACAATTCCAGGTAAGTCACAAAATTTTAGCCTTTTTTATTAAAAATTTAAGGCATGGCAAGCATTTTTGGAGTTGGAGTACCACCTGGAAAAGACAGTAGTAATATACATAGTTGTCAATGACATTTATCAGGGTTGCCTACTTAATAAATGAGCCTACAGAGTTACTTTCTATTATCTGGGTAAATTATTTACATGTGGTAATTAATGAGAGTTCATTTATTTTTTTGAAATAGAAATGGGTCACACATCCTTTTGTAAGTAATGCAGGATTATCTGACATCCAGAATATTTTTTTATTGTAATTGGCTTTATTGTAATTCATTAATAATAAAATTCATGGAATTTATTTAAAAGGAAATATACACTCTAAAATACACAACATAAAATATGTGTATTTTTGTGCCCTTTAAAGGACTGTGAATTACTTGGCAGTGGTAAATTATACATCCTGATATTTTATTGTTTTTATGTGCACTTCTGGCAGACATTTCATTGGAGTTCATAAAATCTGATATCAAAACAACACTGTTATAAAGGAGATTGTTTCTTAGGCCACAATGTTTAGTTTTGTATTGTTAAATATATACATTGTCATAATATTGCCATGAAGAGTATGGAGAATTATTGTGTCGAACATGTCATCGTATACAAAACTGAATGTTTTGACAGATAAATGGTTGAAGAGAAATCAGACTGTCGGCAATAAATAATCGTTCATGTGTCCAGGCTATAATCACAATAAGTTAAAAACAAGATTGACTGTATTCCTTATCCAATCAACGACCTGTATGCCCCATAATTAGAGAGAAGATTCTCCACAGAGCAGCCATAACTATAACTGATATGCTGAACCAAAATACTGGATTTGAAACACATTCTGTAATTGATGTCTGAAATAAAATAATATATATGTTAAACAATAAAAACAAATGTTCAATTCAAATGTAAATAAATAGTCTACTTACATGTCAGAAAGTATCATGTCAATCAACTGTTGGGACAAATAGTTTATAGGAAGAGTGACTTAATAAACATGACTAGTTGATGGGACAAACATAGGAGTGAGATGATAAATGTGACAAAATTGATGGAACATTTTATATGAGGAGTCACTTGATAAACATGAGCTGATGGGTCAGTTCATAGGAGGTGTGACTAATAGATTGGACAAACAGTTTAGAGTTCAGATGTTTGTGACATGTATGCTACTTTAGAGCATGACATGACCAATTGCTGCCCCAAACTGTTGTTCAAAGCATTCAGCCTTCAGCCCAATGAAAATTTAGGAAAGAGTTGGAATCAGCTAAATTAACCATGATTTGCATTACAGTCAGCAGGGGAAACATACGACACATCTGTGCTTGCCTATTCCATGATCAAACACGATAGCAGATGGCTTCCATCTTGTTTACTGACGGTACTACTTATTTTAAGACAGACTCGGCTTTCCAATTTATAATATCTACGTCATTGGGGATTTCCAATTTATACTCACTGGTTGCTATGACCCGCTATGGCGTTGTCTAGAAACGCGCGTGCTCGCGTTAGTTTAAAATTTTTGCTATACGTTTAACATGGACTATTTGATGTAATTTGCCTGATTTGATTTGGCCCCATTTCCATAAATTTAGGTTGTTTTTTTAGAAATTTTTAGCAAATGTTAATCTTAGGCGTTTTTTAATTCTAGCCGAAGTAAATTTTTTTACAATTTATAGCGAGTTAAGTTATCGTCTCTAAGAGGCGGGCGTAGTATTTTAAATGGCGGCCATTTGCCATCATGTGTATTCTTGAAGTAGGTACACATGATGTAATCGTATGCAGGGGAAATTAATGGTGGTCTGCATCCAAATTAATCAGCAGTTATTTCCCTTTCATTGCAAAATTAATGTTCACAACAAAGCCCACAAACTGCTGACTTGCAGAAAACAAATAGTAGGTGTGTAATATACAGTGGACTCTGTCAAATCTGACATTGTACGGGATCGTTACAATATGTCGGATCACGTAGAGTGTCGGAATACCCATTTTTGTCAAACCGGAAATATTGTAACTTCGAAAAACGGAAGTATTATTATAATGTAGCTTTGAATCACCAGAGCATTATTCCTTTATAAAAATGATAAAATTTCTCACCTCACTATATGATACTACAGGTGCACCAGATACCTCTCCTTTCTTTAATGGTGGAGGAACATCAAGTGGTCGTTTACCTCGCGATAGTAATCTCCCTTTCAAAAAATGTTTTCCAGTTTCTATTATTTCTACCTCTAACATTTTACCCATTAAATCTTCTTCTTTGGGAACTAAAACCTACAGGTAAGGTAAATCAAATAGGAGTTTAGTGATGAGATAAACTATATATACTATTCAAAAAAAGTAGGGGATATTTGATTTTTAAGTGTTATTAAAGTCACCTAATGAAACTGACGAAGAAACAAATGATAAAATGAAATGAAGTTCACATTCATCGATTTATTCCAAATGATCGTTAGACTAAGTAAGGCACAGACTGACCATTATAAGGGTAAAATGATACCCGGGGTCAAACAGCAAAGTTACCACAGCATCACAACAAAGTCAGTAACGGGTAAATCCTCCTCTGTTTGCCAAACAAGCATTGATCCGACGTGGCATACTCCTAATGAGACGTCTAAGGTCATTTTGGACCAGATTGTCCCATTCCTGTTGCAACGCAGCAGCAAGTTCTTGGACATTTGCAGTACGTTGTTGACGCTGACGTAACCTCTGTCCAAGCATGTCCCAGACATGCTCGATGGGGGAGAGGTCGGGACTCAGTGCTGGCCAAGGTAATGTGGTGATGTTCTGTTGTTGGAGGTAACCTGTAACGATCCTGGCCCTGTGACATCTTGCGTTGTCATCCTGGAAGATGAAACGGCGGCCATGACGTCGTGCGAACGGCACAACATGGACTGCCAAGATGTTGTCCCGGTAGTACTGGCCTGTAACACGCCCTGCAACAACATGTAAAGCCATTCTTCCAGCAACAGTGATGCCTCCCCACACCATAACAGAACCATCCCCAAATCGATCATGTCTGATGACGTTAACGTCTTGGAAGCGCTCGTTTCGACGACGCCACACCCTCCTACGTCTGTCCAAAAAATCAACAGTGAACCTTGACTCATCTGAAAACATCACATTGCTCCAGCGTCGTTTATCCCAGTGTTGACGATCCCTACACCAACGACGTCTTGCCTGAATGTGATGATCTCTCAAACAAGGGATCACGCGAGGACGTCGGGTGCGAAGGTAACCCCTATGCAGTCGATTCTGAATCGTCTGGCCACTCACTCTCACACCAGTGTCTGTTTGAAGACGAGCGCTGATCTGATTTGCTGTGATGACACGATTTCTCAAGGCCAAGGTACGGATAAATCGATCCTGGGCTTGAGTTGTCGCCCTTGGTCGACCTGAGCGTGGTCTGTCCTGTACAGATTGTGTATCACGGTATCTGGACCATAGCCTGCTTATGACAGACTGAGAAACATTCATCGTCCGCGCCACAACCGCCTGTGTTGTGCCGATCTGTAGCATGCCAAGGGCACGTAACCTTTCATTTTGGGTAAGCCGACGCATATCAAAATTTGTTTTCTGGTCACTAAAACAATTAAACTGATGTTTCCACCCTGGAATTCAATGCCACAATGACTGTAACATTCAAAGTCAGAGTCGTGCAAATCTTGGGTTGGACCCCCATGATGATCCCAAGCATCACCTGCATTCCATGCGGTAGCTATTGGTGCCTTTGAGCTTCACATGTAACTGGAAATGTTTCTTCTGTTAGGTTCTATAGTGACTTTTTTCGTAGTCATTTGCATATTTTAGTATTATGCCCCCAAAATCAAATATCCCCTACTTTTTTTGAATAGTATAATAGTGTAATTTTCATTTTGAAAGATTATGTGGATGTCCCCTTATGAAGTAATTTAGTTTTCAACTTCCTGTGCGGATAATAGATCTCAACGCTGGTTTTATTTATAGACATAGAATTTGCAACAGAGGAAGGTTTTCAACCCATTAAACAAATCAACATATGAAATCCAATAGAATAAATAATTCATTTTAGACCCAAATCAAAGAGGTTAGATTTAATAGTAGCAATTGGCATATTTTATTGGATAGCTCACAAACAAGCATTCCAAGGATGTTTCAATCAAAACTATGGGTTTTCACTGTACAATAACGTCCCAATGAATTGAATCATGTTTTACGTTTTTGCACCAACCGGTCCAATGTAGTCTGGACAGTATGCTAACATTTACACCAGACCTTGTTTTCCATCCGATCCGCATGACTAGATAATTTTCCTTGACAGTTCAAACCTGCACCACCGACCAGGGTGAAACCATGCTTGAAAATCCTGGGAAACTATTTCAGCCTTAGAAACAAATTTGATATAAACTAACCTGATCGTAACATTTATTATGTGCTACATAGTACTGACCATCATGTGATATCTCTGTTACTAATACAGACTGAACTAGACCTAACTGTAATATAAGTTTTAGTACATATATTAAGGTGAAAACTACAGTATATATAGTAACTTTATCTTTAAATTCTCTGAACGTCATTTGAGCTGGTGTTAATCTATAATAAAATTGTGAACACTGAGTCTTTTAAAAGGAATATCAGTCCATAAATGGTTGAATTCAATCTTTTCAATATTAAAAATTTCACATCATTCAGCATCACCAAAATTCAATGGAATCTTATTAAATGACAAATATTTAATTTATCTTTTTGATTATTTTCTGTGACCATAATGACTAATACATGGTTATTTTACCTAGAAATGATGTCTTTTTAGACCAAAACTCTTTGCCATTCTGGTTTGAGGCAGTTTCAATTATAAACCTTTTAAATAAAATTAAATGAGGTCCTTGCTTATATTCCTTATATTTTTGTGGTCTGTCGTAAAATAAATCCAAAATTTCCTATGTAACATTCATAAGCTTTATCACTATCAGTCCTAATTAGAATGGAAAGATAATGTTTTCGATACTGTAGATCCTACAATTTGGAAATTCGATGGCATTGATCCCTATGCCCTAATGTACAGTGTCACTAATGTTGCTGAAAACTGTACTGCATATTGAAATTAGGAATGGAAAAAAATTAATTCATGTGATTTTCTACTTGTAGAAACAAATATAGGAACATTTATATATGTAATAACATATGAATAATATGTAATAATAACCTTATGACTGTAGGGTTGATAAGATTGAAACAACTCAGATACCCGTTTAGTTCTTTGTTTAACCTGAAATAACAGACATTTTTTTTATTCAATAACAATTTAATGAATAATTATGATTGAATGATTGGGGTTTAATTTCATACTTTTCTTCACCAATCAAGCTAATGAGGGACATTTTGACTGAACAGCAATTGAATTGTAATTGTCAAGTGACTTCAAAATTTTGGGGAACTTTCTCGGCCAACACCAAGATTGAACCTCATGGTTAACGAAGCAGCACCTTACTGAGCCAACGTCACTCCAGGCTAATTTGGGTGCATGTTTAAAATGTGATAAATCAAACAAAAATCTTGCATCTTGTATTTTAAATCAATAAGAATGTGTTTTAATTTATCAATTGTCAACGCATTATAACTATAAATTCCATTATCATAGATGACATGACAATAACACTTTGATTAATTTTCAAGACCAAGAAGCCAATATTTTGGTTAGATATAGTGGCCAATGAGTTTTCGTGGCTTGGGCAATAAAAAAAATATGACAAATACCTACATGTTGTGGGTCTACTCGTTGCATTTTTGCAGCTGGAGTTCCTGGACGTGGAAAAAACTGATTTATAAATAAACTGGCAAATTTATACTCTTCAACTAAATCCATTGTTTCTTGAAAATCCTGAAAATTGAATATTTTTGGATTTCATTATTCCTGAAACCAGATGTATCAGAAACATAAACCTAAATCTGCCTTACTTTATACAAAAATCAACATGAAATGTCTCACTGACACTTTTGTTTTATTCACCGCAAGACAGGAGAATGTGCTGCAATGTTCCAATTCTCTCTTGGTTGTTTGTTTCCATGATATTAATATTGCAAACAATGCATGACAATCAATATATCAATTCTTTGTTTGTATAACATCTGTTTTTACGACCGTGATAACACAGACATTGTACATATAACAATATATCTATCTATTGGTAGTTTAACTTCTTTGATTAGCATTTAGTAATTGAATATATTAACACAAGGTACAATTTTATGGCTACACAATTACTGAGTTTGATACTAAGCGATGTTTCGACGACGATACTCTTGTCTTATCATTTTTTTGATAAAGAGATGAAATGAAATGGTGTTTAATGTCCTACTGTTCTGCTCCTAACCTGGGTTAATGAAGACGGGCATACAACATACAGTGTGAGGGATCTTTTACGTGCACGCCAATGTGAACATGGGCCCTCGGTTTTTCATACCATCTGATCTACTAGACAGCTGTCCTTGTCAGGCCCTACGTCCTGCATCACTGCCAAGAGGAAACCACAACGGAAAATCTGGATGCACTTTCTTTGTGTTTGATAAAGACGAGAGTGTCCTTGTCCAACATCGGTTAGTATCAAACTCAGTAATTGTGTATCCATAAAATTGTACCTTGTAGTAGTTTAACGTTTGATATCACAATGAAGATCTAGGAAAAACCAAAAGCCTATGTGAAATTTATCTACTTATCTTCCAATTTCATTCCATTATGTCATGGGGGTTTTTTTCATGCAACTCAATGAATACATTGTGCCATCCATTGTGCCATCCAAACAATTTATCAGTCCCACAGATGCTACATGTAGAAATAATGAGTACATAAATTGGTACTTATAATGATCTTCAAAATCAAGATTACCTCCTCTGTTTCTGTTGGAAAACCACAAATTAAATCTGTTGCTATATTTACATCTGGCACTCTGAAAAATAAGATAAAATATTATACTTCAGGCTCAAATTACTACTCAGAATCAAAAACCTTCTAAGTTATAAATGTAGCAAAACTGTAAGTAATTTTACCATATATAATTTTATTTTATCCAAATTTCAATTCTATCAGTTTTTAAATATCCATGAGTCTTTCACATATAACATCAGGCCTGGAAAGAACGGTTTTAGATGTACCTGACAAAATTTCAGGCAGTAATGAAATAGCAACGGACATTTTCAACTTAGTGACATTTTCAACTTAGTGACGGACATCATTAAAAAATATAAATCAGTGACTAACAAAATGACAGGCATTGGAGGTTTTGTGCCTGACAAAGCCTGAATCAGTAACAGGTGCCTTATTTCCAGGCTTGGATAACATTAATCTAACCTACCCTTTTCTGAGAGTATTAACAACTTGTTTAAAATCTGCTAGACAGTATTCTCTCTTCATATCCATTAGAACACTATCTGACGCTGACTGGATAGGAACATGAAGAAATGAATAAACTCGGGGATGATCTAATATTTTAGCCATTTCCTGAAGGCAAAAAATAATTGGCATTAACATTTTAAAAGGACATTTCTGAATTTGTTGACATGAGACAATTCACTTTTACTTTTAGTCTCTACAGTCCAATGTAAAATAATAATAGTGTCTAACCAAGCTGCCCTGTCTCACTTAACTTTGAATTTACAAATCTGAACAAGTACTGCCCAGACAGTTTACCTCCAAAATTTTGTTGAAATCCATTAAGTGGTTTAGGTGACAATGATAAGAATAATTAGTTCTGCCAGTTGTCAGTATGGATGATGAACCTAAGCTTTTTGGGATTGAAAGACTAAAAAGGAAACAATACCACGACCAGATGAATCGATGATAGGTTAATCCTTTAATATTTGATACTTGCCTCTAAATGTTCTAAGATGTATGGTGGATTTGTCATTCCTAGTCTCATCATGGCACCTTCAGGAATGACTTTAACAAGTTGCCATAGCAATTCAGGTAATGTGACACCAATGTCATGACCATAAGCACCAAGATCTTCTGATGTTAACCATAATTCTACTACACCTTCTGTCATTTAAATAAATAGGAATTAGGAATAACTTGATTAATCTCTCAGTGTATTTGAAAACACAACATGGAAGGTTCGTATTTCCTAAGTCATTAGGTCTTAAACTTTACATTAAACTCTTATGCACTAAAGGGACGCCATCAAGAAAATAAATGTAACTAATTATATATTATATCAAAATAAAAAAAACTCATCAAAAACCCAGCAACAGGTTGCATAATTCCTTGAAAACCAGTACCAATGCCTTTGATTATTCGTCTCAAATTTTGCACGCAATCTAATGTGAACATTCCTGATGTAACAGTTAACGCAAATGAAAACCTTTTCTTCATTTTAGCAAGAACTCAGAAGAACTAATGTTTCTTAAGGATATCTGAGTGAAAAAATTGTCAAACATTATCTGAAATATTAAGACAGCTTACCTTTAAATGATTGTTTAGCTCTATCAACTATATCTTGAGGTTTATAACTGCCTAATTCACCACGAGCATGTTTTGTTTTACAATATGTACACTGATTTAAACAGCTGAATAATAAATAAAATGTAAGGTGTGAATATTTTATATCATATCTTGTTCATTTTCTTATCAGACAATGTTCATTTTATTCTAAAGGTAGTTATTGGGTGTCAAATTTAGCCCAGATTTTAGGCCAAGAAAAAAGCGTGCTTGTTTTTTTTTTAAATTAATAAAAGGGCATGAGCATTATGTCATTCATAATTAAATTTCTTACCCTGTATTAATAGCAATTATTTCGATGAGAGGATTCTTGCGTATTTTGGGTAGATCTAATGTTGCACCTCCTGTTTTTTTCCCACCATGTTTTTTCTGACTAAATAATCTAACTGTATTTCCTGAAATAATGGAATATACTCTAAAAAATAAAGAATAATAATGAGGCTGATGTCACCTGCCTAAATCACAATATAAATATATGACACTGTTTATTTAATTACTTGAACATTTTCATTTTATAAAACATCAACCAGTGAAACTACTTATAATTCAGCTTAAAATTAGGTGAAAATGCTCTTTATCAACTTCATCCAAGGTATTGATCATGATGTAATCAAATTAACAAACCTTTTAACGTTTCTTCTACAACCTCTACAACTCGATCTATTTGTTGTACACCTATCACACTTAAACCCTGAAACATACATATTATTACATAAATAGCTTTTTTATAGCATGCTCATATATGTTCTAAAACTATGGTCTATGCCTACTGGCAGCCTAATTCTCTGAGGTTTCATCAAGTGTAGTAACATGACAAGTTGGGATTTCTTTATGCTAACAATTGCATATTGTGAATAATCAATAGGCCCCAAGGGTAAAAATGTTTTAAAAAGATACTACTGCCAGTTGCCATGCAAGCTGTAATTACAGTATAACAGATATGTTCGACCATTTTTTAAAATAGTGACCTCCACAGGGTTAACAACCTAAAAGCGTGATTTTTCTTACAATCAGGGGCCATAATCCATGAAGTTATTGTCAGAGACATGCCAATATCAAAAGAAACCGAGAACTATGGGATGCAAACCTACATGTATACTAACGGACAGGGGCAACAAACAAAATATGTCCACATGAAAATGTTTGCGTATAAATATGTGGGATTGGAAGATTTGAGCAGGGACAATAATCAAAAATTCTAAAATATTAAAAGACATAAAAATAAAACGGTGTGAGGATGATCCAATAACCGATGTGGTCAAATTGACACAATTACAAAAGTCATAAACATAATTTTATACCTGCATATATTCTGACTTTTGATGACCTTGTGGTACACATCCTGCTAAAACAATAGATTTGTCTAATCTTTTAGCTAAATTAATTTCGTTCCGGAAATGGTCTTCTGCTGGACTTTTTACTGTACAACTATTTAATAACCATAAATCAGCTTCATCTTTTTCTTCTGGAATATGTTTTCAAGGCACAGATAAATATGACATAGAGAACAATCGGGTTTAATATTTGTTGAATATATAACGCTTTATGAATGGACATATAATTAATATCAGTGACATTATGATAGGGTAAGGCGCTGGCTTGCTAGAATAGAGGTTGAGTGTTCAATCCCTGCACTGGCGAGAAAGTTCATTGTGATTTTCCGAAGTGGTTTCCCCTTGTCAGTGGACAGGATTGAGGCCCTGACAAGGACAGTTGTCTAGTGGTTTGGATGATATGAAAAACAGAGGTCCCGTGCACACATTGGCGTGCACATAAAAGAACCCTTTGCAGTTGGAATTCAATATAAGAATAGGCAATAGTGCCAATGCTTGGGTAAAATTCCCTGATAGCACACTGTATGGCATATGCTGGTTGTTAAACTCCATTTCATTTTAGTATGATAGATGAGAATACTACATTGTATGTCCTCGCTTGATTGGAAGAGCTACGTTTTCATTGCCAAGCAGCAAGGACACAACACAATGATAAAACATGTCGTCAGATCTTAAGTAAAACTGAATACCGTCAAATATAAAGTAACAAAGAGAAAACAAACTGAAAAACATGATCTTAAACAGATTGATTTTAGGACTAAAATATCTAGTTGTGTTTAGGTAGTGAGAAAACTAGAGATCCTTGGTAATAACATAGACCGTATATAGCACCTGAAGGAAGGACTAATAAAGAAAGTGTACCTAGTCATTTGGATGGTACTAAAAATTCTCCCATTTGCATTGCTCATGTATCAAAAGAAATGAAAAATAACATGACCGAAGTACTGAGTAATCAATAATATTCTATTCCTAATGCATACATGTACATCCTCAACACCAACTTTAATACTAATCAACTGCCAAACTCAATCAATATAATTGAATATACAGTATTGAATCTAGATTAAATATGCAATTATATGTTTATTTGAAGTTGTTAGGTTTGCTGATAAAAATCAATAATGTCATTTTAAATAAGGTTATTTGAACCTACCTGTTATTTTAAAGCCATATGTTGCCAACTGACCAGCCATATATTCACTGTCAGAATTATTGTGAGAACACCCCCATGTTTTAACATATATAGACTGAATGCCTGGAAAATAAAACACACATAAACTATTCAGTTACCGGATGATTTTACATAAATTCAGAGATATTGAAAACCATTTTGAAAAATGGCCAGTACCATGTTGAAAATACATTTGGTCATGTTGCATGACAATTTTTAAAATCTATTTATGGTCCTACCACTGAAACACAGTGATTACAGGAAATCACTCGCAGAAATGTTCTGGGAAAACCTCATATTAAATTATGTCATTTCGCCTTGGCAAATTTGAGTATGATGTTGTCTAGAATAAGTATGATTGGTGTAACTCCATTCTTGCGATTAACTTGTTCCACTGAATTAGTTGTGAAGAAAAGTTGGAACATACATGTACATTGATTCTCAAAAACAATTTAGAGAAATATACTGAAAATATGTTGATTTTAGCATGTGATTTAGTCTGCATTTTAGCTGTTTTTAAAAAATTGTCACACTTTAAATTCGAAAACCTCAAAATATCTCCAGTAACTTTTTAGATAAGAGCCAGAATGAAATAAGGTTTACAATCCACTGAAAAACTTCCTATGTCATTTCAGGACTAACATATGGTGTAGGTGTTTTTCAATAATTTTCATACAGTCTTTAGAAGTGGGTGATAACCTAAATACCTGAAATACTCTATACTCATCAATGAAGAATATCAACACATTCACCTAATATAAGTAAGACCTACAACAAGTTATCATTTCCCCAAAAGTATGACAGATGGGGAAACAGATGATCCAATTTAAATAATCCCCTGTTCTCTTTTCAAAAGGCAAATCCCGGGCTATACATGGCAATGAGTAGGGTCACCTGTCCAACCTCGTGGGTTTTCTCCAGATACTCCGGTTTCCTCCCACTGCTAAAGACCCCTACGCGCTAGCGAATTATTGAAATAAAATTAAACCATATGATAGTCCCGAAATAACCCCATTTCACTCTCTCTCTTTTCAAAAGGTGGAGGACAAGAAGACAACTATGTCTCTCTAGAGTCTTGTGATGACTTAAGACATTACCAGGTATGTAACTGTCTGCAAGGAGTTTATCTTTAGTAGTAGTTTCCTTTTCTTTTTTATGTTTCCGGGCTCGAGGTACTACATGTTTTTTTGCTCTAACTCGATCTTCTACAGTGACATCATTGACAGAGACAATGTCTTCAATATCATCCAGAGTTTTCTCACAATCTGTCGGCATCTTTTTATTCTATATTCAGCTGTTAACCTGTAAAATGAAAATCAGATGATTAAAACCTGACAACAAAGATGAAAATAATATAATCATTCATTCTAGACTTCTTTTCAAAAATTTACTGCGAAGTTACATTTATGTATTATATCAAAAGCACACACGTTTGGTTCCAATGTCAAACCAACATCATTTTTTAAGAAAATTACAAAACTACTACAAAAACTTTTTGGTTAAAAAAGATATATTCGAATAGGCCCCAAACTTGGAAAGCTACTTTCGAATTTATAGTAAGTAAATATGGTGGTGATATTCTACCAGCATGTAATTACAAACCTAAACTGAAATTTTTATCGCCGTTTTATCAGGAACTATTTAGTAACTGGCACAAAATTTATACACAAAAGATCGACGATTCAGTATCTTTAAAAAATCAACTAGTGTGTAACAATAAAAATGTAAAAAATAGTATCTATAACCATTGGTATGAGAAAACTTTTGGTAAAGAACAAATTATTTACTTACATGAATTTCTAGGAAATAAAGCGGACTTACATATGAAAGGTGGGAATGACCAGTTCTATGTAAATAATACAGCTTTAGTAATTAAGAAAATGCTTAAAACCCAAGTGAATCTAAATGAAACACCTAATCGAATGTATAACAACGCTATAGATGACATCAACAAAAATTTGAAAGCATGGTATAAACAAGATTTAACAGATATAACTGCAAAGGACATTTATAACCACATGGTATTAGCTAAATACAAAAAAGCAAATTCAATTACTAAATGGGAGGAAGAACTAAATATACATCAATTTCGAGAAAATGATATAAAGATAGGTTGCCAGGCAACGAAACATACGCCCACAGCAGCCAAATCGTCCGGGCAGTCAACAAGGGTTGTCGCATATTTTTACTTTTTTTTGGTAATAAAACATTTGTAATACACTAAAATCTGAGTAACAACTCATTATGTAATTATCTGAGAATCATTAGAATTTGTTTGCTTTTTATAAAGTTTTGCCCCAAGCTAACAATTAGTATAGGAAACATTTAACATCATGGATTTAGCTGTTCAGTTATCAAAATTCATTGAAAATCAAAATACTTGTTCGTTTCAACACCTTAAAGTGCGAATCCCGAATTTCATAGAATCTGAAAATTACAAGTTCGTATACGTATGAAATTTTAACGCCAAAATACAGAGGAATTGTGTATTTACCTTGTCTGAAAAGTTCAGTTCAAAATATTCAGTCGTTTGGACGTGAACGTCAAAATCGCACCACAATCAAATATCCGGACACTAGACTTTTTAAATAGTTGAACTTGATAAATGCGACTACATGCGATACCTATTGTACACTTCATAAATAGAGAGCTTGCGGTAAGCGATAACATGAGAAATGCCACTGCGCACACTCAGCATGTAGACGCGTATTATCCAGGCACTTTTTAGGATGCAACCAAGACGCCGGTCTTCAAACACAGAGCAATACCGACAATTGGAAATTTTTTGAAAACGTATCACAACGCTTGAGGTAGTTACTAGGGGCTAAGTTATAAGTTATTAAAGGCCTTTCATACAAAATTAAGCAATTTTAAGCCCCAAAATGTAACTGGGATTATTCCTTTAAACTCTGTGTATCAATCTGAAGTCAATCGGATGATTTATAAGTTTGGCATCTACAGCGCCACAAGGTTTTTCGAAGTGATCAAGGGAGATAACTCTGGAAGTAATTATTTGAAATCGATGAAAATCAGTAGGCTTTTTCGTCTCAGGACCTTAAACAGTGTGTGTAAATTTAAAGTCAATCGGATATTAACTTTGGCCTCTAGAGCATCCACAGGATTTTTTGATCTGATCAAGGGCCATAACTCTGGCACTAATTATCGGAAATTGATGCAAATCAATAGGCTTCTTCGTCTTATGACCTTAAACAATGTGTACAAATTTAAAGTCAATCGGATATTAACTTTGGCTTTTAGAGCGTCCACAAGATTTTTTGAAGTGATCAAGGGAGATAACTTTGGCACTAATTATCGGAAATCGCTGAAAATCAATAGGCTTCTTCGTCTTATGACCTTAAACACTGTGTATAAATTTAAAGTCAATCGGATATTAACTTTGGCTTTTAGGGCGTTCACAAGATTTTTTGAAGTGATCAAGGGCCATAACTCTGGCACTAATTATCGGAAATTGCTGAAAATCAATAGGCTTCTTCGTCTTATGACCTTAAACACTGTGTATAAATCTAAAGTCAATCGGATATTAACTTTGGCCTCTAGAGCATCCACAGGATTTTTTGATCTGATCAAGGGCCATTACTCTGGCACTAATTATCGGAAATTGATGCAAATCGATAGGCTTATTCGTCTTATGACCTTAAACAATGTGTACAAATTTAAAGTCAATCGGATATTAACTTTGGCTTTTAGGGCGTCCACAAGATTTTTTGAAGTGATCAAGGGAGATAACTTTGGCAATAATTATCGGACATCGCTGAAAATCAATAGGCTTCTTCGTCTTATGACCTTAAACACTGTGTATAAATTTAAAGTCAATCGGATATTAACTTTGGCTTTTAGGGCGTTCACAAGATTTTTTGAAGTGATCAAGGGCCATAACTCTGGCACTAATTATCGGAAATTGCTGAAAATCAATAGGCTTCTTCGTCTTATGACCTTAAACACTGTGTATAAATCTAAAGTCAATCGGATATTAACTTTGGCTTTTAGAGCGTCCACAAGATTTTTTGAAGTGATCAAGGGCCATAACTCTGGCACTAATTATCGGAAATCGCTGAAAATCGATAAGCTTCTTCGTCTTATGACCTTAAACACTGTGTATAAATTTAAAGTCAATCGGATATTAACTTTGGCTTTTAGGGCGTTCACAAGATTTTTTGAAGTGATCAAGGGCCATAACTCTGGCACTAATTATTGGAAATTGCTGAAAATCAATAGGCTTCTTCGTCTTATGACCTTAAACACTGTGTATAAATCTAAAGTCAATCGGATATTAACTTTGGCTTTTAGAGCGTCCACAAGATTTTTTGAAGTGATCAAGGGCCATAACTCTGGCACTAATTATCGGAAATCGCTGAAAATCGATAGGCTTCTTCGTCTTATGACCTTAAACACTGTGTATAAATTTAAAGCCAATCGGATATTAACTCTGGCCTCTAGAGCGTCCACAAGATTTTTTGAAGTCGTCAAGGGCCATAACTCTGGTAGTTATTATCGGAAATCGCTGAAAAACAATAGGCTTCTTCGTCTTATGACCTTAAACACTGTGTATAAATCTAAAGTCAATCGGATATTAACTTTGGCTTTTAGAGCGTCCACAAGATTTTTTGAAGTGATCAAGGGCCATAACTCTGGCACTAATTATCGGAAATCGCTGAAAATCGATAGGCTTCTTCGTCTTATGACCTTAAACACTGTGTATAAATTTAAAGCCAATCGGATATTAACTCTGGCCTCTAGAGCGTCCACAAGATTTTTTGAAGTCGTCAAGGGCCATAACTCTGGTAGTTATTATCGGAAATCGCTGAAAAACAATAGGCTTCTTCGTCTCATGACCTTAAACACTGTGTATAAATTTAAAGTCAATCGGATATTAACTTTAGCCTCTAGAGCGTCCACAAGCAATTGTGGACGCCGGACGGACGGACGGACGGACGGACCGACGGACGGACGGGGGCGACGACAATATACGACCACATTTCAATGTGGGCGTATAAAAATGATGTTCAAATTAGCTCATCATGTTAATATTAACTCTAAATTACAGAATTTCCAATATAAGTACATCCATAGAATAATTTACACAAATAAATTACTTTGTAAATTAAAAATGACGGAATCAACTCTGTGTTCTTTCTGTCTTTCAGATATTGAAACTGTAAATCATTTATTTATATACTGTACCTACACACAACGGATATGGAACGAAATGTATGAAATTTTTGCAAAAGCAAATATTAACGTAAACATAACACACAAAGAAATTCACCTTGGTTGCATAGATAAGTCAGTTTTTGACAATTTTCCCAAATGGTCTTTTGTAAATCAAATAATATTTTTAACTAAGTATTACGTTTATAAATCGAAACTAGAAGCAACTATTCCTACCTGCGAAAGATACAGAGCATTTTTACAAAGTAGAAAATCTTTGGAACTGGAAATTTTCAAAACTAATAAGAAAATACTTAATAAATGGACATTTTTACCGCATACCCAAACATAACAGAAATGCGAGTTTTATTAATATTATGTAATATATGAAAGGTGCGGCAGCTCAAGGTACTAAGGTCCTTTCAACTTTCGACTTTCATTTCGTGGAAAGGATTAGTATTTTAATCTTCCGCTTAACAGCTTAAAACTTTCCCTTAAAATGTATACAAACAAGTGTGCAAGTAATGGCAAGACTCTGGATCTCCTATCGGGGAGAGAACACATTATGAGGGAAAGCCAAGCTAAATATAAATACAATTAGATGGATATAAAAATAATGGGGTAAATGCAATTTTATCGTCTGTTAAACTGAAGAGTTTAATTTTGTCACCCATGGAATTACATGTTTGCAGAAAATATAATATAACAGAACAATCAAGTTGTGCTTTTGTTCAATACATGAATGTAAATATTACACATCTACTTGACACCAAAACGAAGCATGCATTAAACAATCACTCAAAGCTGTACTTTTAAAGTAAAACTAGAAATAGGTAGCTGTACATGTACATACTGATAACATTATTATCGACTGTCTTCTACAGTGCTTTATCAGAATTAAAAGCTATTTCTGAAACTATATGTTGATTGAGTTTTACTCTAATTACATCTAAATGATGCACTTTTACATAAAATTTTTAGTAAACTGTTCCACATTGAATATGTCTTGGGCACATCTAAACATATCCAAAACGAACATTTAAGAGCACCAGCTGAACGCGGTTTTCCATAATTGAACTATTTTTGTGGAAGTCAACATAAAATTTTGTCCATAACTGAATCGACTAACAGTTTTATTATGTCCAAAATTTTACAATTCATTATGGATGGAAAATGAAAGAAAGATAGGCCTACAAATTAAATTCAAATATAGAAACATCTGGAATAAAAAATATGTGTACATGTGAATACATTGTATATGTTTGGGAAATAAAGCAATCTGAGTCCTTAATTCGCCAGGCCCCGCTCTTCATCGACGCTTTATTTAAACATACATTATGCAAGAGCTAAATCTGTCTATTGCAGCTCTTTGTTTAGGCCTGAAATGTTATCTAAATTATTAATTAGACATATATTAACTGATCCAGGCCATAATCAACTCTCGATGTCATCAGATTTCGCTAATATCTTCGCTCGTAATTTGAGTGAACTTGTCAAATTATTCATTTTACATTATCTATTTTCGAAGTATTATATCAAGAATGGAAAGCTCATTATCTTAATCTTACATATTGTATCTTTAATGGTTTTCCATATACAGACACTGTAAATGTTATGCCGTGTGCTGCAATGGCATTATATAAAATGATAATATTTAAAACTGATTTGTTTGTCAAATTTACCCATTTAAATATCATTGTAGTATTTAGAAGATTTAGAATTTCAGAAAATAACAAAATCACTATGATTCTAAGTTTCTTGTGGACTCTTTATTTGGAATAAACCATATTTTATTACTGTCCAAATATAATAAATATATTAACCCGTTACAATGGATTATTCAAACTTAAAATGTGTGGTTTTAAAATAAGGATTCCGAAGTTCAATTAACAAATCACCCTTTAATTGGTATTGTCGTGACAATATGATTGCAATGACGTCACTATTACATCACAATTAGGTACGTCATATACGTAAATTTAGATGTTTTGACCCAATATCAAAATATGCATTGGTAATCCATTACTCTTTCAAATGATGGTAAATTATTTTTAAGTTTATTCAGCACCATAGAACAAGAACCGAAAATCTATCACCACCCCCACCAAATCTATTACCATGGAAGAAACCCTGATCAATGGTAAAAGTCCAAATAATATATTGGGCCTCATCGAACATTTGCCCAAGAACCAGTTTTGAGTTCTGGGGATGTGACCCTGTCAGACAATGTCCAAAGTGTTTTGTTCTATCTTGGGTCCATTGGGTAGGGATATTTCGCCATTTAAGCCCCTTTTGGGGCTTTGGCTGCTAGTCTACTTTCTTATACGGCACAGAAATTGTCACAAATAAGGATGCAAAGATATTATTTCTAGGTACTTCTTTGGTTAAATTGGGTTAATACAGTTATGACCACCTGGTAGACTGAATTTCACCAGGAACATTCTAAAATCCAAGCATGGTTGTGAGTCTCCCAAAAATAATACTGGTACCTGTATTAACTGTTACTTTGGAAAAATAAGAAATAGTTGGTTGCTCGGAATATCTTCCTGTGATTTTTTTTTGAATGGGGAAGAGTGGGTGTGGTGTGTAAGATGAATAGAATTTTCTGGACTAATTAATTAATATTTTAAAAACCCTACATATTACATAACAACCACCGATGATGATGTAGATAATGATTTCGAAGATAATAATGAAATGGCAGAGTTACCTAACTTTGAGCATTAATTATATATAGAGTGTGTAACCTGTGTATAAACGATTTAACAGAACTATCTCATTATTAGTTAATAGATTTTAGTATATAAGACATATCATAATATGTTTTGTATCTTTTAGTCATTTAAAATATTTCTGTCACTTGCAACTCATTAATAGCGACACAGGTTTCAATTTATTTCACCAAATTGAAAATTCCCCAAATTCCCAGGAAATTTACCCTGTTTGAAAATTCCCAGGAATTTTGCAACCCTACTTGTCGGATTGTCCATTGGTATTGAACTACGTCTTTAAATGTGGTTATTTTCGTAAATAAGACTAGCTTTTCGCCTCGTTTTCGAATTTTTACTTTAGCTGCTCCGAGAGCAGAGAAATTTAAATGTCAAAATGAAAATAGAAAACAATATGATTTTTGGGACAGATACCAGAATAGCATAGGGTTAATAATATATTGATTTGAAAATAAATACCAGTACATTAAACTTTAATTCTGCAACTTTTCAATGAAATCGGTACATGTAGGTGCAGAGCCAATATATGTAGTGCGGAAAATATTTGATCCAGTTTCGACATGACCCAGACCACCATGTAAGACAGTTAGTGGAATTTTACCACTAGCGACTGCTCGCGATTGCCACACTTTTCCCTCTTTGTTCTTCAGACAAAAAGGGCGTTAATTAGCAACAATTAATTCGGCACAACTCCAGTCATAATATAATATAGAAGAATGCCAGTCAAGTCGTCCACAAGCAAAGTCGTCCACACGAAAAACCTGGTTAAGTCGTCCACACCCATTGGTGGAGTCGTCCACACTCGATGGTGGAGTCGTCCACAAGACTTAGTTTAACACAAGGTACAATTTTATGGATACACAAATTCTGAATATCAAATTGAATATCAAACACGACGTCGCACCTGTACTTGACACTATTCTAATCACGCGCAGAGGACAGCCGATCACGCCCCCCTCGAATTTCTTTCTCACATTCTACTACTTTACGCTAACTTTATTACAAAAACATCGTCAATACTAATCAAACATTCAACAATAATCATACGATCAAACGAACAATACAAAAACATCGGCGATTCGATCTGAAATCAAACAACACAATAGTCAACGAGTACTAATCAAACAATCAACAATAGTCATATGATCATACAAACAATTCGATTAACTTTAGTACAAAAACATCGGGGATTTGATCTGAAATCAAATAACAAAATAGTCAAAAGAAGAGATAATGGTGGCTATGAAGACCTGGTTATCCCGAATGTCAGTGACTAGTTTCGTTCGTATTGAACTCATCAGACTGGACTGATAGGACTCACGTGTTGGGCGTTTTTATTTATACTATTCCGAAACCCAATAGTTGTGGACGACATCACCAATAGTTGTGGACGACTCCACCAACGGGTGTGGACGACTCCACCAACGGTTGTGGACGACTTCACTGTGGACGACTTTGACTGGTACCCATATAGAATATAGGCCTATAGGGCCTTTTAAGCTCATTTTGGTGCCGTGGTAAAGCTTCGGGAAAGCTCTATCCAGAAGTAAAAGAATTAAAGCCATACGGGATAGTTAAATATTTTGTTGACATCTCTATTCAACACAAAAAGGCAGGTACCACGAATTTGAATTAGAAAATTAAGAATAGAATCCCATTTCCCAAGCCAAAGCCCTGGCCATAGTAAATATTGATGTGGTTATTTTACCGTGAACATGTGGGCTCATGAGAGAATGTATATCCTACATAAATGATATAAATGTTCTATAATATATTTTGTTATGATAAATAGTAACATAATAAGATTGAAGATTACATCACTTACTAATAAAATTTAATGTAAACATGTGGAATGGAAGTATATGTTATTCTTTACTCCAGCTTGAGAGAAATTGTCATGGGAGGCAACTCTCTTGTGTGTTTTATTTATAGGAATCAGACTCCAGTTGCTTACTGTTCTGCCAGGTAAAACAAAATTCGAAATTTCAGCCAGAAGTAATACAATGTCTAGATGGGTTGAAAACATAGATAGATATGGCAGAAATAATAGCGTATTTCTCCCACGTGACCATATAGGATGTGTCTGGTAGAAATTGGTTAATTGAGGACATGATACATTCGCTGTCCAATAAACACTAACTGTGGACTTCGTATACACACAATCATAATTTACACACGGCATAATTTGGAACAACTCAGATTGAACCCTAAATCAAATGGGATATTAAATCCGGGCTTCTGGACATCGTTACATCCCTGGATTAAGTACAAAAAGTCCTCGCTTCGAAGGTGTGTATTCAGATGTGTGTCCTCGATATACACCATATATACAAACGCAGGTCATAATGATAATATGTCCACATTATGAATGTGGACATATAAAAAAGGAATAAAAAATTAAAATAATTAAAGTTATTCTACAAAATCGGATATCAAAAATGAGAATTTATTTTTCAAAATTAAAAATAAATATAGGAATTTTAACAAAAATAATTCGTATTTCAGCATCCGTAACAGGGTGTCACAGCATGCTTAGTCACCAGTCGTTAGTGTCATCGTTATACAGCTTATAGTTTACTACCGGTCACAAACAGACTTCGCCATTGTTTAAAACAATTTCACATTCACTCTATAAAGTAACAAAAATATAATTATATGTGATATGATATTTAAGTTGCATGTGTGTGTGATATTTCAAGCTCCGCTCTGCCTTTGTTTTAGGTTAACTCATAATACAACACTAATCCATGATTCACCCAAGTCAACATGTAACACCAAAATCAAACTATGTAGATATAAGTAAATATAACAAAAAGTTTATAATGTACAACCAGGATTAATTCACAATGGGGTTTTAGGGTCCCACTTTTCTACAACAACCGGAATAGTGAAGACGAGATAGAGAAATTTGTTTTATCGTAATCACCAATGTCAACTGATAGTTGAACACTATATTTTGTTCAAGTTACGGTGGTAACGTTTCACCCGTTCTGGCAAATTATATACACGAACAATTTAACTGATAACGAATTTACTAAATTCATCCACAATTACAAATGACAACCCGGTAATGGCTATGGTTATACAATTCCCATATATTTTTTTTTGTATACCAGCACATGTCGCGGTTAAAATACCCATTTTAAATACTTTGTAGTTTATTTTTGCGAAGGTGATACGGCAAACATATTCATTTATTTATTGATAACTTAAAAATTATCGAGCTAATGTTTTCAAAATACACGTTGAGAGAATACTCTTCGAAACGTCGTTCAAATAAATAAGTGTCTGTTTTTTTCATAAGTAGGTGTTATAGTTTATAATTTTATAGTTATATCAAAATGGATAATATGTAAATATTCAAACGATCAGTGGCCAGTGGTTCTCAACCTTTCTTCGCCAACGGCACACCTTGGAACACATGAAAAAATAGCGGCACACCTGGCTAAATATATATGAAAAATATTTGAATTTTGCAAAATAAAAACATGGCAAGTCATAGACGGCATACAAACGCAGACACAAACTAGTCTACGAAAACCCAGAAAGCTCTTTGCAAATTCCAAATTCCAATGGAATAAAAAATGGCATATTTTAAGTTAACCGTCATATTTTTCCTGATGGATATAACTTGTGTATGTGGTTTATGTGGTTGTCGACGTCGCTGGGTTCAATTTTGATCTCAAATTCAATTTCGAGAATCCATGACGGCAGGAATCCAAAATGTCGGATTGTATTTAATCGTCATTTGTATCCGTTGAATGTGGCTTATAATATGTCTTACGTCAGTGTTTTGAGGGGGACATCTCACTTTCCCCACATCTATTGTTTAGAGTCTAGGTCCAACCGGCCATAACTAATTAACCAACAAAGGGGATTTAAAGTATAGTCTGTAACAAGTTTGTGACACTTCAACAAATAAATAAATAAAAAAAAAAATATAAATATTTATAAACAGTTTGATGTCTAATAATATTTATGTATCTAGTTAATATATGCATATATAATTATTCCCAGTATATGATAATATTACGTCTAGACTGAACTATGAATTTAAAACCATCTAGCACTAAATTCTGAACACCTTTAGTATTAGCAATGTATTTAAAGTTAACCAGAGCGATCGGCATTTTGGAATGACCATTTGCGATTCCGAGGAGCTCTATATATCAACTGATAAGCTGTGATTAATTATCAGTAGTTTCTTTGATTTTATTTCAAATTAATTATTACATCAAAATATAGCTGACAAACAGACAATGTTAATTTATTAGTAAAGTGAGTTCACTAATTTCTCAAGGCGTTTTTATCGACCACCGATTAGCCAAAGTGATTTGCATTCAATCACATTTTCATCTTTAACGTCCATCTAATTCAAATTGGTTACCCTAATCAACAAATTTATCGACACCGATTTCCAAAGCGATTACATCAAATCGTCAAATCACTTCAGGGTACGATTTGATCGGGTGGTCACGCGTTTTTTTCAACGGTGTCCAGCCGCAAAAATTGCTTACAGCTAATCGGAGCATTTAACTAACTCGCCAAAGTACTTTGAAATCGACTATATATTGTCACATGACATCTCTACTAAATTCAAATCAATTTGGCAAGTCGATAAAAAAGCCTTCAATCTACTGATAGTGAGAAGTTTACACCAGTGATACTAATTAATTAAAACAGACTATAGTCCTACACCCACGGTCTACTAACCTCCTAATCCTTTATCAAACATTCAAATGTGGGGAAAGTGAGGTTAAACCGTTTTGAGATTGCTGAGTTCAGTTTCTACACAAAAACATCGTCAAAATGGTGTAAATTTAAAATGACAGTCAATATAGAATTCAATATTGCGATCTTCCTTTTTGTGAATATAGCTTGTAAAATAACGTTTTCATCGAATTCAAATATTGATTTTCGATAAGATTGTCAAACATCAAATTTGTGCATAAGGTAGAAACATCAGGACATACTATAGACAACTTAATTTACCGGTAGTCTTTCAAAAGAAATTTCGTATCGGGAGAAGGGAACCACAACGGACCCCAAATGGAGTGGGAATATCTCGCGAAGCAAGGGAGCCTTTCAGCTAGATTCTAGACAGATTGTAAACATGGGTTCATTACTGTCTGTTATTCATCGCGACACGTTCTTGCAATTGCCACTGTAATACTGTTTTTTGCCACACATGGACACTTGACAATACCCATACGATACCTAATAAGGTTTATCTTTGCTCCGTGAGGTAAACAACATCTGGGATTTCATTCAGGAAGTAGGTTTAACAAAACATATATAGCAACATGCGTAAGCCAGGTGGAACGTAAAAATGTCTCCTAGAGAGAAGCTTAACCCACCTTGCAACTTAACTAATCAAGGAAAAAAACACAGTGCAGGACGGTGTGCAAAAATGTCCCATAGAGAGAAACGTCCCGTCCTGCACAAACCAATTAAAACAACGCAACCTTGTTATTTATTATCAAATGTATACTTAAATAAAGATTGATTGTATATGCATGTAATTTCATATAATGTTGGATTGTAATTACTAATGAAATTGAAATAAAGAACTTATTATTTATCATCAAATAAATACTTAAATAAAGATTGATTGTACATCCATGTAATTTCTTACAATATTTTGTATTTACTAATAAAATTGAAATAAAGAACTTTTAAAAACTAATCTTACGTATATGATCAAATGAATAAATACTCTGCAAGAATGCTCTATCGAAATTTCTGCCCTATCTTAACTTACTTTACTTAAAGTTCCAATTTCATATTTTCTAAGAAAGTTAAAGCATAATTATTTCTATGTCTTTTGCTCAAAAGGTTGTCAACTCACTATTATACGATCATGGGCAAAATTTCTGGGGCATTAGAAAGGGTGACACAGGCTGATTGAGGAAATAGTTACTCAATTACCTCCCTTGTTTTCCCATTCCTCTCCATGGACGGCAATCTTCAAACGTTTGAATTTGAAGTTGAAAATGATATTTTTGCCAATCTCTCAACTGGCAATAGTGAATTATAGGATTAATAGGATTATTCTTTAACAAGGTAGGACTGTTTATAGGTTCAATCTATTTTAGGGCTTTGTTTTAATACATTTTAAAAATATAACTTAAAAAAATGCTATTGGAACTTTAATCTGCTCTTAAGTTAATTTTAGTATATTAGTTATTTTTATTTATTTAATCTATTTAACTTATTATATTATTTTTATTATTATTTTCATTCTATCTATTAGTTTACACCCCCATCCCCCGCCCTCACCCCGAAGCCTTACTACACGAAACATAATCACGATAAAAACAGATACTCTCTTTTCTCCTTTCTTTCTTTTCATGTACTGGATTCTTCCTTCAGAGAACCAATAAACAAAAGGAATGAACAACAGAAACAAAGATGTAACCAAGCCACCTTACCGGACAACAAAAACCAAATGGAAGGAAGAATGAAGAGTTGCACCGCCCTGCCATCCAACCGGACAGAACGACCAGACCAACGAAACCGACCAATATATATATATATATGTACATATTATGTCACTGTGTTTAAATGTTCGTGTCTGTTTTGTCTATTAATGTCAATATGTAAATGTCTATCGTTGTCTAAATGTTCGTGCGTGTTCATGTCTGTTTTGTTATAATTTCGTCTGTCTATGTCTGTGATCGTCTCTACTGGCACCTGTTTATTTTTGCACCTGTTAAATAATGTTTTCTGTACATATATATAAATATCTAATTATCCTTTATTCCACTAATCACATTGTAAATATTCTCACTATGTACAAATAACATGTTTTATTGTCTGCGATATCACCTCGGTGGAAGCGGACGTTAAATAAAGCTATTTCACACACATAAACAACAGTGTTCTCGCCAACCAGGCCCGAAATGTCTTTTGAGAAAAATGACTGTAAACGGTGATTTCTAGACTATATCCTGGCGTTTTTATCCGCTAGCATAGTATATTATATTCGACTACTTTTGGACTGATATTTCCTTTAGACATTCAACTTTGACAAGATCGTTAGTTTGTAGGGGTTTCAAGGTATAATTACTAAAATTGATTTTCTCTAATTAGGAATCATTAATGATCACTCTATAGATTTAGCATTTTGCTTCCGACTTCAGTTAAAAGGTTATCAAGATTTTAATCGGATTGAACTAAATTAAAATCGATTATTTCCGAATGACTAACTGATGGGCAGTTTTGTTAACCCAGCAGCCATCTTGAACATTTTCACATTTTCGACACCTTCTTTCTAAATTTGCATATTACCTCTGCAATAAACCATGTCTATGAAATGTCCGTATTGGGTAACTGTCAGGTATGCGTCCATCGAAAGAATTAATCGATCAATCAGGTATGTAACAAAATTTCTTTATAAACACAAATAAAACGAAATGAAAATGTAAAACAAAGTCCAAATACCGAAGCGTATATAACTACGGAAGCGTATAGGGGTCATGCAAAAATTTTGCAGAAAGCCACGGGCATTGCTGGCAATAAATTGAGAATAGCAATAAATAGACAATGGAAATCGGTAAGCCAATGCTGGGATTGAACACGGGGCCTCCCCGATTTAGTTACGCCTATAAAACAACAAGCAACCATGTTTGTCATTCGGACAATCGGTTGCATCAATCGGCGCCGAATTGCAGCTGAATTATTTCGGCCAAATGAGTGGAGACACCAGTCGATTGCATCTCCTATCACGTCACAGGATAAAATATGGCAGCGACCATATCTGCAAACAATGGCGTAATCAGGGGTGGTTGGCTGGTGAATATTACAACTGGACGATGCTTCGGCCAAGCGGATACACTAGGCGAATAAATTTTCATTTGGACTGACATATCACACATAATTGATTCGCGCGAAAAGAAATTCGACCGAATGGCGCAGGACCAAGCCAAATTTCGGTGTCGCTTAAGTCGGTCGAATAATTAAGCAAGTGTGTCTACCGCTTCTAAGATAAATATGGAAGCCCTTGCGTTTCATAACCAAGATTACACTCCAGCCAAAGATAAATAAAATGAAATGGGGATTAACGTCCCACTGTTATACATTTCAAATTACTTTTAAAAAGGAAATTAGTTTTCATTAATTGTGTTTTGATTTTAATTTACATTTTGGATTTACTTTGGATTTAACTTTTACTTTGATTATAACTTATACCTTTTGGATTAATTTTTACGTTTGATTTTCGAAGAAGGTGGGAGAGATTTCCTACACTGTAACACTATTTGTAAGTGATGACAGCAATCAGTTTATAAATGTATGGTTTTATTTACAACGGGAACAGAATATCAAATAGATACATAAATAGGCCTACATCTACAATACAGAAACTAGTCTATATATACTGGAACTATATGCCTACGACAGGAACACATCTAACCATATTGCATCTTCCATTCCGTCTTTGGCAGTGGGAGGAAACCGGAATAACCGGAGAAAACCCACGAAGTTGGACAGGCGATCCTACCCCTTGCCACGTACAACCGGGGATTTGAAACCACACCAGTGGACTCAATGGCAGGCCGTATAATACAGCGCGCGTACACCATTCGGCCATCCAACCCTCCGTCGGATTAAGAATTGGGCAATTGTCTTTTATTATGTCGGCTAGATCATAGATCCATATTCACGCAAACCTTTGCAATAATTTATTATATTTTTTTTGACCTTGCAGAGTGATAAATACGAATTAAGTCTTATCAGGAATAATTGTACATCAAATACAAACTTAAGAGTCTGATGTACTTTAATTATACACGATTTGATTGGCGAGGGCTTAAATTTGTTGTCTATGTCTGTTCCCAAACTTTGTAATATCTGAAATTAATGACAATCAATACCTACACAGTTACCCCGTGTACAGATCAACGTGTGCGTAAAACAAAATTAACATTTATAAATCGATCACAAATTGCCCAAAAGGCTTGAGCTGTCCTATTAATCTTATGACCATAGAAATATAAATTTCCGTAACTATCCTAGTCTCAAAATGACCGAAGTATTTTGTTGATAATGTAGTTTAGTTTACAAGTGTTTACACAATTATATTAATGCATTGGAATTGAATTTATTGGAACTGTCTAAAGCACCCAATATCTAAGCCATACGATTGTCTAAAGGGGTGATTATGGGCTTGAATAAATGCCTTAATGATGATAGCCTTTGAAGCCGCGAAAAAGACCCACAATGGACAAATTCAACTCTTGCATAATAATCCCCATATAACCACTTAATAATGGCAAGTGTGATATACTTAACAATGATAAGTAATTAAAAGAGAATTGAAATCATTCCTGGTCTGTACACGTCTGGATTAAAG
Organism: Patella ulyssiponensis; assembly: GCA_963678685.1. Classification (NCBI taxonomy): domain Eukaryota; kingdom Metazoa; phylum Mollusca; class Gastropoda; family Patellidae; genus Patella; species Patella ulyssiponensis. The sequence continues at coordinate 41,080,584 of OY783228.1, read as the reverse complement.
AATATCAAACTTTAATAACATAAAGACATAATTATGATAACAAAACATATTTAATTATATAATATTATGCAATCCAGCACATACATTATCAGACTATCGAATTAAAAACGCATCGCCAAAAATTTTATGAAGTAAAAAAAAACATAATTTACTCCAAATGAATCTTATTTTCTTATTTTTTTTATTGATATATTAATTATTCATGTATAATTAGGCACTTCATATATCATTTAGAATAATATTAATTCCAGAGTCTAATTTCCTATATTGTCCAAGGTGTTGGGCGTTAAAATTTAGCTGCGTTTTGCTGGTAGAGAACTGTAGAAAAACTGCCAATTTATCATTTTTTCTTGGGTTATCGGGTTTTGAGAAGCATTCATTTTGGTCACAGTTCAAGGTATACATTAAGTCTTCAAACAAATATATAGTGCCAGGTTGCTGTTCATATAAATGGTAGGCGTTAAGTGCAAAATATGTTTCTGTTTTAGTGATATCACATGATAACTGTTGGTGTAATGGTATAAGACCTTGTAGGAACTTTGACCCTGTCTTTGCCATCAGTATATTGAAATTGACTTGTCCACCTGTAGATATTTCAGTAGGATTCCTTATGCTCGCAACTGTGTCATATTTCCGAATTTCAATCGTTAGGGGCTTGAGCCAGATGACATTTTCGCTAAAAACAACGCCACCATATTGTAACAATAAATAAAAACTGTATTGAAGCAAGCTGTGCGTGGACGTGGGAAATTGCTCGAAGTCCACCGCTACAAACACAATTTGGGCATCTAACGTCTGCAATTTGTCCCAAAATTTACTGTTTGGCATATATTTTCCGTGAAAAAATACAGACTTGAAACCACCGATTTTAACAGCACTATAGATGCTAACATATGTGAGAAAAGAGAACCTTTCTGCGATAACGTGACCATTCACGGGTATAAGATTACCAATTGATGAAATGGGCGCTACGGGTTTTTCACTGCCATATAAAATACTCCTGGCTAATTTCACAAAATGCGCATCACCATAAAGTATATCATCAACGTTAATATCTTTCACAATTTCAACACACGAAAAAGAATTTCGTGAATGGTAAAATTCCTCTAATGTTGGACAGTTAATAACCTTCGTGTTGCTATGGAGATTATTTTGCTTTTTGGATGTTTGTGACGCTTTTATTATTATTTGTTTGTTAGGTGGGTTTCTAGAATGTTTATTACACGTTGATTCACCGTTGCTGTTACATATGTATTTTAATTTATCCACTGCATACTCGCGCGTAAGATTACTAATAACAATATTATGAGCTATAAATAAACCGGAAATGTGGGTGTCAGTAAAACTATCGTCGTAGAATTGTTGGCACAGTTGCACGTCTGGTTTTGGTTCAAAGGTCAAAACAGTAACTTCTCGTTGTAAGTCTTCAATCCAGGTGGCGGAGTTATGCTCACGTTTTGTCGGTAGTCGTACATAGTGAAAAATGATTTCATCAGGCTGCATGATCTTCATGATACCCATTATACTAAGGTAGTGTTTAAATGTAAAATAGTTCTCCAAGCACCACATATAATGCACACTAATAAACGATGTTTGTTCTGCCAAACCAGTTTTGTGAGATCCTGATGACAATGTTTTGTATATTTCATCGGACACCAATGACTCGCTTGGTAAAATATACGGATTATGAAGATCGTATGTTGCTCGACAAAAATAGCACTGAATTGCAACAGCCACACATAATAAGAAGAACGCCAATACAATCAAAAAGTTTTTCGGTTGGCACAAACGTTTTCTCATCTTTGTGTTGCAATATCAGATTGTGTTAAAACTAATCCACATGTTCAGTGTGTCGACGAAACGATGGATTTGAGTGGACGACAGATAACTTTTCAGAACACGAATGCGACCGGTCAAGGTGTACAGGGAGTCGGGATTACCAGCCAATGAAAGCACAGTTTATAAATTGCTTAGTGACGATTGTTCTCTCTTGCCAAATGAATTACTTAAGATAACCTAGTTCAAACAGATAGTCGAACTGTTCATGATAACCATTAGCAAGCGTCATCCAGTAAACATTACGATTTTAAATTAAAGAAATCGTTGGTTGAAAGGAAGAAATTGTGGATTAAAAGGATTAACTAAGCCTCCTATTACGGTGAATACTTTTTATTTTTACTTACCTTTATATGGAATACTTTGTTGGGGTTTCTTTTAGGTTCAGTCCATATATTACTTTCTTACAGAACTTAGAATAATGATTGATTTTGACAAATAACATATTTCAATAAATGCGACAAATGAATCTAAAGAATCAAAACAACTTCTATAATAAAATACCTTGAAATTTGGCTGTGGCTGCGACATATGGCGACATTTTAAGACAATTATAATAAATATTGATAATCCATTCATTTATGGGTGTAAAATGAGGAAGTTAAAAACTTTACAACCATCAAATTTTAATGTCGTTGTCGCCGTAAAAATGACTTTTATTAATTTGGTTTTGAAAACAAAATGAATTATTTATTGTCGGTGGTTTTGGTAGTCGAGTCAATAGAAATAACGTTCGCTTGGAATGTTGTCATAAACATTGACCATAATTAGACAGGGAGCCGTGATGGCTCGCTTACCAGCTGGTCTCGGATACGCCCTCGGTGTTCTCCAAGAACGTTCTACGGTAGTTCCAGATTCTACACACAAAGAACTATCTACTCTGTTCTCGTGTCTCAGTCGGAGCAAAACAGTAGGACGTTAAACCCTATTTCATTTAATTTTATTTCTGTTCTGAATGGGTGCTAATGTAGAATGTAGACAGAGCGCGTAACTTTCGTGTGCCCTTTCCGAACCATCTAGTCGTTCGCATAGAACAAAAAACGATGTCCCGTGCACACGTTGGCGAACTCATAAAAAATCATTGATAGCTGTCATTCGGAGAATTTTCCTCAAAGAATACTGCTAGATTCTGCACATAGGCAACCATATACGCAGTCGGTGCAGAACAGTAAGAAATTAAATGGAGTTTAACGTCCTACTCTTCTGTACCGAACCTGGGCTAATCGAGGACGGGCATACGCCATACATTGTGCTATGAGGGAAATTTTGCCCGGGCAGCGGCGCTGCGACCTACTCTTATATCGAATTCCAACTGCCAAGGGATCTTTTACGTGCACGCCAATGTGTACACGGGACCTCGGTTTTTCGTCCCATCCGAACGACTAGACAGCTGTACTTGTCAGGCCCTCCATTCTGCATCACCGACAAGGGGAAACCACGCCGGAAAATCGAGATGAACTTTCTCGGCCAACGCAGGGATCGAACACCCGACCTCCAGGCTAGCGAGTCAGCGCCTTACCCACTTAGCCACGTGATCCCCAGAACAGTAGAACGTTAAACCCCATTTCATTTGGTTTGTGCAGAACAGTAGATGGTGTTGTTGTTTATTACAGATTTAACGTACAATACAATAAATGTGATATTAGGGACAGGTTGATTTAATTAAATTACATGAAAAATTAGCAAAAACACAAAAAGTCCTTGTAAATCAAAAAAAAAAATCACCATAAAACACACTTATAAAATCGCTGCAGTGAGAAGAGAGGGCGGGCGATCTACTCTGTCGTAATGAAAACAAATTAAAACAGGGGGGTCCCTGACTGATGTTTTGCGTCGTCAGTGCGGATAGGAAAAAAATGTGGGGAAAAGAATCCACTTGCGTTATGTAGAAAAGCGAGGTTCTCGTAGTAAAAACCAAATAGCTGAACCCGTGGATTATGTACATGTTAAAAACTGTTCGTCCAAAAAGTACCACATAGTTAAAAGGTAGCAAAAAATACTTTAATACTCTTCACAAATTGAACGTTTAAGAGTTACAGACATTCTATTCGAGTTTTTATTGCGTAAGACTCTCAGGGAACTGTAGAACATAAAATCCAAAGTCATATCATTTCACTTATTGAGGGACTATTTCTATTTCAATTGATAGCTTATGATATCATTTAAACTGATTAAGAAATCAATATTGCTAATTAAATGCTACCTAATTAACTTGGTCATGCGTGCCAGTTATTGTAATGGTCGAGTGACTTTCACTGCGACCCTGTTTAATTAGTATTCTGTTGATGAGTGATTCAATACTGATCTGCAGTGAATAGTCACAAGGCCGATACAATCACTGATAGGGATGACATCGGTACGGCTTAATAAGTCCCCAATATTAACTTTTTTCCTTCCTCAAATTAAATTATAGAACATTTTGTTAAGCATTGAGGCGTTTCAACTATATGTAGATAAAAAATATTTCCTATTTACTGTAAATTGGTATGTAAAATGAGTAAACGCCATGTGATGCGACGTCACGTTGAAAGCAGCCACCCGTTACAGAGTTATCACAAAACTTTTGTAATACCTCCGTGAAACAGATTGGGTTGTTGCAAGCAAGTGCGAGGGTAACCACAGTGGAAGAGCAGAGGGCATGTATAATTTCAGCTAATCGTTTACTTTGAATTCAAACTTCTTTGCCTATACTAAATTTTTATCTAACTGAAACTGGATCACATGAGTGCAAGGGATCTCGTTCATTTAATTGTGATCTATATAATAATACGCATTTGATAATAATGGCCGTTGTTCTAGTTAATCTTTAGATGTAAGCATGTATACTTTATGCCCCCCCCCCTTTGTAATTGTTGCAAATCAGATCGAACTAAAAATTTGTATATGCATTTTATTTTCCAAACTGGTTAAAACTTATTGAATGGTAGTTTGTGTTTTATTATGTTATGATATGTACCAATTGCTACCAACTTACTTACCCACTTACTACAAAATCTTAATCTTGTTATTGTTCAGATATTATTAGTTAACACATTTAGACACTAATCTTTTTACACTATCTGTAGTCACGGTGACCGTTGGTTGATAGATTTGTCCCAAGCACCTGTAATTACTTTCCTTTCAACACAGGTATCTGAATTTATTAGATGATTACACAACATTTTATCATTCGTATTACTTTAGACAAACCACTGTTTATTACTTGTTACTTAATATGTTACTATAAGTTATGAAGCTGTAATTTGTAGATTTGTAGAGTGTTTAAACATTGAGAAATGTGGAGACATTTATGGTTCAGTAAGCTTGTAAATGACCTTGATATACAACCCGATAAGGTTGGACGTGGTTTTTTTTTTACTATAAGTTAGGGCCGAAAGGATTCACCGGTGAACCGGTGTCCCGCGATTTTTTCCATGAAAACGATGAACGATATTTTTTTTAAGAATATCGATAATCGCGATTTTTTTTTCAATTTAAGGTTCACGATTAATTTCATACTATATCGCGATATTTGTTCAATAAATGAGACATGTAGGACCCTTAGAAATTACCTATCAGTTCAGTACGTACGTACACAAGGCCTAAATGTAAAGAAACCCTCGGTAGCTATAAATAGCACGCCTCTTCTATAGGCCCGGGCATCCAGACTTCACAATCATTGCAAAACTGACCTACTAATCGCGTGCAAAATACGACTCGGAAACTGGATAAGACAATTTTTTCCATTGGACAAAATAACGGAAGTCATGCATTTTACACCAATGAAATCGCATTTTATTTAAGTCATTTCTTCCTCGCGATGCCGGCATAGAACCAGTGGCTCTTATTCGAATGAATGAAAAGCGTGTCGAAATTTTGGTTAACAGTCTCTCTTAGTCTTTCGACTATTATGTTCACGCCCAGTACTGGTGGTAGCAGTGTTACACTTGGTGAAGTTGAAATAGAAAAGCCATCCGCCTGTTCGATCGAAGCAAACTGATACCGCAGTGAATATTCGCTTGGCCGCTACAATCACTGATAAGCATGACATCGACGAGGCTTTAATGAGTTCGGCATATTAACTTTTTTACTCCGACAAATTAAATCCTCAAACATTTTTTTGAGGTAAAAGAAAAATAAATAAAGACGTTTGAAGTATTTGTAGTTAAATTGTGCCAAAAATATTGGTTAAAAGTTAAATATAAATTTTAATTTATCTAATAATAAACAATATAAATTTAAAACATTGTCATTGTGTATTTTTTCTTTATTTCAACTCAAGAAAACTTTTGTCAATTTCACATTAATGGCGTGTGTATCGTGATGCACCCGTATCGTTGGGCTACGACATCATGCTGTATCATATCGTGGCACAGCGTATCGTTTCGGCCCTACTAAAAGTTAATAATAACAAGAAAGGGCCCACACACAAACGTAAAATATTTAGAAAATATATTTTGTGCATGTTTTAAAACCCCAAGTATACTTTGTGATTAAATGTATGTTGACACGGACATCATGTTTTTTGTTAACTGCGGCTTTAACTCGATAACCTGAATTCAACTTGTTGCGGTTGGTTTGTTTTCTACACCACACCCTATTATATTACACGTAAATTATATGTGTCTTTGCTCCTATTGCACTACTGAATATTGTGTAATTCTATACTATTCAAAAAAAGTAGGGGATATTTGATTTGGGGGGCATAATACTAAAATATGCAAATGACTACGAAAAAAGTCACTATAGAACCTAACAGAAGAAACATTTCCAGTTACATGTGACGCCCAAACGCACCAATAGCTACCGCATGGAATGCAGGTGATGCTTGGGATCATCATGGGGGTCCAACCCAAGATTTGCACGACTCTGACTTTGAATGTTACAGTCATTGTGGCATTGAATTCCAGGGTGAAAACATCAGTTTAATTCTTTTAGTGACCAGAAAACAAATTTTGATATGCGTCGGCTTACCCAAAATGAAAGGTTACGTGCCCTTGGCATGCTACAGATCGGCACAACACAGGCGGTTGTGGCGCGGACGATGAATGTTTCTCATTCTGTCATAAGCAGGCTATGGTCCAGATACCGTGATACACAATCTGTACAGGACAGACCACGCTCAGGTCGACCAAGGGCGACAACTCAAGCCCAGGATCGATTTATCCGTACCTTGGCCTTGAGAAATCGTGTCATCACAGCAAATCAGATCAGCGCTCGTCTTCAAACAGACACTGGTGTGAGAGTGAGTGGCCAGACGATTCGGAATCGACTGCATAGGGGTCACCTTCGCGCCCGACGTCCTCGCGTGATCCCTTGTTTGAGAGATCATCACATTCAGGCAAGACGTCGTTGGTGTAGGGATCGTCAACACTGGGATAATCGACGCTGGAGCAATTTGATGTTTTCAGATGAGTCAAGGTTCACTGTTGATTTTTTGGACAGACGTAGGAGGGTGTGGCGTCGTCGAAACGAGCGCTTCCAAGACGTTAACGTCATCAGATATGATCGATTTGGGAGTGGTTCTGTTATGGTGTGGGGAGGCATCACTGTTGCTGGAAGAACGGCTTTACATGTTGTTGCAGGGCGTGTTACAGGCCAGTACTACCGGGACAACATCTTGGCAGTCCATGTTGTGCCGTTCGCACGACGTCATGGCCGCCGTTTCATCTTCCAGGATGACAACGCAAGATGTCACAGGGCCAGGATCGTTACAGGTTACCTCCAACAACAGAACATCACCACATTACCTTGGCCAGCACTGAGTCCCGACCTCTCCCCCATCGAGTATGTCTGGGACATGCTTGGACAGAGGTTACGTCAACGTCAACAACGTCCTGCCAATGTCCAAGAACTTGCTGCTGCGTTGCAACAGGAATGGGACAATCTGGACCAAAATGACCTTAGACGTCTCATTAGGAGTATGCCACGTCGGATCAATGCTTGTTTGGCAAACAGAGGAGAATTTACCCGTTACTGACTTTGTTGTGATGCTGTGGTAACTTTGCTGTTTGACCCCGGGTATCATTTTACCCTTATAATGGTCAGTCTGTGCCTTACTTAGTCTAACGATCATTTGGAATAAATCGATGAATGTGAACTTCATTTCATTTTGTCATTTGTTTCTTCGTCAGTTTCATTAGGTGACTTTAATAACACTTAAAAATCAAATATCCCCTACTTTTTTTGAATAGTATAAATGGATAACTTTTTCAGACATTTCGGGGGGTAGGGATGGCCTAGTGGTCTAGAGTGCCGCGCTTCGACCTCTAGCTGGCCGGTCACCTCTGGCTTGCGGCTGTGGTTTCGAGCCCTGGTGTGAGCGTATGTGGCATGGAGATAGGGGCGCCTTCTCAACCTCGTGGGTTTCCTCCGGGCACTCCGGCTTTCCTCCCACTGCTAAAGACCCCTACGCGCAAGCGAATTATTGAAATAAAATTAAAAAAAACCCATATGTTAGTCCCGAAATGACCTAGTTGTGTCGAGTGGACGTTAAACCCCATTTCTCTCTCTCTCTTTCAGACATTTCTGCCCTTTAAACAGGCCAGTAAAATAGAAAAAAATGTCATAAAAGGTAGAAAACGGAGACAATAAAAGAAAAATGGTCTTAAATAAATTTGCTAAGAGTAGAAATAGTTTTCTAAGGCCGTTTGAATCATATTCCTGAAGCAGTGGCCTGAGAAATCCCTCTCTGACCATTGCTGGAATAGCGTCTGTTTCTTGAACTTATGCGGGAGTGTGTCTATTCTTTCCGTTCAATGAAAGCTACCAGCAACATGACAGTCCTTCGTTTAATCTGGGTCTTCCCTAAAACTTTGGACAGTGATTTAAGGTATTAAAAATGGTGAAAGTATGTTCGTTTCCAAACAGTATTGTTTACATTTCATTCGACTTGATAGCCTCGTTTGTCACGCAATTAGTTTTACTGCAGTATTCTGCTATGCAGGCATAATAAAATCGTGAGCCATGACGTAACGTTATGTAAACATATTTGGTCCAATATTGGCACTCGTTTTAAATGTAAAGCTTTTGTAGGGCAGCTAGTGATTGGTTGGTAGACGGACTACTGACCAATCAAAATTCAAAACAACAATATCCACTCATAATAGCAGTGTGTAGTGGGATTACCTCTAATCAAACGAAACGCTGCGCGGAGTATGGTTTGAATATGTGTACGGGATATATCCACATTTCGACGGTAGTGGGGGGAGGGGATAGCCGAATGGTTAGCACGTGTGCGCTGTAGCATAAAGCTTGTCATTGTGTCAACTCCCTTGTTTCGTATCCCCGGTTGTGCGTGACAAGGAGTAGGTTCACCTGTCCATCGCCGTCGTGGATTTTCTCTGGTTCCCCCCCCCCCACACTGCTAAAGACCCCAACGCACAAGCAAGTTGTTGAAATAAAATTAAACCATATGTTAGCCCCGAGTGGACGTTAAACCACATCTCTCTATCTTTCTCTCCCTCTCTCTCTCTCGACGGTAATAAACGCGAACAAGATTACACGTGGTTAAATATGAGTTATGTAAGATGTAGAAACAGAGCTGCCCCTTTTCGTTACTGTAATAGTGTGCAAAAAAATGCCATCAGCTACACGAAAAATTGTATAACAAAACTTTTTATAACAAAAGTGTCACGGTTGTGTGCCTTTTCCTTTATCGTCAGATGGTGGGCTGATATGTACATCCAAAGCGCGAGATAATGATGTAGACATACATGCATGATATCACAATTAACGCTTTTCATCAATGAAATTGAATTGAATCACAACGATTCGGGTTTGTTTATGGGTTCCCGGTTACGCATGGTAAATGTTGACAGCTGACCGAGACCCCCGCCATACGTTGGGTGACCGGCAGCTCTTCTCTTTCAATTTACTGCAATGTTAATTCCATGACATTTCTTGGTCAGTAACATTAAAGATACATTATGGGAGATAAGATCTGGCACTTTTCGCTGTAATAGCTAAAAACTAGATAATGCAAAGCAAAAGGAATTTGCTGAAAATTTCAATCAAATTGATCCACTTTGAACCGAGATTTTAGCAATTCAATTTTGAGTCTAGCCTCGATCATCATTACTAAAGTCAATACGGTGAAAACATAGTCTCAATTTTCCATTGTTTTTATTTAATCCTTAATGAGCGCTAAGCAGCATATAGGATTTTAATCCAGTCAACATCAAAGGCTATACCGTTGAAATCGAGAGTTGATTATGGTCTGGATAAGTTAATTAATGTCTAATTAATAATTCAGATAACATTTCAGGCCTAAAGAGAGACATGCAATAGGCAGATTTAGCTCTTGCATAATGCATGTTTGATTCAAATTCATTATAAAAACTGACGTCACTTTAAGAAGTTCAGCGTGTATGATATACGTCAACATGACGATAGAGACCGTGTATCTCAAAAAATTCAAGGCGGGATACATTGTCTCAGGTTACCCCCCCCCCCCCGGCAAGAATTCCCTGATCCACCCCTGCATTCCTACTATTTGGGCAATTTAGGCAAATCAGTTTATGTTCAATATATTTCCCCCTTTTCTCCAATTGTTGTACAACTATAGCATGTTGATTCAATATTTCATTCAATTTTATATCATTAATATAAAACTGATTCCAAATATATATATTTCTAAAAAGCTATTCATAAACTATATACCCGTAAATAACGGTATTAGATCTAATTGATACAATAACCGTTCAGTTTTATTTCGAATGTGAGGAAAAAATAACTGAACAAGTTATAGTTTTGATCACTGGTTAATTCATTACTATCATTATACAAAATGAGAACGCATCTCAAAAGTTCTCACTTTAATAGTTTAAAAATAGTTATACATGTACTGAAAAATCAATTTCAAGGAACTAAGCAAGGAACTCGACATTATTAAAACACGAATTATATTTCAATATTGACCTATTTCAATCAAAATTGATGTTGTTATCTTGACCTAAAAATTATGGGAACTTAATACCAAATATGCATGGTACCAGAAAGCGTTTTGAGTATACAATGTTGTAGTTACTGTGCGTTTAAGGTTACAATTGATACAGTCAAAGAACCCCCACTCAAGTTCAAATAGCTTCAAACGCACAATTTTCAACACATATCATTACAGTTTGTATAGGAAGAAGTAATTCTATCACAAATAGTGAAGACTGGACCACTAAAATAGTTACCGAACAGTTTTTCTTTATGGTAATGCGTTCTACATTTGCATAGCGATGTTTATGTTGTAATGACATATTACGCAAACCGCCATTACACCGACCAGTTGAAATTTCGCGTAACAGTTGGGTTTCATCAAATCATATAATTATGCGGTAAGGCTTCACCTTTATTTCAATGGGAATTGATTAATTACATGTTAAACTATGTGCAGTACGGGTTTGGGTTAGTTTATGTGTAAATTAAGGGAGGTAAACTTTTTGTAGTCATTTGACTAAAACACTTGCGCAAAGGAACTCGGTAGGAAAAACCACTACTGTGCTTGGAGTAAGACGGGAGACCATTAGTAGTGGAACCATTTCTAACAATGTAGTAGTGGTAATTTCCCGGGTTCGGACACAATAGAGCATCGCCGACTATTGACCCTTCGTAGACATACATCTCGGGCTGTATCTATTTACATGAATGTCATTTTGTCGGCCTAAATCATGCAATATAAACAAGGCTTGTTTCTTCTTCAGAACATGAAAATGAATTGGAGGCACTGGAGCAGATATATCGCCCACAGAAAAGAAAAAATACTGTTCCTTCCAATACTCATACTAGCCTTCCTGAATTTATATATCTACTACAATGGATGTCGCTCTGTCTTTCTGTTTACTGATCCATTATCTGTTGAACGATTCCGACACGGCTACATAAATGTAATGCCCGAATATATGATCTCGAACGAAAGTTTTAACGGAGAACATAACCCCACTCGTCTGTTGTCGTCCGACATTACACTTACCGTTCATTACTTTTGGTGCGAAAGAAAATATTTCAGTTTTGAAAATTATTTAAGTGTTTTAAGTTCTTACCGATTCCTAAAACCAACTAGAATTATATTTCATTACCACCATCTACCAGAACTAGATTCTTATGGTTATTACCAATTTTATGCAGAGATGACCAAAACCATCCCGATTCTTTCACACGAACCAATACAGAGTTGTGGAACTGGCTTCAACAAAATGGCTCTCATTTTGTACACTTTAGATCAAAGGGGTGGAATTTATATTGGCGAGAGAACCATATTATCAAATGATTTGGTCACTTACAGAAAAAAGACAATCTCGCATTTCTTGAGAAGTGACGCAGAGGGTGTTGTATTGCTAAAGAAAGGCTCTTTGGGAATCAGTTCTAAACCTTCAAGTGATGACATTAAAGACATGCTATCAACCTTTATATCTGACATAAAGTGTATCAATACTGAACTCTACTCTGTGTCGAGATATGATTGCTTGTTTATAGACAAGGAAATATTTCCAACTGATATATTCACAACAAGTTCGGATGTTGGACAACTGGCACGATGGGTATATTTTGGTCACAAAAATTCTCGGGAACCAAAAACCTATGGAGAACAATCACCATTGATCGTGCACTATGTATGGCTAGGAGATCGGACCCTGTCCTTCTTCAATTATCTAAGTCTGTTAAGTACCGTTTATGTTTTAAAAGCTGAACATGTTTACATTCACGGTGATATTAAACCCGGTGGTCCATATTGGAAGAAAGCAGAACAAATACCAAATGTTCAATTTATATTTCGAAAATTCCCCGCATCTGTGTTCGGTAACAAGATAGAAGCATTTGCTTCTCATGCCAGTGACTTCTTAAGGGGTGATCTACTGGTTCGGTATGGCGGTATTTATATGGATTGGGACGTTTTGTGGGTGAACACTATTCCGGTTACACTCAGACAACACGGTCTTGTTGTCAGCGTCGACACGGTAGCCACCGGATCGTTTCCAGATGTGTTTAATATGGGTGTTTTGATTGGTCAGAAGGGTTCCAAATTTATGCAATTCTTTTTAGAGTCATACAGACACTACTTGGATAAACATTGGTCATATAATGCCATACACATTCCTTATAAGGTCTATGAATTGCATCCTGAATTGGTGCGAGTGGAACCGCATTTGCAAGTGATATGCGCAGAAGGAAAATGTCACCCAAGTTGGTTGCCAGGTTTTAAAGAAAAGAGTCATTTGGATGGTCTGGAATTTAACTGGAAAAACGAGACATTAAGTTTACATTGGACATATCCAGACCCAACGGAGTTTAGTGATATGGACGCCTTATTATCATCTAACAGTATGTTTGGTGACATTGGTAAATTCGTGCTAAGACGTGCAGGGTATATCTAGCTACATGCAATTGGATATTATGTTAATGCCAACGGTAAACAACAAAAACCTTAATTTCGATTCCAGGACAAACTTCTGAAAAGCCAGACAGTAAAACCGAAAAAAACCCATTGAAAATCAGATGGAAAATATCAAATTACGACAATATTTCGTTTATATGTTAGTTCACATTTTTAAAAGATGAAATGGACATGAATTAATAAAGGCGGAATCGACCCAAATAACTGGTCTACTGTTTTGGACAAAAACGTTAAATCTCCGTACAAAATTCTTTCAGTTTCGAACCCATATTTCGCCTGTGATCTTATTAAAAAAGGTAAACAGGTTGCTTGTTAAACACGTAAATTAGGGGGTGGTGTTATTTTACAAATGCCGATGTTCAAATTCGGGGCCCCTCCAAAAGTTGTTGTGTTACCCTACTCATGCATAAACATATTTTTTTTTACTTCTTTCTGACCCCTGCACCTCCCCCCCCCCCCCCTGTACATACCCCCTGAAGATAGTGGGGATTAAACTGACAGTGATAATTTAGATTTCATTATAAATCTTCATTATTTTTCCCTGTATAACCCCATCTTGACTCTATATTTGGGTTTCCGGGGTCGCTGAGTTCATTGGTGATGTAAAATTTAAGATTTGAAAATCCAAGATGGCGGTAATATTTCCACAAATTCCATATTTGTTGATATTTTCTCAGTGTTTAACGGCCTGTCTAACATTTTATTGTTACATTTTCTTGTCTATAAAACTTTTTATGTATACTTATCTATATTTGTCTGTATATACCCACCTATGTGTATTTATTGTGTGCTTACAGACTAAAGTAATGCCGTAATGACCTCACTAAAACCTAGAGCAACTCGCTCTTTGGTGCGAAAAATAGTTAGGGGAGGAATTGTATATAGAAACATCTGGATTTGTCACTAGACTCCTACCTTTTAAAATGATATCATAACTAATATGATGTATCTGATGAGAACAACTAGGACTGGTTGAAGTGAACGTTCTAGAAATAATGCAGCTCTAGTTTTGGCATATGTGCTTTCCGAACACTGGTTATTTTGCATATACTAACTCCTTACCCAAGATTTCAAAATGAACATACTCTCTACACAAGATTCGAAAATATCATCCAAACGCGCCAGGTAAGGAAAAATGAAAAATATATATATATATATAGAGAGAGAAATGGGGTTTAACGTCCACTCAACACAACCAGGTCATTTCGGGACTAACATAATGGTTTTAATTTTATTTCAATAATTCGCTTGCGCGTAGGGGTCTTTAGCAGTGGGAGGAAAACGGAGTTCCCGGAGGAAACCCACGAGGTTGAGAAGGCGCCCCTATCTCCATGCCACATACGCTCACACAAGGGCTCGAAACCACAGCCGCAAGCCAGAGGTGACCGGCCAACTAGAGGTCGAAGCGCGGCACTCTAGACCACTAGGCCATCCCAACCCCCCTGAAAAATATAAAGAGAATATTAAACTATTTAACACTGAATATTCTCAACTGTTTGATATCTCTTGTGACGATACAGAGGTTATTACTGAGCGACGTTTCGACTATCGGCTTCTCTAGTCATTATCAAGCTTTGATAAAGAAAATGAAAATATAACATGTACATATTGTCCTTCTGCTCTTCGTATCTGGCATTTAGTAATTGAACTAGAGTGTGTAGGGAGATCTTTGGTTTGTCAGCATTGACTAAGTATTTGTTGTATATATTGTCCTGTTATATTTTCATTAGTTTTATCATAGCTTGATAATGACTAGAAAAGCCTAGTCGAGACGTCGCTCAGTAAGAAGCAGTAATTGTTTTCCATAGAATTGTGACCTGTGTAGTCATAACTATGCTTGTTAGATAGTGATATTGTTTACTTAAAAGGGGAGACACGACGCTTTACTAGTTTTAAATAGAGGTTTATGCTTCATACGTCCGGTTGAATATGAAAACTGATCAAACAATTATCCTTTTTATACGCCCACATTGAAATGTGGTCGTATATTGTCGTCGCCCCCGTCCGTCCGTCCGTCGGTCCGGCGTCCACAATTGCTTGTGGACGCTCTAGAGGCTAAAGTTAATATCCGATTGACTTTAAATTTATACACAGTTTTTAAGGGCATGAGACAAAGAAGCCTATTGATTTTCAGCGATTTCTGATAATTAGTACCAGAGTTATGGCCCTTGATCACTTCAAGAAACCCTGTGGACGCTCTAGAGGCCAAAGTTGATACCCGATTGACTTTAAATACACACACACTGTTTAAGGTCATGAGACGAAAAAGCCTATTGATTTTGAGCGATTTCAAATAATTACTTCCAGAGTTGTCTCCCTTGATCACTTCAAAAAACCTTGTGACGCTATAGAGGCCAAACTTATCATCCGATTGACTTCAGATTGATACACAGAGTTTAAGGTGTTGAAACGAACAAGTATTTTGATTTTCAATGAATTTTGATAACTGAACAGCTAAATCCACGATATTAAATGTTTCCTATACTAATTGTTAGCGTGGGGCAAAACTTTTATAAAAAGCAAACAAATTCTAATGATTTTCAGATAATTACATAATGAGTTGTTACTCTTAATCAGTTTTTAGTGTATTACAAATGTTTCATTGCCAAAAAAAGTAAAAATATGCGACAACCCTTGTTGACTGCCCGGACGATTTAGCTGCTGTGGGCGTATGTTTCGTTGCCTGGCAACCTATCTTTTTTATATTATTACACTCGTACATTTTTCAATGTTTCAATTGAGTTACACATTTTGGGATGTTTGAATGTTTTTTTTTTTAAATTATACATTACAATTATAGAGTTGTTGATGGGGTGGTACAGTAAGCACATAAATAGTGTCGCCTCTGGTTTTCTCCCACCACTAGCCCACTACGCGCAAGCGAAATAGTATTGAACTGTATGTTATTTCCGGAATGACCTCCTTCGTGTCAGTGGATGTTAACCCCCCCCCCCCTCTCTCTAGACAATTTTTATATATATATTTAGCAACAGTCGAACTGGTTTAGGCACTCGTGGTTCATTGGTTAGCTTATTTAGGAACACTTATTTTCTGGAGTTTTCTTGGGAGGGTCCAAATAAGATAATAAAAGGAGGTGATTTGCAAGGACGTTGGCATGTTGAAAATGATAGGCATATATGACTACATGTATTTATCTTGTAAATTTTTGTTTTGAATTATTAAAATTTTCCCAGGCAGCAATTAGTCCATGATCCCGAGCTTATACCGGAAATGTAAAATCAGAGGGAAAACATTCGATGTGAAAGAAGGTTCAAGATCTTTGCAAGGGGAATTTTTTTAAGGTGGTTTCCCCTGACATCATAAACCAATAAGTGTTTTATTTCACATATCAGGGTTAAAAGAAACACAGACGTTTTAGCGGGATATCGTTCAGAATGATAATCCTGCATTGCGTCATTGTGTAGAATAAAGACACCTCAAATGACGCTTTTATGGGGCCATGGCCATGCAATGGTAAATTTATATAAATTATGAATTAGATATTTGTTCACATGATACGCATATTATAGTCAAATTGTACACCGTTGGTGGCTAAGATATTGAGAGGATTAGACCCTGCCAACCAAATCATCATTAGGCCACTCACGGAGACTTTCTATTGTAACAGGGGATATTATCGAGATTATTTAAGCAATTTCTAGTCAAAACTTCAAACGTTCATAAATTCGCTCAATAAAGGGGGGCTGGGATGGCCTAGTGGTCTAGAGTGCCGCGCTTCGACCTCTAGCTGGCCGGTCACCTCTGGCTTGCGGCTGTGGTTTCGATCCCTGGTGTGAGCGTATGTGGCATGGAGATAGGGGTGCCTTCTCAACCTCGTGGGTTTCCTCCGGGCACTCCGGTTTCCTCCCACTGCTAAAGACCCCTACGCGCAAGCGAATTATTGAAATAAAATTAAAACCATTTGTTAGTCCCAAAATGATCTAGTTTGTGTCGAGTGGACGTTAAACTCTCTCTCTCGCTCAGAATAAAGTAATTTGACTGAAATATATTCATCTACCGTCGCATCTTAACACAAAGAGGAATTCTTTCACATAGATATTATTATTATTCGTTAAAGGCTTCACCATATATATCTTAATCATTGATTGTAAAGAAAATACAAAACCTTGACATGACCAGTAAATATTAACTGCGTTAACTGATAACACTATCCTTTAAATTCGTTTAAAGTGGACTCGAGAAGATAATAGTGCCTGGTATGTCAACTATATAGGGAAATTAAACTATGAATAAATGTTTGATCTCATTATTATGTGATAATTGAGAATAATTATCACATTTATTTACAGCACTGGTCTAATAAGTTATAATTAGGTCTTACAACCCATTCGTTAATACCACAGGGTGGTTATTTCGAAATAAATAAAACTGCCTGTAGTACCGGGTACTCATATACGTAAGGGTAGTTTTAACTGACAAGACAAGAAATCGGACAGTTCTTTACCCCGTTTAAATGTTATGGCCTTTGTCAACTGTGAAAACTGAACCAATTAAGGTACGACGGGTTCGACACGAAGTAATGGGTTCGTTATCTTTTAAGTATATTTACTTTAGCTGTTCAATATTTGCTGCTCAAAGGTTATCTGCGGTTCAGGATAGTCATATTTTATTATAGATATATAGATCACGGCAATACGGTCTCGAAATACGTGTTTACAGCCATTTTATAACATGTTTAGAAGCTGGCTAAATACGTAAATGTGAATTTGCTAGGTTACGTAATCTAAAACTTCAGTTAACCCGAAATGAAGCATTCTTCTTAATTTATTTTTTCTTAATTTCATAATGTGGACGGATTATGCCGTCACCCCTGTCTGTGTGTGTGTGTGTGTATGTATGTATGTATGTATGTATGTATGTGGGTGTGTGTGTCTGTGGTTCGCCTACAGGGAACAATTCTTAAGGATGATCCCTATTGTTTTGGGTGCATGCCCGACCCCCAGGGGCAGAGCCACGTCCTTTTGTAGTATTTGTTTGTTTGTCGTCTACAGGCCACATTTCTTAACATATAATCTTGAAACTTTGCATACATATTCTTTGTACTCCAAAGAACATCCCTATTGTTTGGGGTGCATGCCCAACCCCCAGGGGCAGAGCCACGCCCATTTTCTTTTTGTGTGTCTTTGTGTCGCCTACAGGGCGCAATTCTTACTGGATTTTCTTAAAACTTTGTATACTTACTCTTTATACCCTAAGAATGATCCCTATCATTTAGGGTGCATGCCCAACCCCCAGGGGCAGAGCCACGCCCATTTTCTTTTTGTGTGTCTGTGTGTCGCCTACAGGGTGCAATTTTTACTGGATTTTCTTAAAACTTTGTATACTTACTCTTTACACCCTAAGGATGATCTGTATTTTGTTTTGGTGCATACCCGACTCCCAGTGGTAGAGCCACTCCCATTCCTTGTATTTATTTGTTTGTCGTCTACAAGCCACATTTTTTAACGTATCATCGTGAAACTTTGAATACTTATTCTTTGTACCCTAAGGAACATCCCTATCATTTGGGGTGCATGCCCAACCCCCAGGGACAGAGCCACGCCCATTTTCATTTTGTGTGTCGCCTACAGGCCACAATTCTTAATCGATCATCTTGAAACTTAAAATACGTATTCCTTATACCCTAAGGATGATCCCTTTTTGTTTTGGGTGCATGCCCGACCCCCTGGGACAGCAACGCCCATTTCTTGTATTTGTTTGTCTGTCGACTACAGGCTGCATTTCTTAACGTATCATCTTGAAACTTTGCATACTTATTCTTGGTACCTTAAGGAAGATCCCTATTGTTTTTGGTGCATGCCCGACCCCCAGGGACAGTGTCACGCCCATTTTCTTTTTGTGTGTCTGTGTGTCACCTACAGGCCACAATTCTTAATCGATCATCTTGAAATTTTTTTATACTTATTCCTTATACCCTAAGGCTGACCACTATATTTTTGGTGTATGTCGGCCCCCCTGGGACAGAGCCACGCCCAATGTTTTTGTGTCTTGTGTTCGCCTTCAGGGTGCAATTCTTAACAGATCCTTTTAAAAGTTTGCATACCTATTCCTTATACCCTAAGGATGACCCCTATTGTTTTTGGTGATTTCCTAACCCCCAGGGGCAGAGCCATGCCCATTTTTACTTTGTGGCTGTGTGTGTTGCCTACAGACCCCGATTCTTAATGGATCGTCTTTAAACTTGGGATATGTATTCCTTATAGCCTAAGGACGACAACTGCATGTCCCCACTCCCAGAGGCAAGCCACGCCCAATTTTTGTGTTTGTCGTTTACAGGAAGCAATTCTGAATGAATCAGCTTGGTACTTGGCATATGTATACCTTATAGCCGGAGGGCGTCCACTATTGATTTTGGTGAATGTCCCGACCCCAGGGGCAGAGCCACGCCCACTTTGTGCCTTTAGCGTATGAAAGCCACAATTCTGAATGGATTATCTTGGTATACTTATTCCTTATACTCTAGGGACGGCAACTATTGATGTTGAGGCACGACCCTCAACGCTAAACAAACCAAATGCCTAGCCTACTTGACAAAGTACCATATCAATCAAAGCAGGAATGTGGACGTATATATTGTAGCGTTAGCGTCATGTTTTCTTCTGTTGTTAAATAGTCTGCAAACTATCTATGTATAGCTGATTCTTAACGAAAACCTCACAGATATAACTACAGGAACCATGTGTTTAAAAAATGATCAAGGGTAATAACTCTCAAAAGCAATAAATATCAAGTCTATCGGATGATTACCCCGACGGGGGATGCCCGTTGTATCATAAGGTCTGTCATTGAATTAACTGGCGTGGTTTCGATTATGTGACGGCGTAGGGTCACCTGTCCAACCTCGTTTTCGTCGGGTCCTTCGGTTTCCTCCCACTGCTCGAGACCCCTACGCGCAAGCGAATTATTGAAATAAAATTGAACTATGTTATACCCGAGTTTGTGTTTGTGTCGCTTGGACGCCCCCCCCCCTCTCTCTCTCTCTCTCTCTCTCTCCCTCTCGGTTATTCGTTATATCCGAAATGAAATGGGGTTTAACGTCCTATTGTTTTGCTCCGAATTGGACTAATGAACACGGACATACACTCACTATCATACAGTGTGCCAAGAGGTCTTTTACATGCACGCCAATGTGTACACGGGACCACGATTTTCGTACCATCCGAACGACTAGACAATTGTTCCCGTCAGGCCCTCAGTCCTGCACCACTGACGGGGGAAACCACACTGGAAATTTTGGATGCTCTTTCTCGGCCAATGCAGGGATCGAGAACCCACCTCCAGACTAGCGTGCCAACGTCTTATCCACTAAACCACCGTGGTCACCCGTTATATCCGAATGATTACACATTTATAATAGCCTGCATCACTAGTAATATGAAACAAGACCGGAAAATCCAGGGAGCGAAGCCGAGATCTCCTCCACTGATTCAATATCCGAAGTTGTCTCGCTGTGCATCACATCTAAAGACAAGACAGAGTTATGAATTTTAGTTATCTCCCTTTTGCTTTTTTGAAGCGACCCGATTTGATTATCATATGGTCGTATCACATCTCCCGTGAAACATTGGATATTTTTCTTCAGATCTTCATTCTAATAGAATTGTTATATTATGCTGTATTTAATGTGTGTTAATCAGAGCTGTAAGTAGACTACCTGCATTCCCCTTAAGAGTTAGAATTAACTCTTAATTAAAGTTAGGCCTAGGCCTACAGAGTACAACATTGTGATGGTCTACTCTATGTGTAGCGACGGTGTTATCCACCCTCCGGTGTCCTGAACCCGTGTCTGATATTCTGATCAATCACCAGTGTATCTGACACCCCGTTCTTCGCCAACACGGCAGTTTCATAGGCGATCTTGGTTCGGTCTGTGAATCTGACATTCAGTCATTCGGGTCGTTCCTGTGTATCACCAGTATTTCGATACATTCTCCACACAAGTCTCACATTGGGGATGCTCGATTCACAATTCCGGAATTAAATTCCAAAACTTGTGTCAATCGAGTGAAAAGGAGAATTTCAGAGTACAACGCATGTGTCGACTGTATAAAAAATATCATGACAGCTGAAACATATTTTTCACCTAGGAATACGTCACGATTCTACTCACTCCACCTCAGCTGTCGGGACTGGCAGAACTGTGACAGGACTGAATTCCGCGTCACTCGATTGTAATTCTGTCGATTCGGGACGTTGAAGTGCAGGGGGAACAACTCTGTTTGGGAGATTGCATTCGATCTTGTCAAAGCCATATTTAAAGCTTTTTCCCACTATTTGATTTCTTTTTTTTTTTTTGCAATGGCTATTTTCTGTTTTGTCCGCAGGTTTATCTTTAAGATTTTGATTTTGCTTGTTATATAGTGCGATCCTGCTGTAGGCTACTTATTGTCATTAAAACATCTATGGGTGGTTAACAGTGTGTAGCCTACCTAGAATTTTCTACACCAAGTCTATATTGCATCCAGATATTTAAAGCGCGTTAACAAAATAGTCATGTACGAGAAACTATATCACTTCTGTATTAACATATCGTAGGCTACAATTCATATTCACAAAACTATGGTTTATCCCAACTACAGGGTACATCATGTTTTAGAGACTACCGAGTATATCATGGTTTAGAGACTGTCTGAACTACAGGGTACTTCATGGTTTAGAATCTTAGTGTCATGGTTTAGAGACTCTACCCGAACTACAGTTTAGATGCCCACGACCGCGGATCCGTCCTGGTAGCTGTGTTTGAGGAATTTAAAAAGAAATTATTTATCCTCCCACCACTGAAAGACACTGATTACGGGATAATGCTCTCCGATAATTCCTGAAGGACGCCGTCGTATTGAATTATGTTAATTACCGGTACGTCATTTTTTCCTTGGCGTTGAGTATGAATTTGTCTGGCATTTTTATCAGTGAACCAAACAGCATTGGTTTCTTTTGCCATTTGTAAAACGTAGGCCTAACCCCAAGAAAAAGATGAAACGTTTTAAGTTATATGACGTCATAGTTTTTATGGTGTCATCGTTGGGACCCACAATGGCGCCTATAACTTTCCCTGTACAGGGCTTTGAGTTGGGACCCAAAATGGTACCTGTAAGTATAGAACTGGTGAGTTGCACTGATCTATATATATTTATATAGATCAGTGGTGAGTTGTCGTAACTTTCCATACATGGCTTTGCGTCTTGTGAACCATTGACGTTGATTATATGATCAGTGTGCCTTTAACCCCGTAATCTTATGATAATTTTACAGTATGGCGCAATTTCTATTTTATTAAACCCAACCCTAGCCCAAGCCAACAATCACGTGCCCTAACCTTATTTACATTTTAGCGACTTTGACGAAAACTGGCTTGGCCGTGGGCTATCCGGCTAGTTGAATGAGGGTGATCGCCTAAATTGACGTCACTGGCTAGGCCTATGGATTCCTTTGCCCAGGACTAGTAAAAATTCAATATTTTTATCTGATATGCGTGACATATTGGGATCAATATTAAACATAGGCCTACATTATGCAAAAGCTAAATCTACCTATTGCAGGTCTTTGTTTAGGACCCAGAATGTTATTTAAATTATTAACTTATACAGACCATAACTTTAATCCATGATTTTATCTTGAACTGGATAATCGAGGCTGTTTTTTTTATTGTACTGACTTTAGTAAAGATGATCGAGGCTAGGCAAACAATTCAATCGCTAAATTCTCCGTTCACATTGGATCAATTTGACTGAAATTTTCAGCAACTTCCTTTTGCATTATCTAATTTTAACTATTATAGTCAGAACTGCCAACTCTTTCTTTAATCTCCCATAATGTATCTTTAATGTTACTGACCAAGAAATGTCATGGAATTAACATTGCCGTCGATTAAAAGAGAATACTGTCGGTCACCCGGACCCTCCTTCTAGTCAACGTACGATGGGTCTGGGTCAGCTGTCAACATTTACTATGCGTAACCGGGAAACCAATAAACAAACACGAATCGTGACGACGAACTGGGATTGATAAAAAACAACAACTACATATATGGTCCATCAAGAGAGAAAGTTTACAATAAAGAAATTAAGTGGGCTGATTATTGAATAGGCAATGCAAATGGATTTTCTAAAATGGCAATTCTAAAATAATTTCACGGGCTTCGACGGCTTGTTTAAGGCTAGTAACCTCCCTTAGATTGTGTTTACGAGGTCTAACAGACAGCCTGCCCACTTTGTACTTCCCGTAAGCCAACGGCCTGTGTAGTCATCTCCAGGTTACATGCGCATATTTAAATCTGGTGAAACGTAATTTTAACGAAAGTCACAAAATGACCAAAATTTAGTCATGCAATTTTTAGATGGTTGTCCCAATAACACTTAATTCCACAGCTACTTACTATAAACGTATTGACCAATGACCATTTGTTCTTGCATTTAGGTATGTTTAAATGTGATTGAATCTTATATTTAGGGATTTCTTAGAAGTTTCTATTAATATAATCTTTGAGTGGCTTTTAGCAATTGAGCACATTGAAAAAAACACAATACAATTTATATGGAAAACATCACTGGTTAAACAGTTTAAGTTATTACACGTTTGAACATATTTATCTCCTAGTTTACTAAGATTGTTTCCATATGAATTGTGTTGTGTTTTGGTTTTTTTTTTTCAATTTATAAAAAAAATAAAAAAAACCTACGCGCAACTACTAAAACATATTTTATTGCAAAAATAGTCTTTACAAAGGGATAAGAACAATTTATAACAAATTATGAATCTTCTCCCAAAATATCAGTCAAACTTTTATATAAAATAGTATGGCTAATTGATTTTTAATTTAACTAACATAAACATATATACATCTATTTACAAACTTCCTTGTAAAATATATTAATTAATGCATACGAATACGTTAACTTATTGGTACATTATTATAGTAATTGTTTTTAATTATATATAAAACGTTTTGAGTCTTTGATATACCTCTGAATAAGTAAAACTAACATTCTATTTAATTTTTTGGATAGCAACGATGAACCGTTTAGAAATATTTCGTGTAATTCAGTGAAAGGAATATTTCCAAGCCATGTCAGTTTACTGAAAAGGGCACAGCGTTGAGTACTATACTTCGGGCAATCACAAAAATAATGATACGAATTTTCGACAGATATAGCGTTACAACTTTGGTGGCTTTGTTTTAGGTTTTAGAGATTTTTTAAATTCTTTAACGTTTGTAATGTCTTTTAAATCTTTTGATAAATTATTGTATTCATGAATAGTTTTCGGAAAGAATAATTTTCGTCTGATACTAAAACGACAACGGGATTCCCGAATGTTGGAGTTTCGTAAATTGTAAGATGCTTTGGATTCGTTTACAAAATGTATAGTATTAGTAAAATACACGGGACAGATTCCATGGATAATTTTATGTAACTGATACAAACGTCTAAGCTTTCTTCTTTCGCTCAATTTTGACCATGCAGTTTCAAAATATAAAGATTGTCTGGAGGCGTAAATTGTATTTCCTGTAACAACCCGAGCTGCTTTCATCTGGAAAATTTCTAATTTATCTGAATTATAACTACTACGGTTATCCCAAACCTCACAACAGTATTCAATTATAGGCAAAATAAAACATTTATAGAGTTTATTAAGTGAATCTTGAGAAATTACAAATTTTAATTTGCGAAGTTGATTAAGTTTGAATGAAGCTACTTTAAGTATAAAGTCAACATGATAATTCCATTTCCCATTATTCTGAAGAAACACCCCTAGGTGCTAATGGACCGATGTATCTAATATATATGTGTTATCATATTTAATATTAAGCGGATAATTGATTTTTTGGTAACTATAAATCATTAGTTTTGTCTTTTCTGGATTAAAAGTCAGTAACCATTTTTTAGACCATTGTAATAATTTGGATAAATTAAAGTTTAATTCAGATTCAATCTTTTCAAAACATTTTGAAGAAGAAGACGACAAAGACGTATCGTCAGCGAATAAACGTGTGATTCCTAATAAACCATCAGAAATATCGTTGATGTAAATAAGAAATAAGGGTCCGAGAACTGACCCTTGTGGGACCCCAGAATTTGTATGCCCAATATCAGATGATATGCTGTCTATCAGTACCATCTGATCACGATTTGCGAGATAAGATGAGATAAGATCATGTAATTTACCAGTGATACCGTAATTAGATAATTTATGTAACAGGCCCCTGTGAGACACTTTGTCAAAAGCTTTCGATATATCACAAAATATGAAAGCTATAGATTCTTCCTTATCAAGATTGCATATATGATCGTACATTTCAAGCAGTTGGTGCACGGTTGAAACTCCTGGGAGGAATCCAGATTGATATTTATTAATCAAATTGTTATTTAAAAAGTAGGTCAATAAGTGTTGATAAACTATACGTTCAAAAAATTTAGAAACACTATTCACTGAGTTACCGGCCCTTGTCGTAAGAGGGAAGTGTCCCAACTGTTAGTTTGTCTGAAACACTTGAGTCGTCAAGTCAAGTTCACGATCTGCTTTAAAATTTCACAAACAGCTTTGAACGGGAAAGTAAACCCTTTTGCAAATAAATTTATGTAGACGTTTTGAGGAAATGGTTCACCCCCGAAGTTGACCAATATCGTCCCTGATGTAAATATTGAAACTTTGAACGTAATACATGTAGATCGACAATGGTTTGCGACTGACATAAATTTTGGTGATGAACAGGCCAGAGAAAATCTTTGATATAGAAGCTAGAATGGAGGATAATCTAACATTAGTTGTCGCGGCTATTAAAATGGTAGACAATAAGATCTGAATGTGAATCTAGAAGGTATAGTGATAGCATATTATCGCAACATCAGTATGTCGGTATTTGAACGAAGACGCTGATATGGGTCACGCGCGTGTGTCAACGCTTGACTTGTGTTTAACAGTGGTTAACTGGTAAGGATATTTTGCCAACTTTAACATGTTAATAAATGCCTGTTTGTCTTTATTTATTATTTGCGGGGAGCCTGTTCGGCTTTGTTGTTCTGCAATATAATTATTACATGGAACATCCACTGTGTCGACAAGTAGTAAAGTGAGTGTTTTCTTTAATAACTTATGTGAGCTATGTTCAACCTTGTTGTTCCGCCTAATTGTTGTTCCGCGATCTAACATGGAACACAAAATAAGGTTGTCTTAATTTATTTCAACTGTGTCGGCAAGTAGCAAAGCGAATGTTTTTTCTTTAAAAGGCTCAGCCTTATTGTTCCGCAATCTAACATGGGACATACGTTAAGGTTGATTTAATTTATTTCTGATGTGTCGGCAAGTGTTACGTGAATGTTCAGCCTTGTTGCTCCGCAATCTAATATGGAACATACACTAAGGCTGACCTATTTTTTAGCATATAAGAGGGTGTGTAGAAGCAAAGTTAAGGGCTTACCTGTGTGGAAGCACAGTGAAGGGGCTTACCTGTGTGGAAGCAAATAGTAATGCGAATGTTTTCTTTAATAATTTTGGAACCTGTCCAGCCTTGTTCCGCAATCTAAAATGGGACATACACTAAGGCCGTTTTAAATTATTTCTGCTGTGTCGGCAAGTAGTACCGTGATTGTTTTTTTTTTTCTTTAATAATTTTAAGTGAGACTGTTCAGATTTGTTATTCCACAATCTAACCTTCAACATACGCTAAGGTCAACATGTTTGAGTATATACGGGGCTTACCTGTGCGCAAGCAAAGTTAAGGGGTTTATCTGTGTCTAAGAAATTTAACGGGGCTTGCCTGTGTGGAAGAAAATTAAAGGGGGCTTACCTGCGTGGGAGCATAGTTCAGATGGAAGCAAATTAAAGTGGACTTACATGTGTGGGAGCATAGTTTAGATGGAAGCCAATTAAAGGGCGCTTGCCTGTGTGGAAGCAAATTAAGGTGCTTACCTGTGTTGGAAGCAAAGTAAGAGGCTTGCCTTTGTGGAAGCAAATTAAGAGGCTTGCCTGTGTTGGAAGCAAAGTAAGCGAGCTTGCCTGTGTGGAAGCAAATCAATGTGCTTACTTATGTGGAAGTCAATAAGGGATTACCGGTGTGAAATCAAAGGGGTTTGGGTAGTCATCTATAACAGCCACGTATCATTTATCTGCGGCATTAAAGTTAGCTAGAATCATTGGGGTTAATTTATCGGGAATGAACGAATATACGTCAAAGTGGGAACAGAATGTATAATAGTTCAAAGCCTGTGTATGTACGGAATAATTTGACCGGGATTACCAAAAATGGGTCAGGAATATATGTGGTGGGATGAAGTGTGTTATGGGGCGAAGTGGGTTGAGTTGGTATTGAATGTTAATAAAGTTAGAATTGTTGTCATTGTCTTAGTTTTGATATTCGTAAACGGATTACAGAGCGGAAGCACTGTGCCTGCAATACTTACATCTATAGGCAAGACGGTAATTCAGGGGAAAGTATACTATTTAGTAAGGATATTGGTCGATAGTTTTGAATATTACATCGTTCATCTTTTTTATGTAGTGGGATAACATGAGCTAACTTCCATTTGCTTGGAAATATTCCGTGGCTTAAAATCCTATTGAATATTAAATATAAGGGATAACATATAGTTGAATAAATAGAAACTAGTATTTTATTATCTAGATTGCCTGATCCACTAGATTTTGACGTATTAATTTCTTTTAATTTTTGCTTTATAGTATAGTATAGGTCTACAGTCAGTTCGATATCTTTGTGAAAATTCGGGCAAAGTATTCATGTCTGTTATAGTGGATATAGATGCAAAATATTCGTTTAATAAATTAGCTTTTGATTTCTGGTCGTAAATTAAAGACTTGTGCTCTTTACAGTAAAGTGGAGGAATATTTCGGGAGATTCCCGAAGACACAAAACTTTTCATAATAGTCCAGTAGTCCTTTTGAGAATTTGATTTTAACTGATTGATTTTATCATTTATTGTATTGTAATAATGCTCCTTGGCATATTTCTTCATATTGTTAACTTTATTCCTGGCTTGCTTGTATAACTTAAGAGATAAGTCATTTTTTGATCTGAGTGCTTTCTTTTTTAATCTGTCGCGGAGTCGTATTTGAATTCGAATTTCATGACTAAACCATGGCTTGTCTTTTGGACGAATTGTTACTATTTTCGAAGGTAGGTGCCGACATATTATTTCATCCATTTTCGTATCAAATTTTTCAATGGGTTGGTCTATGGAAAATTTTTCGCTTAACAGTTCATCCCAATTTGTATTGTTAATTTCATTATTAATAATTGTAAAGTTTGCGCGTTTATAAATAATTATTTTGCGTTGAAAAGCATTATTATGGTGGTTGGATGTTTTAAAATACATAAATGTAGCATAGTGATCAGACACATGACTGGGAACTTCTAAGCACAAGCACTTGAAGGGATTAAAATAAATTAAAATAAAACTTCTTACCACTGCTTAATACAAGAAAGTAAGTCAGACGTCATCTTTGTTTTGACTGATATACCATGAATCGTCTGATATCATCTCACAATACTCACTAGTTCTAACACTTCATGTCATTTTTATTGCTAACGAGACTTTATTTGATTATTATTCACCTTCCGATGTAATTAAATTGGTCATTTAACACTGTTATTGATAACAAATCAAACTTGAACCGCTATCATTTATCGACAATCAACTTCCCGAGACCCATATGTGCATAGGAACTGGGTGATCGAGTCTCGCTCATCAGTTCTATCACGTGATAAAGCCTACGAAGCGAGGCCGCTGTTGAGCGAGACTCGATCACCCAGTTCCTATGCACATATAGAGTAATGATAGGTTTATAAAGGAACTGGGTGATACATACTTCTTTTGACCTATTTTCGGATTACTTCCGGTCTCGGGAAGTTGATTGTCGATAAATGATAGCGGTTCAAGTTTGATTTGTTATCAATAACAGTGTTAAATGACCAATTTAATTACATCGGAAGGTGAATAATAATCAAATAAAGTCTTGTTAGCAATAAAAATGACATGAAGTGTTAGAACTAGTGAGTATTGTGAGATGATATCAGACGATTCATGGTAAATCAGTCAAAACAAAGATGGCGTCTGACTTACCTTCTTGTATTAAGCAGTGATAAGAAGTTTTATTTTAATTTATTTTAATCCCTTCAAGTGCCTGTGCTTCTAAGGTATCAGCTTTTAGTAATTCAATTCTATTTGATATTATAATTGGGTCAATAAGACTACTGGAGGTTTGAGTTATTCGTGTTGGTTTGGTTATTACATTTTTTAGATCGTGCGCATATAAAATAGGTTGGAGCAAATTATTTTCGTTTAACAGATCGGCATTCAGATCACCTAATAAAATAACTTTATTTGAAATATCAAGTGCTTTTTCGATTGACTGATCAAGACCAATAATTAGTCGGTGATTTTTCAGATCTATATGTACAACAGAGTAAAATTTGTAAATTTATTTTTATTCAAATTCGAGTTCCGTCAGTCTGGTACATGTCATATCGCTTCGAACGTATATCAAAACACCCCCACCGTGACAGTTTCTATCTTTTCTGTAAGGTGAATCATACTCAGATAGTTCTAATTGGGTACTATCAACACGTGAATCAAGGTGAGTTTCAGTAAAGCACAAAATTTGAAAGTCAGTTAAGCTGTCTGAAATGTATTCAAGTTTTTGTCGGATTGAACGCGAGTTTAGGTGAAGTATTGACAAATTACTTAAATGGCGCGACGATGTATTGAAATAAAATTGAACCACATGTTAGTCCCTAAATGACCTAGTTTGTGTGAGTGGACGTTAAACACCATCTCTCTCTCTCTCCCTCACTCCTCCCTCTCTCTCTCTCTCTCTCTCTCTCTCTCTCTCTCTCTCTCTCTCTCTCTCTCTCTCTCTCTCTCTCTCTCTCTCTCTCTATCATCGTTTTCGTGGGGACTGACACATGGCCATTTATCAGTAAATAATATACATTGGGGACTGAAAAGAGTTCGACAAAGAGTCAATGTCAATAGGCCTGTTCCTGAACGTACTGCAGGGCCAGTGCAACGAAACTGACGTTAATGACTATAGCTCCATTCAAGCTATGAACAGTCAGGTGAACTGCGATATTATATTTAAAGTGGTGTATCCGTGCGTTATTAATTAGGGTTTCACAATGCGTGGCTTATGTGAAACACTATTGTTTTTGTTAAGATTATTCTTCTTATCATGTCGGATCAGTACGATGTCTTCGGTTTATTGGAAACTTTGGTGTGACTTAAAGATTAAAGCTATGTCCGAAATCACCTAAGTTGTCGTTTTTATACGCCCACATTTTCATGTGGACGTATATTGTCGTCGCCCCTGTTCGTCCGTCCACAATTGTTTGTGAACAGTCTACAGGTCACAATTTTTATTCGATTTCTATGAAACTAAAAATATAGATCTCGATTCCTTTCGATATTGGCATGTATCGGACTGTAACTTCATGGGTTGTGGCCCATGATTGTACGAAAAATCACGTTTTTAGCTTGTGAATAGTGTAGAGGTCACAATTTTGAACCGATTTTGATGAAATTTGAAATGCATGGTTATAAACCAAAGATCTTGGTTCCTTTCGATTTTTGCGCCCATCGGATCGTAACTTCCTGAATTATGGCCCCTGATTGTCCGAAAAATCCCCCTTTTTAGCTTGTGGTCCCTCTGGAGATCAAAATTGTTATCCGATTTAAGAAAAACGTTTGACTATATCACCGTTACATAGTAATGGAGGTTTAGTTCGTTTTTCGTGAAAATCGGACCAAAATTGACGGACAAAATGGCCGCCGTCTGTACGCGAATAGTGTGAAAATATGTTATATCAAGGTTAGTGGACCCTATAGAGGTCACAATTTTAATTCGATTTTGATGAAACTTGAAATACATGTTTATAACCTAAAGATCTTGGTTTATTTCGATCTTTTTGTAACTTCCTGAATTAATTATGGCTTTTGATCGTACGAAAAATCGCCTTTTTTATCTTGTGATTCGTCTGGAGGTCACAATTATTACCTGATTTAAAAAAAAAACGTTTGATTATATCACCGTTACACTGTAATTAGTGTAATGAATGTTATGGACACTGGACCAAAATTACTGAACAAAATGGCCGCCACTTTTACGCGAATGGTGTAAAAATATGGTATATCAAGGTTGTGGACCCTGTAGAGGTCACAATTTTAATCAGACTTTGATGAAATTTGAAATGTAAGTTTTATAACCAAAGATCGCAGTTCCTTTCGATATTGGGGCACATTGGACCATAACTTCCTGAATTATGGCCCCTGATTGTACGGAATATCATGTTTTTACCTTGTAGACCCTATGGAGGTCACAATTTTACTCCGAATTAAAAAACCATTTGACTATATCCCCGTTACACATTAATGGTGATGGAGTTTGAATTTCTTGAAAATCGATAATATTAAATGTTTAGTATACTAAACGTTAGCATGGGGCAAAACTTTATAAAAACCAAACACATTCTAATGATTTTCTGATAATTACTTAATATGCGACAACTCTTGTTGACTGCCTGGACGATTTAGCTGCCGTGGGCGTATGTTACGTTGCAACTTATATAACATTTTAACTTAAAGTTATATCAGATTTGAAAAAAAAAAGATAATTTTGTCAAAATCTGCCAAAATTGTAGTTTTTGCTGAACTTACCTCACTTCCGGTGCCAACAGGAAACTTTACCGGCCTAAAATATGACTTTTGGGACCGCGCAGCATATGATTTTATACAAATCGAATAATAAATAATTAATCCAGGACTGAAAGACTGAATTAGCCAATGACGGCCAAGGAAAATTACGGAGACAAAAAAAAAATTGACATTTTTGGTCAAATCAGATAAATCTTTAACTCTGGTTAAAATGTTATGTAAAAATATTAGTGGGCTAATTGTGTATTGCCCGATATGTATAATACAAAGCTCATATTTCTAGGGCCAAATTCTCAACTTCTTTGTTACCGATAAAGTTTCTGACGGCACCGGAATTGACATAACTTTGCGAAAATATACAAATTTGACCGGTCGGATTTTACGCAAGCAGATATTAATTTTTCACAAATCTGATAGATCGAAAAAATGCCCCTATCACAGGCATTTTGTGTTTGTGCCATATCGATTTAAATGTGAAAATGGTGTAAAATTAACCGATTTACAACCCATTCAGGCTTTTCATATTTTAGAATATGAAATGTTCATAATATACTATTCAAAAAAAGTAGGGGATATTTGATTTTTAAGTGTTATTAAAGTCACCTAATGAAACTGACGAAGAAACAAATGACAAAATGAAATGATGTTCACATTCATCGATTTATTCCAAATGATCGTTAGACTAAGTAAGGCACAGACTGACCATTATAAGGGTAAAATGATACCCGGGGTCAAACAGCAAAGTTACCACAGCATCACAACAAAGTCAGTAACGGGTAAATCCTCCTCTGTTTGCCAAACAAGCATTGATCCGACGTGGCATACTCCTAATGAGACGTCTAAGGTCATTTTAGTCCAGATTGTTCCATTCCTGTTGCAACGCAGCAGCAAGTTCTTGGACATTGGCATGACGTTGTTGACGTTGACGTAACCTCTGTCCAAGCATGTCCCAGACATGCTCGATGGGGGAGAGGTCGGGACTCAGTGCTGGCCAAGGTAATGTGGTGATGTTCTGTTGTTGGAGGTAACCTGTAACGATCCTGGCCCTGTGACATCTTGCGTTGTCATCCTGGAAGATGAAACGGCGGCCATGACGTCGTGCGAACGGCACAACATGGACTGCCAAGATGTTGTCCCGGTAGTACTGGCCTGTAACACGCCCTGCAACAACATGTAAAGCCGTTCTTCCAGCAACAGTGATGCCTCCCCACACCATAACAGAACCACCCCCAAATCGATCATGTCTGAAGACGTTAACGTCTTGGAAGCGCTCGTTTCGACGACGCCACACCCTCCTACGTCTGTCGAAAAACTCAACAGTGAACCTTGACTCATCTGAAAACATCACATTGCTCCAGCGTCGATTATCCCAGTGTTGACGATCCCTACACCAACGACGTCTTGCCTGAATGTGATGATCTCTCAAACAAGGGATCACGCGAGGACGTCGGGCGCGAAGGTGACCCCTATGCAGTCGATTCCGAATCGTCTGGCCACTCACTCTCACACCAGTGTCTGTTTGAAGACGAGCGCTGATCTGATTTGCTGTGATGACACGATTTCTCAAGGCCAAGGTACGGATAAATCGATCCTGGGCTTGAGTTGTCGCCCTTGGTCGACCTGAGCGTGGTCTGTCCTGTACAGATTGTGTATCACGGTATCTGGACCATAGCCTGCTTATGACAGACTGAGAAACATTCATCGTCCGCGCCACAACCGCCTGTGTTGTGCCAATCTGTAGCATGCCAAGGGCACATAACCTTTCATTCTGGGTAAGCCGACGCATATCAAAATTTGTTTTCTGGTCACTAAAACAATTAAACTGATGTTTCCACCCTGGAATTCAATGCCACAATGACTGTAACATTCAAAGTCAGAGTCGTGCAAATCTTGGGTTGGACCCCCATGATGATCCCAAGCATCACCTGCATTCCATGCGGTAGCTATTGGTGCGTTTGGGCGTCACATGTAACTGGAAATGTTTCTTCTGTTAGGTTCTATAGTTACTTTTTTCGTAGCCATTTGCATATTTTAGTATTATGCCCCCAAAATCAAATATCCCCTACTTTTTTTGAATAGTATATTATACTTGTAGCATGTATCTATATGAAGACAATTTATGCCGAAATTAGTTTGTAAAATGAGCATTGCATAAAGCAAATGTGCAATATATCAATTTGAGCAGAATTTAAAATGACACTGGAAGTGTCAATAGGGGTCTGGCATAGGCATTTTGCATGTTCCCCAATTTCCCATTCATTCATAGTGAATAAAGTATGCCTTAAAAAAGTGTCGCCATTTTGTCCAAAACTGTATTGATAACCTTCAAAACAGATTTTCAAATGAGTCCTATTTGTTATGTGTTTGAAAGTATCATATTCAATTCCATTCAACAAATAGGATCAACCCATATAGATATCACAAAATGGTTTCTATCTTGTAAACTTGCGGAGAAATAGGCGATTTTCTGCAAGTCCCTATTTAACGGTTTTTGGTTTACGAAATTGTTAATTATTATTTGATATATATTAAAAGTTTTACTGGAAACGACAACATTTTGACAATACCCTGTATTTTTAGCCTTCAAAATACGAAAAAGCTTCAAATGAAAATTATTGAAAAGTCCCTTAATATGATATTTAATTGCATCCAACATATAGAATGATTTAAAGTTCCAACTTCATATATTTCAGTTATATTTTTAAAATGTATTAAAATAAAGCCCTAAAATAGATTGTATCTATAAACAGGCCTACCTTGTTAAAGAATAATCCTATAATTCACTATTGCCAGTTGAGAAATTGGCAAAAATATCATTTTCAACTTCAAATTCAAATGTTTGAAGATCGCCATTGCACGGAGGGGAATGGGAAAACAAAGGACGTAATTGTGTTATTATTTCCTGTGACAGCCTGTGTCAGTGATTTTAACACCTGTGAAATATTGCCCATGATCGTATAATGGTGAGTTGACAACCTTTCGAGCAAAAGACATAGAAATAATTATGTTTTGACTTTTTTAGAAAATATGAAATTCACGCTTGAATACGATGCTATAGATTACAAAAAAAAAATGCTTCTTACTTCTTCCGTTACTGTGAAATAACCAATCTGGTAAGGGTCATTTTTAAAAGATTTTTTTAGCATTTTAATTTCCCATCAGATAACTTAGGGGTAAATTAATAACAACTTTTGTCAGGATTACTTTTTCAACATATTTAACTCATGGTAACAAATGTATAAATTGAATTGATGCTGCTGGATTTGGTTAATTCAACTTCCATTTTATAACACGCGTGCGATGCTAATGTGGAAATCTGTTCCAGGCTAACATGACACCGTGACATAAGTTCAAGGATAACGTGGCACTCGTGAAACCCGTCATTACTGCATCGCAGTTTGTGTATACAATGTATATTAATTGGTAAAACACGAAACCAGCCGCGTATCCTTTACATTGACTCTATCACGAGTATCAATTGAAATAATCGAGGAATGGCAATTAATTTTATATTTTAACCCTTGTCGGTGCACGCGAGGTCTCCGTGTATCCCATGCACATGTGTTATAGTGTTTAAATAACTACCAGGTACTGCTGTCTGAAATTTAGTGACTTTATCTCGTATATATTTACATACCGGCTATGTGAGTCTCACAACGTACACACCCACAAGGGTTAAAGGAAGACAAACATTTCCTAACGTATCACGTGACCTACAATGTTTGTTTAATTCGTTTCATAATTGGCTTCG
The DNA here is from genome assembly GCA_963678685.1 of Patella ulyssiponensis. NCBI lineage: Eukaryota > Metazoa > Mollusca > Gastropoda > Patellidae > Patella > Patella ulyssiponensis. Next base: position 41,044,952 of record OY783228.1, on the reverse strand, counting down.
CTATATACGACTTTACTTTTTCAATCTTATCTCTGCTTTCATGATTAAGTATGCCAATAGTACATTTTTTTGAAAATTTATGTTGGACCCGTGTAACGATTTCATTGCGATGCATATGTGAGCTGGTGTCCTTAATTTAAGTTGCTTCATAAAATTTAGTGACACCGCGCTTCGGCTAACGCCCTCAACATTCTCGAGTCAGTAAGTACGAATTACTGTATTTCATTTGATTAGTTTGTTAAGAATATCAGATTATCGAGTCTGTGAATGCCGAGTACAAATAGACCAGGAGCCCAGAGGGTCGAACCTAGACGAACGAGGTACCAATATCTGACCATATAGGCATCCACATACTAACCTGGGATATACAAAAGTGGGCGTCTGCCGGGGCCCAGTCCATGGGTGTGACCCTGGTGACCCCTATAATGACCCCAAAAATGGGTTAAACTCATACATTCGAGGTACCGGTCAAAATCAATTTTAAACGAAAGAATAAACTCTACTGAGTACGAAATTGCCCATAACAGACGATTTTGGCCCTGGGATGGCCCAAACTGACACCCCAAATATGAACCCCAGAGGGCTTGAAAAAAAAATTATATTCATACGTTCGAGGTACCAGTTGTAACTAATTTTAAATGAAAGAGTATATCCCACTGAGTACGAAATTACCCATAACAGACGATTAGACCCCTGGGGTGGCATAGACTGACCCCCCAAAGCCGAAGCGAGTGGGGGTGGGGCAAAATAGAGTTTGCTCATACATTCGAGGTACCAGTCAAGACCAATTTTAAATGGAAGGGTACATCTCACTGAGTGCGAAATTGCTCATAACAGACGATTTTGGCCTTGGGACTGCCCAAACTGACACTCTAAATATGACCCCCCGTCCTCCCTGGGCGGCTTAAGAAAAGGGTTATATTCATACATTCGAGTTATTAGTAGAAACTAATGTTAAATGAAAGACTATATGCCGCTGATTACGGAATTGTCCATAACAGACGATTGGGCCCATGGAATGACCCAAATTGACGCCCAAAGACGATGGGGCCATAAATTCGCGGTACCGATCAAAACCAACTCTAAATGAAAGAGTACATCTCACTAGGTACGAAGTTGCCCATAACAGACGCTTGTGGCCCTTGGACGGCCCAAACTGACACCCTAAATATGGACCGCAGAGCCGAAGGGTCAAAAATAGGTTATACTCATATATTCGAAGTACCAGTCACACCAATTTTAAATGGAAGAGTACATCTCACTGAGTTCGAAATTGTCCATAACACTTGGTTTCGGCCCTGGGGGCCAAGCTGACAACATAATATCGACCCCGAGGCTCGAGAAAAAGTTATATTCACACATTCGAGGTATCAGTTCAATTTAATTGTAAATAAAAGTGTGCATCTCGCTGATAACGAAATGACCCATAAAAGATGATGGTTCAAACTGACAAAATGCATAAAATGGTATTGTGAGGCCAGATTGAAACAGACTTTTGCCACCAACAAGTACAATCATAGACATAAGAACTGCACCTGTAGTGTTAATATTGTTTTCATACCAGACCATCTTGTGATTAACCCATCAGGAATCACCAGAAATGGACAAAACTGGCTATAGGGCAGCTATCAAATACCTGCCATTGAAAGGACTAACCCTAACACAAAAGTAACATGTCAGTCCTCATTTTCTTGGTTAAGATGACACCATTTCAGCTATGTGAAATTTTTTTAGGGGGGGAGGGATAAAAAATAAAAACAATTCTTCCTGTCCGGCATCCAGGCCTTGCGGCATCGTTGGCAATGGTGTAGAAAAATTTATGGAACCATCGGCTTTGTACAATTTTTTCAAAAAATGGCCCAGAACATTTCATGCAGTCCTCGGCAAATGAAAGTGGAGGGGGGGGGGGGGGGCAAAACTTGTCAGTATATTTTTTTTCAAACCTAGGGGGCAAAATTTAGGATGTCAGTTAGGACCATCTCAGAGCCAGAATCATCTTCATACAAGGTACTAAGCGACGTTTCGACCAGGATTGCCATTTGGCCCCATGACCAGTCTTTTGGCTCCATTAAATTGTGTTTGGCCCCTGGCCCCAAATTTGGCCCCACTCAAATGATATTTGGCCCCACTCAAATTATATTTGGCCCTTTCTCGCCCATCACTCTGGCTCCCAGTTACCAGTTTCAATTTTGTATTACAGTCATAGTTTCAGTTTCAATTTCCTAGAATTTCTGATGATGTCAGTCAGTTCCAATTTCCTAGAATATCTAACGACGATTTTAGTTTCAATTGGCCTTGCTGAGTTGCTGAGGGCTTAGTCTTAGTCTGCTTTTGCCTGTCGCAACTTGCTACTTCTGTGATTGTGACTTTGTTTCTTCATCATTTGAATTTGAATTTATCGTAGGTATTACTTTGTTACTTCTGAATGTGCCAGAGGAAAATGATTAGTGTATTTGTGTATTAAAAACCAGCTACAGAACAATAATTATTTTTTAACTATGGCTTCAAGTTCTAAGTGGAAAGGTGACTATGATGGTTCGCGAAAGTATAAATCTTCAACACTTCAAAATAGACACATAACCCCCCTTTTTATTTCTCACTCTGTTTACTTCTTTTAAAAAAAAATCCAGGAGAAGAATATATTTCTTAACAAAACAGATGGGTTTGTAGATGTCTAAGGGGGGTTAGGTGTGTTTGGCCCCAAGAACCTCTTATTTGGCCCATTTTGGGTAATGATTTGGCCCCCCTACGTTATAAGCATCTGGCAACCCTGGTTTCGACGAGGATACTCTCGTCGTTATCAAGCAAACGATGCAGATATGTTCGTTCGTTCCTTGGGGTTTACATCTACTTTCATCTAGAAAGGGGGGGGGGGCGGTCAAGATTTGTTAGAATAACTTTTTTCAAGCATAGGGATGTAAAATTTAGGGTGTCAGTTTAGACCAAAATCGTCTATATACATGTACAAGGTACTAAACGATGTTTCCACAAGGATACTCTCGACGTTATCAAGCAAATGATACAGATATGTTCGCTCGTTCCTGGGGTTTTACGTCCACTCCCACCTAGGGTGATAACACAGACAATGCAAATATATAAATAGTACACAAATATACAAAGAACATGCAACACAGAGACAACAATGAAATACAATAAAATCGCAAGACCTTCGATGAGGGGGCCATTTATAACTGAACCATCACAGCGGAAACTCTTTCAGGCATTAAAAGGCAGTGGGCTGGCAACCTATTGATTTATGTATTTAACACTATTACAGAGAAACCAATTAACCTGGACCATATATAACAGATAATTTAAAAACAATGTGGGGGTATAAATCTGCTATGAGCCATTTTGTACTCAGAGGGGTCTATACTTTCATTTAAAATTAGTTTCAACTGGTACCTCGTTTGTATGAATATAACCATTTTTAAGCCCCAAGGGTCATAACTATGGCGTCAGTTTGGGCCGTTTCAGGGTCACAAGCGTCTGTTATGGACAATCTCAGTCACATGTAATCTTCTGTTATGGACAATTCCGTACTCAGCGGGATATATTCTTTCATTTAGAATTAGTTTGAACAGGTACCGTGAATGTATGAGTATAACCCTTTTTTAAACTCAGGGGGTCATGTTTTGGGTGTCAGTTTGGGCAGTCCAAGGGCTGAAATCTTCTGTTATGAGCAATTTCGTACTCAGAGAGAATTGGTTTTGAGCGGTACCACAGATTCTAGGAGTATACCCTATTTTTTCCCCCCTCCCCAACCACCCCTTTTCGGCTTTGGTGTGTTGGTCTGGGCCATCCCAAGGGTCCAACCGTCTGTTATGGGTAATTTTGTACTCAGTGGGATATACTCTTCCATTTGAAATTAGTTTCAACTGGTAACTCGAATGTATGAATATGACCCCTTTTAAGCCCCTGGGATGGGGTGCCACTTTGGGAAGTCCCAGGGCTGAAATCTTCTGTTATGAGCAATTGTGTACTCAGTGAGATGTACTCTTTCATTTTAAATTGGTTTTGACCGGTAGCTCGTATGTATGAGCAAACCCTATTTTTGCCCCACCCCACCCCTTTGCCTTTGAGGTGTCAGTCTGGGCCACCCCAGGGGTCTAATCGTCTGTTATGGGTAATTTCGTACTCAGTGGGATATACTCTTCCATTTGTAATTGGTTTCAACTGGTACCTCGAATGTATGAATATATTTTTTTTTCAAGCCCTCTGGCATCCATATTTGGGGTGTCAGTTTGGGCCATCCCAGGGCCAAAATCATCTGTTATGGGCCATTTCGTACCCAGTAGGATGTATTCTTTCGTTTAAAATTGGTTTTGACCGGTACCTCGAATGTATGAGTTTAAACCATTTGGGGGGTCATTATAGGGGTCACCAGGGTCACACCCATGGACTGGACCCCGGCAGACGCCCACTTCTGTGCATCCCAGGTTAGTATGTAGATGCCTATATGGTCAGATATTGGTACCTCGTTCGTCTAGGTTCGACCCTCTGGGCTCCCGGTCTAAAACCTTTGATGCAGACATTTTGTCTAACGAAAAAAAAATAAGCTCGCTTGCAGGACTTGCTCTTCGATGACATAAATCCGTTTTAGCCAGAAACGGTTTAAAGGGCCATCTCGGTTAGATTTTGGATAATAAAATTGCTTAGGTTAGTGTTAAAAGCCTTTAAAATCCCCTGCCTTAGGCCGAGCAACTTACTCAATGTATGTGAAAAAGGGGAGGTTGGATGGCCGAATGGTAAGCCTGTCCAACCTCGTGGGTTTTCTCCGGTTTCCTCCCTCCCTACGCGCAAGCGAAATGACCTAGTTTATGTCGAGTGGGCGTTAAACCCCATATCCCTCTCTCTCTCTCTCTCTCTCTCTCTCTCTCTCTCTCTCATTCTCACGCGTTTTCAAACAACTTAAAGGGCAAGGTAAACACCTGAAATGGGGGCTCCTGAAAAATCATTCACAACACCGTTAGTGCTTTTATTTTGATGTCTAAACGTGTTTAATATGATACTGAACAATAATAATGACTTTGTAACTTTGGAAAATATGAAGCAAATATGTCATTCACCACTGCGCAGCTATCGGGTAAACAACTCATTATGGAAATATGGAAATCACAAAGTCTCACAAAGATACCTGAATGTAATATACACTTCAACCACAAAGATTTCAAATTTTGAAAACTATCTTTGTCCATTATCAAAAATCCTCCATTTTTTTCAAGGGACTACTTTCAGACTTCTTGTATTGAGTACCATTATAAACAACATTTGGGTAAAATGTTTCGGGTCTGTATGGAAAATTGCATCACAATTTCCTTGAAACTTCTTTTGGTTTTCAGCATTTTTTTTTATGATGAATTCACATTGTTTAATATCTATTACTGCTTAAACATACATTATGCAAAAACTAAATCTGCCTATTGCACGTCTTTATTTAGGCCTGAAATGTTATCTTAATTATTAATTAGACATTATAATTAACATATCAAGACCATAATCAAGTCTCGATCGCATAGCTAGGTCCGATCCTTGGTGAATTGTAATCCGATTTACTGCATCAACTCTCCTTCTCGATTTAATTATTAAATGGATAATTGATACAATGCTTTTTACTGTGCCGATTTTAGTCATTGAGTTAACTGGCGTGGTTTCGATTCCCGGTTGTACGTGACAAGGAGTCGCCTGTCAAACCCCATTGGTTTTCTCCGGGCATTCCGGTTTTCTCCCACTGCTAAAGACCCCTTCGCCCATGCCTTGTAACCTAGAGTGTCACGCCTCGACTTCTAGTTGGTTGGTCACCGGTTTGATTTCGATCCCTTGCGTGAGCGTATGTAGCTTAGAAATAGGGGCGCCTTCTCAACCCCGTGGGTTTACTCCAGGTATTCCGGTTTCCTCCCACAGCAAAGACCCCTTACAAGAAAAAAAAGGTTTATACCGGCCGGTCACCCCAGGCTTGCGGTTGTGATTTTGATCCCTTGCGTGAGCGTATGTGGCTTGGAGATAGGGGCGCCTTCTCAACCTCGTGGGTTTACTCCGGGTACTCCGGTTTTCTCCCACAGTAAAGGCCCCTGCGCGTGCGCCAAAAAGATGACAAGTAAAAAAAGACGTTTATATCGGCCAGTCCTGTTCGCCAGCAGCAGCACGTCATGATTATTGCCTTAGGTGATTATATTATTATATAATGTATATTATTTTCTTTCAGATTTACCAACATAATGACAAAAGGTTACTTAGTAGATCCAGCCAATATTGTACTATTTATTTCTGCTGTGGCTACAGTGTATTATCTTAGGTGTAAGTAGTTTTTTTTTATTTATATCTTAATATTTTAAAAAAAAACATACACGTAATTTACTTTAGCGTCTCTTTAAACATGCATTATACAAGAGCTAAATATACCAATTACAAGTCTTTCCTTAGGCCTGAAATGTTATCAAAATTATCAATTAGACATTAATTAACTTATCTAGACCATAATAAACTCTCGATGTCAAGGCTAGCCTTCGATGTTGGCTGGATTAGATTCCTATATGCTGCTTATCGGCCATTGATAATTAAATTTAAGACGTGGATAATCGAGACTATGCTGTTTAATTATATAAATGATTTTAGTAATGATGACCGAGGCTAGGCGAAAATTTCACCCGCTTCGATCTCGGCTCATAGGGGATCAATTTTAAAATCGGATTAAAAATTGTGAATCCAAAAGCTAAAAAACACTATTTTGCATACAGTCAGGAAGTTACGGTCTGATATGCGCAAATGGGGAACGGAACCGAGATCTTTGGGACATAAACATATATTTTAAGTTTCATCCAATTCTGATAACAATTGTGACTTGTAGAGGGTCCGCAGCCTTGATGTGACATACTTTTACATTATTTGCGTACATGGTACATGGCCGACAATTTTGGTCCTATTTTCACAAAATTTTAACTCAACCGACATTACCGTGTAATGGTGACATATTCGAATATTTTTTAAAATCGTATAAAAATTGTGATCTCTAGAGGGACGACAAGCTAAAAACGCGGTTTTTCGCAGATCAGGGGCCATATTTCGGGAAGTTACTATTATCCCATATGCGCAAAATTTCGAAAGTAACCAAGGTCTTTAGGTAAAAAACATGCATTTTAATATTCTTCAAAATCAGATAACTTTAGAGTGTCCACAAGCTAAAAACGTGATTTTTCGTGCAATCAGGGGGGTATAGTCCAGTAAGTTGGGAACCTAGAGCTTGGGGAGATAGACATATATTCCAAGTTTCGTGAAAATCAGATAAAAATTGTGACCCGTAGAGTGTACACAAACAACTTGTGGACAGACGGACGGGCGTCCTGGGGCGGTGGCATAATACGTCCACATGAACATGTGGGCGTATAAGAAAAACAACAAAAGAGGGGTAATTGAGGAAAACTAACCGCTTCCATGAAATTAAGAAACAAGGATCTGTATTGAATTTTTGTAGTCTCATTTGATCATTATTCAGTCGAAACTTCCTATCTAAAATTTCCTTGTAAATCTGCAGGCTTGCGATCAACATTTCTTTGTCTTACGTATTGGCCATATATGGGTAAAAAATAATATTTTAAGCCTTAAAACTAATCTAAAAATCTTAAAAACAATTCCCTTCTTGCTGACTGTTGTTTCACACCAGTGTCATAATAAATGACTTGAAATGAGATTTTTTTTTTAACCCCAAGGGGTTAGCGTTACAGTTATTTTTAACTAGAAAATAACTTTTATCAAGTTATAATTATGTAATTAGGAATAATATTGCACAAAGATACTTGTCTTTATATTTTTTCCGTGTAAATTTATTTCTTAAATCGGTAAATTGATAGTGGAAATATATAGACAAATATTGAGGGGCTCAGGTATAAGTTAGTGTTTGGGTAACACACATATGACACTGGTGTTCATGTTGTGTAAATATACCCCTGTTTAACACAATCTCAACACCACAGACCTTAACCCGGATTGATTTCAAATACAGAGGGGGTCTGAGGTTTAGTTAGCACAGCGTTACACCAGAGCTACACTGATCTAACTGGTGTCATGTATAGTTACGTTGAGAACTCAGAGCCGTCAGAGGACGTGTTATCTTCAGTACTACGATTGAATTTATTTAAAATGATAAATGCTACGTTAGATATCAACTTACTATTGAAAGAAATAAGGATATATATTTAATCATAATATGCTTATAAATTTAAAATCAAAATTTCTAACATACGCTTAAATAAACAAGAAATAATATTTGCATGGCGAAATATGGTCACTTAAAGTTTCTGAACGTCATTTGAGGAACCGGTAATCCCCTTTAAACGACGATAGTAACTTCAACTTCAACTTTTTTATTTGCATATTACGTCCATTAAGAACAGTATACAAAACATACAGATACATCAACATACATATGCATGCAAAAGATACATTTGACATGGAATGCTATAATATGGTGATAACCTGATAATAAATAATGAAAATATAATGAAATTATAATGGGATATATCTATGTACATGCACCATTGGGATGATACCAATGAAAACCAACAACGAAAGTATGACAATGAAATAAAAATATCGAGTAAAAGTATATCGTTGTACATGAATGTTTGTAAAAGTCAAAACGGAAAACTTTGGATGGGCCCCTTTTTATTCTCAATGAATGCAGGGGATTATCTACCATAGATATTTTTATTACATGTTAAAAATACATTATGCAAGAGATAAATGTTGGATTATGATCCATTATGAAATGGATAATGGAAACTATATTTTTATCGTACCGCTTAATTCTAGGTTCATAGTGAATCAATTTCAACAAATTGTCTAGTTTTTGAACTATTATAGCGAGAACTGCCAGCTCTTTATCTAATTTCCCATAATCTATCTTTAAATAATCAGTTTGAGCGCATATTAACGCGAAACAAACCGTGCCAAATTTAATATTTTCCGAAAAATACAAATGACACACAGGGGCGTTAATGTGACCGATGAATTATTTTTAAATGGAAGTGAATGAACCAATTTCTGCAATTACATTTCCCCCGCCACCCTCAAAACGCATGGAACTACTTAAAATATTTTCACTCTGACTGTCTGTCCCGTTTTTGGAAACAATAACACTACTTCGATTAGAATGTCCAAACTTGATTGTGTTTATTAGGTGAATGCCTTGACTGAGCATTTTTTGCTTAAGCTATGCAGATTAAACAATTTCATTGGTCGATGTTCAATTAAGTGCATTTTCTGATTAGCTTCAGTATGATTTATCGACGAATGGTTAGCGTGCGCGCGCTGTATCATACGGCCTGCCATTGAATCAACTGGTGTGGTTTTATATCCGCGGTTGTACGTGGGAAGGAATAGGGTCGCCTGTCTAACCTTGTGGGTTTTCTCCGGGTACTCCGGTTTTCTCCCACTGCTAAAGACCCCTACGCACAAGCGATTTATTGAAATAAATAAAAAACATGTGTTAGTCCCGTAATGACCTAGTTTGTGTCGAGTGGACGTTAAACCCCATCTCTCTCTCTCTCTCTCTCTCTCTCTCTCTCTCTCTCTCTCTCTCTCTCTCTCTCTCTCTCTCGACGCTTTACAAAAATATGGATGTACAATTAATTAACGTGTCATCTTATTATTTTGGTAGTGAAGTTTCGGAAATCAGCACACTGTTTATTCTGATTGATTGTGTCTTGGCCTTAAAATATCGCTAACATACAATTATATTTTAAATATTATAACGTATTATGCCGTCTACCCTTCCTCATTTGTTTGTGGACACTGTACAGGTCACAATTTTTATCCGACCTTTACCAAAACTTGAAATATAGGTCTACATTTCAAAAATATCGGACCATAATTTCATGGATTATGGCCCCTGATTAATCGAAAAATCACGTTTTTAGCTTGTGGACACTGTAGAGGTCACAATTTTCACCTGACTTTAATTAAAATGATTTTAATGCGTGTTTATAAACCCAAAGATCTTGGCTCCTTTCAATATTTCGCATATCGTATTGTAACTTCTTGAATTATACTTAACTTGATTGTACTTAACTTATGACCCTTGATTATTGGAAAAATCGCATTTGTTGCTTGCGGATCCACTAAAAAGTCACAATATGTATTCAATTTTAAAAACCGTTTACCCATCAATAAAGGGCGAGTTCTAATTACATAAAAATCTGATCGTAACTGCCAAACATAATGGCCGCTCCATGTATACGCAATATTATAGTGTAAAAGTATGTTATACCAAGGTTGTGGATACTCTAGAAGTGACAATTTTTATCCGATTTTAATGAAACTAGAAATGTTTGTTTATATTCCGAAGATCGTAGTTCCTATTGATATCGGACTGTAACTTCTTCGATTATAACCCCGATTGTACGTAAAATCACGCTTTTAGTTTGTGGGCCCGCTAGAGGTTATCTTGTGTCCAATTTAAAAAAAAAAAACGTTTAATAAATTTTATCACCGTTACACCTTAATGACGGTAATTTCCAATTTCGTGAAAATCGGACCAAAACTGACCGACAAAATGGCGACTCCTTATACGCAATTAGTGTTCAAGGTTATGGACCCTCTAGAAGTCAGAATTGTTATCTGGATTACGAACTGATTGTACGAAAAATCGTGTTATTTGTTTAGTTTGTGTATTCTCTAGCGGTCACAATTTTTATTCGATTTTGAAAAACCGTTTAAATATATCACCATTACACCAAGAATGAAGGTTGAATTCGAATTTCGAGGAAATCGAAACGAAACTCCCCGAAAAAATGGCCGTTCTTTGTACGCAAATTGTGTAAAAGTATGTAATACGAAGGTTATGGGTCCCCTACTGGTCACAATTTTTATCCAATTTTGATATATCCTAGGGATCTTAGTCCTTTTTGATATATTTGCGCATTTCAGACCACATCTTTCAGGATTATGGTCCCAGATTGCACGAAGAATGGCTTATTTTGTTTTTAAGTAATTTGAATGTGTTTGATAATCGGTTGTTGTGTATCTTGCTTGGCAACTGCTGGTTTAGTAAATTTGAATGTGTTTGATAATCGGTTGTGCATATCTTGGGTGTATCTTGCCTGGCAACTGCTGGTTTAGTAAACGTTTAGTTTGAACGTTTTTGATAATCGGTTTTTGTGTATTTATACTCCCTACTGCAGGGTCAATATCCTCCATCCAATAGATTAATTCATTTTAGTTAAATAAATTTTATCTTTTTCAGATGGAATATGGAGATGTTATCCTACTTTTTGGAATGAGCGAATGTCTAACGTATGTTTTCATATTAATGGAATATAATTTAATTCTTGTGATAAGTAACAAACATAGTAAAAAAGGGGATACTAGATTTAATGTTTTTGAATTAAATTCATTCAATCCCCCAAACAAAAGGGGTATTTCGGGCTACAACGCATGCGATGACTGATTTAGAACACATCTCGACCAACCATGCAGCTGAAACATATTTTTTGTGTATTAAAATTACGTCACGATATTACTCAAACCGCCTCCGTTGACGGAACTGACAGAACTGTGACAGGGCTGAATTCTATCAATTCGGTACGTTCTGGACTGACGAAGGAGCATTCCCATGTATCACAATCCCTTTTTATGCGCCCACATTTTCATTTGGACGTATATTGTCGACGCCCCTGTCCGTCCACAATTTGTTTTTGGACACTCTACAGGTCACAATTTTTATCCGATTTTATCGAAACTTAAAATATAGGTCTGTCTTCCAAAGATCTCGGTTCCTTTCGATCTTGGTATACCAAGATTGTGGACCATCTAGAGGCCATAGTTTTTTTCAATTTGGATGAAACTCTTAAACAATTTTTTTTTATCATAAGATCTTGGTTAATTTTGATAATCACACATATCCGAATGCAATTTCCTGGATTCTGGTTCCTGATTGGTCGAAAAATCGCATTTTAGCTTGTGGATTCTCTAGAGGCCAAGACGTTTAAAAATCGTTTAGATATATCACCATTCCACCATAATGAAGGTTGAATTGGAATTTTCGGAAAATCGAAATGAAACTGGCCGGATGTAATTCAAAGGTTAGGCCCTACGGACCCTCTAGAGGTCACAATTTTTTATCCAGTTTTAATGAAACTTAAAACATGTCTTTATATTCCAAAAATCCCAGTCCCAGTTGGTTTTTTTGCGCATTTCAGGCCATAACTTTCTGGATTATGGCTCCTGATTGGTCAAAAAATCATTTTTGTTTTTAGCTTGTTTTCTTTTCATCTCTTGCAAAATGTGGGAGTATCCTGTGTGGCCGCCACTGGTCCGAGTTCGTAAGACCCTATGCAGGGTTTTTTTTTATCTGCTGACAAGGAAATGGTAGATTGGTTTACTGTCCGTCAAACCACCTGGGTTGTAATCTATTTATTTGTTTTTAAACCTATCAGTGTATTTTTAAATGCCATTGCTAAATAGAACTCGTTATGTTGAGTATTTTATCCGTCATTTAAAATGTCTCGATCTCAGTTGGTTAGTCTAATATTTATGCTCAACATGTAATGTAAGAGTAGTTATTATACGTTATGTTATTTGGGGGGTTGGGTGGCTGAATGGTTAGCGTGCGCGCGCTGTATCATACGGCCTGCCATTGAGTTAACTGGCGTGGTTTCAAATCCCCGGTTGTACGTGGGAAGGAGTAGGGTCGCCTGTCTAACCTCGTGGTTTCCCCCCACTGCTAAAGATCCCTACGCGCAAGCGAATTATTGAAATGGAATTAAAACCCTCTCTCTCTCTCTCTCTCTCTCTCTCTCTCTCTCTCTCTCTATGTTATTTGATGAAATCACGTCTACTATCGCCATTTCCAGTCGTAGGCGTACGGACTCGATGAATGTTATGGCGTGAAGGGGGTCATAACTTGTAATGCTAGAAAAAATTCTGGATTACCGGCGAAGGAAATTGACAGTTGAGAAAATTTGACGGCGCAAACGCGTTTCCCTGGCGTGAATCGTGATAATGGTAATCTAGCATTAAGATGGTTGTACATGTATTAATATCTTCTATTTCTATCGTAACAGTAACATGAATAGTCACACTTGTTATGCTCTTGACACCTTCACATATGTAGAATGAAAAAAAAAGATATTTGAGTTATTTCCTTGTTGAATAAGTATTCCAATAACAGTGTATAATATAAAGAGCACGTTATGTGAAATTGTATACGTATGTTTAAAGGAGCTAAATCGCTAACATTTGGGACCCGGAAATTGTTTTAAATATTAGATATAAGAAGCCCATCTTTTCCCGGTAAGATCACAACATCAATGTTGATTTGAATTGACCAATAATTCGTGTTTTCAATGTTGAAGATTTTGGATAATATTGAGTTAGAGACTTAGCTATTTTAACATCAACGATAAATTATTTATACATTTCGATCATGACGTAACTTTAAATTTTTTAATAACCAGAAGCCCTTTATGAATAAGGTGTCACCGGTGTCATCTTATCAAGATTCATCTAGAAATATCAGATACATTTATACATAAAATGGCCCCGTGATGCACAGGTATACGGGTTGACTCGATGAATATTATTGGGGGGGGGGGGGGCAGAACCTGAAATACCGGAAACAAATTGATCTACAGATAATATAGCCTAGTGACTTACTCGAAGTCTAATCAGCCAATCAATCGTTTATAGTCCAATAGTCCAGGGAGATGGCAACGGCGGGAGAAAATTTTGTCAATTCAATCCCCCAAACGCCCTTTCCTGCTATTCTAGCCCTTGGATACAGCAACTTCAATGTGGTCCAATGCAAAGCCCTGTATAGGGAAAGATACGACAACTCATTTATATACGGCTTTGGTCCAATGTAGCCCACCTTAGGTGGTGACTACTTACCTGATCCCAATTCCAAAATAACCAATCAATCGTCGCGGGGTATGGGGGCCTCGTGCTTCCCAATGCGTTTTTCTGCTATTGTAGCCCGTGAATAAAGCAAACTTCGAAGTTTGCAATAGGTCTGCGACCGAAATCCAAGTGTATGCCGACCTGAATCCCAACCATCCAGTCAGACTGTTGCCGCTGCATTCACAAACAATAATCGATGCCCGAAAAATGTCGCAACAAGTAGAGTTGCTGTCTAGACAATAATTATGTTTTAATCAATAGTCAATTCAGTACAAAATCGTGATATTCAATTAACAGAAAAGTGAAATTAGTGTTTAAACAGATTTTGGGCACTTTATTTTGCCAACTAGATGAAATAATAATTTTTGTTTTTACTTCAGTCGTCTGCTTGAAAAGTCAGATTGCCTGACAGGTAGGGGGCAGTTTTCCCCCTTCCCCCGGCCCCCTGGCTCGTACGCCTATGTTTTAAGTCACACACTGTAGCGGCTAGTACCGTGTACACCTTCGCATGCACGTAAAAAAGGTATTGACAATTGGAATTCAAATTTCCCTCATAGCACACTGCATGGCATCCGTCTATCATTAGCCCGATTGAAGCAGAAATGCAGGATGTCAAACCCCATTTCATTAATTTCTGTCAGTAACCGTGTAACGGTGCGGAATGAATCGCATAAAGACTACTCCGTAAATAAAAATATATATGGCTAAACTTTAATAACTCTATTCCAGGTAAGCTATGGAGAGTTGAAGAAAAACAAAGTTTTCTCAGAAATTCATGACTTCTATGGAAATAGCAGTTTAACATCAGAAGTTACAATAGTCACAGCTTATTTCAACATTGGAGCCTTCCCCAAAGGTGGTGGTAAATATACACCTGGTTTATATGTAAAGTGGATGAGCGTATTTGGACGTTTAGACAACCCGTTGATAATGTTTACCGACTCCGAGGATGTCCTTGAAATTTTCAAAAGGCTACGTGCTAAATTTCCAGCCGAACGGACAAAGTTATTTTTGATAGCCAGAGAAAAATTATGGTCCTTCTCTTTAGCTTCAACAATTAAATCAATATATTCCCAACCAAATTACCCCCACTTTGAACCGAATACCGTAAACGAAAACTATTCTTGCGTAATGCACTCCAAATTTGAACTAGTGAATAAAGTTATTCGAGAGAAACTAATGAATACGCGGTACGTCAGTTGGTTAGATATTGGACTTTTTCGTGCTGATGTGTATGAAACGCAAATATTTCGACTGGAATTACCGAAAGACTTTGACCATGCTAAAATTGGGTATAGTGGAATGTTCGAATTCGATACATCTCTGACACCCCAGGACACTGTTAATAACAATCTTGTGTGGGTAGGAGGCGCCATGTTTATTGGAACACCGGACATTATGTACATCTTCACAGAAGATTATATGAGGAGTGTGACTAAGATGATCGAGATGAAGATAATGAGTACAGATCAACAAGTTCTATACAGCATGTACCTGCCCAGCTTTCCAATTAAACCACGAACAGAAATTCAACTGTTTACTTCCAACAGTGGTGATGATTGGTTTTACATTGGTTATATAACAAAAGACATACATGACCAAAAAAAACGCGAAAGCCATGACCTGTCGTTTTACAATGTCCATTATATTTAACTGCAGGTAGGACTCGGATATGCATATCAAATACTTGTAATATACATTGTGCAATATGTTACGTTTCACAATGTTGGTCTTTTTTTTCCCTTTAATCAAAAGCTTGTTGACATGCAACAGCAAACACATCCTAAAATTCAAATCTTTGCACATCGTAGTTTACAATGAATAATACAACTCAGGAAACTCGGGGAATGTTACGTTATGCGATGACCTTAAACGTGAAAGACTGTGGAATTCTATGACAATCGCATTCCTCACAGTTATACTACTATATTTCCAGGGTGTTTGATCTTGTTCAAATATGGTATAAAGTGCGCCATTATATGGACTATAAAGTGCAATCAGACTACACCTCTAAAATACGCAACGGGTGTTTTTTTTATTTTCAAAAAATTATATGTATATTTATTTTCTACCCAGTATAATAGCTCTCTAGAGTTAAAGTACTGGCGAAATTGTGATTTGCAACCCTCCTGATGGTTGTGTGGGGATCACTGGTAAAACGCTGGCTCTCGCTTCCCTGGAGGTTGGGTGTTCGATCACTACATTGGCCGAGAAGGTTCATCCATATTTTCCGGTGTGGTTTTTCCTTGTCAGTGATGCAGGATGGAGGGCCTGACAAGGACAGCTATCCAGGCGTTCGGATGGGACGAAAACCCGAGGTCCCGTTTACACATTGGCGTGCACGTAAAAGATCCCTTTTCAGTTGGAATGCGATAAAAGAGTAGGTCGTAGCGCCACTGCCAGGGCAAATTTTCCCTCATAGCACACTGTATGGCGTATGCCCGTCTTCATTAGCCCAGTTTAGTTACAGAACAGTAGGACGTTAAACCCCATTTCATTTTATTTCATTTCCTGGTCTGGGGCCTCATATAATATTATATAATTAATGCCATCAAGACACGTGGATTGAACGGAAAACCGAAGTCCCGTGTACGCTTGCTCTTTGTCACTCTTGTGGACCGAACATGCCTACTTTTGGGCGGATATACCCATTTGTGGGCCCTAGGCGTATCTCATCAGTACAGAAATGTTGAAACAAGGTTATGGTTGTCGCGCGGGGCAACGAATTACTTTTAGTGGGCGCCCAGTTGTGGGCAAAGGCCTACAATACCTATTGGTAAATCCGACTCCGCACCCTTGTCCATCCGTCAACAATATTGGTAAAGTTTTGAGTCTTTTTCAAAACTTGCTGCCTTTGAAACTTTTGTTTAAACTCGAGACGTATTTGCTCAACGATTATTATCAGAGTTACTGCCTCTGTCACCAAAACCCTGTAAACCGCCAACATATCAGAGTTTGTTTAGATTTTTTATTTTCAAACTTGAAATAAAAATAAGAAAATTAATACTCGGAAATCAATTTTATCCTTCTGGTGGCTAAATATTTGTTGTCGGAGAACGCTATGTATCATATTTCAGTTATATTCCATTCTTCACTTTTGATATGCCTTAATTATAAAGAACCCACTGTGCACTTGCAATGGCTATATATTTACACAAGGTACAATTTTATGGATACACAATTTCTGGATTTAATACTCTCGTCTATATGAAGCAAAGGATAAAGACGAGAGTATCCTTGTGGAAAATTCACTTAATATTAAGCTCAGTTCTGTATCCATAAAATTGTACCTTGTGTTAATATGTTCAATTACGAAAGCCTAACAAGGAGGCTCTATATTGGTGCCTTATCGTTGCAAAATTCTCCCTCCAAGAATATTAATTCATATGCTATTGGAACTAATTTTATATTGTAGGCGGTTCCAATAATTATATGAAAGTTTTACCTACCAGGTTGTTAAAGAAATACATTTTGATATGGATTTATATATTATGATTATTATATTTATATTATTATTGTTGTGTTATACCAATGTTATTATCTTTCATGTTTTCAACTATTAAATCTGTTTTTAATAGAGTGGTTTCCATTATAGTTACACATAACGAGAGGGGTGAAACCTGGTGTCTTGACTAAGTTGGATATTGGGCATTTCCTGCTGTGGGTAAGCAGGGCGATAAGCAATTTAATTGGTCAAGACTTAGGATCTCAGTGACTTTGATTCTAATTAAGTGAGAGTGATGAAACATCGTGTATAGTTTCATTACATCAATACCTTGACTAAACTTCTACGATGACCATTTCCTGCTAAGATTAAGAAGAGACTGATTGGTCGAGACTTTGGAACACAATTACTCTCCTTATTGTTGAGGTAGGTGTCTATTGGGTCAATGTACATTTCCCACCAAGGCTAAGCAGATATAAGTAATTTGATTGTTTGGGTCTTTGAAACTTTGGTTTCTAATTTGTGGAAAGTAATGAAACTCGGAGTATAAATTCATTATATCAATACCTTGACTAAGTTCGTTGATGATAATTTTTTGCCTAGACCAAGTAGCGATAAGCAATTTGATTGGTCAAGACTTTGGAGCATAACGACTTTGCTTTTAATTGGGGTAGAATATTTAAATTGATGAGCTGAATGCCTTAACTGAGTTCAATGATTAACATTTCCACTTAAGCAGCTACGCAGAGCTAAGCAATTTAATTGGTTGGTGCTTGCTTTGCGACCAGATAACTTTGTTTCTTACTTATGATGGACAGTGATGAACTTAGTACAGAGTTTCACTACCAGGTACTCTAAAACCATGACTGAGTTGGATTGTGAACGTTTTCTACTAAGTTTTACTATAGATAACAAGTTTGATTGCTCGATGCCTTTCAAAAAGATGCATGTACAATTAATTATATGCGGCAGGGAACATCAAAATAACGGATTGAAGGTGTAGGAATGCTTTCATGAAATATTTCAGGATTTTGTCAATGATTCCAATAATTTATGTATCTTGAATTAAACTCTTATATTGTTATATATATTATTGTTGCCATTTTTATTTATATTGATGTTATTATTACTATTATTATGTTCTATGTAAATAAGTTTAACAAATCTAACACATGTATATTTTAAATGTTGTCTCTTTATTTACTCGGGTTAATATGCATAGTGTGTATTTCAATATGAGATGAGTCTGACTTATTGCTACATGTTATTGTCGAATTGTATCGTGGTCCATCTCAATGTTTGATTGGTTTAAGGGGATCACGTGGCTAAGTGGGTAAGGCGCTGGCTCGCTAGTCTGAAGGTCGGGTGTTCGATCCCTGCATTGGCCGAGAAAGTTCATCTCCATTTTCCGGCGTGGTTTCCCCTTGTCAATGATACAGAATGGAGGGCCTGACAAGGACAGCTGCCTAGTCCTTCGGATGGGACGACAAAATCGAGGTCCTGTGTACACGTGCACGTAAAAGATCCCTAGGCAGTTGGAATTCGATGTAAGAGTAGGTCGTAGCGCCGCTGCCTGGGCGAAATTTCCCTCATTGCACAATGCTTGGCGTATGCCCGTCTTCCATTAGCCCAGGTTAGGCGCAGAAGAGTAGGACGTTAAACTCCATTTGATTTCATTTCATTGATTGGTTTAAGACATTTCCGGTGGTATTCTATTTAACCTGTATGGTAAATTTTGGGGTTCATTTCCTGGCGGAAATTGATCTATCGGGAATTTATCCCAAACCCTTATTGTGATTTTTGGACGTCCCCAATCCACCTGAAAGTACTCTACAATAACTAGTATTTAACAGTTTGTGTCGGGTACAGGTAGTGATATAAACTCGGATTTTCTCTTTATAATTTCGAACGTGTTCGATTGGTGACCTAGGAATATTGCAAATAGTTAATAGATGCAGGAAGGTACAGATATCTCATAAACGGGGTTTTAACAAGAGAAAACCCTCATTATCTTCTACCTTCAAAATACCCATATCAGCTTCTAAACCACTTAGAAAGGCATTAACCTAAAACAAATATTTTGGTGGTGGGCGGAGGGACCTCAAAATACAACTATACAATTCAGAAAAGGATCAGATTGATTTTATTAATACATGATGAAAAGGGTTAACAGTAAGGTTGGATATCCCAAGTTCATGAAATATTGCATGAACTCGAGAAATGTATTTGACAATATATTATCATCCGCCATATTCATTCCCAGAAATCATGCAATATTTCCAGTGACTACAATACTAAAGTGGGTTTTCTTTTCCGTGTTAATACCAACATTCAGACCCTTTCTAGGTGGTATAATTGTATTCATTGACCATTAAAATGGATTTTTAATCTCCAAGATTGTGATCCTAATTGGTTCTGGGATTTAAATATATCAATTCGGTTTGTATATGAACATTTTCTTTATTGTGTTTGATCCGTCTCTGGATATTATAATTGTATTCTTCGACTCTGAAAATTGGCGCTTTTCTCCGGATCCTTCACATTAACTTGCTAAGTTGCCTAACTAAACTTGAACAGAAGGACATAATATCCCGGGGGGGGGGGGGGGGTTGGGGGGTTGGGATGGCCTAGTGGTCTAGAGTGCCGCGCTTCGACCTCTAGCTGGCCGGTCACCTCTGGCTTGCGGCTGTGGTTTCGAGCCCTGGTGTGAGCGTATGTGGCATGGAGATAGGGGCGCCTTCCTTCTCAACCTCGTGGGTTTCGTCCGGGCACTCCGGTTTCCTCCCACGGCTAAAGACCCCTACGCGCAAGCGAATTATTGAAATAAAAAATTGAAACCGTATGTTAGTCCCGAAATGACCTTGTTGTGTTGAGTGGACGTTAAACCCCATTTCTCTGTCTCTCTCTCTCTCTCTCTCTCTCTCTCTCTCTCTCTCTCTCTCTCTCACATAATATCCCATTTCATTTCGTTTGTGCAAGAAGGTCTATTGTGATTGCACTCAAAAGCACAGCCAAAGAAATTTCTGCTTCCCAGGGAGAGCATGGAAATAACTTAGTGAATAGCTGATTCATTTTTAAAAATTGTCTAAAGAATCACTGAGTGAAATTCCACACTTCATTTACTCCTATAATTTATATCCATATCAACAGCCTGGGGTTCGTTTGGAAATGAATTTCTGTAATCAGTATGGACCTTCTTTTCAACTGGCAAAAGGGCAAATTAGTGGCGCTTTTATGGAAACGTGTACAGCATTATATGTACATGAAAGAACCGGCGGCTGTTTGGGATAGCATTACCAGGTGTGTGAAACAAGGTTATGATTATGATAAAATCGTTTTTTAAATGCTCAGTGTTAACGGCGCCCTTTGTAAGAGAGCACCAAGACTCCATCATAACGTTTTTATCAGTAAAAATAATTGTGATTTTACGTGTTATATATCCCGAATAAATTTTGACAAATTTAATGTTTGAAGCGCCAGAATAAACCACATAGGAGTTATTTCCCTTGCGCTAAGAAGCTGCGAGGGAGAGCTCTGTCACATTTTGTGTGTTTTCACATGTTATATGAAAGTGTGTTATTGTGAAATTTGGCATGGATTTACATAAGATATCCAGGAAAAACATGGATTGATTTACTACCAGAAATTTCCATCAACTTTGGAGAAATATGCATTTGAAATATTGACAATAGGGATACAGTGATCATTGTTTATTCAGTCTAGTGAGTGAAACTTATGGTGACTTATACTAGTGAGCAGTTACTCAGTTTAAACAACACAGACCTCAAACTTAAACCTGGAGTATTTAACATTATTAAGTTTCTGAACATTAACTCTGTTAAACCAACCAAGAGAAGTAGACGAGGTGGAAAAAAGTTCACAGCCTACCTCAGTACCCTGAACACTGATCAAGAAACACCCAATAAATCTGAGTTAAAATCTGTCATTAATGATAAGTTGAAACTTTGTTTGCTAAACTCAAGATCTGTCAGAAACAAATCAATTGAACTGAATCAGTATATTTTAGATGAATCCATAGACATATTGTTAATAACAGAAACGTGGCTAAAAGACAATGACACAATAGTAATTAATGAAATCCTCCCCCCAGACTATGACATTCTGTTTGAAAATCGCCAAACCTCCAGAGGTGGCGGATTAGGAATAATCTTCAGACAGTCATTATCTCTGAAACAGTTTAATAGCAGTGAAATCAAATCTTTCAAGAGCTTCGAACATATTGGCTTCAACTTAAGACAAAATAATGTATCCGTTCAAATAATAGCCTTATACAGACCTCCGCCGTCTGCCAAAAACAAACTCAATTTCCAAAACTTTGAGGATGAATTCCTTGAATTGATCTATGACCTTAATGTAACTTGCACTCAACCCCTATTCTTTGGTGATTTTAATATCCATGTCGACAATGTTCTCAACAATAATTCCCTGAGATTTACTCAAATATTGGATAGTTTTGGATTAAAACAACTTGTAGCCAAACCCACACATGGTAGCGGCCACACATTAGATCTAGTTATCTGCAAATCAACCTCAAAACTGGTAACAAATGTAAATGTTTGTAACCACGAATTATCAGATCATTTCAGTGTGTTTGTGGATCAAAACCTGTCAAAACCAGCCCCTACTAAAATTGAATTAGTATATAGGAAGTGCCGGAATATCAACATCGGTCAGTTCATAGAGGACATCAATATTGAAACTGTTTTACAAAATATATCTGTATTAGACTCTGTTGATGATAAGTGGTCAGTTTTTAATCAAGCCCTTTATGGTACGTTAGACAGACATGCTCCCCTCAAGAAGCGTATTGTTACCATCAGACCCCACAGTAAATGGTTCAACGATTCCCTTTTAACATTAAAACACCAATGCCGAAGTGCTGAAACCAACTGGCGAAGATCAGGCCTAGAAGTGCACCTTCAAATATACAAATGTAAACGTAATCAGTACTCATCTGAGTTAAGATCCACCAAGATTAAATATCTTGAAGATCTCATAACCACATCCAATAACTCTAAAACACTCTTTCAAACTTTCAAAAACCTTACAAAAGACGTTTCTGGGGATAAGTACCCATCATGTTTTGACAAAGATGCTCTACCAGAGATTTTCTCAAACTTTTTCATAAGTAAGATAAACAAAATCCGCGATCACTTCCCCGATGTGACTGAGACCGAACAACATATATCCTTACTTGACATTGGGGATGATTCAAATTGGTTAACATTTAATCCAGTTTCTTTGGTAAATCTTGAGAAAATTATTCGAAATGCTCCCACAAAATCATGCGATCTGGACGCAATACCAACATGGCTCTTAAAAATATGTTTACCACACCTGCTACAACTATTATTCACTTTAATAAATGATTGCATCTCTAGCAGCCAGTTTCCGACAGCATTCAAAACGGCCCATGTCAGACCATTACTAAAGAAGTTAAACCTTGATCCAGACTGTCTTAGAAACTACCGACCAGTATCAAATTTATCGTTTCTCTCGAAAGTCATCGAGAAAGTTATTGCTGAACAACTCAAAGAACATCTAATTCGTGAGAATCTATCAGAACCATTTCAGTCCGCATATCGAGACAGTCATAGTTGTGAAACTGCACTAATCAGAGTGAGTAATGATTTATTGCGTGGTATGGATAAAAAGTGTGTCATATTGTTTGTTTTGCTCGATCTATCTGCAGCATTCGACACTATTGACCATCATATTTTACTTCACAGACTCAAATATAGGTTAAAATTATCTGACTCTGCCATAAAGCTTATTCAGTCATACTTATCTAATCGTAATCAGATTGTATGCGTAGACAATGCTAAATCAAATGCAGCCCAAGTAAAATTCGGTGTTCCCCAAGGATCTGTCTTGGGACCAATTCTATTTACCATCTATACCTCTCCCCTTGGCGAAATCATCCGCAAACACTGGGTTGACTACCATCTTTTTGCAGATGACACTCAACTCTATCTAATAGGACCACCATGTGATATTCCAGACAAACAACAACACTTGGAACGCTGCATTGAGAGCATCAGAGTATGGATGACTGCAAACTTTCTTAAACTGAACTCTGACAAAACAGAGTACATGACCATTGGCTCAAAATCATATGTTTCATCATTAGATAGTCACCCCATTCAAGTTGGAATTGATCACATCAGCCCTGTTCAATCTGCCCGAAATTTGGGTGTTGTGTTTAACTCTACTATGGATATGTCCAAACAAATTGCCGCAGTATCAAAGGCATGTAACTTCCAACTGTACAGCATTGGTCGCGTACGAAAATACTTAAACACAGATTCAATTAAACTGTTAGTGAACTCATTAATCGCATCTAGACTGGACTATTGTAATTCGTTACTTTATGGTCTTCCAGCTTCTTCTCTTCGCTCCCTTCAAAAAATACAAAACACTGCCGCACGTAGGATCACCAGAACAAGATTACGTGACCACATTACACCTGTGCTCAAATCCCTCCACTGGCTCCCAATTAACAGACGTATTCAGTACAAGATAATCCTTCTAACTTACAAGTGTATCCATGGTTCAGCTCCCAATTACCTGAGTCATCTTATAAAAATCAAAAGTGGAGATAGATCAACTCGATCAACATCAAAACACGACCTAGTTGTTCCAAAAACTTTTAAAGTGTCGTGTGGTGATAGGGCTTTTTCAGTGGCAGCACCCACCCAATGGAATAAACTCCCAGCAACATTAAAGGAAGCCAAAACAGTAGAGTCCTTTAAAACATCCCTTAATACTCACCTATTTAACTGTGAATACCAAACGTGACAGAGCGGCTCAGCGCCATCGAGTAGAACAGTTCTAGATGAGAGGCGCTATATAAATTCATTATTATTATTATTATTATATCAAAATCAATTGAACACAATCAGCTATGATACATCCTAGTATAGTTTAATATCTCTTCAGACCCCCCCCCTTTACCAAAAAACCATAGGGATAGAATATTTTCAAATCAAGCCTAATAAAGAAAGCATAATTAAAATGATGGCAATCGTGTTACGATATGTCATGTGATAGCATCGCCAATATTTACAGACATGTTGTTATGTACAAATAATCAATCGAATTGTTTGTTAGATTTCTCCCAAACTTATATTGTAAATAGTTCCTAGCCTTTAGATCTTCCCATAGTAATAGCTCTTAATCACTGGAATGAAATGAGTACTAGGGTTTATGGAATGGGTATAGAGCTTGTTGTGATGAGTGGGGGGGGGTGTTGAGAGAAGCGGGTAAGGGCATGGCGGGGGGGGGGGAGGGGTGTTGATGGGACACATAATTTGTTTTCTAGGGTCAAACCAACATAGTCATCTGTCTGAGAACACCAAACGACCAATAAATTGCAATTAATTCTCCGAAAAATGACCACATCTTTAACTCACTGACACCCACAAATAGGTTCAATCAAACAATATATTTAAAATCCATCCGTTGTCACTACTGAAATGCTATGGGATCCTACAAATCCATTTGAACACATTTTCTTTTTATGTGAGAAGTCGACAATTGGTAATTCAACCTGATTTGAAGAAATTCAAATAATATCACTACGTCAAGCATGTCTGGTGTTGAAATCTTGTTAAAATGTAATTCAGAACCTTTATATTGCCGTCGTCCCCGTATGAGTGGCTTATGACTACCTTGCTACTAAAGATTTGATTCAGAATTGTGCCACCGCACTTGTTACTTTTTTTTAAAAAAAACTCATGCTACTCATTCTTTGCTTCGAAATTATGTGAATATCTAGAGGTCATTATAATCTATCTTTTTTTTTCAAATTGATATGGAAAAAAGAATTTAATGATGTCAAAATCATTTCAGCGTTATTCCACTTTATAACGAAATCTGTTTAGCGATTAGACGACAAAGGTGCAAGTGGGGGTACCTTTGTTTTCTGGCCACCTATATTGGTAATCCGGATGTTTATCGTGGCATCAACGGTACAAAACTGTTGGATGTTTCGATCTATACAAATCTCCACATTTTATACATTTTGACTTTCAAATACGCAATGTGCACCTATTATCGCATCCGTGTTTTCTATATTTTTGTATTATTCACGCGTTGCAGGACAAAGTTGGAAAATTCAGAAAGATTGTTGGTTGCGACTGAAGCACGATATCGAAATTGATATTTTAGTTTTAGAGCAAGGTGGGACGCCTTTGTTAATGTTGCCCATTGGAGCTTTACATATGTCTTATCTGTTAATAATGTTGGAAATATACTATTCAAAAAAAGTAGGGGATATTTGATTTTTAAGTGTTATTAAAGTCATCTAATGAAACTGACGAAGAAACAAATGACAAAATGAAATGAAGTTCACATTCATCGATTTATTCCAAATGATCGTTAGACTAAGTAAGGCACAGACTGACCATTATAAGGGTAAAATGATACCCGGGGTCAAACAGCAAAGTTACCACAGCATCACAACAAAGTCAGTAACGGGTAAATCCTCCTCTGTTTGCCAAACAAGCATTGGTCCGACGTGGCATACTCCTAATGAGACGTCTAAGGTCATTTTGGTCCAGATTGTCCCATTCCTGTTGCAACGCAGCAGCAAGTTCTTGGACATTGGCAGGACGTTGTTGACGTTGACGTAACCTCTGTCCAAGCATGTCCCAGACATGCTCGATGGGGGAGAGGTCGGGACTCAGTGCTGGCCAAGGTAATGTGGTGATGTTCTGTTGTTGGAGGTAACCTGTAACAATCCTGGCCCTGTGACATCTTGCGTTGTCATCCTGGAAGATGAAACGGCGGCCATGACGTCGTGCGAACGGCACAACATGGACTGCCAAGATGTTGTCCCGGTAGTACTGGCCTGTAACACGCCCTGTAACAACATGTAAAGCCGTTCTTCCAGCAACAGTGATGCCTCCCCTCCCCACACCATAACAGAACCACCCCCAAATCGATTATGTCTGATGACGTTAACGTCTTGGAAGCGCTCGTTTCGACGACGCCACACCCTCCTACGTCTGTCCAAAACATCATCAGTGAACCTTGACTCATCTGAAAACATCACATTGCTCAAGCGTCGATTATCCCAGTGTTGACGGTCCCTACACCAACGACGTCTTGCCTGAATGTGATGATCTCTCAAACAAGGAATCACGCGAGGACGTCGGGCGCGAAGGTGACCCCTATGCAGTCGATTCCGAATCGTCTGGCCACTCACTCTCACACCAGTGTCTGTTTGAAGACGAGCGCTGATCTGATTTGCTGTGATGACACGATTTCTCAAGGCCAAGGTACGGATAAATCGATCCTGGGCTTGAGTTGTCGCCCTTGGTCGACCTGGGCGTGGTCTGTCCTGTACAGATTGTGTATCACGGTATCTGGACCATAGCCTGCTTATGACAGACTGAGAAACATTCATCGTCCGCGCCACAACCGCCTGTGTTGTGCCGATCTGTAGCATGCCAAGGGCACGTAACCTTTCATTTTGGGTAAGCCGACGCATATCAAAATTTGTTTTCTGGCCACTAAAACAATTAAACTGATATTTCCACCCTTGAATTCAATGCCACAATGACTGTAACATTCAAAGTCAGAGTCGTGCAAATCTTGGGTTGGACCCCCATGATGATCCCAAGCATCATCTGCATTCCATGTGGTAGCTATAGGTGCGTTTGGGCGTCACATGTAACTGGAAATGTTTCTTCTGTTAGGTTCTATAGTGAATTTTTTCGTAGTCATTTGCATATTTTAGTATTATGCCCCCAAAATCAAATATCCCCTACTTTTTTTGAATAGTATATTAAAAAAACAAATATTCTGATTTCGCACAGATTGCTAGACGATATTCTGTGGCACGACACATGTCGCAACTTTTGCAAATTGAGTATATAATATCGTTTATCATGGCTTAACATTTATTTAATTCCATTGCTGCGCTAAAGGATCTGGCTTCAATCGCCATTCCTGCATAATTCATGTCATATTTGATTGTGTATTCATAATGCCCGCAGGTAAACAAGGAATCAATAAAATAGAATAATAGAATCCATAGTGTCTTTCATTCTTTTAGCTAGCTGTTTTATATTCTCGCCATTAATGTGCCCATACAATAACGTTTGCTTATATAAAGTTAAAGTTCTGCATGCTTTTAGAAACTGGTGCCCTGGGACGTTCTGAGAATAAAAACAGTATAGATATAAAGTAATGTAAAGAAGCGGTGACAATCAATATTACTTCCAATGACGTAGGCGACTCCTTGGTGACACTCTATGGCTCTATGTTGGCTGATGCGAGCTCTTTTCCCTGGGTGTACCTTTATCACCGAGGCGGCCACCATATTGGAAAGATAGTTAGTCGTGGAGTGCTAAAGAAAAAGAAGAAACTTTTGGACCAATTCCGACGAACGAAAAATTGGTAAGGACATTATTTCTATACTGCCGAAGATGAGGTTTACGCTTAAATTGTTCACAAACTTTTTATAATATTCAAATTATGTGGGAGGGGGAGGGAGTATTTTAACAATCATTGAATACAATTTTATGATTTAAATAAGGCAAACAACAATATCAGTCTTAGTCGGTCCATTATTCTTCTCGTATCAATGAAAATTGGGATTAACCGTCAAATGAAAGTTTTGAAAGACACAAACAATGATTTTTTTTCTTTTTTGGCCGTCTTCGAAAAAGACCTGGCAGATTATTGTTGCTTTCAACCACAGTTGAATGGTGTATTGAAAAATCACTCCATTTACAAGACTTCTGGCGATTGATGTTCAATAAATTAAAATATTCAACTTATTGAATTTAATATCAAACTTACTGGATAAAAATTGTCTTACAACCAAGTAGCTTAAATAAATGTCACAACTAGCCAATATGCATCTAATGATTGTGTGTCTCCAGGGATAAAATTAGGAAATGAAGAACTAACTTTTTCCTATTAGGTGTATTTATAATGCTAAACTATTAAACATGTTGAATACAATATAAATCTTTTAAAGCGATCCGAAGATTAAACTTTGTTTTGGTTGCCTACCAATTTAAGAATTAGTTTTCAAACATTGTATTTGAGAAATGGGGAGGTTTTTAAGACTCAATCAATTTGTTGATAACAATAATATTGCATGTTTTAACTCTTGGCAAATGCTTGGTGTGGGTGGTTTTGATGTCACAAATTATTTTCATCCACCATTTTACTTCAGCTACGTATATATACCAAAACGTGTACAGATTCACACCTGACGATCATTCCTCCGCCAGAAAACGTTTAAAACTGTAAATTGTCGACGCTGACAGCCGAGAACTAACTATCTGGCTTCTTTCATATTCTAAGGTACCTCTTCACATCTAGGCAACGAGTTAAGGATAATAATATGCATTATTTAGAAATGGTTTTAAAAGTATTATTACGGGCATGTACATGTATAAAATTCAATAGATACAATTTAAAAATACTAAAATATGGGCAGAACTATATATTATGTCTTTAATTGGGTTTGAATACCCTGATGTTATTTGTGTTTAAATGTTATCACCTACTGAAATGTATCGAGTATAATTATTTCCAATAACAGTATGGCACAATTTTATTGTTATATCAGGAAATATGGAAAAAACCTAGATTCCTTGAAAGACTTAACCTCTCTCCCAAATTCTTAAACCTAACCCACAATCCTCGGCAACAATCATGTGTCCTAGTTTTAAGTCTCGTGACCTTGAAGAAATCTGCAAATGGCCTCTGACCCAAATGGAGTGGCGTAAGGGGAGCTTCTTATGTGTTGATCTACTGTTTAACGGTTGTGGCTTGGCAGTGGATAATCCAAGAATTCACTTAGACTTCGATATGCATGGTTAATGTACAGCTACTACCGACGAATTAATGCAAGCTATAGATTTTTTTTCACGTGGCATAAAAGACGGCTGAATATAGATTCTTGAGGCATGAGGTAGTTTTCTTGACATAAAAATTTTCATTCAGTGGGATTTGAAGTAAAATTTGGATAGATAAATTTGTTTGAATCTGCGTTTAATATCAAATCACTCAGTTTGTACGTAGCAAGGCATCTTTAAGATATCCGTGCCATACTCAGTATTTAGCTCTGATTTTGGTTTACCTATCTGATGATGTAAACAAAGTCATGCAGGCCCTTTTAGTCCGGCAGAAAAATGGCTGAACCTGGACATTGTATACAAAGTTTTCTTTATGATTGATTTTAGTAACCTGGTGTCCTCTTTCAGAATCTGCCGGGCGAACCTCGGTCACCCTTGGGCGTTTTAAGAAATTCAAGATGGCGTCTAAGACGGTCGCCATTTCAAATACATGTAATCCCCTATAACTCCTATAGTATTTAGTCTAGAATGATAATTCTGGTGTCCAACCGTATGTTTCTGGAATCAAGAAATACACTGAAATCGTTCATTATGTTGTGGGGTGAATATATGCTTTTTGTAGGGTGAACGAGATTCGCCCGGCAGATTCTAAAAGAGGACACCCTAGACTAAAATCAATCTTAAACGAAACTTTGTTTAGAATTTCCAGGTTCTGCCGAAATATTGGGTTTGGCGACTAGACTTTATTGACTGGGTGCGAAAACGAGGACAGAATTATCAATACTTTAATTGTCACATAATTGTCGATAGAAATCGATTTTCATAAGATAGAATCGATAAATTTTAATAATTTATTGACAAATGTTTTTCAATAATTTAGATTGTACATTGTCTTACGATCAATATGTATCTTGGCAGGTTTAAATTTTAATTATCAAATGATCTCAATTTATTTACATAATTTGTTCACAAAGATGTGTTTTGATAATTTCGACTATAAACATTGGATGTCGACTGGCTCCAACTTTGGTATACCACATGTAGCTTAGAACTTTGTAGTCCCAATTGTAGATAGTAAAGGAATCATAATGTCGCTTTGTATCCGAACTTTATTTGTTTTCTACTTCAAAGTAAATATACAGATATTTAATTCCACTGTCGATTTCTATACTGAAATATTTAAAACGATGTCACAAAATCAATATATTTAGCCTTTTAACTACCACCGAGTAAAGTTTACAAGAGTTATTGATCTTGTTGCTATGACGAAGTGTTAGAAAGCTATGGCGGAAAAACAACGAAGAACAATAAAAGCTTTTATTTCGAGAAAAGTCAACCACTGGATCGTTGGCCATTCAACTAAATAAAGAAAGAAGATCTTTGTTGGGTTAAATCAATTTTACTACAGAAAATATAAAGTGGCAGGAGCGAAATAGATAATATGGGCCTGTGCCTCGGTAATTGAACAGAGAACCAATTAAAAATTGGCTAGTTAATTTGAAAAAGGCGTAAATATCGACTATTTAACTATCCCTCAATATACGCCTATATTTTAAACAGCAGACGGTAAATTTAATTTCATTTGTCTTAATAAAAAAAAAGCGACAGAATTATTGATTACAAACTCTAGTTAATTCGCTTGAAAAGGTTTTAAATCTGCCGCAACTTATCTGCCAAATCCACCGAGGCTATGTGAAAGACGCGGATATAGAGAGAGAAAAATGGGCTTTAGCGTCCACTCGACACAAACTAGGTCATTTCGGAACTAACATATGGTTTCATTTTTTATTTCAATAATTCGCTTGCGCGTAGGGGTCTTTGGCAGTGGGAGGAAACCGGAGGACCCGGAGAAAACCCACGAGGTTGGACAGGCGATCCTACTCCTTATCACGTACAACCAGGGATTAGAAACCACGCCTCTAAAGAATTGTCCTATTTTATTTATTATTTGATTTGGAGAGAAAAAAAAAAGTTAAATAAATTCCTTGTCATGGCGAACAACTTTTTGTTTCAAGAGTTATATCTTCGAACCTGGAGGTTGTCTCGTTGTCTTTATAGTTCGGGCGAATATTTGACAACACATCGGTGTTATATCTGAAATAAGTGTAACTACAAAAGAGGCGCCTGGCTATCATAATGAATTAATAAAAGCTTTACATTACAGTTATTAGACGATGTAAAAAAATAAATTCGAAACAAGACAATTAAATATTCTTTAAGAGGCATTTAGTTACTGGGCAGATAAATGAACTGAGAACATACTTATGGAAAAACAGCTACTGATTTATTTAGGCGACGTTTCGAAGAGTATTCTCTCAACGTTTTCAAGCTAATACAATATAACAAAAAGTGAAGCAACATATATAGACAAAATCAACAACAACAAGGTTAAAACCGTACATAGAAACAACAAGATGAAAGGTCTATGACACAATGGGTTATGATATACATGTACAAAAACAAGATCAAAGGGACTAATTAACTTTCTTAAAGACACTGAGTAGTGATGATGTGTACATAATGATATATTAATGATGGGGATTATTGGTGTTTGAAGGATAACATATACACTTTTAGTAAAGGAAATCTGCCATCATCGTCTCTAAATTACATTATGGCAACGATTCGGCCCAATAGTTTTGCGCTATTTGTAGATTTAAAGTAGTTACTATGATATATTGGAAAACCCTCGGGATAACACTGTTTACATAACATTATTAAATTGTTCTCATCTATTTATTTGTCAAGTCATGCTTCGATTGCAGTTTCCCTATTCCTGATTATAACATACGCCTTTAGGGGACTATGCTAGTAATAATAAACTATACCAAACAGTTCTTAGATGTGGAACAGTGGGACGCATGGTATAAAACCTCAGCAAAGGAAACAATCAATATACCGGTACCTGTTATCATGTAGTCAATATTTAAATCTATGAAGCTTGAAAGAAGTACGAACAAAGTAGTTATGGCTCGCTGCCTTTCTTGAAGACCATCTCCTTGTGCACTAGTTAACCCAATAGGATCGTTATGCGATTAGTGCGTTTATCGTTTGCAACAGTTAGTGTCCTTTTGATGCAAATATACTTTTAGAAGAAATTTATTTGATTGTCATTCCATAAAACGGGTCCTGTACTAAAACGTTATTACACATCTCAAGGTACGATTTTCCTCTTGGGGCCTAGCAACGTGACAAACTCGGTTAGGTAAATTTCATCAATTATTAGACTATCGATTGACATCATTACGATTCATGGTTAAAAATGGACCATTAACTAAAATCGATTTTTATCTTTTATAATTGTTAATTCTACTTCTTATAAAAAAAACAGTCAGTTATAAATTAAAGTTATGATTGTTACATTTAAATTAGCTTAACCTGTAACTCAAAAATTATTGTCCATAATATTCGAAATTAAAAACACGAATTAGAATTCAATATATTGAGTTTTGTTGTTATCTGACCGTGGAAATATGAGATCCTTATTTCTAAAACTCAAGACAGAATGAATATTTTAAAATCAGTAAACGAGTCGTTAACTGTATCGTTTCGGCGTGATTGGCAATAAACAAAGAAATACATACCATGGTAATGTGGAAGTAATTAGTAATGGGTGGTTCAGAAAATGAAAAACAATCATTTTTAAAAAAACAGTTCAAGTATTTCACCTAACATTGTTGATTATAAATTACAAGTAAATTTGCATATAAAATAATAGTAAAATGTGTGCTTCTAGACTCATTTTCGACTTTATAAGGTTCCAGAGAATAGGGCCACACGCCATTTATCATTCTTAACAATTATAAAATATTAAAAATAATCAGAAACTCGACTTTGTCCATTTTTCTAATTTTCAGGCTACTCCTAGCCACCCACCCATGTTGTATGTACGGCTCGTAAATTAAAATTTCTTAAACTCTACTCAAACTGATCGATAACTGAAGTATCATTTACAATTTAACGTCAATGTCTTAACTATCAGTTTATGATAAATAAACAATGGCCGATCGTTTGCTGTAAATATTTTAACAGAAATACAACCCATCTTCACTGTAAAGAATACAACAATTAAAGTGATCTTCTGAATGATAAACAAACAAGCATTCTCTTATCATTATTTACACAATCTGATTTGTAATTTCAAAAATAGCTTAAACAGTGAATTTTTAGTAGTTTTCATTAATATCAAAACTAATGTTGAAGTTTAATTTAAAGAAAAAGAAAAGTGTAGTTAACTAAGACGCCAGGTAGTACCGTACAATATCAATGTACAACAGCCTAGCGTAATTACCACTGCTAGCCCAATTGTCTAGATAATATGGGACTGTAGATATTGCCAATACCAACCCATTGTATCCAACCATACATTAGCCAAACGAATAATAAATTGTTTTAAAAGCTCGTTTGTACCTGAACTCCAGTTTAATAGTTTTCATTGTTTATATTCGCATTTTATCTTGTTTTACATCCAAATTCAGTCAATCGAATCGTGAACACAATTTACAGACAAGCTGACATAAATATCTGGCGTTTTTTTTATTGTTCTAAGTACATTTGATATTATTAATAACAATGCCCCATCTGAGAGTTGAACTAAAAGCCATGTGTAACATAATCAGATAATAACTGTGGATTGAACTTTTTTTATTAGAACAGTGCAGGAACGAACATTACAAATACATCTATAACTCTAACAACCAATACAGCATACAGGGACATAACATATCATATACATTAGTTTGTCGTCATCATGACCAACGTCCAAATTCACGTCTGCTTCCATTGTCACATGCCCTCGTTCTGTCTTGTAGAGCAGTCTCCGATCTGTGGCCTCTCGATAAGATTGTCTTCCATCGTCTTTTTTAAGCTTCTAACTTGAGATCATTTAAAAGGCCAAGGTGTTATCCACAACCTTATTAGTATTTAACAGCCATTCACAAGTTATAATACATATATTAGAAGCCTTCATTTAACGGACAATCATATAATATTATCTAATAATTACTAACTTAAATAATGCATGTGTAACACATATATATATATACTAATTGTACGACAGCTATAAACCACAGCTGCTTAATGTTATGTAACAATTTCCTCCCTTTCCTAAGCTGTGAAACAGCCAAAATAATTATGAATTAATCATCATTTTCTCCTTGTTAAGGTTGACAGGATGAAATATTTATAAATGCATAATGATAACATAACGATCTACAAACAATACATAATAAGGGTCTTGTCAAATTGATTTTACTCGAGATAAACGATTATGAATATTTTGAACACATATAATTATCTTCAATAAGATATTTTCTGTTTTATAACGCATCAAATTTTCAAATGATTCATCTTCCTATACAAAACAAACGACAACACAAAGTAAAAATCTACCATAATGCTCTTAACTTGAGCTAACCCTTCCTCTGAGGGTAATTACATATTAAAAATGTACCATAATGCTCTTAACTTGAGCTAAACCCTTCCTCTGAGGGTATAAATACATGTTCCTCTCTTTTTAGGAATTCAATAAAACACATCCCATTAATTATCGGGAAAATATATACATAAAACATATTTATAGGAAGATAAAACATTAATTTTGGGATTGCCTCTTTAATCAAAAACCGAAAATTAACGGAATACGCCTTAAGCGTTTTACAAAAATCTTTGAGACAACCACAAAATATTTCAATTCCTTTAGGAATAGGTAAATATTCTTTTTCTATTAACCTAAATATTTCTCATAATATGCCAAAAGATGTGTTCAAATTAAGACAAAAATCGTTTATATTCTTTTAAAACAAAATGACTCACCTTCTACAAAAATATTTTACACAAAGAGTTCATATTCCAGAGTTCTTTCTTCTTTTGTGTTAAAATTTCTGTCTTTTAGAGTTTTCATTATTCGGGTGTTTGTTGAACAATAACTTCTTTTTTTCTTCATAACTTGTTTCCATGTTTTCTCGTTTTTTTTTATAACGGCTTCGAAACTTCGACGTTGTGTTCTCTTTTTTTTTTGAACTGTTGATTGACACGAATTCTGTCTTCTTCTCAACATCGACCAACAGGTTCTTCAGTCATGGACACCAAATGTTTGAGTAGTAACATAATCAGATAATAACTGTGGATTGGACTTCTTTATTAGAACAGTGCAGGAACGAACATTACAAATACATCTATAACTCTAACAACCAATACAGCACACAGGGACATGACATATCATATACATTAGTTTGTCGTCATAATGACCAACGTCCAAATTCACGTCTGCTTCCATTGTCACATGCCCTCGTTCTGTCTTGTAGAGCAGTCTCCGATCTGTGGCCTCTCGATAAGATTGTCTTCCATCGTCTTTTTTAAGCTTCTAACTTGAGATCATTTAAAAGTCCAAGGTGTTATCCACAACCTTAAAATTATTAGTATTTAACAGCCATTCACAAGTTATAATACATATATTAGAAGCCTTCATTTAACGGACAATCATATAATATTATCTAATAATTACTAACTTAAATAATGCATGTGTAACACATACATATATACTAATTGTACGACAGCTATAAACCACAGCTGCTTAATGTTATGTAACACATGAAATTGAAAACCATTTAAAGAGAAACTTTACAAAGGTTGGCAAAACAATATTATTGAAAATGAATAATAAAGCGTATTTAAGACCAGTGAGGTCAATGGGTAGTATTATATGCATAGCCATGAGAAGACGTAATCCGTCTAATGATATAGATTTTGCGTTCAATTTAAACAGTCTAGTAGGTTACTCTTTTTCACTAATCATTAGTTCGTTTACAGTTCTGATTCTATCCATTGGTTCAGATCGTACGGACTTTTATGTGTAGAATTGTTAGTTGTTCTCTTTAACCCAGTTACATCATTTTCGTACAGTTTTGAACTACGGACTTTATTTCCGACGTTCGGTTTTGCAGAACGTTTAGTACAAAGACATGCGCAGTTAACGTATCCAGTATTTCCGTTTACATTATGACTGCGTACATTATCGTACGTAACTAACGTACGAAAATTAAATGGTAGCTGGCTTTTTTTTCTCGCACGTATACAATGAATGACCATTTTGCTCAGTAATCCCAGCTAGCATTTGGCTATTTTTTAAAAATTGTCTTAAAGTTTTAAATTTTTGTTTAGAACTGAAATAAATTAACTATTAATCAATCCCCATGCTAAAAACATTAACAGAATTGATTGTGTATATCTGAAATATACACGACCGAAGCACAAAATAGTGCCAATATCCGACGTCAAATCTAGAGTTGTAGATGTTATTTCTGTGAAAAATCATTGGAAGAAGCAATAAGACGGTATGGCTGTACGGATTATCCAGTCCTAAAGGCAGCAGGAGGCTTGTTTACAATGTAATATTGTGTCTTGTAATGTTGACATTTTGTTTGTTGATGTGACCTCATGACCTGTGACGTTTAGATAACGTCATATGGATATCATGGCTATTCACTGTGTCAGAGTCACTTCTCTGCAGGTAGGGTGAGTCTGTCGTTCAGATTGCGTACATTATATGTCCGAGAAACATTTTATTCTGACGTCCCTATCAAAATGTTGGAAGTTTCGGTACCTTATTAGCTATACAATAAAAGGTATTTTCCTTTCTTGTCTCAGATATCACAATCACATATTAAAAAGAGTTATTTCATACATAACTTTGAAATGAACCAACAGGATAGAGGTGCCAGTGTTTTGGTATGCTGATTGCTGGATAGTGTGATGACTACAACCAATTGCATTTGTTTCAGTGTAAATTATTATAAAACAGTGTTTAGCTTGTTTAAAATATAAACCCCAAAAACCTAACGTTAACCGCATGTAATGATTTAATAGCTGCTGTTTTATTATAAAACTTCATAGATTATGAAGAAAAGGTATACCAAAGTGCATTTATTTTTGTTTTGGCGCAACAGGCTTGTTTACTATATTCTATATTTTTGTCCTCTTAATCCCTAGATAAATTGTAAATTAACGATATTAACTTGCTCGGTGAGAGAGAGAGAAAAGGGGTTTAACGTCCACTCGACACAAACTAGGTCATTTCGAGACTAACATTGGTTTATTTTTATTTCAATAATTTTTAGCAGTGGAAAGAAACCGGAGGACCTGGAGAAAACCACGTACAACCGCGGATTCGAAACCAGACCAGTTGACTCAATGACAGGCTTTATGATAAAGCGCACGTGCTAACCATTTGGCCATCCAACAACCCAAACTTGTTCGGAGTTTAGAAATCGTTATAATCGATATTCATATGACAATTCTCAATTTCTTATACAATAACAAAAACCTTAACAGGTTAATTCAAATTTAGATCCTAGTTCAAACATGCGACCACCATAAACTCTTTTTTTTCTGACAGGAAGATTATTAAGATGTCTCCACCGATTAAATGTGGCTACAATGGATTATTTTCTTCCCTTTTTGCTAAACGACAGAGGGTTATTCAATAAGAGTTATCAATGCCAATCTTAGCTGTTGATAGATATTTGTACGAGCTTCACAGTCTGCGGGTATGCTTATTTCTTGCGGAACATTACAATACTGATGCATTAGGATATTCGTCATATCTTTCTCCCATTTTAGAAGTTTTGCTTTATTATGCATAACAAAATATTCATTTTGGTCATCCGCTAAGGATCCTAGTTTATGACGTAGCATGTAAATGTTTTCTAGCCTTATGAATAATGTTCTTATGGACAAATATGTAGAACGAATCGAGCAAGTATTTGTAAAGCTTGTACCCGGGGTAAATTCGTGGTGCATTATATAATAAGGATCCTAAGAGTAAATTCGTATGTTTCATCATGTCCTTCATCATGTAAACAAGAATACGATTTGCGAATTGCTCGCTGCGTAAATTCTTTGATAATATTCGATCCCTATAAAGTGCACTAGAGCTATTTTAACCACCCTTTGTTGAATTGTTATATGTATTTGTTACACCACCACCTTTGTATATTAGAAGAGGTCTTCAGCACTATGTTAAATATCCCTCTCTTTAACGTGCCACCATTATTGTTAATACAATACGGTGATTTTAGTTCACATTGTTAATAATGAATGTTGTTGTAATATAAAAATATTGTGATTATAGAATTATTTATCGATAAATATTATTATAAACGGAATCAATAACTGAAATAGTAACCCACCTTGCAAAAATCATTACACGACAGGAAACGTGTGTTAGTATTATTTATCAGATCCTGCCCAACTCTGTTGCCAATGGCGATATAAACCAGACTCTTTTAATATTATGTTTTCCTTTGGTATAATTTCAGCACCATGACACTGTGTTGCGTAAATCGGAGGGGGGCATCATACTCCAAAATGACACCAAAAATCAGTTTATCAAAGTCATTCAGGGGGTGAACCCGTACATTGCCTTTCTAAAATACTTGGTAATAGTTTTGTTTTAGTAAGTTCGTTTTATCTATAGACAAAAAACGCTAGACGCGACTTCACTTTTGTTTATAATTGCGATCAAAAATATCTCGAATTTTTTGCTAAATGTATCTTTCAGTTACTAAATATTGAGATGATTTTTTTTTCTAGAGTCAGTATATATGTCCAGCCTATGGTCATGCCCAAATCACATTTCAGCTGTACAATGTCTTACCAGCACTGCCATTAAAATCAGTGGTGCCTTTTCTTTGCGTATCGATGATGAAAGAGAAAGTTAGTTTGTTCGCTATTAGAAACCAAGCTGTTGAACTTATACATTTTAAATTAACCTCATAAGATAATTTATACATGAAATATAATGACGCTATTGATATTGGTTTTGGTGCGGTATTGAATGATGGAATTGACAAATAATGATTACTGAGTTATTGTGAATCTTAGAAAAATGGACACCGAATCATAGATTTATACATACATGATAGTTGTATTATTTTAGATAATGAATCATTCTGATCAATTGATTTTTAAAAAATAATACCATTTGCAAAGTGGGAAGCAAATATATACTAAAAGATGCACTTAGATTCGAGGCTTGCAAGAAACATATAAAAAAACCTATTTGCTGAATCAAACTGCGTGGGGTGGGAAAAACTTCTGGCAGTTTCCTAGACTGATTCTCATTTCTCAGCGATGACGCTTTATTTGACAGACAAGAATTGTTGGTCAGTCGTTCGGATAAATAACATACAGTCAACAAATGAACTTATGACAGTTAAAACATGCAGGTAGCCCCATACCCATACTAGTTCACAAACTTTAAATGTCCACATGGAAGTAATTAATGTTGCCTTATTGTTGCCATGTTGCTGACGGAGTAATAGGTTATAACTAGTGCATTACTTGATTATCAATTTAAGACTATTGTTATGAAACTGGTATTTAGTCTACATACCAGTTTCATAACAATCTCATATAATATTTTTGGTATGAGGCCAATCCAATTTCGGATTTGGCCAGGACTAAAATATGATGATAATAGTGTGACTATTACAAAATATAGCTGATAGTAGCGCCCGAGAGGAAAGGTCGGAGGAGACAAAAATTTCATTAGGTCTAAGCAGTTATCTACCAACACCCACTTTAAAACTATAACGCATATTTGTAAATAGCCTAAGACTCTGTCTGGTTAGACTCGATTTTTTATTCCGCACCCAGTAAACCTCTCATAAAATAATAATTACAAATTCGAAGTATTTTGTCTAGTTATTATATATTTTATCAAATAAAGCCTTTGGTTAGGATGTTCGCTTAGAGGGCTAACATTTAAGATGTTTGCTATATTATACTGCTTTGGTCTGGAAACAATCGATTAAGATCTGAATGGATGACGTAAATCTCATTGCCATCGTGCTATTCAGTTCGATTGTGTTCGCAAATATTTAGTATTTGAAGATTCATTATTTATTAAGAACAAAAGGTTCGGTTTCATTTGAACAAGATTTTCAAAAAAAAATGTGATCATGTTTTCAATAACCGCTCTTTACGATTAATGCTTTTACAAAATGGCGACCATGGGTGTCATAGTAACTGGAGAATCGAAAGCGCTTGTATTGTTTGAAAGTTCTAGCATATATGTATATAGACAATAAACTGTTGGTTATACGACACTTTCTGTATAAATATTTATAAGACATCCAATTCCATAGATACAAAAGACAAAGCTTTCTAGTAATCGATAAAGTCTTTGTTTTGTTTTTTTTGATGGAAGGAGACGATCAATAATAAATAACACGAAAGGCTTGCCTTCATTGGTTTTCGTCATGGCACAGGTACAAAAGAATTGAACAGGTAGCTATCAATAATGGTGCTTCATACAGGATATTTCATTCAATACTGGTTCCTGCGTTTAATTCGAGAATTTATTAAAAGAGATTTCTAAAGTAGTTAATATCTAAAGCTGATATAGAACTGAACTATATTTTTACGTTGAAGAAAGATCAATGTAGGCTGGGGATATTAATTTTTGATTGCAATAAAGTGACGTCATATAATGAATTCTTCGCTTACCTTCATAAGTTATAAAGTTGTGGCAATACGGAACAAATTGTACTGGGATATCAAGATCATTGGTTTATTCTAAGAATATTTTTAAAGCAAAACTAATTGCTTTATAATGGTGAATTCTGCGAGCTCCTAATATTCAAAGTAAAAATTCTGAAACTGTATCGACGTGTTTCTTTCTCTGAAAATAATTCAATGTTAAATTCAATGTACACCATAACCTCTTTTAGTATTTGAAATTGTTTTTAAAACAGAAAATATTATTTAACACTAATATCTTTTTTAGAAACATAAGAAGAAACGAAACAAAAAGACGTAACCTTGAGGACATCCTAGAATGTGCTGACTTCATTTAGTACTGACCAATTCGAACTGATCAAAGAACAATGGGTACAAAGAAACGGGATGGATGTTGCAAGAAATTTGCAAAATTTCTATTTTCTCACATTGGATTATGTGGTATGGTGATATTGTATTGTGTGGCTGGAGGATTTATATTCGAACACTTAGAGAAAAACAACGAACAACAGATTTGCTATGAATCAAGAAGCGAATATAATCCAATGGAAAATAAAACCATCGAGAGTATTTTGAAGATCTTTAACGATTACGGTTTTCCCACGGAGAATAACCGAGCTTTAATGGAAGTACAAGTTAAGAGTGTGCTGGAAACTTTCAGGAACAACACATTGGCTATAGGATATGATGGAAGAAACTGTGCTGCCTATGGTCTACCTGGTGGACCAATTTATTCCTGGTCTTGGGCTGGATCATTGATGTTCTCTGTTACTGTTATATCAACTATAGGTATTTAGCTAGATTCTTATATTTGTGATTGTGATTATTCACTTAGATATTGAAGGTTAAACCCCAATTAAATTTTATTTTGCGATTCTTTATGTATATCATGAAAATAAGATAATGGGGGCTATGGTGTTAGTTCTCTTAAAATACTCTCATGTTACTGTTCCCATAGCCATTTTGTAATTTCCAAACAACCACAAAGCATCATAATATTTGCAACGTTAGCTTAAATTGATCTAACTCAAGGACGTCTTCATTGCCGGTATAGCGAATTGCAACCACAATTTCACATTCGGCTGTCAAAACTCATATCTGTTTTGATTATTATCCATTAATATTCTTGCTCCAGAAAACTATTTGTTCTGGAACTTAAATGAAAGGTCATTCAGATATATTTTCAAACTCATAGATGTAAAATATGTAGCAATAAGTATACTATTTCCATAATTTAACGTTAGGAGCTAAGCGTGGACAATTAATTGGACTGAGACAGAATTTCTGAGATCTTAATGAAGGACATTCATAAAGCAAGAACAGATTTATTGTTCCATGATTAACCACAATCACAACTTGGCGTGACTGAAATATTGGGTATTCAAGACTAGTTTGATGAATGACCTACCTTCATTATTATTGAAGTCGTCACGGCACCTTCCCATGCTCATATCTTTAATACCGACATACCCCTGAGACGAGTTATGCCCGTGCTACCTTCATGTTCATTGGCCATAAAATATGTCAACATCCTAAATTACCTACCATTCATAAGATTTCCTCCACGCGATTGAAAACCTTTTCCTGAATGTGTGTTGATTGCGTACGCGATACCTTTAAATTGTATTAAATGACACGTGTTCACGTTTGTACAATTTTAGAAAGTAGAAAAATAGACAACATAATTATTGTATTTTACTGAATATCAGGTTAAAAGCTTAAAGATGCATTGTGGAGGATTAGATTAACAAAAACTAACAGTTGTCACTTTAATAGTTTAAAACTACATAATGTAAAGGGAATAAGGAAATTGAAGAACGCTGAAAGGAGAATTTAGCGATTGACTTTTAAGGCATGGCCTCGATCATCATCGGTATATTGAAAATAAATATAGTCCTGATTGCCCATTTTTCATTTAATCATCAATGAGCGTTGAGCAGCAGATCGGATTGCAATCCAGTAAATATCGCAGGCTGGTGATGATATTGACATCGAGAGTTGATTATGGTCTGGATAAGTTAATTAATGTCTAATTAATAATTTAGATAACATTTCAGGTCTAAAGAAAGACCTACAAAAGGCAGATTTAGCTCTTGCATACTGTATGTTTAATAGTTTGTATTTCAGTCATTAAATGGGATATTTTCCACAATGATTGCTTTTAAAATTCTTTTGAATGAAGGGAACACTAATTGAAATACAAATAAGCATAATTTGAATTATCCTTTAACCTGGAAATTTCATTTGATGTACAGTGACCAACTCTAGGATTATAAACACGGCACAATATTAATAAATTGATTCATGTGCTGTAATGTTTTATTTTATAGGATATGGACACATTGCACCTAAAACCGTTTGGGGTAGATTGGTATGCATTGCTTACGCCGTTTTGGGTATCCCGCTCATGCTGTTGTGTCTGGCTAATATAGGCGACGTCTTGGCTGACATCTTTAGATTCATTTACGCCAAGATCTGCTGCTGTGGATGTTGTCGACGAAAGAAGAAGGACAAGGCTACGAAAGTTGTTGAAATCAAACCAATGCCAAGGGATGGAAATTGGAAGTCAGATAAATCAAACATGGTCAAAAACAACACGGTCACCGATCAGAACGAATTCTCACGAATACCATGCAAATCACCAACAGGAAGTACCGATACAAATGATAACAACAAGTTGAAGCTATCTTCTCGTTCACCGAGTCCACTGGGTAAATCCGTTAAGATTGTTCCCTTGGACCTAAACCCCATGAATCGACCTGATCCTATGATTCTCGATGATGACAGTGATGATGATGACGACGATTTGGATGATAAGAAAATCACCGTCCCCCTCACTATTACTATGATCGTTATTGGAGGCTACATTTTTGGTGGGGCCGTTTTATTTGGATTATGGGAAGGTTGGGATTGGTTACAGTCGGCTTACTTTTGCTTCATCACACTGAGTACGATTGGATTTGGAGATGTTGTTCCTGGAACCGATTTCGAAAATTCTCAAGCACAAGCCCAGCTTCTTCTCGGAGCTGTGTACGTATTGTTCGGCATGGCCATTCTGTCCATGTGCTTCTCGCTCATGCAGGATGAAATTATCGCCAAGTGCA
Source organism: Patella ulyssiponensis (assembly GCA_963678685.1). NCBI lineage: Eukaryota > Metazoa > Mollusca > Gastropoda > Patellidae > Patella > Patella ulyssiponensis. Next base: position 41,001,150 of record OY783228.1, on the reverse strand, counting down.
GATGGGTTGGAGAAAAGTTGGGAATTCTAGATAAAAGTGAAGAATAGATTGGAAAACCTGAACTATATTTAGAATAGTAGTCTACAACCTTATGAATTTTTTCTGATAATACGACCATTCTGAGTGAACATTTAAAAAAAAAAGAGAATTGGATATTTCTGCATGTGGTTACATAGTCATTACTCTAGTTGGGTTGTTCTTTATAGTGGACAAGGACTTGATTCATATACGTGCAAATGACTTCTCAGTTCACTGTTCCAAAGAAATTGTTCGAATATTAATTGCATACTGCTGATATACACAAGTTGTCGTTAAAGATTTTCATATGGAAGAAGAAAAACATTCCTTTTATTTTACTTATTTACGAAAAACATATTTTCTACTTAATGTATTTTTTGAAGCAAATTGTCGTACTATTCAAATGTGTTTATTGTTGTCAAATACACGATCCCTTTGCAGAAAAATCTCTTCTTGGTGATTTGTTTGTTATCTGAATTAATATTTTATTAATTAAAACCATCGTTGCCTTATATGTCAGTATGTGCTTGCTAGATCGGGGGATGCGTGTGATTTCACCATCCTGACTACTCGATCAGGTGCATTCTGGGTTAATAATGATGTATATCCTGTGCTCCAATGCCCGAGGTTGATAGCACATGGCCTCGGAGAAGATATTTTCACCACTAATGATTGATTTTTCGTAAAGGGATATTGACAAATGTATCAGAATACACGCCCTTATTCCGTCCAAAAGCCCTACTATAGATACTATAGTTGTTTTGGTGTAATGTTTTGATGTATTTTCCCACCTTTGTCGTATGTTTAAATGTAAATGATTGATCTGCCATTTTGTGAAATTCTGTAACCATCTGTAGAATACACTAGAATTTTGATTCAGTGAGATTTTATGAAATTAAATGAATCAATTGTTTGAAATCAGAGGCGAATTTATGCCAGAGTTTTTACATTGTACTAAATTAACTTAACTTATTGGCTACACAAATGTTCCCCCAAGTAACGTATATTTTAGTTTTAATATATATTTTTTCTACAATGTAAATATTCACCGTATTTCCTTTAAACCCCAAGTCTAATTTATCTTTCCCGGTAGAATTAAATGTTTTTGTATATGGGTATAATTAAAGATAATCGAGACTAAACACCATGTGAACATTGTCGTGATAATTTCTAGAGGTACCCACAATTTTTAATTTGTCATAAAAAATCCTTATGAAAAGTTGCCATACATACAATGGACGTACATCAATGTCAAGCAGGATAGTGAAATGTTGTGAAATTGCTACATTTTAGCATAATACCATCCATACATTAGTTGTAAATGTATTGTAATTGGCCATGAATAATGTTTCGTACCGCACCCACTACTTTGAACCTATATTGAACTTTTAAGGTCCTTATCAAACCTGATCATCCTACACAGTGAACATGCAGCAATGTCAAGCAGGATAGTAATGTGTGGTGAAATTGTTACAAAACTACACTAGTGGTTAAAATATTTTACTTGTTTTAGCATACCGCGGTAGCCCTGCGTTAACCATAAATCTATTGTAATTAGCTATGGATAATTGTTATTCTGCGTCATACGATTTAATGGTTATTTAGTTATTCCACGTGTAGTGTTATTGTTATTTGATTATATGGTTACATTTGTTATCTTTAATGGTGGTAATACTCGAATTACATTTTATTTAAGTATGTTATTTTATATGTTATATAGAAGTGCAATAGCGACGACAGGTTGGGTGTGGTGAGGTGGGCTAAGCACTACGACAAAGCTAGCAATATAATATAGCCATGCTCGAATAACTGAAATGCGATCAATTCTATTGTTGATTGTTTTCTTGTATTTTGCCAGGAATTTTCTGGGAAAAGATCGCCACCCCAACCCTTTCAGAAACACACCGGAGTAGCCATTGGTTACTAAACGCCTTAACACTCTGCTGTTAGACTGTAACAACAATAATAATAATTGTTTGGTTCACATTCTGTTTCCGCCCATGGATTTATAACAATCCCGTCCATATTTAAAATCCTATACAATTTGTTTATAGATTTACTGCTAAATTATTATATTCTTACTGTTTAACATTTATCATATTGTTTTATTTAATTGTTTGGTTATGTACTATATATTTATTATAGCTATATATATTTATTACATTTATATTATGTGAAGAAAGGGTTGTTACACAAACTATAGATTGGCACAATGCAAAAAGGTAAGGAAGGCACTGCTTTACTAGTAAAACTGTTTTGAGAAACGTCGGATGGTTTTATGGTCTGTTGAATCTATACAGACTCAGCGAACTGTTCAACAGCATTATGAAATTATAGTTGCGAAACTGTGCGAAATGTAGACACGAACCGGTTAAACAGTTTAGTTTATGCAGTAGAATTTGGCGTATGCAATATGTATATTTCTGTGAAATATTCAAATATTGATTAAAGTCGCTGATTTCAAATACTATTTCATTTCTTTTGCGTCTTAATCCACGCCAAAATCTTCTCAAATTGGAAATTTAACCTTTAATTTATAAAACAAAACAAATCATTGGTAGATGATCTCTCGGCGACGTTACAAGATTTTACCTAACACTGATAGGTGGTGTATGCTGGTTGTTATCAACAGCATAGAATAACGCATTTTACTGAATTTTCCAAGTATACTGAACTAGATCGAACTATTTTGGGGCTGCTATTCTTTTTTTTAGCGATATGGTCATTTGCAAGTGATTCAAAACCTCTCACAACATGACGATATTCGGCTTAAAGGATAGTATAAAATCCGTACTCTGGTTGTATAGAGAACACATACGTTTACTACAAACAAAAGGCAACCCTTTTTTCACGTACGTATTTTGTCTGTGATATGTGTGTACAAAGTGATATATAAATAAAGTCATATAAAACAACCGTTTCTGTATTTGCCTTCTATTTCTAAAGAAATGTGAAATGTACATGGAATGGGACATAAATTAGCATGCAAAAACTTCGACCATTAACATCAAACACAGATGCGATGGCAAATGATAGACCTTAATTTGATACATTGATAGGGTACCCCTTACAGCCAAATTAAGATTTTAAAATAAGGTGACCCAAGCGCAACAAATTTTCACAGTCAATATACAAAAGTGATTGTGTAATACCTCCAGTGCACCTGAAAGTTCAACAGTAGCGTTTATTTGGTCTTTAAATAGAAAGCATGTGATATTCAATAGTTAACGAGATTTTCTTCAGGGTACTACATCCTTAGATTCTTACCAATCTTGGTTTTTGGCTAGGTATCCGGCAACATGGCTTAAGCGATAATCCACACATCATACATAAATGGCAAAATACCCATACACCCCCCCCCCCAAAAAAAAAAAAAAAAAATCTCAGATTGCCCTGATTGCGCCCAGAATGGTAACCTTAAAACGCCATCTTCTGGTCCACTTATAAATTGTGATCACCGTGTAGGCCTGTGTAGTCACACATTAGTAAGGGGACAACTAGTTTATAAGGTAAAGCAGCCTCACACAAGTTAGTGTTGGCCCAGTAAATGCTTTCTGTACGCCTGAACGATCAGAAAAAAAGCGATCAGCCCAGAATATTTGATGTACATGTAACTAACAATTTACACTATTCAAAATTAGATCCGCAATTGCATATCATCTACCATAATGCTGCCATTAGAATCGATATTTGCCAAGCGATGAGAACTATTGTACTAAACATCGATTATAATTAGATGTCGTACGATCAAATATATAGAATATCTTATTGATATCTAAAATACGGCATTTAAAGAGGAAATGACATGTTTCAGTGAACATAACTTGATATTTGTGTCGAAGACCCATAGAACCCTTTCCCCATGTCCTTAGGAATATCTTGAACCTCGATACGATTTTATAGAACAATTTACGTCAAAATTGACCCATGGTGGACGTCTTGGCCAGTAATCACTTGGTGCATTATAACCACTTCTCATAGCTTAGGCCCCTGTCAGACCGGAGTGGTGTCCTTACGGGTTGCTGCGACTGCATGGCGACCTGAAAATGCATAAGGTCGCCGGCAAACGTGAACACAATGCGAGAAAATGTCGCAAAAAATTACGAACTAGAAAAAAAAGTCGCGTTCTCACAGCAGAATCTTGGCGTTTGTTTTGAACATGCTTAAAACAAACGCCGTGACTCAGCGATCCTTGGCGACCATGGAGATCACAGGGCAATATATGGCGTTTCCATGCTTATGACGATCTTGACGCGCTCTGGGACAATTTTCCGTAGCCGAAGCAGCGCAGTAAGGACGCCAACCCGGTTTGAAGGGGGTAAAACGGTTTATTTTTGTTTTCAACCAACTATAAAATTCTCAAGTTACTACTGTATTTTTAATTACTTCTGGCAAACGATATCGAATCATTGTGTTTATCGGGGTACTCAAAAACAATTTGAGATGAGCGCTCTGATTATTTAACCCCAATACTTAATATCCAAACTGCTCAATATTTTGAAATAAATATTTCAGATAAGGTGAATTAGCCTTTTATTCTCAACCTTTAAATTCACCATTTAATCGATAGAGGTAATTTATACACCTTTATTATGCTTTAATATCACCGACTATCAGTAACTAACACCTGCATTATTCCCAGTAACACGGTATTAAATGTTACCTTATTATAGCACATGATTGCGTGTTACCTATAATTATAGTTAGAGTGTTTAAAGACACTGCTGATGGTTTAGTATGTAAAAACTCAGTGACGAGGCAAGAATCGATAATAAAATCAATACATAAAAATCAATGATGTTACCAACCAAATCTTCTTTTTGTTTTCTGTGTTTCTATAGCAGAATAAAAGATGATCGCTCTAGTCATAAATCATGCATGATATCGCCATGGTAATTCTATTGAAATCGTCGCAGCTTTATTGATAGCGCTCAAAGTATTAATATATACAATAAACTTAATTCTCGTCTAAGAAATATAGAATAAATATGACAATGTGTTGTGATAATGTATGCTTATTCAAACCAACACTATATTGACGGTAGACGGAAATCAGATTGTGTGAATTAAAAAATAAAAAAAAACACACCTTAGACTATTTGCAGTTGTTTTTTCTTTAGCAGAATATTTTATGTGCATATACATTTCCTAATTTCAAATTCTAAAAAATATTGCACAAGACACGCGGGATACCAGATTCTGGTACCACTCATGTTGCCTATACGTTTAGGGTTCATTTAAAAATTGTTAGTTGTAATCTGTTTTAAGTGTGATTTCTGGAATCAGTTAAAGAACTACTCTGGTCACTTAATTTCGCCCCGAAGGAACTCATCACCTCTGTGTTTCAGATAATTATCACTTCCCCATCTCAAAATAGTATCGTTCATGCAGTGATGGAATTGGTTTGGGTCCAGAATATCTCAGAAAGGATGATTTTCAATATAACTGAAATATTGGTTTGTGTAGATTCCTGGGATGACTGAAGATTTTAGAATGACGTGCAGTAATCGCGCAGTCCCTGATTGTTCAAGCTTTTGAGTTTGTGGACACAGTAGAGATCATTATGTTCATCTGATAGTGATGAAACTTGAAATACACGTTAATAACCCAAAGATCCGATCGTAACTTCCTGAATTATTACCCCCTGAATTTACGAAAAATTGCATTTTAGCTTGTGGTCCATCTAGAAATAACAATTATAATCCGATTTAGACGGTAATGATGATTAAGTTCCAAATTCGTGAAAATCGGACCGAAACTGCCCGACAAATGGCCATCGCGGGTACACTTGAATAGTGTAAAAATAATTAGCGTAGTCGGGAAACCGTAATTTTGCATGTTAGCGGGAATTAAGTACTAACCCCCATGGAGTTAGCCTCATGTACTCCATGGGGAAACTTTTTGGCGCCTTTTGGCGCCATAACGCTCTTACTATTCAATTTAGGGAAACAAGTTTGGTGTCTATACCTAGGTTTTAGGGACGAAGCAGTCCTTTACAACTATACGAAAGTGAAAAACGCATAACGTCATTATGAAATCCAAGATGGTCGGCACCAAACTATACAGACAGTCATAACAAACATCCTAAAACGCTGACTTTGACGTCTTTACAAATCCCATCAAGTATGTGTAATGACGTTAGTCGATCAGCTGAGGGAAGTCCTGTGTGCATTTGTATAGACACCATACATGGGTGGTAATGAGAAGTAAAGGTGAAATTCAAAATGGCCACCATTCAATATACATGACCATAACGCCCGTTCTATTCATGTTAGAGTGCGGGCAATTTTTGTTGTCTTTATCTAGGTTTTGAGTGGTCAAACAATCCATTCGCCAGGTGAAAGCGTGAGATGTCATCGTGAAATGCAATATTGACGCTAAATTGCCACCAGCCTATAAGTCTCACAACCTTGCAGATGAGCATATTAGAGCATATTTGGTCTCTATATACCGGTTATAGGGGTCATCTCGGATCAGTATATAAAACCATTCGCCATGTTAAAAACATAAGACGTCGTTGACAGATCTAATATGGCCACTGTAATAGAAATTGTCAATTCTAAAATGGCCAACGTAATGGTCATTGTCAATTTTAAGATGGCCACCATAATGGCCAATGTCACCGGCGGTATTTTGCCAATAACAAAACTTGCAACCTTGAATTATTCTTACTCAAGCTTTATTAGTCACAGGATTATATATTACAGGTTGCAAATATAACGGCTTTAATTGGTATTATTGTCTTTCTCCTTTCCTGGGATTAAATTGAGCAAACATATGATTTGATTGAGGTCGAGAAGTAAAAAGCTAGACAGAAAAATCCTAGTAGAATGGGCACTTAGGTTAAATGGTCGAAAGAAGATTTTAGACGAATATCTCCTTCATAAAGATGGATTAAGAATAGCTTGAACAGGTAGACTTAAAAGCATGCATGCATCATCTTTAAATCATATACGCACATAAGGCATTTAATAGGATAACAAAAAAAAGGTTGGAAGGAACATCACAAAGGGCTTCATATAAATGGATATAAGGAGTCTAAATACTCTGACAAATGTACGCCCCAAGGTCACATTGTAATTAATATACGTCGTCTTGAAAATAGACAACTGCCTTCAGAAACTTAAAGGAGCTAAATCTCTAATACTTTGGACCTAGAAAATTATCCAAATGGATCGTAACGCATATAATAATGTAATCTGATTGTATGTAAACTTATTTACATTTAATTTTGACTCTAATTTCAAACCAGTTATGTCCAGCGAAATACGGCATGAGTCTTAACCGAATGCCAATTTCTAGTGTCTGGTTATTGAAGTATATTGTGCAAGCTCTCCAGATAAGATAAGGCGTCGCCGTTTGCCAGGGGTTGTTGAATATGTTTAGCCACGTTCTTTCTCGTCGCTTGTTTCAACTGACGCTGAAACGCACAATGGTTCACCATTCCTTTACCAAGGGTAAAATGTTTATTTTGTCTAAAACTTTGGATATCAGAAGCCTACCATTTCTTGGTAAGATTACAACATCAATGTTGAATTGAAATGCCAAATAATTCGTGTTTTCAACGTGTAAGACTTAGCTACTTTAACCCATACTTCCCACGCCCACATTCGGGACGTTTTCGTTTCACAGTTAATATTCAATAAGGGCTAATAATAGAGATCATTAACTGGATCCTAAACTGGTATCTTGTTCATTGTCTTCTGGACTTCGATATATCTCCTGATGTTTTTCCTCATTGTTTTTTCAGATTCTGTTAATATCTTGTATTGTGCAAAATTAAATAAATGGTACGCAAATGCGCTTTGATCTTATGTTTCAAGTCTTTTAATAACCCTACCTAAAGAGTCATATCTGAAATGTCTTTCAGTTATCATTCGGCGTACCGCCTTTTCAACTGTATAATTAACACTTATCATCGGACGCCCGGAATCAATGCGATAGCTACAGATATGAATATAATCGTTGTTGTGTGCATACATATCGTGTTTGTATTTGTTTACAACGTGTACTAGCTGCCATCCTACAAGCCAACATTCTAAACATTGCTTATTAAATGATTTTCGATAACTTGTACAGTTTCCATGCAATAGATAGGCTTACATTGAAGATGCAGTGAACTTGATCAACGTCATTGACAGACATACAATACACAGACACTTATTAATGGAATAAAACAGTTATTTAAGATAATACAATTCAATTGTATTGGGTTTGTTCTGGCTTCAATTTCCCTCTGGATGACCAAAATTGAAAGCACACGCCTATCTCATAAACGGAGTAAAAGAATAATACGTCCTATTTGGTTGGATGTGATCAAGTTAATCTAAGTAAAGGGATAAGACAGCCCTGTCAAATAATTTCACTTGCAGCTGATAATAATGTCTAATCCTGTTTTTAATAACTTGGCGAATGGTTTTAATGGATAGATTGGCCCCATTAAAATATGTGCAGACACGAAAATCAACATTCTAGGATGTTCATTGTAACAGTTTATATAATTTGGTGGAGACCATCTTGCATTACACAATGACGTCATGCGGATGATTGTAAAGGACTGCTTTACCCGAAAACCTAGGTATAGACAACAAATGTGTTCTCCTAACATGAATAGTAAGGGTTATGGTCATATATTATGAATGTGGCCATCTTGGATGCCACTTTGAATTTTACCCTTCTTTTCCATGATTCTGAGTTCTTAGATGCTCATTATGACACTTTATGCAGTTTGGTGACGACCATCTTGGATTTCACAATGACATCATGCGTTTACCGTCTAGCGGTTGGGTGTAATGGGTTGCTTCATCCCTAATACCTAGATCTAGACAGCAAACGCGTTGTCAGAACATAAATAGTAGGGGTGTTATGTTCATTTATGTTGAATGGTGGTCATCTTGGACGCAGTTTTAAATTTCACCGCCCATCTTTTTTAACTCTCAAATTGAGGGGATATACAAATGCACACAGGACTTCCCTTAGCTGACCCAGTGATGTCATAACACAAAATTGGTGGGGATTTGTATATATACACCAAAGCCAACGTTCCAAGATGTTCATTGTCAGAGTTAATATGGACACAGATCACCAAATATTCACGGGCCGTCACCCACGAAACAAGGGCGAAAGTTATTTTTAATTTTTAGTCTTTCTCTCCCTTTCCCTTTTCACCCTTTTGCATGGCGATTTATGTTGAGTTTTTGGTGTAGAATCGAAGAAAAGGGTTTGAAAATACATTTTCTGCAAGGTTTTGGTGAATATTCATGATTTTGAGGCGAAAGGATACAAGAGTTGTGAGGTTGTTTACGTTGAAAGGGAGGGCCGAAAATTGCAAGGTTAGCTGTCTCTACTTCCAGGTTGTCTCTCTCAAGTTTTTCATGAAGAACCTCATACATGCTTTTGGGCAAGATTTTGCCACATGTTGCTCCATCTGTGACAGAAAGCGTTTTACCCAACGAATATTTGGGAAAAAGTTACAACCGGTCTAAGAGACGAGAATTAACATTGAAATCAATGGGGAAATAATTAGTGATCTGTGGCCATATAGTTTGGTGGCGGCCACCTTGGGTTTCACAATGACGTCATGCGTTTTTCATCTAGAGGTTGGTTGTAAAGGACTGCCTTACACCTCAAACGTAGGTATAGACACCAAACTTGTTCCCCTAACAGTAGTTGTAAGGGCGTTGTGGTTTCGTTATATGGAATGATGGCTATTTTGGATTATATGTTACGTCTGAGAGTAATATTGATGGAATTTTTTAAAATCTGCGGTATCGATTTCCTATGGGTAGACACCATACTTGATGGGTCAATATTCACATGTTATTTAATCAGTACTTTCGATATAAAAATAAAACGTTCGAAGATATCACCGTTACACCGTAATGGTGAATGAAAATCGGACCAAAACTGCCGTCAAAATGGCCGCCCCTCGCAGGCAAATAATGTACAAAACAATATGGTATATCAAGGTTGTGGACCCTATAGAGTTAACGATTTTTATCCGATTTTGATGAAACCTGAAATACATGTTAATAACCCAAAGATCTTCGATCCTTCCGATATTATGACCCCTGATTGTTCGAAAAATTGCAATTTGTATGAAATTACAAAAAAAAACACAGACCCTATTTCGTGTTTTTTAAAGTTCACAATTTAGTTTTACTACACTAGGATCTGGACGAGTTGCTATATAGCTTGAGTTCTGGATGATGGCGAGTTTTTGGTGTTACGGAATTGGGTAACCCACTAGAAACATCAACGTTGATTTGATAATCAACTGTCTGGTGTCAAATGGTAAAAAGTCTCTCGTCTGACCTCTGACGCCATCTTCCACCACAACCGGTCAGATATTCATTTAGTAGAGGCCATCGAAAATATAAAAAACGAAACAAATTATAGATTTCTGTTTTAATTAGATTGAATATGTATTCGATTTTATATAAATAACAAAACGTTTAAATATATCACCGTTACACATCAATGAAGGTTAGTTCGAATTTCCTAAAAATCTTACCTAAACCCCTGGTTCTTATAATAAAACATGAATTGTTATTATCCTTTCCCCATGTCGTGCGTCAAGGGAGACAACTCTTATGTTATAGTCTTTCCCTTCGCTTAAAAATTATCAGCGAATTATAAATACTTTTCAACAATCCAAGACCAAATCCATAGAAATCGTGATATTTCAAGAGAAGTACTAGAACCAATAATTATATTACTTAGATTATAAGTATATATTAAGGAATACAAACTTATCTAGTTCAACACGTTTGCACGATTTATTAAAGAACAATATTGGCGTCCGTCATTATCACATCTGTTATAGAACTGGTTAAACACTTTCCAAATATAATTTTAAGACAGATGAGTAATAAAGGTTTCATGAATCGGAAGTGGCGAACGCCAAAGGAAAACACGAGTAATCCCACTAAATCCCACAGAGGCATTTCTGATCATTTATTGGGGTACAATTTGTGACAGATTCTATCAGACATAGGTTTGAAGGTGGTTTCTTCAAGAATTTGACCCGTTGATTCCAACGAGCTTGGGCGTGAATGTTAATTCCACTAGGAGGCCAAATTCAAAATGGTGACTCATTTGGCAGGAAACTAATGAAATTCCTTAATAAGATATGTAATTAATATACTGAAATATAGGTGTCAATTACGTCGGATAAAAACATAAAACCATGTTCCAGGTTGAGTTCAAATATATTTGGCGATGTTAGTAATATGATGGTGTAATAGGCCAAACTATAGGTTTTCGTGTTCGCCCATTTCATATCTGACTGACGACCTGTGTCATGACCGAACGAAACGCAAATATGATACCCGCATTCAACAAAATAGCTAGGTTAAACAACCTTGTCCTTAGGGACACTCTGCTCCTTGTATTCTGATAAGAACGCAGCCAAACACAATCCACCATTGGAACATAATTGAAAGCAAATGTTGCTTAAAGTTAACTAGTGATTAATTGCTTGTGATATAATAGTTTAGTGACACGTTCACTTTGGCGCGACCGAGTGTTTCTGTCTGGCTATTTTGGTTATCATTTAAGACTCAACAATGGAGTCAAAATGTATGAATAGTACCATTCGACCACGGACATGGGAACAACATGATACAATAGGCATGTGTACAATGATCTGAGGAGTGATACCTTGACAGTTTCTGAAGCTTCTAAATGGAGTTCTATATGGAACTAAGTGGTTTTGATATTTACCACAAATTACAGGGCCATACGAACAAAAGAGGGAAATGTCAAGCATACGTTATGATCCACTATGTCACCCGTCCGTGTCACCTATATTTCAATATATTGCGCACATTTTCTTTTTTTACAGAACTTTATGGGTTTTCCCCCATCAATGTCTCCCCATTTTGAATTTGGTCCCCTGGGCGAATTAGCCGTTACCTTTGGGGTATTACACTAGCTCATTGGATTCACCGCGTCGAATTATTATAGAAATCACCTTGAAACCGAGGTCTGAGAGATTCTGGCACAAATTTTACCCTACTAAATAAATATAAAGTGCCTCATGGTGGCCATCTTGAAAATTTGAATTTCCGCAAAGGTGTCAGGGTGGCATCATCCGGATTCTGAATCTACACATATTGGAGACAAATAATCAACCGCAAACCTACATTTCAATATAATACAACCTTTTGTAGAGAGCTCTTGGAATTTTGTGAGTTTCCCGCCAAAATAAGTCTCCATTTTGAATTTGGCCCTCTAGCGGGATTAGCCATCACGTTTTGGAGATTACCCAAGCTCATTTGATTCAGCTGGTCGAATTCCTACAGAAATCACGTTCAAACCATGGTCCGAGGGTCTCTGACATGAATTTTGCTCCTCGAAATAACTAGAAAATGCGTAATGGCGGCCATTATTTATGTTAGGTGGGCTATATTTCCATGTCGAGGCTTAAAATGGGGTTTGGCTGTCGGAATAGTTGTTCGACAGCCGTGGTGGACAATGGTAAAGGATCTATCGGCGTACGTTTGCAGTGTCTTGGCTTTACTATTAGATGAATTGCTTTTAATCTGATGCACAGAATTTTGAAGCTTATGCGCACATCGATATATTCACCCGATTCGCCCCCCTTAAAATGAAATGGGGTTTAACGTACTGCTGTTCTGCTCCGACTGGGCTAATGAAGACAGGAGCCCCTCTTAAAGAGCAGATTACACTACTAAACTATTGCTGTTCAAAGGGGTTAAGTTAAAAAATAAATTAATTTAAATTATAATTTATTACTTTTGAAGAGGCAAGAAGAAAGGTTCATAAAGTAGACCAATCAAAACAGAAGCCTTCAGCTTGATCATCACGCATTAAGCGGGCCAAAATGGAGCCGCCCTCCGGGCGTGGAATAAATATTTGCAAAGTGTTCAGGTCGATTCCTAGTGACAAATCTCAGTTCACACCTAAAGACCTATGCCCGGGGTTTGTTGATCCGTTAGACCGACAATTATTCTTTATTTTTAAAAATCGCCCATCAAAAGTCATGACCTTGATCGTCTAAGGATCCAGGGAGTATATCGGGTTTTGCCCCCCTGGGCTCATTTGATTTTTACGCAACATTACAGCATTTTCAATGTCGTGGTGTCGAGGGAAAATGTCGTGGTATCGGGTTAAAATGTCGGGTTGTCGTCTTATGAATGGCAACATCATGACATAATACCAATCAGCCACCATATATATATAGCAAATACATTATATATATCCGCTGAACGCAGAAGAAAAATTAAACAAATGATTCCGTATCATTTACACAACTTGAAAAGGTGTAAAGCATTTCATAATTTCAATTATGAAATGTGTTTGCTATTTCTTGGAAATAGCAGTGATTGGGTTTGCTGTTCATATTGGGTCGATATATATGCCGTTGGGTGACTTGTGTTTCTGCCGGGAGGCCGGTCTCTTTGCTAAATGCAAGCCGTTTTTAAGGAAAACTCAAACGCTGAACGGCGAAATTAACATGGAACATGGTTGATGTTACAGGTTTAGATAATGAAGTTAATATAATGATGTGTATATATCGTAATAAATATTGTCACATTCAGTAATATAGATGCTTGGTTATTTATTACGACCTGGAATTGTGTTAAAATTGAAGTATTTTTAGTCTTTCTCTGCCCCCACCCATTCTCTTTTGCATGCCGCGTTTTGTTGACTTTTGTCGACGAAAAGGGTTTTCAAATGCATTTTGTACCAAGTTTGAGTGAATATTCATGATATTAAATGGAAAAGATACAAGAGTTTAGAGGTTAGATAGGTTCTGTAGGTCAGAAAATTGCCTGCTTACTTGTCGTCTCTTCCAGCTTCTGTATTTCAAGAACACAATACGTGCTTTTGGGCAAGATGATACTACATATTGCTCCATCTTTAGTAGAAAGCGTTCTACCCAACGAAAATTTGGAAAAAAATTATAGCCGGTCTAAGAGACGGTCAAACAATAGAGTTATTTCCCCTAATACAATATGGGGTATTCAGGCCAGCATTAATTTCTCCATTGACGTCAATGTTAATTCTGGTCTGTTTGCCCGGTACAACTTTACCCCATTCGTTCGTTGGGCTGAACGGTTTGAGATTTGAGATATAACTACTTATATAACCATGACCAACCTCGTGTGCGCGTTAGATCAGTCTGAAGTTCTGTCGCCGAGTCAAGTGGCGTGGTTTCATTCAGTGCCGGACTGTTGGGCCGAAGCACGCACAAGCACGTGCAAGTGCACAAGTGCCAGAAGGGGGTGTTGAGAGGTTCTCCCCCCAGATCCAAAGCTTCCTATCTTTTCTTTCTCCAGTCCTGTGTATGTGACAAGGAGTAGGGTCGCCTGTCCATTATCCTCGGTTTTAACCGAGTTCGGTATCTCCCACTACAAAAGACCCCCTACTCTGAAGCAAATTATTGATATAAAATGGAACCATGTTAGTCCCGAAATTACTTTGGCCAATATTCACCCTAAAATATCGTTTCTCGCTCTTGACGAAAAAGGCCAACTAAAACGGTCATGCAAATAAGGAGGATATGGGCTCTGAATGAAAGAGAACAGATCGAGAGTAGTCATATTCCGTGCAATATCTGGGTCTATAACTTTTTTTTGATTGAGCCAAAGAGCCAAACATGCCACAATATCATAAAAAGAAAACTTGGAAGGGATGGTCAACTCAATATTTTGCTAAACGTGGACTTTTGATGGAAATGTTAAATATCCCATGGAATTCTGGACGTCTGGGAAATTGGTGAGCAATCTGAATGTGAATATTTTGGGTTTGGAAAACATATTCTTTTAGCAATTGTAATAAAACAAGCCCTTTTGGTTTTTGTTATTTACACGTAGAAATGATGTATAGGATGTTGTCGGAAACTTGTAATGAAAACAAACTAACTGACCAACTTTTCCAAATTTAAGACAAGATTGTACTTGGTTTCAGTCATTACATGACAATCTGGTTTCTTATAAAAGATTTTCTTGACGTTGGATCGATTTTACGTAAACATTAAATGAAATCTTCTTTCAATTCATCAAACAGCTAAGGAATGAAATCCAGTGAACGCAAGATTCTAAGAACATCATTAACAAAATACTGTCAAGTTATGGAAAGCAAAAACTTGAAGCCCATCCCCAGTATAATAATGAAATTTACAAAAACACAATCGGTGTAGAAAATACTTCAAATCCACCGAAGAAGCTAACGCCAAATGGGAGTCCCAATGAAGTAAACAAGAAAAAGCTTTTAACAATGTTACACTCGTGTGAAACGTCATTATTATAATACCGATTAAACGAAAACCTTGTTCTAACAGTTTCATGTTGATGGTTTACGGTGTGATATAAGTTAACTATTTGAGGTTTCATTAGTTAAAGTCACGAATGGTTATAGAGAAAGTTCAAGGCGATAATCACGCTTTTCAGCAATATCTTGAAATTCAGACCGGGTTACGTTATTGTGTAAGTTGTGGAGCTGACATTCAGTAGAAAATCGCACACAACTTGAATCACATTAATATATAAATGAATTGCTATAACGGTATGTTTGCAACAAGCTTTTGAAACTGATTTAAGTGTAAGAGGCATGCAATGTCAGGAACTCGCTGTATTGTGATGTCTTAGGTTACAGTTCACGGTCTTTATAATAGAATCTCGATGACATCACCCCGAAATATTTGATCTTGTTGACAGGAGATAGTACTACAAATGTAAATGTTACAATATATAAAACCTGACAGCACATTTCTATTTCTTGATTCTGCCACCAGCAAGTCGGTTATCTAACTGGAATAAAGGTGTCACGAGAGGAGCTCCAATTAAGACCGGAAGCATGTCTGATCATGCTGATTGGTCAATAGCGGTAAGCAAGTTTTATCCACCAATCAGACATAATTAAAATATCCAAGCTTCGCTCATGACTTGCTGCCAAAGGATGTCTATAACAAGTCGCTAAACAAATTGTCATTTCAATCAAAATAGGACAGAATTAACAATTAAACATGCAAGACCTAAATCTGCCGATTGCAGAGCTTGCTTTAGGACCTAAATGTTATATGAATTATTAGTTAGTCATTTAATAACATGAAAAGACCTAAATAAACATTTGATGTCATCTTATGTGTCGGATAGTCACTGCAATTGAATCCATCTGCTGCCCAACGCTCAAAGATGATTAAATAAAAAAAATGGATAATCGAATCTTTGTTTATTATCGTACTGCCTCTTGTAATATTTCGGTTAAGAGTGGAGCAACGTGACTGAAAATTTCATCATATTCGCTTTATTTTATCTAGTTTTTAACTATTACAGTGAGAACTGCCAGTTCTTTATCTGATCTTCCATAATGTATCTTTAAGACTTGGCAGCGTATTCCTCACTACTATCTGTTTTTCTTGACCTTTTGTTGCAAATGGGTTTAAATGTATATTGGTAGCCTATCGACATATTTTAACTAGCTAGACACGGCAATGGACGTGCCTCGTACTATGACGTTCTGGTGTGAATACCACATGTGATGTAAAGAGTAGTTGTACTTTCAATTAAACTGTGGTTGTGTCGTTTATCGATGAGCAAGAATCACAAACGCCTGTAACGTGGAAAATTTTTCAAAAATTACATTAAGCTATAGGCCTACTAAGTATAATGTCTAAAATCTGCTAGGTCCATGTTCGTAAGTGAGATTACCAAATAACTAGTCTGGTACCGATTTCTAACTCAAAGGTAAGTAATGCAAAGTTGAGAAACGGGTTGGAATAAAATAATTGGGATCAAAATTAACTACTGTAAATTTCGTCAACCAGTGGCAATACTCACTAATCTTTTTTAGTTAGACAATCGCGCCTACGATGACGATTAAAAATTGTCCACGTGACTTAAATGTTCACAGAGAGGGTAACGCAAACCACCGTGCACGATGTTTCTATACTATATGTATTTTTAAATTATGATTGACTGTACATCCACGTATCTATTTTAAATATTTACATATAACCTTAAATAGAGATTCTTTTAACAAAGTATATAATCAATCAAATGATCAAATTTCTACCGTGTTATATAAATCTATATATATATTGATTTTTACGTATAGTTTTATTTATTTATTTACTTACTTATTTTTTTATCACTTTTATCTATTATTTTGAGTAATTTTTACTGTTTAATTTTTTTTACCTATCCTCAACCCAAGTCCCCCACCTCCCACCCCTTATTAGACGAAACAAATTTATTTTAAGACCAGACACCCTCTTCTCAGGTGTTGAATTCTTCCTCCAGAGAACCAACAACAAATGGACAAACAACAGAAACACGGATGAAATCAACAACCATACCCGACAACATGACAACATGGAAGGAAGAAATGACCAGGTCCCACACTCACCAACAAGCCACAAGGAAGAGTTGCATCGTCCTGCCATTCAACCGGACAAATCGACCAGACAGACGCAAATGACTTATACAAACACATATGGTTTTAAGATCCAGTGTGCTAGCGGTCTGCATCTTTCTGGGAATAACGATGTGACCTCTTGAAACTGAAAGTATGGCAACAGTTGCACAGCTTTCCGGTCAAGGTAGTTGTGTAGGTGTCGGGACTTATATTATAAAAAAAATCAAGTGGTAAAGATCAAGGATGCAATTGATACGCTTCTCATCATTTTGTAATGAGATATTTCTTATGATAAGATATATTTATTAAACGCCTACGGTGAGCAGCTTACAATTAGAGAAAAGAATATTCCTATAAATTAATACAGAAAAGATTTTTAAATTGATTACGTGTAACGTATAGTTGGTTTATTATAGAGATTTTCTTCTTTACGTGTTGGACATTTAAAAATGCCTAGTTGCGAACTTGATTAAAACTCGGCAATTTTATTTCTAATTTAGTTGATTAAAATCAATAACTTACATGTATATATTGTAACCGCCCCTGACCTCAAATAACAAGCTTGAGTTTACATTTAAATACAGCTAGTGGCCTTGAGAACAGAAAGCTCCGACCTGTGGCTTAATATGCTATAATTAACAGACACAACGACGGAATTGGCTGCGATGTTTCCCATCTGAACAAAATAGCAGACGAAGGCTCTAATTGAGAGTGTCCAAAAATAGTTGTTTACGAATCAATATTGTACATTTACGATACTCCCTCATTTACGAAGTGGACGTCGGATTTTAAGCAGGAGGTAATGCGGCGTGATACCCCCCCCCCTCCACCACCACCACCACCACCATTCTGAACATCAGAGGCACGCTAACTCACCATTTAGTTTTCGAACCTTAGTTACTCACACTCCCTCCCCCGATCCAACCTTTTTGGATTGATTGTTTGAAGACTTTTTTTTCTCTGCGAAACGATGGCCGTAATTTTCCCGTTAATACCACCAGACAGTTATGTTAATATGTAATGCATGGCTTTATAAACAAACTGAACACCCCTGTGTCTTCTTTTTTTATTTTAATGGCCGTGTCGTTCTTGAAATACTCGGTGAAATTATTCATATGGGAATAATGGAAGAACTAATCATACGTTTTTGCTATGGTGAAGCCTTTTCATGCTCCGACGTGTTTTTTCCGACTTTTTGTTAAATATTTTTCTCTGATAACAATGTGTTTCATTATATCCTTACAGATCAGACCTTCTAATAGCCTTCACATGTAGATTATTTTTGTTTTATTTACCGAGTTACAAGATGCCGAAAAGCATGAAACGAAATTATTCTGAATGTTTACAGATGATGCCAAGGGCACCGTCAGTATCAAAGCCGAATTTTTTTTTTTGCAAGTTTTATTAGGAATTCGTAAAAAACTTAAATGTATCCAAGGGCTAAATGTCACGTGGCCCATGCGAGCAGGGAAAAAGCATTTCCCACCCTAAATTATGAAAACAAACACAGATAGATTGATTTTATGTCATCTATGACCCGAGGACATTTTCTGGAGTCTTCGCAAATATTTACTGTAGCCAGTTACATCCGATATCTATATAGTGTTTAGACGTTTGTGTCTGCTTAATTCAATTTAACTCTAGTCTGTAACATGGCTATATGTTTTCGAGTCTTATCATCAGCATTTCTGTAAAACAGGATGTCTAGTGTCTACGACTAAAGATATAACGTGAACTAGGATTTTAGTGCTGAAAGAAGAAATTAAGACGTTTCAGAACAGATATAATATTTACATTCATTGGCTTATCGTCATGTCATTTACGGGGATAAACATTCGAAGGAATTTGCCAAAGCAGCATCCCACTATTGATTTCTTTTAAGCTATATTCCCAATTATGACCCCAACAAAAATGACTTGATGACCTAGTTCCAAAGCTAGTTTTAACTCTATTGGTGATTAAAGATGGACACCGAGGTGGAAGAGCTAAATATGGCAATTTACACCAAGAACTGCCAACCGGTATTGGGTTTAGTGTCGAACCTGTGTTTCCTAAACACTAACTTATGCCTGAGATCTTCGATTTATTAATATATTCAATAGCATAGAACTATTAGAATGGATTAAACCGAGGCCAATCAAAGATATCGGCGACACTTAACAGATGGGACGGGATGAAAATTATGGTAATAGACGAAATAACTTAAATGAAAATGACCCAAACATTTGATCAAAACTAACATATGCTTTAGATAAAGACTATAAATTGGTAATAACACCAATAAATAGATGAAAACGATTGATCAAATATTTAGTATTTACTGAGAATCCGTTAGTGTATATTTAATTAAATTTTGACATTTTGATCGTTGCTATATCTTCTATAATATATGCTACAGTCCCAAGACAAACACACTCTATAACTGAAAATATTTCAGCCAGACGTTATTTGGATGTAAACAGGATTATGGGCTTTATATGGTGGATGTTTTTAGATGTCCGTGGTTGAGATAGATGTCAATTATTGAAAAATGTCAGTGCTTGTTAGTTGAGCAATCTGTCCTACGTAGAAAGGATATCTACAAGCCTGCCGGACCCAATAACGTAATCTGGAAATGCCAGGAAAATTACTGCCATCCACAAACATCGAAATAAATTAAATAGAATGTTCTAATTATTTTGGCAGACTTGCCAAAACCTATCCTTTTCCAGAGCAATCGATTTTAAGATGTAAAACGATACAATTTTCTTTAGCTGGAAGGATACTGGTGGTCTTGTGTAAGTAATGAAAGGTAATTCCGTTGGTCATACATTTCAACGTATCAATATCTATGTGGTAACTATATTGGGTGCCTCCAAACAAAGACAGATGACCAGACCTTGGGCAGTATATGATTCCACACTGATACATCAAACTTAATTCGAAGTCGGTCAGTGATAAATAACGGAGAGGCCTTAATATGGAGAGTCATATACGACATATACTTAAGTAATCGACCGGAGCCGAGTTTTGACGAACGTCGAACACTGTAAGAACCATACGATAATACGAGATTCAATCAAGAAATCAGACTATTTCCTGTAATCGTGGTGTGATGAATGCGCGGTAAAAATATAAAGCTAACTACAATTACGTACGTCAATCTGAGCTAAAATCCACTATAATACTGCGTCTTCCAGCCGTGTATAATGAATATTACGGCGTCGAGGTGTCCCTATAAGAGTTCAATGGTCATCGGAGGGGCATTCTTCTTTTCTTGCCTATGACGAAATTTGCAAAGGCCTCTTAGACATTATGGTACGAGGTACGTCACCTTCACAGAGACCAGCCGCACTAAATACACGAGTCTGCCATATTCATTGTATTCAAATTTTCACGAGATTCAACAACATGTAATGGATCAAATGCGGGTAGGAGAATCACTACCGGTGGGGGCACGCCTAATCAGAAATTTAAGTTAGGGCTGATATGGATAGATGATAAAAGCAAACCGACCCCAACACTCGCATAAAAAACCTAACAATTTTTGCAATCATCGCAAAAATCCTCCTCATCAAATTAAATGCGGTTTTGTTTTTGCTTTTGTTTTTTTTTTTTTTTTGTTTTTTTTTTTGGCGGGGGGGGGGGAGGGTTGTACCCAAAGCGCGAAGTTCTTAAAACTAACACTGGACCTAGCCCCGATGCTCACCCTAACCTACAATCTCGCCAACAATCACGTGTCAATGATTAATTTGATATTTAGGAATATAATCTTCAGCTGGATGATTGGGACAATCATTGGGGGGTGGGAGGTACCTAATTCTGAATGGTTTGGCTAAAAGAAACTAACATTTCCATGTAAGGAGATGTACTATAGCTTTAGCAAATCTAGTAATATTCATTTGCTAAGGTACAATATCAAATTTTAAAAAAATATTTCGGCTTTTAAAATCTATAATACAAATTAAATTCATTACATAAGAACATTCGAGCAACTGATTTTTTTACAGCATAAAATAAATTAATTTGTTTCGCCATGACAGATTCATATGCCCTGTATATAAAAAAGCAATAATTTGAAAGAATACCCAGCTTTCAAAATAATATACAGGTCACAATTGTATGGAATACAATTAGTGCCTATTACTGAGCGACGTTTCGACGAGGCTTCTCTAATCATTATCAAGCAATGATGAAGCTTAATAAGGAATCTGATCTGATGATTTACTTACATAATATAGATGGAGTCAGTTTCCATGTTGATCCCATAATAGCATTCTTACAGAGGATAAAATGTCTCTGATCCACGGAATTAGGTTTATAATGGGATATATAAAAGTCATTTGATTATATAATGATCTATTTTTGATTATCGACGGTATATGTTTGGGATGTAGATTTGTATATTTATCGCTGATTCTGTTCAAAACTTATCTAAACCCATATAAAAACATAGTACCTACTGAGTCAACGGAAAGGGGGGGGGGTGTATAAAACCATTCTTGTACTGACTGATAATGTTTATGAAAATCGTTTTGAATATTTATAATGTGTTCACGGCAGTAGTTTCTTGAAGTTTATTTTATGGATGTTCTTTTTTTTCATTGGTCAACCCAATGCTTAAAGATATCACAGGGTACCCCTTGATATAATTGGGTTTAAAAAACTAATTGTTAAGAAATTACCGAAATAGCATGTGTGAAAGTTTCATCTCCGAAAATGATCATGTAATACTTGCTTAATAGTGTTGCGTAACATATTTAAAGGGACAAAACGTTTTTAATGTAGGCCAAAATAAAGTATTTGTGAGTTTGATTGATCTGCACGATTAATTTTTACTTAGGTTTAGGTCCGGTTTCTACTAATTTAGTTTCCGTTTTAGCTTACTGTGTATAAAATGTTAAACACATAATCGATGAAACACGATGAAAGTTGATAGAAGTGTTCCACACAGAATTAACTCATTTGAGTAGCTAAGGCCCCGTCAGTCAGACCGGGGGGGGGGCGTCCTAGGGCGCTGCTGCGACCGTACGGCGACCTGAAAATCCATAAGATCGCCGTGAAACGTGAACACAATGCAAGAAAATGTCCCCAAAAATCACAGCTTCGTAGGTCAGATCGCAGAACCTTGCTCAAAACAAGGCGATCATTTGCGATCATGGAGACCACAACACGATATCTGACATTTACACCCCGCTTTTACAACGCTTATGACGATCTTGACTCGCTCTGACACCATTTTCCTTCTCCGTAGCAGCGCAGTAAGAACGTCAACTCGGTCTGACGGAGGTATTACATATATCAGAGCTCTATAAAAACAATCATCTTGAAATACAACTAACCAGATATCATGTTGACAATAATCATCTCCTGGATTCAAATTGCTCGTTATTATGTGAAAGACTTCTACAGTTCCTAATCAAGACATTAAAACCAAGGTTGCCCGATCTGCTGATATAGTCTGGTATGTAACGACAATGGTGATAATTTTATTTAAAGATGTATTATATAAGATTTAAACAACGCGCTGGCCGTTCTTGAGATTAGGAGATATATCATTACCAGGAAAAACTAGACCACAAAATCTTCTTAAAGGGCCAAGCCCATAAATATTTTGAAGAATAAAACTGCTTAATTTTTTCTTAAAATTCTATACCTTATGGCAGAGTAACTAACGTTTTCAAACAACTTAAACCCGTCATTCTGGAAATGGAGACCGGTGCCAGTATTATGTATTATGCTTTGTAAATCACGACCATGTGTGTAACTGTTTAAAATAAAGGACTCGTTAATTTTCGAGATTATCGAGCGGGTCAGTTATTTAATATATTATTGAGTATGATCAAGAGGTCAAGGTTAAATTGTAGATTTATGAATAAAGAGAAACATCAGAGTTTATCAATAATTAAATGAAGGTTTACTTTTAGTAAAGAGTATGAGTAAATAATAAGATTTATAAATAATAATGTTAGATTAAAGTTAAATGTTCGGCTGATGACAATGGCAGGTTTGAGTTTGGGATAAATAATTGTGCTTTTGCCAAAACCAGAAGTGCTGATTGAAAATTCTTAGACGTTTTCATGTTGAGACTACGGAAGATGAAACAGGCCAATGGAAATCCCAGAAGACGTAGCTTACAAATTTACCAAATTGTGATTTCATGAGACAGAAGTTAGTGTTATAGTTTTTTGAAATTAGACATTTTAAGATTTAATAAACAATCACAATTGTGTTTTTCTGGGTTTAGGTTAAAGTGAATTACCATGAACTATTGGAGTGCTTTTGCATGCAATTTTTGTTCATTTTTGATTCTTTGTGGTTTTATTTTTTCATTTTTGATTTTTTGTCGTTTTATTTTAGTATTATTCTTTAGGGTTGGAAAATTAATTTTACGATCATGTCTGATGTAATTGTTGGCCATACGTAATATTGGATGGTAAATGAATAGTAATCGTATATATTTGCATGTTGCATGAATAATTATAATTATGGATGTTGTATTAGAAAATAGAAGTTTTCAAGGGATCTCCTAATTAGTAATTAGAACAAATCTTAAACAGGGGAGGTCATGTCTTTATTATGATAATGTTTTAACTATGTATCCAGCTTGATATAAAACTATAGAAGCCGTACTTTCGTTCCTGTCATCTTGTTTGTTAATCATACTATTTAGGATGCAGAATATTCAATCACAGTGTGAAGCTGTCATTAATGTGGAACGTCAGAGTGACATTTAAAGATATGTCCTGTTGAAGAAATACAGCCGGAGACAATAATAGACGATAGCAGGCTGCTCCAAAATTTGTAGTAAGGAAAGAATGCATGAGTCATACGCCGGATGTGGCGACAAGTTTTAGTGCGTGATCCGCTGTCCAGGTTTGTTAGACGATCCATCGTGCTACACAAGTTCTGATACGATTGTCTTTATTGTCAAGTACTATGGCTTCAATATCACGGCCTTCGGGTGCTCTAGGTACTGAATTACGGGTTTGTTATGTGAATAAATTGCTAATTCGTATTTATATAACATTTGAAGTCAAAAAAGACGTGCAACTTTGCAAGAGGAAGATTTATCTCTTACATAATGCACCTTTAACGTTATCGTATAGCTCAAGATCGTTCATATCCAACACGCAAGTACTGATTGAAGAATAACGAAAAGATAGGATTCCCTGTCGAAAGGGTATACTTCCTTCTCGTTGTGTCAAACTGTTGAGAAACTACGCCTTTGATTTATTGGCAATGTGATGGTAAGTATTCTCTAAAATAAAATCTTGTTGAAAGGGATGCTTGATTAAGAGAGAAGGTTTTGGGTTTGTCAGCCCCATAATATAGGTATATATATACTTTCGCCTGATAGTTTCGGGTTTATTTTTCAACCCATTCCAAACTCTTTAAGATATGTCTCATGTCCGACTTCGGTGCGGCTTATTCTATGAAGACTCTTTGCTCATAAGTTGAAGGAATCGCTACTTATCATACCCTCGTTCAATTTCCAAAATGTCAGCTATTCATCGTGCACGAATGGCTGCTTCAACCTTTTCAAACGACGAGAGAAAATATAATATTCTTGTTAAATCCATATTGATTTAAGAGACGAGATTCGATTTTTTTTTATGTAGTTTATAATAAAAACCATGATTGTTACATGTAATGTCGAAATGCCCTATAACAATAAGATTATGTCAACGTGATTCATCTTAACAGGGCACCTGTTTAATTCAGTTGAATAAGATCTTTCTATATTGGGAACATCTTACTAAGAATTACATTACTGGTAATACATCGTCCTTCTGACATACGTGCCCCATATTCTAAACAAAACATCACAACAAAACCTCTTCCGCTGTGTGAACTCATCCAATGAAAAGCTGTGTCGGGAAGAATGTAGTTGGGTCACAACCCCCAGACCTGTGATCCATTCTCGGGAAATAAGGTTCTGATAGAAGGGGCCCTAGTGAAGATATGTGTAGTTTGATACCTCGGACAACTACAGGCTAACTCAAGGACAACCGAAAATCCAAGATCTCCAATCAAATTAGTTCTATCACCTTGTTCTCGTCCACAACAACCCCTAAAACGATATATCACACGTGTTTGTTGATATTGGTGTTGAAACAATATTTTTCGAGTCAATTTCTGAGTGATCAACAAAACCTATAAAATGATATATTACACGGGTCATTTCGCCAACATCTCGCACCATCCGGTGACCAGTTTCTGGTGTTACTTGCAACTGGGAGTAACTGAAAAATTATCTCGTTGTAGCTGCACGTTTGATTTGTATATCTGATGCATACTAACAGGCCATCCATATGCTTGGATGCACTACCCGAAGCAATTACAATAATATTTGTGTTGACACGGATACAATAAGCTGAACTAGAATATTCTTAGACTGTGTATCAGCTTACTACTGCAGCTCCAGATAACGTGGGCTCACCAGTCCAGTGCACAACATCCGTCGCTATGTTTCAATAGCTGGGATTAGTGGTTATAAGCTAAATCATTTTAAAATAATAATTCTTAATTTCATTTTTTCTCTTGGCGACCATGATTTTATGACATTATCCCTAAGGAGGCTGGAAACGTAAATGGATGTTGAACAACGAACAAAAATTAAACGTGCGCAAGCACGTAATTTAATGAAAAGCTGACGCAATCCGGTTTGAAAACCTTGATATCCTCCAATAATTTAAATTTCAAAATCTTGGATATCTACCGAATGAACATATGTCTGCAAATAAACAGCATCATAAGCCGCTTGCATTTCCAAATGAGGTCTATCTTCAAAATTAGGAACTTCTTGAATACGGGTGCTCTCAAAACTGGTCATTTCGCACTTAAACTATGTCAATTCACTTGCCACAGGAGTATGTACCAATAGGGGTACCAAACCATGGAATGAACTGCCGAGAGATACCAAAGGGTGTACACAACTAGCTCAGTTAAAATCTAAACTGTAAACTCATCTGTTTAGAGAATCATATAATTAGAATCAGGCGTTTGACTGTACAGCGCTTAGTTGTTATAATGTAGCGCTTTAAAAAATTAGATTATACTAATAATAATGCCTTTAAAACAACTAATGTAGACGTCGGTAGCAACATCATATTCTTTCTAGGATTATTATTTAAATACTCTTCAAATAATCCTGTTCTACCTAATTTAGATATCAGACAATGGGAAACATTGGAAAACTGCCGTTACTGTAGTAACGCTAATAAACAATCCAGGAACAATTGATTGCATTATCGAGGGTAAAAGAAGACGTCGGAGAAGCTCTATGGAGTCAATTAATTGTTCTCTATTGAAAAATATTATTATTCGTCTTTCACTATAATACCAGTGAATATACTTATCACGAAGGTCCATTTTGTGACTAACATCGTGATCAGTAACATTCGACCAAACAAATTTTAAAAAAGATGAACATCTCTATCATTCGGAAAATAAAACCTGAATAATTTTATCGAAAATAATTATTGTGGAAGAAATCCAGAAACTTCGCTGGGATAATCTGATCACGTAGACACGTTTAATTTTCGTGGCGTGTTCTGTCAGTTAACTGACAATTCAGAGGTATTTGTGTATGGCTACCAGAATCTGCTTATTGAATACATAAATAGGTTTTCATCTCACGCATCAATAAATGTTAAAATATTTATGCCATGGAAAGGGAAATGAAATGAAATGGGGTTTAACGTCCTACTGCTCCGCTCCGAATTGGGCTAATGAAGACAGGCTTACGCCATACAGTGTGCTATAGGGGAAAATTTTGCACAGACAGGGGTCTTTTACCTTCACGCCAATTTTTACACGGGACCTCCGTCTTTCGTCCCACCCGAACGACTAAGCAGCTGTCCCTGTCAGGCCCTCCATCCTGCATCACTGACCAGGCGGAACCACGCTACATAATCTGGATGATTTTTCCCGGGCAATTCAGGGATCAATACTACTGACTTCCAGGCTAGTGAGCCATCGTGACTAAGGAAAGGGACACGCCATGATTTTGTTAAGAGGGAAAAAAACAACGTTTTTTTACGATGATGAAATAATAGTTTAAATGGGTTTAAATAGTGTGGGTGTCGCTGCTTACCTAAAATAAAAACATGGTTGTCTTGAAGAGCATCGAAGAAACAATTATTTTCTCGTTGCTATTATCCACACAACGAGTTTCACACAGGATAACACGAAAATAGATATAAGTCAAGCACACAATAACACCTTTGAACACAAATGAACGCTCATAATTTCAGCAGATTTGGATAAACGATTCAATAAATTAAATAAAAATGTGAAAATTACTCTCATTATCTGGAAATTTAAAGAGAAATCGATTTCGAAAACACCCTCAATATAGCCAATGAAGGTCAAAATATATCGTGACAGAAAACCATTATACTCAACTATTGTTTGATTGCTTTCGACGCAAGAATTATAATTTCAAGCAATGGTAGAAATTAAGTGCCATTGTTTCTACGCGGCGGTGTTACCCAGCGTTTCACGGGTAGCATTTCTCTCAATTCTCGTAAAATTGTAATGCCCATTAAGGATGAATTTCATATTTAAATACAATGCTACATTCAAAAAATAGAACCATGTAAACTCGCTTTCTTTCCGACACAAAGAGCACAGAAATAGGCGCCACTATCCAATATTGGAAAATAGAGTTGTGGATAGATCCACCAACGCCTTTCCATTATTTTAATTTCGCAGTTTAGCTGACTGAAGACGTTCTTATCATTTTTAAATACGGTGGTATATATCAAAACTATATGTCCTTACTTTTCCGTTAACCCCAAAGAAGAAAATGTGTTTTTGTGTGTCATCAAGACAATCACCATTACATGTGTTTATCGAAACTCTAGCCCCTTGAGACGGTTGATTAGCAGGTTTAATTAATGAGATAGTATTGACCAGTGGCTGACCATTGTAATTGATTCTACCTTATTGATTAAAGGGAAATAAACATTTCAAAAGTAACATATAGATATAAATTCAAAAGTAAGATATAAATATGAATCAATTTCCTTCAAAGAATAATTTTTGCTTAAAATTGTACTTCATCAATAGGATGTTTGTAATACATCGAGTATTTTTCAGTGTTAGGTCGCAGACTGGTTGACTGAAAGGAAATAAGGGATTGTTGGCGCTGATCGTAGGGTTTAACGTCAGCTTCAGCCAAAAGGAAATGAAGGACTAGATATCGTACTAAAACCTATATAATATGGTATAATTAAAGATCATCTCGTGACTAATTTACATGGATTGTCAAAATATTAAACGCACCAAATACGCTTCATATGGGCCATCAACGATTTACTTTTGGTAATCAACGCTTTACATTGTACATGTGTCAATATACCCCTGTCGGACCGTTTGGCGTCCTTACTACGAAGGAAAATGATCTCAAGACGCGTCAAGATCTTCATAAGCGTGGTAAAAGTGGTGTGGAAACGCCCGACATTGCGCTACGGTCTCAATCGTTGCCAATGATCGCAGAGTCACTGCGTCTGTTTTGGGCATGTTGAAAACAAACGCCAAGGTTCTGCGATCTCACCTACAAAGCTATGAGAACGCGACTTTTTTCAAGTTTGTAGTGTTGTGGGACATTTTCTCGCATTGTGTTCATGTTTACCGGCGACCTTATGCATTTCCAGGGCGCCGTACGGTCACAGCAGCGCAGTAAGGACGCCACCCCGGTCTGACGGGGGCCTTAACACTTACAATAGTTTTTAAGAATGCAGGGGAGGGGGAGGCGCTAACATGAACGTATTTATTGTGGTCATTTGTACACTGCTGGTGAGTACTGTGCTGTAATATTGATTCATTAATCAAGAGAAGAGAAGATTGGGCAATTATTATAAGGTGTAAGGGACTTAAATCTGCGCACCGCCCAACACGTGCTCTGGACTGACTGCACTACAACAATTATATACTTACGCACATTTATCTATCTTACCCTTATACGTACGTAACTAACGTACGAAAATTAATTGGTTGCTGGCTTTTTTTTCGCACGTACACAGTGAATGGCCATTTTGCGTAGTAATCCCAGCCAAAATTTGGCTATTTTTTTAAATTTGCGTTAAAGTTTAAAATATTGTTTAGAACTGAAATAAATGAACTATTAGTCAATTAACAGAATTGATTGTGTATATCTGAAATAGACACGACCGAAGCACAAACTAGTACAAGAAGGCGGCCGCCATGAACCACCATTCGCTGAAGCTGTCATTGTGAAAAATCAATGGAAGAAGCGAGAACATGTTGGGGCTGTATATAATCCTAAAGGTTGCAAAGGAAACAATGTAACTTGTTGTGGAATGTTGATATTGACATTTTGTTTGTTGACCCCGTGATCGGTGATGTGTAGATCACGTGATAGGGATATAATGGCTACTGAATGTGTCTGAGATAAGTTCTCCGCAGGTAGCGTGTCTCAGATGTTCAGATTGACCCTTATAGACAGGGACAGGGAGACATAGGGGGTGGACATAAATTGGGTGTAACGTCAAATCGACACAAAAATACGCATTGAAAGGCGTCTTAAGCAGAAGAAGGACCCAAAGAAAACCCACGAGGTTGTTTATACGATCCTACTCAAGGTCACGCACAAGCATGGGTTTGGGGAACCACTCACGAACAGATCACCCTTGTATTTGAAAAACAACCCTATTACATTTTTGCCATAAATGGCTATCCCCTACGCCATCCAAGTATGGCCGTAATGTCACTTAAAATTGAGTTTACAGAAGCAGCTTTAATAAGTGTACACGATGTTGTTTTCTAATTGGATTAAGTTAATGGCTACGTATTTATTTTAGAGATATCATAACTCAGAAGTATTCCGTAGAAATGAAGGAATGAGCGTGCAACACGCAATTCGCTATTAGTAACAGTTTATTAAATCCCAATGCCTTATCTGCAATGCTAAAAATGTGTTTCGAAATGCTGACATCGTGTACAACTTGTAAAGTCTTACCACCAAATGGGTAGTAGAGGTTATTAGGTTTGTCAATATACGTTTAAGAAAATCCATCATTTCAACTTGTTCTACGTAAATTACTGTTATTACGACTGCAGGATGTAGGAAAGACCCTAGGGTAATTTTACCCTAGTACATTCTTACCCGGAAAGTGATTATCTAGCTAATGAATACCTTCAAAATTCCTTGTATCCGTTTCGCCGTCAGTCATTATTTAAATCGATGCATTGAAACCTTTGTTTTGATACATATACATTCACGTGTATATTGACTATTGCCGGAAAGGGCCATTTTATTACCTTTGTATACTATAAATAATATCTAATATATATAGTTTAAAGGGCTATATAAGGACAAAGGCGTGGACAGGTTTGTCTCAAACTTGCATACAATCGTATCTGAACATTCATGATTTACCTTCACGCTCAATCAACAAACGAAGAAGACTTTCACAGAGCTATTACCTCTTTAAATAAACCCCAATACACTAAGTTTGTTGGTTGGATAACGCCCTGCAGCAACTTATCAGCGCTTCGATTATAAAATTCATAGTGTTTTTCTGTTATTGTGACCTTTCTTTGACAAATCTTTACAATAGGACAATAATCTATAAAATATCTGTTCTTGTGAAATTTCGATTTAATCGATAAATTCAATCAAGACATTGAAATTGGAAATGGTTCTACTAACCTGACCTAAACCAATCAATCAGTGCACCGTGTTCAGGAAAATCACCATTACACAATGCCAGTTCAACATGATTTCTAGTTTCCCCACTAACCTCGATTTAAATTAACAACTCCGCATAAAAAATAATTATGGTAAATAGGAAAAAGAACAATTTAAGTTGATACGAATGGAGTGTGAAAACGAACCATAGTCCATAAATGGGTAAAACATACCCAAGATAATGAGGGAGAGAGAGGGAGAAATGGGGTTTGACCCCCACACGACACAAACTAGGTCATTTTGGGACTTACATATGGATTAATTTTATTTCAATAATTCGCTTGTGCGTAGGGGTCTTTAGCAGTGGGAGGAAACCGGAGTGACCGGAGGAAACCAACGAGGTTGAGAAGGCGCCCCTGTCTCCATGCCAGATAGGCTCACACCAGGGATCGAAACCACAGCCGCAAGCCAGAGGTGACCGGCCAGCTAGAGGTCGAAGCGCGGCACTCTAGACCACTAGGTCATCCCACCCCCACCCCAGATAATGAAATACAAATGTTGAAAGAGCGAATCAAATTTTTTTTTGGTTTATAAATTCGAAAAACAAAACTTTATTTGTGTTTAGTGGAAATATGCTTGTGTCTACCAGAATAATTTGCTGTCATGAATAAACGCTTATAGAGCATCTGATGGGTTTTCAAATATGAAATAGGCTCTTTTAAAACTCTATGGATATCTGCGTATATTCATGGTGCCATATTAACTGTTTTTCCAAGGCGAAGAAATCGTAAACAAGTCAACTCATAATAAAATAAAATGTTTTATTGTATCGTGGGTCATGAAGCGATAAATTCTAGACCACTTCGCATGAGTTGTAACCTTTTCTTCATGTGTATACCATTTGTCTTCCATTGGCTCAAACACTAAATTCCAAAAATATGATTGACTTCGCTCCGAGAGCGACAATAAGAATTCTAGAGAACCCTAGAAATGTGTCTTGTGGGAATCCAATATTCTAAAAACTTTTACTAAATCAATGTAAACGTTTTCGCTGAAATGGACTTCAAGTTGTTGGCCATTGTTTGTTCGGATCTTCTGGTGTCATGTGTACAGTTAATGATGACGTAAAGCTCATAGTTGTCATAGAAACGCGTGAAAATAATCCTTAAAAGAAAACAAAAGCATTGATTTTTCGTTGCGTTTTACAGCCGCTTGGATAGAAGGGTTTCGTATTGATTAAATGTGCTGATTGTGAAGTAAATGTAGAATAACAGCTTATATGGCGAGATAATCTAAATCATAAACATAACCTTTGTAGGAGGTTGTCAACTCAACAAGATTCTTCAAGATTATATATTATATAAAAATATCTTACTTGCCTCTAATCTTTGCTATTTCCAACATTATCATCTTGACATAATAATATACTGATTTTATTGGCAATTTTAATTATAAACAAGTTCAATTGCTAGGGTATGATTTGCAACCATGTTATTTAATATTTAATAGCAGTGTTTTAAAATATTTAATAATATGTTTTGACCCACTTGGACTAACAATAATATGGATTTAGTTGTGGTGATTGATAGTATTTATTATCTGTTTTCATCCGGCCTTCTATTGTTCACATTCCTTAGAAGCACGATAGAAGCTACAATATGACGTATATCTTTTTGAAATTGATATAGATTGTATATCTCATCGAGTGGAAGAAAGCCATTGATTTCCGGCATCTTCGTTAATAACTGCCCGAGTCATTCCCCTTTGTTACGAAATCTTAAGGGCTTCGATTATGATCCGATTTGTTTGAAATTTATTTTAAATGTCCTATTGAAAGGAGGGATAATTCGTTTTAGTTGCAAAACCTTGTAGGCTCGGTGAAAGCTTCAATTATTATCCCATCTTTTGAAATTTGTATTCCTTCTTTCAAAATACATTGAATAACATCTTCCATAATCCTTCTGCATTGTTATGAAATATCCTTAGCTCTGTAGATCTGATCTTTCTGATAAGATCTTGTTAAAGATTCTTGTAAGCACCTACAGGACATATATAATTGCCTGGTCGTTTTGAATACATATATGTCGGCCTGTATTATAGCAAGGCTGGTACAGAAAGGGGATTTTATACCCCAGTTCTTTCATTCCATTCCTTTCAATCGGATACAAAACTTAAATGAAGTTTAAAAAGATCGACATATCATGTCTGCAAATAAGGCTGATGATCGAAAAATATTCAAAACAATAGGGTTTCTTATTTTGAACGTACTCAAAAACATCAATACATATTTCGGAAAGATGGCATTCTACTTGAAGTCTGTAAAGAGCTACCAAGATTCTGTATCAAAGGGAATGTATCTAGAATGTATCTAATCTGTGCGCCTATAATTTTACATAAACCTGTCAGGATAGGGTGCCACGTAACTGTGAATATTTGATGTTCAGAAAGAGGGCCCATCTTCCATTAGCCCAGGTTAGGTGCAGAAGAGTAGGACGTTATACCCCATTTTATTTCAGAAGGAGGGTGTGTACATTTATAAAAAAAAACCAAACCGCACCCATTCTGTCTCAAATCAGCTTGTTTAAATAATATATTTCATTACCCAAGTGGATAAAGAACGAGATAGACCTTTTCGAGTACCCGGTATCAGATGCAAGTTTGTATATCGGAATTATAATAGATTTAATGGATTGAACACTTCTAATAACTTTTAAAAATTGATTCTCTGTGACGTCATACGCTTGATTTAGATAATTGGCCAAATGTTTTCTTGCGTTTGGCTATTTTGGCTATAATGGATTTAGATAAAATTAGTTTTAGGTGCATCATAACACAAGACCTTCAAGCACATTCTATTTTATGATTTTTTAATGCTCCCACATTTACTTGAAAGACACTCGAGAGTCATTGTCTAAGCGTCGCTCAGAATTAAATAAGATAATTGTATTCCATTAGAATGTTATTTTGTATATATCCACTTCAATAATAAAACATAACATGGACGAATGGAGAGAGAAAGAGAGAAATGGGGTTTAACGTCCACACGACACAAACTAGGTCATTTTGGGACTAACATGGTTTCAATTTCATTTCAATAATTCGCTTGCGCGTAGGGGTCTTTAGCAGTGGGAGGAAACCGGAGTGCCTAGAGGAAACCCACGAGGTTGAGAAGGCGCCCCTATCTCCATGCCACATACGCTCACACCAGGGATCGAAACCACAGCCGCAAGCCAGAGGTGACCGGCCAGCTAGAGGTCGAAGCGCGGCACTCTAGACCACTAGGCCATCCCAACCCCCATGGACGAATTGAGTAATTATAATGATTATGTTTTCAAAATAACATGAGATGAAATTAATATTTAAATTCAGAATTTCCAAACGAAACTAAAACTGGACACCAATTAAGTTGTTGTTGGTCAAAAAGATCAGGTCCCAAGTTCAGAAAGCATTTTCAGAATTAAGTTGGGAATTTACTCAACTTTCAATCACTGTTTATGAGAAATATGTTTGATCCAGAAACACAAAACTTTGCTCATAGTTTCTTTTTGGTAAATTTGATACATTAAAACAACAAAAAATTTACAAAAACTATATTTTAGTTAAAATAAGGTGAACTATTTTGAGCAAATTCTTGGCTTAAGTCTGAGAATGCTTTGTGAACTTATGGCCAGAACTCAGTCCTGATCATTGGAATCCACTCAAAATATATCCTTTACCAACATTATGGAGAGTTTATTAACGAAACGATGCAAAGAAAATGAGTAATTAGTATATTTATAACAATGCATAAATATATTTTTTAAAATCATATAAAGCCTATTATCTCTAACAATGATCCATAATTTATTTTGTATTCTATATGTATGGCCATTAAACGAATGATAATAATTAGTTGTACATATGATTATTCCTTGGGGTAAATAATAATAGTACTAACAAAACTAGAGGTACATGGAAAATCTTTCACTTAGAGTAGTGCCGACAAATATTATCTTCACGAGATATCATAGTGTAGTCACATATGATATAAATATGTGGATTTATAGGATTATGTATAAATATCATATAGTATTTGACTATATATGAAGAACATCAAAATCTCATTAACCAACCATCACAGCTGATTACCTTTAACATTGTAAGTACCATATTGACATTCCCTTGTTCCCTTTAGCTTAACCGATTTTTACTACTTCAATAATAAACATTGGTCCGAGAAATATTGCCAACTTTGACATTATATCTCGTCTGATATGAAATACTCAAGCATATCTTGACATTTTGGAAATCGATAGTGGCCATGATGTCTTATTAGTCGGTTTTGTTTTCATTTTGTTAGTCCTTGAAATTCAAAGCAGGATAACTAAGATTAAATTTCAACCATTTAAATTGTCTTACTTTCTTTGATATCGCTTTTGGCTTAATGCGTTTTCGGAATTTGAAACCGATCTATCAGCTCTTTGTGCCCACACATTGGATGTAGTCAAGTTTCGTTCTTGATCTTTGCGAATGATACTTTCAAATATTTAGATTAAAGATACATTCCCGCGTACAAACTGGGTGATTTGATGATATATTTGGAATAAAAACATATTCAAACAAATTAATTTACCATAACAAACCTATTCAAAACTCCAACCAGTATTAGAATTACTATAGTATTACTATAACAGCCCGATAGACATAAATTGTGGATATATATGAATTTCTATCTTTTTGAATTTGAATTTGATGCTACCAAAAGAGAAGAACCTACTGGGTGATAAAACTGCTGGTAGACGTGTTACCTTGTCTCTAAACCTGCCTTTAGTTTAATGATATGACGACCTCCGATTTCTAAATTTGTCTTCAATATTAAATCTTAAACCAAAAACAATCTCTTCGTTGAATTGAACAAGTCGATATGGACGGATCATTTTAGTCAAATTTAGAGTTTCCCCACATTGTAAGGCAGCATTAACTAGGTGACAAAGTTGTCGAACAGGCAATAGTGAAAAAAATACTTGCGTGGACGTGATAATGGCCTCTCTCGAGGGTTTGTGTTAGATTCCCATTATAGTAAGTGTTCTCCCCAAAGGTTTGTGTGTAAGTATGTTTTAGACGTAGTTTATTTGTATGTCACCGCCTCGACATTGTTGTTTATCGCCAAAACTGTATTTAAAAACTACAGTATATGTTATTAGGCGATTTGTCAATCATATTCTTATAAGCGATCTTCTTTCTTTTACGTAAGCGACGACCTAGGAGTCACTCTGTTGACCAGAAAGACTAACTGCTTTTGCTGCATTCATGACATTTAAGTTGTTCCATAATTATTCTGTTTATTTCATCATAATTATTTTTTATAAATTTCTTTACTATTATAGTTCGTTTAGCCCCCCTGAAATGGCTGTATATTATTACTTTGAGTGTTATATATGTTCTTATGACCACGTGTATCTCAGGCAAAGATGAATGAATGAATGAAATGGAGTTTAATGGCACGTCAGCTCCAACCGAGCTATATGGTGCCAAACATCCTTATAAAGATTGCATAAACTCTCTTTGTTCATTGTGGCGGCCATATCTCAGACAGCTTAAAACAACAACATTTACGGTCAAGTGCACAACTAATCCTCAACCTGTTACCTATATTTGATAATGGAATAGTCGAAGAAAATCTAGAAAAAATCCCAAAACTTAGACAGCCAGTTCAAAACAACAGCAAATTGTAACATTGGTATGTTAACAGATTTATTAACAAGTATAAAACAACAAATATAGTACCATTTCTTTCATTTCTTTACTGATCAAGTTTTTACTTATATAAATAATAATAATTGTAATACTCTATGTTCACAAATCTTCAATGCAAATGTTAACAAAGTGTCTATCCGAGATGGATCAAATGGCCGACTGCGTCCAGATACTGAATCTTGGTTTTGTCACCTTGTTGCAGATGTTGCTTGAGTCTGGCCAATCTGTTCTCTATCTCCCGATAGACTCTCCTCTTGGTGGAGCTGCAGCACCAAAGTTGAGCTGAGCCAGTTTCGCTCGATCTGCGTTCTCGATTCTCTTGATGATGCCAACAAAGCGGAAGATGTTGGTGGGGGAGAGAGCGGTTAAACCTGTAGTGAAATCCCTCCAGGTTGTTATTGGTTCTTGGGCCTAGTGTGATGTGACAAATTCTACCTTTCGCAGTCCAGCCATGTTGCGATAATGTTTTAACATCAGGGTCAGTCATTTTATATTGCTGTTTAAAGTTCGAAGGAAGTTATATTTTGAAATCAAAACATCTCAGCTGCTTACACATCCTTTACTGCCCAATAACATCTCAGCCGCTTACACATCCTTTACTGTTCAATAACCACTCTTGCATCAAAGGTAGACATTTTAAAATCAAAACATCTCAGCTGCTTACACATACTTTACTGTTCAATAACCACACTTGCATCAAAGGTAGACATTTTAAAATCAAAACATCTCAGCTGCTTACACACCCTTTACTGTTCAATAACCACACTTGCATCAAAGGTAGACATTTTAAAATCAAAACATCTCATCTTCTTGCACATACTTAAATGATTAATAATCACCCTTGGATTAAAGTTAGATATATTTTCAAATCAATACATCTCAACAGTTTTAACAAAACTTATTGTTTTGATAATCAAACTTGCATCAAAGACATGCATTTTCAAATCAAAACTTCTCAGCTCAACAAACTTAAACTCCCTATGGGTCAATTACACCACTGATTAGGACTGTTCCATTGCAGCTATGGGTGTTGTGTTAATTAATCACTTACCCCACTGTCTAAGTTATGGCTGTCTAAATTATGGCTGTCTAAGTTTTGGGAGATAACCTGCTTCAGCCAAGCTTCTTTCTAATTCAAATGGGTTATATAACATCTCTTCCAGATCTTACATAGTAATGTATCTATTCAATATATCTATGACCACCCATGATAACCTGATCGAGAAGGAATCGTTAGTGACTATGTGTGTATAGTCAAACAATACATACATCTTTGAGTTCTGGAATAGTTAGATAATTTATCCCACATAATGAACCGGAAGCACCTTTCAGGCTGGTGATATGATCTATATTATCATTATTAATAGCTGCTGTTATTAAAAATTGCATTGGAGATTCAATCCTTGATGATAATACTCACACATTCGGTTATCCTGTGATGTGATTATACTCATGCGGTAGCCTACTCTTATTTGGAATTTCAACTGTCAAGGGTCTTTACGTGCAATCCAGATGCCTTGTCCTGCACCACAGACACGTTGGCAAATCACACAGAACCACCTCGGCCCCCTTTTTTAACATTATCACGGTTCGTGTTGCAAAGTTGTTTATATACGAGGAGCTTCATAAAGTCTGTGTAAATCAATGGGTAGCTCCCAACAACTCGTTGAACTTTAAAACAATTCTCGGTCAAAGAGTAGTATACAGTACACTTGCCACTGCAAGTACCGGCTTTGATCGACCAGTTTCGCTCTGTAGTCAACTTGTTATCTCGGAACTGTTGGTTGCATCCGTTGAGTCGACCGCCGGAAATAGCCTTTTTATCTACTTACGCCTGGTATGATATATAATTATTGACAACCTGCTGGACATCGTAATAGGACTTCCAATATCTACCAACATAGCATACTCCGCGCAGTTTTTTGTTTGATTAGAACTAATCCCACTACTCACTGCTGTAAAGAGCGAACATTCTTGTTCTAAATTATGATTGGTCAACAGTCACATTAACAACCAGTAGCTGACAGCGTTACAAAGGCTTTATCCTTAAAACAAAGCGCCAAATTGGACCAAATATGTTTACATAACGTTACGTCATGGCTCACGATTTTATTATGCCCAATTAACCAGTGCATAGCAGAATATTGCAGTAAAACTAACTGCGTGACGGACGAGGCTATCAAATCGAATAAAATGTAAACAATACTGTTTGGAAACGAACATACTTTCACCGTGTTTAATACCTTAAATCATTGTCCAAAGTTTTAGAGAAGACCCAGATTAAACGTAGGATTGTCATGTTGCTGTACTCAAGTGATAGCTTTGATTGAACACAAGTTCAAGTATCAGAAGCCAATCCAGCAATGGCCAGAGAGCGACTTCTTGGACCATTGCTTCAGGAATATGCCAACATAGTAGTGTCGGGATGCATTTTTAATCTGCGTTGTTATACATTTAAACGTGAAAGCATGTGATATATTTTGAGGCTGTTGTGAGAAAAATAACTCGTATAGTAAAGTGATATGATAATAGTGTCATTACCTATTAGAATGGCTTATAGGCATATACTCTGTATACGCTGTCCAAAATGTAGTAGAATTGGAGAACTAAACCAAAATAGATTATTATGGTGACCATTTTGGAATTCAAGATGGCGGCCATTAGGACGAGACATTTTTAACCTCCATTTATTCATAATCCTTAGGTATGACAGTTGCCCTGTGCAGCGTGTCATGCTTTTCTCGGGAATAAGTGAACTATCCTCGTCGAAATTAAAAATACATAATGCAATATATATATTAAAAATTTCATTCAAATTCCTTTTTTCTGAGCGAAGTTATCACTGTTTGAAGTTTTGTTTCAATCCGGTTTTATCCAATAATCCAGGGAATAGATTATAGTCTTGCCACGTGAAGAAATGACTAAATAATAGTTTACAGAACATTTGAAGCCAAAATAAAAACTCGCAATAGATAGACTTAAATTTAATTCTTACAAAATGCATCTGATATAGAACTTCTTAATCGTTTGGAAAATTCACACGCCTGACAATTAGCGTCGCGATGTTTACGTACATAATACAGATATCATCGGTACAATAGTGCAACTCAACCATAAAGGACACAGAAGATGATGATAATGATAACTAAATGTCAATTGACACACAACACGTGATTTATTGCAGAATAAATTGTTTAGATTTCTGCCCAAAGGCATCATTACCTTGTAACATTCTGTTCTTATATCACCTTTTGCTACTTATTCTTCATCTGTCCGTAATTGTTTTTTTTACTATTTCTCGAAAGAAATCGTCATTAGCAGATTGATTTCATTTTTTCTGGCTATAGTCCTTTTTTCCGATATTTTTTTTATTTGAAAGAAAGAAATAGTGTTGCTTAATCACAAAATAGATTTCTTTTTTTAAAAAAATATGCTTTGTCCGGGTTATAAATTGCATACAGTTTACCTGAAAAAAAATATACCTTAATTATTTTTCTAATTATCCATTTCATTTGCTTCTAGAACACCTAATATTTGTTTACCGACACTATACCATAATAAAAAATAAACTATTCAGAGCACCAAATGTTAGTTTACCCGAGATACATAGAACAATGAAACAACTTCATTCAGAAAACCAAATATTAGTTTGCCGATATACAAACAATATTAAAACAACTCAGACCGCTTTGAAATTCCCAGATTATTTTTTGAAAATCAAAAGCATTGATGTTTATTAACAGATCAACGTTAGGTTTTTAATTGTCAACGTTGTCCTATGATGGCCATTTGAGTGTTAGCTTCTAACAGATCAAAACGCTGGAAAATATAATGACATTAGATGGAGATTAGATTTCCCCACAATCTAATAGGGCGATCGGTGATGTGATTCTTCGCCCACGTACCTGTCTGTCCCGAGGCCGTCTAAAAGCTTGAAATGATTTCAAAGGTTTTTTTCCATAGACTACATGGACATAATACAACAAACATAACACCAATAATTCTAAATGTAAATTGAATGTTCTTTACAAACAAAATACTTTCCGGATCCAGTACAATTCATACCTCAGGGTCTTCTATTAGGGTAAGACCCAATCAGGTGTCAATTGCGCTTCGTCTTATTATGACGTTGTACTAATCTTAATATTTGCAGCTGACATATTTCTTTAGTCCGGTGTTCAGGACACGCATTCAAACAGTCTGTATTGGCATATAGGTTTCGGTTTGGTTTAGAATAATGAGGTTTTTAAACCGAAGCGTATCTGTGTTACTCTGATCGGTGTGGACTTATACTGGTAAAGATCTTAAAAGATAACCAATATTCAGTTTGTTTACTTACAGTTTCGCACATCATATCCCTTCAATAATAGTTAATCTGGATTTTCCGAGATGGTTTACCTGTGTCAGTGGTGCAGAGTAGGCTGCCGGGGCCAAACTTTCCTCATAACATACTGTATGACCCGTTTTCATTAGCCCAGTCGGATGGGAGCAGTAAGACGTTAAACCCCATTTCATTGTCATTTCATTTTTCTCCAACAACATTTTTATACTATTCAAATTTGCATATGGACTTATTATGCCGTTGCATATTGGAACATATCGGACCGTAACATTTATGTCCATCTCGTATCTTGAAAGGCAAACTTGAGTGGGTGTGTTGTTGTGTTTCATCTCTATGTATAATATAATAACCGGAAAATTTCATGCCTTGACAAATTCTGTTTCTTGGCATGAAATGTAGGAGTATAAAAACATCCACTTTTAGTGCTAAAATCAGGATTAGGATTTTATGACATGGACACAATATATACATCTTTAATTTTGGCACCGTTAAGTAACTGGTCGTCATTTGTGTTTTTCTGAAAATGTATAATTTTCCGCACTAAAAGATATACTCCAATTGGTTGTATAATATTTAATGAAGAAAACAAAACCATGTTATCAACAGTAGATACTCTCCCGGTTTGATTTAAGTTGGATTAAAATGAGATGGTTGAACGGTCTACCTTCTGCATCAACTCATGGGATAATGAAGACTGGCATACGCCATGCTGGATGATATGGGGCAATTTTGCCAGGAAAGCGGCTCAATGGTTGGCACCTTTTTTTAGAATTCTAACTGTCAGGGGCTATTTTACTGAATCTCGGTTTTTCATCCCAACCGAACGACAAAACGCTGTTGGTGGCAAGATCCTCTTTTATGTGGACTACTTATAAGCGGAATCCACGACGGGAAAATCTGGGGGAATTTTCTAAGCCATAATGAAATCGTAACCTCACACCACAAATCAATCAATCGGATTAGCTTACAAATGTTTGCGTTTGTTTCCGTATACTACTTCAGATCGTAGATTGAAAGCGGGGTTTATTTCTAGTCTCGATCACCCAGAACCCATTAGTCTTCAACGTAGGTCTTTCATGAAGATGTTTGATAATGGTCCAGGTTTCCAAAGTTTGGTTTATCGTCAGTCATTAAAACTGCCGTGCTTCGACCTAGAAACAGTCTGGACATTTCTGGGCATAATGCCCGGAAGGCGATTACACTCTTCGTTGAGATTGCCCCGATGTGTTTTGAAAGGTTTGTTAGCTGAGAAAGAATTTGAAATGTCTAGTTTGTTTCAAAACAAGGCGCGAGAACTTATTGATCAATGCAATGAAATAGGTGTCAGATATCCGAAATAAAATCATTATTATTGCAGCAAGCTGCATTAATTGAATGTTGTCACATTTGTACACACAGATTCTTATCGTAGTACACAAGCACATCTAGTATGCATTAACGTGATCGGAATATGTGATTACGTAATAACATGGCGCCTAGATTCTACGATCAGAGCAAATATATCGTGCCCAAGTCTATTAATGCTGTAATTAGAAAGCACACAGCATATAAATCTATAGACCTATCAGTCTGCTACTGTATTAAAACAGTGTATTGTTATGGACATTCAGTAATGATATATATGTGTCTCCAGGTTGCCATATTGAGCTGAATGGGGGATGAAGGTTAGAATGCGGTAGTGAATAAATACCAGTTATGATGTGATAAACGAACAATGACCCTTATTGAGCAGACGTAAATCTAATCCATATCACCACAAGTTTCTACCATGTGTGTCGATCAAAGTAAGTTAGGTGTATCGGGTCGTAGACATGACCCTGATAACATTCATTGATGGGTACCATATGGGTACCATGTGTCATGTGATAAGGGGCCATGATGGGGAGCCCATACCGGACCCCGACATTTTTGCACCCAACATCCATATGGGATCCATATGGGCTCAACCATATGGGTACTAAATGGGGTTTGTGTGGGGCCTATATGGATAACTCATTTAAAATAATATGGGTGCTATATGGGGCCTGTGTGGGACCTATATGGCCATGTTAAGAAATATAATATGGGTACTATATGGGACTCATATGGGTACAAATAAATGATATATGGGCATAATATGGGATCCACATGGGTCCAAAATGGGGTTTGTGTGGGTTCTATATGGGTAAATCATCTAAAATAATATGTGTGTAGTATGGGACCTATAGGGTCTTGGTAAGACATGTAATATGGGTACTATATGGGACTCATGTGGGAGTACAAATCAATGTAATATGGGCATCATATGGGATCTGTGTGGATATGCCAGGATATTAATTTGGGCACTAAATGGATTTCCTGTGGGATTCTAAGAAATATTGTACTGAGCTTATTTGTGGTGACAACACATATATGGACAGTGAACTATTTATACCAGACATTATAGCCGAACTTAGACTAATTTAATACAAGTATGAAATTATCTTCTAATGTATGATCATTTGATATTACATGCTAAACACTATTTTAATGATAATATCAAGTGTGCTACACAGCTCCGTGTAACTTTGATGAATTCTCTAGTTCTAAGCATGGTAAACAACAAGTACCAAATCAGTCTAATAAAATAACAAAACTGTTTATTTGGTTTCATGTTTTATTATAATGCTTTTTTGGTAAGACAGTTGAAATTCGTTGGGATCTCCCACCATCCCTGTCCCTTGAATTAGCCAGGAAGCAACTAACAGCTGTTTTGATTTCTTCGTTTGTAGTGTTCACAAACATTTGATTTCTTCTGACCGACTCTGCAATTCAAAAGAAAAGCACATTGATTAGGTCTGTTGATGTGCAGCCTGACAAAGTAAGACAACTCTACCCATACTTTGCGCCGATATTGAATTCAATCAATATCTTTGGGATACAAACACATATTTTAATTTTCATCAAAATCGGATATAAATTCTGACCTGTAGTCTCCACAAACAGTAATTAATACAAACAGAAACTCACCATTGTCTTTTGGTCCGGAACATGTGAAATAGTTGACCAGTGCTTATCTTGTCATTTTAATTCTTTAATCTGTTGTTCCAGAGTATTTGAATTACCGTCGTTTCAAACGGATTA
Organism: Patella ulyssiponensis; assembly: GCA_963678685.1. Taxonomy (NCBI): domain Eukaryota; kingdom Metazoa; phylum Mollusca; class Gastropoda; family Patellidae; genus Patella; species Patella ulyssiponensis. Next base: position 40,956,928 of record OY783228.1, on the reverse strand, counting down.
AGCTGTAAAAAGACCAGATTTAGCATTTATTATATCTTTTGTTTTAAAGTGCGTTTATTTCATCTTTACCAAATTCAGTTATATACATATGTCATTTGTATTTCGTTGTATAGCTGATAAAACTTTCAAACGTTTAGTCCAGCGAGAGCAAGAAACATATTTTGCCATGAAAATGGAAATAGTCATCTTTCTGGAAATGACAGCTTTCTTGTTTTAGAGTTTACCAATATTCTGTCAAATCAAAATAACTAAGAAAAAAAGAAACATCTATTCAAATCTATTCTTATATTATTACAAAACATTTGTATAAATACTTTGATGCACTTGTATATTTCCACAGAAAATGATCAACTCATTTGTATCAGTTATTTTCCAAAAGACATTTCTTCGAAATATGGAAACTTTAAAACCTTTCATTTAATTTGTTTTACCCAAAAGCCATTAAGCTTATTATAGTAGGAAAGGATGGGAAAAATTTACCTTTGATTAAGTTTTGTGAACTGATTTCAGAGATGTGTACCACTTTCAGCAGTTTCTTCTTGTTAGTACTAATTATATACATACTTCTACATTGTAGAATCTAAATTTCAGCCAGTGACCAAACAGACTTCAAGAGACTAAATTGGTTGTTAATGATGACTCGCTGACAGGTTTTCATGGGTGGCTTGGTGACCTCCACAGTAAAGTTAGATATTATATAATTTGTGTACAGAATCTGCTATAATCATTAAAATCGTACTAGCAAGATACCACCAGCCATGATGTATTCATAATAAATTTGAGTAATAACGGGTCCTATTTGGCTTTTTTTTTAAAAAGAATAAGTATTAGCGACTCTTTTTGCTTTAAAGCTCCACAAAGACGGGCATTTGATTCGAAAGGCGGGGTGGAGTATTTCTTAAAGTGAAAACATGTATCACAATTTCATTCATAAATAAACTCTATTTTTTTTTATTCATGGTAAACATATTATTATAGTCTGTCATTTAGTATACCAGCCAGTTAGGAGAATTGTACTGTAATCTGTATAATCTCTGCAAAGTCCATATCAGTGCATCACTAAATTTTTAGTGTTTCGACTGTTATTTTATTTAAGATATAAAAGCAATTTCTGTACGACAGTAGACTAAATCGTCTACCTATGGAGTAACTATTTATATTACACGTAAATCTTCAGGGCAATTCCACGTCAAAGTATACAATTAGGTGACAAATTTAATTAGTTGAAAAGTTGGTCAATGTTTACATTCTTAATGTCGAATTTGTAAAGTTTTTGTATTTTCTTACTTAGTGTTTGTTTGATTATTCTGAATCACAATGAATGATTTGGCATTCATTATCTGACAATGTATATAAACATGATATGTATACATTAAAATATAAAAATAATATAGTTTTGCAAAAGTAACTAACAATGAAAAATATTACTATGAGAACCTGCGCCTGTTACCAAATATTTACATTTTTTCTCTCTCATTCATATGATTTATGTATGGAATTGTTTAAAACTTCATTATCTAAAGCAAGAATAACCCATTCTTATAATACTGTCCATAAAAAGAACAGATTTGAAAAAATTCTCAGTAAACTTTGGTTTTCATAGATGCACGTCACGTCCATTAATTTTCACAGTATTTCATGTAATCAAATATTTACAGTTTATCTCTCATTCATATTTATTTATGGAACTGTTCAAAAACTCATATTCAAAGCTAACATCACCCATTCTTGATATTATGACCGTAAAAAGAAAACATTTGACAAAATTCTCTGATTCACTTGCGGGATTTCAAAGATAAATATTACTATTAGAACCTGTGCCTGTTACCAAATATTTACATTTTTCTCTCTCATTCATATGATCTATGTATGGAATTGTTTAAACCATTCTTATAATACTGTCCATAAAAAGAAAAGATTTGAAAAAATTCTCAGTAAACTTTGGTTTTCATAGATGCACGTCACGTCCGGTCCATTAATTTTCACAGTATTTCATGTAATCAAATATTTACAGTTTATCTCTCATTCATATTTATTTATGGAATTGTTCAAAAACTCATATTCAAAGCTAACATCACCCATTCTTGATATTATGACCGTAAAAAGAAAACATTTGGCAAAATTCTCTGATTCACTTGCGGGATTTCAAAGATAAATATTACTATGAGAACCTGTGCCTGTTACCAAATATTTACATTTTTCTCTCTCATTCATATGATCCATGTATGGAATTGTTTAAACAATTCCTATAATACTGTCCATAAAAAGGAAAGATTTGAAAAAATTCTCAGTAAACTTTGGTTTTCATAGATGCACGTCACGTCCAGTCCATTAATTTTCACAGTATTTCATGTAATCAAATATTTACAGTTTATCTCTCATTCATATTTATTTATGGAATTGTTCAAAAACTCATGTTCGTCAGCTACCAAAATTTTAGGGTCACAATATTTTATTCAAGGAGTAATGTTTTTTCGAAAGTAACTGCTCCATTAATTCAAATGAGTTAATAATTATTATTATGTATCACTCCGATTATTTGAAAGTTTACATATCTCATGTAATGGGTTTGCAATTTGTACTCGTACATCTGTTACAAGAAAATATGTACGTCCGTTACCACAATAATTTCTAATTTACTGGATTACAAGAATCCAAATGTGACCATACAGTAGACATTTTGTATAAGTGTCCTTTTTTACAAGGAGAAAAACTTTTCAATTCCACCGGACAATTCAGAGTTTTGCAACTATATGTTCATGCAGGCAAATCATGGTGCTCATTTCTGTACGTCTATTACCTATACTTTGAGGAGCCAATATTTATTTCCGGTGTTCATGAACAAATAAAATCATATGTCAATTGATATTTTAATCATATGTTTTAATACTAAATAAAACCAAAACGATTAATTATTCATGGTTAGATAATATTGGAAGTAATAAAAATATGACGAGTTCTAAATGTACGTTTGTTACGGTGGAATTGCCCTTTAGCAGATTTAACTGTAGAAACTACATCAAAGAGAAATTTGAAAGATATTTAGACAGCCTCTATCTCATTTGGAAAACTATGTGTAATCTTGGCCATATTACAGATTTGCACAAACGTTTAAATGATATTAGATTTGTGTTGAAACAGATACAGATGTGAGTAACCCCATATGAATACCACATTGGAATTACAATGTAGATATATATTATATAGATATATTGGCCCCTGATTCACGCGTGGGTAATCCCATATGGATACCATGTTGAACCCACATACATAATACACATGAATGTGGTCATATCATATCCATACCACGCAGATTCCAGGTGCACATGTTGTTAATCACATCTGCGCATATCGGTTCAAGGTACATACAACTAAAAGTGTGGGTTCAATAATGAGCTAACATATGCAAATAAGTAATCCCATACGGATACCATGTTGGCCCCAGATATACAAAATTTATCATGTAATCCCATACAGATACCATATTATCCCCAGATACACAAATGTGACACCACAGAGGAGACAATTGATCGTCTAGGGCTTTTCTTCAGACTTCACGTTGTGGGACTGTGACACTATCCTGTGTCGCGGTACCAAATCGACGACTGTGACACTCTAGAGACACGTACTGTGTGTCCGTACTGCTAAATCTTCTGTGTCACACTGTCGTTTGTCTAGGTAGGACTTGACGTTGTGATCAATAAGAATTCAACTCTTTTCTGTACTCTTGAGATATTCTTTATATGTTACAATAATATATTCTACAGCACATACACTACTATTGTTCTTTAGATATAAAACGTTAACCACTATAATGTCTTGTACATTGCTTCATCAGGACGGCTGCGTCCGGCCAGTAAGCCAGGCCAGCTCCCGGGGGGAACTTCCCCTTGGCTCTCTCAAATGTTGTCTGCGTCCAGCCTGGAAGCCGGGGCAGCTCCCGGTTTGTACTTGCCCGTGGATCTCTCAAATGTTGTCTGCGTCCAGCCTGGAAGCCGGGGCAGCTCCCAGGGTGAACTTGCCCGTTGATCTCTCAAATGTTGTCTGAGATTAAATCAAACGAGTTCTCTCCTATAAAGAAAGTCTAATGCGTCATCTAGTAGGGCGGGACAATTACCATTTACGGGTAAGTGTTTCGTAAAGGCACCGTTTTACATCAACACTATTCTAGTTAATTGTACTAATCTGTGCACGTGAGGACTGGGCGATAGTACCCTACTTTCCAGAAATGGATACTGACATAACTGTCTGTGAGTTAGTCTAAGATAGTAGTAAAATAATGCAAGCTACTTCATTACCCTAGTTATCGTCATATATCATGTAGGTAAAGAATTCTATATTAAACAGAACACTAAGTCTATAGTGTTACAATTCGTCCCCTTGCAACGCGTTAAATAAGCAATGTTGCTTAATTAACGTTATTGTCTAACATGCATTAAATACAATATAATATAATATTAATACTTTAAAAGCGCTGAATATATATGTCCATTAAAATTTCAAGTCTAAAATACCATACCGATAAACATGCTACCATAATATAAGTTCACTGATTAACTGCCATATAAATACTTGGTTATAAGTTCCAACACAATTAAAAACTGTTTTTAATTTTAAAGAAGTTCACTATTTCAATGCCAATATGTTCACGGTTTATAACACTGCATAATTGCATGTCCTATTCAGAAGTATTTTGTTTCTTGCACTGTAAATATGGTGATCCGCTAAGTTAACACTTCTGCAAACTCCGCTCCAGAACCATATCTTCTTGCATACTGGAATTATCTCAACTGGTTCGTCTTTGCTGGGCATTAAGATAAAGTACATTAGTTCCCGTAAACAACCGGTGTACTTGCTTAATCAGACCACTAATAATTCAATTACTTTACCCTTAATTAATAACATTTACTTTAATATTAATTGGATACGATTGTATCTTACTTAATCATATTCTTACTATTAAGCTTATTTAAAATTAAACTTGTATTTACTTCATTGGGAATACGCCTGTAGTAATCCTTAATTCTGTTTACTTTTAACTGAGTAAATTATTAACAAAAGAACTTAACCTGTCTCATTAATAAATATTAGCAGTATTAATTACTACTTATCACCTATAGTAATTAATAACATTGAAACTCATTAGTATTCCTCTTGACTTACTAAAGACTTTTACTCATTAGTATTAGCTGTTAACAGTGAACAGTTCCAACTCATTAACAAAGCATCTCAAATTAATTACCCTAATCGTATCTGGTTTTCAATACCAGTGATAACGTTTGTTTCAAAATAACATAAATTGTACCTATGACAATGACCAGACTTGGTACTGGGATTCCCCTGTACCTGTTTTGCGTTAAGACGTTCTCCTAGCACGCGCTACAACATTAAGTATATAGGATGAAAAGGTGTACCTTTTTAACATTGGTACTATATGGAACTATAGTATAGGTCTACCTGTTCAAGGTATAATATACTCTACAACTTACGAGCGGTTCTCACAACGATAATAAATCAATTTAGACAGGTGGTCTAATCTATGCCTCTTTTCTAATTTCCATATAGTTACTCCCACAAACCATCCTAAACCTTTTCGTGAATTCACTTCTGTCTGAATTCAAACGAAACAGCATCTCGAAACAAACGTGGCCAACATTTATTTCAAAACCCGATTTTATTATATCTCTGGTTGTAATAACAAACCACCACTGACCGAAAGTTATTATATTCCTTACGTTTTTTAAAACACAAAACAATTTACAAATAAGTTCATGACTTTTTCCCTGTCATTAAGTATGGTCTAGTATACACTACGCATGACATATCAGGGAATTCAAAATTTATTCGACAGCTAATCGCACATTCGAATCCAACTTTAAATTACCCATTAACCATGGTGTGCTTACCACTTTTAAAAACACATACTTTCAACTTATTATCTCTGTACATTTTTAACAAAACAACACGAAAATACAGAAACAGTTTATACCACTTGCATAATCTAAGCTATCCGCTATTGCAAGGTACACTGTTTCATTTTAAACCTTTTATTTAAAACCTTATACTGACCCACACGCTATCCTGCGATTTACAAAGGGACATTCAGTTTTAAAATTTCCTAGGCATTTCCTTTACCCTAAACCTACACGCTATCTTGCGATTTACACAGGTTTACACTATAACCTTATACTTTGTTCATATACATGTACATTACTTAACAAAACAATACATTACATTAATTTACAAAAATCAAGTCTTCTATCCTCCTAAGACTTTTCGAAACGGTGTGATTACGATCTCCACATCCGAATAATTCTTTTGGAGTTTTACGTAAACCGCGCAAACCCTCCACTTCCGAACTATCTTCTGCGAAGACCGGAGACAATCATTTATTTTCTTTTACCTAGATTTCAATTGTACTAATCTTTTGTTTCAGTTTGTTTTCTTGTCGATTTTCCTCTACATTAATAGACAAATACGTACATGTTTAAACCTAACCCTTATTTACCTAACAATGTGATGCATATTCTCTTCCCTGATATATATTTTAATAACCTTTTAATCGTCCTTTTCTTTAAAACATTTTTCCTATATTTCCTTAACTGGATTAATTTACTAGTTTACTATTTTAACATTCGTTTTAAAACTTTAGCAAATTCCTAACCTTTAAAATTTGTTAAATCTACCCCTTGGTCTTTTTGGCTTTCCATGGTCAGTTTACTAGGAAATATGTACTTACCTAAAAACGACTGGAAACTTCTTCTGCCAAGAATATCCCCATGGGTCGAAAATCCTGGTCACGGCACCAAAAAGAGACCTGTGACACTATGATGCCACAGAGGAGACAATTGATCGTCTAGGGCTTTTCTTCAGACTTCACGTTGTGGGACTGTGACACTATCCTGTGTCGCGGTACCAAATCGACGACTGTGACACTCTAGAGACACGTACTGTGTGTCCGTACTGCTAAATCTTCTGTGTCACACTGTCGTTTGTCTAGGTAGGACTTGACGTTGTGATCAATAAGAATTCAACTCTTTTCTGTACTCTTGAGATATTCTTTATATGTTACAATAATATATTCTACAGCACATACACTACTATTGTTCTTTAGATATAAAACGTTAACCACTATAATGTCTTGTACATTGCTTCATCAGGACGGCTGCGTCCGGCCAGTAAGCCAGGCCAGCTCCCGGGGGGAACTTCCCCTTGGCTCTCTCAAATGTTGTCTGCGTCCAGCCTGGAAGCCGGGGCAGCTCCCGGTTTGTACTTGCCCGTGGATCTCTCAAATGTTGTCTGCGTCCAGCCTGGAAGCCGGGGCAGCTCCCAGGGTGAACTTGCCCGTTGATCTCTCAAATGTTGTCTGAGATTAAATCAAACGAGTTCTCTCCTATAAAGAAAGTCTAATGCGTCATCTAGTAGGGCGGGACAATTACCATTTACGGGTAAGTGTTTCGTAAAGGCACCGTTTTACATCAACACTATTCTAGTTAATTGTACTAATCTGTGCACGTGAGGACTGGGCGATAGTACCCTACTTTCCAGAAATGGATACTGACATAACTGTCTGTGAGTTAGTCTAAGATAGTAGTAAAATAATGCAAGCTACTTCATTACCCTAGTTATCGTCATATATCATGTAGGTAAAGAATTCTATATTAAACAGAACACTAAGTCTATAGTGTTACACAAATAGGTAATCCCATATGGACACCATATTGGCCCCATGTTTACAAAACAGAGTTTTAATGTGGGTAATACCATATAAATCCCATATTGGCCCCAGATATGATATGCACACTATAAGGTCAGATTATCAATGTAAGAAAGAAGTTCATGTAACCATTATATCATTTGGCGTAGCTCTGGGATATTATTATATATGAAAATAAAGCGTATTTGCCTACATTTGTATGTGGGAAGATAATATGGATTCAGTATGGGAACCATGTGGTATGATCTGGGCCCACGGCCCATTTTCTCCCCATAATGGTCCCCATATTGCAATGTTTACGGGGCCCATATGGATACCATATTGGACCCAGACCTATATAATTATTTTATATGTGGTAAATAAACCATATATATTATTTTGGACCCAGAAACACATGTAGGTAACTCCATATGGATACCATATATTAGAATTAGATAAATTATATGTGGGGGAAATGCCATATAGATATATTGACCCCAGATACACATGTGGGTATTTCCATATGGATACCATATTGGGCCCATGTACATAATATACAGGAATGTTGTTATACCATATCCATACCACACAGATTCTGGGTGCACATTTTGGTTCAAGGTATAAACAAATAAAAGTATGGGTTCAATAATGAGCTATAATACGCAATCCCATATGGATACCATGTTGGTCCCAGATATACAAAAGTTAATATGTAATCCCATAAAGATACCATATTATCCCAGATACAAACATGGGTAATCCCATGTGGACACCATATTGACCCCATGTTTACAAAAACAGAGTGGTTAATGTGGGTAATCCCATATACATCCCATATTGGCCCCAGATGCACAAATGGGTAATCCTATATGGACACCATATTGGCCCCATGTATACAAAAACAGAGTTGTTAATGCGGGAAATCCCATATCGATCCCATATTGGCCCCAGATACACACACTATAAGCTCAGATTATCATTGTAAGACAGACGTAAGCATTATATCATTTGGCTTGTCTCTGTGATATTAATATATATAAAAATAAAGTGTATTTGCCTACATTTGTACGTGGGAAGATAATATGGGTCCAGTATGGGAACCATGTGGTATGATCTGGGCCCACAGCCCCTTTTTTCCCCATATGGTCCCCATGTTGCAATGTTTATGGGGGATACTAGGTATTGGGTTTACGACGTAAATATGTGTTGTGTTCAAGGTTATGCAAAACTAAATAAAGTTCCAGAAAGGGCGACACTACTTTATTCTACATCTTTCAAAACTTCCATCGCAGAAAGATTGTTAGTCTGAATATGGATATCTTCAATAGAGGGCTTCATCTCACGGTAACTCCGTACATCTTTTCAAGCCCTTAACGTAATACCATGCATATTTCGTCACTAATTTCGATTGGCTACTGACCCAACTGGGTACCTCTCAGATTCCTCGATAGAAAATGTCTAGATGTGTTGATCGAGTTTTAAAGTTCAAGGTTCATTCAATGTTAATGTTTCCATGGAGGTTGCCATGCTTGATTTGTGTCACGACCTCTGATTGGACAACACTATTGTTCACGTGTCTGTAGTAAAGGGTGGATGTTGTAAAACTTGCGGTCCTTGCTTCAGGAACATGGATAGCTTTCTCCATTATCAATCTGGCCTTGTCTTTGCCTCCTTCGGAACATCCAAGATATCTAATCTTGCTGTCAAAGGCAGCTAGTAAGTTTCGCCGTACACATTAACTTAAATGTGTCATAGACAGAGCTAACTAGGCGAAAATCACATCCCTGGAGTGTGACAATGACTTTTCTACCCAAGGGCCACCACTTCTCGGTGTTGGTAAATGATATATTTAGTGTTAAAAGCCCTCCAGGTATTGAGACTAATTTGTAATAAGATAGTGGTATTTTACCACGACCTTAAAACAGCCAACAGACTTTCTCCCTCTAAGTCACTCTTTTATCACATTTTATATATAACAAAATACATCGTGTCTTTGAAACTGGACTCATGCAAAGCAAATAAGGATTCTTTGAATTATTGTATAATATAACTCTGCCCTATCCCACCAAATGTCTGGGCTATACAATGCTACTACTTTATGTGACGGACTAGGTTAAATGTTATATAAACTATGAATTAGACATTTTTTTAATAACGTGAAAAGACTTTAATCAACTCTCGATGTCATCTTCTGTATCGGATTTTCTCTAGATTTGAATCTGATTTGTTGCCCAACGCCCATCGTTGATGCTTATCATATACCTACTTCAGTAATGATGATAGAGGCTTGGCCTAGAATTCAAACGCTAATATATCGGTTCAGAGTGGGGCAATTTGACTGGCATTTTCAGCATAGTCCTTTTACATTATCTAGGTTTTAACTAGTATAGTGCAAACTGTCGGCCTTTTTTTCTAAATCTTTCATAATGTATCTTTAAAGCAACCGTTTAACATTTTACCACTTTATAGTGCTTTCCGGTGGTCAAAATGTTATATGCTCTGGGATATTATATAGAACACTAATAAACGCAAAAATGCATAAAAGGGTTTCCTTGCTATTTTTGTTGAAAAACCACAGTGGGATGAAAGGCAGCTTCGGTTTGTTCAGTGAAGATGCCTCAATCCAGCGTTCCAGCAAGCCATGCTAGGTTGTCACTGTTTCATTTAATTTTGTTTGCCAGACATAGTTTAATTTTCCGAAGGATCTTTGGTTTAAAGAATCTTCTGTCTACAGATTATGGTATATTTTATCGATCTTTGGTTTAACGAAGCTAAGGACATATAATAACCACATCTTTCCATCGATCATAACAACGACATGGACCTATTTCTTAAGGAAGGTTAACAGCCAGGGTGTATTATTGTCTCTGTTAAAGAATCAAGTTAGGGGAAGGCGGTATCGCAGGCTTGGACATGTCAATGGGTAAGATTGCTCGCCGAACCTCTTGTGTTTCTTCTGGTCCTCAGACCCATGCCCCCATCTTCCCACTCACCACTAAATCCCAGACGCGCATGCACGTTATCCAAATAAAGATATGCCATAAAATATTTGTTTCGAAATTACAAAGTTTGCGTAAAGTAAAGAGGTCGTGAAACCCATTCGCCCACTCTCCAATGTTAATAATAACCTTTCCAGATTATATACAAATAGTATTCATTTTCAGATACTTATTGATCTGTCTTTCCGGACACGTTGAAGCAAAAAATAAGAATAAACTATATATCAAAGAATAATATATTTATATTTTATTTATCACGTGTTTTTACATGTGAAAGTATATAAGCAGCTCTTTAGATTCCGAGCTCAACACTGATAAATTTATCAAAGCTACAGTGCATTTCAGAATTGAGAAGGGATTTGTTTTTAAAATTAGATTTTATAAACCATATTTATCATTGAATGACAAGATCAAAGAACCAATAAAGGGACTAATACCATAATTGTACGCAAATTGTTTAGGTAATAAAAGCTGGTTCGCCTGATAATATTATTAATGTATTTTACAAGAGGCGGGCTATACAGGAAAGAATTGCTTTGAATGAAGAATAAACCGTTTCTAAGGGAATTAAGAGAACAAATTCAATACCAAGCTCTGGTACATTATACAAAGATGGTCGACTCATTTAAGAACCCCGAAGAGGAAACAGGAATGGTGTAAGTTCCATAACCTGCATATACTCGGCTAAATGATTATGGCATGACATGTTATTTAAAACTCTGACATTTGGTGCTCCAGGAGTCGAAGAAATGTTATATTCTTCGTTGACATTTCTAGACACAAATCTATTTGACAAATACAAAACGATATGTTAAAACTTGTCTAGACTTTGGCCGTACCTAAACAGAAAATGACAAGATATTAGTATTATTTTGATTCTTGGTATTAATTATAAGAAATATTAAGAAACTATAAATCTGTTCTTTGGCTTTGTGTATTCTACATCATTACTGATATTTGAACAATATGATAAATACACTGTAGTCTAGTTCAAATAGTTTAGAAAAATGAAAACGCGGGATAAAAATCCATATTTTATATCACTTCTTTTCTGTTTTAAATTTCAGACAATTTCTGAGAGTATTAAATCATAGCCAAAAGACATTGGCTTAATGATTTTACACTCTGGATGGGCGTTGTGTATAGTTCTAAAATTAGATCGAAGAAATAAGACACCTTTGTTCACTAAACTTTCTGGTTTGGTGTCTGTTCTAAGCTATGCAATATTTAAACATGATAACTGCGACATTAGTTCCAAATGTTCTTTTTTCTATGATTTTGAACTACACTACTGGCCATTGTTCTGAGATGCCACACATAGGTATATGATATACTTCTTAATCCTGCATCAAACTTATTATAAAGTGTACACTAATCACCAATGACGTATTTGTCATTTAAACCGCAGTCAATTGTTTTCAAATTTCTTAGTGGTCTGAATCCGGTTTCTAGAACTATTACATAATATTATTGTATGTGGTCGATTTTCTTACCGTTCTATTATGCGAAATTTATGTGTTTTTTAATAATAAACAATTACAATAATAACATTAAACACAGGAGAATCAAATTTGTCACTGCTAATTTGTCTCCAGTCTGGATAATAATCAAACATAATCCATGGTCGAAAATTGAATGTCAACTAGAAACCGGATACAAATATTTTTCTTTTTTCAAAAATCAATATTGTTTAAAATATTGTATTAATACAACAACAAATTAACACAATTACATATACATGCTATATACAACATATTATATACAATATAGTTCAATATATGGTTGACATGGGTGGGGTTTTGATTTCATAACTCAAAAGCCAGTTTTATCGTAAATTGGTTTTGATTAAGTCAGCTATAAAAATAGGATAATAAAACTACACGTTTTCAACATAAGATTCCAGAAAATATTATCCCACAGAGTGAAAACTTTCTAAAGATCAAAATGTTGTTAATATCAATGTAAATGTGAACATGTAAATGGGAACGAATTATGGTTTGGTTTTGGCTTTTCAAATCTGAGAAAAATGTGTCGGTGATAATTGATGGATGTAGATCCAAAACACTTGTAGATGACTTACAAATAAACAAGAACAATATAGAACAGGATATTATACACAAGAAATCTATGTACACTATTTTGTGGCCTTGTAGTGGGCAGTTATATATAGAGAAGGTTACTTACGTTAGGGTGCTAAATGGGTGTGCTACATTCTACAGTGGGTGCAAATGCGTGGGTAACGTATACATAACGTTCAGAAGGCTATATGCCTACTTCTGGGTTCTGCTTTAAATTAACTGTACATTATGTACAGAAAATAAAAGCATTAATATATTTATGACATAATATATTACAGCATTTCGACTTCACGATTGACTACACATTTAGGCGTAACAAATATTAACCTGACACTTTGGGTCTGTCAACTTAACATCGGTTGTTTTTTCTGGTAATAGCATAAACTACATCGTAACTATCTTGTCATCACAAGCATGTTGTTTCTGTTGAATTGTAAACTTTTTTATATAATATGGTTTATTTTCAAATACATACATATAAATAATATATGCGTAGGCTATAATACAAACGGGGTCAGAACAAATTATACAATTTACGAATCTTCTCTCTTCTTACTGCTTTGTGCAGTAATCATTTTAAATTGTTAACTTTTTTTTAAATCCCAAAACATAAATACGCCTCTAAAAATCCTCTTTTGTTCCGTTCAGTTATATATTATTTTGTTTAAGGATTGTTTTATGTTGTTTCTTTTTATTATTGTTTCACTTTTGTCTGCAGTTACTTTAATATAAAAATGGGTACTCGTCTAGATTTGTTACCATGTTTTTTCTGCGATAACTTTAGTATCAAAATCAATAATCGTCTAGATTTATTCATTAAATATGCAAAAATACTATTAAACGACGGATTAATTATTGAACCGGTAAAACAAATTGTTGTCAGAAATTAAGTAATATTGCCATACTAAAGTACTTATATAATTAATAGCATATAACATACACAATATAATATAATAATAACTACAATACATAACAATAATAATATAACAATCGGTGGGCAGTATCGTTCTTGTCTAGTCAAATAATGTCATGACTTGGTCTCCATAGATAATCTTAAAAATAGGTGCGATACTATCGTCACGCTATATGATGCACTACTATTGATGATGACTAATTTTGTTTCGAAAACAGTTCATTTGTGATATTCTTAGAACCCCTTGGGTGCATGACTGCGGAAACGACATCACGTTTTTCACCAGTGCCTAAAAGCGTGTGTCTATCAGATAACCAAATCATCATAAAATTTCCCAAAAAGACAAGAGTTCTCGAAAGGACACTGGGTGATAATAATGAGTTTTTCACTCAGGACACCAGGTCAGGACAATAAGAAGTATTCAAAATCTCTTGTATTACTCTTATAACCCGAAAATGTATGTTTAAGGCAAAACCTTAAAACCTTTACATCACACACTATTTAGCACAGGAACAATTTTTGAGATTATCTACGGTTTTCATTCTCCATGATGGTTATTAATTCCAATCAAATTTCTTTTAGAAAAAGGAAAGGATCTACTAGGCTACTAATTTAAACAGGGTTATTAATTTAAACAGAAGTTATTTAAACAGCGGTTGTTATATTTAAACAACGGCTGTTATATTTAAACAGTGGCTGTTAATTTAAACAGTGGCTGTTAATTTAAACCGTGGCTGTTAATTTTAACAGAAGCTGTTAATTTTAACAGAAACTTTTAACTTACAGAAGCTGTTAATTCAAACAGAGGCCGTTAGTTAAAACAGTGATTGTTAGTTAAAACAGCGGCTTATAATTTAAACAGGGACTGTTGAATTAGACATGGGCAATTTATTTAAGCAGAGGTTGTTAGTTAAAACAGCGGCTATCAAATTTTCATAACAAAATGGAAAGACCGAGCTCCTTATTAAACACGAAATGTATTATTTATTATTAAAATCTACGTTTCTCATTCCCTGAGCTTGTGCCATTCTGCAATTTGCTTTCTAGGGCAATTTATAACCTCGTTCCAGTGTGACACTTCTGTTGGTCCTGTTTTTGAGCCTATCTCCAGACGCCCCACAACTTCGTTTTTCGTCATTCGGTCCCAATCCAAAACCAAGAACTCCAAACTGATGTTTTGCAATCCCTCATTATAAGGGACATCGAAGAGGAACGATTCATTAAATACGGGGTTTAGGGTTCTTTTCTTCACGTGTGTCTTCTTCTTGGCTATCCGTTGACCATTATACAGCAGATATATTTTAATGTAAGGATCTGAAATGAAAGACAAAGGAAAAGAAGATAAAAGAAATGGCTTAATGGAAAATCAGAGGTTAATTAGCAACAGTCACGAAACAAGACAGAACATCGACCTCTCTGGACCTGAAATGCTTTGGGCGTTTTAGAGAATATCGCCGGTAAATTTCTACGTCTGGTTTTGATTTTACACAAAAGAAAATGGTAAGATCTTATCAGACTTTGAAGTCGGTGACTCTCAATAACTACGCCTACGACCGGGACATGGGTTATTTAGTAGGTTATATGAACTCGTGACAATATCAACCCCCCCCCCCCCCCGAAAAAACTTTTATGCGAAATATGGCGCATTATAATATGGTATCTGTAAATGACAGTGATGGACTATCTGGTACAGATAGATCGATCATGATTTATAGAAGGGCTGGTTGACCTAGACGATGTTATTTTCCTGTTTGAAGATTCGCTAGGAATCTACAGAATATATATTTCTGGTACATCATTCGATTTTATATATCAGTATTCACGAACTCTAACAAATGCAAAATTAAGCACCGAAATGGCATCTAGCATCTTATAAATTGTTCAACGTGGTCGTATAAACTTCCCCAGCCCCTCCGTCGTTGGAGATTTCTTAGCGACGTTACATTATATGAGAAAGACCCATAACAGATTTATACAGTTCGTGAGAAATCAATCAGCTAATGCTTGTCGTGCGATCAAAGCTTTCAACATATCACGATAGCAACATATATATATATAATTGAGAAAAGGCCTAATTCCCATAAATACCGTTAAGCTTCACTTCCAATTTAGTAATTGGCAAGAGATAATGTTTTTCTTGCGATGGTTATTTAGCCTACACGTTGATTACGTTTTTTAAAATCCGAAAAACAGATATCTGTCCTTAACCACGTTTTTTCTTTAACATATAATATATCATAGATGTAAATCTATGCGGACATAAAAAAAAATGCTGTAATATGCTATGAATGGAAATCTACGCGAACTTGGAAAAATGCTCGTTTACTTTATCAGTTTTATGGGATTTCTTCGGCAATCTATAAGTAAAATTTCACCGCTGACATTGCTATAATATATTACAACAAGAAACGCTCTCTATAGTTGACATGTATATTGCCTCAAGGAATAATAATCACATGCCTGGAGAATAACTATGGCAACAAGTCGTAAAGACGGAATACATTAGGTTTGACATAAAAATCACTCAAGAATGTACAGATAAAATTGCTATTGGTTATAATTCGTTCCACAAAGCCCAGATAAACCACTGATAACCATCAGGTTACTGATGAAATGATAATCTGTTCGACTTATATAATCATCATTAGTATTCACGCTTACAGCAAACAGATTATATAAAAGTCATTAAAACATATAGAATATCGGCAGAACACATCATGGTGGATCAATTCGATTACGTTTTACTACCAGGGACGTACTTCTGAATTATCGATGGTGTTACTAAGCGACATATCCTAGCACCATGACAATTTCAGGATTATTTCGTTGGTGTTATTTTTTTTCAAAACTTTAAATCTTAAGGATTTTATTCCGAGAGTAATTTTCAGGGAATTTGTTGTCAAAAGCCTGATGAAAATTTGTAGCTATATACGGAATGCTTATCGATTATATGCCAGAAACCATGGCAATATGGAAACAAAAATACCACGGTGACGTATCATTTGCGACTGGGAATAAAGACTAGTGGAATATCGCTGTCAAACTCGCCAATTAGAGTTCATATACATGTAACAAAACCTCATGAATCTTGTCACAATCGCTTCGTAATCAAATTCACCACTCTCGTGATCCCAAAATATTGAATTAATCAAGTTCTTTAGTCCACCAAGAGGTTCTAGCAGAATACAAATCATGTATGACGAAACTGGAAGCATATTAATTGAGGCTGTTTTGCAAAATAAAGAGAATTATTAGCTGACAAAGCCTGTCTCAAAAGTAAACTACATCTGTAACTCGTATTTTTATGAATCAAAATCAAGTTTCAAATTAACTGGAGATGACAATAACAATCCGTCGAGAATTTGATTAAATGAATGTACCTTAGCTGTAACAATATTCCGTATCTTGACCATTTCGAATGTATTTATATGTTATCGATATCAGATCGATTAGTTGTAGAAGACCAATATTTTTCAATGTTTTTAGCTAGAAATCAAGGTTAATGTGCTCGACATGGATTTTATCGACAAATATAGTCGACTTACCTAAGAATAGCTGACGCGTGCTTAATTTGATTAACCTTTATTCTTGTTGTTGACGAATACACAGAAACAAGGTAAATTGACTATGAAATATTTACCCACTACAGGTGTAAAGAATTGGAATGAATATGAAATGGGGTTTAACGTTCTACTGTTCTGCCCTGACTGTCGCTACGACCTACTCTTATATCGAATTCCAACCGCCCAGTGATCTTGTACGTGCATGCTAACGGGACCTTGGAATTTTGTACCATTTGAACGACTGAACGTTTCCCTTGCTAGTTCCTCTATCCTGCACCAATGACAAGGGGCGGGGGTGGGCACGCCGGATATCCCCATGAACTTTCTCGACTAACACCGGGATTGAACACGGAACCATCAGGTTAGCGCGTGAACATCTTACACACTGAACCACCTCGGCTCTGTCACAGATGTAAAGTACTAGATATATAAACAACAGCACTAGGCAGTATAAACTGGGATATCTGGTGAAAATGTGTAAAATGAACCAAATATCAGAAGAATATTACGCTAATTGGAATTTTCCGTTGTCTCCCAATTGTTAGAATTTCTCTTTAATTTTGTCTCTCTATTTTCAGTTGTCATTGTTTTTTCTTATCGTCAGTACGTGTGTCTCCTTGACGTCGTTCACGTTTGTCTCCGGATAATTATTTACATTTCACGTTTGTCTCCCGATCGTTAATACTTCTCTTTTGTCTCCCGATTAATTGTACTGCTCTTTTGTCTCCCGATTAATTGTACTGCTCTTTTGTCTCCCGATAGTTTGTACTTCACTGTTGCCTCCCGTTAGTTTGTACTTTACTTTTGTCTCCCGATGGCAAGTACTTCTATTTTGTTTAGAAAGCGAGAGTTAGTAGAGGTATGTTTAAAAGAATCCATATACTTATGACATACCTGAAAGTCCTGTTATATCCATCTTGGGTAAATTTCTGGCTTTAAGTACAACTACTCCAAGTCTGTTAGCTGCTGGCTGATAACATAAAGATACCAATAACTCTCCTCTACCCTGACTTCTTAACTGAAATTTAAAAAAAAAAAACAATATTTACAACTCGCATTGTTAATTATCCAAAATCCTGGGTGTTTCAATATAAGGGTAAATGTATAGTAAATAATTCTTTTTAAAAAATAATTCTGTGATATATATTGGTGGGTTTTGCTGTTATTATCAGTGGACTTTGTGTAATAATTTTGAGTTTGTTGCATGTAAATGTGCTATTATATTCAAATATATAATTGTAGTATATTTTGCTATAAAATATCATATGGTAATGGAGATTGCGATTTTTTTAAATGTATCATTTGTTTAACCTTCAAAACGTATGTTATGTAAAAGTATGGTGTGGGAAAATATTAGATTACTCATAAAACGCATAATATACTTATAGGTAAAGCTGTGCATTACATCTTTCCCATCGAATACATTATAAACTAAGCCTCTTGTGACATATCCATATAAATGTAATGGTCTTGGCAACAACAAAAAATTCCTACTAGTATGAATTTTCTTTAAGATTTGCACATCGTGAGGTCTTTTTGTAAAGTAATTGATTTTATGCAATTCATTTAGATCCACATCCTGAAATTCTTTCTTCGGTAATTTAAGAGAGATATATGCGGAGAATACACAAACAAGTAATCAAAATTGTCTTAATAACAATGTTTGGGTTAACATCAAAGCGTATCTCAGTCAAATTATTGAAAAGACAAAACAAGCTTCTGATTTAGCCAACATGTTATTGATATAAAGGATGTGATGCATCGCGAACGTAATTGAATAACTGAATACAACGGAAAATGATCAAAGAACTATTATTGAATTGAATGTGGGGTTGGTGGATCTGTTTTATTGTATCCCACTCAAATTACAATTCAGGTTTTCTTTTTCGATCGTTCCACTTAATCATTATGAATTCAATAATGGCGTCTGCACAATTAGTTTACATTGAAGATGTGTTTCTAGAAATAAAAAGGAAATGACCGGAAGTCGCATTATTTTCACTTCAATCAAACGAGCAGAGCACTTTGATTTAGATCAAAGTTACTTTATCTTATTTGGTTATCAAATTTAGTTTCATTGAGTTAATCTACCATATTATTGATCCTATAATTGCTCATATATCAAAAATGCATTAATTGATATAGTTATTGACACATCACGTCAAAATTTCCTCATATCATTAGATAACCCAACATGATTTCTCATGACGGATAAAATTAATATATATTTATTGAATCTTGTTAAATACTAATAAGGTTGTTGATAATACACACCTTTACCACTACAAATAATCTGAGGTGTGACGTAACGTGTTACCCATTATCTCTACAACCAGATATGGTTATTATAATGTTCCTGCAGGTTGTTATGGTTATTAGAATTATGCATGCAATGGAGTGAAATGAGTCTTAACGGCCTACTATTCTCCACCGACAGTGTACCATATGAGATATTCTGTCTGGAGAGCATATCAGTGGTGTCTTGGCAGATTTGTGTCATATTTAGAATACAATAAAATCTGAACATCCCTGGTGAAACGTTGTAGCCATATCACATCAAATCGAAAGGTACTCACCATTGTTATCAACATTTACTAGTGAAACGCATGGGTTTTTTTTATAATCTTACACGTATTTTATCGATGTTTATCGTCTTCTAACAATGATCGATTTACAATTTTAAAAACATGACTTCAAATCATATAACATTGAAATTACATGACACGAGTCATGAGTAATTGCATAACAATCAACATCTGATGTCAGTCGTGACGAACTCATCACATTCATTTAACGCAGTTTGAAGCTGTATTCGTGTTCCGACATTAATGTTTCACCTTCATAAAAGAGAACAGATAACGTTCAAAACAAATACGTTTTTATCTCTAATTTCAGGGAATGGTTCTGCAAAAATAGGCGGGAAGTAATAGGTTCTGAATAGAGTATGTGTGGGCAATCGATAGTTCCATTGTGTTTCATTGTCAGACCGAGAAGGACCGTCAAGAGAAAGAATTCCATACATTGATAGGAAAACATCACTGATGAAAGATGGGGAGATAAACAAAACAACATGCAGTTAGGCATCGAAGTATTTTTAAGAAATCATTAAATGGTTATATTGTTAACCAATTGAGTTTCTTGGGTGATAGTAATCATCCAAAACATGATTGTGGGCGCTAAACAAAAAATCATTTATAGGATTATCGATTTTGTTGTATTTGGATCATGCAGTTCAATTCGTTTCCATTAACTATCACATTTAATCATCCACGTATGGTCCTCATCCTCTTTAAATATACAATACACAAGAAAATCTTATAAAACTCTCATAAAACCTGAAAGAAAATTTACACTGTTTAATTATAACATTCTGACGCAATCGATCTCTTTACTAAAGATGCCTTCCCGTGTACAAACCCTGTCCATTTGATGATATATTTGGACTTAAAACATATTCTAACTAATTAATCTATAATTCCCCGCGCAATGCAGGTCAACAAAATTATTCAAACCAAAACGAAATAAAGATTATAACTGAAACGAAACAAAGATTATTCAAACCGAAACGAAATTGAAATTAGAAATAAAAGCTAACATTCGAAACCCTGGCGACTACTTAAACAGGTAACATTCCTTTCGTCCAAAGAAATAAAAAGTTTACAATTCTCATTTAATATCCATCTCAGTTTTTATTTCTTTCAAAAATAGCACCCAGTTAAAAACAAATCTTTAAATAAACCAGCTCTAGTGAAGCATTTGATGAATTCTTTTTCAATCATTACATAAGCTGTACTGTCTCGATTTTATTACAAACTTAATCAGCTTCTACAGAAGCGTGAATCTGGGATCAACACGGTCGCCCACACAAGAGTGACAAATACTCAAAGAAAGAAATGAGAACAAAGGGTGGTAGAATCTTACGATAATAGATATTCAGACATGGTATTATCTTGTCCAATTACGTAGTCGTGACAAATAATATACTTAATAACGTTTGGAAGTACAGTTAGGATACACAAAGTCAAAATTATTAACAGCTTTTACTATTCGTTGTCCAAGTTTAAAAGTGGCAAATTTATAATTCGTACTACTAAGGTTACTATTTACTGTTTGGAGCAATAGGCAGATTGGGTCAAGAAAAAGACAGATAATAATTATGCTTTTTTGGATTCGAGAATGGTAATTCTTTTTTAGGATATCGAATGCAACACGACTTTTATATGGTTAACAGTTTTGCCGTACATTTTCGATAGTCTTTCGACTTGCCATTACCAGCCTACTGACAGCCCGTAAGGAACTACTTACTAGTCTTGATCATTTACATCTTAAATATCCACGTAGTCTTGATCTGGAAAGTCATGGTCGAGAATTATAAACTATGCAGAGTTCTCTAAATTTCATTAAAATGCAAATGTGTAGGATTACTGAAAGCTAAATTCAGCGAGACTTCAAAGTCACATGCTTCTGAAAACGAAATGCCAGAATTAAACCAATTAACATTCATTGCTCATTAGATTATAATAACGTCTAGACATCAGGAACTGTGCTCTGTGTATCAATCATAGATTCCTAGCCATGAAAAGACTTATTGTGTAGTAGAACTAATATCAAAGAGTAATGTTTTCAATGTATATGAACCAAAACTACTGTGGCAGATAAAATATAATGTCGGTTTTATTTTTCCATTTTATGATCAATGCGTTCGATTGCTGTTCCTTTTCATTTGCCTTCATTTTACATTTTTTACATTTCCTTTCCAATATTGTCAACTAAATTAAATTTCTACTTGAATTACATCAATGAATATGTTTCATGTGTTGGTTATCATGCCATTAGCTTAATTGTAATTTATTTTGTCTGCTCTCGTTTTCATGTTACCTTAAAGCAGGGCGAGCTTCCCAACCCTTGCAATCTTTCGGAAGTAAATTACCGGTACTCAGTTTTGTTCATAATACACTAACAGGCAGGAAAAGAGGAAATGTTAAAAATATTGTTCTTATCATTATTACTTGAAGCTCAAATTGTCTTCTCAGCAGATTTTATTATTCAAGTGTTAAAGATACAATACTTGGTTGGACATTCTTGGTATAATAAATAAAAAATAGATGATAATATTGAAAATTTCAGTCAAATTACTTTATTCTGAACAGAGTTGTCATTGTTGGGAGTTTGGACCAGAAATAGGCATCAGCTGTGTCTACACCGTCTACGAGAAACATTTTCAATGACAATGGTGGTACACGCGCTTGGCAAGTGACGTCAGCGATTAACGGTAAACGGTAATGGTCAGCCATTTATAGATTTAATTCTAAATGTACGACTGTTTTAAATCCAAGCAGTATCCAAGCCATCCGGCGGTCTACAGAGTTGATGTTGAGCTTGTCGTGTAAATAAAGGTCTAATCATAATTTCTATAACATCTGAAGCCTAAATTTTGTCTTGCAAAATGCAGATTTTGCTCTTGCATAATGTATGTATAATTGAAAACGATAACGAGCAAATCCCCACCCAGAAAATTAACACTTAAGGACCATATGATAATGCGATAATGCGGTGTGCATTATTTTCACTGACCCTAGTTTTTCTAGTAAACGAAAAAACAAACAGTACCAGGCCATAATATAAAACACACAATGAAGTAAACAAATACCAATTATAGTGTCATGTTATCCGACGGGAATACACTGGTTATAAATAAGATCTTATTAACTTTATATCATTCACATCATGAACAAAGAGAATTCGTGTAGTTTCGTTAATCACACGCACAGCATGTTTACAGTAAAATAGATAAACCAACTCAGTCAATTAAACATAAATTATTCTTAATGATTTTCATCAATGAAAGTCATAAGAGAAATTGACTATCCCACATTATCAATTGCTGGTTTAATAGGTGCAATAAATGATGTCATTGACTTAGTAGATTGCTTTTAGGGATTTTGAGGAATAATACATGTAGTTTGTTGAGTTTCGTGCTCTAATTACATCGCCTGTATGTAAACCCATTAACAATGACGTAGTACTCATATTCTACGATCATATTTATTAATCAAATCAGGAAACGATCGAGAAGTTTACTTTTTCCTTCAGAGGGAGTGAAAAATTATGCTCCTTTTAACCTAATTCAAAGAGACAACGTGCCTGGAATATTTTGACAGACATGTTATAAATACATTAGGCTCCGTTAATAACAGGAGAAAATCAAACGTATTTTAATATTATTTCTAACTGGTAAAACGTATTCTAGACGGAATACTAAATACAAATTTCCTTAAAAGGTTATGAAGAATATATATTGCCTTAAATGGTAATGAAGAATGCG
This sequence comes from Patella ulyssiponensis, assembly GCA_963678685.1. Classification (NCBI taxonomy): domain Eukaryota; kingdom Metazoa; phylum Mollusca; class Gastropoda; family Patellidae; genus Patella; species Patella ulyssiponensis. The sequence goes on along the minus strand of OY783228.1, from coordinate 40,933,354 downwards.
TATTGCCTTAAAAGGTTACGAAGACTGAAAATTGCCTTAAACGTTAATGTTTAACAGACCGATGTTAACAAGCTTTAGTTCTCGACTCATTCTACTCAATGCCAATTGATTCTGACATTTCATTTCACATTTAACAGAAGTAATTGAATTAGGAGAAATAGAATTTATAGCATGTCGTCGCGGATTTCAACATTAAAATTAAATTAAATGCTCAGGCAAGAAAAAGACAATAGCCTACATCATTCTCTGTAATTTATTGAATCGGCACGTTTTCATTCAATCGTCCAGTTTTGTTTTAGGGGGAGGGGGAGATTTACATATCTAAACAAAATATCCAGTTTATAAATCCATACTTACAGAGATAGGCAGAATGGCAAAAACTTCTCTTGTATATAATGACATATATTTACATTGCCCACTCCCCTCACGAAACACAGCCTCTGTGTTTAAATGGAAAGTTTTGAAAAAGTAATATCACCCCCTAAAACGACTTCCAGATTACTACATACTGACAACTCAATTTTTCTTTAAAATTCCTGCAACGCCGTGCCACTGGCTGTATACAGAAAAATGTGTTTTTGTAATATGTTGACCCAATGAGATATTTGCGTGTTTCTTTGTGGTGTTCAAATAATACTTCTTTTTATCTACAACCTGCGCTCCAAAACCTGCTTTTTTATGGGGCAAATATAGATTTATTTGAAGTGTGTGGCATTAATTTCAACAAAGTTGGCCCACTTCAATTAAAACGTAATTACCTCGAAAAGGAAATAGAAAGGTTTTAAGGCCAAGCAGTTAAATAAAACTTGTTTACAAACAAAAGAAATCTATTTACAGAACATTCGTCTAGAGATTCATTGGATTTCTTTGCTAGTCATTTTGGGGAAATAGTCAAATCTGACTAGAATAAGTGAATAGCTAAACGTTGCATTTTTCTGAAATGGGTACAAACATATTAACAAATTTTGGCCATGTTACAATTCCGAACTATACATGTATCATGATTTAAAAATAAAGTTTTTAATGTATATAAAACCGATAACATTGCGCATTTCAACAAAGTATACTTCTCGTAAGGTGGGGTGTCGTGGGTCCAGCATGGCCATGAATGCAAAATTTCATAAAATTGCTTTCATTTGATATATTACCCATCAAAAAGTAGTGAATATTAATGCCATTATATCTTCAATCGATATGTCATTGCCTTGGCTCATAACTCTTCTTTGTTTTTATTTTGGGGTCGTCTTTATAACTCGATCATAATTTAATAATATAGCGTTATGGTTGACTATACAGATTATATGTCACATGTGGTCTTCCACTTCATGTCGATTTCGCAGCAGTTGATTTCCCAGCACTAACTCTCAACTACTCTCTCCACATAATATCATGCCACCAGGAAATTTGTTCCTTACAAAGTGGTCAATGATTATAAGAAAGATAAATCTGAGTCCAAAGATATTAATGACGCCGATGAAGATACTTATTTAGGAAGTTAAAAGATTTTCGCCTCCGCGGATCTATTCTTAGTAATCTATAACTATGTTGGGTCCATTCCACACTTTGATCGCCATTATTAGTGTATTCCAGATCATAAGAAGGCACTAATGACGTCCATTAATGATTTTCTAACATTAATGATTTCATTCGTTAACTACATTGGTATCTTGTTGATGATCAGCGACAATGAGTTTATTGGCAACTCGTCTTCCAGTGAACAAAACGGCAACTGGTCGTGTAAAGAAAATAATTTATGGTATATAGCTCAAGATGAACTCTGTGAATCGACAATAGAAAAATATCATCAGTGTCAATGAAATAACAATATATATTTTTCAGTTCTCTTACACACAATTATAATTATGGATTGGAGTAATAAATTATTTCATATTTTATAGAGTCAAGTAGCTATTGAAAAAATGTCACCCACACCATTCGTTCAAATCAAACAGTTCAAGGCAAAAGTGAAAATTCCAATATCAGACATTTCACGTTGCCAAATGAGATTAATAATCTATGTTAATTATGCTGAACATCTGTTTTCTTTTGCTAGAATACGCATGAATGTATTATTCATGTTTCATTTACATATAGAGGGAAATGATTAGTTGCATCAGAAATTTTTCACTTGTAAATGGCATTTTGTTTGCCAACCCACGGGTATGTTTTTTAACAACCATTTCATGCATAATGCTCATACGACGGCTTTACCATCACGTCTCATGCAAATGTATTGTATTTTACAGAAGCAATATCCTAATATTGATTTAGGTATTATTTTCTATAGAAACAACGAACTGATTAACTTTACAGATACGACTAGTCTGTCAGTTAAAACTTAAACCATTGTTCCCAATCGACTTAGTTGCAAATTACATTATGCCTTTAATACGTCTAGTTGACAGGCCTCAATTATATTCCGCTCAAACCGTCTAACGACGTAATTATAACGAGACATTTTCTATCATATTGCCATTTAATAGATCTGATGACCATTTTGTCTAAAGATGGCCGATTTCGAACAGAATCTGCGTTATTCTAGATTTGGGTCAAAATTTCACAATAACTAATCAAGTAACGTCCAGATGTGGTGTTTCGGTTTTTCAAAGGTGACAATGACATGTTTAAGTAGGAATGACGTGCGCAGAGTAGTCTATGAAAACTGCCATGTAGTGTATTAGTAAAAACTGCAGCGAAAAAGAGCAATAGGCATGTTCAATAATAAACGTGTATAGATTAACAGAACACAGTTGTATGGGATACAGTCACTAGTTTATTCTAAAAGCGCGACGTTTCGATAAGTATCCTCTTATCGGTATCAAGCACAACTGTCAATAACCCCCTACTCATGCAGTATTAATGTTTATTAGTAGCAAATTAGATTGTTATGTTTGTTGTTTTTGTATCCTTTACTCCTCACATTATTTCTATTACTGTTATTTCAATCCATGTAGATGATTTCTTATTTATTTCATATATATTGACTTCAAGTTTACTAAATTCATTTGTGGTTGATAACGATAAGAGAATACTGACTTGTCGAAACGCCGTGCTTTTAGAATAAACTATTGGTTTCATCCCATGAAAACTGTGTTCTGTTAATGTGTTTCCTGATCGCTAAATGTCACTAAAAGATTAAGTATAAATTATTCCGTCCTTATTCCAGAAATTAATAATCTATCCCGATGGTATATTAATGAAACTGTGGAGAACAGATCCACCGTTGGCGTTACAAGGTACATGTTCTTAGAATAAAACTTCATCTTTTAATATTGATTATTTTATTGCTAGCCGCAGACTGTTTGCATTGTTGAGACCCTTAAAGGAGAGACCATTATTAAAATCTCAAACTAAGAGTGCTGGAAAGGAGATTCAGTATTTTCTAATTTCATTTAAGATCGCGGTGTGATCGGTCTCCAAGATTATCTACCATGATTGCTACATTTAAACTTCACTAACAATATCCTTCAAGCGCACCATCTCTTCCAAAACAGGGACACTTTCTTTTTATCTGAAATAAATTCGTGATTAAACACGTACATTCCATTTCGTTTCGTTTTATCTCGATAAAAGCTTTTAAAGCAATTTTAGTTACGTTTTTCAACCAGTTACAAGTAACTTCAGTGATTGCTTCAGATTCGTCAAGGGAATTTCGACGGTACGTCACGTCGCTACGTGCAGATAAGCAAGACAGATCAAAAGAGCCAAATCGATAACGAGGCTGGAATGTTCTCTTTACATCAAAGCTTTGATAGTGCTAGTTATGACTTTTTGTCCGTCTTACTTTAGTGCGTTAAGTTATATCCAAACAAAATTACTAAAAAAATATATTTATTAATTAATGATCTTTGTAAATGTAACCCTGGGTTAGTACATGAACGTCGGAATTTTTATATAGCACCGATATCATGCAATATCTATTTACTCAAAACGCCCTTGCCAACGGCCGGTGCATAGCTAAATGGTTTACGTAAATAAAGGCCCGCGAAGAAGTCTAGAATAGCTTATCTAGAACAAAAGAACAAGACAAAAAATGGACGCTTTCGGAAATGATGCAACGATTGCCGTAAGCCAGTTCATACATGTAATATAGCATGCTGTTTTCTTATCAAACTAAGTTGATTGATTCTTCGAAACTATATATTTATTATTCTTTAGATCTATATAGACCAGTATGTCGATATGTCAATTTACAAAATGGGTTATTCTTTTACATGTACGTTTGAAAGAGTTTTAAAAACGCGGGTAAATCAATCAGGCAAACATACGCATGGCATCAAAACGATTTTTATAAAGAGGCGTGTGGTGGCATTTAATAAGTAAAATTATAGAAGTCTCTGAATGTCATTTGAGGAATCGTTAATACCATGTGAATTACAATATGTCAGTCAAATTGTTCAATACCGTTCAATGTTATGATGACTGACAACAATAACGAAAAATTATTTTTTAAAGTCCCTGATCGAAATTTGAGGGATTTTGAATCCCTTGCTAACTACAACTCGTGAAAGTTGAATCTCGAAAGAAGTTCAGTCCAAAAATGCTTCAGTTCCGTTTAGTATTTACAAAGATATAATGAATTGAACATTTGTCAATATTTGGTTTCACTTTACTTGATGTCGGGCTTAGCGTCCACTTATCTGGGTGATATCGAAGACAATTGTTTCCTGTGGAATTTGTGGGAGGAACTGGTTGTTAATGGGATGCTCGTCAATCGTGGGTTGGAAATAGATAAGCGATTAAGCAGGGGCGGATTGGGGCCGGGAACCGTGTCGGAGCGGCCCCCTTTACTGACCGAGGAGCCCGGAGGGAGGGGGGATTTGGTGCAATATCTGATTATAATCTCTGTCAAATAATATATTTCATAAATCGATTAACTTAGGCCAAAACCACGACCTGCAGGTAATTTACAACCATCAACCTGTGAAATTATCATATCGTCATATTATTTATTAACGTATTATCATTGTATCGTCAAGAGTTAAGAGAATTTAACTGGTTGAAAAATGGGACTAGTTGAGAAAATTTTGACCATTGGATTAACCAGTTAGAAATATTGAATCAGCAGGAATATTTTCATTGACAAATGTCCCATTTTTGTTGCAGGGGGCGCTAGTTGATTCCTCCTGTGATGGAAGGCCCCGAAACACATTGGTACAGAGTGACGAAAATGAAAATCATAAAAGCTGCTTTTTAATTTAGGATTCTGGCGTATCCCCCACAAACAGGGTGCAGGTGACTTAATAATTAATCGGGTGAATCCGATGAAATTTTCGGTTGAATTTCGTATCCCCATTGCAGGATTCCGAATTCTGACCCACACCCAGCACACCCGGTCCAGAAAGTCTATTATACCAGCCCATTCCAGACTCCAGTGATGGCGTGGCGGCCCGTTAAAGCCACCGGCCACATACAATATGATCATCATGGCTCCATGGTCGGTCCAATACCCCCCTCTCCCATATAATGTTCAGCAGAAAAAGGTTGTTTTTTTTAGACGAATTGGACAAAAGTATTTTTTTCCATTTTTTGTCCGACCGGCCCCCGATCGCCCGACGGCCCAATCCGCCCCTGCGATTAAGTAAATCTACAACTTTCAACAGTTGACATCTACAGAAGACAATGTATAGAATATAATAATGGTGAAAACTATAATTTCACCGAAATCGCTTGACTGGCTTCTGTTTACTCCGACCGAATTCAAGCAAGGGGTTATCTACCGTTCATATTTTTATTTACTTTTTCTTAATTAAATATTAAATAATCAATTTGGGTATATTTTAGCTTGGATTAAGCCGTGTACAATTTTGGATATTGTCCGGAAAATACAAATGACTACTTTTAGCAAACCCGAGATAAAAAGAACTATTTTCATTTTGTTAAAACATTAAAGTCTCTTAGGAGATAGTTTAATTTCAAGAAGAAGTCAAATAGTTGTTTATGTCTGAAGACAGACTCGACATAAAACTTAGTACGAGGGAAAACCAAAACGTCAGGGACATTCTTCTCAAAATCAAAGTAAAACCATTCTAAACAGATCGTAAATAGAGTATAGCTATTTTTCATGTTTCCAGAGATAGACATAAAAACACGCACGGAGAGAACACGCCTGGGCATTTATACAGTGGAAATGACATTGCCAAGATAAATGATTTTAACCTTCTATTAAAGGAAACATTTTTAAGGCTTACTTCTATTTCATTTCCGCTGAAAACCAGAGGCTACAAGCATATTTCCGGTTTCCCTCAGAAGACAAATTATGTTACTAAGCAACGAGCTTAATCTTAAAAGAAAAGTTCCGTGTAGCGGTTGCATAATTACACGAACTCTCTACAACAAATGGCTTCAACTCAGCCTTCTTGACTGAACTTTTGTTAATAGAAGAATTGGTTAAAAGGTGGTGTAGTCGGCTACTTCAGAATTAATTGATGGAATAACTAGTAAAACAACAATAATTGCTCAGAATCCATATGTGATTTAAAACCGGAGATCAAAATAAGAACATTATTTACCATCTGAGAGATATAGAATAATTCTGTTAAAAGAGCAGCTATAATGGTTTTATAATTCCACACACTACAACAAAAATGATTCAATAAGAAAGGAAAGTTGTTGCTATTTTTTCGATTTTGTAAAAGAATATTTCATGAAATAATATACCCATAGTGTTAGAGGCGGAGGAGGGGGTCACAAACACAACATTTTCCTCTCTTAATGGGGGGTAAATCAACCGTTCAAAATGTTTTATGTTGCCCTGGATTATTTCAATAGTTCCCCGTAAAATATTATTTTAACGATAGTTTAAACTCGGCAAGTTCTGTCAGCGTTGTCTGTTACTTTAAGCTAAAGTGGAACATTCAATTATACCACCCACGGGAGAAACTAGTTATGATTCCAGCAGGATGTCCAACACGTAATAGCCCCTTTTGCAGATTAGATATTCTGGATGAAATAAGACTGTCATCGCAATCTCTTTGCTAATGGGGTTCTATTGTTTCTGACAGTTTTTATTATATGAAATCATTAGAAATGCATTAGTGTTTGAAATCTTGTAATAACGCCTTTGGTAATTGTCCTTAAGAGTGCAGTCAATAACACACGAAGTGACCTCCATGTATTCGATGATTTCTGCATTAATGTTACCAATTCTGTTGTCTAATTGCCGCTGTGGTTATTACAAGGCATGAATGAAAACATACTTAATGAACTTAAATATTATTATTGTTCTACGCACGATTTATTTTCTTTGTTCAAATTGGTCTAGTACTATATACGTAAATAATGTATTTGATAGTCAATATCGATTTTAAAAAAAACACAGAGTAATTCAGTTTGATTCTCTAGTGGGAGAAACTGTATGCATGCTGGCGACATTATGGCTATAAAAAGACATTAAACATCCGTGAAACATGAGCAGTGAGATAAAAAGGCAAGATAGTTAATCTCGTCAATATCTAAATTATGTATATTATTACTATTTCTTTAAAAGGAACAGAAAAGAATAATTGCGACGTGAACTTTCCAGATGAAACAAAACATTTAGTTCTGGGCGGAAAGTCGTCAAATGTCTACAGACCGAAAACATGTCTTTCGCCTTTTTTAAAAATTTTTTACAGGTGTGTTCCATCATATTATCAAAACTGGATTTGATTCGATTTTTCAATAATTGATTAAATGTCTTCAACTTGCTATAAATATCTTTATATTTTTATTGGATGTCTGGGCTAGCTGTCAGAGATACAACTTAATGACCGTCTTCCTGTAACGTCCGACTCAATCTTCAACCTCTCTACTCTTTTCAGACGCTCATTAATATATCATCTTCCGTCCTTTTCAACCATCACCCGCTAATACTATCGATTGTTTCCAAATATACATATTTATGCCACACGCTATTAAAAGGTTGGAACTAGTAAATATTAGGTGGATGACAGGTTTTCGAGACTGATCTTATTTCTATATTCTATTTAGAACTGTTTGTCCCATATCTAAGCCACTCTGGGCTGTCAAATCATTAAGCTAAGTAATGCGCTTTAACCGAATAACGAAAAGATTGCATCTGGAGATTTAGAGTCTCCTTCAGAACACCTGTTTTCAGGAAAATGATCCAGACATTCTTGAATACAGGATTTGGTAATAGTTCCGGGGATGGCGGACCGACCGGAAATGACAACTGCGTACCTTAGAAGAGAAACGTAATGCCAATTACAATCTGTCTCTTCTTGGCTACCAAAATGTAAATGTTAGATCATGAACCATATTCCCGGCATCCCAGACTATTTCATTCCCACTTCCATTCCAAGGTGTTATGGCACTTCAATGTTTCATAAATAATTGATTTATAAAAACTGTAAACGACACAATCTATGCTACTGGGTCAGCAAATAACTAAGATTTAACATCATAAAATGACTTAATACTAAATGTGTACTTAAAAGTTTAATTGGTAACTTACTCCTCCATGTAAACACACATTTATAATTCAAGCCATATTTTTTTAGGTTTCAGACTCCACAAAATCAATCTATTTTCATACACAATATTTACACTTCCACCATCTTGTTGGTTTATTAACAGTCAGTCTATTTGACTTATCAATGTTGAATAACACAGCATCAAACAATATTTTTGCCTTTCAGATTCAACAAAAGTAATATATTTTCATATCAAGTATTTGCAGCTTCGCCAGTTTGGTTGTTTTGAATAATTTGTTTGACACTTTTTAATGTTTGTTAATAAAACAGTGATGACACTTACCTTCAAATGACGTGGTGAAATCTCCCGAATAACATTAACTTGTTTCCCTTCCGGGTCAACACCAGATAGTGGATAAATCACTTCCCCAATAATATCATCTCGCGAGAACCGATCAAAACTTAAAACCACAAAATGAAGAGTAATTCCTGAAAACTGGTTGGCCGCGATTCCAAAGAATGTGAATGTTTCGTCGTAGACTGGATCAAGCGTTTTCCTGAGCACTCTTGTTTTACACTTGTGCTTTTTCTCCGGAAGTAATTGCAGCTTGATGTAGGGGTCACATCCGCCAAGATTTGGATCCCGCGGGGGTAGGTTGGTTGCGTTAGCTATACTAACAATGAGGGCCTGTTTAGCAGTGTCATACTCGACAGAAAACTCAACCGAACCCAACTGAGTGGCCTTCTCACTAGGGTATTTTTCCTTTAGTAATTCCTCCTTCTCGGGGGTTGCTCCACCTTTTTCATGTTCGATATAAACTTCGGATTTGCCGTGCCCACACTCCCGAGATGGGGTTGAAAATCCAGCAATAGGAACACGATCTAATCCCCCTAATTCTCCCCCGCAGCTTGGGGGTGTGATAGGACTGGTTGCTTTGGATTTCATAACTTTGCCCGTGCTACGGACGGGAGTACTTTTCCTGAAGCTCCCCGAGGTACTCTCCTGAAGTCCTTTCTTTATGGCGGTGGATAGACGATTTTGGGCGTTCACCATTACTCGGCGTCTGTAACATTTGTAAGCAAGAGCTGTCATAGAAACCAAAAACACTATGGTACCGACACATATTCCTCCAATGGCTGCACCCGACACTGTAAAATAGAAAAAAATTGCATTTATAACTTTATACACGTGTTCCCGATTGAAAGTAACAAGTCTGTTGCATCATCTATACTCGTGTTTTATATATTTAATTTCAGTACCATCGGAACCTCGGGGTGGGGTTATTTCGGTCGGACGGGCATGCATGTACATTAGTTTTAGTTTGTAAACTCTATTTATTAATCTTATTTCAGGTGTGTCCTTCCGTATATTTCTTGCAGCAGTTTATAGACTTATTTCATGTGTGTCATTTCGTATGTATAAGCAGCAGTTTATAAACAACCCAAAACTAAATATGCTTTTACTAGGTTGTAACATTGCTTATGTACCAGTGTTAGCAGAGGATATCCCATAGGGGATACCATAGGGCCATTTTAAGATGGATATAGCGATTCCCTGCACCCAGAAAAGGAGTAGTATTTTAAGGGCGTATTACTCTGGGGCCTGTTTCACGAAATTTTAACTGAGATAAAATCCAAATTTTAGTAATTTTATTGGATAATATTAGATTGATCTAAGTGCTTAGCCAATCAAAATTGATGATCTACTAAAATTTGGATTTTATCTTTAGTTAAGATTTCGAGAAACAGTGCCCTGTTCTAGTAAAACAGGTGTTTCTCTGTGTATAATATGTTAAACTATTCATAAGACGGTGTTTAGAATCATCAAAACATTACCATTGATGCCGTGCGTAAATTATTTGTAAAAATCAAGACAAAGACCTTATGAATAATTGAGATATGTAATATTAATCTAGAAGACATGATATAACTGATGATAGCCTGTCAACTTAATCACAAAATCTCTATCAAATCTCCATTTTGATTGATCTACAGTGGTTCAATCATTTCCGTTCTGACATCACCAATTATTAATTCATGAACAAAGGATTCGTCCGATTTCTCAATTACCAAACGATTAAACCATGCTCAAATTTTGAAAGACCTATTATGGTCGAGGTAATGTGAAAATCATAAATATTTCCTTTCATTATTTATATGAAGATACCGAGAGATCGGTACACACGAAGCAATCAAAGTTGCTGACGAGAATATTACGAGGTACATGTAAAATTAATGAAATATAGTTGGACTGGGTTTATAAATGACAAATCTGATGAATATCACGTATATCGATGGAATAAACAAGAATTGTTAATGAGGTTCTTTGACGCATTCGATATTCTAAGAAGTTTTAAGTGGGTCCTACGACGCACTGCTGTTCTAAACATGCTTACGCCTTTTTACAAACACAATTACTTCACAATTTACTTTAATGAATTCAATTCCAATTGTATTGCTCTTCTGAATAAAAATTGATTTTCACAAAATTAATGTTAATCCATGCTCTGTGTCCGTTTTAATGAGTATTTATGGTATATGGATTCCCACAATAACCAGTGATTATATACATGTTCTTTGTAGCTTTTGTAACCTATTGCTGGTCAGATAATGTAGAGGGGTGAACAGCTTGCTATGTGGGCTCTCACACTTTTTTAAAAAAAGAAATCTGTTTCAGTTTCCATTCATTCCAAAAGAACACAGTTTTTATGGGAAACAATCACTGGTATATTCTAAAAGCATGACACGGATCTTCTTATCGTTATCAAGCACAATGTCCATAAAAATAAAAATTGTTCTATTAATGTGTTCCCCACTTAAACGCCACTTAAAGATTATGTTCAGAATGAAGTCCTCGTTTAGTACCAATTTATGTAACTTAAAAAGCTGTGTTTCCCAAGCCTTTCGAAAATCCAGCTTACGCCTCATATTCCTCCCTGTTACAATTTATATATATATATTAATGCGTGATGAAGGTTCGAATATTGTGTAATGTGTTCTGTTCTGATGAAAGAAAACATGGATAAATTTCCTGATTTTCGGTCATTAATATTAATCATAGGTTGATGAAAGATAACCAAGTTAAAAAGAAATCGTAATCTCAGAACAAATCTGTGAATTAGACAAAAAAAAACTATTAAGGATCGTAGCCTAATGAATTGTTTCAGACACGAACGAGCTAAAATCAAAATCAAAGCATGGCGTATTAAAGTGCATTAACAATAAACCACTAATGGTAGTTTCTATATTGCTGCTATTGTTACCAACATCTATAATATAAAATTACTTATTAAACTGATGCTTGGAAATTATTTATGTGACGTCAATAGTATTAAAATACTCTAAAACGGAGAATTTGATTAAAACGAATGGATTATATTGACATTGAGTTGAACCCAAAAACTGCGTAAAATAATCTCCAAGACAAAAACTAATTGAGAAAGAGGCAATGTTTATGTAAATTGAACAATAAAATGGCTTTTTCATTAAGCTCAGTCCGTTGATATTTAAAAACATATACTATTTCATTAATGGATATTTGGTATTATATAATTATTCATAGGCCAGTTCTGTGTAAATTCGATCGATTTAATCAATTGGATGCGTAATGACAGTTGTTGACAGAGCCATTTGGTGTGCCTCTACCTTAAGGGCATTGTCTCAATCATTACTGTCAGATCCCACTGGAAATTCAAATATACATGTATATGACGTTAATTATTGAAAAAAGTGATCCACTTGAACAGGCAAACAAATCATAATTAAAAGTAATCCACACATGGACAGACAAACATATCATAATTCAGGATATTTCAACAAACAAAGACAAATGTCCAATTTCCGGCCATTATCGGTAGAATGCTAGTATTTTTACGATGAGTCAACACCCATCCTAGGAACTCTCAAACCAAACGAATATGATTATATTTACTGAGTCAATACTTGGAACAGACACTTCAATTCATGTCGGCGTTAGGCTACCATATCATGTTAAATTCTGCTGGGGGTATATTTAATATTGTTATCTATTATATGCTTAACTACATTCATTCATAATCCTGGTGGGTTTCGTATCCATGGTAACTCCACTGGAACACGCGCTTCACCGTCTGTCTAGTTTGGAATAATAATGATGAATTGGTTTGTTAAACGGAGGCTTACGAAATTCTCGAGAAAAAAATCAATCCTATCTTGACCCAGCTATTGATAAAATATTTAAGTTCGTAGCCTGTCTAACTTGATTTATTTTTCATAAGCCATAAATGTCAAGAAACACATTAATTTCGATCTTTCGTATTTTATGTTATAATTTGTTTTGTATTAATAGGTTGGTGACGGTAATAAATTTAATATCAAAAGTACGTGTTTAATTGAACCCTCTTTCATATTCGTAAGAAAAATCCGAGATTTTTTTAAATGGCCGATTTTTCCCTATACAATAAATTTAATTCCATATTCATGTAAATAATTTAATAGAATGATTGATCAATTCATTTAATTAAAAAAAACGAAGCCGGTTGAGACGTTTTCTACTAGTAAAACTGAAAGATCAATCAAGCGTTAATGCCAAACCTTTCTATACGTTGTTTATAATTAGATCATGATAAATAAAATGACCTTTTTCACGATTTCAACGATGATGTCCAACCGTTGTTCATTTTATATCACAAATCACCATCCTTTCCTCGATTTCATATCATTTTCATAACTTTCTCTGGGCGTTACCATTAGTCGTTTTAACAAATCCAGGTGTACTGGGAAAACAAAGTTTGGATGGAAAGGGTTCTGGAGAACTTTGAGAACTGTATTGAGTTGTGTACCTCACATCCGGATTGTAAATTCTGTTCCACAAAGGCGAAACAATTTGACCCAATTCTAATTTTAACAAATCGATCATGGATAAGATGTAAAATAAGTTAATTGAATGTAGAAGCCTTTTAACAGAACTGATCTACGCAAGTTAACATTTTTTACAGCAGAATTTTGTCATTCCTAACATTCCAAGCTGGCGACAGAAAGGCGAACTGGTTTATTATCGACTTGATAAAATTTGATCATTTCTCAATGAATATAAATTCTTTATAGGTAATTTCTGTTTAAAGGATTGTTTTGCTACTTGACATTTAAACAAAGCATCGTTTATTAAATTAAAATGTCACGTTGCATTTTGATCTTCCACCATATTTAATGGTATGGTTTATTAATAAAACAATAGCATACAAAAACAGCATATGTCCACAGCATCTAAGTCACCCGTGTAGTCCATACGTTGTTTTTTTTCATAAAATGAATCCTTAAAGATACATTATGGGAGATTAGATAACGAGAGAGCAGATCTCATTATAATAAGTAAAAAAAAGATAATGTAAAGACTATTTGATAAAAATGTCAGTCAAATTGATCCACTATGAACCGAGAACTAAGCGAATGAAAGTTCTGCGTAGCCTCGGTCATTATTACTAAAGTCGGCCAGACAAAACTAGTAGTCTCGGTTATCCATTTAATCGTTAATAACAAAGGAAAATTTTGCAGCAAATCAAACTACAATCCAACAATTTAATATCGCATGCTACCCATGACATCGAGAGTTGATTATAATCTGGATTAGTAAATTAATGCCTAACCATAATAGTTTTTATAACACTTCAGGCCCAAAGAAAGACCTACAATAGGCAGATTTTGCTCTTGCATAATATATGTTTAAGTAAATAAAAAGCAAAATCTGTATACAGTACTGTTGGTGCGCAAGTATAGAAATTGTACAAACTGAAATTCATGGCAGCAATGGTGACTTTTATAGTCAAAGCATTAACAGCTTACTGCACAGTGAAGGAAGGCCATCCATATTTCTAGAATTAATTAAATTTGACAAAATGAAAATATTTCAGAATCCATTTGCTTCTTCTTTTCAACAACAATTAATAACATTCGTCGCTACGAAGTGAACAAGTGTTTATTCTATAAACTGAATTGGATTGGACAACAAGTAAAAGCCTACATAATTAGGTTCTCTCCATTGGGTTGTGTTCACGGGAAATTGTAGACGATGAAGTGACGAACGGACAGGGACGACTACATTATACGACTACATTTCCACGTGGCATGTGGGCGTACACAAATCGTAATCACCAGGAAAATGTTTTGAATAAGGTAGTGGAATTGCAAATTATTCACAAATGCTTCTCGTTGTCTTTCCTCCTACGCCTTCGATATCGAAATAATCCTCGGTCAAATAACAAAGCAGCTGTATAAATGATGAAGAAAGTATTGGATATTCCACGCAGACAGAGATATTAGCTGGCGAATTCTTTTAGATTTATATTTGAAACAATCAGGATTTTCTCAAAAATGTGTGTCCAAGATATTCTTACAAGTTTAGATTTCTATTATGGTCTAAATGGTAAGATATATAGAGAAACAATTAATATGATTGGATTGTCTGCGATATCACCTCGGTGGAAGCGGGCGTTAAATAAAGCTATTTCACACATATGATTGGCTATTATTCGTCTTTAAAATAAATGTACCACTTTTGTACTCATACTACACTTAAATATTAAATTATATCGAAATCATAATTTCTAGTGCCTTTTTGGTGCTATAAAAATTCTTTTATCGATAAGCATAAATTTAATAAAAGGTAAGATATAAATAAATTATTCCTGGGTGGTACTTTATAGATTTTATGAAGCTCTCAAAAATTTATGATAATTGATTATCAATGGTGGTATAATTAAGCTAATTATGTTAATTTTCAGTGGTTATTAATGGATAAAACAAATGATAACAAAATATCGTGAAGAGATAGCATTGAAAGTAACGCCATCGATATTGATTATGAACCGATTACAGATAACAAAACTGTTATTATTATACTACATAAGAATAGAATATCTAAAAATAAAAATAAAAATAAAATGCGGACATAAGCAATAGAAATTGTTTCAAACTATTGTTATAAGATATTGGTCAAAACCATTTGATCGCTACAGTAGTGTCTAATAAAATATATCTTTAAGAAAAATTTGAGAAACAAAATTGTTTTTAGTCAACATCATACATTCTTTACAGTGTGCACAAAATTTCAATATCTGTTATTTTAATAGCGAAATTTAAATTCCAGTGCATATGTTACAACCACATGCCATTGATTTGATTGCATTTCTTGTTTGAACTAAGGTTATAATAAATACTGAAAAGGTTAAATCTGAATAAATGTGTGCTATAAATGCTGTCTATCTTTCTGTACTCAGATTGGTTTTGTGTTATCAGTATTAACAGAAGTGTCGTTCGTGTATGTATGTAGGCGTTGAGTTATAACGTTCTTTGTAAAATGACATTTCTTAATTCCACTGGAGAATAAAGACAAATTGTGTGTCTAAACAAGATGAATATGGTCGTGTATTTACCTTAGATTCTGTACAATATCGGTGTTTTGTCAAGAATTAATGGTTTTATTTAATATCAATAATTTTTTCCCAAAGTAAGTTAGAGTAAGCTGAAAGAGGAAACTCTACAACTTATCCATTCTTCAGAAGATGTCCACTATTTTTAAAGAAATGTTTAAAACTGAATCGAAATTAAATAATTTTCGCTTAGTTTAAGGAATATTCCTATACTTCAGCTATGCATTTGTTGATTATAATATACTATCTGAAGACACAAACCAGAAATCTAAAAGTACATAGCATGTTCCCTCTGTGCGCACCCAAGAACAATGACATCCATAAGGTTCTTGTGTATGTCCACATTAATCTGTTTGTGTACACCATCTGGCGTGGAAATATCAAATAGACAAATGTCTAATTATCCGACTGTTCTATACAAAACAAATCCAAATTTATCACGTATACAAGATGAAACTGTGATGTTATATTTGGCATTAATTACGAATTATTCAAATCAAAATTCATACGTGATTTAGAGGTCAGGGGCTAATAAGAGAGAGTTGTAAGTCCACTCGACACAAACACGGGACTAACACACGGTTCAATATTATTTCAATAATTCGCTTGCGTGTATGGATCTTTAGCAGTGGGAGGAAACCGAAGAACCCACAGAAAACTCATGAGGTTGGACAGGCGATCCTACTCCTAAGTTGTCCCACACAAGCGCGGAATTGAAACAACACCAATTGGCTCAATGACAGACCGTATGATGCAACGCAGGATGAACTATAGAAAATGAAAATTGTAATTATGTAAAAATTAATATACCATTATTTTCTGGAATAAAGTTAATTGGGGCTTGCATCTGATACTTCATTTTCTATAGTTGAATGTATTATTTCCCGCTTATTCTCCGAAGGTCAAACAAACATATAATTCAGCCTCAACGCAGCCTTCCATATGATAACTAATGTATATTAGACATAGTACTATATTCAAAATTCTTAAATATTTCGCAAAATCCCTTTATTCGGAATTATTGGCAGTGTAAAAGTAATTACAAAGTTTATTATGTCATCGTGGCTCTGTATATTACGATGTATGGCATTTTCATCAATTGCTGCACCATTATCAGAAATGGGTAAAATGAAATTACAGGATTAGAATCGGTAAATGTCACTTATAACGAGTTGGGTTTCTAACTGATTAACTTTCTGGTTCTGTGTTAATGTGTCTGGGACAAACTCAAGAGGAAAAGAAATGGCGTGATACATTATACCTAGCGTTGCGCATCTCTTCGTGAAACATATGAAACAGCTATGTCACCATTTCAAATGTCGGGTCGTATTTGGTGTTTTAAAAGCGGCAATCATACCCTGCTACGCAAACCACACCTATCTTTAGTTGTAGTCTGGATTCTGATTTAAGACCATGGTCGTTAACTCTAATGTCTGACACCAATAATCAGTCATATCATGTAGAAAGAGTAAGCATAAGCCTTCCTTGTTGACATCACCGATCAATACATATAAATTACAAGAGTGTAATCTCTTCAAGTTAGCTTTTTTGCTGTGATAAATTTCTAGAACACTACACATTTCATTTCGCAATATTAAAGTTATGTTCCGAGAAAAGTATTTATCGGGTGGTTATTTCCAATAAAAGTATGGCAATTTTGGTATATATGGAAAGTAGAAATATCCAATCTTAGTAGAAAAATATTGGACATCCCGACGATTAGAAGTGTCTGCACGATTGGATTCCATGAAAAACACTCATGGGGCGCATATAGGACAAAAATGTACGGGTTTCCCTAGTCGACAGCCCAACGATCAGCACGCGTGACGTCAAAGGTTGCAAGCAGAGATTGAGCGCTTGATGTACATGTTGATAAACTTTAAGACTTATCTGAGATAAAAATCACGGAAAAAGACACAGGAATATTAGATAATCCGAGAATTTAATTAGGCTTCGATATTTATAATAAATAGTCAGCGCTTACAGACAACATCGTCTTGTGTATGGAATGAATTCTCCGACTTGCCACCCGTTGCTAGTTACCGAGAGATGTAAATCACGTGACACAAGCATGACCTCTTTTGATCAATTTTTATTGAAAGGGTATTCCCTGACAAATGCAATAATTTGCGAAGGATTTGAAGGAAAATTATGATAAATTAATTAGTTTGAATATGTTTTAAGTCCAAATATATCATCAAATCACCCAGTTTGTGTGCTAATCAGGGGTATATCTTTAAGTGAAACTGCGTTTGTTTTCGACAGACCAACACAAAATCAGGTATATCACAAATTTGGCTCTATCTGCAGACCTCAAATTTGTAATGTAGAAAGATACACACTTCAAAAATAAAATCACTATATCAAACAACTAAATCGAGACTTTTACTTACAGCTTTGTCAAAGACACTAGAATTCCGAGCATATTCTAATCCTTATGCTATAGCTATCAAATATTCATATAATTTACTTAATATCTCCTAATGGAATCCTATTAATATCGACTTTTATATGTTATGTTGCTATTGCTACAGTTTTATCGTACATGTAAATGAAATTTAATGTAATGTTAGACGAGTATTTGCAGATATGTAGTGCTTATTGGCAGTGTGCGTCATGGGAGATCATGAAGCAATTGATTCTACATCAGTAATTTGATTATACTGTTGGATGTGACATGCTTATGTATATGGGTGGGGTTGGGTTGTAGATTAATTGCCAAGGAATTTTGCTTTATCAAATAGGATTAAACAGGATCGTTGTAGTCACGACCAAATAATTGATGCTATTCTTAAACTGCAGTGGATCTTGACGTATTCTCAACCGTGTTCTTAGTTGTTATCTCTCAAAATGCTCAACTGCTACATCACTGTACACCGAATATTCCGGGGTGATTTTACTGGTTATTTGTTGCCTAAATTCATCTAATTCTTTGATTCAAGTATACACAAAGCAGGGTATTCCTGCTAAAAGCAAGTCAGTCCCAAAGTTATTCCAATCACTAATCATAGCATAAGGTGTGGTCTCGTAACACCACCATATTTTAATTTCTTTCAATAGTCTCAATGAATTTCTATCCGCTAGCATCGAGACTAAGTTGGTAGCTAACTAAGCTTCTATTTTTAACCGGCTAAATCTCTAACTACAAAACGCGTTTGTGGTCTTGCCTTTAATAGTAAGTGCAGGAGGGCTGCACCACACACAATTCTACACAAAAACAAATATATGGACAAGACATCATACTCAAAAACCACAAACATAAACAAATCAAAGAGAGTGAATGGATCCGGGGGCTAGCCGTAAGCGTCCACTGCGCTGTACAGTCCCGGGCCTGTGGTGACACAGACTTCACTCATATTTGAAAACAACTGGGAATGCAACCCAAAGAAATAATTATATAGTGTCAGCATGAGTCATGTTCTATTATATGTTGCAAGAATTACGAATGCAAGCATATTGTTGTATAAATTCCGTTACACAAGTAACCACATAGTTAAATGTATCAGAAGTAGGCCTAGTTCAAAACTAAATCAATAAAAGGATTGAAGTATATAAATGCATTTAGGACAAACATTGCAACCGTCACAGAAACAAAAACACAACTGAATACAAAGAAGCAAAGGAATAGACTATCTATGGAGACAGCCGTCTGCTGACTGAGTGGTGTGACGTGAATCTGCCGTAATAGTTGTTATGACGTCATGGTTTAGAAGGTGCAATTTCCCGATAAAAGGGCGATAATCTAGATAAAATTACGTTAAAATATAAAAAAACTATTAGTTTTAAAGACCATGCAATTGTACAAACCATAGTATAATTATTATATAATGTCCCACGTAAGAAATGCAAAACAGGAATGCTGAAGAAATCGTAAGTTATTAGTGTATTAATAAAGGCCTAAAAAATAAGGGCGATAATCCAAATAGGACTAGACATCTAGAAGCAATTTATATAGAATCATTATCCAATATGTAGTCAGTAATATCGTTATAAGAAATGTAAAACTTATTATGTTGAAGAAATGGAAGTTTTGAAATTTCTTTCAAAATGCGTAATTGTGTACCACCTTTGGCCGTGCACTTAAAATTAAGAGTTTTTATTCGGGAAAGAAATAGTTCTTTATTGTTGCATATTTTTAAAAATCGTAATGCCTGTGAATAGAAAACATTGTATAGTGTCGTATCTGGTATGTTACTATGAGCTGACGGGTATTTTACTACTTCAAAACCAAATTTGTCCGTTTTATCGAATATACCGACATTAAATTTGTTATTAATTATACATTTAAGGAAAGTGCTGATAGATTGTATCTTACGTATAATAAGGTGTTCTTAACATAAGTATATATATATATATATATGAACCGGAGACTTAAATAATAGCTTTCAATAAAACTTTTAGACAATGTAGTAGATTACTGTTAACCAGCTTAAGACATTCCACTTCCAGAGAACCTTTGAATATACAGAAAAACCATAAAGATCTAATTACGCAGTTACTACTCCGGTTACCAACCTTATTATCCTCGGGGGTTGTTGATCAATTTTTTCGTGACCATGTTTGTTATCTTGCCACTGATGTAACAAATGAGATTGTGCTGGGTGAGACTCGCATGATAAATTATGTTATCTCTCAGGATTGTGCGCCATAATTTCTGTGGATAGGATTTCCAAATGAAAGAATAAGTGGAGGTGGGAGCCAGGAGTAAAATTGCGACATATTATACAGTCAAAACACTTCAATTTGAACATCTATTCAACCCCTTTCAACAGCAATTTTCATTTTTTATATATTTCATAAGAATTTCCATTATAATATCTTTCACAGGAATATTCGATTTATCTGTTTAGTGTTCAAAATTTGTTCTTTTTATTTTCAACATTTTGTCAGTTTCATATAGTTCAACTCTTTCTTACTTTTTACCCATGTTCACTGAATATCATTTTTTGTCTGGGAAAATTTACACATGATTTCTTTCTCAAATTCCAATATTCCGCGTTTTGTTTTTATTTATTTTTAGACCAGTTTTTCCCGACAAGAACATCCCGATGGGTTTCTGAGGGATTCTGTGAGTAATTTATTTAAATCGCACATCGTTTCACTTTACTAACACGAAGAAAACAAAAGCGAAAATGTTGGGGTTTTTTTTTGTTTAAACGGAAGAGGAACCTTCTGGTCTGGACATTGGTAAATATATTCAAATTCAATAGATTAATACATACCAAAGGGGATATTTATGAGTTATTCATAACACAAGATTTATTTTAATAATAAATATTATTATAGTAATAGTGCTATTTTGATTTTCATTCAGTTGTCATAAAATTTTACCATCAAATTTTCTGACCATCTGAAAAATCTGACTAAAAGTATGTAAACATGTATTGCTAATGAGTACGATTTACGCCCAAACAATAGTGGTAATTTCTAATATGTATCCAGGTTGTACATAACACCATATTGTTTACGTAGTGTGAATAAGTCAGTAATTAATAATAATACTTACATGTCTGGTGAAGCGGATGTGGTTCAGTGGGTTTCATTGTTGTTCAATTTTTTCACTCACGGACAAAATATGTCAAATATTAATTAAAACAGAATTTCAAAGGTAAACTTTGCTTGTTTTGTCGACGCTACATATTCACTGTGTCAAAATGGCGTGTTTTAGTGCCAGAAGAAGATGTAAAAAGCTAGGGAGATTTCGTTGCTTTCAACTTCACGCGCTCTGGAACAAAATCGATATTGCGGAACGTGATTCCACGGACTAATCAATGACGTCAGTAGGTTCATACCAAATGATTGGTTATATCGGCCTGTTTGCGCAGACGACCTGTCAAGATGGCCGCCGAGTCGCTTCTTTAATTATTCATTGATTGAATCGATTAGTTCTCGCAGGGTAATCAAACAGCAGAATTAATGAATCTTCTTGAGTATTGGGAAGCTCCGTTACCATAAATACAACTAAGCAATGACGTGACTGTTAGAAGGATTCTGAGCACGTGCTAATCGAACTGTCGGTAGAGAAATTGGCGGGATTAAGCCCTTGGTTATTCTTATTCTATAAAAGACGGTGTTTGCGTTACGCGAAGAGCGACTTTTCTATACTAACTATTAGCATCGTATTTATCAACCAATAGACTTTTTGACGCACCACGTCCCCTTCTTTACCACATGCCCCGGAGCTATATATCTGTTGCTTTCGTAGTCGACTATACATCGGTCAATAATACTTTGATTCTGACCATCGACAGGAAAGGACGAATTGGTGTTAAGTGGATGTTTGAATATAAAAATGAGAAGTTACATCAACAAAGCTAATAATAGGCGGCATGTAATTTTCTTAGTAATTATTTTGTTATTATATCTAGCAGAGATATAAGCTAAAACAAAAAGAAAAGGCCATTGAAATGACGATGATGGGGTAACAAGTTAATGTTGTTGTTGTTTAAGGAGAGAGCCTCTTTCCAATAAATCGACGGCATTTGGTCAGAAAGGATGGCCTACTGCCTTGAATGACATGTGATTGAAACGGGGTTTAACGTCCAACGTTTCTCCCCTATCCGGGTAAATGAACAATGGCTACTGACTGGAACCAAATTAATGATGAATGGTTGTTGGTATTCAGTGGTTCTCGATTTCATCTACCGTCACAAAGGAGTCATCTGAGAAATGAAATGAAATGGGCGTTAACGTCCTATCGTTCTGCCGGGATAATGGAGACGAGCAAACGCCTTATACAGTGTGTATGAGGGGAAATTTGCCTGGGTAGTGATATAGGCCTAGTCTTATAACCATATCTGAGCACTGATCCACGACTATTGACTTCAGCGCGAAAGACTTACAGAGACCTTTATCTTAGTCAAGTGCTAACAACATTTAAGTCTTTGTGACAACGGAAAGTGCATTTTCCCAGAATAGACAAGACGACGCGTCTGTAACTTTGGGCATCCTAAATTGGGCATCGCATTTTCTACAACCGGTCCTGCGTTAAGGCCACTATCTTTATCGCAAGCTGTAATTGGTTTACGGTCAATCGTCAACACTATGGTGTTTGATTCCCATTTTTAAATGTTGACAGGTTACTAACTCGGGAATAAAGAAATAGTTGATCAACCCATGCTTCTCTCCATTTAAGTAGTGAATATGCCTAGCAGATTATTATGGGCTAGACTAGTGTATGTCCGAGATAGGATCTGTGTTTAATCAGATTACGAGTAGCTGAGACCAGTGGCGGCCGCGGTGGTTGGAGGGACAAAGCTGGGGCAAAGTCCAAGGTTAAGGGAGCAAAGGCACAAGCTTTAACTAAGGGCGAGGGGACCTCCGCCAGAAAATTTTAAAAAACAGGCTGTCGGAAATGCAGTCTGGCAGTACATGTATTTCAGGCAATGGTCGTTGAGGTAAAGTGTCAAACAAACGGACTTGCGAATCTCGACGAATCCTGCACTCACGAGCGCCAAAGTAGGGAGTCCTTATTAAGGGTATGGGGGATCTCCCCCGGAAAATTTTTAAAAACAGACTGTCGGAAATGCTGTCTGACAGTATTCAGTCAGGCACCGATCGTCGAGATAAATAAATCTGACCACATACTACTGCCCGTCGCCTGAACGGACTTGCGAACCTCAACGAAGTATGCTTGTGAGCGCCAAAGCAACGAGTTGTTGTGGGGGGTTTTGGGGACCTCCCCAAGAAAATTTTGAAAAATGGACTGTTTGAGATGCAGCCTGACAGTATTCAAGCACCGATCGTAGAGATAAATAGAGCTGATCGGATGCCGTCTGTCGCCTGACCACTAGTCTTTCCGACCCCAGAGAGGAACCTGTCACATGAGCGAACGTCAACGAATTCCCCAATAATTTGAAAAGCAGACTGCCCGAAATGCAGTCTGGCAGTATTTCAGGCATTGATCGAGATAATAAGGGCTTAACAGATACCGCCTGACGCCAAATCACTAGTTTATCCGAGAAGGAAAGTGTCAAACGGGCGGAGTGAGTGACTCAGAGTGAATGAATAGTTTCGCCACTATATTTTGTGAAATAGACTGTCGGAAATGCAGCCAGGCAGCATTTTAGACACTGGTTGTCGAGGTAAATAGAGCTGGCCAGATACTGTTCGTCGCCAAATCACCTGTTTATCCGAACGAAGTGGGAGGTGTCAAACGAACAGAGTGAGTGTATCAAGTGAATGCATATTCTCGTCGCGTTGAACCTATACCCAAAAACTTTTGAGTATCGTAAAAAGCACTTCTAAAGTATGTTTACAACAGGTTGAGCATCATAAGAAATCTATGACTGAATGGGGATGTGGGATTTAATCGCCGTCGAAGGTATTAATATCGAAACGTATAACAAGCAATTTTTTTTTATTTTCTAAAATTATTTGGGGGGGGGGGGGCAAAGAGAGGGCAGATCATATGCTCCCCGTGCCCCCCCCCCCCCCAATTGGCACCGCAACTGGCTGATACTGTAATATCTATCACCTTAGACTGGTGCGGGCATAAACACTACATCTTCCAGTATGCGAATTATGTGTAATATATTCAAGTATGTCAACACAGACAAAGTTAGAATAATGGTATCCTTAATGTCAAAGTATTGTTAATGATGATGTAGGGGGGGGGGCACAGTAAAGTGCCGAAATCTAATATGTCTCATTAACTTTACTTTTCTTTTAGTGGAATATCTAGAATTTGTACTGAATTGACTATAAATTTGTGTGGAGTCACTCTGCTTCGTGAGACATTTTACGTTCATCGATTATCACATCGGCAACAATCTGATGGGTTAATAGGAATTCAGGCCGGCGTAGCGTAGGATTTCGCTGGCCAAACCATTTGACAACATTAAAGAGGAGAGCCCGTATCCCGCGACGTTTCGTAGCCAGTAGCGGATATAAAAGCTATGAATGGGGAGAGGGGTCCAAGTCTAGGGCACAATCCACAATCCCACCCAGAATGAATGTCAACAAAATACTGACTATAACATTGTTTGAGCGCCCCGGTAGAACATATCGTATTGCATGACTAGTTGTTTCGTCGATCGTTATCTTGCCGAAAGAATGGTGCTATAATGGAATGGAGCGCCATAAAGCCGCGAAACAGTTTCAGATAGCAAGGTCTAATATGTAAGCTTAAAAGCTTTTAAATTTTTGGGAGTGGACCTCCATTTCTTGGCATTTGAGTTCACTGATTGGAACAAATTCTTGTGAACGAGAGAATGGGACAAAATTCCCCCTGTTTTGTGAGAACTGTCGCCACACGTCCCACTCATTGGTGCTACTACTTACACTGCGACTCATTATCTCAGTGGTGGGGGAGGGATCGACCGCTGAAGGCGCGAAAAAAATTCAGAAAACTATAATAATATTGATGTAATTTGGAACCGTGTATGAGGGGACTTTGTCTAAGAAGGTCACCCATTACTGTTGTGGCGATTTGCACCTTCGGCGCTCACGTGCGACCTACTTCGAAGGTCGTTTTTATTCTCCTTTCCGCGAGAATATATGGAGCTAAAAATTGTTCGCCACTGCAAAAAAATAGAGGGGGCGTGCGCCGGGTGCGCCCCCCTCTGTATCCGCGCCTGGTTTCATTGTGGAATCGAAACGAAACTATACCTGTAGGGATTTACGCCTTCGGCGGAATAGCAGGAAAACGCGTTAGGCCCACGCCTCCTCATTAAACGGGAATTTATTCGGGCATTTCAGGTCTGACACATAAAATTGATCACATTGAGGCCATTATATTTTTCAATGTATGCGGAGTTGCATTTCAGTTAATTTGAAAAAAGAATATATGCCAAATCATGTTTTTCCAGTCGGGGACCGTGGACCTCGAGCACTTATGGGGATATCAACAGATAGTAACTTGCCTTGGGCCAAAAAGTGTCGAAGTTTGGCACAAATTTCTGGAGAAAAAATGACTCGGGCTTCCAATGATGGCTTCTAGATTCAATTTCAGTTGGGTTAATATTTCCATAATATTCAGAATCAATCAATCTGTTTTTGTTTTATTTATTGGAGAAAATAAAATCGTTCAGAAATTGCAAAACGGGCGACTGCAGCGTTTTAGTTGTTAGCATACTCAAGGCCAATACTTTGGCAACTCGATTGACATTTATTCTGTAACCATTTTCTTGTTCTTGAGGCTGTGTCAGTTTCCAATACGATAGCGAACAGAATATCAAATGAAAGGGAATACCAGTCCCTTTTGATGCTTGTTTTTCGGTACTTGTGGTCGTTTAGTCCTTGGTGCTTGCTATTACTGTATATTTTTATGTGCAGATCTTCAGAACGTGGGTGGGACGATTTACCCAATACTACCCAATACTACCCAATTCTACCCAATACTACCCAATACCACCCCAGTACTACCTCAAAATCACCACATACTACCAAATACTACAAGATAATACTGCAAAATGTGCATATCAATTGAATTTTTTCAAAAATAATTAGTTATACCGTGGGAATTGTACTTCAAATGCGATTACCGATGTCTGGCTGTTCCTTTTGCCTCCCTATATCACATAAAACAAGCAAAAACTAACCAAATACTATCAAATACTTATCACATACTACCCACTATCATCAAATAACAACCTTATGTTGTCAAATAGCAAAACATTAGTTTAATTACGGCGACGAATATTCGATAATTCGCAGAGAATGGAAATGAATGTGCGGTTATCTCCCTTTTCAACCGATAACTAGATTTTAGATTGATTTGCGGATTAATCATCTTATTTTGCGTTGCGGTTGGTTTCCAACTCGACGAAATTAAGATAAGAAAAGCAAGTATTTTTGTGTATATTTTAATCATTGTGTGTAATTAACTACTGTATTATTATATAAGATGGCCAGCAGTCTATAAATAACTATTTAAACCCTTCCAAGGGTATCGTCAGGAGGTATGTCTATTAACAAATAACAAACGTTTCTGGGGTTTAACGTCCACTTCCACACAGGGTGATATCGCAGACAAACCAAAAACAACTGCACATGTTTATATTTATTTTTTCATGTCAACTACTACGTTATTGCATGTTTACTGTCATTTGAAAATAAACGTTATTTGTTTATTACAAATGTATAATGCTCTAGTTGTATATACACCACCTTACTTAACAATTAATCAACGGGTGTTAAGATTGTTGATTGGGTAATCAAGTTCTGCTTTATTTATTTTATCTCTCGATTAAACTGCTACCAAATAATATAGTCCGGGAGCTAGGTGGGTTTTATTCAACATGACAGGTGCGGAAGGTTTGGGATGCTAGTGGTGTATGACTGGGTTAGGAGACCACAGAAACCCAATTCTTAAGTTGCACTAGTGGTGGGTGTGGTAGGAGGAGCCACCACCCATAGTACCTCCAAAAATCGGTTTATTCAACATGGAAGGTGCGGGACCCACTTCGGTGGCATTTGATAAAGGATTGTTTCCTGAACCAGGAAATATAACTTAAGAATGGAATTTTTGGTGGAAAGGTATATCACCCTGCGTGGAAGTTGACGTTAAACCCCAGAAACAAACGAATTTTTTGTTTGTTATTTGTTAATGGACATACCTCCTGACGATACCCATGGAAGGGTTTAAATAGTTATTTATAGACTGCTGGCCATCTTATATAATAATACAGTAGTTAATTACACACAATGATTAAAATATACACAAAAAATACTTGCTTTTCTTATTTTAATTTCGTCGATTTGGAAACCAACCGCAACGCAAAATAAGATGATTAATAATGATAATATCGTCATTTATAAAGCGCGTTAATACTGAAGAAATCAGTTTCTAAGGCGCTGTTGGTTTTTATATTCACTGATTATTTACAGATCAGGGTTTTGAAATAAGAATGTTTTAAGTTGAGATTTAAAATGGCCCACGGACGGTAGTTGTTTCATTGACTGTGGTAGTCTATTCCATAGAAAAGGACCAGCATAAGAAAAGGCTCGTTTTCCAAGTTGTAAGTTAATGGCTGGAGATTTTAGAAGATGTTTTTTCTGAGAGCGGAGTTTTCTACTGGTAGTATAGGGTTCTACAAGACTTTTTATATAAGATGGGGCTTGTCCGTTTAACGCCTTGAATACCAAAAGTAGTAACTTAAACTTAATTCTTTGCTTAATTGGGAGCCAATGTAAAGATTGCAATACAGGGGAGATGTGTTGATGTTTTCTAGTTTTAGTGAGGAGTTGAGCTGCTGAATTTTGAACATGTTGTAGTTTGTTAATCTGATAGTCTGGTAAGCCGTATAGTAAACCATTATGGTAATCTAGTTCGGTTGAGATGAATGCGTGAATGAGCTTTTCTTTATTTTCATAATTGAGATAGCGTTGGATCTTTCCAATTCGATGTATATGACAGAAGGCGGTAGAACAAATACTCTGTATGTGATCTTTAAACGATAGGTTCGAGTCTAATATAGCACCAATATTTCGAGCTTTATGGGTTCCTGAAATCAATCTAAAATCCAGTTATCGGTTGTAAAGGGAGATAACTGCACATTCATTTCCATTCTCTACGAATTATCGAATATTCGTTGCAGTAATTAAACTAATGTATTGCTACTTGACAACATAAGGTTGTTATTTGATGATAGTGGGTAGTATGTGATAAGTATTTAATAGTATTTGGTTAGTTTTTGCTTGTTTTAGGTGATATAGGGAGGCAAAAGGAACAGCCAGACATCTGTAATCGCATTTGAAGTACAATTCCCACGGTATAACTAATTATTTTTGAAAAAAATCAATTGATATGCACATTTTGCAGTATTATCTTGTAGTATTTGGTAGTATGTGGTGATTTTGAGGTAGTACTAGGGTGGTATTGGGTAGTATTGGGTAGAATTGGGTAGTATTGGGTAGTATTGGGTAAATCGTCCCGCCGTCAGAACGTAATGATAATCTTTCAACCGAGTGTCATTCAAGGTACGTTCTGTCATGGCTCAGCTATACGCCAAATTCATTCTTATATGTACCATCAACCCCAAAATTTCCCAGCGCACCCTACCCTTAAGTGCACCAACATTGATCAACATGCACATTTCCGGAGACCCAAACACGCCTCTGTGCTATGTTTATGCCATCGAGAAAACAAATAATTGACATTCGACGACTTTAATCCCGAAAAAAGGATCGAAAGTCAAAAGTATAAGAAATCGATTGGGGTTATCATAAAACAAAGATAAGGAAAAAAATACGCGTGAAATGTTACCCGGTCTTTTGGAAAATACATACCCTTTTCTAATTTCTATTGGCACGGTAATGCCTTCATTTAACGGTTGGAATCAGAGGTTGTTTACCTGCCTCGATGGATGACAAGTTCGTGCTTTGAAAATCTGAAATCCGGCTATAAAAAAAAATACAGTGAGCATTCTCCTGAGTCTTATTGTGCACTGAGATAATTGCACGGTGAAAATCTGTTCTGAACAAATCAGGCTAATGAAGAGAAGCGTAGACAAAGCAGTGTATGTGTCATATGATGCTTTTAATCGAACTTAAATTGCCATGGGTTGTTTTCCAAGTACATCGACGTAAGTATATTATGGGGTACCTTGGTTTTTCGTCCATTTTGTATATTTCCAGGCCCATCGCCCTGTGCCATTGACACGGAGAAACTACCCTGGAAAATCCTGGGAACTCGCTCAGTCAAAACCGGGATCGAACCCAGAACCACCTAGTTAGTGAGCCAGAGCCTTACTCGCGACATGAGCAAACTGGATGCCACAAGCCAACAATAATTATGATTGTCGATCACGTAGTTTGGTTTGGTATCCAGTATCTAGATTTTGGTTCACTTTCGCTTTCTTTTTCAAAAAATTCGTGTTGAGCATAAACTTGTCTTAGAAATAAGCAGTTTATGACGCAAGTCCACCTGCACCAGGCGCGGATCCAGAGGGGGGGGGGGGGGTCCAGGGGATCCGGACCCCCCCCCCCCTGCTCAGACTTGAAAATTTTTTATGCGATTTTATTGGCGATTAAGACCTGTAATTTTGGAATTTACCTTCCGGAAATACGTCAGAATGAACCAAATTGAATCTAATTTACCAAAGTTTTCTGGGGGAGGGCCTCCAAACCCCTCGTTAATCGGTTGAGCGCAATTAGTTAAGCAATTATCAAACTTAGACCCCCCCCCCCTCCTGCAAAAAATCCTGGATCCGCGCCTGTGCACCCACTATTAAAATCGGTTCTGATGAGCAAGCACCCGGGTCAGTTAATTAAATTGCCTATTATATAATAATTCTTTCTATACCATCGAATTTCACTCCGTTGATCTACAAGCACAAGTATTTATTAGATGTGAATGTTCAGCCGAGTTGGGCAACTTAAAGGGAGGCAACTACACATTTTTGGATTACGAGCACCAAAGATTTATCCACGGTTAAGACTTTTTGGCTTCACACCAATCTGATTAAAACACAGATCCTACTTCGCTTCGTTTATTTATAGTTCAAAATTTCGTTTTACTTGCCTTTACTACACTGGGATAAGGAAGAGTTGTTAACATGCAATCTGGCTGGCATGAGGGATTAGCCAATGAAACCATCTGTTGCGGTGACTTCTTGGCGTGCGATGCACGGAAATGGGGGGAAAATACTAGAAACGTCAACGCGGATTAATTTATATTTATCAACGTCTGACAACATAACTTCAAAAGTCGTTTGTACGATTCCGGACGTGACCTTCCTGTGGGCTGTCGCTGGAAAGTAGGCTACGTGCCCGGAATTTTAAATGGGTCACTGCGCGACAATGGCTACTCGCACCTTGACATTGAATATAATGCTCGCACCTTTTCCCTGATCTAAGTTTTTCTATAAATTTCAATGAGCTGAAAGCTTTTTACCACAGTTTGGGCAACACGTGAGAATGTATTCCTGTATGGGGTTGACCATGGAATTTAATGATCTCTATGAATGTTGCAACGAAAAATTTATATTATTGTTTATTCATAATATTATTCAAATCAATTACTCGTTTGAAAAATAATACTGAAGTATTATTATTTTGTAAAATCCTTTCAGTATTAGCGCAACAATCTTAGCAAATTGTAACAGGATATGCCTTGTTTTCGCCTTTTCTAAAATGAATGTGCAAAGTAAGTCCATCAGTTGTTTGAACTTAAACTATGGTGCCTCTTATTGAAATAAATTTAATATCCCACTGTCTTTGTCTTTACACACAACATATTAATTTTTACAGAATAATTACATGTGGAATGTCCATAGTGACTCATTGTTTTTCTTGGATTTTTTTTTATGTTATTTACAGTGCAAGTTCTTATTGTCGATGTAGTTTATATCTAATTATAATAATGATGACGGGCATAAATACAGGAATCTTTGTATTGGATTTGACCAAATTGTGTCCGTTTTGAAAAAAAAGCAGCGTTACTGGCATTCAAAACAAGTTAGGGTGATACAACTATTGAAACTGCGATTTAAACTTGTTAACTGCGATTCACTACAAAAATAAGATTCGGGCGTTCCTTCTACGATTTTCGACTTTTTAAGTAAGGGGGTGGGGTGGGGTGGGGTGGGGATGGCCTAGTGGTCTAGAGTGCCGCGCTTCGACCTCTGGCTGGCCGGTCACCTCTAGCTTGCGGCTGTGGTTTCGATCCCTGGTGTGAGCGTATGTGGCATGGAGATAGGGGCGCCCTCTCAACCTCGTGGGTTTCCTCCGGGCACCCCGGTTTCCTCCCACTGCTAAAGACCCCTACGCGCATATGTTAGTCCCAAAATCACCTAGTTTGTGTCGAGTGGGCGTTAAATCCCATTTCCCTCTCTCTCTTTTAAGTAAGGTCTTTAAATGTAATTGTCTCCCTTGAATAAATTCAACAGGTCAAAAATACCCACAGCCAGTACCGCCACAAGATTTCACAGATAGTGAGTGACCAACTGCACAGGGGCGGATCCAGGGGGGTGACTAGGGTTACTAGTCACCCCCTCCCTACCGGTGTATAGGAATCCCGGGCCCTACAAGCTTCCACTAGGACATGCACGCATGGTCGTATATTATACAGCACACGGTGCGCATCTTATCAGACACACAATCAGCATCTATGTTACTAGAGGCAGAAATTAGTTCCGTAAACCGCGGTCGGTGAAACAAAACATGGGGTTGTCAACCCCCTCAAAAAAGTCCTGGATCCGCCACTGCTGCAACCTACTTATTAATTACATTGTTTAGGATAAAAACTAAATAAAATTCATATCAAGGTCTACAAGTAATTCTCTGCTATCCGTGTGTATTTTAAACTATTTTCTTCTAACCATTTATTATTACAAATTCTAACAAAGTGAAAGTTTTCAGGAATACTTACATCTAAATCGGATAAAAATTATGACCTCTTGGTGGCCCATACCTACAAGAACGTAACTAAAAACGTTGAGATATGTGCTTGTTTTTAGCTACAATTTGATGCCTTTAGTTCCAAGTGGCTAACTCAATTTCTTTATCAATGCACGGATCTTTTAAATAAGTTAATTATATACACTTTAGCATTTATTACATATACGCAACATGAAACAACATTCATTTTTCAGCAAATATTGACAATAAAGTAAATCAAGCGTTGTTTTTATCAAAACATTATCTGGGCATTATACATGCTTTTATACTTTATACTATTTACGTAAAGGGGGCGGCCATTTGACATCATTCAAGGCAGGGGGCCAATGCGTAGGTCATTTTGGGACTAACATATGGTTTCATTTTTAATTCAATAATTCGCTTGCGCGTAGGGGTCTTAAGCAGTGGGAGGAAACCGGAGTGCCCGGAGGAAACCCACGCGGTTGAGAAGGCGCCCCTATCTCCATGCCACATACGCTCACACCAGGGATCTAAACCACAGCCGCAAGCCAGGGGTGACCGGCCAGCTTGAGGTCGAAGCGCGGCACTCTAGACCACTTGGCTAGAGGCTTATGTCTGTTTAGGCTTGGGGGGTTGGGGTGGCCTAGTGGTCTAGAGTGCCGCGCTTCGACCTCTAGCTGGCCGGTCACCTCTGGCTTGCGGCTGTGGTTTCGAGCCCTGGTGTGAGCGTATGTGGCATGGAGATAGGGGCGCCTTCTCAACCTCGTGGGTTTCCTCCGGGCACTCCGGTTTCCTCCCACTGCTAAAGACCCCTACGCGCAAGCGAATTATTGAAATAAAATTAAACCATATGTTAGTCCCGAAATGACCTAGTTGTGTCGAGTGGACGTTAAACCCCATTTCTCTCTCTCTCTCTCTCTGTTTAGGCTTATGTTTCTGGATTTCTAGGGCTTCTCTGAGAACTCTGTTTTTCCACACTGTCTAGTTCCTGGCTAGAATTTCCGTCTTTTCCCATTTAATTTCATGCTGTGGGTTGTTGTAGATATTTTCTGCAATTGCTGATTTGTTGTATTCTTGCTTTCTAACTGCTGTGTGGCTTTCTTTAATTCGTACTGAAAATGGTCTGGATGTTTCTCCGATGTATGCGTCATCACACTCACATTTTATTTTATATATGACACCCTTTGGATCGTTTCTTAGTGGTTTTATTCTGCCGTTGGCGTTTAACATGGTTTTCAGTGTAGTTCCACTGCTAAACACTACGTCTGCACCTATTTGCTCTTTTAAAAAAATCCTTTTGATTTGTTAGCTAACTGCTCCGATGTATGCGCCATCACACTTACACTTTATTTTAAATATGACACCCTTTTGATCGTTTCCTAGTGGTTTTATTCTGCAATTGGCGTTTAACATGGTTTTCAGTGTAGTTCCACTGCTAAACACTACGTCTGCACCTATTTGCTCTTTTAAACTTTTTTTGATTTGGTATCTGACTGGTCCTATGAATGGAATTGTGATGAATATCGGGTGATTATTTTTTACAGTTTCGGGTGGTTTGCACGTATGTTTCAGGGTTTTCTTCATTATTGATTTAACTTTGTTTTAAGGGTAGTTATTGTATTCTACAAGCACATTGTTGATGTGTTGTAGCTCATCGTCCAGTAGTTACGTTTGCAACTGTCCTTCAGCGAACAAAGGACAGTTGTAAAAGTAACTAATCGTCCAGTAGTTCTTAATCACACAATAACCTGGATATGTGATTTTATATTATTGGCGTAAATTGGGCGGGTTATGAATCAAAGTCTCTTTTGGATTTTCACGAAATTCCGTCTCAGCCATAATTATTATGCAACGGTGATAAGACCTGTATTTTGAACGGTTTAGAAAACAAGTTTTAAAAGATAGGCTGGCACTGCCAGGCAGGATACGCCCACATTTTCGAGAGATGGATAGAGAACAAGCAATACCGAAAGTGATTTTTCCTATGTGCAAATATCGAAATGAATTAAGATCTTTGGGTTATAAAGGTTCATTTCAGTAGGCTTCAAATTCGACTGGGGATCATGTTGCTAAGTGGGTAAGATGCTGGCTCGGTAGCCTTGAGGTTAGGTGTTTGATCCCTGCATTGGGTGACAAAGTTCATCTAGATTTTCTGGCGTGGTTTCCCCTTGTTAGTGATGAAGGATGGATGGCCTGACAAGAACAGCTGTCAATTTTGGTCCGATTTTCACGAAATTCGACCTCAACCTTCATTACGATGTAACAGTGATATAATCAAACGTTTTATTAAATGGGATAATAATTCTGACCCCAGAGGGGCCAAAAGCTAAAAAAAAGGTCATTTTTCGTACAATCAGGGGCCATAATTCAGGAAGTTACAATCCGATATGCACAAATATCGAAAGGAACCAAGATCTTTGGGTTATAAACATGCATGTCAAGTTTCATCAAAATCGGTTCAAAATTGTGACCTCTATAGGGTCAACAACCTTAATATAACGTATTTTCACACTAATCGCGTACAAACGGCGGCCATTTTGTCTGTCAATTTTGGTCCGATTTTCACAAAATTTTACCTCAATCTTCATTACCATGTAACGGTGATATAATCAAACGTTTTTTTTAAATCGGATAATAATTTTGACCTCCAGTGGGACCACAAGCTAAAAAGGGTGATTTTTCGTACAATCAGGGGCCATAATTCAGGAAGTTACGAATCAATGAGCGCAAATATCGAAAGGAACCAAGATCGTCGGGTTATAAACATGCATGTCAAGTTTCATCAAAATCGGTTCAAAATTGTGACCTCTATAGGTTCCAGAACCTTGATATAACATATTTTCACACTATTCGCGTACAAACCGCGGCCATTTTGTCCGTCAATTTTGGTTTGATTTTCACGAAATTCTAACAGAGCCTTCATTACCATGTAACGGTGATATAATCAAACGATTTTTTAAATCGGATAATAATTTTGACCTCCAGAGGGACCACAAGCTAAAAAGGGCAATTTTTCGGACAATCAGGGGCCATAATTCAGGAAGTTACGATCCGATGGGTGCAAATATCGAAAGGAACCAAGATCTTTGGGTTATAAACATACATGTCAAGTTTCATCAAAATCGGTTCAAAATTGTGACCTCTATAGGGTCCACAACCTTGATATAACATATTTTCACACTATTCGCGTACAAACGGTGGCCATTTTGTTTGTCAATTTTGGTCTGATTTTCACGAAATTTGAACTCAACCTTCATTACCATGTAACGGTGATATAATCGAACGGTTTTTTAAATCCGATAATAATTTTGATCTCCAGAGGGACCACAAGCCAAAAAGGGCGATTTTTCGGACAATCAGGGGCCATAATTCAGGAAGTTACGATCCGATGGCCGCAAATATCGAAAGGAACCAAGATTTTGGGGTTATAAACATGCATGTCAAGTTTCATCACAATCGGTTCAAAATTGTCACCTCTATAGGGTCCACAAGCTAAAAACATGATATTTCGTACAATCAGGGGCCATAATCCATGAAGTTCCGATCCGATACATGCCAATATCGAAAGGAACCGAGATCTTATGGGGATAAACCTATATTTCAAGTTTCGTCAAAATCAGATAAGAATTGTGACCTGTAGAGAGTCCACAAACAAATTGTGGACGGACGGACGTCCGGACGAACAGGGGCGACGACATAATACGTCCACATGAAAATGTGGGCGTATAAAAAGGCAATTTTGCGTACAATCAGGGGCCATAATTCAGGAAGTTACGATCCGATATGCGCAAATATCGAAAGGAACCAAGACCTTTGGGCTATAACCATGCATTTCAAGTTTCATCAAAATCAAATTAAAATTGTGACCTCTACAGGGTCCACACAACCATGATATACAATTTTTTAACAGTATTCGCGTACAAACGGCGGCCATTTTGTATGGCAATTTTGGTCTGATTTTGCCGAAATTCGAACTCAACCTTCCTTACGGTGTAACGGTAATATAATCAAACGTTTTTTTAAATCGGATAATAATTGTGACCTCCAGAGGGACCACAAGCTAAAAAAAGGCGATTTTGCGTATAATCAGGGGCCATAATTCAGGAAGTTACAATCCGATATGCGCAAATATCGAAAGGAACCAAGACCTTTGGGTTATAACCATGCATTTCAAGTTTCATCAAAATCGAATTAAAATTGTGACCTCTACAGGGTCCACACAACCATGATATACAATTTTTTAACAGTATTCGCGTACAAACGGCGGCCATTTTGTATGGCAATTTTGGTCCGATTTTCACGAAATTCGAACTCAACCTACCTTATGGTGTAACGGTAATATAATCAAACGTTTTTTTAAATCGGATAATAATTGTGACCTCCAGAGGGACCACAAGCTAAAAAAGGGCGATTTTGCGTATAATCAGGGGCCATAATTCAAGAAGTTACGATCCGATATGCGCAAATATCGAAAGGAACCAAGATCCTTGGGTTATAACCATGAATTTCAAGTTTCATAAAAATCGAATTAAAATTGTGACCTCTACAGGGTCCACAACCTTGATATACCATTTTTTAACAGTTTTCACGTACCAACTGGCGGCCATTTTGTATGGCAATTTTGGTCCGATTTTTCCGAAATTTGAACTCAACCTTCCTTAGGGTGTAACGGTGATATAATCGAACGGTTTTTTAAATCGGATAATAATTGTGACCTCCAGAGGGACCATAAGCTAAAAAAGTGATTTTTCGGACAATCAGGGGCCATAATTCAGGAAATTACGTTCCGTTAGTCGCAAATATCGAAAGGAACCAAGATCTTTGGGTTATAAACATGCATGTCAAGTTTCATTAAAATCGGTTCAAAATTGTGACCTCTATAGGGTCCACAAGCTAAAAACGTGATTTTTCGTACAATCAGGGGCCATAATCCATGAAGTTTTGATCCGATACATGCCAATATCGAAAGCAGCCGAGATCTTTTGGGGATAAACATATATTTCAAGTTTCGTCAAAATCGGGTAAGAATTGTGACCTGTAGAGAGTCCACAAACAAATTGTGGACGCACGGACGGACGGACGGACGGACGGACGTCCGGACGGACAGGGGCGACGACAATATACGTCCACATAAAAATGTGGGCGTATAAAAATAGTGACCTGTAGACGGTCCACAAGCAAAAAACGTGATATTTCGTACAATCAGGGGTCATGTAATGCAGAAAGTTACGTTTCACAACCTGGGTATAACATGCTTTCAAGGGTAATATGGCGTGACGGTGATATATTTGAACGGTTTTAACAATTAAACATATGCAAGAGCTAAATTTGATTATTGCAAGTCTTTATTTATTAGGCTTCAGATGTCATAGAGATTATAAATTAGATCCTTATTTACACAACAAGCACAAAATCAACTCTGTAGACTCACGGATGGCTTGGATTCGGCTTGGATTTAAACAGGATTTCATTGATTGATTTAATTTTTAAATGGCCTCGTGAGCTAAATAAAAGAGCTGTTGAGGCCGTTGTTGAGCGAGGCCTGAACAAATGACATCTAATATCTAAACTAAAGTGCAATTATAAACCAAACACGAATAATGACAAATTAAACAATTCCTGGAGACCGTGTGAAGACTAAAACAGACGGACAGGTATTATGTATCAATAACATCAATACGGCCTTGATATTATGTTTAGTTGTTGGTTAAATTAAGAGTTTGGGTGTGGGTTTTATATGCTCTTTTGTCACTTGCGTTTACTGGTTTAGGGTAAAATTATGGAAATTGATGAACATCGCAACTTACATCACCCCAGTTGAATTGCAGCTCCATAGGATCACTGTTTCCTATTTAGTATGTGTCTGCTTCGAAAGTCACGTAGGCCTACCAGTTACAGTACACGAGTACACACAGGCTATAATTGTGTACAAATGCTTCCTCATTGATTTGGTCCATTCCTTTCAAAATTTATAATCCTATTACAGACTTTCTCTTCTTATCTATATATCAAAAGTCTTATTTTTTATTTGTAGTAAAAAGTAAATGCAATACGAATTGAATTGCAGCTCCGTTTCAAACCGAATAGGCTAACGCAGAGCCTTATGCTAACGGTACCACTGCCATTGAAAACGTGACTTGATAATCGTGATTATGTAGGTGGAGTTAACGCCTGTCAATCAAACTATCAGCCATTCCCGTAAAAAGTGAACATTCAATTACCGGTAACACATATTTCTAGTCAAAATTACAATGGTAATAACTTTGTCAGAATAATGTAGTTTGACTGAAATTTTCACTATATTCTTTTTTTACCACCTATTTTTGAACTGTTATAGCAAGAATGGCGAGAGTCCACAAGCTAAAAATGTATTTATAGGAAGTGGCAGTCGTATATGCTAGTGTTTGGCACAAATATTAGAATATTCGCTCGTCGAATATACTATTCGAATATTAGAGTAGCAATCACCATATTCTAATAATTTCAAAATATCAACAGTATTTATTCTATTTGCTCTCAAATACTATATTATTAAAGGCGACTTTCCTTGTCATATATATTTACATTCAAAGCTTATTTAATTACCAAACTGCAGTTTGTATATAAGGGGTGGGGTGGGGAGTTAATGGCCGAAGGTTGGCGTGTGCGCGATGTATCATAAGATCTGTCATTGTGTCATTAACTGTCATGGTTTTGATTCCCCGGTTGTACGTGACAAGAAGGGTCGCCTGTCGAACCTTGTGGATTTTCTCCGGCTCCTCCGGTTTCCTCCCACACTAAAGATCCCTACGCGTAAGGGTAATTATCTCATGGGTATGCAAAGTTGAATGTTTTTGTGTCACTCAGGTTTTTTTCTGCTATTTTTCGTTAATCTTAAAATTTAAACATATTGTATTCAACTCATCTTTATTTTTACACTAAATTCAACAAAGAAATTAAGATTTATTTAATATTAACATATTTTATGAGTATCAGACATAGGAGAATGAGTGCCTATGGGTATGATTTTTAATGTCACTAACACTACATGTAATTTTAAGATTGGTCTTTCCTATACTGATTAAAAAGATAATCAATCCAATCAGGGTGAATAATCGCCTACCAGGACTATTGTTAGCTATGATATACAACAGAGTCGTTGGGTGTGGTTGTATAATCCTTAAAATTCAAATTTTAAATTGTCACTCTCAAAATGCTCAACACCGTAACACTAACAGTTTTCCCGCGGTAAAAATTAACTATAGAGGCGTGGGTGACTTCACCACGTGTCATCGGCCATCTATGTCAGTCTGGTCTGGGCCTGCTAGAAAAAAGCTCTCTCAAGATCATAGATTTACAGGTAAATCCAATCAAAGTTCTAAATTTGCTTGCGTGTATTAATTCATAATCAACACCGTAACGCAGTTTTCTTTCATTTATACCCGATTGGATCAGAAACAATGTATATATTTGAATTTAGAATGGTGAACGGATACCTGACGTACACTAACGGCGTTTCTCACACATGCGCTATTGGTTCAAAACATCATAAACCACGTCGTTCTCAACACCGTAACGCTCAACTCCGTAACGTTAACTTTTGTTACGGTGTTGAGAAACCGTTAGGGTATTGAGGTTTGGTTCACCAATGCTTAAATTAAATCTTATATTATTATCAACATAATTATGTAGAACAAGATGGAGTTCCTTTAACATAACGCTATATGTTAAACAACCAATAAGCGATGATACAATCAATAAATAATAATAATAGGGAGTCTTATAATGGACTAAAATCCACATCACAATGGCGAAATGCTTATAGCGTAATATCCGTAAATAAAACAACATATTCATATCTACAACAATTACATATAATTAACACTTTCATTTCAGAATGACCCCGAGTGTTAAAGAACGGGCACAAAGATACAAAGATAAGAAAAAGGCCGAATTTCTGCCCACTAATAATTCCTTCGAAGATCAAAAGGTGTATGAGATTGTGAGAAGATATCGGACAAATAATAAAAAAAAATTGATTGCCACAAGATAAGAGAACGCGAAAGAAAAACAGAAAAAGTCTGTATTACTATGTTTTTATAAGGTATAGAAGGAATAAAAACATGGGAATGTACGAACTATTTCTATTTTCCTCGTGTTCTCTTATCTAATGACACTCAATTACTTTATTAAATTGTCAGATATCCTCTTGCAGTCCCATAATCAACTTTTGGTCTTCGAAGGAGTTATTAGTGAGCAGAAATTCCGCTGTGTATCTGTAATCACTCTTCACTTCTGTCAGTTATATAGAGGGATAACTCGTGTTTTCCTTTTGCGTTCGTCACTTCCCATTCATCAAACATCCATTGTTCATCTATCGTAGTAATGATCTCCATGTTAAAATTATATTTGAAATGTATTTAACCAGTTCTATCACTGACTGACACCAATATCATCCATTATCTATGATAACCTTACTTGGGCATAATTAAAAAGGCAGACGAAGACGGGGTTGAAGTGTCTACCATGCAACCCATTGGCATAAATAAACTTATCTGGCCATCTCAACTTGATAGGCCTATCACATGGTATAATGGATATACCAAAGTAATAAGTCTCGTTCGTGAACCAAAACAAATCAGCACCAGGCGTGAGATTTTTTAAAATAGATAGACAGGTTTGGGCTGAAGTTGCAAAACTATATTAAAAACAACTCAATTGATTGGTAAGATCATATCCAACAGTACATGTGTTCGGAATAAAATGTTCAATAAATTACTTGTTCTTGAAAGGTTAATATATCAAAATGGCTATCGCAAATATTTTTGACTTAAGAAGAAAACTGCTCTGTAAACATATTTGTTTTACAGTGTTCAGCGTTACTGTTTGTTATAAAATGAAATCATTAAGTTCAACGCCCTACTGGGCTAATAAAGATAGCCATGCATCTATTCTTATTTGATGCCAACTGACATGGGTTCTTTTGGTGTGCAAGCCAATAAATACACGAGAACTCGGTTTTCCATCCCATCCGAATGACTTGCAAGTCACCGTGGCTCTGCTGTGTGTTATATAAACCTACCAATTTAAAAGTACCCCCTCTGGTTATTATTATTTTTTTTTAAAAATTAATATAAGGGCATATGTTATCTCAGCACCGTCACGAAAGTCAACACCGTCACGGCAATTCAACACCGTCACAGCGGGCAAAAATCACTCATTGCTACTGTTTTTAAGTTAAGTAACCATTTTATGGGCGGGCAGAAATATTAGTTGACCAATTTGTGCTACTCAAATCAAGAAATCAAATGCAAAATCATTTCTTTTACTGAGATAAACTAAAATACAATTACCAAAAATGGTGTGAATTGAGGCCAGTGGTACAAACTACAAATTACAACAAAGAAATTATACCGGTACAAAATGAAATATTATTTTTGAACTGTAATCCAGGTTGTCTTTTCACACAGGTAAATGTTTTCGCGTTTTCTAGTTGATTTAACACATTTTTTTGCCTATACAATACCGTTACGGTGTTGAGATTTTGTAACGTATGATCCACTAAAAGCTAAAATTTTTGTGTTAAAATTCTAAAGACTGCATGGCAATTCATAACGTACGACGTGGGAGATACTAGTTGTTGAAATGGTGTCAAAAATATATTGGTTCGAGATGGTTCAAGAATCCGGAACATAAATTCCATGATTGCACACTCATGAGATAATTACCCGTAAGCGAAATAATGAAACAAAATTGAACCATATGCTGGTCCCAAAATGACCTCTCTCTCTCTCGGCTAGTAAGGGTACTGCCCCTACATAGATCTAACGTCTTCACAGACAGTTATTCGGTAAGTAGCCAGGGAGCCCGATGCTGAGTTCCGGGTGAAAGCTTAATCAGTGTGTGACCTTCTTGGGAGACTTCACAGTATATCTGAACAAACGTGTAGCGACACTCACAGTGCGATGTCATCTATATATGCCATTGTGGTGAATTTACTGTGATTCGTCACGAAGAAACAGCTGGGTGAACCCACATTCATTACCAATATGAAGAGACTGCTTATATGGAAAAGCGAGTGAAAGAGATGCCCTTCGTTTCGGATGCAATGCGGAAGAATTCCTATACATTAGTGATGGAAAAACTTGTTTTGATGTTGTGGAAGGCCGAGTTCTTGTGCACAAATTGGCAGTTTACGTAAAAGATCCACTGGCAATTGCAAAATATTATCTTGTGCATTGTTCACAAGTTAACAGAGATTTCACGTATTAAATAATTGATAAGGAATTATAATAAATTGAATATAAACCACTTTAAATATATTGAAAATATTCGAATAATATTCAAATACTATTTGAATACAAATTTCAAAACCCGTCGATTATTCAAATAGTATTCATGTTATATACACCAATATCGAAAGAAAGCGACATATTTCGGTTATAAACATGTCGGTTTCAACAAAATTGTGACCTCTAGAGTGTCCTCAACCTTTGTATTAATATGCATGTATTCGTCAGTACCACAGGAAATCATCATCAACTGTGTTTGCATTTTAAAAGGGATTTTGAAAAGAAATAAAAATTAGTTCGGGTGGATTAAATTCAATAAGCATCAACTTTAGATTAAGTATGGCCAGTTTCAAGAGGAATTAGATTTTGTGACCTGTAGGACCACATCATTTCAAAATTTCTAGATACAGGAGTTGTAAAACAATGATTAACTTAAGTGTGTTAACTTTGGGGCAATATGATTAAGTACGCCAAGTTTCAAACAATAGGGTAGGACTACATCCTTAGGGTACAGTATAAGGAATAAGTATACAAATGTCGCGGGGTTAAAACTAATGAAGAGCACAGGGGAAGAACCCCAGTCAATGGTGCCATCTTGTAGCAAATTGTATAGGCTTCCTGTGGAACAATCAAATTTCAGGTAAAAACAATAGTAGTCACATCGAACCAAGGCGCTTCTGAAATGACCACTCGGACAAATACGTCCACCGTACCCTTTATTTGACCTTAATTTGGTTTATAAGTTGAAGTCAGTTGTTGTACAGGTATTATGATTCGTATTAAACATCATTTTGAAGTTGTTATTAAACCCACTTGTTGTGTTCATTATGCATCCCGCATTCTCGCCCAAAAAATGTGACTGAGATCGTTCTTCCACTGGACTCTTCATTTAACATTAATATTACGCTGCTAGCGTATTTTATGTCTGTGTGTTGATGTTGTCCATAGCTTGTTCTTTGGCGGTAAGCTTCGGTGTGTCCGTCACGTCACGTGTGACTGAATGATTTGATTTGTTTTTAACACAGATCACCCTTGGGAAATGGGGTGCTGGGCATGATCTACATTTGTTGACAAGAACATACAACCACAATAAGGTTGGTAAACTGTCTATAACGCTAAAATTTGCAATGGAAATTATTTGTGTTCAATGGGAGTCTTCCTTGTAACCAAAGAATAATCCCAACCAGTTTTAAAGAAAGGTTGCCATGCCACAAAAGATACATAAATATCGTCAAACTTGAAACTATGAATCTTGGTAAATCAGAATTAAAATCTGTATACTATAATATCGATACATTAACAATATTATGATCGGATAATAAATGTATTATGTAGAGAGAGAGAGAGAAATGGGGTTTAACGTCCACTCGACACAAACTAGGTCATTTTGGGACTAAAATATGGTTTCAATTTTATTTCAATAATTCGCTTGCGCATAGGGGTCTTTAGCAGTGGGAGGAAACCGGAGTGCCCGGAGGAAACCCACGAGGTTGAGAAGGCGCCTCTATCTCCATGCCATGTACACTCACACCAGGGATCGAAACCACAGCAGCAAGCCAGAAGTGACCGGCCAGCGGCACTCTAGACCTCTAGGCCATCCCAACCCCCTGTATTAAGTAGAGAGTGTTCTAGGGTAACATATAACCATATTTCAATGTAGGCCTATAAAACTTCCATCAAGAACAAAGTCCTGAAACAGAACCTTGGTTCCATGGCTCAAAGAATTTAGACGTTGTATTTAAATAAGAATTTTACTTTAACAAACAATGAATGATTCAGAAATTCATTTTAGATTTATTGGATTTTAATTACAGGGAAAAGCCCACGTCTACTTTATTGCTTAGAATGCATGATGACATCCCACATACTAGTGTAAATGGCATTAATAAAGTGCAACAATTGTTTTTATATTTCATGTGACCTTTTATTAGCAATACAAATCATACATGTATATAGAGAATCTCCTACGAGTGTTTTTTGATATCAAAAAAGACGAGTTGGAGATATTATTTATCACCCAATCCTTTCTTACATGCACAAATAAATAAATATAATTCTTTGGTATAGATATCTACTGTCAAATTTGTTATTGGGTGATAAAATAGCATTCATGACAAAATCATCTAATAACATCATATTAACCATACATTAAAAATCATACAAAATTCCAGGCTCAATAATTATATATTCATATTAAACAGACGTATAACAAATGAATTAGACTTTCAGTTCTTTTAGTACC
Source organism: Patella ulyssiponensis (assembly GCA_963678685.1). Taxonomy (NCBI): domain Eukaryota; kingdom Metazoa; phylum Mollusca; class Gastropoda; family Patellidae; genus Patella; species Patella ulyssiponensis. Next base: position 40,888,719 of record OY783228.1, on the reverse strand, counting down.
ATACATAAAACTTCAAGTGAGAGTTTCTTCAGAAGAGCAACTTACTTAGTACTGTAACTAGGCTTATTTATTTGAAGCCAAGGCTTACTCAAGAACTAAAATTCGAATTACTTTTGCCTTATATATTAAACATACATTATGCAAGAGCTAAATCTGCTTATTGCAGGTCTTTCTTTGGTACGAGGTTGAACATCTTGAGGCCATTAATTACCACTGCTTAGTCCGAGCACAAAATACTCATCGAATTATTCAATTATATAATATCTACACCATATTTAAACACAATCTGTTTCACAGAGAATTACGAAAGTCTTCTAATACTGTAGCGGCCTAGCAAATATTCAATGCTGATCAGTGTGATTTAAACATTAAACCGGTACTCCAACTGGAAGACAATAACTATAGACAGAGACACACAGCTGCTTAACCAAAGCAAACAATGCTCAACACTGCATAGGCGTAGGAGCTCAAAGTAATTCAGGGGGGCATAAGAGAAAATTGCCCGAAATCAATATAATATAATTAATATATACTATTCAAAAAAAGTAGGGGATATTTGATTTTGGGGGCATAATACTAAAATATGCAAATGACTACGAAAAAAGTCACTATAGAACCTAACAGAAGAAACATTTCCAGTTACATGTGACGCCCAAACGCACCAATAGCGACCGCATGGAATGCAGGTGATGCTTGGGATCATCATGGGGTCCAACCCAAGATTTGCACGACTCTGACTTTGAATGTTACAGTCATTGTGGCATTGAATTCCAGGGTGGAAACATCAGTTTAATTGTTTTAGTGACCAGAAAACAAATTTTGATATGCGTCGGCTTACCCAAAATGAAAGGTTACGTGCCCTTGGCATGCTACAGATCGGCACAACACAGGCGGTTGTGGCGCGGACGATGAATGTTTCTCAGTCTGTCATAAGCAGGCTATGGTCCAGATACCGTGATACACAATCTGTACAGGACAGATCACGCTCAGGTCGACCAAGGGCGACAACTCAAGCCCAGGATCGATGTATCCGTACCTTGGCCTTGAGAAATCGTGTCATCACAGCAAATCAGATCAGCGGAATCGACTGCATAGGGTCACCTTCGCGCCCGACGTCCTCGCGTGATCCCTTGTTTGAGAGATCATCACATTCAGGCAAGACGTCGTTGGTGTACGGATCGTCAACACTGGGATAATCGACGCTGGAGCAATGTGATGTTTTCAGATGAGTCAAGGTTCACTGTTGATTTTTTGGACAGACGTAGGAGGGTGTGGCGTCGTCGAAACGAGCGCTTCCAAGACGTTAACGTCATCAGACATGATCGATTTGGGGGCGGTTCTGTTATGGTGTGGGGAAGCATCACTGTTGCTGGAAGAACGGCTTTACATGTTGTTGCAGGGCGTGTTACAGGCCAGTACTACCGGGATAACATCTTGGCAGTCCATGTTGTGCCGTTCGCACGACGTCATGGCCGCCGTTTCATCTTCCAGGATGACAACGCAAGATGTCACAGGGCCAGGATCGTTACAGGTTACCTCCAACAACAGAACATCACCACATTACCTTGGCCAGCACTGAGTCCCGACCTCTCCCCCATCGAGCATGTCTGGGACATGCTTGGACAGAGGTTATGTCAACGTCAACAACGTCCTGCCAATGTCCAAGAACTTGCTGCTGCGTTGCAACAGGAATGGGGCAATCTGGACCAAAATGACCCTAGACGTCTCATTAGGAGTATGCCACGTCGGATCAATGCTTGTTTGGCAAACAGGGGAGGATTTACCCGTTACTGACTTTGTTGTGATGCTGTGGTAACTTTGCTGTTTGACCCCGGGTATCATTTTACCCTTATAATGGTCAGTCTGTGCCTTACTTAGTCTAACGATCATTTGGAATAAATCGATGAATGTGAACTTCATTTCATTTTGTCATTTGTTTCTTCGTCAGTTTCATTAGGTGACTTTAATAACACTCAAAAATCAAATATCCCTTACTTTTTTTGAATAGTAGTATATATATCGAAATCAATATGATCAATATATAGTATATTATATTGATTATATATAATCAATATAATATAATATAAATCAATATAATTCTAAAAAATTAAACAATATTTTGATATTCAGAGATCATCGTCTCACCAAATTGATCGTACAAATCAGGACTCGGGAACAAAAGTAAAACATTTTAGAAATATGAGAGGCACGTCCATACGGCAGAATGTTCACAATTTCGTACAGTTTCTCAAGTAGTCCAATACTCTTTTTAGAAAAAGTGAGAGGCACGGCCATGACGTCCAGCAAAAATGACGTCCGAAAACGGGTGAATCCACCCTGGCAATTGGCTGTTTCCAAGCAGTTTTCCATTTGGCTCGTTTCCTCTGCCGTTTTTCGGGCAATACCGTTTTTTCGGGCATACCTATCATAAGAGAGCTTCGGGCATATTTTCGGGCATGCAGTGGACAAGAAAAAGACGAGAAAATACTTTTCGGGCAGTGTGGATCTCATAGAAATAAGTTAGTTATATTTTTTCTCTAAACATTAATAGAAAAAAAAGGTCGTCGAATTTTTCATAGCCCGAAAATAAATTTTCCGGCCCGATGCCCGTTTTTCGGGCAATACCGTTTTTTCGGGCATACCTATCATAAGAGAGCTTCGGGCATATTTTCGGGCATGCAGTGGACAAGAAAAAGACGAGAAAATACTTTTCGGGCAGTGTGCATCTCATAGAAATAAGTTAGTTATATTTTTTCTCTAAACATTAATAGAAAAAAAAGGTCGTCGAATTTTTCATTGCCCGAAAATAAATTTTTGGGGGGGCAAATGCCCCCCCTGCCCCCCCGCCTCCTACGCCTATGCAACACTGTACTCTGGACATTCACCTATTAGATAACTACACATGTGTATCTTATGATTGCTACAATTGATGTGTACTCAAATTTTAAACACTTGTTGCCCGTGTTCAAGATAATATATCCAATGCAAAAGTTGATCAGTATTTTCCTTGCGGAATATTTGGTTAACTGAGGTTGAGTAAAGCCAACTTTATGGCCCCAGCTCTATTCTTATAACATGTGTATATGTTGTAATGATGTCAAATAAGAAATAAAGCAATAATTAACAAAGTAAAAAGACAAAAATATTAACCCTTGCATAAGACAAAATCTCATATACCCCATTAGGTGCTATATAACCTCCCCTGCATTTAAATGCTCTTTCTTTAGAATTGTGCTGTGCCTTTTTAGGTTTGTCACTGCAAAATGCATTATTATCATTCAATGATTATATCAGATAACAAACACAACCAGCGGCTGCCAGACAGGATACACCCACATTTTTCAAGAGATGGATAGAGAACAAATTAAATTAAAAGCGATTTTTCGTACAATCAGGGGCAATAATCCAGATAATTAATGTCTAAACTGCGCAAATATGGGAAGGGACTGAGACCTTTGGGACATAAACATATATTTTGAATTTCATCAAAATAGATAAAGATAGGTTGCCAGGCAATAAAACATACGCCAACAACAGCTAAATCGTCCGGGCAGTCAACAAGGGCTGTCACATAATTTTACTTTTTTCGGGAATGAAACGTTTGTAATTCACTAAAATCTGATTACGAGTAACAACTCATTATGTAATTATCAGAAAATCATTAGAATTTGCTTGCTTTTTAAAAAGTTTTGCCCCACGCTAACAATTAGTATACGAATCATTTAATATCATGGATTTAGATGTTCAGTTATCAAAATTCATTGAAAATCAAAATACTTATTCGTTTCAACACCTTAAACTCTGTGTATCAATCTGAAGTCAATCGGATGATAAGTTTGGCCTCTATAGTGTCGCAAGGTTTTTTGAAATGATCAAGGGAGATAACTCTGGAAGTAATTATTTGAAATCGCTGAAAATTAATAGGCTTCTTCGTCTCATGACCTTAAACATATAAATTTAAAGTCAATCGGATATTAACTTTGGCCTCTAGAGCGTCCACAAGATTTTTTGAAGTGATCAAGGGCCATAACTCTGGCACTAATTATTGGAAATTGCTGAAAAACAATAGGCTTCCTTGTCTCGTGACCTTAAACACTCTGTATAAATTTAAAGTCAATCGGATATTAACTTTTGCCTCTAGAGCGTCCACAAGCAATTGTGGACGCCGGCCGGCCGGCCGGCCGGACAGACAGACGGACGGACGGACGGGGGCGACGACAATATACGACCACATTTCAATGTGGGCGTATAAAAATTGTGACCTAGAGAGTCCACATCCTTCGTATCACATAGATTTTTTACGAAATTCGAATTCAACCTTCATTGATGTGTAACAGTGATATCTTTAAACGATTTTTAAAATTGAATACAAATTTTAATTTCTAGCGGGTCCACGAGCTAAAAATGTTATTTTTCGAACAATCTGGGGCCATAATCCAGACAGTTACGTTCGGATATGCACGATCATCGACAGGAGCTAAGATTTAAAGTTTCATTAAAGTCGGATATAAATTGTTGATATACTATATTTTTACACTATTTGCATACAAGGAGCAGTCATTTTGTGTGGCAGTTTGGCCCGATTTTCAAGAATTTTTTTTTCAACCATTATCAATATCAGGGTTTAACGGTGATATATTTAAAGGTTTTTTTTTTTAATTGGATAAATATTGTGACCTCTAGAAGAACCATAAGCTAAAAACGTGATTTATCGTACAATCAGGAAGTTACAATCTTATATGAGCGAACCAGGACCAGGACCTTTGGGTTATAAACATATATTACAAGTTTCATCAAAATTGCGACCTCAAAAGGGTTCACATTAGTCACAACCTTGATATTCCACATTTTTACACTATTCGCATACAAGCAGCGACCATTTTTTTCGGCATTTTTGGTCTAATTTTCACGAAATGCAAATTCAACCTTCCTTACGGTGTAACAGTAATAAAATCAAACGATTTTTAAAATCGAGTAATAATTGTGACCTCCAGAGGGACCACTAGCTAAAAGATAGGTTGCCAGGCAACGAAACATATGCCCACAGCAGCTAAATCGTCCGGGCAGTCAACAAGGGTTGTCGCATATTTTTACTTTTTTTGGTAATGAAACATTTGTAATACACTAAAATCTGATGAGATATTAACTTTGGCCTCTAGAGCGTCCACAAGATATTTTGAAGTGAATAAGGGCCACAACTCTGGCACTAATTATCAGAAATCGTTGAAAATCAATAGGCTTCTTTGTCTCATGACCTTAAACACTGTGTATAAATTTAAAGTCAATCGGATATTAACTTTGGCCTCTAGAGCGTCCACAAGATTTTTTGAAGTGATCAAGGGCCACAACTCTGGCACTAATTATCAGAAATCGCTGAAAATCAATAGGCTTCTTCATCTCATGACCTTAAACACTGTGTTTAAATTTAAAGTCAATCGGATATTAACTTTGGCCTCGAGCGTCCACACGGTTTTTGAAGTGATCAAGGACCATAACTCTGGCACTAATTATTGGAAATTGCTGAAAATCAATAGGCTTCTTCGTCTCATGACCTTAAACACTGTATATAAATTTAAAGTCAATCGGATATTAACTTTGGCCTCTAGAGTGTCCACAAGATTTTTTGAAGTGATCAAGGGCCATAACTCTGGCACTAATTATCGGAAATTGATGAAAATCGATAGGCTTCTTCGTCTTATGACCGTAAACACTGTGTATAAATTTAAAGCCAATCAGGCTTCTTTGTCTCATGACCTTAAACACTGTGCATAAATTTAAAGTCAATCGGATATTAACTTTGGCCTCTAGAGCGACCACAAGATTTTTTGAAGTGATCAAGGGCCATAACTCTGGCACTAATTATCGGAAATCGCTGAAAATCAATAGGCTTCTTCGTCTCATGACCTTAAACATTGTGTGTAAATGAAAAGTCAATCGGATATTAACTTTGGCCTCGAGCGTCCACACGGTTTTTGAAGTGATCAAGGACCATAACTCTGGCACTAATTATTGGAAATTGCTGAAAATCAATAGGCTTCTTCGTCTCATGACCTTAAACACTGTATATAAATTTAAAGTCAATCGGATATTAACTTTGGCCTCTAGAGTGTCCACAAGATTTTTTGAAGTGATCAAGGGCCATAACTCTGGCACTAATTATCGGAAATTGATGAAAATCGATAGGCTTCTTCGTCTTATGACCGTAAACACTGTGTATAAATTTAAAGCCAATCAGGCTTCTTTGTCTCATGACCTTAAACACTGTGCATAAATTTAAAGTCAATCGGATATTAACTTTGGCCTCTAGAGCGACCACAAGATTTTTTGAAGTGATCAAGGGCCATAACTCTGGCACTAATTATCGGAAATCGCTGAAAATCAATAGGCTTCTTCGTCTCATGACCTTAAACATTGTGTGTAAATGAAAAGTCAATCGGATATTAACTTTGGCCTCAAGAGCGTCCACAAGATTTTTTGAAGTGATCAAGGGCCATAACTCTGGTAGTTATTATCTGAAATCGCTGAAAAACAATAGGCTTCTTCGTCTCATGACCTTAAACACTGTGTATAAATTTAAAGTCAATCGGATATAAACTTTAGCCTCTAGAGCGTCCCCAAGCAATTGTGGACGCCGACCGATGCACCGACAGACGGACGGACGGGGGTGACGACAATATACGACCACATTTCAATGTGGGCGTATAAAAATAAAATTAATAATGAACGTAACTAAATCTAATCTGACAAGGACTAAAGTAAGCCATTGGTGCTCACTGGTACAAACATGTTAAGGCAATGCATGCACACTAACTGATTTAATGCAATTATTTGATAATACTGATGTAATGCAATTATTTGATAAATGTCATGATATTTACAGTTAAAGCTAGGTTGCAAGGCCATGAAAGATAGGTGTCCAGGCAATGAAACATACATCCACAGCAACTTAATCATCCGAGTGGTGAACAAGGATTGTCGCATATTTGTTTTTTTCAGGTAATTAGGGGCATTTAATAGACAATTTCACAGATGACATTATAATTTTCAGCGTTTGAGGGTTCACGAAGTTCTAAAAATTAAAACAAGGGCCTTAAATCTGGATGTTGTATATAGAGAAATTGTTGAAATTCGAGAGGCTTTTTCTTTTTACTAATTCAAGTAATGTATATAAATTTCTAACTTTTGTCGTTCAAATGTTCACAGGGTACAACAAAGTAAAACAAGGACCATAACTCTAGAAGTAATTAACAGAAATTGCTAAAATTCAATAGACTACTTGATTTTACTAATTTAAATGATACATATGAATTTTATACAGGTTGGATTATAACTTTTGTCATTCGAGCGTTCACAAGATTCAATAGGGTTCTTAGATTTACCACTTTAATCTATACATACATGTATAATGACCCCGAGGTAACCTGAAGCCCAGTAGCTTTATAGTTACATGTTAAGTACAAATAACCATAATTACACTATTTTGCCTCGACCGTTTTTTTAGGACTTCGAATTTTGACTTGGGTTTTTTTTATTCATACAGATCAAATGATCACTTTAGAAATGATCATTTTAGTCGCTAGAGCGTTCACACGGTTCAACAAAGTGAAACAAGTGCCTTCGAATTTTGACTAATGGTCTGGATTGTTTGTACTTGGTTTTATTTTATTCACACGGATCAAATGATATCTTTAGTCACTAGAGCGTTCACAAGGTTCAACAAAGTGAAAAAGGTGCCTTAACCCAAGGCGTAATTAACGAAAATTGCTGAAATTCAATAGACTTCTTCATTTCTCCAATTCAAATTATGCAAATAAATTCATACAGATCCATGATAACTGTTGTCATAAGAACATTCACAAGATCAACAAAGTGATATAAAGGCTATAACACTTAATTCTAATCACGCATGTAAATTTGATACAGATCGGATGATAATTATGCATGTAAATTTGATGCAGAGTATTCACAGGGTACAACAAAGTGAAGCAAGGGCTATAAGTCTAGAAGACACAAATGGAAAAAGCTGAAATTCAACAGGCTCTTTCATGTTACTAATTTAAATAATATATGTAAATTAAATTGTGGACGACAGATGGAGGTGGCAGCAATATATGACTACATTTTCAGTTGGGCAGTATCATTGAGGTTTCAAGTCAAAATCAAATGCTATTGGCACTGAAATGGAATGAAATGAAAAGGGTTTCAATGTCCTATTATTCTACAAAAATAGGATATGGGTTTTATTTGCGAGCTTGAAAGAAGCACATTGCCAAGAATCACACTTGTTACATAGGGTGTTCACAGTCCTCAAAATCCTCTAAAATAAGCCGAAATTCAACAATTTTCTCATACATGGGGCCAAGAGGAAGTGACCACCTTCCCAACTCCCCACCCTGCTCCTTAATGCCTGGTGCTTCAGATTTCTAAAACAATGTACTGGCCTTTTTGGTCTAGACATAAAATCACATTTCAATTGATATCATTTCCTAACAATGATTGACAATGTACAATTAAATAACAATAATAAATAGCCATGAGATTTACCCCGACTTAACCTGTTCACATTATGGAAGAAATAAATGACAAAATAATTTCACATTTTTCGCATCAACTTTTGATCAGATTATAAATTACTAAAGCTTGGTTGCATGTTATCGGAATTCCTTTAAAATTCTCCCGCCTACTTTGAGCTGTTCAATAATTTCACCAGAGTGAGGATCCAAAGATCGAAAAACAAACGGGTGTAAATTGTAAAGGTATTGACAAGGTACATTCTTAATCAAATGTGTAGGGCAATACATATTCCTCTTGTGTAAATAATTTGGAGAAACACAACGGTTCACATCAAATATACTTTTAACTACTTTCTCCATTTTCTTTGGAACATAAACCATTTGATTTTCAAACGGTCTTTGTACCAGAGGAAATATGTCACTCTTATTGAAAAGAATGTTTGGTTTTGTAGCAGGAGTTAATCCCCAAATATGAGTCGAGTCCTTGTCATAGAAAAATATGTCTAGAAACGGATATTTGAAGTGTTTTCCTTTAGAATTGTTGACAGCTCTTGGGAAGATTTTCCACTGAAAGTGTGAATTTACCATTAATTCAATATCTGGCATTCCTGAAAATGCATCTCGAATCTTTGACCAATCGGCAACATCCATTATCACATCCACATCATCGTCCCATGGAATTAAACCCATATGGCGATAGGCTCCTAATAATGTTCCTTCGATGACAAAATATGTTAAATTGAATTTTTTACAAACCTCCAAAAAAATATGTAAGGTGTAGAGCATGATGTTGCGCTCATCAAGTGACATCATGGGCTGAAAGTTCAGGAATGTTTCCAGTTGTTTTTGGGAATCAAAATTTTCTATACTATCTCTCTCGTTATCCATTTTATAAAGTAAAAAATTGTTGTAATAACCAATATGTGACAATTCAAAACTTTTTAAAAGTTGGCGGGTAAGAGGAATAGATGTATTATACGGGTGTACAGTTTTGCTTTCTAGATTGAATTTCTGCCAGTAAACTAATGACTTGAGAATATGCTTAATGTCGTTGTTCTGCCATGAATTTGGTATTTTAGGGAAAAAAAATCCAGAAAAAAAGAGAACTATTATTACAGCTGACAAACAGAGACACATGCAGCTTCGTTTTAACGAAATCTTCATTTTGATCTTGTTTTGCATATTTCATAAATATATCACAATATCTGAATCTTCACCTAAAATTCAAGTTGATGTAAATCCTACTTGTAACAAGTCACATGACAAACACTCAGACTACACTAATTTGATGTAAACTGGAAACTAAGTCTCTTTCAGATTATGTACAACAGTCATTTATGGAAGCCTGAAGATTCTTTGGTTACAGCTATTTGATTTCAGAATAGGGGTAAAGTAAGATCATATTAAATGATATATATTAAATCTATAGCATTCCCACATGTAACTATCACATAATTACTGTCCTATTAAATAATTACTGTCACATTAAATGATGATTTCCTCATGGGCTATAAATATTGATTCAACAAACTATTCTAATGCTACAGGATTTACTTTCTGACATCATCATCCTGAAATTATAAAGAAAACAATATTTTAGTCTCATAATACTTAACAATACAATTAATCACCATGCAATTATTTCATCCTTAATTGCAGTCCATTCTCATGCTAAATTTTTTTGTTTAAGGCTAGTCCCCTCTCATGTGCATAAATATTATATATATCTCCAACAGGCAATATTTATTTTCAAGGGTTGTTGGCATATATAATTACTATAAATTTCTTAAACTAATCAATGCAGTTGTCATAACTTTGAAAGAGGTCATATTTTGAAACCAAACATACAACATTGACGAAATATACATGTCATTATTATCATTTACTTTGTACTGTTGAGCCTAAAATTATGAGTGCAATATTTTTTTATTCGGCAAATTTGGTAATGTCCCTTGATGGTGAACCAGATATTAATAATTTTTAAACATCAAAATCTGTCATTTGGAAGAGGTGGAAATGTAAGCTTGGCAAGCAAAGATGAAAAATCTGATTTTAACATACTTAAGGGTGAATCTTGCGTTTTGATTGATCAATTAGACACTGTCTATTGGACAATAACACCCCTCTAAATGTGAAACAGGAAGTGTTTATCTCCTAATTAAAATATCTATATTTGTTTCTATTTTTTATACTTTGAATGACCAACACTACATAAAGATCTGACCGTTTGTAGCGATAGGTTACTTCAGAAGTCATACGAACGGCTTTTGACCCTATGACGTTTAACATTTGATTAACCAATCGGCATTGATATTTCTAGTGGATTAACCACAGTTCCATGCACTAAAAACCATGTCCTGTATTGTATTTACAGGTTTTTAATTTTTAGTTTGAAAATAAACCTTGTGATATCCTTGTGATCGAAAAAGTCTGCACATTTGAAAAAATCTGTGAAAACTCTTAATCTGTTGGATGTTCATTAGAAATTATGATAGATGACACAAATAGTTAGTTATCAATCCACATTAAATATAGAGATAAAATATATATGAATGACAATATTCATTGCATTGAGTGCTGAACATTGAAAGCAATTTACAGGTACCGTAAATTAATTTTGCAGGGATATGATATATATTTGGATTTTAGCCTATTTATATCACAATCGTTATCGAAAAACCTTAATATCACCCAGCGTATGTACCAAGCAACATTATTTAATATAAACATATTTCAGTGGTTACAAAAGAAGCAAGTAATAAACAAAGTATAAGGCTGAAAATATCTGAAACTCTCCTAAAAAAAAATGGCTACCTACACCTCAAACAACAAACTACTGACCTTATTCAGCTGAAATTCACCCCTCAAACAACTTGTAAAAAGAAAATGTCTAATTCAGCCATTGTAGCTAGGTAAACTACAATCACACACATAACCAAATCTATTCTTTGAGAGGCATTTAGCAATTGAATTGTGATATAATACTAGAACACTTATTATGGATACAATCACTTGGTTTATTGTACTGCAACGTTTCAACAAGATTTTACAAGTCGTTTTCAAGCAAATACCCAATGTACAAATGAGACATATTACAAATGAAATATATATATGTACAATCAACAATATTATTAATTAATGAGCTGTATAGACAGGTGACACAGATTACTTAATGTTTTAATAAATATATAAGTCAACTTGGAGTAAGTTATAGTTATTGTAATGATATAAGAACGTTGGGTTAACTCAGAGTGGCATTTTAATTATTATAATCACATCGTTATGGATTTAGTAATGAAGTTTTAAACAATGGTTACAGTATTTGAAACATTTTAATATTTGTGAACGTCCAATAATTTGCGTATGCGGTATCTTATTTTTGGAACATTTATTATTTGATAACATTTATGTTTTATTATATTTAATACAAAAGTTGACAATCGTACCAAATACATTATTGTTGGTGTTGGTGGCTGAAACTTAAATGATCTGGTCGTAGGCTCTGGGAAGGTAAACGCCTTGGTCACGATTAAGAGTCGGAGTATGTCGACGTATCTGGATGGCCTCATGAATTTTCCTCGTTCTTTTATCATGCTGGTGTATCCTGTACGTTTTTACCTGCGACCAATTCACTTTATGGTGACGGTTGTTAAGCAGATGGGTGGCGACCACCGAGTCACTATTGGAGGGTTTGGGTTTGTGTTGGTCCATTTGTACATTGGGTATTTGCTAGAAAACGACTTGTAAAATCTTGTTGAAACGTTGCAGTAAAATAAACCAAGTGATTGTATCCATAATAAGTGTTCTAGTATTATATAACCAAATCTCTGTTGAGAGTTGAACCAGATAATATCTGTTTGATAATCTGCTTTTATATAAATACAGATATATACTGTACAAGCTAATTCATAGTCTTATTTCTACATATCCTCTAGTTAAACTGTTCGCTTTAGATATAATATATAATCCTAATCCTGTAATCATATGTAGGCTACCCAATCTTCCAAGCAAATACTAAAATTTCCTACACGAAGACACAAAAGATAAGAGATTGAAATCAAATTTGGTGAGAACTAGCTGAAACACTTTAGTTGTACTGTAGTTCTACTATTGTGTATATTATATGAATATTCATGTATCCTATTTGTCTTGTTTGCAAATATACCTTGTAGATTTTTGTTTTTGTGTAGTGCGGTCCTCCTACACTCACCATTTATGTACATGTTCATATTGTATGCTGTCCTCCTCAATGGATGTTTTGATCCAATAAAATACCAATGTGTGTGTGTTTTCTATATGATGTATAATAGAAATAATTATATGATTCAGTCTACATGTACCGGTAGCCTACATGTATGCATCTTATCTATCTTATTTAATGTTTTTTAACAGTGAAACAAGAAAGAGCTGATCAATGTTTTTGTCTGATCTATTGTCTTATCTTTTATTTTACATGTCCATTGCTAAATGACTCCATTCTCACCGAAATGGGTTTAACAGTAAATCTGAATCCATTTTCAACAAATCCCACAGAGCAAATTTTTAAAAATTGCTATAATAACGGTAAATTGTTAACCCTGTTTAACTTCAATAAACGCAAAGTTTCAATAAAAGTTTGTACAGTATGCCTTCACAAGCTTTTAAAATTTTAAAACAAGGTTGGAAATATAAATCAGCACAAATATGTTAAAATTTATGAAAACAAAAACAAAAATTTGAATGAGTTCTTCCTTTCATTCAATAAACAATCCCACCAATTTTTAAAACATACCATTAGGCATCTTGACCATGCATTTGTGGAACGAGAAAATTTACAACCAGGATATCAAACTGATCCCGCAGTGAATATTCGATTGGCCGCTACAATCACTGATAAGCATGACATCAACGAGGCTTAATGAGTACGGCATATTAACTTTTTTACTCCGACAAATTAAATTCTCAAATATTTTTTGAGGTAAAAGAAAAATTAACAAGCCAACAGTGAGGCTGATGTCCCCCGCCGAAATCCCAAAATAAATAGATGACACATATTAATTAATCGCACATTAATTTTTTTCAAACGTATCAAGCAATCAAACTGTACACGAAGTGTCATCCAAAAGTGTTTTATAAAGAAAAATGCTAAAACCGATGAGAAAAATGAAAATGTACCCTAGTTAGGGGGACCCTAAAGGCAGACAAAAGGGCCCCCACACTTGACAAAAGGGCCCCTCTGGCCAAGGGAAAGGGCCCTCGTGTCTGAGTCAATCGTTTCTATACACTGTTACTGTCGAATCCATTACTGAATGAGAATGCAGTCATTGTATTGACATAAAAATCATCAATCAAGATGAACCTAAGTTATCTTGTCCCAAAGTATCAACCAATCAAATTGCTTATCTCTGCCTACCCTAAGCAGAAAATGCTCATCTTCGAACTCCATCACCATCAGCATATACACCAAGTTTGAACATTTTAACTCAATTAGAAGGAGAGTTATTGTGTTCCAAAGTCTCGACCAATCAAATTGCGTATCGCTCTGCTTACCCCGAGCAGAAAATGCTCATTATCGATCTTAGTCAAGGCATTACTATAATGAAACTATACACCAAGTTTCATCACTCTCACTTTATTAGAACTAAAGTTATCGTGTCCCAAAGCATCAACCAATCAAATTGCTTATCTCTGCTTACCCTAAGCGGAAAATGCTCATCTTCAAACTCCATCAAGGCATTGACCTAATAAACACATACACCAAGTTTGAACATTCTAGCTCAATTAGGAAGAGAGTTATTGTGTCCCAAAAAGTGTGACGGACAGACGGACAGACAGACAGAAGGACAGACAGACAGACGGACGAACCCATTTTAATAGTCCCCCAACTTTCTTCGAAAGGCGGGGGACAATAAAGATGTTTGAAGTATTAGTAGTTAAAAAATATTTCCTATTTAGTGTAAATGGGTATTAAAATGAGTAAAATGCATCATTTTGCCCAAAGCAGTTAGGTGTTATGTAAACATTGCACGAGATGTTGAGCCAATCACTGGCGCCGCGTGCAGTTGTGGAGTGTCATCTGTTACAGAGTTAATTCGTAAGTAATTCTCTCTGTGAAACAGATTGCCAGGATATTTCAAAGTGATCAAGGGCCATAACTCTGAAAGTAATTATCAGAAATTGTTGAAAATCAATAGGCTTTTGCATCTCATGACCTAAACCACTGTGTATCAATCTAAAGTCAATCGGATATCAACTTTAGCCTCGAGTGTGTCCACAAGATTTTTCAAAATAATCAAAGGTCATAACTCTGGAATAAATTATTTGAATTCGGTGAAAATCAATTGGCTTCTTCGTCTCATGGCCTTAACTTTGTATAAATTTAAAGTCAATCAGACATTAACTTTAGCCTCTAAGAGGGTCCACAAGATAGCAGTTAAATATGAAGATTTCAACAATGTACGACCACATTTCAACATGGAATTTCAATGTGGGTGAATCAAAATCATATCTTACTTGTCATACTTACATTATTTACCAATGACCTTTGATGAATTTTGAAATCATGATATAACTCCAATACTAGATCACATTAACAAATAAACTATTACATTATCACATGGAATATGAAGAAACTCAAATGTAACATCACAATACATGTAATATGAACACTTTGACATTATCATACGTCATATTATTTACCTTTACTTACATGTACATGTATGTTCATATTTATCTTGTATGTTGTCCTTCATGGACGTCTCGGTACAAGAAAATCCTATCTTATCTTATACAGACCTACATATAATTTCAACTGACTTGTACAGTAAGGTACATGTATCTGTTATATTATTTTAATTCATGTGACATATAAATACTACATATAGCTTTAATCTACAATGCTTCATCTTCATTGATTAAATATTTCAAGGCAATTAATTTGTATTGTGTTCAATGTTAAATGCCACTCATGGATAACAATTAATTACCCCAATTACTAATTACATGTAGTCATCAGCACAACTGCTATAAAATTTCACATGATTATAAAGTGATAGAGGGCAATAATTCTTGAAGTTGTTATCAGAAATCTCTGAAATTCAGCAGGCTTCCTCATTATATAATAAACAAGGTTTGAAATTATCCCTTGAACAGCAACTGCATTTCAAAGTGGGTGTAGAAAAATATCTTCATTTTATTTCAAATATAACATCTCGGTTAACAGAGGGGGAATTTGACTGAAATTTTCAGCAAACTCTATTTAGGTATCTATTTTTAACTATTATAGCGAGAACTGTCAACTCTTTATCTAATCTCCCATAATACCCCTTTCAAAGAAGATAGGTTGCCAGGCAACGAAAAATCTGCCCACAACAGATAAGTCGTTCGGGCAGGCAACAAAGGTTGTCGCATATTTTTTCTTTTGTCAGTGAAAGTAAGGAGAATGTTTACAACACATGAAAATCTTATTACACCTATGGCGTGTATTCTTGTCTTGTCTATTTCTCTGATTATAATATCATAGTTTGGACTGGTTTTATTTTCGTATTAAATAACATTAATTTTAATTTTTACAAATTCGCTGATAGTAAATACCACTAATAACTATCTTGAAAAAAAACATGTTTAGTAAACGAGGCATTTTTAGCAAGCCTCGTTCTGAACAAAATACCTCTTTCCAAAAACAGGGCAATTTAAAATACCTCGTTTTGGAACTCCTGACACATTCTCCGTTAAATGGCCCAAATTCAAAATGACAAATGTAAATTGTGGAGGTCTTTTATTTAGTTAGCATTTACGCTCATCTGTAACAATCATCTATGTACTTAATGAATTTGATAATGTCCGACTTAATTACAGTCTTGAATTTTCTTACTGATCAATTAATAAATCACACTGAAAATGCTTATCAAATACGTTAATCATGGAATATATTGATTAACAGGTTGTCAAATTTTATCGATTACGCTATTTCCATTGATATTCACGCTATTTCCATTGATATTCACACATTTCATAACACCACATTCCCGATAAATGAGATAGAAGTATAAAATGTTTCACATATTTTTAAAAAATTCTCAAAAGGCTATGGTTCCAAGTAGAATTTAATTTTGCAAAATAAAAGTCTTTTGTTGTTAGCTATAACGACTCAAAGACATTCCAGGTGTTTTAAAATCATCCCGTATCAAGTAATTGGGGTACGTGAGATTCTACAAATGTATGGAACAATTTGACGTTGTAAAGTTTCTTTGGTACAAAATGCCTTTCAAATATATAACGTATCTAACAAGAAAAGAATCAAAATTTCTGTTTGACAAAAATTTATTCAAAGCAGTTTAAAAAAGAACAATATTAAATATTTTAACTCAAACGTGATTAATAATGCCTTTTTGGGTTGGTTTTTTTAAAAAATATCTCCAATATCAAAAGCTAACGTATTTGATGAAAAATAATTTTAACGAAACCCGAATTTAAAATTCATATGTCAACTCAATTTGGAAAAATATTTTTTACGCCTGTTAACCGGAATTTGTAGATTTTGAACAGCTTCATTTATTATGCCCTTCTCTTAACCATCTACTTATTTCTGATAAATAACGTATCTGACACAAAAAATCAAATAAATTCATAAACATTTGAATTCCTAAACAATTTTTCAAAATATGAACAGAATTTAACATTCGTGAAACAAAGTTTAACAATATGCTTAACATTAAGATGAAAAAGTGACAATCTATGTCTTACTAAGGCGCTTATCAACCTTCTCCAAAATACGATCTAAAGTGTTTTTATCGATTTTGAATTGTCGGTGTGATTTTCCAATTGGGTCAGGCGGATCAATAATCATTACAACATCATCGAAATCAACCCAAATTATATCTGGAGGATTTGGCCATCTGAATTTTGTGTCTTCATCTTTAGTTTGGGTAGTATACATAAAAGTGACGTGCACATCCTTATCGTTATGGTCTACTTTCAGGACTCTTCCTACATACCACAGATTTTCATATATAGCGATGACGTAATCGTTTTCGGATGGAATAATTGTAGAATTGGTGCCTTCTTCAATCGTTGGATTAGATGCGGACACTGTCAAATTCTTGGTGTTTGGCAAAGCCACAGCATTCCACCCTTCACACATACCGTCGGCCATTTCCAAACACGGTCCACAGTAGCATGATGTTGTGCGGGTATATAAAATGTTATCTCTGTTACAAATAGCATGCAATTTCATAGTACCAGGAACTGGTTTGAGTTTTAGTGATGAAATACTTTCAACCATTTTGTCATATTCACTTTGAGAATAAAAACTATACTGGATCGACTTTTGATTTTGAACAGCCCAGGAAAAGAAGTCATGTGCATCTTGTATCTGGGTTTTACCTTGCTTCACCGCCTCAGCCGCCTGTCGTTTGGCTGTCCCACCTATACCGTCGCACGGGCCCTTTCCGTGGCCACATTCAAAGTAATTCCACCTTGCAGCAACTCCAAACAGTTCTTCATGTCGCTTTACAGCATCAAAAATAAACCGGTTTCTGTATTGTGAAGAAGGACTGTCAGTCCAATAATGTACCATATTAACACCAGGAAATAGTTTTTTTAGTTCTGGTATCAATTTATTGATGATTGTCAATACAGCTGTAGCTTTGTGTTGACCGACGTCTGAAACAAAGACTAAACTCTTATGTTGAATGATACCCTTGTCATCTTTATGGTATGCTACAACTGGGTGAATGGTTACTCCAGTGGAATTAAAATATGCACTTTGTATCTCATCCACAGCCTGGCAAACAAAATTTTCAGCAAAGTCCATTTGGATGATAACATGGCCTGCTGGCAAATTCTCTTTAAGGTCACGTAGAGCTTTAAATTGATCTTTAACTCGGTCTGTGTGCTTTATAAAATCAGAATACTCAGTTATCATTATTTCTTCAAACTCTACTTTCGTTTTTCTTACTCTAACAACCCTCAAACGTTTCCTTTCTGATTCAACTACAGTCTGCCATTCTTCATATTCGATATCCTCTTTAGTTATCTCACTTAACATGTTCTTCATATCTGCTTCTGTAATAGACTTTACAATGTTCTCTGGGTTTGGAGATATCTTGACACCAAGAGACCTTAGACACTGAAGCTTCATGGCAAAACTTTGGTGTTTATGACATAAACATATGTTGCGGGACAGGACAGATGTAACATGAATATACGTAGGTCGAAATTTACAGAATGTTGAAAAAGAAATCTCAACATATGGATGGTCTGCTTTAAATTTTTCATAGAGATTTGATAAATAATCATTTAGTATTCTTTTCTGGTATTTTGTTCCATCAGAATTTATGACATCATTTTTCCCCGGCATCATTCTACTGATATCTTCTCTTTCCATAAAAGCTTTCACCTTTTGTTGGAGATCAGTGCGCACTGCCTCCATTCTCTTTCTTGGTATCAACTGTAGATTCTTGCTGTTGTTACGCCTCAGTGATTTTCTGCTTAACGTCATCTCTTTCTCAACAATGGACATACATCTATACTTTTTAATAATCTTTCCGCTCACCACTCCATACAAAATGCGCCTTTTTGATTCTTCCGTGTTTAACCTCTTTGTCTCTTTAACTTCATTTATAATGGCATTTGACATTATTAATTTCTTGACTATTGAGGGTTTCATTCTTTTTGGACTGATACCAGCTTGCCTTAGTTCATGTTTGGTTTTTGATTTTGGTGTCATTTCTTCTTGGGTAATAATTGTACTTTCGACAGTCTGTGGGGGTTTTTTCGTCATTCTTTCACACCTCTTCCCATATTTTCTTTTAGCTTTCTTCAGTTTCTTTATTTCTTCTCTCAATTGGTATATCTTATTATTGGCTTTCTTTAGTGTATTCGTTCTGACCGTGGGTTTTTTCTTTGGGAACTGTAGTTTAACGAATAGTTGGTTGGGAGAAGTAGATGATCTTCGATTAGATGGACTTGACCCAAAGTCAAAGGCATCATTAGAAGATGATATAGTTGGTGACTGCTCATTACTTGTTTTTCTACATTCTACAATTTCTATTTCTGGGGGTTTCTTCGGGGTATTTTTCGCCTTTTTCTGTTTCTCTCTCTCTCGATACGTAAAACTATATAATTTCGACATCTCTCTTCTTTTTTTCTGATCTTTTATATTTAAATCATTTATCCCCTTTCTGTACCGTTGTTGTCGTTTTCTCTCTCCTTCAAGGTATGCCGGGTCTTTTCTTTTCTTTCTCTCTCTATATTCTCTCTGATATTCAGCTGGCGTTTTACCCATATTACTGAAAAAAGATAAAAGATAGTTGGAATTATTTCAGTAAAGTCATGAATTTTCGAATTTCTATCAAATACGTTATATTTTTCGTCAGATACGTTAATACTGATAGCACAATATAATGCAGGACTTCCCAAAGACTAATGGCAGATAATGCACGCTTACCATTCTTATGGGGTAATTACAGATTGATGAATCTCCAGACCAATTAATTTTGATTCTATGGACTATACTAATACCGTAAAATACGTTAACTTTTCTTCAGATACGTTAAGGAATAAATAGTGGCGTCAACAACATTATCTTATGTATAAATCGTTGGTATTTATTTCAGGGTAATTGTGGGGGATTTGTATTAACTATATTTCAGAATTGTGACGAACAAGGATGTAAACAATAACCATGACAGAATCAAACTTTACTTACCTGATGCATCTGTCTTTCTCTTCAAATTATAGATGAAATCGTGGCCTAGACGTGTTTCACTTTGACAAAAATGGCAGCCTAGCGTCAATGACACGTGGTAAACGGGCTATTTGGCGGGAAATAATATAGGGAACACTAAGTTAAAACTAAGTTAAAACAAAGTATAACGTATCTGATGAAAACGTATCTCACGTAAAAATGATTCCACTAGCCATAGAATAATAGTTAGTACTCTCAAGAACCGAAGAAAATGTTCAGATGGAGAGCTGTTAGATATGAATCGACTTGCACAATTATCAAGATAATAATCTTGTATGAATAGCGTTTAATCATGCTTGAAATATATCGTATCTGATGCAGATATTACATACTTAGTTTATTAATTCACTTTCAAACTAACTAGAAATATTTATCTTAATGGTAATATACCCGATTTAATATTGTTTCTTAAATATGAGAAGTTGTACTCTGTTTAGAGGTAAAATCTATGTTTTCGAAACGGATTTTGTAAGTGACTGTAAGTCCAGAAATAACTATCGTATCTGATACAAAATTTTGCGACAAGCCATAATGTTGCGACTTCAGGGTTTTGGTCAAAACCTCTCAATATTTGCTTTCAATAATATATTTGAACTTCATTTGTGTAAAGTTATCAAACAAAACGTGGTGAATTTCCATGACCAGTACATAAGAACATTGACTTAAATACAGCGACCTGTCAATGCGACATTAACGTATTTGATGATTTCTGACCAATACGTTATATGCTATGCCAACACAGTAAACTTCAAAGTCAAAAATGAAACTTGCAATTACGATACACATTGGCGTAATTTATTTAAACACTTTTACACATATTAATTTATGTTTAATTGGTGAAAAAATGAATGCGACAAGACAATGTGCTTTTGGGTCCATTAGTGGAGAATGTGTCTCCAGACAAACGAGGCATTTTTTTTTTACCTCGTTTGGACAGAAATGTCGAACGAGGCATTCTGATGTTTATAGTGCAATCATGTATATATCGTTTTTTTAAAGTAATTATGCCACATTTAGCTAAATGAATGGTAGTATATTAAAATCACAGTCTTCTTGTGTTAAAATCCAACAATTCATGCTTCTTTGGTCCTCGTATATACCCATAAATCTTCTCTTTTTAAAACTCCCAATGACACAAAAACGCAATAATTTAAATGACAATTTGGCAAAAGGAACAGTAGGTTATCAAAAATCGATATAAAATATTGTGATAGAGTTGAAATAATGGTTGTTTTGATTAGATTTATGTAATAGAGGAGTTATGTCCCTTGTTACAACTTCCAAAGTTATCTGGAAATCGCATTCGGACACAAAAACGCTACAATTTTAAATCAAAAATGACAATTTGACAGAAAGAATGGTATATTATCAAATATCGATATAAATTATTGTGATATCAGTTGAAATAATAGTGGATTTGAGTGGATTTGGGTAGAATTGGGTGAATCGTGCTACCGACCCTTGCCAGACTGGGCCTGCGTGTCCAGCTCTATTAGTCTATTACGGTACTCTATGGTCCTACAGCACAACTGACAAGAAAGAACCACGCCAGAAATTCCTAATATGCTGGGGTAGAACACAGGGTCATCTAGTTACCGACATCTTAATGAGCAATTAGGGAGAAAACGACCAACGTTGGAGAAAACCCACAAATTGGGTAGGATACTCCATGCCTTATCCATGAAGATAGTCATTTAACATTGACCGTCCTTCAGGTCACAATAACCCTGTTCAAACCCCGATTTGCAGAGAGCCGTGCAAGCCGACGATCGTCTGTCGACCACTTTTATTGTTTACTTAACACGGGATGTAAAAAAGGTAATACATACTTACCAACCCCGAGTGAATACACTGATATTTTTATGTAGATTAACTCAGCCATCTTCACTTCAGCAGTGTTGAACTGAAGTTCGGAACACGATGGGTGGGAAGATTATGTTGAATAGTATGGGAGCTGGTCAGTGCCAACTTTTAATACCAATTTTCAGTTACTTTGGAATACATTATTAGTGCCACCGATGTGCATTCATTTCATCTGAATAATTTTTTCTTTAGATTTTACCAGATTATTCAACGCTTATAATTCATGATTAAATTAAACAATGCATAATAAAGACTAAATTCTCGGTTCAGAGTGAATCTGCAGTTTGACCATGGACCTGAATTTTCAGCAAATTCCGTATGCTACATTATCTAGTTTTTCATTATTATTGTAGTGAGGTCTGCCAGCTCTTTATCAAATCTCCCATAATGCATCTTTAAAAGTCCGTGAAATCATAGATAATAAGTACGGTATTATCTATGGTGTAATGCAAACCAAACGCCAAAATATAAAATTATATAGCCATGGATATGTCCACACAGCAGCTATGTGCCAAGAAACAAAAATATAGCCAAAGACAGCAAAATATATCGGTCGTGTTCACAAGCTTCTCCCTACACGTAGACCGAAGACCATCGAACAGAAAGTCATAAAAAGTTGAAAATCAACAAGATTCTACGGAAGATCATTAGGGTCAATCAAATGAAAAAAAAACCAATTCTGATTATTTTGTAATCAGGGGCGTTTTAAGGTTTATCATGGCGGAGGCTATACTATTTTAAGGGCTCTCTTTCACGGGGGTTGAGGGAGGGATGTCTTGATTGAGGATTTTCATACCAGTGCAATGCAATGCATTCTCATTCAGTAGTGGATTCGACAGTAACAGTGTAAAGAAAACGATTGACTCTGACACGGGGGCCCTTTCCCTTGGAAAGAGGGGCCCTTTTGTCAGACGAGGGTCCCTTTTGTCTGCCTTTAGGGCCCTCCCTAACTAGGGTACATTTCATTTTTCTCATCGGTTTTAGCATTTTTCTCCTGTTTTATTTGTTCAACTTTCTTGATTTTTTTCGCGAGGAGGCTGGCGCCTCCAGCGCCTCAGCTATAAAACGCCTTTGTTTGTAATTACAAGCTATTATGGAGAAGCCCATACACTGATTTGTAGAATAGCTACGTCAATGGCATACATTATTTTATGTTACAGAATCGACACATACAGGACATACTCCAATAAAATCCTAAACTGTTTCAATGGCATTTAGTAATTGAACTAGAGTACAGGTCACAATTCTAAGGAATACAATTACTGGTTTTTACTAAGCGACGTTTTGACTAGGCTTCTCTAGTAGTCTCTGGTCTATTGAACGTTGTTATGAGCTTTAATTTTATTATCCTTAATTAAATTAGATTCCCTTTATTATAGGTACATGTAAAAGGGAGATCTCTGTTTTTTCAACATTAACGAAGTATTGTTGTGTATATGACTTGTCATATTTTCAAATTTTATCATTGCTTGATAATGACTAGAGAAACCTAGTCGAAACGTCGCTCAGTAAAAAGCAGTAATTGTTTTTCATAGAATTGTGACCTGTATAAAATCCTAATTTTCATACTCTTATTGGGGGAGGGGGGTGTATCATAATGTATGTCATTGAGTTAACTGGCGTGGTTTCGACTCCCGATGTACGTTATAAGAAGTACTTTTTTTATGTTACAGGATCAACACATAGCCTACATGTCATGCTCCCATAATTATAGAAAAAAAATTGAATCATGTGTTAGTCCCGAAATGACCTAGTTTATGTCGAGTAGACATTAAACCCCATTTCTATCTCTCATTAATTAATTTCATACTCGCACCAACTTCATACCCTCTAGAGACTGCTATAGCCTCATGCGGTGGTCCTTGTTCATTTGGATACGTGCTAAGTTATTTTGACTTTAGTCTCATCCAGACTGATGGCCGCTTATTTGTAAATACATCCTGCCTATAACATTGATAATCGTGTGTCTATTTGGGCGTTTTTAAACTCTTAAGAACCCAAGCTGTTCTCCTAAGAACACATGGCCTTCTTCTCTGTTCTTCTCTAAAAGCACATGGCGTTCTTCTGTGAAAAAAATGTAAATCAACGATATTGGGAATGATGAACTCAAATAAGTATATCGAAGCACTACACCAGGGAAAGGGAAAAGAAGTACGGTATTGAGACCCTAAAACGTAGTGATAATAAATGAATCAGTTATTCATGACATCATGAATGTGATGAAATTGGCATTCTTAGAATTAGAGCTGAATATCACCGATCTTATCAATCATTTTCAAGCCGTTTTTATGTGCCAACATGGAAATGTGGTCGTATTTTGCCGTCGACCCCGTCCGTCCGTCCATCGTCCACAATTTCTTGTGAACAGACTACATTTATCATCTGATTGTTTTGAAATTAATATATTATGTCGTTTGCATTAGTGAGACGAAGAAGCTGATTTAATTTCAATAACTTCCGTTCTTTACTTCCAATCAGCATGAAATTTATATGCATTATTTCAATTAGTAAAACTAACTTTTCGGGCAGACAGGTAAAGTGAAAAAAAAAATTTATTTCATCTACTTGGCAAAATAAAGTGCCCGAAATCTATAAAACATTAAGTTTACAGAATGGAATAGGAGGAAAACGCATTTGCGACCGTCAAATATTCCAAATTTTTTTTTAGGGGGGGGGGGTCCATACAAGGTCAGTTCCGCTTCTTCGCCTCTCGAAGAAAACAGGCGGCGATGTCTGTAAACCCGAAACTTTTCGGGCATTTCTAGTTTTGCTTCCCAAACTGTCATCGAGCCCTAATATAACACTAATTTTACTTTTCTTTTAATTGAATACCACGAATTTGTACCGAGTTGACTACGAATTAAAAAATTTTGTGTGGAGCCACTGTAATTCGTGCAAGATTTTTCGGGCATCGATTATTATTTGACGAGCACGGGAAGAACAATCAAAGTCACTTTTTCAACTAACCCCACCTATTGGCACCATCTGGAAGCAAATGGTATAAGCTATCTGTGGAACAATCAATTTCGGGGAAAAACGATCTGAAGCACATCAAACCAAGGCCCTTCTGAAATGACCTACCAGACAAATACGTCCATTGTACCCTTTATTTGACCTTAATTTCGCTGAAAAGTGGAAGTCAGTTGTTGCACTGGTATTATGATTCGTATTAAACATTATTATGAAGTTGTAATTTAACACACTTGTTGCTCAGTTCGCGTCAAGCATTCTCGTCCAAAGTTTGTTTTGCCTTTTATGTGAAAAGACAAAAATGTGACTTAGATCATTTGTGAATGCAGCTGTAACAGTGATTGGATGGTTGGAATTCAGTGTGGGATTTCGGTTACAAATCCATTGGATACTTTTGGAGTCGCTTACACAGGCTATACACAGACCAGAATAGCAGAAAATGCATTTGCCGTGGTTAAATTTTCAAAATTTTCTCCGAGAGGACAATACCCCCAACCCAGCGACAGTTGAGTGGTTGTTTGGAAATAGATCAGCCAGGTAGGATAGGGCCAAATTGGAATAGCAGAACATCTACACCAAGTTTGAACATTCTAGCTAAAATATAACCGAAGTGATTGTGTGACGTTTTCTACATTCCTAGCTTGTTATACATGTATTATTTAAATATAATAGAGTGAATGGGAGATAAATTAATTTTATGTCAAGCACTGCCAGAAAGCTTTTTATCAGCAGTCTAAAATGTGAAACAGCCTAGCAAACCATTGACACTTTCACCAATATGACTGGTCAACTTCTCCAATGAAAAAAAGAAAATGACATAACTTCTGTTCAAGATTTTATTCAAGGGTGTAAAGTGATCTTATAAAAAAATCGACATGATTTCAAAATATGATTATCTAAATATGTACCCGTTGTTGATGTTAGATGGTATAAATACATCACACAACCATTTGTTACCAGTATCATAATCATCAATAAAACATTACTATTCTCGACATAAACTAAACTAATTCCCTTTCTTCGACACATAACCAAGTAATTTCCTTCATCATTAAATCTACCAATAGCTTTGTTATCTTCTTGAATAAGTATGTACTAAGCTTATGGTTAAATTGAAAATTATGGAAAGGAATAGGTTTTACTGGATGTTGCAGGTGGATTGGTCAAGTGTATACTATAATTCTTTCTTTTTAGAAACTGAAACTTTCTTGTGTTTGTTACATTGTTCCATGTCTTTACTAATAACTGGATTTTTATTATAAGGCTACACTGAACCTGAGCAATTATGCTATACAAAAAGGGTTTTCCTTGTGCAAGCTAAAAAAAAGGTATAATGTAAAATATGTATAAATTGATTATAAAAGCAAATTAAAAAAAATCTTTAGCAATTTTTCTTTACACAATACAGAATAAAATGAGATATCAATGGTTATAGAATTCAAGTATATAAAAGTTATACATATTTCAATAGTACACAAGACCCGGTAGACCTATTTTAAATGACTTTATTAAATCTATTTCCTAAATATTTTTACTAATTTCTATATAGTCCTTTTTTTTTTTATCATAATATCATATACGTAAGTAATTCTAGAACATGTTTAAAATGATATACAAAAGAGACATAAATGAATAAATGAATGAATGAATATACTTTCACATTTAACAAGTATAAATAATCTTTTAAAAAAAAATTATGAAAGAAATAGAGCTTTTTCTATAACACAAGATAATATAAAACAATATAAATGAATACACGTTTCTAGATCTTTCATGGCTCTGTTGCAGAATGCAACGATACAGCTTTATAATGATAATTCAATGAATCAATATGCACACACAGTGTATGCTTATGTTATTTGATATGCAACAATGAAATTATGAAATCAGATTTATTTACATTGTATATATTAGATCAATCTTTATGGCACTGAATCAATGGATCCATAAATTTGCATTTTATTATATTATGAACTCTTCAATTTCAATAAGAATTTAAATAACTTTTCGATAAATTATAGGTGAAACAAAACCCCAATAAAGACAGCACAAAGTGGTCTTTCCATTCAAAAAATTATGTAAATTCTTAAGAGATATCTGTAAATTCAATTCCCACTTCATTGAGCTGTCCTTTAGCATAAGAAAACACAAGTCAATAAAAGGAAGATATAAATTGGCAAGTCATTTTGGATTAAAAGCAAAAAAGACATTAAGGATTGTAATTATACTATTACCTAATAATTCATACATTAAGTCAATATTCTTGTTTTATTGTATACTGTGCTCACTGGACATTACATACAATAACTTGTATCTTAAATTTGTGACTGACCAATCAATTTCAAAATAAAGAAATTCATGTTTGACATAATCCCTACTAACTCATAATTAGCACCAAGATGTTTTTCTAGGAAATGTATGTACATTATATATGTTGCCTGACAACAAAACATGTGCCCACAGCAGCTACGTGTAAGTTGCCGGAGCAGTCCCTAAAGGTTGTCGCATAGCGAATTAATTATTTGAAAAGAAAAATCTTTATTGTTTTATATCATTCATATAATCAAGGGCAATATCTAATGAGTTTTAATTGTTATTTAGTGCAATAATCCAATCATAGATGATAAATTTAAACCTTTTCTGCTGTTGAAAGCATTCACTTAATTCTAGAGTGAGCAAGGGTCATATCTCAAAATCTGAAAGGCTGCCCTGTTTCCCCTCATTTGAACAATCCATATCAATTGCAAGCAATTGGATGACACCTTGTGGCCAGAGTTTTCATGAGTTTCTTCTATAAATTGACATCTGATGGACAGGAGTGAAAACAATATACAACCAATGTGGGCATATAAAAATACAATTCATTGAGATTCATAAAAGAGAATAAAGAATGACACACAATCGTTTAATTGCAGAAAAACTTAATTTGTAAAATATTAACCATCACTGTTTTGGATGAATAGCAAAATAAAATCACTAACTTTTAAATGTCACCTTATGTCCAATGTACATAGAAAATAAGATCTCGATACAAAATTGGTACATGTTATCTGGTTAGGTATGTCTCACAAGTTACTTGACATACTACTTAGTGAATCATTAGCGTGGCAGTGCGTTCTCTTAACTCTAAATATATATATATATATATACTAAAATGTTTTCAAATTCTCAGTGTCCGGTATATATATATAAACATAGTTAAAACTAGAAACACGTAGATCTAGCAAAGCTTGCTAGATCTAATTGTTTCTAGTTTTAACTATTTTTATATATATATATATATATATATATATACATTTTCTGCGTTACGGTTAAAATAATTACAAAAGAGAAAGAAATAAATATACATATAGACAGTGCACTAGTATCACAAAGTATTATGGACTGTATAGAAAGCCTAAAGAATGACCTAATCTAAAATATAGCTACAGGTTTACTTTTTCTATTTATCATTTGGATGTTTTTCTATGGACCACTCCTATACCATCTCACAGCTGCTTCATATGATGAAGAGAAGTACAATATGTGAACAACAATTTACATAATAGCACATTTTTCTTTATCTTGGACCTAAAAAATATAACCAAACATAATGATTAAATGCATTGTATTTTGATAAAGCAATTAACACAACAAGTCAAACTGATTACCACATTATCCTACATTTAGATTTCAATGACGTATGCTAAGCTGTTTAGCAAAAGGGGACATATTTTTAACAGAATGTTGTGAACATACTGCCGATCCGACTTAGGCAAAAAGCCGGAATTAGATCAATAGATCAAACATTTTGATCCGAGTTGAGCAAAGATCTGACTTGGGAAATCCAACTTACGCCCAGAAATTTAATAAGAAAAACACACAGGATCAAAGGGTCCAAATATTTTTATCCAGAGTTGAGCAAAGATCTAACTTATGCAAGGTTTACAGCAGATGAAACATTAAATCAATTACAATAATCTCCACACATCGAAAGGGAAATAACTCACCTCAACACCATCGACTTCATCAGGTCGTCTTATACTGGATCGGAATGAAGACATACTCTTTACCATTGAATTGTGACGGATTAGTTTACCTTCAAGCTGAAAGATTGACAATTTCCACTAAGATGATAAACTGAACTACTTTAGGAAACTTTCATTTCAGGAAGGCAAATATTTGCTACTTTCTATTTGCTTCTTTGTCTCATAAACATAAACGAGAGAGAGAGAGAGAAATGGGGTTTAACATCCACTCAACACAACCAGGTCATTTTGGGACTAACATACGGTTTTACTTTTATTTCAATAGTTCGCTTGCGCGTAGGGGTCTTTAGCCGTGGGAGGAAACCGGAGTGCCCGGAGGAAACCCATGAGGTTAAGAAGGTGCCTCTATCTCCATGCCACATACGCTCACACCAGGGCTCGAAACCACAGCCGCAAGCCAGAGGTGACCGGCCTGCTAGAGGTCGAAGCGCGGCACTCTAGACCACTAGGCCATCCCAACCCCCTCATAAACATAAACACATGTTTATATTTCTTTATATTTAACAAGACAATTCAGATTTATCAAGGAGGATAATTGTGATAGTAATTATTGGAAAATTCTGTCTCTGGAAAATCAGCATAATTTTTTTAACTGGTTCAACATTTAAAGGACAATATAGGTGTCAGTCACAGTCACATATGTGATACTGTGGTTAAATACGTCCAAATACACAAAGAGATAATTGCTACGATAGACACCTTATGAAGATTTCAAGAAAAGGGGTCACAAAAGATTGATAACATATACACAGGCAAATTTCTGCTCCTTATCAATTCCAAGCATTATGTGGTCTTTGAAAGAATTATTAGTAAGCAGAAATTTCGCTGTTGCATTTTTTATCACTCATCTCGGCACTTGAGTCAGTTATAAAGAGGGTTTTTTCCTTTTGCTTTCGTCACTTCCAGTTTATGAAATCTTCATTACATATCTATCGCAGCAATATCATTCAATCATATTTCAATATCTCGCTTGCGCTGAGGGGTCTTTAGTCATGGGAGGAAACCTGACGCGCCTCAAGAGGTTATCCTACTCGACCTTACCACATACAAACTTCCGATTTTGTGCACAAGTTGAACCATTCTGGTCATCTAACCCCAGCCCGCATGGAAACAGTCAACATAAATATGTGATCATATTTCAATGAGATGGCACCAAAAACAAAACTCAAAATTTCCTGAATAAAGCTTGAAAATTTTCTTTATTTGAAAACTAGTGGCAATTCTTGAATCAAGCCTTATTCTGATAGTTAACTAATTGTAATCAACTCATTGTCTAAATTGTTTATCAAGATTATCCTTGGCTCAAGGATCAGAAATGAGCTGAAATTGGGTTAGCGTAGTTTGAGAAACAAGATAATGAGAAGCTTGATCAAACATTTTCTATAATGACATTGAATATAGCTTATAAATGTCTTATCTACCTTTCCATCATTATTAATTAATGATGTTTCACTGTCTTTAGCGGATGCCCACTGTTTGTTTTTCATAACAAGATCTGAGGGAGGATCATGAGTGACTTCTTGATCAGAACTCCACACCTGAAATTAAAATATCAATAACATTTCACAATATTTTCAAATGACCAAAACCCTTATCTGTCCATATTCCTGAAGCAGTGGCCAGAGAAATCTCTCTCTGCCCATTGCTGGATTGACTTCTGATTCTTGAACTTTTGAGGTAGTATTTCTATTCTTCTTGTTCAATCAACATGACACTCCTACGTCTAATCTGGGTCTTCCCTAAAACTTTGGACAGGTGTATGTGGACTGGAATAACTAGACACTAGAAATTTGAATTCGATTTAGACTGCTGGTTTATTTCGCGGAATATAACTGATTTGAAATTACGAGTAAAAACGGAAACCATTGAATGTAAATCAGTTTATATACATTCATATTACAGTATTATATGCATTGCGACCCACTTCTGTCGATTTATTGGTCCCAAATGTTAGTGATTTAGCTCTTTTAACTTACTGTCATTGTTGAATTGCCTTTTAAGATAAGATTACGGTGAAACTTGTATGTGACTTCAGCATCACCAGCTTTATGTTCTAATTTCCAATTTCCTACATGAATTTCCTATAAAAATACAAATAAAATATGCATTACATTTCATTCTATATCAATGTGTAATTTAAACGAGCAGAACTCAATTTCATTACTACAAAAATTTGATGCATGGCTTGATAATTTATTTCATAAGTTATGTCCATATAAAGTGAGAAAAGTATGACTTTAAATCCCATTTTATTCATTCCTTTTTATTTTATTGGATTTCTTTAGGTTTTTAAATATTAAAATACGGCCTGCAAAAAAGTGCTTACTTCATCAGTAAGATTAGTAATTTTAACAAATTTTCCATCTTCATCGGCTTCAATGCCAATCTTTCCCTGTTCAGTCATGGAACTGTGACTTGAGAATTCCTCTGTTCGTTCTTCAGTTTCAACTCTCTTTCTCTTGGAACCTTTACCAGTGCTTTTAATAATAAGGCTACTAGAACCTGATCGTCTTGGTGATGAAAATTCTTGAGACATGTTCAACCTATTAAAATAAATACACTGTTTATCTTTTATCTACAAAATTAGCATTTAATGCAAATATTATTGTAGGTATATATTCTAAAATAAGCAAACAATGAGGCAGATGTCCCTTGCTTCAATCCCCAAATAAATAATTTCACATTAACGTTAGGCCAAGTATTGGACAATCAAATTGCTTATTTACACTTATGCTAAGGCTGACCTTAATAATATAATTATTTCCCCATACCAGACCCACAATCGAGAGAGAGAAATGGGGTTTAACGTCCACTCGACACAAACTAGGTCATTTTGGGACTAACATATGGTTTCATTGTCTTTAGCAGTGGGAGGAAACCGGAGACCCACAATCGAGGAGAAAGATCCGTAGGTAGAGTTTTTCTTTCAGATTTTTTTTGTTAAAGTCAGGTAAGTCAATACAGAAAATGGGTTTACTACAGATTCATTAATTTTGTTATAAACCCCATTTTCCGAGTTGAAACATTTGTAGGTAGAGTTTTTCTTTCAGATTTTTTTTGTTAAAGTCAGATAAGTCAATACAGAAAATGGGTTTACTACAGATTCATTAATTTTGTTATAAACCCCATTTTCCGAGTTGAAACATTTGTCTTCTTTATTGGCAAACAAATCAATACCAATGACATCAGGATTTTTTGGTCATGCACGACTTGCACGTGATTTGCCACGAACTTGAAGTGTGAATTTCCTTCAACACATTTTTAACAATCGTGCTGGTTGTGCCTGGGCTAGTTAAGACGGGCATACGCAACACAGTGTGCTATGCGGGAAATTTTGCCTGGACAGCGGCACTATGGCCTACTCTTTATATCTTATTCCAACTGTCAAGGGACCTTGGTTATCCGTCCACTCCAAAGGATTAGACAGTCTGGATGTACCTTCTCTGCCATTGCAGGGATCGAACACCCGACATCAATTATCCACTTATAAATTAAATCACAATTTTGTTTGAATCCATTCAAAGTCGCAGCCATCTGATGGTCCTAAGAGTTATTTATAGGCTTGTCATGTGAATAATTGTCTTATTAATAATTCATGCAACATTTGAGAGAGAGAGAAATGGGATTTAACGTCCACTCAACACAATCTAGGTCATTTTGGGACGAACATATGGTTTCAATTTCATTTCAATAATTCGCATACGCGTAGGGGTCTTTAGCAGTGGGAGGAAATAGGAGTGCCCGGAGGAAACCCACGAGGTTGAGATGGCGCCCCTATCTCCATGCCACATACGCTCACACCAGGGATCGAATGCAAAATAAACACCTGGAGATTTAGCTCTTAAATAGTGTATCTTTCATATGCTGATAATGTCAGGGACCAGGTGTATGATATAAGTTATCAATATCCTAAATGTGCATTATAACATCATATTCAAACTGCCGCAAATCTTTTCTTAAAAAAAAAATATATTTCATTAGTTACCTCTCTTCTTCACCTTCCAGCAGTTTTCTATATGCCATGATTTCCCGATCCAATTTAATTTTGATTTCTAATAATTCAGCATACTCTTTTAACTGAGTATCAAGTTCTTCTCTCAGATGTGATAGCTCAATATCTTTTGTATGCAGACGTCCCATATACATATCTCGATCTCTACTCAGTTGACCTTCCAATTCACGAATTCTAGATTCATAACCAGCATTCTAAGAAAGAAAAACATGGAAAGTTCATAAACATTTTTAGATTTAACTTATCGCTAATACAACTACTAATTTTTGTGCTGCCACAAATCATCCAGAGCATATCAATGATAACAAGCCAACAGTGAGGCTGATGTCCCCCGCCGAAATCCCAAAATAAATAGATGACGCATATTAATTAATCGCACATTTATTTTTTTCAAACGTATCGAGCAATCAAACTGTACACGAAGTGTCATCCAAAAGTGTTCTATAAAGAAAAATGAAAATGTACCCTAGTTAGAGGGGAGAAGGCAGACAAAAGGGTCCCCACGCTTGACAAAAGGGCCCCTCTGGCCAAGGGAAGGGCCCTCGTGTCCGTGTCAATCGTTTCTATACACTGTTACTGTCAAATCCATTACTGAATGAGAATGCAGTCATTGTATTGGCATAAAAATCATCAATCAAGATGAACCTAAGTTATCTTGTACCAAAGTATCAACCAATCAAATTGCTTATTTCTGCCTACCCCAAGCAGAAAATGCTCATCTTCGAACTCCATCAAGGCATTGACCTAATAAGCATACACACCAATTTTGAACATTTTAACTCAATTAGAAGGAGAGTTATTGAGTTCCAAAGTCTCGGCAAATCAAATTGCTTATCGCTCTGCTTAACCTGAGCAGAAAATGCTTATTATCGATCTTAGTCAAGGCATTACTGTAATGAAACTATACACCGAGTTTCATCACTCTCACTTTAAAGTTATCGTGTCCCAAAGCATCAACCAATCAAATTCGAAAGACAGGGGACAACAAATCTTCCTGATCCTAGGGTAGTAAAGACAAGTAAAACCGATCTGTGGTTTAATCAGATTGATGAGAAACATACCTCTGATCTAAGTCGAGCTAATTCTGAGGATATTTCATCTAGTTTAGATCTTGTCACTCTCATTTCTTCCCAGGCTGAACCTGCAGCAGATCCACTTCTATCAACTTGATCCTGTAAATCTCCTACCTAAAATACAATGTACACATTTGGTTCAATCCATTTGTTTGGGAAGGAGTTAAAAAAAAAAAAATATTGATCATTTTTTTCTGAGCTAATCATTCACAACTTTAGAATAAAATGCATTCTCAGGATTAAGGGCCAAAAGTACAATATTAATTGATCAAGCATCACATAAACATTGTGTATAAATTTCAAGTTAAAGATTAGCTTTTAGGGCATCCACAAGATTTCTCTAACTGATCAATCACCATCACCATATGAAAGTCGACGAAGACCGAAACGCTATCATTCAATCATATCTTATAAACACAACCTCTATCCTCTTGGGTTAGGGGGGCCCTTTACTTATTTGATCAATATGATTCTTCGTCTCATGAAAATCAACAGTGTAGGTCTAAATAACTTTTATGTCAATCAGATGGTAAATTTAGCTTTCACAGTGTCCGCAAGCAGTTGTGGATGAAAAACCAATGGATCAGTGGGACGATTATATATGACAAGACCACATTTCAATATGGACATGTAAATGGTACTACTCAAGACAAGTGAAAACTAAATAAGAAAGAAAATACTTCCACTGCTTGGACATTACTAACTTTGGTTTGATATAGAACTTCCAATTCAGATTTAACCGACAGAAGATCAGTTTCATGTTGTTCTCGTAGCTCATGAAGCGCATCAGCCAATCTAGCCTCGTATTCATCCTGGTAAGCACCATCAATTTGTGAGATTTCTGTTGTTGTTCGCACTCTACTTTCTTCCAATTCCTATAATAAAAATATACCTTATATAACATAAGTAGTCTTAGATCACATAGCTCATGTATCAAAATTGTAACAATTTTCTAGATATAACTATATTTCTAAAATATCTGGAACGTTCACTGGTGATATATACACAATCGATCATCACATCCAACCACTGGTGTTTACCATGAGTAGCTAGAGTTTGATATGTTTAAGCAATCACTGTCCGCAAATTTCAACAATAGTTAGATATAAACTCCATTGGTGATGGTCTGATACTACCGGATTGACTGCTAAATATATCGGCCGATACAGATACAATTACTAACAGTAGTGGATATAAAACTATTATACATTAAAATGTCTCTAATGTCAGGATAATCTATGTAGATACATGTCATTGTATTCCCAGAGTTGCCTGGTGCCATTTTACCCCGGGAATCTAACAAGAACACGATGTTCTTTTCTTAAAAAAATAATTGGGAACCAAGATCTTTGGGTTATAAACATGTATTTGAAGTCATCAAAATCTAATCAAAATTGTGACCTCTAGAGGGTCCACAACCTTAATATACCAGATGTTTACACTATTTGCGTACGAGGAAAGACCATTTCGGCTGGTAGTTTTGGCACGATTTTCACAAAATTCGAAATCAACCAAAATTAATAATTTAATTGTTCATATCTTAAATGATATTTTAGAGTTATTTACTGATTCCTTTTGAACAGTGTCAGTCGATAACGATTTCGATTGACCACTTATCGGACCATGACTAAACTCCATCTTTATTAAAACACAACAGTGTTGCTGATGAGACAGGTGGGGAACAAGGAGAAATGGTAATTAATAGTTAATTGTAGACCTTGTTCTAACCATTCATCCTCACAAACAACCACCTACAGGCCTCGAAATAAGACGGCACAGGGTGATCAAAAAATCGATCCCTTGATTTTTGGTCCAGGTGATCGATTTTTTGATCACCTGAGGTATCAACCAGGTGACCAATCGATCACCTAAAACTTGTTGTTTGAATGTTGTTTCTTGAGTAACTTGAGTAAATCCACACAACCACGTGTTGAGAAAATTGTGACAGTGAAAGAGTCAGTCTATTGGTCCTGTCCCACGTCACCACTGAATATGTAATTTACGAAATCACAAAGTCCAACCTTATGCTATGAGATGTCACTTCGTGAAAGATCGGAAACAGACGAAGTACTCTCCTTGTGAGATTAATTGATTTCCAAACCCATTTTTTTATCGCCTGATGTGCATATACATGTAACCATTCATTTTTTATAACAAAGCTTACCGATTCATATACTTGTGATTTAAAAGCAAGTTCTTCTTTAAGACTTTGAACTCTGTTTTCAAGATCAACACGTCGTAAAGTTTCTTCTTCTAACTGTTTTTTACAAGCTGCTAGTTGACGTTCTAAAGCAGCAATTTCACTTCGTAGTTTCTGGAAGGGTAAAAATAATTTGTTGGTAATTTTACTACAATTAGTGATAGAAATCAACCAATCTAATTAAAATTCAGACCTATATTTCGTTTCGGTTATTATATGTATATAAATGAAATGAAATGAAATGGGGTTTAACGTCCTACTCTTTTGCATATGTATATAAAGTTGTTACATGTATGTTCCAAAGTCTTGACCAATCAAATTGCTTATCGTTCCTTAGCTTGAGCAGAAAATTCTCATTAAACTTAGTCAGGGTACTGATGATATAATGAATCTATACTCTGAGTTAATTACAACTAAAGCATCAAAAGCATCAACAAATCAAATTGTTCATCTCTGCCCACCGGAAGTAAACAATATAAATAACATTATGTGTTTCTGGATCAAAGATATTTCTTATACAAAAGAGATTGAAAGTTGACTAAATTCTCAACATAAGTCTGAGAATGCTTTGTGAACCTGGGACCAGGAAATTACAATTCGATATGCGCAAATGTCAGAAGGAGCTGATCTTTGGGATATAAACATACTTTAAGTCTCATCAATATGGTGACCTGTGGACTATTCACAAACAAATATGAATAGACACAAGGACAGACAGGGGCAACATAATAAATCAGTTCACCAATAATAGATTTCATTCACAGCATGAAAAATTCAATCATCACATATACATCCCAATACCATTTAGTTTGTTTATATGTTATATACATGTATACTTTTATTTGAGTTTGGGATCAATTTCTAAAATTGTCTACGTAATCATCTATGAGTTAAATATTTTTGAAATGATAGCAGAACATTTTCAGACAAGATCAACAGAGAGTTGGATGAATTCTCCAAATGACAGAACTTACATCATTTTCTTTCTCATAATGTTTTCTCTGCGATTCAGCATCAGCTGTCCTTCCTCTTAATTCAGTTAATGTAGATTCAATTTCTAATAACTTCTTTTCAGCTGCTTTCCAATCTCTTTCTTTCCTTGCAAATCTTTAATAAAATACAAAATAAATATGAAAACATAAATATTCAAAAGATTAAAATAAACGGTTTTCTTTGATCACATCTATTTGAAAAAGATTTCGAGCAAAATGTTTAGAATAATTGATGAGTCTGATACACGTTCTCATGAACTATGCATCAATGATTCAATTCTGTGAAAGTGACAATATAACTGAAAAGAACATTTCATCACCTGGGCATATTGTAAATACGCAAACCGTAAATTCAGACAAAATATGTACATGTGTAGCTATGAACAAACACTAGATAGGCTGTTTTTAGCATGTCTTTGTTGCAAAGTCTTGTAAGCTTGCAGATAGCTAATAGAGATTGATAAAAAAAACTTATCCAGTCTTTTTATTGGTATAACAGTGTATTGTGTAGTTATTGAATGTCTGGATATAAAAACCCTATGGAGACTACAGTAACAGTGCATGAATGGTACATGTATGTGAAGCAAATAGATTGATGATGTACATTAGTGTAAGAACTACATCGTACAACAAAATTATATAATAGAATAATTTTATTGGTTATCTTAACATAAGCTAATCATTCTCAGGTCTGGAAATTTTCTTTGTGTAAATTAATTTATGAGAGATGGGGTCGCCCAGAAACAAACTAGGTCATTTCAGGACTAACATACATGCATGCACGGTTCAAGTTTAATTCAATAATTTGCTTGCACATATGGGTAATCATACTCCTCGCAGTGTTCCGTTTGATTAGAGGTAATCCCAGAGAGGATTTCTCTGGCCATTGCTTCAGGAATATGAGGGGTATTTGGCAGTGGGAGGAAACTGGTGAACCCCTAGGCCATCCTTTTCCTTGTTACATAAAACCAGGGAATATCAACCATGCTAGGTGACTCAATGACAGACCTTATGATGCAGTGCTCGAAATTTACCGCAGCCAACGGCAAAGCCTTGGTAAAAGCCAACACAAACCATGCCTGCCCTGATATAATTTATTTTTGTGTGCCGTAGTAGACGTTATCATTTCAAATTTAGTTAAATGAAAGAAATATTGGTGTTTTGTTAATTTATACATATTTAGAAGTTGCGTAGGTCTATTCATTTTATAATTCTACGGTCTTTAAATTTGTAAATTTGACGTAAATAGGTCACCCAGACCAATTTACAGCACTCCAATGTTCTATTGGTATTTTGTTAATTTATACATATTTAGAAGTTGTGTAGATCTATTCATTTTACAATTCTACGGTCTTTAAATTTGTATATTTGACGTAAATAGGTCACCCAGACCAATTTACAGCACTCCAATGTTAAAGGTTTAGATGTCTTAAATGGTGTCATATTTTTTGTTTTACGATTAATTTTTATAAAACTTGAATACATTATAAATGGAAACTTGATTTGCACTGAGGCAAATACAAAAGGCAGCAGATGCTCTGAAAATACACCAAGAGGGGTAATATTTTCATAAGACTCCCCCGCCCCCTCCTCTTTAAATTGTACATGTACATGTACATAAAAAGTGAACTTTTCAAAAGTAAAGTTACTAACAAATTGATTAAAACAATCATAGTTACATGTATGAATGAACAAAAGAAATGATGTATTGACTTGAAGGATTAATTCGACCAGTATACATGTAATTAATCTACATGTTACTAGCCTGTTATCAAATCTAACAGAACCTGGTCATGATAGCAATTCATTTAATGTAGTTTGTACCCAGAACTTCACATGATACCATATGACTAATATAATCATATTTCAAACCATAGTACACTGTTTCATATCCACAATAAAATAATTTAATGTTGATTTCAAAAACTTCACTAGTGATAAAGCTGGAAGTAATTATTTCAGTAACCCAACCTATTTAAGCTATTTTTATGTCCACCCACAACAGCCCAATCCAAAGTATGAAGTGATCTCCTGCTGACATATTATTCATCCTCAAGGAATGCCCTGCAAGCAATATGGCTGCCACAAATTACCATGACAACAGGATAACAAAATTTACATTATATACCATACACAACAAGGGGTAGTTTGCATTTGATGGATGACTTATTTCACTGTGGGGGGCAATGCATTTTTACCTTATCTTCCATAACTAGGACTTGCAGGCAGTAATAGCTGGCATTGCCCGACATTTTAATACGAAATAGGTGTGACATCATCACATCATGAAGGCGGCGTTAAATACAGAAAGTAGAGGATTTTTATAGGTTTTGCATGACTAAGGCACCGTAATTATGAATTGAAGATCCAATTTGTTAAAATAGCTTAAAAACACAGCTTGATTGACTTTACTGACATATTTGCAGATAAACGAAAGTTGTGCCATTAAAACGGCCCACTTTTATATCGAATTCCAACTGCCAAGGGATCTTTTACGTGCATGCCAATATTTACACGGGACCTCGGTTTTTCATCCCATACGAACGACTAGACAGCTGTCCTTGCCAGGCCTTCCATTCTGCATCACTGACAAGGAGAAACCATGCCGGAAAATCTGGATGAACTTTCTCGGCCAATGCAGGGATCGCAAACCAGACCTCCAGGCTTGCGAGCAGCGTCGTACCCACTTTAGTTACATGGCCGTTTATAATGTCTATTCAGATATATATTCATTATTACAGCAGTAATAGGCCAACGCAAACAGTCCTATGATTATCATAATATGAATCAGTTTTATTTCTTCGAAATCAGAAGGTCTAAAAATTCTTGCAAGCCCACATTATTATTATTTAATAATAATTAACAAAGTACATGTCTATTTAACAATATGTAAGCGTTTAACAGATTATCTAACAATTAAAGCAACTCGGTTAATTAACTGCTATTCTAAAAACAAGGGGGATGAAACAGCCCGACAAGAAATTAAGGTTGGGATGAAACAGCCATGGTGAAACAGTCGTGGGATGAACTGACCTGCATCCTTTGTGCAAAACGCAACTGATACTGTTTTTATCAATGTCAAAAAAACTGACCGTCAAATGTTTCTTATTTGATCCGCAACAATCGGGAAATTGTATGAACACCAACATCGATGACTTTGGGCTTCACATGTTGAGGCGAAAACAGAGTTTGTGTCGAGAGGGGTTTTGACATTCAGAAACCATACGACTTATTTCTTATATTTTGAAAAGATAAAATCATCAGGAAAAGGCAAAAATGTATGGCGGTTTATTAGTGCCAAAATTCTAAAATGCTATCGTCTAATTTCTTACTTCTATTCATGTAATTTCTAACCTCCATTCATGTAACTTCTAACTTCCATTCATGTAATTTCTAAATTAAGACAATGTATAATTCAACTTCTTTATTTGTTCAGTGTAAATATCAATTCTGTTCCAACTTGTTTCTATTATTTAAACGAAAAATGTTACCTTATGTTACAGCGTGCACGTGCTAACCATTTGGCCATCCTACCCTCTAAACAACATTGAACGTGATATAAATGTATGGTTTGCAAATACTATTTCGAATACCGTGGCTAAGTGGGTAGGGAGTTCGATCCCGGCATGGGTAGAAAAAAGTTCATCCAGATTTTCTAGCGTGGTTCACCCTTATTAGTGTCTTGTCGTTCCGATGGGATGGAAACACGAGGTTCCATGTACATGTTGGCGTGCACGTAAAAGATCCTGTGACCTTTAGACTTCGATATAAGTCCAGGTCGTAAATCCGCTCTCCGGGCAATATTTGCCTAAAGCACACTGCAGGGGTCAAAATTCACGACGGCACCCGCGGCAATTGCCGTAGTGTTTAGCGAAATTGCCGTAGAAAATGAATAATAACTACGGCATCGTTTGCCGTGGTGATTTATTTAAAAAGATGACTTTTATGACGACGGCAATTTGCCGTAGTCGTCACTGAAATTGCCGTTGTAATCCACGGCATAACAGAAAATAGCAATTTATTGTTTTGTTTCTTTCCTGGGTTCTCATGACTGAATTTTTCTATCGAATTAGATCTCGAACCACACAGCTGTCTCAGCTACTAAAAATAGATCGAACGGTGTGGAATTTTTATTGGCTATTTACCGTGACGTCACATTACCAGACGCACGTAAGCAGATACCAATAACACAAGTCGTTCATTCAGTTGACCATGAAACGGATAGCCTATACAGCTAATTTTATAACAACGAATTTCACACGATCTACGCATGTTTTCGTCTGTTTGTCACTAGTTTATGGCATTATGAAGTACATGTATTTATATCAAAATAAATAAAACACATACCCCCCCCCCCCAAGTCCAAGTCATCTGACCTACTTCTACCGCAACTGGAATGGAAATGCACACGGCTCGTTGTCTGGTGTATTTAATCATTTATAAAGTTCAAAACAATTTCCAGAAATAAAGGCTATGAAGAATTTACTGGAAAAATATGACCAAATCAAATATAATTTTTAGCGTAAAGCCATAAATAGGCCTATAGACGGAATGTGAGAAATGCATTCCAGGGGGCGTAACAGGTCCACTGCATGATGTTCGTGTAATATGATGTCATGCACAGGTGTGAAGTTGTCTTTCGATAATCAAATTACGGTACTACGGATATTTTATAATCGGAATTCCACACCTCAACGGCGAAGTATTCATTTAAAACGCAAGTTGTGTGCCATCATACTTATTAATATTTGGTGAAATTCACGTAGATAAGGATTATACAGAATTGCACGAATCTTCGTGTCGCTGAGCCAAAGCAGATTTGCAGAGATTGCAGTAATTTTTATACCTCCTAATTTCGGAGAAATAAAACGGATTTTTACGATATTTATATGGACCGCGGTTGACGCAAAGTCCTAAACATGTTAGGGTGTTTGTGGTGAACTAATCCTGTTATATATAATAATATACTAAACACACATTATAAATGAAAACAATAATCTGTATTAATCAAATTTCTCTGTTTAAAAAAATGCCGTAGTGATGAAAGTCAAATGAAAGTTTTGCCTTAGTGTACATAAAAACTGCCGTAGTGAAGAAGGGATTACTGTGGCATTTTTTGAAAAAACTGCCTTAGTTCCAATTTCACGAATTTTGACCCCTGCACTGTGTGGCGTATGTCCGTCTCCATTAGCCCGGTTCGGAACAGAACAGTAGGGCGTTGAACCCTCTTTCATTTCATTTTCTATTTCTAAACAGGATTTGGAGAATTTTATTTTATTTTTTTTACGGTAGAGCCAATAATTAATATTTATATACAGTTGGTCTATATTAACACAGGGTATAAATGTTATGGATAGGCCTACACAGATACTGAGTTTAATACTAAGTGACCTCTCTCTCTCTCTCTCTCTCAGCACGCCTTCCAACCTTCAACCAAACGAAGAATGGGTCGTTTATACCAAATAATGGTCCCGATCAGGTGCGCAATCACCCAATTGAGCACGCAGTGGCGACACCAAACGTCTTCATAATGATGGTTGCTAGGCAGAAATGTATAAATTCTAAATTCGTTGATGTTGATGCTAAACATGTAAAGCATCTATTAAGAAGACATTTTTCATTTAAAGTGCACATAAAATGTCCCTGAAAACTCCTCTATGTGAGCAGTCCATGGTTATTTTATCCACTTTACGGCAAATTCACATCAATCCGACTAAAATTAAATCAGCTATCTTCATTCAAAGTCGTAAAAATAGACCTCCCGTAAAAACGACTTTGCCAATTATTGAAAACACTCTTAATCCCCTCAGGCGCCAGTGACGTCACAGTGACCGAATGCATATTCGGAATGTTTATTCCTTAATTACCTATATACAGCCGGCGTGTGTATTCATTAACGCCTGACTGATTCCTTAATCCCCCTAATTAAATAAAACAATTGACTACGGAATAATTTGTTTCATAATTCAATTTAATTCAAGATCCAATTTAGAATTTGTTTCATAATGTACGGTCGCTCTGTTTTCTCACGGCAGCGATTTTAATACACTCTACCATCGTGTACAGTCTAAACGATTCGAGATACATTTTCGTCAGAAGTTTATTGTTCGAATTTAGAATCTGTTTCATTATGTACGGTCGTTCTGTTTACTCACGGCAGCGATTTTAATACAATCTACCATCGTGTGCAGCCCAAACGATACGAGATACATTTTCATCAGAAGAGTATCGTCGTTCTAATTTAGAATTTGTTTCATAATGTACGGTCGTTCATTTTCACACGGCAGCAATGTCATACACTCTCCTATGTGTGCAGTCCCATCTATTCGAGATACATTTTCGTCAGAAGAGTATTGTGTATAGGAGTAAAAAGATGTGGTCACGCAAAATATATCATAAATTTCAAACATGATTGAAACGCGATTTGTAAATGACGATCCGTTATCGACGTACGGCGCCTTTATTTCTGCTTTCGAATTTGACTTTATTACTCTGAAATAGACCGTAAAAATGAAATACGAAGAAATTTCTCAATATACGTTAGAATTAACAGATTGAGAAGGATCACCTAACTATCTATGTGTATCGCAAGTGTAGTGTCGTTAATACCTGTCATTAATCAATCAGACTAAATTTGAACAGTAAAGTAATTAAGAATGTTGATTAGGTAATTATCTTTTTCTTTGCTCACCGATGTTTTTGTAATAAAGTAGCCTCGTATTATTTGTTGATTGGTGTTTAAACAACATCTAAATATAAATCCTTCGATGGATATACGTTTGTGATAAGATAAGGTTATAATGTCTAACATCATTTAACTTTTTTATAAAGAATACAAGTATTTTACAATTAAATTGACAGTTTAATCACTCACCAAACGGCACCAGGAACTCCACATTTGATCAAGTGTATTTGATATTCATTATTACAAATTGATGTGGCCGGCGTAACAAAAAATGATAATTACCCTTCTAAATTAGAACCACAATACTGACGAAAATGTATCTCGAATCGTTTGGACTGCACACGATGGTAGATTGTATTAAAATCGCTGCCGTGAGAAAACAGAACGGCCGTACATAATGAAACAAATTTTAAAATGGATCTTGAATTAAAATGTATTACAAAACAAATTATTCCGTAGTCAATTGTTTTATTTAATTAGGGGGATTAAGGAATCAGTCCGGTGTTAATAAATACACACGCCGGGTGTGTATAGGTAATTAAGCAATCGTTCGTAAAATGTTCACTGCATATCACTGTTGTGACTGTAGGTTGCCAATCAGGATTTGAATTGTTTACAAACGCATTCCAATTTTTCCGTACGATTTCATCGTTGGGAAATTTATGAAACGCCGGTACATTATTCCCCTTTCCCTTGCTGGGATTTCCACAACTCTCAATAACACAACGGTAATATGGCATCTTGAAATACACTCGGTAATATTCTAGTCACAAATATATAATCTATTACAACCCAAGACGAGAAAGGTCGGCTTTTGAAAATGCTTTGACTGAT
The DNA here is from genome assembly GCA_963678685.1 of Patella ulyssiponensis. Classification (NCBI taxonomy): domain Eukaryota; kingdom Metazoa; phylum Mollusca; class Gastropoda; family Patellidae; genus Patella; species Patella ulyssiponensis. The sequence goes on along the minus strand of OY783228.1, from coordinate 40,843,821 downwards.
ATAGTGATATGTAACTTACATGTAAATAATTATGCGTTAATGATTACGCCAGTCAAATGTTTATTGGACCGACAAATACACACGTGTCAACTGGCTGTGTGATATATTGTACAGATGATGTGTATACTACGTGTAGTGCCTGTGACGTCACCAGCCAATCAACCAGATTAAGGTTGTAATTGAAAATTTGAAAACCGTTTTTGGCAGTCGGATACTAAAACGTAAATATCTGAATTAATTTTAATCAGATTAGTTTGAACTTGCCGTAAAATGGATTTTGTAACTATTGAGTACCCGTACGTAAAAAATTTATGAATCATTTGATGTGGTCTTTAAATAATAGAAACAAGTTGGAACAGAATTGAAATTTACACTGAACAAATAAAGAAGTTGGGTTATACATTGTCTTAAATTAGAAATTACATGAATGGAAGTTAGAAGTTACATGAATGGAAGTTAGAAGTTACATGAATGGAGGTAAGAAATTACATGAACAGAAGTAAGAAATTAGACGATAGCATGTTAGAATTTTGGCACTAATATACCGCCATAAACATGGAGCTAGTCACTGAAACTAAACATATTTACTCATAGAAAGAACCCTCTGTCAAAGGAAATAAATTATAGCCCACATTTAAAAATTTCAATAAATGATATTGATTATGAATGGTTGGAAGGATGTTTCCTGAAAATTTGAGACCTATATTCTATATTCAAGGACCTCAACCGTATTTACTATTTAACACTTTCTGGACAGCAATCTATTATTAAACTGAATATGTCATGTGTATTAGATTATACATGTAGAGATGGTAAGCTTCTTTCTTTCCTTTTTTCACCAAATCTGAATGATATCCGGTCCCTACTGTTTGAGTCCTGGTAAATAATAAACGGATTTCTTCGATTATGAACAAACTAGTTAACTTTGGTTATTATAAACTTACCTGTGTGTTTAAAATGAACTCCCGTTAAATAAAATCCATTGCACCACTAAATGTCCCAACGTATAAAAACAGTTCTCTCTTGAAAAATTGAAATCCCACAAACTTTCGGTTAAGAAAAATATCAATATGGCAGCTGGTTACGTCACACCTCGGGAGATATCACTCTGTATTAGGGGTGACTGCATAGGAAATGTGGCATTTTTACGTCAATTCTTTGGTTTAAGTTAAGGGTAGCACGTCATTTCGGTCCCGCGTCATTTCGGACTCAACACAAACGTCATTTCGGACTCAGTTTGGCGACTTTTCGGACTTACTTGGCGACGTTTCGGACTCAGACAAGCGACTTTTCGGACTCTGATTAATAATTAAAATACTGTAGGAAATTTGTGTAATACTAATAGTACAGCTGTTTGTTTTTTCGTTTTATGTGAGACTGATAGTTTATTCAATTGATCAGCGATTGTTGATGTCGCGTTTAAAGGGACAATAACACTCTTGCTGGCTTGGCAGCTCTAGAAAATAAAAAATAGTCTTATTCTAAGTACCAGATGTTTATGTGTCCTACCTGTTGTGTAAATTATCCATTACATCATATTTTACTTGTCCAGAGGGTTCGAAAATATTTTATAATCCAAGTCACATTTGAAAAGGTTTACGTTAACCTTTTCAAATCATGTAGTTGAATTTTTCCAATTTTTTAAATTCTGTGTGTTACGATGAAATTTGTATCATCAATTTATTTGAATATTGTAAAATAATACAATTTGTTGACCAGAATAAAGATTGGGACATGTTATTCAATTACAACAAGAGTGTTATTGGGGCTTTAACACTGCTAGTTCTCTTTTGTTTCATCGGCGAGTATTGAACTTGGCAATAAAATATTGTTGAAAATTTGTGTATATTTAGTAATACTTCATTGTTTTTCTTTTGTCAAAAATTAAACGAGCTTGATTGATCGATCACTGCCAATGGGTTTTTTTTTGTGAAACGGAATAATTGCAATCAACATACGGCAGTCATTATCGATGATTGACAACTCACGTTTTTATCATCTACCAAAGAACCGCAAGATTTCTTTGCACATACTACAATAACATCGGGATTATCGGTTAATCAGCTTTAATTATCCCTCTTTGATCGTTGCTATTTCTAATATTTTCCTCAGAAACACTTTGCTTTTCAGGTACGCACTAATTTATCGATTGGTATTGCCAAGCGGGAGGAATGCATGTCAACGTGCAGCTCACCGGGTTATCGTTAACAATTTCTAGGGACTTGTAAAAATTTTTGTTTTTGTGTAGGTCATTTTCAAATAAATTGATCAGCATATTATTGGATTTAAACAAATACATTACTTTTACGGGAAACGATGATTATCAAAGAACCGTAAGTGCAACTAATGTTTTATCGTTTGGTGGAGCCTTTTACTAACCACGTGTTTCATGTTAATAACTATTTTCTTTCGTGTTTTAAATTGGTCTAGTCCTAATAAATTCATCAGTACAGCAATACATGTATAAAGAAGTAAAACGTTCTTTTCGTAAACACTCAACATTGGAAATTTTGTCGTGTAGGTTCGTGATGCACGACTCCACGCCGAAGGCCTACTTGATGGCGAGCGGTAAATTATATAATTTAACCGTTAAGTTATTTTTTGTTGGGCTATTAAGAATAGCCACGGCGTATTTTATATTGATTTGACAGTTGTGTTCAACCTTTCCTTCCAACTTATTCCCGAGTCCGAAATGTCATATACCCGAGTCCGAAATGTCATGTGTCCGAGTCCGAAACGTCGAGGCCATATTTTTTGGAGTCCGAAATGTCGTAAGTCCGAAATGACGCGGGACCGAAATGACATGTAATCAAGTTAAGCACGTCTCGACTCGGCATTGAGTTTGAGCGTTCGCACACATAACAACCTGTATTTTTTAAAATTTGTTACCGACTTCATTATTTGATTAGCGGCTCGGATGGGATAATTTTCTTTTTAACACGCATGAGGAAGAAAAATAACTACATTCTTTTCACGAGCCTTAAATATTACCCATCTTTATAATATGGTATGATAATATTATTATTTAACATATATGCAGGCCATTTACAATTAATGTTCCGCTTCTTACATGGTGTTACGGACTTATCGGCATTGTATACGCCACCCAATGCCATTAGGCACTTTGAACGCTGTCGCAACACGCTTAAAAATGTCACTGAAGCGGTTATTATTTGATCGAAAGAATGAGATCAAATTAATAATACACTCAGAGTCCTCAGACACTTCGGAGGTATGCTTCGTGATCCGTGTTAAACTATTTACATGTATAACATAAAGAAGATAGGATATTAAAATTTATATTTTATATATATGACTTTATTTTTACGATCATCAGTGCAATCAGTGATTCTTTCATTGTGAATAAAATTTGATAGACTGGCGATCAATGGTTTCAATATAAAGCTCCAATGTAATTGCCTTCAATTGATATTTTCGTCGCCCAAACTCAAACGATCGTAATGTTGGCGCTTTGCTTTGAGTATAGCACGTGGTTGCCAAAATATGCGTCATATTTAAACAACCTCGCTTCAGTGTGTTGGATTCGTCCAATATGTGACGAAAGCAATGTTATTATCCACTCTGTCGAAATAACAAGTAAATATTCAAATTTTTCGAGAGAGAACCGTTTTTATTCGTTGGGATTTTTAGTGGTGCAATGGATTTTATTTAATTTTAACGGGAGTTCATTTCAAACACACGGGTAAGTTTATAATAACCAAAGTTAACTAGTTTGTTCATAATCGAAGAAATCCGTTTATTATTTACCAGGGGCCTATTTCACGAAATTTTAACTAAGATAAGATCCCAATTTTAGTAATTTGATTGGATAATATTAGATTGATTTTAGTGCTTAGCCAATCAAAATTGAAGTATCTACTAAAATTGGATTTTATCTTAAACATACATTATGGGAGAGCAAAAACTGACTTTTGTCGGTCTTCCTTTGAGCTTCAGATGTCATAGAAATTATAAATTAGATCTTTATTTAAACAACAAGCCCAAAATGAACACTGTAGACCCACGGATGGCTTGGATTGGGCTCGATTTAAAACAGGATTTCGTCGACCGATTTAATCACTATGGCGTTGTGGGTGGGGTTTCTGCGTGACGTTGACGTCATCATACTTCCGGAAATTATTCATGAAAGACAGTGATGACCGAGGCTATACACAAGCTTCAGTAGATACCGTTTAAACATTACTTGATGATCGAGACTATGTAGGTGGAGTTAACGCCTGTCAATCAACAATCGGCCATAGTGGGAAAAGGGTGTCGATGATTTTAACCCCCATATCTAGTAAAAAATTATAGTGGTAACAACTTTGTTCAGGATAAAGTTATTTGACTGAAATTTTCAATATATTCTTGTTTCAACATCTATTTTTGAACTTTTATAGCAAGAATGGCTAACTCCTTGTCAAAATCTCCCATAATGTATCTTTAAGTTAAAATTTCGTGAAACAGGGCCCAGGACTCAAACAGTAGTGAAACTACATGTAATGTATTTCTGATACTGATAGTGATAACGTGAAATAACTATTGTTACCGATATTGTTATAATGTGATAATGGTTACGCCCACGCCAATTTATTATCAACTTGACAATGCATCATCATCATCACAGTACACTGTCCCCGATATGAATGTTACTCCACCCAAACAAAAATGTAACGAATGACTTCGTTTACGTTACTGTCCCTAGAACATATTACCACTTCGAGTCAAAAATACTCACTTTCCAGAAATATCGTCGTAATCCGATTTATATTTATTTACTTCAAGTTGCAAACGAGCCTTCTCTTTTGCTGTTTCATCCAACAACCGTCGAGCATCGTTCAATTCCGATTCAAATAAACTCTTCACCTTTGAGACTTCCCTTCTTACAACTTCTTCAGATGTTCGCACCTGAACATTTAAGCGATTATTTTCATTTTCTAGGTATCTGACACGGTCAATATAAGCAGCCAGACGATCATTCAACCCTTGCAATTCTTGTTGTTCTTCATGTCGCGTTATCCGAACCGGCGAAGGAGGACGTTCTCGGCTTCGTGGTGTACCTCCACTTGAAGTTGAACTACTCGACATGGACTCTCCACCTGATCTTGACTTATGATAAGTTGTCTTCGTTACTTTTTTTGACCTGGATTCCATGTTGATATTCGTATACTAAGCAAATTCTCTATCCTTTCTCTATGCAATTTATCGGCTATTCACAATATGGCCGGCGAAAAACAGCGTGCTCAGCGCGCGCTTGTAATCACGTGACCACGCACCTTGCCGGTATACTTTATATTATATACTAGCTGTTTTCATCCAGACGCATCGACACGAGAGGAGCGTTATTTTTGTAAATGTTCTAGTCTATACATCTTCGCGGTCCCTTGAATTTCTAGGTCACTTGTAGCGTTTTAGTATTTGACATTTGATAAATACAGAAAGTATAACAAATTATGAAGTTTTTAACTACATGGTAGATATTTCAACTACTGGTAAACCTGCGTTTGAGACCGAGTATATAGATTTTTTATCTCTTATCAGAATTGAGAAAACGCTGTATTATTTATGTTACAATAATACAGATATGTCATATTAACATAATCAATTATATGAGCTTGAAATGCAAAACTAACAAAAGACAAACCGTAAAGTAAATGGTAGGCCTACCTGAGTTTAGTCGAATCAGGCACCTACAGGTATATGAAGATGGGCATAGGCCATGCAGTGTTCTATAACTATGAGGTAAATTTTCCCCGGTCAACAATTGAATTCCAACTGTCATGGTTCTTTTTCGTCCACTCCGAACGACTAGACTGTTTCTTGTTAGGGCCCGTGATGCACCCTGACAAGAGAGAACCACGCCGGATAATTCTGGAATCGAACCTGGAAGACATAGGTTATCGAGCCACGGCCCTACTCACTTGTTATTATAAGTTACTCCAACAGCTAGATCAATTTGAAAAGGCGGTATATGAGATATCACCTGCGATATTACTTCTGAGGGATCAATCACCTAATCGTTAATTAGTGGTCGGGTAAAGGTTGAAATTAAATAATTGGAGTCAAAGTTCACTACTCTAGATTCCGTCAACCTTTGGAAATACTAATTTTCGCCAGGTAGACAATCGAGTCTACGATGAAGTTTTAAAATTGTGCACGCGACTTCAGGGGGTCATATAATCCAGAAAGTTACGATCCAATACGCGCCAATATCGAAAGGAACCCAGATCTTTGGATTGTAAATATATATTTTAAGTTCCATCAAAGTTGGATAGAAAAATTCGATCTGCTGAATGGTCTACAACCTGGGTATTACGGTCAAATTTAAATATTAAAGCCACCGGCAGATTTCGTCAATATATTCTCTGCATTTTGGTAAAATCAAAATTTAACCAATACCATTTTCTATGCCGAGGATGAAGGCATCGGGTGTTTTCGTCAATATTTTATTTATGCTAACGTCACAATTGTTAGTATAAATATAGCATTTACTTGACAATCATGAAGATTTTCATCAGGCCAGATTTTCATCAGGCCCTAAATGAAGTTAGAACAAATATTTTTTTTGGAACTCTCGGGATTTGTGTTCCTGGTGTTATATATAATATACATGTAGTCTACCGAGTTGTAAGTAAAAGGAATGATATGAATTAATTGGCAATTACAGCGTTATAAATGCCCATGGATTAATCTTTAATAAATGCATCAGACCCTATATAGGAATACACAGTCCGAGATCTTTATTAAGTTCTGATGAAAATCTTGTATAGTGTATAGTTTCTTGTAATTTCCGAATTTTCTTGTTGTCTATGCATGTTTGCTGCCAGAATTTCTATCTTGTTCCATTCTATTTGGTGTCGTGGGTGGCCTTTCAAGTGTTCTGTTAATGCCGATATGTTAGTGGGGGCTCTTGACTTGTTTTCCGAGATTCTTTTTTCAATTGGTCTTTTGGTTTCCCCGATATAGGTTTTTCAAATGAGCAGTTAATTTTGTAGATGGCTCCTTTGGGTTGTGCGGAAGTGGTTGGTTGCAGTTCTCCATTGGCTTTCAAGATCTGTTTAAGGGACGTGGAGATAGTGAATGGAGTGCCAAATGTTGTTTTTCTTTAATAGTCGGCTAACCTGATAGGTGAGGTTTCCATAGAATGACAGGTTGATTCTGATGGGTGCTTTTTCTGTCCTCTCTTCATTACTACTGTTTATGTTTAGGGTAGCCCGAATCTGTTTATTGACTGTGGTTGGAGGGTAACATATTTTGGTTGCAGAAAACGTGTTGTTTTCATCACGAAGATATTCTGGTTCACATATTAATAATTAATTCTGCAAAAACGAAATTAATGATTTTTCATGACAATATCTGAAATACAATTCCCAAGTAAAGCTCTTTTTAACAATCAATTCCCCAAACTAATGATGAATATGTACAATGTATATTTGGGAGTCTTTATAACAAATTCAAAAGTGCGATAAATGAATAAAGTAAAAGTGCTAGGAGGGCAATGATCACATACATACCATAGTCATCATCGTATCGATGGACGACCAAGAAAAGTAAATAGCAGAAATGTGAATTTATACAGATAGAACTTTGCGGAGCATAATAAAATCACAATAAAATCTTGCAAATCTATTTTACTCCAACCCAAAAAATATTCCAATGTTGGATCCAAACTGATCCCGCAGTGAATATTCGCTTGGCCGCTACAATCACTGCTGATATGACATCGACGAGGCTTAATGAGTACGGCATATTAACTTTTTTACTCCGACAAATTAAATTCTCCAACATTTTTTTGAGGTAAAAGAAAAATAAATAAAAACGTTTGAAGTATTTGTAGTTAAAAAATATTTCCAATTTAGTGTAAATGGGTATTAAAATGAGTAAAATGCATCATTTTGCCCGAAGCAGTTAGGTGTTAAGTAAACATTGCACGAGCCGTTGAGCCAATAACTGACGCCGGGTGCAGTCAACGCACGTGTTGTGGACAGTCATCTGTTACAGAGTTAATTCGTAAGTAATTCTCTGTGAAACAGATTGTGTTGGATCATTGGCTGAACTAGTAAATTGAAATTGTTATTTACCAACGAAAGTTGCTATTTTATAAAAAAGATTAAATACACGCGACGTACAACTCCGTTACTATCCGCCACATATGTGGAAGATGTAAAAATAGGCAAATCCAATCCAAAATTATCATGGCCAGCAGCTCCTCCCCCATAAACCAGTTCAACCTAAACTTTCCATGGGTTCATCGGTTCTTTCCAAACAACACGGTATCATCATCAACCTTGCAAAGCCAAACTAGGCCTATATAACCGGGTGATTGGGGACGTGTTGAGGGTGCGTTCTTCCAAATCGATTGGTTTTTTTTATAGTTTCCTTAATTAAAGTCCCCGATTGTATATGTATCTGAGGAATTGTTAAGACTTGTGAAAGTTCAATCATTCATTACGCTTCGACCAAAGAAAGTAATAGCGTATGACAATGGTCACAAACTATTTGTGATTGTATGAGATGTAGGCCTAAAAGAAAAGATAAGGATTTTATTAGCCTATATTTATTATTAATCGCATTAACCAGTGGTATTTCGAGTACCCATGACAACAAAAGGTTTGACGTATGCTGTTGAGTGAATACACAAATATACGTCAGAATAAATTACCAGCTGACACATTAACCATTGCCATAGCAACCACACATTTACGACTTAATTTACTCAATGACTGAACGCGTTGAACTGCGACCAAGTAAACGATCACGTGAACAACCAAATAGTCTTAATTAACCAGCCTAAGGTTATTTTTGCATTCGAATTTTATCCTGAATCTCGACCCTACTGGTCATGCAGTATTCGTTGATAATGACAGTCGACGATCCCTTCACAGTCGCCAATAAAACACATTTAATTACTGATTTAGCACTTGCAGACAAACGATTTAATTTTGAGCGTTTTCCTACCGTTAGTTTATCAATTAGGGGTTTGACCCAGATGAACGTGTGGATGAACTATCAATTATACCTAAATGACCAGTGGCTATATACTGGAATAGAGAGTTTATTGTTTATCGATATTTATTGAACCATTAACGTGTGTTATTATTATATTAAGACCTGTGAATAACCTTGGGTTTTAACATGTTCAATGCGGATAATCTATTAATATTTATGAAGGGAGTTTTCTACACGAAAGCTGTAATAAATCTAAATAAATTTATTTATAATTTTCATGGGGAAAAATTATAGGGGTTGAATATTCAATCTGTTATACACTAATTCTTCACTGTCAGTTGTGACTGAAACATGTATTAGTGAAAAATTATATCCATTAATTTTTTCATTGTTTTTAAGAACTATCTAATATGGGGCGCCGTTTGTAAATTAATTATTTAGCTTTTTATATAGCAAAAAACACTAGATTTAATTTAAATTTATATATATAGTTAAATCTCGACTTTTGTGCAAATTTTTCACTTTTAATATTTAAACTAAAAATACAACAAAAACTCAATATTTAACATAATATATATAAATATTTCTTGATTTGTCTCTATTTTCATATTTAACATTTAGCATTGAATATTAAGACCAAAACAAGAGATTTGATGATATATAAATATTTAGCTAAATATTTAGTTAAATGTTTAAACATTTAGCTAAATATATATATTTAGTTAAATGTTAAAATATTTAGTTAAATGTTAAAATATTTAGTTAAACATTTATATATTTAGCTAAATAATATATATCTAGCTAAATATTTATATATTTAGCTAAATATTTATATATTTAACTAAATAATTATATATTTAACTAAACATATAGTTAAATTTACAAAGCGCAACCGTACCACGCCGTTTGTAAAATAATTATTGTTGTAAGCGACTTCACACTAAACGATGACGTAGTGTACAACTTTCCATTGACTGCACAACACAGTACTATCTGGTACCTGAACGCTCAGCTTAGTTCTTACATCCGCAATTCGTTAATAATGCCTACATATATGTAACGTTAGACATCGATCACTCATAAATATGGTAAGTTCACGACATACGGGTTAACGTGTCGGGTACACGTCATCATTTTATGCGCAGTTTTTTGTGTCGCTTACGATAATAGAAATATTGGCGGGACCACAAATTTAGTTAAGTATTTATACATTTAGCTAAACATATATATTTAGCATGATATTTATATATTTAGTTAACTGTTTATATATTTAACTAAATAAATATATTTTGTTAAATGTTTATATATTTAGCTAAATGTTTATATATTTAGTTAAATGTTTATATATTTAACTAAATATATATATATATATTTAGCTAAATGTTTATTTATTTAGCTAAATGTTTATATATTTAGCTAAATGTTTATATATTTAGCTAGATGTTTATATATTTAGCTAGATGTTTATATATTTAGCTAAATATTTAACTTTAGATTTTTCAGTGATTTAGTATTTAGCATTTATACCTACGAGAAACAGCACATTTAGCTATATATTTAACTAAGCGATGTGAAATCAAGATATAACATTTAAACTTTTTCATAGACCAAAAATCGACTTTTAGCTACAATATTTTTTTATATTTACATATATGCCATTTTTGTTCTAATGTTTATCTAAATATATATATCCGGAGTTAAATCTAATGTTTTTTGCTATAAAAAAAATTAAATAATTATTTTACAAACGGCGCCCCATAATCTAAAACGTTACGAATTTATATACTGATGTGTTGTTGTTTTTTTTTACCCATGATTGGATATCCATTGTTTCACCTATAGAAGATATGTCGATAAAGGTACTGAAAAATGAATGTATAAACAACTTCATTTAAATTACCCTTATGGAAAAGTGTAGGTCGTTACATAATTTTGGAGGATTATATATAGAATACTACAGAGGGGGTTTGATGGCCGAATGGTTAGCATGTGCGCACTGTATATCATACGGTCTTTCATTGAGTCAACTGGCGGATTTTCAATTACATGTACTGATTGTACGTGACCAGGAGTTTTGTCGCCTCTCCACGAGGTTGGAAAGGCGGCCCTACTCCATGTCACGTAAAAACGGGAAATCGAAACCACGCCAGTTTATTCAATGACAGACCTTATGTTACAGCGTGCACGTGCTAACCATTCGGCCATCCTACCCTCTAAACAACATTGAACGTGATATAAATGTATGGTTTGCCAATACTATTTCGAATACCGTGGCTAAGTGGGTAAGACGCAGGCTCGCTAGGCTGTGGGTCGGGAGTTCGATCCCGGCATGGGTCGAAAAAAGTTCATCCAGATTTTCTGGCGTGGTTCCCCCTTATTAGTGTCTTGTCGTTCCGATGGGATGAAAACCCGAGGTTCCATGTACATGTTGGCGTGCACGTAAAAGATCCCGTGACCGTTAGACTTCGATATAAGTCCAGGTCGTAGATCAATCTCCGGGCAATATTTCCCTAAAGCACATGGCGTATGTCCGTCTCCATTATCCCGGTTCGGAGCTGAAAAGTAGGGCGTTAAACCCCCTTTCATTTCATTTCATTTTCTATTTCAAATATAAGCTAAACGGGATTTGGAGAATTTTATTTTATTTTTTTTTACGGTTGAGCCAATAATTAATATTTATATGCAGTTGGTCTATATTAACACAGGGTATAAATGTTATGGATAGGCCTACACAGATACTGAGTTTAATACTAAGTGACCTCTCTCTCTCAGCACGCCTTCCAACCTTCAACCAAACGAAGAATGGGTCGTTTATATCAAATAATGGTCCCGATCAGGTGCGCAATCACCCAATTAAGCACGCAGTGGCGACACCAAACGTCTTCATAATGATGGTTGCTAGGCAGAAATGTATAAATTCTAAATTCGTTGATGTTGATGCTAAACATGTAAAGCATCTATTAAGAAGACATTTTTCGTTTAAATAATAGAAACAAGTTGGAACAGAATTGAAATTTACACTGAACAAATAAAGAAGTTCGGTTATACATTGTCCATCCTAGAGTACTAAAAGGGGCAGCGGAAGAATTGGCTTACCCACTTACTATCCCAATCAATCAAACCCTTAAAGAGGGTAAACTCCCAAAGATCTGGAAAGATGCCACAGTTACACCAATCTTCAAGAAAGGAAAGCGAAACACGCCGGGAAACTACAGACCAGTCAGTCTAACCAGTATAATTTGCAAAATGACGGAGTCCCTAGTACGTGATAAAGTAATTGACCACATGACAAAATACCAACTCCTAGCAAGCACCAACACGGATTCGTGTCTGGTCGATCCACTTCAACAAATCTACTAGCAGTGATGGACACATGGACGAAGGCCCTCGATGCCTTAACACCAGTGGACACCATTTACCTTCGACTCCGTACCACACGAAAGACTTGACTAAGCTAGAGGTCTACGGAATCAAAGATGAAGTGTTATTATGGATTAGACAGTTTCTGCACGGAAGGCGTCAACAAGTGCAAGTAAATGGAGAACCGAGTGACTGGAAACCTGTGACCAGCGGAATTCCTCAAGGGAGTGTCCTGGGTCCTGTACTGTTTGTGATCTTCATTAATGATCTCCCGGAAATAGTACAGTCCTTAGTAGAAATGTTCGCAGATGATACAAAAATCTTCCTCCCGATTCATGACGCAAGCAGCCACCAAACAATCCAAAATGATACCCACTCTCTAACAGACTGGGCTAAAAAGTGGCAATTACGGTTTAACGCGTCAAAATGTAAAACTCTCCACCTCGGGAACAGAAACCCTCACCACACTTACAGAATGGAAGACCAGAACGGGTGCGAAATACCACTGGAAAGCACTGACCTGGAAAAAGACCTAGGAGTAAACATGGACCCCAGTTTAACCTTCTCAAGTCACATCGAAGGTCAAGTAAATAAGGCCAACAGGATCATAGGTCTAATAAGATCCTACGAGCATCTCGACGGCGATTCTTTTAGAAGACTCTTCACCGCATTAGTACGTCCTCACCTGGAATACTGCAATGTAGCCTGGGCACCTCGTCTTGAAAAGGATAAGAAATTAATAGGAGTGCTAAGAAGAGGAACCAAGCTCATTCCAGGCCTGAAGGACCTAAGCTACGAAGAACGTCTAGAGAAGCTGAAGATACCTAGTATGGCCTTCCGTAGAGCCAGAGGAGACGTCATCGAGGCATACAAATACACACATGGACTATACAAGACTGATCAGATCCTCGAACTCGACACGGACAACACCAGATGAGGACACAGCTACAAATTGAAGAAAAGACACTGCAAGACGGCAACAAGAAGCAACTTTTTCACCTTCAGAGTAGTGAATGCATGGAACAGTCTGCCTGAAGATGTAGTTAGTGCTCCATCCTTAAATGCATTCAAGTCTAGAATTGACAGATTATGGTCTGACCATGTATACAAGATCAAACTGCCATCCCCACTTCCACACGCAAAAACTAAAGATCAACTACCAAAATGCGAATCTGCAGAGAACAGCTTACATGCAACTGCCTAAAATTTGAGCTGAGAAGATATGTATGTATGTATGTATGTATGTAAATTAGAAATTACATGAATGGAAGTTAGAAGTTACATGAATGGAGGTTAGAAATTACATGAAGAGTAGTAAGAAATTAGACGACAGCATGTTAGAATTTTGGCACCAATATGCCGCCATAGTCCCCAAGCTAAAAACGTGATTTTCCAACAATCAAGTGCCATAATCCAGGAAGAAACGTTCCGATACGCATGATTATCGACGGGAACTGGGATCTTTGTGATATATACATGTAGGGTATACATAAATTTGAAATTTCATCTAACTTGGATCAAAATTATAACCTCTAGTTTGTAAACAACCTTGATAAACCATACTTTTTCACTAGTGGGGGAGGAGCGGCCAATTTTATACGGCATCATCATAATCGTGTAACGGTGATATTTGAGCGGTTTTTTTTAAATCGGATAAAAATTGTGACCTTCAGAGGGACTACACGTCAAAAAGGTTATTTTCGTTCAATTATAGGGGCCATAGTCCAGGAAGTTACAGTCCGATATGAGCTAATATCGAAAGTAACCAAGATGGCTGGGTTGTATATAAACATATACATCAAGTTTCATGAAAATTGGATAAAAATTGTGACCTGTAGTGCCCACAAGCTACAACGTGATTTTTCGTGCAATCGGTGGCCATAATCCATACGTTACGATCCGATACATGCCAACATCAAAAGAACCGATATCTTTGCCTTTGGAAGATAAACCTACATGTATATTTCAAGTTTCGTCAAAATCGGATAAAAAATTGTGACCTGGATGTAGTGTCCACAAACAAATTGTGGACGGATGGATGTCCGGGTGAACATGGGTGATGACAATATACGTCCACATGAAAATTAATCTGTAAATTCGTTAGTGCTGCTGCTATACAATTGGAGGTGGGGTGGGTGCTATATTTTCAATAGAACTAACTTGCCATAGATTGGATATGGATATAGAGACTAAATTATATTATTATCGTGTTTCAAGTCATTTAAATCTCGGCCAACTTATGGGCTTGTCGTGTGAATAAATGTATAAATAATACATGTAGTACATGTACTGAACAGCAAAAGAAACGTCAAATTGAACTAGAGAAATAAAGACCTTAATTTTGAGCACTGAAATTTATAACAAAATTCATTTTACAACAATTCAAACGAATAAATTAGTCTTGAAGCTGCAAAGCCAACAACAGTCAATCACGACGTTGACGAGCTGCAAGAATAGGCCCTGGTTGATCGACACCACTAGTAGATGGACTGTATTAGCACATCAGTCTGGTGGTTGCAATTGGGTTGTTGTGCAGTTTGAGTGACAGTTTCTAAGCGATTTTGTTAGTGCTAGGGAAGGATGTGCCAATACTGACGCTGCGTACCCCATCGGTGACCACTGCACAGGAGATCATTTAGCTGGTAGTAGCATTGTAACTTTCCCTCGATTAACTGAAATCAATTGCAATGATTCTGGGGTGCTGCCTAGCACATCATTTTTGGGTCCTTAATACCCCTTCTAAAGCACAAATAAAACATACTGTCAGGGTAATTGACATTCAAGTATTTTTTATTGCCTTTGCTGATTTTCGTCCCTGCCTTCATAACATTTAGACCATGCAAATTTTAAAATGTCAGCCATCCTTAAAACACTTCTATTCAAAAGAGATGATTTGTTCCCCAGTGTGGTTTGATTATATGCGACAATTCTGCACAACTGCATTTGCAAGAAAAAACTATGATGAAAGAACTATATAATACCATATGATCCTTGAGTGGCATTTAGACAGAGAAAAATGGGGTTTATGTCCACTAGACACAAACTAAATCATTTCAGGACTAACATATGGCTCAATTTTATTCAATAATTCGCTTGCAAGTAGGGGTCTTTAGCAGTGGGTGGACTCAAAGAAAACCCACAATGTTTGACAGCCTTGGCATGTACAGTCGCAACCACGCTAGTTCACTCAATGACAGACCTTATGACACAACACACTTAACCATTCAGCCATCAGATGCTCTATGACAATAGGTGCATATTTGTATAGGATAAGAGGGGAGTCTGGCCAAAACAGCAGCAATACGTCTCATTTGACGTTTGTTCTATGAATGAAGGTGGAAAACGAAATGCAATGCACAAGCAATGGGTGTTCCGGATAAGTTGACTAAAATTTTGCATAGAAATAACTTATTTTTTTACAAACTGGGGAAGACTTGAAACACACTAATGCGTCCTTAAAAATATGATGATTTTGCGAGTGCTTGAAATAATTATGGATCAAAGGGATAAAATATTGGTGACAATACAAAACTCACAAGATTCCTCTCAGACTGCCTGCAAAAACCAGTGACACATATAAATGATAATTAATTTAATTTTATACAAAAGATTTCAATGGCAAATATAATGGAAATTTTATAAATCACTTCTAAATAAATAAAATACATTTAGTAGCACTATTGATATATGGACATTTTGTTCCAGAACTTAAAACAGAAACAAATTAATTGAATAACAGTAATAATAAAATGCAAGTTTACATGTCTTCAGTAAAATTTATTCCATTCAGCACAGATAAACACATTATGCCACCTCACTCCCAAATAGAGCGTAAAGATATCATAAAGCTATTCAGTGCGAGGTTAAATACCAGAATTTGGGACCGATTTCAAAGCAACATACAAAATATTGTGTTAAATAAATCATTTTAATTGTTTTAACTGAACATTATCTCTGCATACACAAGAATCAAAGTTTGCGGAGACCAATTTCGGGTCAAGAAACATCTCTCAAAACATGCACCAATGAGACTTAGCACAATAGCCTCCATAATTCCATCATTAATCTGTACTAGTAGAATATTTTAACAGTAGTATTAATAACAAATTATAAGAAAGGCTTAGCAAAGTATAATCAGGAAACAACAGGTTAAGTAATTATATTTTGTGCACAGTGATATATGCTCAAGTCCATGAGAGTTTAGCTAAATGTGAATTGGTACACATTAATATAACAGATTTTCAATCCTTCAATAACAACAATACTTCAAAATGCGATTTGTTCAAATTCCACTTTGTTGCATCAGTGTCATAGCTGAGTATAACCTAAAGAGTCACCTTTGTTAAATAGAGATATGAATTTAAATATAATGGTAAAACAGACTCAAAACAAAATGACTGCATCAGAAAAACTTCTATACTCTGAAGTGATTTCTGTATGATGAAAATGTCAAAATGTAGTTTATAGACACAGATACAGATGATGATAACATTTAAGGTTCAGGTCCCTCTGAGGCTTGTGCCGGTTGTTGTGGTGCACTTCCACCTTCAGATCCCTGTTTCTTTACACCAGAGACAATGTCGTCGATTCTAAGTAACAAAATGGCAGTCTGAAAGAGAAAATTTGTTGAACACAAATGTCAATTCTATATCAAATTTTTTGAACCTAAACAAAACATGAAAAGAGGAAAGTTTAATGAATCGTAAAACCCTTATAGCCCATGCCAGCATTGCGAGGTAAAATAACTTACCTCAATAGCTGTTTTAAGAACTTGTACTTTTACAGATGTAGGTTCCCAGATACCAAACTCCTTCATATCAACAATATTACCTGTCTCTCCATCTATACCCCATGTAGTAGAATCAGCTTTATGATGTTTAGCCTACAATATACCACAGTTGAAGATACAGTAAAAATAGATATGTCAACTAATAATGTATTTCCTTCCAAATATGGTCAAAACTAGCCAGCGTCAAACATAATCTTCACAGAAATCTTTTGATATGTCTCTTTAAAACCTTTCTGAATCCCAGCAGCAATTTTTTCTAACATTGGTATATCAAGTTTTTTTTGGTTTTTTAAAGCGGGAATTTCATATTTTCTAAGTCAAAACATAATTATTTGTAAGTCTTTTGCTCAAACTGTTGTCAACTCACTATTATACGATCACGGGCATTATTTTAGAGGCATAAATATCTGTGACACGGGAAATAATAACACAATTACCTCCCTTGTTTTCCATTCACCCCTATGGAATTTTTATCTTCAAACGTTTGAATTTGAAGTTGAAAATTATATTTTCGCCAATTTCTCAACTGACAATAGTGAATTATAGGATTATTCTTTAACAAGGTAGGACTGTTTATAGATGCACTCTATTTTAGGCCTTTATTTTAATATATTTTAAAAATATAACTTAACAAGCCAACAACAGTGAGGCTGATGTCCCCCGCTGAAATCCCAAAATAAGCAGATGACACATATTAATTAATCGCCCAGTTATTTTTTTCAAACGTATCGAGCAATCAAACTGTACACGAAGTGTCATCCAAAAGTGTTTTATAAAGAAAATAAAATAGGGGGACCTTAAAGGCAGACAAAAGGGCCCCCACCCTTGACAAAAGGGCCCCTCTGGCCAAGGGAAAGGGCCCTGGTGTCCGAGTCAATCGTTTCTATACACTGTTACTGTCCAATCCATTACTGAATGAGAATGCAGTCATTGTATTGGCATAAAAATCATCAATCAAGATGAACCTCAGTTATCTTGTCCCAAAGTATCAACCAATCAAATTGCTTATCTCTGCCTACCCTAAGAAGAAAATGCTCATCTTCGAACTTCATCAAGGCATTGACCTAATAAGCATACACACCAATTTTGAACATTTTAACTCAATTCGAAGGAGGGTTATTGTGTTCCAAAGTCTCGGCAAATCAAATTGCTTATCGCTCTGCTTACCCTGAGCAGACAATGCTCATTATCGATCTTAGTCAAGGTATTACTGTAATGAAACTACAGACAGACGGACGAACCCATTTTAATAGTCCCCCAACTTTCTTCGAAAGGCGGGGGACGAAAATATGAAATTGGAACTTTAAGTAACGATGCAGCACTGACGCTTGTCTCTAAAATATTAACTTTTTCACAACTTGATCCATGTTAATATGTATTCAGATTGATTGTGTATCATTTAAGTAAGAAACCAAAATCAAAATAACTCTAGATAATGTACTACTTCATTTCAATCAAATTTAAAACTGACCTATTAAATTTTTGTGGAGAATGAACTGAAATAATATGGGGTTTAACGTCCTACTGTTCTGCTCCGACCGGGCATACGCCATACAGTGTGCTATGAGGAAAATTTTACCCAGTCAGCGGCACTTTGGCCTACTTAATACTGCCAACGTATACATGAGACCTTGGTTTTCTTCAACATCCAAATGACTAGACAGCTGTCCTGTCAGGCTCTCATTCCTGCATGTCTGAAAATCCTGATTAACTTTCTCAGCCAATGAAGGGACCAACCATGTAACCTCCAGACTAGCGAGCCACCATCTAGCCACCGTGGCTCCCGAGAATAATGTGGTGATATGCTTATTACATAGCGAGCCGCATAGAATGATGAAATTTCAATTCCCCATATCTGAACCATTATTGGACTGATGATATTCCTATTAGAAATTTATCTTTCACAATTTTGAGGATTGCAAGTGATTTCTATTGTATATAATGGAGCATCAAAATTTCAATTAAAAGCTAAATAATCAATTTGAGTGCATTTTAGCATGGATTAATATGTGAAAACTTGGATATAGTCCAACAAATGCAAATGACGATCACTGATAATACAATAAAATCTTTTTAAGAGTAACAACTCATTAAGCAATTCTCCGAAAATCATTAGATATTATTTGGCTTTTTGTTATTCCCCATGCCGACGTTTATATGAAAAATTTAATATCATGGATTTAGCTGTTCAAGTAATCAAAATTCATTGAAAATCAATCTACTTGTTCATCTTAAGACCTTAAACACTGTTTATCAATCTTAAATCAATCGAATGATAACTTTGGTCTCGAGAGCATCCACAAGATTTTTCAAAGTGATCAACGGTCATAACTCTGGGCTTCATTATCTCACAACCTTAAACACGGTGTATAAATCTGAAGTCAGATATTAACTTTTAGGCTCTGGAGCATAAACAAGATATTTCAAAGTGATCAAGGGCCATAACTCTGGCTGTAATTATCGGAAATCACTGAAAAGCAGAGGGATTCTTTGTCTCATGACTAGGGGTGGGCGATATAACCGGTATACCGGTGTATTGCGATTCAAACTTGCCAATACATCGTATCGTGATACACGTCCAAGAACCGGTTCAGTCAATACGATCGACAATTTCCGTAATAATCATCGGAATATTCCGTGAGACTGTCAATTCTATTGAAAACTTGAGAATTTCCATGACGCATTTTTGACGTTAGCGAAACATATATCGCGGCACGTGCCTGGAGGTAGCGAATCAACTCGCGGACCCTTCGTACTTGGCAACGGCATTAGCGAACCCAAGCGAGAAATCAATCAACTTATTTCTATTGTTTCTAATTCATTAATTAATGGTGATGGGTAATAAAAGTAAAACCCGCGACGAAAAGGAATGTTTAATTCGCTAATCATCCAATAAGAAATATATGTTTCAACACCGGATCTTTCAGTATTTACGTAATAGGTCAGAGGTGAAAATTCACACCGTGCGAATCACTCTGGCGCTATTCCAATATTTTCACGCTGTCACTTACGGCTAATAATTATATGATATTGAAAGTGAAATAGAATCAGATTTTATAATTTACTGCCAGGCATATTGTGGAATATGATAATGTCGAAGAAATCAACTTTTTTTTTTTTTTTTTTTTTGACGTTATGATGCGAAGAATGCGTCTACTCGAGCCGAGATCAAACGTGTCGCCGCCATCTTGGATACGTTCGCTCAAACACATGATAACAAAACTTACGGCTAATAATTCTAGACTTTGGAAAGCTAAATTGAATCAAAACTTTTAGGATTTAATACAAGCCAAATTAAGGAAAATTACACTGTCGAAGCTTTCAACGAAGCAAAGAAAACGACAATTCCCGTCATAAATCCAAAGAAAGGCAGAAATGTTAAATGCCGTAGGCCGTAGGCGATGAAGTGACCGTTATTTGGGTGATGTTTCTTTTTAAAAGTTATATTTATATTTACTTTGAACACTGCTGCCAACACGAAGTACTATATTTTTGTTTTATTTTTAAAAAAAAATCGTAAGGGATACTTTTTCACGTTATTTTGCCAATATGGTAGTGAAAAGTCATGATTTTAATGGAACTGGCTTTTCAATATAATTTATAGTAATATAAATGCTACTTTGTACAATTGAATTTTATATCATTGGGAAGAACACGACAATGTTTACATTTTTGTAACAGTATTTTTATGTATAGAAAATATTTTTTTAGTTATTTTCAATTTTGTAGAGGGTATTAGGATTAACAATAATCCACTAATTGGCTGAGGGGGATGGGCCCTGCTGATTTACATGTAATGAGCTTAGGGGTAGGGTAGCTAATCTTTTAATTGGCTCAGGGCGTTTAATGTTGAATGTTGCATTATGCAATAAATGTAACGCAGAAGTGAGGTAAATAAAAACATGGGTTTTGTGGATATCTTGTTCTTGTAGTTGACTAGTTGTACAATTGCATGTTCAAAGACCTTCACATGAGTTTCAGTGTTGCTATGAGATACATTTAAGGCTGTACTTTTGCAATAAATCTGGAGTTAACACTTTCACAATATATTGCAATATGTATTGCAATACGACAAATCGTATCGCAATATATCGCAATACGATTTTTTTGGCAATACCCACCCCTACTCATGACCTTACACAGTATAAATTTAAAGTCAATCGGATATTACCTTCAGCCTCTAGAGAGTGATCAAGGGCCATAACTCTAGTAGTAATTATTGGAAATCACTGGGTTTCTTCCGTCTCACGACCTCAATTTAAAGTCAATCGGATATTGTCTTAAGCCTCTAAGAGCTTACAAAACGCTATTTAAATCTAATTCTAGCAATGCTGGATTATTGACCTTATTCCAACCCATGCTTGTCACGTTTTTATTGGAAATAGAAAAGCATTGGAGATCCTAAAAGAAAAATATATGATTTATGTCTGTTTCTTAGGATATCCGGTGTTCTATCAGTGATTACACAATGACTATTTAAATTTAACTAACAACGGGTAAGTGAAACAATATAATGTATTATCCAATTATTATTTAAATATCTACTTGAAATTCTTATGGAGAGAGAAAGAGAGAGAGAAATGGGGTTTAACGTCCACTCGACACAAACTAGGTCATTTTGGGACTAACATATGGTTCAATTTTATTTCAACAATTCGCTTGCGCGTAGGGGTCTTTGGCAGTGGGAGGAAACCGGAGTGCCCGGAGGAACCCACGAGGTTGAGAAGGTGCCCCTATCTCCATGCCACATACGCTCACACCAGGGATCGAAACCACAGCCGCAAGCCAGAGGTGACGGGCATGCTAGAGGTCGAAGCGCGGCACTCTAGACCACTAGGCCATCCCATCGATTCTTATGGATCGAGCGTCGAAGATTGCGCGCGAATCTCGCGATTCACAATTCATGTCGAGCAATATGTCTTGTTCGCCACATGGTTTATTACAAAGAAAACATACTGGACCTGTTATGAATAACCAGCAAGCTCGTTTTGTTTTTTTTTACCAAATTATTGTTAAATGTGCTAATTACTCTGATTATGAACCAGGTGGGTTCTCAGTGAGGTATGACTTATGTTATTGTACTGTAGCTGACAAGATGTTGATTTTCACTATTGACAGTATTTTTCGTTACCTGTATATTTTTCTTGATTACTTTCTTTGACGGCAATCAATTTAGACATTGAGGCGACCTATGAAAAGTGTAACTTGACAGACATCCAGGCGTATCCAGGAGAGCCAGCGATAGGGCTCGTTTTACGTGAAGGCCTGTGACAGTATACACCACATTAAATATTGGCTTTTAAAAAAGAAATCTCGATTCAAATGAAATACACAATTTCAGTTTTTTTGTGTGTACTAAGGTGCACAGTATTTACCATATAAATATACAATATAGACACTAATCACATTCAGGCATGTCAGCATTACTCAAAATTTTTTAAGACCCAAGTATGACTTTTTGACCCTAAAGAATATCTATAATAGTTAGTACTTACTCTTAAAGCTGTTAATGTTCTAATTGTACTAGCACCACAGTTTTGAATTAAAGTTCTTGGTATCACTTCAAGGGCTCTAGCTACAGCTCTGTAGGGCCACTGATGAATTCCAGTGATACTCTTAGCCTTTTCATTTAATGCCTGGAAATAAAATATAAATACTCAAAAAATCGGGACATTGGGTGATTATGTTATTTTTGTATTTGATTTTATCCAACAATATGCAATTATATTTACCACAACCATCACATTTCAAGGTCATACATCAGGGTTCTTAATCCATTTTGAAACAAACCATAGGAAATAAACTGCAATATCCTTTACATAGCCAGACTTTAAGAGGAATAATTCTTTGCAACTGGTTATGGAGATTGTCGTATTCTGAATAGGTTATATGTGATTACCACAAAACGTAACGACAAATAGGTACGTTTCTGATCATTTTCAATATTTAATTCCCATATAGCCATAAAGTTCCTTGCTGAATAAATCAGTGTCTTCATCTTAATTCATTCATAGATGATATACAATCATCATTATGATCATGGACAACTATAACAAGTCAACAGTAAGGCTGATGCCCCGCGCCAAAATCCAAAAATAAATAGATGACACATATTATTTAATCAGATTTTATTTTTTTCAAAAGTATGGAGCAATCAAACTATACACTTAAGTTTCATGACTCTCTATCAGATAGAATCAAGATTATCTTGTCACAAAGCATCCTACAATGAAATTGATTAGCTCTGCTTAGCTTTAGCTTGAAATGTTAATCATTGAACTCAGTCAAGACATTCACCTAATTAACATCTTAATTCAGTTTAACATTTTAACTCTAACATTGATTCTCAAATCTACATCGACATCACTACATTTGTCTGTCGAAAGGAGGGGGACAATTAAGTTTTATTTAATAAAATAAAATTCTATACGGCAAGATTTTGACTGTTGTTGTAGCCAACCGACCAAGATGATTGACTTCTTAATCAATAAGTAATAATCAACGTGTTGATGTTAAACCGAAAGTAGATTGATTTATGATACCATAGTGGCCATTTCACTGTTTTATCAATCAGCTTTTTCAAACATCAAATGTCTGAAGCTGACAATAATGACCCGATTAAGATTCCCGTTATATTTATATATATCATCATCCGTTTATTCATGCTTTTTATAGGAATACACAAACATAATTTATTCTTGTGTTACATATTAAAAATTACTGTGCATTGCTAAGCCAATTTCAAGTTTAATAATTACAAGCATTAATTAATTGTTGTCTCAGATGACATATGAAAGCAATTTTTCTAGTTCTAATACGAATGCTGCTCCTTCCCATCTTTTACTAACTTTTAGTCATTTCTTTCTCATTACTTGATGTAGTGGTTAGCAGTATACTTATCATCCATGAGAGAAATGGGATTCGAACGTCTACTCAACTAAACCATTTCATTTTTGGAATGGCACAATTTTATTTCAATAATTCACTTTAAAAAAAAAAAGATTTAAAGGGCGTCATTTTCTGATAACAGTGAGTAAATTTACAACTCATTATGGTAGTGTCCATGACAGTTGAGTCTAGAGTACACTCAGGATTCGACAACAAATGTATAATCAAATAAGCCCTCTTTGACCAGGAAATATGTTTTTATTTTTCTGAAATATAAACACATCATGCAACCCTTGTCAGATTATGTTGCTGTATCGAATAACCAGTGTAGATTTTTTTTACCTAGCCTTACCTGAGCTAAGGCCATCTCTGTTGCCCCTCCACCCGGTGCTAATCTTGGTTCCACCATTACATTTCTAGCTACATTCATGGCATCTTGTAGATTTCTTTCTACTTCCATTAAAACATCTTTACTAGCTCCTCGCAGTAAAATAGTACAAGCCTTTGGATTTTTACATTCAACCAAAAATGTGAAATATCTACAAAATAATACATATGTGTACAAAACTACTAAAATATCACCTTTTGTTGAGACAATGGAGGCACATAGAGAAAAATAGGTTGCCAGGCAACGAAACATATGCCCACACAGCAGCTAAATCGTCCGGGCAGTCAACAAGAGTTGTCGCATCTTAAGCAATTATCAGAAAATCATTAGAATTTGTTTGGTTTTTATAAAGTTCTGCCCCATGCTAACGTTAAGCATACGAAACATTTAATATTATGGATTTAGCTGTTCAATTATCGATTTTCAAGAAATTCACACTCAACCATCGTTAATGTGTAACGGGGACATAGTCAAACGTCTTTTTAATTTGGAATAAAATTGTGACCTCCAGAGGGTCCACATGGTAAAAAAAACATGATTTTCGTACAATCAGGGGCCATAATTCAGGAAGTTATGGTCCAATGTGCCTGAATATCGAAAGGAACCGCGTCTTTGGGTTATAAACTTAATTTTAAATTTCATCAAAATCGGATTCAAATTGTGACCTCTACAGGGTCCACAACCTTGATATATCATATTTTTACACTATTCGCGTATTAGCGGCAGCCATTATGTCGGACAGTTTTGGTACCATATTTACGAAATTCGACCTTAACCTTCACTACCGTGAAACAGTGATATAATCAAACGTTTTTTAAAATCGGATAATAGTTGTGACCTCCAGAGGGACCACAAGCTAAAAAGGCAATTTTTTGTACAATCAGGGGCCATAATTCAGGAAGTTACGATCCAATATGTGCAAATATGCAATGGAACCAAGATCTTTAGGTTATAAACATGTATTTCAAGTTTCATCAAAATAGGTTCAAAATTGTGACCTCTATAGGGTCCACAACCTTGATATAACATATTTTCACACTATTTGCAGCCATTATGTCGGACAGTTTTGGTACCATATTTACGAAATTCGACCTTAACCTTCACTACAGTGAAACAGTGATATAATCAAACTTTTTTTAAAATCGGTTAACAATTTTGACCTCCAGAGAGACCACAAGCTAAAAAAGGCGATTTTTCGGACAATCTGGGGACATAATTCAGGAAGTTCCAATCCGATGAGCGCAAATATCTAAAGGAACCAAGATCTTTGAGTTATAACCATGCATTTCAAGTTTCATCCAAATCGGTGCAAAATTGTGACCTCTACACTGTTCACAAGCTAAAAACGTGATTTTTCGTACAATCAGGGGCCATAACCCATGAAGTTACAGTCCGATACATGCCAATATCGAATGGAACCGAGATCTTAGGGTGATAAACCTATGTTTTAAGTTTCATTGAAATCGGATAAAAATTGTGACCTGTAGACTGTTCACAAACAATTGTGGACGGACGGACGGACGAACAGGGGCGACGACAATATACGTCCACATGAAAATGTGGGCGTATAAAAACAATTTCTTCCCACAAGCAATCTTTTAAAAAGGACGAGTTTTCATGTAATATAAACCAGCGGCTGCCAGACGAGATACACCCATATTTTGCAAGAGATGGATCTAGACCACGCTAAACAAAAAGAGATTTTTAGTACAATCAAGGGTCATAGTTCAGCAAGTTACGATCTGAAATGCACAAATATCGACAGGAACCAAGATCTTTGGGTTAAAAAGATACATTTCATTCAAGTTTTGTCAAAATCGGATAAAAATTATGACTTTACGCAGTTTGGGTCCCATTTTCTCGAAATTCGAACTCGGTCGTCATTTGGGTATAACTGTGATATATTCAAATATATTTTGCAATGGGATAAAAATTTTGACCTCTACAGGGACAACAAGATAAAAATGCGATTTTGACGAAACTTGAATGAAATATATCTTTATAACCCAAATATTAAAAGGAACCACGCTCTTTGGGATATAACCATGTATTTCAAGTTTCATCAAAATCAGATCAAAATTATGGCCCCTTGAGGGTCCACAACCTTGATATACCATTTACACATACATCTCCCGTAATCTGGAAAAACCTAGTAACACTGTTGAAAACTGTTTTGTTAAGCTACTGAATATAAAACCAATTTTATTTTGTCTTTTTAGATGAAGATAATTAGAAGCCCTTTTGGTGAAGGAGAAAAAAACCTATTATTATATTCATGTGTACTAACTCAATGGGTCTAACTCAATTTTCACCAAAATTTGACTAGCTAGGTTTTTCCAGATTACGGGAGATAAGTTTACGAGAGGCAGCCATTAGGGTGTAACAGGGATATATTTAAACGTTTTTTTAAATCATATAAAAAGAATGACCTCTGCAGGGACCACAATCAAGGGCAATAATTCACTTAGTTACGATCCGATGTGCGCAAATATCAAAAGGAACCAAAATTTTTGTGTTTTAAACATTCATTTCAGGTTTTTCGTCAAAATCAGATGAAAATTGTAGCCTCTAGAGTGGCCACAAGCTAAAAATGTGATTTTTTTTACAATCAGAGACCAAAATCCATAAAGTAAGGTCTGATATATGCCAAAATCAAAAGGAACCGAGATCTTTGTGAGATTGGAATGAAATGGGGTTTAACATCCTACTTTCTGCACCTAACCTGGGCTAATGGAAGATGGGCATACGCTATACAGTGTGCTATGAGGAAATTTTTGCCTGTGCATCGGCGCTACAGCCTACTCTTTTATCGAATTCCAACTGCCAAGGGATCTTTTACGTGCACGCCAATGTGTACACATGACCTTGGTTTGTAATCCCATCCAAACAACTAGACAGCTATCCTGAATCACTGACAAGGGGGGAAACCAAGCCGCAAAATCTGGATAAACTTTCTCGGCCTATGTAGCAATCAACCATCCGACCTTCAGGCTAGCGAGCCAGTGTCTTACCCACTTAGCCACGTGATCCCCAAAGAATTCAAGGAAATGTTTGTGAGATAGACCTTTATTTTAAGTTTCATCAAAATCGAATAAAAATTGTGACCTAAGAGAGTTTTAGTATATTACTATCAAGAGTTCAAGTATATTCATAAATAAAGTGTGTAATAAAATGACAACTTACTCGTCACCTATTTTTCTGATTTCATATAAACCACAACCCAATCCTACATCTTCATCACGTAATTCGTCTGTTCTATTAGCTACAGTTGCACCAACAGCTCTGTTTTAATACAAACATGTCAAATTACTCATCTTAACAATTACATATCAATAGTTGAAAATATCACACAATACCGAACATAAAACCTCTTCTTCAATTCACCGACCAAAACGGGCCAATTTTCTGGTATACATGTATAATATACATGGTTGTTTGTGCCTAATTATAAAAAGTTAAAATTGGAATCTTCACAAAATATTTAAGTCTGAAGGCTAAAGCTTCGAAGTGCCAGAACATTTCCTCAAAAAGACTGCAAAATAATATAAACACAAAAACCTAGCTCAAATGGTCACTTATCACTGGCCAGTACCAAGGCAACAAAGATGTTTAATCAAATGAAAATAATGTGAACTGTATTTGGCTATAACTATCACTGGAATTGATCAACTCTATTAACCTTTATTCGGGCTACTTTTTATTGTGTATGATCTGAAAGTCTACAATAGCCTTTAGTCTCGAATATTGGGACTTGCATTCAAATTACTCAATAAAACATCTCCTTTAAGAAGTCCATTGGCAATAGTTTAACATTAGCAATCACCCTTTTCATCTTATATCTTGATATTTCATCTTACCTGGCAATTCTGTTATTGTCTGATTTTCTAACACGTCGAATAACACTGATACCAGCTTTAACAAAATAATGCTGAGCTAGATCAGACACACCCTTCTCTGTAAAAACTAAATCTGGTTTTAATTGTATAACTTCATTACAGATCTTCTCAATATATTCTTCTTCCAATTTCAAGATTTTCCTAGTAATGACAAAAAAAAAATACATACAAGACATCCATAAAGAAGTCCGAATCAAATTCAACAAGCATTCTGAGAGTAGAGCATGAAGTACATTGACACGACGAATGGAGGTATTGCAACTGATTGCTTGCAGTTGATCTTTAGTCTACAAATGGTCATAATTCAATTTAAAAGAGAAATGATCTGTATCTCAAAGTTCAATTGTTTTAAAAAAGAAGAGGGAGAGAGAAAACCTCCAGACTTCACTGCATTCAGTAATCAAAAATAATGCGAACGGTAACATCAAAATAAATTTCGGATTCACAGCATTTGCAAACAAAATTGGATTATTGAAATCAATTCTTTTTCAAAATTATTTCTTATTAAACTTACGAAAAATCTTCCTCTTTGGATATTTCTATATTTGTCTGACTTTCTCCTTTTTTATATTCTAAAGAACAGTCTAATAAAATAATTCTTGGATTTTCTATTCTCCTGAAAAAACAATTCAATTTCATTAGCACTAAAACAAATTTGACTCTTAATAATGTTACCCTATACACAAGCAAGCAAATCTGAAAAAAATTCTTAATAACATTCTGCAAACAATATGATTCTAATGATTTAAAAGCACTATAACAGATAGACCAAATATATTTCATATATTTTATATTGAAACATTTTATATTGAAACAACGCTAAAAGGTATCATAAACTGCTGCTCAGATGTGTCAATTGGATGTCAACTTTCGCCTTTAAAGCCATCCACAAGCAACTGTGGACGGAGAGAGGTATAAAATTGTAGACGTATAACTTTGTAATTCTGGATATTCATACCTTCTCATTTTAGGATGTGTGACATCCTTGTTCAACATCACACCCTGCAACACCTCAGAATCTTCCAAAAACCCTCCTGGAACCTAAAATACACAAGGGAAATAACTCTTACAATACTAGGGACAAATATCTTTACTTAATATTAATTCGTCACTTGTATTCACATACATAACACTTAGTTATACTACTCAGGGTTTTATTCTACTATTAACAAATTTGACCATTTTAATATACAGATATAAAATGAAAATGCAACACTTTAATCTAGCTAATCTAAGGCCACAAAAAAACATATTCTGGTTCTCGGATTCTGCTGACTAAACACAAATGGGCACGTCACATGTTTTTATTTTTAAAAAAAATATAAAGATAGGTTGCCAGGCAACGAAACATACGCCCACAGCAGCTAAATCGGCCGGGCAGTCAACAAGGGTTGTCGCATATTTTTACTTTTTTTTGGTAATAAAACATTTGTAATACACTAAAATCTGAGTAACAACTCATTATGTAATTATCTGAGAATCATTAGAATTTGTTTGCTTTTTATAAAGTTTTGCCCCAAACTAACAATTAGTATAGGAAACATTTAACATCATGGATTTAGCTGTTCAGTTATCAAAATTCATTCAAAATCAAAACACTTGTTCGTTTCAACACCTTAAACTCTGTGTATCAATCTGAAGTCAATCGGATGATTTATAAGTTTGGCATCTACAGCGCCACAAGGTTTTTCGAAGTGATCAAGGGAGATAACTCTGGAAGTAATTATTTGAAATCGATGAAAATCAGTAGGCTTTTTCGTCTCAGGACCTTAAACAGTGTGTGTAAATTTAAAGTCAATCGGATATTAACTTTGGCCTCTAGAGCATCCACAGGATTTTTTGATCTGATCAAGGGCCATAACTCTGGCACTAATTATCGGAAATTGATGCAAATCAATAGGCTTCTTCGTCTTATGACCTTATACAATGTGTATAAATTTAAAGTCAATCGGATATTAACTTTGGCTTTTAGAGCGTCCACAAGATTTTTTGAAGTGATCAAGGGAGATAACTTTGGCACTAATTATCGGAAATCGCTGAAAATCAATAGGCTTCTTCGTCTTATGACCTTAAACACTGTGTATAAATTTAAAGTCAATCGGATATTAACTTTGGCTTTTAGGGCGTTCACAAGATTTTTTGAAGTGATCAAGGGCCATAACTCTGGCACTAATTATCGGAAATTGCTGAAAATCAATAGGCTTCTTCGTCTTATGACCTTAAACACTGTGTATAAATCTAAAGTCAATCGGATATTAACTTTGGCTTTTAGAGCGTCCACAAGATTTTTTGAAGTGATCAAGGGCCATAACTCTGGTACTAATTATCGGAAATCGCTGAAAATCGATAGGCTTCCTCGTCTTATGACCTTAAACACTGTGTATAAATTTAAAGTCAATCGGATATTAACTTTGGATTTTAGGGCGTTCACAAGATTTTTTGAAGTGATCAAGGGCCATAACTCTGGCACTAATTATCGGAAATTGCTGAAAATCAATAGGCTTCTTCGTCTCATGACCTTAAACACTGTGTATAAATCTAAAGTCAATCGGATATTAACTTTGGCTTTTAGAGCGTCCACAAGATTTTTTGAAGTGATCAAGGGCCATAACTCTGGCACTAATTATCAGAAATCGCTGAAAATCAATAGGCTTCTTCGTCTTATGACCTTAAACACTGTGTATAAATTTAAAGCCAATCGGATATTAACTTTGGCCTCTAGAGCGTCCACAAGATTTTTTGAAGTCGTCAAGGGCCATAACTCTGGTAGTTATTATCGGAAATCGCTGAAAAACAATAGGCTTCTTCGTCTCATGACCTTAAACACTGTGTATAAATTTAAAGTCAATCGGATATTAACTTTAGCCTCTAGAGCGTCCACAAGCAATTGTGGACGCCGGACCGACGGACAGACGGACGGACGGACGGACCGACGGACGGACGGACGGACGGGGGCGACGACAATATACGACCACATTTCAATGTGGGCGTATAAAAAGTCAATAATTTCTGCTCGTTCATATTTCCCGTGATCAAGGTTAGCAACTATTGAAAGTTTCTTGATAACAGGAAATGAACACTAGACTTGGCTATCAAGTATGAAACTATAGGAAACACAACTGACCATCAGGAATGGGCACTGGATAATCAAATGTTAATTTACCATGGCGACAATTTTGCTGTCAATCTGTCTTTTTTTAAGATGAAAAATCTTTTTCTTTACCAACAAATATGATTGCGAGAGATGAACGACAATATTCTAAGCAGGAGATTAAGGGCCATTTAAATCACCAGCAAAAGCCATGCTTTAACAATGAGTCAAGTATCCATACCACATAATGGTGGCCAAAATGAAAACTGACGGATTTAAAAAAATTCTCCTTCCCACCAAACTGAGTTAATGTTGATAGATGAAGTCATAGAATTATCCGACCATTATTTCAAATTCTTACTTATTTTTGTTTTTCTTATTAAGAATTGATAATTTTGTGTATTTCTTAAAACTGAAAAACTAGCCAGATTGACAAAATAAATCAAACCAGCAGTTGTCAGACAAGATACGCCAACATTTTGAAAGAGATGGATAGCTAACAAGCTAATACAAAAATATGATCTTTCATACAATCTCGAGCCAACATCCAGGAAGTTAAGGTCTGAAAGGCACGAATATCGAAAGGGACTAAGATTGTTGGGATATAAAGATATATTTTAAGTTTCATAAAAATCTGACAAAAATTGTGACCTCTCCAGTATCCACGACCTATGTAATACATACTTTTACACAATTAGTGTACAAGCAGCGTTCATTTTCTTTTGATTCTATTTTGCCGAAATTTGTACTCAACCTTCATTATGATGTAACAGTGATATATTTAAACCGTTTTTCTTTTTAAAAAAAAGGTAAAACAAAAACGTGATTTTTCATGCAATGTGGGGCCATAATCCAGGAAGTTAAGGTCTGAAACACGTTAATATCTGAAGGGACTAGGATCTTTAGACATAAGGATATATTTTAAGTTTCATTAAAATCAGACAAAAATTGTGACCTCTAGAGGGTCCACAATCTTCGTATTACATACTTTTACACATTTTGTGTACAAATCGCTGCCATTTTGTCATACAGCATCAGTCAGATTTCACAAAATTCGAACCCAATGTCATTGACGTGTTTAAACCTTTATTTAAAGTTGACCGAACAAAGATCTTTGTGATATAAACATAAATTAAAAATGTTTCATCAAAATCAGATCAAAATTGTGGCCTCTAGTGGATCCACAACCTTAATGTTCCACATTTTATTTACACTATTTGCATACAATGGGAGGCTAATTTTGTCAGTCATTTTTAGTCCGATTTTCACAAAGTTCGAATTCCCCCATCATTAGGGTAAATTTGTTAAAAATTGTGACCTCTAGAGGGACAAGATAAAAAAAATTTCTAACAAACTACGGCCATAACTCTGAAAATTACAATCCAATATGGAAGGAATAAAGATCTTTCAGTTATAACCATGAATTTCAAGTTTCATCAAAATCAGATCCAAATTGTGACCTTGATATACCATATTTTTACACTATTTGCTTGCAAGGGGAGGCCATTTCGTCTGTCATTTTTGGTCCGATTTTCACAAAATTCGAACTCAACCCACATTAAAAAGATACATTAGTTGAGAGTTTAATAAAGAGTTGGCTATTCTTGAAATAATAGTTCGAAAATAGATAATGTAAAATGAATAATTTGAAAATTTCTTCCAAATTACTCTATTGTGAGCAAAGATATTAGTCTTAGAAAGTTTGACAAGACGTGTGCGATAATTGCAACTACCGTCCTGGTTGTTGGAAGCTAAGTCCTGCGCGTCCATTTCTAAATTAATCAAGATATGGTTGAACCCGTTCAAATCTATTTCAAATCGAACAAATCCTATGCCATCGAGATTTGATTATGGCTTGGATCAGTTAATTAATGTTAAATTAATAATTTAGACCTAAAGAAAGACCGTCAATAGGCAGATTTAGCTCTTGCATAATGTATGTTTAAGGTGTAGGGCTGACCTTAAAAATATCTCTGTTTAGCCTAACCCGACCGACTAACTAAAACCACCCCGTCTTAAATCATTTTATTGCACTTTTCTGCGATCTTTTCATTTTATTTTGTGTGTCAACCTGAAATACATCACTAGAGTTATTTCCTTTTGGCTATGGTCTGATCCATTTGATTCATTATTGAAACTGGTTGATCCAATCTGATTAAAACACAGATCCAATTTCGTTTCGTTTTTTATAGTTCAAAATTTCGTTTTTACTTGTCTTCACTACTCTTGGATCTGGAGGACTTGTTATTTAACTGGCGTTCTGCCTGAAATGAGGGGTCAGCCAATCAAATGGTCTGTCGAATCCACCGTTTGACCTTTTCATGCGTGGAACTGTGGGTAGATATTACCAGCCAACGACGTCTATACTAACACCAGCGGATAGAAATCATAACAAAACACAAGTGGATTTTGAAAAGCATGGCGATCGCCAATTGGTTAATCGAATGACTGACGTTATCGGGTCAAATGTCCCGTGCTTGATACCTGACGTCATAGAACGTGAGCGTCCACTATAACTAGTTAGATCTACATGAGTGTAGGCCATCGAAAGTATAAAAAACGAAACGAAATATAGATCTATATTTTAATTAGATTGTGGTTGATCAAGACGAAAGCGTCGTAGGTGTTTGCTTCTTAACAAAATGGTTGCAGACGAAAGCATGTGCATTCTTACGAAACGATTCTGCCCCTGTCTGTGAAGCTTCGTTTTAAACATGACGACGATATTTCCAATATCCGTTTTCGAGAAAAATGAAGGCACGACCCGCACAAACATTAAAGATAGCTTGCCAGGCAACCAAACATACGCCCACAGCAGCTAAATCGTCCGGGCAGTCAACAAGGGTTGTCACATATTTTTACTTTTTTTGGTAATGAAACATTTGTAATACACTAAAATCTGATTAAGAGTAACAACTCATTATGTAATTATCGGAAAATCGTTAGAATTTGTTTGCTTTTTATAAAGTTTTGCCCCACGCTAACAATTAGTATAGGAAACATTTAACATCATGGATTTAGCTGTTCAGTTATCAAAATTCATTGAAAATCAAAATACTTGTTCGTTTCAACACATTAAACTCTGTGTATCAATCCGAAGTCAATCGGATGATAAGTTTGGCATCTATAGCGTGACAAGGTTTTTTGAAGTGATCAAGGGAGATAACTCTCGAAGTAATTATTTGAAATCGCTGAAAATCAGTAGGCTTCTTCGTCTCATGACCTTAAACAGTGTGTGTAAATTTAAAGTCAATCGGATATTAACTTTGGCCTCTAGAGCGTCCACAGGATTTTTTGATGTGATCAAGGGCCACAACTCTGGCAATAATTATCAGAGATCGCTGAAAATCAATAGGTTTCCTCGTCTCATGACCTTAAACACTGTGTATAAATTTAAAGTTAATCAGATATCAACTTTGGCCTCTAGAGCATCAACAAGATTTTTTGAAATGATCAAGGGCCATAACTCTGGCACTAATTATCGGATATCGCTGAAAATCGATAGGCTTCTTCGTCTCATGACCTTAAACACTGTG
The DNA here is from genome assembly GCA_963678685.1 of Patella ulyssiponensis. NCBI lineage: Eukaryota > Metazoa > Mollusca > Gastropoda > Patellidae > Patella > Patella ulyssiponensis. Next base: position 40,808,924 of record OY783228.1, on the reverse strand, counting down.
TATGAATTTAAAGTCAATCGGATATTAACTTTGGCCTCTAGAGCGTTCACAATATTTTTTTTGAAGTGATCAAGGGTCATAACTCAGGTAGTTATTATCGGAAATTGCTGAAAAACAATAGGCTTCTTTGTCTCATGACCTTAAACAATGTGTATAAATTTAAAGTCAATCGGATATTAACTTTAGCCTTTAGAGCGTCCACAAGCAATTGTGGATGCCGGACCGCCTTACGGGGGCGACGACAATATACGACCACATTTCAATGTGGGCGTATAAAAAAGTGTCGAAGGAACTTCACACTTCAAGTTCGTGGCAAATTGTGTGCGAGTCGTGCATCACTAAAAATCCCAATGTCATTCAATATTGATTTGTTTACAAATTACAGCTTATAAGCAAACCCATTTTCTGTATGGACTTCTCCAACTTAAAAAAAAAAATCTGAAAAATTCCCCGACCTACTGAGCCTTCTCCTCAATTGTGGGTTGGGTTTGGTGAAACCAAGATATTCTTAAGGTCAGCCTAGCAGTGAAATATTGTAACAGTTTTTAAATCGGATAATAATCCCAAGCTAAATATGTTTTTTTCGTAACATAAGGGGTCCTAATTTCAGCAGTTACCATCCAATATGCATGAATATCGAAAGGAACCAGGATATTGTGACCACAAGCTAAAAGATAGGTTGCCAGGCAACGAAACATACGCCCACAGCAGCTAAATCGTCCGGGCAGTCAACAAGGGTTTGCGCATATTTTTACTTTTTTTGGTAATGAAACATTTGTAATACACTAAAATCTGATTAAGAGTAACAACTCATTATGTAATTATCTGAAAATCATTAGAATTTGTTTGCGTTTTATAAAGTTTTCCCCCACCCTAACAATTAGTATAGGAAAATCAATAGGCTTCTTCGTCTTATGACCTTAAACACTGTGTATAAATTTAAAGCCAATCGGATATTAACTTTGGACTCTAGAGCATCCACAAGATTTTTTGAAGTGACCAAGGGCCATAACTCTGGTAGTTATTATCGGAAATCGCTGAAAAACAATAGGCTTCTTCGTCTCATGACCATAAACAATGACCGACGGACCGGGGCGACGACAATAGACGACCACATTTTCGTACAATCAGGGGCCATAATGCATGAAGTTATGGAATGACACATACCGATCTCATACCGAGATCATTGGGGGTACACCTATATTTCAAGTTTCATCAAGATCAGAGTGTTCACAAATAAATTGTTGACAGGGGCCACGGCATAATACATCCACGTTAAAATGTGGGCATATAAAAACCAGAGTTACTAGAATCAGCACAGCACTGACAGATCAATCTCTCTTTTCACCTAAATATATGTACCTTTTCAACTTTAGCATATCGTTTGATGTCTATCTCTTTACGACCATTTTCCTCAACAGCAACGGTAGATGTTGCATCCAGGGCAATTTTACAGGCTAAATCCATCCTGAAAAAATACAGGAATTGTAATATATGCCTTGTTATAATTCAACAAATGTATGTCAATATTTCTAACCAATAATGAACAATAAATTAGCAATGTTATTAAATCAAGATAATAAATCTGCATGTCTGTATTAAATTCAGTAAAAGTAATATTGACAGATAATATACTAAAAAAAGATAGGTTGCCAGGCAACGAAACATACGCCCACAGCAGCTAAATCGTCCGGGCAGTCAACAAGGGTTGTCGCATATTTTTACTTTTTTTTGGTAATGAAACATTTGTAATACACTAAAATCTGAGTAACAACTCCTTATGTAATTATCTGAAAATCATTAGAATTTGTTTGCTTTTTATAAAGTTTTGCCCCAAGCTAACAATTAGTATAGGAAACATTTAATATCATGGATTTAGCAGTTCAGTTATCAAAATTCATTGAAAATCAAAATAATTGTTCGTTTCAACACCTTAAACTCTGTGTATCAATCTGAAGTCAATCGGATGATAAGTTTGGCATCTACAGCGCCACAAGGTTTTTTGAAGTGATCAAGGGAGATAACTCTGGAAGTAAATATTTGAAATCAATGAAAATCAGTAGGCTTCTTCCTCTCGGGACCTTAAACAGTGTGTGTAAATTTAAAGTCAATCGGATATCAACTTTGGCCTCTAGAGCGTCCACAGGATTTTTTGATGTGACCAAGGCCCATAACTCTGGCACTAATTATCGGAAATCGCTGAAAATCAACAGGCTTCTTCGTCTTCTGACCTTAAACACTGTGTATAAATTTAAAGTCAATCGGATATTAACTTTGGCTTTTAGAGCGTCCACAAGATTTTTTGAAGTGATCAAGGGCCATAACTCTGGCACTAATTATCAGAAATCGCTGAAAATCTATAGGCTTCTTCGTCTTATGACCTTAAACACTGTGTATAAATTTAAAGTCAATCGGATATTAACTTTGGCTTTTAGAGCGTCCACAAGATTTTTTGATGTGATCAAGGGCCATAACTCTGGCACTAATAATCGGAAATTGCTGAAAATCGATAAGCTTCTTCGTCTTATGACCTTAAACACTGTGTATAAATTTTAAGTCAATCGGATATTAACTTTGACTTTTAAAGCGTCCACAAGATTTTTTGAAGTGATCAAGGGCCATAACTATGGCACTAATTATCGGAAATCGCTGAAAATCAATAGGCTTCTTCGTCTTATGACCTTAAACACTGTGTATAAATTTAAAGTCAATCGGATATTAACTTTGGCCTCTAGAGCGTCCACAAGATTTTTTGAAGTCGTCAAGGGCCATAACTCTGGTAGTTATTATCGGAAATCGCTGAAAAACAATAGGCTTCTTCGTCTCATGACCTTAAACACTGTGTATAAATTTAAAGTCAATCGGATATTAACTTTAGCCTCTAGAGCGTCCACAAGCAATTGTGGACGCCGGACTGACGGACGGGGGCGACGACAATATACGACCACATTTCAATGTGGGCGTATAAAAATAAAGAAATGATCAGTTGAAACTAAAGTGTTGTTAAAGAGGAAAGAGTATTTTTCTAAAAGCCTTGAAATTACTTTTACTTACCATTTACTAATAAGCTTTGTACCTAAACAACTTTTAATAATTTTCAACATTTCTTCTCTTTTAGTAACATCAACAGGTACACTGAAGATAAAACACAAGCAATGAATGCATTACTTTTACAATAAAAATCCTCAAGTTTTTGTTTGTTTTTTTTTTATTATACATATATCCATAATAGTTATAGTTAGAATTATTTTCAAATCAAGTGTTGATTTTAATAAGACTAAAACAATTTGATCTATTTAAACATACAGGTCTTTCCTTAGGCCTGAAATGTTATCTAAATCATCAATTAGACATTAATTAACTGATCCGTACCATTATCAACTCTCAATGGCATCGCTAGCCTGCGATCCTTAGTGGATTATGACCTGATTAAATGCATAACTTCTCTTTTGTCAGTATAGAGGACGTTTACAACAAATGAATCTCTGGATAATCAAAAGGCTTCTTCGTATCATAACCTTAAACACAGTGTATAAATTCAAAGTCAATCGGATATTAACTTTAGACTCTAGTGCGTTCACAATATTTTTCAAAGTGATCAAGGGTCATAACTCTGACAGTAATTATCGGATATTGCTTCTTCGTCTCGTGACCTTAAACACTGTCTTTAAATAAAAGTCAATCGGATATTAACTTTAGCCTCTAGAGCGTTCATAAGAAATTGTTGACGACGGGCGGGCGAACAGGGGTGACGGCAATATATGTCCACATTTTCATGTGGGCGTATAAAAATGGAAACAAATAAGTATGATGCACAAACCTGACTTTATCACGGACTAATTCTAACATATCTTCTAATGCTTGCCTATAAGCTGATATAATAACAGTAGGATGCATCTGTTGTTCTAAAAATTGTTCTGCTACAGATAAAACCTCCCCAGCTAAAATGTAAAAAAAATAAAAGAAAAAAATATATATATATCTAAATATTCAGCTTATCAAATTAATATAACCACAGGCCACAATCCCAAAATAAATAGATGACATTACTTAACAACACATTTATCTTTGTAAAGCATCGATCAATCAAGCTAAGCCTAAGCATAAAAGGCTCATGATTGAACTTCCAAGATATTGGTGTAGTGAAACTATACATAAAGTTTCATCACTCATTTAGAATCAAAGCTATGCCCTCAAGCAACAGCCTATGAATTGCTTAGCCTAAGCAGAAGTTCATCTTCCAACAGCATCAAGGCATTCACCCAATAAACATCTACACAAAGCCTGAACATTCTAGCTCAGTTAAAAGCAAAGTTATTGAGTCCCCAAAACGTATGATGGAGTGATCTATTTTAAAAGTGAAATGCGTATTCGAAAAACAGGGACAATTGTAGCTCAATATTTCTACACAGGATGTTTGCACTCTTTAAAGGATTAGGAACTGTAATAGATGGGCACACATATTCCAACCATTGCAATAAGTCCATGAAATACAAGAAAATCTGCCAAATTGGGGTAATGGCTAAACATTATGAATTTAAGCATCTTGTTTGGCTTACCAAGTATAATAACTGATTTAGTACCATCTCCCGTTTCTTCATCCTGTGTTCTAGCAACTTCTATCATAGATTTAGCTGCTGGATGTTGAACATTGATCTATAAAGCATTATCAACATTATAAAGGAATTAACTTTACCAGAAAAAGGAGAAAATACTTTGGGGGTGGGGGGCAAATCCTTCTCTTTTAACAAAAAACTCTTTACTGTTCAAGTCTTTTAGATTTAATATGGTGGGGCACTGTGTTACAGGTGGTTGGGACAACCAGGGCTGGGAATGAACAGTTTTCAAAATTGATTATTGTGAAGTATTGCATTGCTGTCAAATAGATATAATCGCACAAGTAAATAATTACAGGGTTTTTATCGTAACGTATACAAGAAATTATTTAGATTTGTCATCCTTAATAGCAGAGCAAACTCCTCTGAAGCACTAGATATTTGTAGACCTGAATTAAATCACATCTAGAGATGCAAACAATTTTGAATCTATCTTTTCTTCAAAAAATTACCTGTGTAGATTGTACCTTCAACTGATTAAAACTCTACAGCTACATCTGACACAAATACAATTTCATGTGTTAAAATATTTGTTTACCTCTCTAAGTATGGCATTTCCATCATTTGTCATAACAATACCACCCATCGGATCCATCAACATCTATAAGAGAAAAAAATGAAACTTTATTAGAACAAGCGAATAGCGAGGTTTATGTCCCCAAAGATGTGCCTTAAACACACGTTTAAAATGGGGTAGGCACTGACAACTTCGCATAGTGTATGAGAGTTTATTCCAGAGTTTGGAAGAGGCGGCTGAAAAAGCTTTCAAACCGTGAGACTCCAAATTAGCTTTTTTCTCAATAAGCAGATATTCATCAGAAGCAGAACGTAAACAAAGACTAGGTTTATAAAATTGTAATATATCTGACAATTAGGAAGGGGCTTTATTATTTAAAGGTTAAAAAGAATGGGGCCAAGGACTGTGCCTTGGGGTACTACAGATGGTATGGTCTGTAGAGACTAATACATTCCATTTACATTCACTTTCTGTGATCTGTCGGTGATTTAAGGTTTCAGGAGTGCTAAAGCGTCATCAGAGAATCCAGACACAATTGAAGACAATTGAATATTGTTGTGCTCTTGAACTAAAGCAGCCTCTGTACTGTGGAACTTTCTGTAGGCACTCTGAAATTGTTCATTGGTGATATCACAGCTATGATTTATGAGTCGAGTGGCAATTACTCTCTCCAAGGTTTTGGATAAAAAAACTTAGATTGGATACTGGACAATAGGTTGGGATCTAAATTTGATTGTTTAAAAAGGGGAAATACAATTGCAGATTTAAAAATGGCTGGAATTAGATCTAACCTGAATGATTTACAAGTTGATTGCTTCACAATAATCAGATGTATAGCAATTGCCGATACAAATTACATGTACTACCATTGTCTTTTCGTAGAAATAACAATATCAAGGTACAAAAAGATTGAAAACTATTCTAGACATATGAATGATGCCATTTAAAACAAATTTTTATAAAATTTCATAAAGATATGGTTTCTGTTATGTGTGGTGGAACAATAGTTACATACTGCGGAATAATATTTGCATGCTAAAAACCATGTCACATATTTAACTGACAATACATTGATGAGTGTATACAGTTTCAAAAAGATATCTTGACGGTTTATGAAATATGCTCCAAAAACAAAAAGTAATTGACCTGAGAATTTTCCATGAGAAATTTCCAATCAGATATGCACTGTGATACTATGTAATATTACTAATAAGGCAAAAAATGTTATTTACAATTTAAACATACACTATGCAAGAGCTAAATCTGATTATTGCAAGTCTTTATTTAGGCTTCAGATGTCATAGAAATTATAAATTAGATCTTTATTTATACAAGCACAAAATCAGCTCAGTAGACCCACGGATGGCTTGGATTCGGCTTGGATTTAAACAGGATTTCATTGACTGATTTAATTATAAATGATGTCATGAGCGGAGATTAACCGTTACGTTTTAGATTGAGGCTAAATGATAGAATCTACAAAGCGAGGCCGCAGTTGAGTAAGGCTTGAACAAATGACATCTAAACTAAAGTGCAATAAACCAAACACAGATAATGACAAATAATACAATTCCTGGAGACCGCATGATGACTTAAAAAGACCGATAGGTCTTCTGTCTAAATAATATCAATACGGCATTGATATCATGTTTAGTTGTTGGTTAAATTGGGAGTTTTGATGTCGATATTATACGCTCTTTTGCCACTTGCGTTTGCAAATTGATAAACATCGCAGCTAACATCCCTCCAGTTGAATTACATCCCCATAGGATCACTGTTTCCTATTTGACTGCTTCGGGAGTCACGTAGGCCTACCAGTTACAGTACACGAGTGCACCTAACAAGAAGTCGGCTATAATTATGAAAAAATGCTTCCTCATTGACTTGGCCCATTCCTTTCATATTACAAACTTTCCCTTCTTATCTTTATCTCAAAAGCCTTATTTTTAATTTGTAGTAAAAGTAAATTATGTAGGTTGAGTTAATGTCTGTCAATCAAACTATCGGCCATTCCCGTAAAAGGTGAACATATTACAATTAACTCCCATTTCTAGTCAAAATTACAATGGTAATAACTTTGTTCAGAATAAAGTAATTTGACTGAAATTTTCAATACATTCTTCTTTCATCCTCTATTTTTGAACTGTTACAGTAAGAATAGCTAACTCCTTATAAAAAATCTCCCATAATGTATCTTTAATCTCACATTTGTTTTTATTTGCACCAATGATGAGATAAAACGACAACAAAAATCTATAATTAAATGAGACAAAGCTGCAGTCTTATTCCTGCTCTAAGTTGGCAAAGATATCAGAATGTAAATCTCAAGAGGCAAGCAAAATCACGCAAAGCTAGTCTGCTAATGTGTCGGCAAACAATCACGAAGATTCATTATCAACATCTTATAATCAATTGGTCTGACAATATTAGTTTTTAATTTCCTTAAATAACTCATTTGTTAATAGTATCAAAATATGTAAATACATGCATTTAACCTATATAATCACTACACTATCTCAGGTCTCAGAAAATGGAAACTTTGGGATTAAAATAAAACGTCAAATATTTCCTGCTGATCATAATTAGAATCAAAGTTACCATGTTCCAATATCTCTAAATCCATCAAGCTGCTCATTTTTGCTTGACCATCGAACTAAGTCAAGAACAAATGCACCAAGCTTGAATTTTCTAGCTCAACTAAAAGCAGAGTTATTATGACCAATCATATCACTCATAGTTACTTAGCCTAAGCAGAACATTTTCAAACTTAGTAATGGTAATGATGTAATGAAACTATACAGTTTCAATCTCGCTTAATTCGAATAACCAGCGGCTGCCAGGCAAGATACGCCCACATTTTGCAAGAGATAAATAGACAAGATGCGTAGAATACTAATGCCTAGCCGGTATGGAAAAGTCTATAAACTGCGGTTGTAAGAAAATTGATTATTGGACAAAAAAAGTTTTATGGGACTAAAAATGCATTTTTGAAAATAATATTGTTCTTGCAACCCCAGTTTAGTGCCTCTTCCATGTGTTAGGTTAGGTATTAGTATTCTACGCATCCCGGCACAATTTTTAATTTTTTGGACTTCAAGAACAATGTCGGCTAATCTATACTAGTTGGGGGTCGGGGCATTTTGGGCGTGTCTGTTAGGGGTAACCCACCGCACAAACTGTCTGGCAGCGGTCATTCATGATTCCTGTTGTGGTACTTAACAACTCCAAAGCTGTTTTAGGTGGTACAAATTTCAGCTAATCTAGCCTAGCTGTAGTTTAGAAATTAGGTAACTCTTATCAAGGACACCCCATCACGACAAATGTCTGGCAATGGGCATCCTCGCTAGAGATAAAGGGACATAATTTCATAGAGGAGCGGGACCCACGTGACCTCCTTGTATACCACACAGCATTGTGTTCCAGTGCATTCAATACGAACTGATGTGTTGATAAACGCAAGTTTTTGTCGTTAATATGGAATTTAATCCCTATACGTCGAAACACGGTCCTTATACCATCGATAAGGTCACATGGAACCACCTTTTTACTGGCGACGTCTGGTGTGAATTCCTTCAGCGAGGACGCCCATTACCGGTACATAGCTGTCAGGGGTACCCCACCACTAGAAATGTCTGTCAAGAGTGTTTTTGTAATACCTGTAAATGTACGGTACACTGCTGTATGATTTTCATGTGGTACACTTTTGAGCTAATCTAGACTAGCTGGGGGGCATGATCAAGGGCCATAATTCTGGCAGTAATTATGAGAAATTGTTGAAAACCAAGTCTTCTTCATCTTATGACCTTAAACACTGATATGTATAAATTTCAATTTAGAGTAAATATTTACATCCACAAGATTTTTCAAAGTGATCAAGGACCATAAATCTGTCAGTAATTCTCAAAACTGCTGAAAATCAATAGGCATCTTCGTCTTATGACCTACACCAAGTTTAAAAATTCTACCTCAATTAGAATCAAATTTCTGAACTCCAACCCCATAAGAATCATAAATAATATTGTTTTATAAAATCTCAACAAATCCATATTGCAGCGGATAAAAATTAGTCTGTTAAATCAATAAAACATTGTCTTACTGATAACTCAGAAAATTTTTGGCCAAAAATAATTTTCCAGTTATGAAACATCAATAAAGTTGAAATATCTGGTATATCATGATTAAAGAAAATACTTTAAATGATTTGTTTGTTATGACAATGATTTTAAAATGCAGCCCAACCGCCCCTGCATCACTTCAGCTATCCATCAGTACCAAATTTTGAGTTACATTTTCAATTTTTTAAAATAATTGCCGAGGTTGATATTTCCATGAAAGCGATTACCATACAACTTTATGATAACAGTCATGTCAAATTTCTTTAAGTGCAAGAAAACAATTCTTAATTCGGGAAATATGTCAACAGTTTTGAAAGGATCGATGAGGATATGATCATTGCTGAGAGATAAGACAAAGATGCATTTATACAAGATTTTGTATTCATACTGGAATAAGAAGTAATTTCAGGAAGTCAGAAAACAAGATTCTGTTATATTAGTAACCTTGACATGTCAAACAGTGCACCATTCATATTCTACATTATACATATCTAGAATAGAAGACACAGACTTTGTCAATCACCAGCCAATGACCTCAGGATGGAAAAATAACTGCCATTCTTAAGAACGGAAACTTATTAAACGGACATGGGTAGCCAGTTAATACACACAAGCAATCAGCATTTTGATGTATAAGTAACATAAAATTGATTGACGACTCTTAAATTTTGGAATCCTTCATCCATAAGACTTGCCAAAAAATTCCAGCAAATTTAATAAAATCTTGGAAACTCGAGAGCAAAAGACCATTTGCAAGTATTGGATTGCAAAAAGACATTGTTCAACCATATGAATAGATCAGGAAGCTTTACGATTTTATGTACAGCTTGTAAAAAAAATTAAACTTGATTTTGAACAAAAAAAGCATAAAAAATCATTGTACAATTTCTGTAATAAAACATCACATCAAGCTTACATGTATGTAACATTCACTACCCTTTGAATTTTATTGGAAATCATTTCGCAATGTCCAGACAAATGTTTGCTTTGTATGTTTGTCTATGCATTTCTTCATATTGGAATCAAATGATGTGTGTGATATTATTACATTCACTCTATATCTGATTTGGCCAACCCCTTCAAACATGGCAAAAATCTATATTTAAACGCCAAACAAAATTGTATGGTCATACACAACTATTGCTGTTACTTTTTTCTTCCAATAATTCCAAACAGTCTAGCACTTTCAACAAAATACATGTATAGTGAAAAATCCCTAGGCTACATAATTACAGTTTGTCCGCAGTCGTCTGGACTGGACTGATCTTAAAAATGTTTTAACAATAAATGCATGTTTTGAAAAGCTTTCTAAATAAAACTGAAAAACCCAAAAACTTATATACATGTACCAGGTAGTTAGATTCATTAGAGTATTTTCAGCAAAATATCTGATAGAAAATCAATTTTGATAGAGTGATGACAATTAAACAAATAGCTTTCTATTAATAATCTGATATATTACACATGAAAGACAAAATCAATAATCTTTTTACCAACATCTTTAGTCTACTCCTTCTCTGTCTACACTATTATCAATCAACTATTTAAAATATTTTTCTCGCAATTACAGATAAATCAAAGATCTTGCGCAACATGTATAAGAAAAAATTCTTCAGATTTATAGCAAACATATTTACAAGTACGGCTGTAGTTAATGACAAAATTTCATTACTTTCACTACTATCAGTGTAATGTACCAGTCTGAAAATAAATAACGAAAAATGTTGAAATTCAATAGGATTCTTCATAACATACCCTTAAACACTGTATAAATTTTATGTCAATCAAATATTAACTTTAGTTCCTCGGTCCTGGGCGTATAAAGAGATGTGATTATCTTAGCCTCTATTGTGCCGACAAAAAATGGAGCTTGAGAGGCGACCACAGTATTCAACAACATTAAATTGTGGGTATACCTACATGTATGGCAGCCTTGACAGTGCTTTTAAATTGCATTTGATTATCTGACAAACATATTGTACTATAAGACCATCTATTGTACATGTACACATGTCAAATGACCTAGATGTTAACAAACAGTTAATAACCATAATAGTATTGTAAATACAAAATTCATTAAAAAATCAATATTTTATCGGAACTGTGACAATACTTCCTAGGTGAATGCATTTATATATCATTAAACAGAACTGTACAATTTACTGTAAAACTATCAATAACATTTAACATGGACTAAATAGTGAATATATATTTTCAGCAGAATATGTAAAGCAAAAGATAGGTTGCCAGACAATGTAACATACGTCCACATCATCAACGTAGTCAGAGCAATCCACAAGACAAAATCTTTAGAGGTATGAAATAATAATTATTGAACTTCAATTAGGTGAATGTATTTATATATAATTAATCAGAACCGTACAATTTACTGTAAAACTATCATTAATATTGATCATGGACTGAATAGTGAAATAGGAAGATTTCAGCAAAAAATATAATGCAAAAAGTAGGTTGCCAGACAATGTTACATACATCCACATCAGAGCAAACCAAAAGACAAAATCTTTAGAGGTATAAAATCATTGTTGAACTTCAATAGGCTTCTCTGTTTCACTAATAAGTAATGCATTAAATTTCAAACTGATCCGACATTTTTTTGTCAATAGAGTATTCATTATGTTCTACAAAGAGCTTTAACTTTAACAGCAAAGAACAGTAATTGTTGAAATTCAACAAAGAAAGATCATATCATAATTGAAGGCGGGCGCCAAGGTTTGAAAGGGGAGAAACTCAATGGGAATTTTCATTTCATCAGGAAAGACAATTGAAATATATTTCAAACGTAAATAGTAAGAGAATACAAATCAATATAAAGGCCTTAAAAGATTTTTTACACAGAACAAGGGGCGTTGCACGGATTATCAGAAAATGTTGGAAATCACAAAGCTCAAAATATTTTTACAGAATGATTGGATCATAAACAACAGGGCAGAGAGAAAGAAATATCGGTAGATGACCACTTTAACATGATTGTATAAAAAAAATCACTTTAACAAACCATTGTAAGTAAACTTTTACTTGACATAACACTTTAGATGTTCTGGAGTTTCAACGCTGTTGCTATTCAAATTGCTAAGAATAGGTGGCTTAATTAGTAATTTTGTCTGAGATTTTATCACGATAAAAAATAATAAATCTCAATAGTGATATAGCTAATGCACGATAAACTTTCTATCAAGGAAAACAATAAAATCTTTACAACCATTAGCCTGATGAAACTAAGTTACATGGCAGTTCTGTTCGGTCTTGGGTAATAATTTGAGACCAAGTTCATAACATTCGAGCAAGATCCACTTCCAGATTTTTTATAATGTAAACGACCATGTGGACAGATGAATTCAATATCTTATTTCCATGAAAGGCTTGTATTTGTATCATGGTATCAGTGAATTATTCAGTAGTTAAAAAAGATAGCATTGGTAGCACTGCATTTGACTTGGGTAAATGGTAATATTGCCATCATTTTAGTTTTACCCATACATCACCCTTTAAAAGCAGTGACTGCACCAACAAATATTAATCATCATCTGTCTACAGTAATCCATTGTAGAATTTGTATTATATTTGTAGGAAAACCTTTATGTTGTGAGATAAGTTTATGACAGAAAGTATGGTAGGAGTAAAGTTGGTCTCTATAGGATAAATGTATTGATGTGCTTTGTATAGAATCATGGAATATGCTGTGTAGAACAGTATTCATACTGTATAGAGATAGGAACAGCTAGTGTGCTATGTGGTTATATCAATCACAAATTCACCATATCAAGATGAAATAAACCATATTTTGTACAATTTGTCTGGCTATTTTGACCATTTAAAGTTAACGTACTACTTGGATTATCAATTTACCCGACTATTATATAATGATGGGCTGTTTTCCACGTAAATCAGACAAATCTACAGGTAAGCCTTTTCACAACTAATATTAAGTTTTATTGACCCAATATCATTTGATCGATTTATCAAGACATGCCTGCCAGAACAACTGTGAATCGACTCAACAGGCGTCCAATGAATATGTAAAATACATATGGCAAACCACAGAACCTGTAGAAAGCACAAGGGGTTTGAGGGGTGTCCTTTCACCTTGTCACCTTTTATTGATGACTGATTTTAATATCTTGAGTACAACAATGCCTACAGTATTTAGAATGAACTAAAATAATATCAGTATGCAAACTGTTACTAGTTGTTTAACTTTTTACTTATATAGGTCAAAGATATGCCCCTATTTCATTGTTGAGTTGGTACATTGTTCTTACAGTAATATAGAATGACTATTCAATACTGTTTATTGATAATTTATACAACTACAGCTGTTAGTAAAATCACATCAATATAAATATATGATCAACCGCTTACCTTAACCGGACGAATGAAAACACATAAATTAGAACGTAAATAATTTATTATAATAAATGGGTATCGCATGTTGCACTTAGGAGTAGTATTTGTAAAGATAGGTTGCCAGGCTACGAAACATACGCCCACAGCAGCTAAATCATCCAGACAGTCAACAAGAGTTGTCACATATTCTTACTTTTTTCGATAATGAAACATTTATAATACTCTGAAATCTGATTAAGATTAACAATTCATAAAGTAATTATCAGAAAATCATTAGAATTTGTTTAGTTTTTATAAAGTTCTGCCCCATGCTAACGCTTAGTATACGAAACATTTAAAATCATGGATTTAGCTGATCAGTTATCAAAATTCAATGAAAATCAATATACTTGTTCATCTCAAGACCTTAAACTCTGTGTATCAATCTGAAGTCAATTGGGTGATAAGTTTGACCTCTAGAGCGTTACAAAAGATTTTTCAAAGTGATCAAGGGAGATAACTCTGGCAGTAATTATCAGAATTCGCTTAAAATCAATAGGATTCTTCATCTCATGACCTTCAACACTGTGTATAAATTTAAAGTCAATCAGATATTAACTTTAGCCTTTAGAACGTTCACAAGATTTTTTGAAGTGATCAAGGGCCATAACTCTGGCAGTAATTATCGAAAATCGCTGAAAATCAATAGGCTTCTTCGTCTCATGACCTTAAACACTGTGTCTAAATTTAAAGTCAATCAAATATTAACTTTGGCCTCTAGAGCGTCCACAAGATTTTTTGGAGTGATCAAGGGCCATAACTTTGGCAATAATTATCGGATTTCACTGAAAAACAATAGGCTTCTTCGTCTCATGACCTTAAACACTGTGTATAAATTTAAAGTCAATCAGATATTAACTTTAGCCCCTAGAGCGTCCACAAACAATTGTGGACACCGGATGGACGGGGGCGACGACAATATACGACCTCATTTCAATGTGGGCGTAACACTGTGTATAAATTTTAAGTCAATTGGATATTAACTTCAGTCTCCAGAGCGTTTACAGGATATTTCAAAGTGATCAAGAACCATAACTCTGGCAGTAATTATCAGAAATCATTGAAAATCAGTAAGATTCTTTGTCTCGTGACCTCTAACACTATTAGGCTGGGCAAGTGGAGTGACTCCAACCAAATTGCAAAAGAAACCTATACAGTTTGGTTCAATACTACTTATATCAGACATCATACTTAAATTCGACAATCGGTCTAGAATCTAGATGATACCAAAAGGGGGTTTCCACACTATAGGGTAGGGCAGAAAGGATTCACCGGTGAACCGCGATTTTTTCCATGAAAATGATGAACGATATTTTTTTTAAGAATATCGATAATCGAGATTTTTTTTTCAATTTAAGGGTCACGATTAATTTCATACTATATCGCGATATTTGTTCAATAAATGAGACATGTACTGTAGGACCCTTAGAAATTACCTATCAGTTCAGTACGTACATACACAAGGCCTAAATGTAAAGAAACCCTCGGTAGCTATAAATAGACTAGGAACAGCACGCGTCTTCTATAGGCCCAGGCATCCAGACTTCACAATCATTGCAAAACTGACCTACTAATCGCGTGCAAAATACGACTCGGAAACTGGATAAGACAATTTTTTCCATTGGACAAAATACCGGAAGCCATGCATTTTACACCAATGAAATCGCATTTTATTTAACAGTCATTTCTTCCTCGCGATGTCGGTGGCTCTTATTCGAATGCATGAAAGCGTGTTGAAATTTTGGTTAACAGTCTCTCTTAATCTTTCGACTATTATGTTCACGCCCAGTACTGGTGGTAACAGTGTTACACTTAGGGAAGTTGAAATAGAAAAGCCACCAGCCTGTTCGACCGAAGCTGACATCGACGAGGCTTAATGAGTTCGGCATATTAACTATTTTACTCCGACAAATTAAATTCTCAAACATTTTTTTGAGGCAAAAGAAAAATAAATAAAGACGTTTGAAGTATTTGTAGTTAAAAAATATTTCCTATTAGTGTAAATGGGTATTAAAATGAGTAAAATGCATCACTTTGCCCGAAAAAGTTAGGTGTTAACGTCAATTCAACACAAACCAGGTCATTAAAATTTTTATTTCAATAATTTGCTTGCGCGTAGGGGTCTTTAGCGGTGGGAGGAAACCGGAGGACCTGGAGAAAACCAACGAGGTTGGACAGGCGACCCTATTCCTTACCACATGCAACCTGGGATTCGAAACCACGCAATTTGAGCGATATGTAATAGAAATAACGACGATTAAATATAATTCTGCCATATTAGATTTCTGTTGTCATGAATTATTGAAATTGATTTTTGAGATCAGAATTGAAGGTAGCGACATTAATAGGGAGGTTCCGCAAACAGTACGAACTATGAAGTGTTTATGTGCTGACGTCATCACTTTGTGTGATGTCATTGACATAAATAGCGTTCGGTTTGTCAATTTTCTACGAAGAAATCAGGAAAAGTTTGTGGTTAAAAAACGAAGTACGACATCGTGATTTTCTCAATGTGTGGATGAAATTTGTATTTTTGCGGTTTTATAGAAAGATTGAACAGTTACAATTCAGTAGAAGGTTGATCAGCGTCAAAGTGGTCTGTAAGCGTTCTGATTTTGGGCCAATTTTTGGGCTGTGAAATTTGTTTTGTTTCAGCAGCCGGCGATAAGAAACACATTGCAATGAGCTTTTTGAGAACTAAAATTTGATTTGATACTTTTTATTCAACAAACCTGTGGAACTAAAGATCGTACTTGGGATTTCACATTTTGGCGGAAACGGAAATCTGTACGAAGTACGAAGATGTGTTCGTAGTACGTAGTTCGTACTGGTTGCGGAACCTCCCTATTAACCACATACAGTACAAGTCAGACGGAAGTCAGGGCATCATTTCTGACGGGCGTTTCCGCGCTTGCGCCCGTCTGCGCCTGTAATCTTGAAAACACAAGCGCAGGTTATAGCTCCTGCTAAAAATTCAGACAATTTCGACAGTTTTATCAAGAAAGTCGAGCTTGAAAGTTAAATGAAATATTATTGTGTCCGAAAGTCGTGAAGAGTAGTTTTGTTATGGTATCAAGACATTTGGGTTGAAGATTATTAGCTCGGTTGTCAAGTCTCTCCATGGCATTTGCATTCACGATAGATTATTATTTATTAGTGATAGTATTACATTAGTAATAAACGATTGATCGTTTTTAAATTAAATGCTTTCCGTGTTACGGCGTTAGTTTTGTAAGAGTTTTTGATTGTGAAATTTGAATAAATATAACTTTATGAATTTCTGCCGTGGTCATATAGAAATCGTCTGGATAATGACGATGGGAGCAGGTAGTTTCATCCCACGACCGTTTCACCCCGGGCTGTGAATATCATAATTAATTTCTTCGACATGTCCGGACTGAAAATATGCACGAGTTGCCGGATTAATTGTAAGTCCCCGACTCGAATTGACATGGATTGACGTGGATTCCACTAAGTAAAAGCATGTGTCCAAAATCATGCTTTAAATTTAATGTGCAGGCCTGTGACACTGACGTTGAGGAAAGTGTAGAATTCGGATTCTAAAATATCGGTAATTGAATATCAAACACGACGTCGCACCTTTCCCGCTTTGGCATTGAGCCAGAGATTTACTCGAACGTCCAAGGTAGTGTTTTCTGTTGTAAGCATATGACCGGTAAATCTATAAATAAATAAATTGGATTTTTAACTGTTTTCTTTTTTTTTTCTTTTTTTTTATACACCATTTGGATAGATGGTTAAAAAAAAAAGCTCTTGCAAGCAAATTTGCAGGTGCGTTTTTTTGTGCTCCCGGAAATTTAAGTGCAAGAGCTTTTTGTGACTCCTGCATGTTTTACAGAAATGATGCCCTGGGAAGTACTAAACTTCCGAGACGGCAATTAATCAATGCGCTCTGGCCACGTTCAAAATTCCTCTGCGAATATGATTAAACCGTCGCTCTCCACGATTATCTTAAACCGCTGCGGAAATTAACATGGCAGATCCACTGTCAATTTTACGAAGTCAAGACTTTCCACGCATGTATGTACAGTCAGCACATCCGTAGCTGGTTTGAAATAGGTTTATTTATCGTGCAATTGCACCACAGTCATATCGTGGTAGAATATCAGCCAATACACATGCAAAAACTGATTGTTAATTTAACACAGACACGCAGATTTTATTTGCTTATATTTATATTGAAAATATAACAAATTTCAAACATTGGTAGGCTTTTAAATAATAAAATAAGCAAATTTATGGCTGCGCCGATATAGTACTTCATCAATATGTTCGACATTTTTAACACTTGCATCGATCAACTATTCAAATTACAAAAATTTCAAAATTTACACACATAGATGCTGGTCTTTCCCTGGGCGAAAGTTTTGTCCATTAATGGCCATTATCATTCCTTTAACCGGTGGTGATAAGGGGAATGCTCACTAGTCTGCAGGTTCTATAGCCTATTATTAGGGTAAGGGTTCATTAATCCACAGATATCTATTATTAGGGATGGGGTAGGGTTAGGGTTCATTAGTCCACCGATATCTATTATTAGGGTTAGGGTATATTAGTCCACCGATATCTATTATTAGGGTTAGGGTTTATTGATACCCACAGTTATAGCATTTCTTACAGCGACAGACCAGTGCACCCGTGGACTAGTGAACCCCTCTTTGGTGATGATATTTTTAATTTGGCACAAAAATCATCACTTATATGCACCAATGCATGCTTTTTATGTTTGGCATTTTCCTTTGTACTCTGTGATGCGACAATTAGTTACTATTAATCTAAGTTCCATCCAGACAAGATTCGATTCATAAGTTCTGGTTGTTAGGTGTTTTGTTGAAAGCTTCTTTGATATGTTCGCTGAAAAAATGGAATTTAATATTGTTTCTGTGATAATTATTGGAAAGAAACCGAACGGGATGATTATTTAGGATATTTATTGTCAACTGTATAAATACAGTAATTAGTTTATGTGTTGCATTTATAAGTTAAAGTATAAAAAATATATATTTGAAGCGGCAATTTAGGACAAAATATTTTTAAGCCTTATATCGATAAACTGAAACGATTTGACATGTTGATCTGTTTTGGAATGTGGGGAATCGGGACTCGGTATCTCCAAGTCAAATACTGGTCGGATGAACTAATGACATAGAAAATTGCTTTGTGCATGTGCTTTGTGGTGCGATTCAAAAATAAAATACCTATGTACATGTACATTATGAATCAATCATAACGGACATTTTAGGATATGAATACAATAATACATTGGTACACTTTAGTTAATTTTCAAAATGCAATTTGAAAAGAGTATTATGAATACCGGTATATAAATTACCGGTGAAATAAAATGACTACTATACTCCTGACATTATTCCATAAAATATTTGTTTCTTTCTAATAACGCTTTGACAATATGGACTAAATTTACTCAGACTATTTTGAATCACAGTGGAACATAATCCCCCGGGAATTTTATGTTTTCACCGACCATTATCCGCAGCGAATTTCATATCTTCGCGGAAAATAATCCTCAATGAATTTTATATTATCGTGGACTTTTTTCCTCACAGAACCTCTCTAATTCCGTGGACTGGGCATGAGAAAATCACTGCGATTTTTGAGCGGAAAAAATACTAATGTCATACTTCCGCTTGAACAGTAGTGTAAATGATATGCTAAATCTCATATCCAGCAGGAAAAATTGCTACCATTCCAATTTTTGAAATAGATCTTTAAATTCCGAGACACCAAGATAGGTTGCCAGGCAAAGAAACATACGCCAACATTTGTTTGGTTTTTATAAAACTCTGCCCCATGCTAACGTTTAGTATACGAAACATTTAATATGGATTTAACTGTTCAGTTATCAAAATTCATTGAAAATCAAGATATTTGTTCGTTTCAAGACCATAAACTCTGTATCAATCTGAAGTCAATCGTATGATAAGTTTGGCCTCTAGAGCGTCACAGGATTTTTCAAAGTAATCAATGGAGATAATTCTGGCAGTAATTATTGGAAATGGCTGAAAATCAATAGGCTTCTTTGTCCCATGACCTTAAACACTGTGTATAAATTTAAAGTCAAGCTGAAATTAACTTTGGCCTAGAGAATATTATAGCATGTTTTTTTTTTAAAAAGATACATGTATTAACGATCGACAATTATGGGGGCGAATAAGCAATAAGCCACATCATTGATAAATGGTCGACAATAATAATAATGAGACAGTATATTCCGTAATCGGTCGTAGATATTCCCGCGATAACAAGCAAGTATGTTTTTGCATGCCTAATGAAGTTATTTTAAGAATACGTTATTTGATTGGTCGGTCACTAAGGTCAATGGTTGAAGTGCCCAATCAGAAACAAGCAATCCTCCAGGTTAGGTCAATAGGCATGCGCACTGAGCTGATGCCCAGCATATGCTTTCTCGTCAGTTTATCACATATATTATTGATCAATACGTCATTGTTTGTCAATTTTTTGAAGTCTATTTTTATGTTGTATTTATTACTTTTATTAAAAAGGTTAAACAGGAGATTTGAACAAACTACATAGTACAAACAAAACCAAATTTTTTAATGTACAGGACACATAAAACATAGAACTGTATGTCGCCATTACAGTTTTAAGCTCCGTATATAAAGGCCAGTATATTAGCGTGTATTGTAGACCATGGAAGACTAATATTTTTAGCCGCCGACTAACCGGTTCAAGTTTTCCTTAGTCATCACACCCTTACAAGCAATTGTGGGCGACGGAAGGACGGGGAGCGATGTCGACAATATGCTTACTCCCTGGTGATAATGTTCATGATCGAACTTTGTCAAGGTATTGATGTGATGAAACTATACACCAAGTTTCTTCATTCTCACTTAATAAGAACTGGAGTTATTGTGTCTCGAAGCACCAACCAATTACATTGCTTATCTCTGCTTACCCTAAGCAGAAAATGCACTTCTTTGAACTCCATCAAGGCATCGACCTAATAAACACCTAGGCCAAGTTTAAAAATTCTAGCTAAATTAGGAGTGTTTTTGTGTCCCAAAGTATCGAACAATCTAATTGTCATGGTATTGATGTAATGAAACTATACACAGTTTCATCACTCTCACTTAAATAGAACTTAAGTTATCGTGTCACAAAGCATCAACCAATCAAATTGCTTACCCTTTGCGGAAAAGGCCCGTCTTTGAACTGCTCTCGCAAATTTAGGTTTGGGCGAGCAGGGCAAGCAATAAAAATTGCTCACCTAAAATGTTGCTTGCGTGAGGAAACATTTTCTAAGATTGTTTCAATTTGTTGCCTGGATACTTTTGTTTAAATAAATAATGACAAAGCTGTTTGAAGTTTGTAATATATTTTTTTTTTCAATTCTTTATCTACATACATGTAGTAATAGTAGTGTACTATGAGTTGGCAGTAGTATAACAAAACAACAAAATTTGGCACTAGTATAACAAAACAACAAAATAACGATTGAGCAACAAAATTGCTATTCCTGGCACAGAGTTTGCAGTAAACATGTGTGACCATCGCTTTTCTGTTTTTGACAGTCATACTCTTTTCTATAACCAATTTCCGTATGGATTTCTTCGCCCCACGACATAAATGTGGATAGGTAGGGCAATCGGGTATTGAAAATTATACGACTGCACAATGGAATAAAAACCGAAGTTCTGATAAAATAAGAAATACCGATAAATATAAGTTTGAAACGTGTTCATTTAGCGTGAAATGCCAAATCATCCGCATGTAAACATTCTTTACTTTAGACTCGATTTTCACGCGTTTCAATTGTTACTGGTGTTCGTAGGAGAACCAGACATGACGTTCGGGTATAAAGTGTATTTTTAGTAACACAACTTGTGGCTTCTGACTTCATTAGCCAATCAAATTTATGGACGAAATGCCGCGTGCAGCTTGATGAATCTCAGTTTGACAGACAAATTTATGACGTTATTGATATTGTTGGATTAGTTTCGGCAATAAACTTGTCAATATTTTGATTGTTTTTACAGGTTTCTCTTAAAATTTTGCGCGAGCAACGAACAGCTCGCGTAAATGTAGATTTACGCGAGCACAGCACGAGCGCGAGCAACTGCTCGCGTCTCGTGGCAAGCCCTGATCAAGGCATCGGACTAATAAACACCTACGCCAAGTTTGAAATTTCTAGTTCAATTAGAATGGTTTTGTCAAAATTAGTTTTGTCTCGGTACCCATAAAGGAGCTAAACCTCATAAAGAATTTTATAATTAACTCTTTTCCTCACCTTTAACATAGCTCTTGGTCCAAGACATGTTCGAATCACATCAGCTATAGCCTGAAATCAAAAATACAATCTAGTATAGCAAATCAAGCAATTAGCATCAACCAGTTATTAAGAAGTTGTGGAGGAAATATATGTCGCATATTTAACTTTTTTTGATAATGAAACATTTATATTACACTCAAATCTGATTAAGAGTAACAACTCAGAAAATCATTAGAATTTGTTTGGTTTTTATAAAGTTCTGGCCCATGCCTGTTCAGGTATCAAAATTCATTGAAAATTAATATACTTGTTCATTTCAAGGCCTTAAACTCTGTGTATCACTTTGAAGTCAATCGGATAATAAGTTTGCCCCCCAAAGCATCACAAGACTTTTCAAAGTGATCAAGGGAGATAACTTTGGCTTCTCTGCCTCATGACCTTTAACACAGTGTATCAATTTAAAGTCAATCGGATATCAACTTTGGCCTCTAGAGTACCCACAAGATTTTTAGAAGTGATCAAGGGCCATAACTCTGGAAGTAATTATCAGAAATCTCTGAAAATCAATAGAATTCTTCGCCTCAAGACCTTAAACACTTTGTATAAATTTAAAGTCAATCGGATATTAACTTTGGCCTCTAGACAATCTACAAGAGTTTTCAAAGTGATCAAGGGCCATAACTCTGGCAGTAATTATCGCAATTCCCTGAAAATCAATAGGATTCTATGTCTCATGACCTCAAACACTGTGTATAAATTTAAAGTCAATCGGATATTAACTTTGGCCTCTAGGTCATCCACAAGATTTTTCAAAGTGATCAAGGGCCATAACTCTGGCAGTAATTATCCATATCTCTGAAAATCAATAGGATTCTACGTCTCATGACCTTAAACACTGTGTATAAATTTAAAGTCAATCGGATATTAACTTTGGCCTCCAGACCACCCACAAGATTTTTCAAAGTGATCAAGGGCCATAACTCTGGCAGTAATTATCGGAAATTGCTGAAAATCAATAGGTGTCTTCGTCTAATGACCTTAAGCACTGTGTATAAATTTAAAGTCAATCAGATATTAACTTTAGCCTTTACAGCGTTCATAAGATTTTTCAAAGTGATCAAGGGTCATCACCAGGGATCTTAATCGGCTGTTTTTGTCGGCTTTAGCCGATTGATCTTTAATCTAGCCAATTCGTAAAACAATGAATCGGCCACTATGGTATCATATATCAATCTATTTTCGGACGATTTACAAAGAGATAATTATCACACTGATTGATAAAACAATGAACAAGTCACTACGATGTCATATATCAATCTATTTTCGGCCGATTACAAAGAGGTAATTATTACTTGTCGATTAATTAACCCATCAAAGAGTCTATCAATGCAATGAATACCTTCAGTGTCAATCCCTATCGCCTCATTTCGTAAATAAACAACTTCGTTGAGTTAATTCATGCCAAGTACGGTAAAAGAATAGCCGAAAATAGTGATGGCGGCATTGACCTTGAACTTCAAGCATGCACGTAGGCATTGTATTTGGAAGTTCCAAAAGCTGGAGATCCT
Organism: Patella ulyssiponensis; assembly: GCA_963678685.1. Taxonomy (NCBI): domain Eukaryota; kingdom Metazoa; phylum Mollusca; class Gastropoda; family Patellidae; genus Patella; species Patella ulyssiponensis. The sequence goes on along the minus strand of OY783228.1, from coordinate 40,785,429 downwards.
CCCACGTCCAATATAGGTCACCAAAAGTTGAAGACTGGAAGATATTTGAGATCCGAATAGTTAATTACTTTCAAACATCTTTCGTTTGATAAAAAATCACAGAAAAGTACGGTAAAAGAATAGCCGAAAATAGTGATGGCGGCATTGACCTTGAACTTCAAGCATGCACGTAGGCATTGTATTTGGAAGTTCCAAAAGCTGGAGATCCTCCCACGTCCAATATAGGTCACCAAAAGTTGAAGACTGGAAGATATTTGAGATCCGAATAGTTAATTACTTTCAAACATCTTTCGTTTGATAAAAAATCACAGAAAATAAATGTTTTGTCTTGTAAGTTATTAACGTCTACTTTTTCCGAGTACCGGTAACACTAAAAATAAACTAATCTGAATCACAATTGACCACGTGACCTTTCGTCCGTACGGCATATTTCCGAGTTCCAACTATTCACGGAAAATAATTTTTACTACATTGTTATATTATTGACATGTGCTTACAAATATACTTATACTTATATATATTGACAAGTGCTTATGTATAAAATAATTAAAAACGAACTTATTTGTATTTGCTTGTAGTTTTTCTTTTTACTAAATTAATTATAACTTCCGTTTGTTTGGATGAAAGCAAAAGTAGATTATGCATTATGCAAGTTGTCAAAATTTGACTATAAATTTCGATATTGTATCGATATATGAATACTAGTATGGAATAACAACACAGGCTTTGTTTATTAGAATTATTATTATAATATTATACGGAATACGTTATGCAATTATTGGCGTGAATAAAGTATGAATAAACCAACATTGCATTGTTCAAAAGACGACTATCTGATTACATGTCATTTCGGTCCCGCGTCATTTCGGACTTACGACATTTTGGACTCCAAAAAATATGGCCTCGACGTTTCGGACTCGGGCACATGACATTTCGGACTCGGGTATATGACATTTCGGACTCGGGAATAAGTTGGAAGGAAAGGTTGAACACAACTGTCAAATCAATATAAAATACACCGTGGCTATTCTTAATAGCCCAACAAAAATAACTTAAAGGTTAAATTATATAATTTACCGCTCGCCATCAAGTACTAGTAGGCCTTCGGCGTGGAGTCGTGCATCACGAACCTACACGACAAAATTTCCAATGTTGAGTGTTTACGAAAAGAACGTTTTACTTCTTTATACATGCATTGCTGTACTGATGAATTTATTAGGAATAGGCCAATTTAAAACACGAAAGAAAATATTTATTAACATGAAACACGTGGTTAGTGAAAGGCTCCACCAAACGATAAAACATTAGATTAGTTGCACTTACGGTTCTTTGATAATCGTCGTTTCCCGTAAAATTAATGTATTTGTTTAAATCCAATAATATATGCTGATGAATTTATTTGAAAATGACCTACACAAAAACAAAAATTTACACGACATTCACTCTTTTTACAAGTCCCTAGAAATTGTTAACGATAACCCGGTGAGCTGCACGTTGACATGCAATTCCTCCCGCTTGGCAATACCAATCGATAAATTAGTGCGTACCTACAAAGCAAAGTATTTCTGAGGAAAATATTAGAAATAGCAACGATCAAAGCGGGATAATTAAAGCTGATTAACCGATAATCCCGATGTTATTGTAGTATGTGCAAAGAAATCTTGCGGTTCTTTGGTGGATGATGAAAAACGACTATCTGACCTTAAACAATGTGTATAAATTTAAAGTCAATCAGATATTAACTTTAGCCTCTAGTGCGTTCACAAGAAATTGTGGACGATGGATGGACGGACCAACCGACAGACGGGGGTGACGGCAATATACGTCCACAAAACAAAAGAGAATTAGCAGCGTTAATCGCAGTCTCAACAATCGTCGGTCAATTAAATAAGACAAAAAACTACTATCAAAACTGAAAAAACAAACAGCTGATATCACATAAATTTTCAACAATCTTTTAATTATTCACCAGTGTCTGAAATGTCACCAGACGGAGTCCGAAAAGTCGTCGAGAAGTCCAAACCATTGTCTGAAATTGAGTCTTACTCCTAAATGACAGGGACTGAGTGAAATGTCATGCTACCGTATTGACGATGCTGAACAAAAATTGCTAAACAAAAAATGTGAGTGTCTTAAATTCCAATGACAAAACAAACAAATCTGACATTTTGAATGAATGAATCACTCAAGACATGAGTGAAGAGGGGGTATTCAGTCAATTCAGTGTGAGTGTTTCATTCTTAGTTATAGAGTTGTACAATAGTATACATGTAGGTAGAAAGACGATTCAATTAAAATGGAAAAATTTGCAACTACTGTTTCATTATAAAATATGAAGAAAACAAGACTAGCAGTAAGTTAATTGGTTAACAAACAATATTCTAGGAACATTCTCGAAGAAAAATAGCAAGAGTTGACTGGAAAAAGCAATGGCGACTACCATAAGAAACACGCGACCTACCTTTCCTGCTCCGATATTTCCGAGTTGAACTTTTCGTCCTGACTCTCTTTTCGTGTTCTGGTCTACAAAAAGAAAATAAACACAATTAGACACCAAATGATTTTATGTTATTTGCTTGGAATGTTCATTTATTGTGATAATACCCACTCAATACAATTATCTGAGCCATGCTGTCTGATCAGTCAACGGGAATGAGCTTGCGCTGTCTAGTGGTGTCGCCTGGTGGATGCCGAATTTCCTAAATAGAGTAGTGTCCCTTTAACTATTCAGACTTTCACGTCAGAGATGGCATCACATTTTTATTCTGCTCTTGATCAAACTGTACTAGGCCACTATCAAACAAATAGCAACTTTTGCATCTGATATTGGGAGCTGAATCGGTACACAGCAAAAAATTCGCAGTTGAAAAATGGTACAAAATTTATCTAAATCAATTAGTTGATATTTCCAAGATGGACATGTGATCATTTTACAAACACCACTACTTAATCGAAATCGGCACATCTTCCGATTTTCCCGCCAAAAAATGGTCTCTATCTTGGAAATATCATCATGAAATTATTGAAAGCAATCTGAAATATAGCCATGAACCCTGCCAATAATTATATACATTGCCAAATCACAGTTGATATGTCGATAGCATTATAAATAGTTATAGCCTACGCAAGGTGAAAATAAAAAAATATAATTTGGAATATTATCGCAACATGGCTTACCCCCCCCCCCCCCAATTTTGGCTTCACATATTATGAAGACCTACTTTTAAAAAATGACAACATTGATTTTTGGTGATCAAACATCAAAACCTACTAAATATCCACGATTTCTAGGCTACCCGAAAAGTCGAAGGGTTTAGATTAAAGATCAGACTAGCAGACGCTCAACAGATATAGGCCTATAGGGCCTAATCATGGACCTTATAATACATTATTATAAGGTCCATGATATAATCGATGGCCGCTGTTACAACAGTAAACATGACAAGACAGGACAAATGACTACTGGACATAAATCTGGTAGTATTTAACAAATCAACATCGAAGTTTGTGTCCCTATTGATGGCACCCATTAATTATGCTGCACATCTATTATAAAACATCTAGCATTGAAATTATTCATCACTCTGTGTAGGACTAACCTAAGCAAAAACATCTCATTGCAGTGGTGCACAACCTTCGTATTCAATACTGATACCCCATTTGCGTACAAGGAATGGCCATTTCCCGAAATTCAAACTCAACCTTCATTACGGTGCAACTGGGGTATATTTAAACGGTTTTCCGTAAAATCAGTGGCCATAACACGAAGTCGAAGTAAAGGTCTGGTGTGCGGCGCGCCAATGTCGAAAGGGACTGAGCTTTTTGGAAGATGAACCTATATTTTAAGTCTCAACAAAATCGGATAAAATTTGTGGCCTCTAGAGGGTCCACAACCTTGGTATTACATACTTTTACAATATTTGCGTTCGAGGTGCGTTGTTGGGCTATTTCGGTCCGATTTTTAGATTGGATAAAAATTGTGACCTCTATATTGAGGGTCAACAATCAAAACATTCCCTTTCAATGTGACTTCACAATCTGTCTTGTTCATAACATTCCCAGTGGTCTAGAGTGTCGCTCTCCGACCTCTAGCTGGCTGATCAAATCAGGCTTTCGGTTGTGGTTTCGATCCCTGGTGTGAGCGTATGTGGCTCGGATATAGGGGTGCCTTCTCAACCTCGTGGGTTTACTCCTATTTGTAAAAGGGGTACATGTATATACTTTCCCGAATGACACATTAGTGAAACCAAAAATTGCTCTTGAGTCGAAAATGTTTGATAGGATTTGACACTTAATTTTTTAATTTTTTTTTTGAATTTTAAAAAGCTCAGTGACTGTCGTGCGACTTTAGGCTACTCCCTTCGGGTAGGCCAAGCACATGACTAGTACTGATGTTGATCTTGGAAGATAACTGCCATCATGCTGTAACTGTACTAGGCTAAGCTCAGCTACCCGTTCGCACGAGGCGCGAAAATCTGCCAAAACTTCAAAACTACCATAAGTCTCTATCTAAAAGATCAAGCTCAGTTTCGGTGTTGTACAAAATGTAACAAAGTGACCTCCAGTTACTCCAGATATAGGCCAAAATGACGTTAGAGAACAAGTAACTTACAAACATTTTCAAGCCCGAGGAAAGAGCCCCCCCCCCTCCAGGCGCGGATCCAGAGGGGGGGTCCGGACCCCCCCCCCCCCCTGCTCAGACTTGAAAAATTTTTATGCGATTTTATTGGCGTTTTTTAGACCTGTAATTTTGGAATTTACCTTCCGGACATACGTTAGAATGTACCAAATTGAATCTAATTTCCCGTTAATTGGTTGAGCGCCTTCGGCGCTGTCAGCGGTGGGCTACGCCCACCGCAATTATCAAACCTAGACCCCCCCCCCCCCTGCAAACAATCCTGGATCCGCGCCTGCCTTCTTCCTTAAGATATAGGTCCATGTAAATGATGTAATTATTAAATCTTTCATAAGTTGTAATAGATTTACAGTACTCTGTATACGTTCTTGCAAAGTTCTTAATACATAACATGAATTCCCACGCGTAGTGTAACATTTTACAAATTCTGCAAAATCCCCCCCCCCCCCCTCCATCTAGGAAATGGCATGTCTTCGATTTGAGATTCAAAAATCGATACGTACGGACCAGAATAAGTACGTTCGTCAGATCTAGCAGGCTCACGTTGCCTTATCATAGATATGCGATTCACTAATATTAACCCAGTCTCCGCTCATAAATACATTTCAAACAAATATTGATCGGATCTACCAGAGAGAGAGAGAGAGAAAGAAATGAGGTTTAACATCCACTCAACACAAACTAGGTCATTTCGGGACTAACATGTGGTTTAATTTTATTTCAATAATTCCCTGGGATTTGAAACCACGCCAGTTGACTCAATGGCAGGCCGTATGATACAGTGCGTGCACGCTAACCATTCGGCCATCCATAGGCGTACGAGCTGGGGGGGGGGGGCACGAAATGCTGGGAAAATTTGGGCACACAATTGTACTTTGTAAAAGTTGTATCAAAAAATATTGTTTTCTAGAATGTGTCCAATTTAACAGCGAATTTAAATTCAGGGTGTCTATCGTTAGGCAATTAAATAGAAATCTTCAGACTCGAACCTTCTATTGTTTGGAGTACAGTAAGCCACGAGTTATTATTATTATTATGTACCATACTAAGAACCTAACTGCATTTTTTTGGCACCAACCACCACCGCCCCCCACCCCCAGTCAAAAATTTCCCCGTACGCCTATGCGGCCATCCCCACCCCCTACCAGACTTCAACATAAAAGCTGGCCCCGTAGGTTGACAGCTAGTAACTAGTTGACAGCTTGCGGTGAGTAAACGTTTAACCTCATCTTATTATTTAGTCTTCACGATGCATTTTATGGCACGTGCCAGATATATTTCAATTTCAGTGTCGGTGTATTATGTGGGCACCGAAAAGGTCTTTTTCGCGAGTTATGTCCTCGAATGGGCCAGATATCCAGATTTGTGTTCCAATATGTCTTTTAATAGGTTTCCGAGTGTGTAGAGTTCAAGAAAGTGTACTCTAACGTGTTTCGAGCAATGGCGGCCATCTTGGATCCAATAGGGCCGCCATTTGGGCCAAAAACAGATTTTTTGGAAATTTTGTTGTCGTTTGCGGTAGATATGTGGTCAGGTTTGTCTTTTAACATGTTTTCGAGTATGCCGAGTTCCGCCATATTGACCAAAAATGGATTTTTTGGAAATTTTGTTGTCGCATGCGGTCAAATATGTCTTTGCATATGTTTTCGAGTACGTCGAGTTCAAACAATTATACACCAACGCGTTTTGAGCAATTGCGGCCATATCGGCCAAAAATGGATTGCTTTTTTTAAAATTTGTTGTCGCATGCTGTAGACATGTGTTCCCAATATGTCTTTAAATAGGTTTTCGGGGATGCCGAGTCCAATAAATTATATTCCAGCGTTATTCAAGCAAATGTCGCCATCTTAAATCCAATATGATCGCTCAAATTAATACTAAACAACCTATAGCAATAACATAAAACAACATATAATACAACTAATACTATACACGTGTTTTTTTTAGAATTACAAATGCATCATTATACTATATATTTACTATGACTCAGTTCAATGGCGAATCCAGGCTAAAGAACGAGTTTGAGCAATGTAGGCCTACTTATGCAGGAAATGTATATAGCAATATATAGTGCACGCCAATGTACACGGGACCTCAGTTTTTCGTCCCAACCGAACGACCTGACAAGGATAGCTGTCTAGTCGGTCGGATGGGACAAAAAACCGAGGTACCGTGTACACATTGGCGCGCACATAAAAGATCCCTTGGTTGTTGGAATTCGATATAAGAGTAGGCCGTAACGCCGCTGCCCGGGCAAAATTTCCCCCATAGCACACTGTATGGCGTATGCCCGTCTTCATTAGCCCAGGTTAGGAGCAGAACAGTGGCACGTTAAACCCTATTTCAGTTCATTTCAGTTCAGTAGTGAATCCAGTCTAATCAACTAGTCAGTTTAAAGAACGAATTTGAGCAATGTATTTAAATCTCGCATTAATTATACATTTTTGAGTGCATCTAGTCAGTTCAATAATGGGGAATCTAGTCCGTTTAACAAATAATGAGTTTGAGCAATGTACATGTATACTAATATACAAATATAGTATACATTGCTGAAACCCATTATTTGTTAAACTTTTTTTTACATTACACAAACGTATTACGTTATGAGTGAATCTAGTGAGTTCAACAAAGAACCAGTTTGAGCAATGCATCGACATCCCTAATAATTTTAGCTTATGGATTTAGCACATCCATTAATGTTCTGCCTCAATTCATTGGGCTTGAAGGTTACATAAGAAAGAACTAAAGAAGAACAAATGCTCTAAAATGATGGAAATCTTGGACCACGTGATCTAATGTAAGAATTCTGAACGGATTAAACGAGAAACAGTTGATCACAGAAATAAAGTTCCTTAGGATGACGTGTGCCACTGATATCCCATTCCGTCAGAAAAAGAGAGTAAAATTAGAAGATGGACATTAAAAATATGTAACCTTCAAGCTCAGTGAATTGAGACAGAACATTAAATAACTGTTTAGTACTAATTTGGGCCGCCATATTGGATTCAAGATGGTTGCCTTTAATCGAATAACGCTGGGATGTAATTTATTAGACTCGGCATCCCCGAAAACGCATTGAAAGACATATTGGGAACACAACACACGTCTACAAGATGCGACAACAAATTTAAAAAACAATCTATTTTTGGCCAATGTGGCCGCCATTTTGGCGTCCATATTGGATCAAAGATGGCCGTAGCTCCTCGAAACGTGCTGGAATATAATTGTTTGAACTCGGCGTACTCGAAAACATAGTAAAAGGCATATTAGACCATACATCTGACTCCACGGGACAGCAATATTTTTTTAAAAATCCATTTTTGATCAATATGGCGGCAATTTTGGTGGCTATATTGGATCCAAGATGGCCGCCATTGCTCGAAACACTTTTGAGTATAATTTGCTGAACTCGACGTACTCGAAAACATATTAAAAGACATATTGAACCACACATTTGACCGCATGTGACAACAAAATTTCCAAAAAATCTATTTTTGGCCAATATGGCTGCAATTTTGACGGCCATATTGGATCCAAGATGGCTGCCGTTGCTCGAAGCATGTTGGAGTATGATTTGCTGAACTCGACATACTCGAAAACATATTAAAAGACATATTGGATCACATATCTACCACAAGCGACAACAAAATTTTCAAAAAAATCTGTTTTTGGCCCAAATGGCGGCCATATCGGATCCAGTACGGCCGCCATTGCTCGAAACACGTTAGAGTATACTTTTTTGAACTCGACATACTCGGAAACCTATTAAAGGACATATTGGAACACATAATATTATCTAGCCCATTCGAGGACATAACTCGCGAAAAAGAACTTTTCGATCGCCTTTTTGGCCGCCAAATAGAGATAGAACAAAAATTTTGCTAAAATCGTTTTTTTCAAACAAGTTCGCCTAAGAAACACCCCTGCAGAATTTTCAGATGGTGGAAAAGTACATTGGTCCCATCCCTACTCGTAGAACGACATATTGGGACCCCCCACCCCCATTTTGGACACCAAATGCTGGGAAAATTTGGGCACACAATTGTACTTTGTAAAAGTTGTATAAAATATATTGTGTTCTAAACTGTTCTTGAATGTGTCCAATTTAACAGCGAATTTAAATTCAGAGTGTCTATAGTTAGGCAATTAAATAGAAATCTGAAAGAGAGAGAGAGAAATGGGGTTTAACGTCCACTCGACACAAACTAGGTCATTTCGGGACTAACATACGGTTTAGTTTTATTTCAATAATTCGCTTGCAGTGGGAGGAATCCGGAGTGCCCGGAGGAAACCCACGAGGTTGAGAAGGCGCCCCTATCTCCATGCCACATACGCTCACACCAGGGATCGAAACCACAGCCGCAAGCCAGAGGTGACCGGCCAGCAAGAGGTCGAAGCGCGGCACTCTAGACCACTAGGCCATCCCAACCCCCCAAAAGAAATCTGAAGACTCGAACCCTTTATTGTTTGGAGTACCGTAAGCCACGAGTTACAGTTACATAAACAACCAAATGCTGGGAAAATTTGGGCACACAATTGTACTTTGTAAAAGTTGTATAAAAAAAATATTGTGTTCTTGAATGTGTCTAATTTAACAGCGAATTTAAATTCAGAGTTTCTATAGTTAGGCAATTAAACAGAAATCTGAAGACTCGAACCCTTTATTGTTTGGAGTACCGTAAGCCACGATATACAGGTACATAAACAACTGTTTTTAGTTGTGTATATTACAAGTAAATAAAATTTAGTTCTCTTTTATTGATGATTTAGATATTAAGAACTAATTCATCGCAAAAGAGATATTGTAGGCCTTCAAATAAAAAATAAACTTTTTTTATTCGTAGAATAGCATATTTATTCATACGCGATTTTGTAAAAAAAACACAGACACCCTTAGCAGCATTCGAATCGGAAATATAGTCGGTACTCGGTCCGTTAGTTCGGTAAAAGAGTCTGCACACTTCGTTTCCATCCTACAGGCCTGGTACATGAACCTATATATTTTGTATTAAAGCGATAATTTCATATTTTCAAAGAAAGTCAAAACATAATTATTTCTGTCTTTTGCTCAGTAGGTTGTCAACTCACTATTATACGATCATAGGCATTAACAACCAATCACTAACTGCGTTACAAAAGCATTACCCTTAAAGCAGAACGCCAAATTGGACCAAATGTTTATATAACGTTACGTCATGGCTCACGATTTTATTATGCCCATAACCAGTACATAGCAGAATATTGCAGTAAAACTAATTGCCTGACAAACGAGGCTATCAAATCGAATAAAATGTAAACAATACTGTTCGGAAACGAACAAACATTCGACGTTTTTAATGTCCAAGGTTTTAGGGAAGACCCAGATTAAACGCAGGACTGCCACGTTGCTGTACTCAAGTGATAAATTTGATTGAAAGGGAAGAATAGACACACTCCCTCAAAGTTCAAATATCAAAAGCCAATTTACCAATGGCAAGAGAGGGATTTATTGGGCCATTGCTTCAGGAATATGCCACATATAGGCTAGCGGTTTAATTCCTATGGTAGAACAAAGGTTTTTTGGTATGGTTGGAAAGAGAATTTTATCGACTTTATGAAATCGGTTCTTGGGCGGTTTTCAAAACGGGCTGTAATAGTTATTTCCTTGGTTTTCATAGCAACTGTAAAAAATTATAGATATCAACTGTATGCGTAAAATCCAACTATTTAACAATTAAAAAGCATCAAATAAACTACATTTTATGTTTTTCTCCAGCACACTCTGTGATGTCAATGAAAAAATAGCAAATAGCACACGCAATATCATTTTGGGACAAGTAACTGGTCCCTTGGGGCTACTGATCCTGTTCTTTTTGTGCTTGTGAGCGGCGCTTCTCGAAAAAAGCGTAAGGCTCCGTCAAATCATATACGATTAACATAAAACTAGCCATGATGGTTCCTTGGACAATTTCGCCGCACTTGACGGATTCGAGTTTAGATATGACGTCACAGTTCCAAGATGACGTCATACTCAGTTTTTGGTCAGAGTACGCTATTAAACATACATTATGGGAGAGCAAAAACAGACTTTTGTCGGTCTTCCTTTGGGCCTCAGAAGTCATAGAAATTATAAATTAGATCTTTATTTAAACAACAAGCCTAAAATGAACTCTGTAGACCCACGGATGGCTTGAATTGGGCTCGGATTAAAACAGGATTTCGTTGACTGATTTAATCACTATGGCGTCGTGGGCGGGGCTTCTCCGTGACGTTGACATCATCATACTTCCGGACTGTTTTCTATTGGTCTGCTTAGGGAGTCGCTTAGGCATACCTGAAGTACAAAAGAGTACACGCAGGCAACGCAAGAAGTCGGCCATTTATTATAATTTATTTACAATACTGCCTCGTTGATTTGGCCCATTTCTTTCAAACTTTAATATCCTATCGCAGACTTTCTCTTCTTATCTATATATTAAAAGTCTTAATTCTAATTTATAGTAAAAAATAAATGTATACGAATTGAATTGCAGTCCTGTCTCAAACCGAATCATACTCCGCGCAGCGTTTCGTTTGATTACAGGTAATTTCACTACACACTGCTATTATAAGTGGATATTGTTGTGTTAAATTTTGATTGGTCAGTAGTCCGACTACCAACCAATCACTACCTACCATGCAAACGCTTTACATTTAAAACGAGTGCCAGTATTGGACCAAATATGTTTACATAACGTTACGTCATGGCTCACGCTTTTATTATGCCTAATTAACCCGTGCATAGGAGAATACTGCAGTAAAACTAATTGTGTGACAAACGAGGCTATCAAGTCGAATGAAATGTAAACAATACTGTTTGGAAACGAACATACTTTCACCGTTTTAATACCTTAAATCACTGTCCAAAGTTTTAGGGAAGACTCAGATTAAACGAAGGACTGTCATGTTGCTGTACTTAAGTGATAGTTTTCATTGAACGGGGAGAATAGACACACTCCCGCAAAAGTTCAAGAAACAGACGCTATTCCAGCAATGGCCAGGGAGAGATTTCTCGGGCCATTGCTTTAGGAATATGAAACCGAATACGCTATCGGTACTAGTCATTTTAAACATTACTTGATAATCGAGACTATATAGGTGGAGTTAACGCCTGTCAATCAACAATCGGCCATAATGTGAAAAGGGTGTCGATGAATTCAACTACCATTTCTAGTAAAAAATTATAGTGGTAACAACTTTGTTCAGGATAAAGTAATTTGACTGAAATTTTCTATCAGCATCTATTTTTGAACTGTTATAGCAAGAATGGCTAACTCCTTGTTAAAATCTCCCATAATGTATCTTTAATTGTTATATTATATCAGAGGCGGATTCAATGGGGGGCGCCCCCCCCCCCCTAATTTTCGACACTGCCGTTTTTTACTGCTGAAAGTGCCTTTTCTCAGACCCAAATATGTCCGTTCCGAACGTTTACTTAGACAAAAATATCATCCAAATAGCTCTTGGAATGGCTAAAGATGCAAGGAAATGGCCCTCATTTTGCGGTGCCCACCCCCCCCCCCCCCTTTCAAAATTTCTAGATCCGCCCCTGCATATGGTTGCAGTAGTTGCACAAACACAGCGGGATAGACTTTTCCTGTGATTGAAATACAGAGTTACATTTATTCCCCAATGTGCTCTACTGATTAAAGTTAAACATGCATTATGCAAGAGCAAAATCTGCTTATTACAAGTCTTTCTTTAGGCCTGAAATATTATTTAAATTATCAATTAGACATTAATTAACTCTCCAGACCATAATAAACTCTCGATGTCAAGGCTAGCCTTCGATGTTGGCTGGATTAGATTCCTATATGCCGCTTAACGCCAATGATAATTAAATTTAAAAAGTGGATAATCGAGACTATGCTGTTTATATTAATTATTTTAGTTATGATGTACGAGGCTATGTGGAAATTTCACCCGCTTCGTTCACGGCTCATAGTGGATCAATTTGACTGAAAATCTGCAAATAACCTTTACACTATCTAGTTTTTAACTATTATAGTGAGAATTGACATCTCTTGATCTTATCTCCCATAATGTATCTTTAATATACAATGTATATGTGATAATTTCTTTTTTTAAAAGTAAAAATGCGCGATTTGAATTTTTCCTGAAAATATCAAATTTCACATGGCTTAATCCACACTAATGTGTACTAAAATAGATTTTTTAACATTTAAATTAGAAAACAAAATTAAAATAATTATCAACGCTAGCTTTCCTCCCGGCTTGTATTCAATAGGATTATAAACAGAACAATCATTTAGATTTCGCGAACACGTTAAGATGGCGGTGGACGTCACCTGACAAAAATAAGCCTACCATAAATTAGGCCTAAACTTCCAAGAATTATAAACCTGTATTGTGTGATTATGTCTAGCAAAAGAAGTAAAATCTACTAACCGTGTTATTGTTTCCTGGTATAGTTTATATCCTGTTTAATTTATGTTCCTGTTTAATTTATGTTCCTATTTCATTTATGGTTTCCCTTTAATTTATGTTCCTGTTTAATTTATGTAGCTGTTCTATATTTAGCTTCCATATGTAAATAAATTTTATTTTCACAAAACTTATAGTTATCAATACTAATAGTGTTACAGTATGTTATTGAATATGCCAAAGTGCTCAATAACTTGTATCATGTATTAAGATTACAATTCATAAATGTAAAATATTTATTTAGATACATCGAACCAATTTGAACCCCACGTCTGCAAACCCTTTGAACCTCTTGTTATCGATCTGCGATTGTCCGCTACATATACACGTCCTATACATATTTGTACGTATTTAATTACGGCCTTAATGATTTCCATGACGTGTACTGACAATGCTCTTGATTAAAAAGAATGTAATACAGGAGTATATAAGACCCTGAGACGAGCGGAGAAGTAGATGAGCTGCCGTGGCAGAATGGCGGAATGGTTGTCTTAATGTACCATGTTAATATTATTGTTATATTCTTGATGTAGTTTAGTTCCTGTTTTATATTCTTGTTCCTGGTGTAAAGATTTTTTTTATTTACAAAACTGATATTCCGCTATCACTAATACTAATAGTGTTACATTAACACTATGCAAAGATTTGGTTTTGGAGACTTTTGTGCTTGTTAACCATCATAATATCCAACAAGAAAGTAATAAGTCGAACTGAAATTTTTCATATCAGCTAATATGTTCCAGTCGCATACTTTCTCCAAATGCACCGCGACAGTACAAGCTCTAGTCATACGACGAAGTCAAACACTTTGTATCGCCACTACGATGCGAACAATTAAATATAGAAGACCCGTTACTTTCGAAGGAGTAGCAATTAGACATTCGGCCACTGACAATTGAACTTGAAGAGACCCTTAAAAAGTAATATATACCAAGATGTTCGAGCAAAAACCAGAGGGAATTTTAATAAAATATGTATCACCGTTACTACTAGCTACGAGAACGTAGCTAAAACCGTTGAGATATACTGATGTGTGGAGGGTTGACAGATGAATTTTTTTTTATCTACGTTACTACCAGAGATCAAGAGGAAACTTTCATTGTAGGCATATTGTACTGCTTGTCACTGATTTGTTATGGTTATTGGCCACGTCACCTATTCTTAAGTTCATTTACCACCTACATATTCATTCTTAAGTTAGTGGTTTTGATTCCTACGATCATTCCCTACATTTTACACCTTGTTCGAATGTCGCACCTTTCACGTTAATTAAAGTTCTAATTATGGGTCATTCGGTGCAAATCCAGCATTATTCTCTTCTTAACTACACTGACCACCAGAAATTTCATTCTTATGTTGATGATAATGATTTCTGATATCATTCCGTACAATTTAGTCTTGGTTTCTCACTCGCACCTTTTATGTTGATAAACTTTTTAATTACCAAGCGGGGGGGGGGGGGCGAGGAATTGATATCTTCGTTATTTTTGAGATTATGCTATACTTTTACCTAAAACTTCATTAATTTTATGTCTCACCTTTTTGCTCCTAGCAGTATCAAAAATGTCCATGCAGTTTTGTGTAATATACCTGGAAATAGATCACGAGATAATGGAACAATAGTTTAGAGTAAAATCGAAAAATTGCTAATTAGTGACCTTTGACCTCTTCTTTTAAGTGGCCGCCTTTCCACTAAAAATACCATTCTTAGGTTATATTTCCTAAGTCAGGGTATATATTCCTCTATCAAATGTCATTGAAGCCGAACTTGCACCTTCCAAGTTGAATAAACATATTTTGGGGGGTACTATGGGTGGCTCCTCCTACCACACCCACCACTGGCGGAACTTAAGAATTGGGTTTCTGGGGTCTCCTAACCCAGCCATTCACCACCTGCATCACAAACCTTCCATGTTGAATAAAACCTACCTAGCTCCCGGACTATAATAAATACATTAACCCGTTGCAATGGATTATTCAAACTCAAAATGGTGGCTTTAAAATAAGGATTCCGAAGTTTAATTAACAAATTACCCTTTGTTATTCTCGTGACAATATGGATAGCAATGACGTCACTATTAGGCTACATCACTAGGGGGTGGAATAAAATTACAAATGAGGTACCGGCAGTTTTTAACCGGAAGCTAGGTGGCGCGCAAAGAAAGTAGGACGGAAGTGACAGTCTCGTCTGCTCTTCGCTGATCGTCGTCAGCTGTCTTTTCACCGACAACCAGTTTCATTCTCAGCGCCCGTTTTTGGTTTTTGTGTGTGAATTTAATAATGCCAGCTCATTGTTGCGTACCGATGTGTAATGGGAAAGGTGGTCATAAATTTCCACAAGACCCTGTTGAGAGACGGCGATGGATTCAGGCCGTAAAAAGAGGAGAAACTGACTGGACACCGTCTAAGTGGAGTATTGTTTGTCGATCGCATTTTGATTCTTCTGACTACATTTCCGAAACTAAGGAAAGTAAGTTGACAAAATACCTTTTTATATTTTGACTCTTTTAGATATTATCAGATTGAGAAATATTTTCAATTAGTTTGATCTAGTCGAAAGTTTTAAGGATTACAATTTCGGCGTTCGCGCCACGACAGTACGAGTACGAGTAACAACAAATTTTATATTACTAATAACTATTTTAGGCCTATCATCAAAACAAGTGTCACGTCTCCGCCAAAGGACAGCAGCGGCAATCTACTCTTACTAGGCCTAAATAGGAAACAGATCATGTGTATGGTAAAATACCGTTGCAAAACTACAAGGCCTGGGAATGATTCTATTTAATCGAAATTTAGGCTATTATTATTAGCCTATCACAATTAGGCCAAATCCTATTCGGATTTCTGGTAATTTGTTTTTGTTGTACTAGATTACCGTTAAGTCTACCGGAAAACAGGAAACAGATCATGTGTATGGTAAAATGCCGTTGCAAAAGTACAATACTACAAGGCCTCAGAGTAGGAATGATTCTCATATTTAGCCTATTTATTAGGCCTGCCTTTAGATGCCTCTTCTGGCTCTATTCAGATGATTTTTTTTTGGTACTACTTAGACTACCATTAAGTCTACCGGTATTTTATTGTGTTTTTTAATGTTATTCCAGAGGATCAAATGGTGAATAGTATATTGAAGTCAGGAGCAATTCCACATTTATTTGCTTGGAAAAGAACAAGTTTGTCAGGTAGAAGGCGCAGAGAAAGAGCCCTACATAAACAACAAAGTATTAACAAAATGGAGGGACTGGAAAGCTTGTCAATTTCTGAAAATGTGGGAAATGAAGTTGAAATTGAAGACATCGAAGAGGACTTTATTCCTATCGAAGGTAGGTTTAACTTACAAAGTTTTGGATGTGATGACTAGCCTGTCCTGTAGGATTAAAAAAAAAATGAAGGGAAATTCTTACAAGAAAAAAAATAAAGAGAAATTCTTATCTGTTTTGTGAATTAAACTAGGATTTGTACATTAATTGTGGTACTGTTTTGAAAGACAGTTAAACTTATCGACCCGGGCGATAGAAATAGGATTTTACGATAGAAATGGGATTTTACTTCACTCTACACAATCTAGGTCATTTTGGGACTTACATATGGTTTACTTTTATTTCAATAATTTGATTGCACGTTGAGGTCTTTAGCCGTGGGAGGAAACCGAAGGACCCAGAGAAAACCCTCAAGGTTGGACAGACGCCCTACTTCTTGTCACGTACAACCAGGGATTTGAAACCACACCAGATGACTCAATGACAGGCTTTATGATAACCTTATCTAACCATTCGGCCGTCCAACCCCACCTAAAGACCCGGGACTGTACAAATTACAATGCATAGGACTCTTTAAGTGATATTACCACTAGCCCATGCCCTGGCCCATACCCCCTAATCTGATATTATGCTCGATAGTAATTATAAATTCTTTTCGATAATGTACCGTAATGTCAATTTCAGATATCACAATCTTTATGACCAGGAAAATACAAAATTTAAAAAAAAAATTGTTTTCTTTTTTGTTTCAGTTAAAAGTGAACCTGATACAAAAGACTCTGCTACTCAAGTTGATATGTCAATGACAATGCGCTTCTGTGCCCGAAAATACATGTTGAATGCAGACAAATTTCTATATTATACTGGACTAGAAAGCTATGATGCATTTATGTGTTTGTTTTACTCCTTTGGGGCAGTAGTTGATGAACTTATTTATTTTTATGGGACAAAACCTAAGATGTCAACAGAGGACCAGTTTTTTCTGACTTTGGTTAAACTTAGACTTGGGAGGAGCAATTTTGAGTTGTCTGACACATTTGAAATATGCGAAAAAGAGCTTATGAACATTTTTATAACATGGATAAATTTCATGTAT
Source organism: Patella ulyssiponensis (assembly GCA_963678685.1). NCBI lineage: Eukaryota > Metazoa > Mollusca > Gastropoda > Patellidae > Patella > Patella ulyssiponensis. Next base: position 40,767,971 of record OY783228.1, on the reverse strand, counting down.
TTTCACTTTAAGGAAATTAACTGGTGGCCATCCAAAGACTTGGTTAAGTTTTACAGTCCTGCAGACTTTAAGTCTAAGTTTCCGACAACAAGGGTAATAATTGATGGTACGGAAATACCAATACAAAGGCCAAAACAACCCATTATTCAGCAGGGCACATTTTCCACATATAAAAACAGAAATACGGTTAAGGTTCTTGTAGGTATTACACCAGGTGGTCTTGTGAGTTATGTGTCCGATGCATTTGGTGGTGCAGCCAGTGATAGGCAGATATGCGAGAGAAGCTGTCTCATGAATTTGTGTGAATCTGGTGACTCTGTCATGGCTGATAAGGGGTTCAATGTCCAAGATCTGTTCATACCATCAAATGTAGAAATTAACATTCCAGAATTTTTTAAGAAAAAGAACAGGATGTCTGGACAATCAGTAGCAAACGATCGTAAAATAGCAAGCAAACGAGTGCACGTTGAACGAATTATCGGACTAGCCAAGACATTTAAAATATTGAAAAAACCGCTAAATAATACAGAATCAAATTTATCAGATGCAATTATTTCAGTTTGTTTTTATTTATGTAATTTTAGACCAGCCATTGTCAACAATGATGCCTAGGTTGACATTTGTTGCTCTTGTAACATTGGATTGAATAAAACATTTAACTCTGATATAGTTTTATTTATTAAATAAATATTTATTCAAAATGGCATTCTTAAAATGTAAATCGTAGAAACTGGATAGTCTATTCAGCATTTCCATAACAAACTCATGATCAAAAGAGATGTCCATGATTTTTAAGTCTGTCAAACTAAAAACAATAAACTTGCACTGTCTCCTACCAGCACAAAACAACTGCCCTTGTATTTGATAGTAATAGTTATGTGTTTTTTTTAGAGTTAACTTCCCATCAGTTAGCGTCAGATATGGAACCGTCAGTTCAGAAATTAATTGATTTCGTGCTGAATACGGGCACTTAACCTCTACCAGAGTTTCGCCGTCAATGACTCTATCTGGTGAGGCAGCAAGCATAGGGTGTGTCTCACTAACAAAAAGTCCACAACTCTTAGTTGTTGTGTTTGTCAATGATTCAAAACTCTCCACTGCCACACTTTCATATTGGCTCCCATACATAGTTTGTTTAGTTTTAAGATTTACTGGCTGTAATAGACCCCTCAGTAGCATATCAATGTCTCTCTTTATAGTGGCCTTGCATATATTTCCAAAATTAGAAGATGTAATTCGTTTACATCTTTCTACTGTCCACCTGTCACATGCACTTTGGGATTTGGTTTGCTGCTCAATTTCATAGATTTCAGCCTTTGAAATACAGGATACCTGAAATTACAGTAAATACAATAAATTATTATCCGAATGACATTTAACTTAATGATGTATTATGTAAGATTTAGATCTTGCTTAAAAAAAAAGAAATATTGGAAATTTATTTCAAATTACTTTTTTCTGGGCAAAGTTATGAATGTTTGAAAATGCAGTACAGGTCGTTTATAATCGTAGAACTGGAACTCGACAACCAACTCTTAAGTCATGACTATGATTATTTATTTTAAATCTTGTGGTATAGAGTTGATTATAGAGAGAGAGAGAGAAATTGAGTTTAATGTCCACTTGACACAAATTAGGTCACTTCGGGGACTAACAACATGGTTTAATTTTTTTTCAATAATTCGCTTGCGCGTAGGGTCTTTAGCAGTGGAAGGAACCAGGAAATCGAAGCCACAGAAGTTGACCCCCATAGTTGATTATGGGCTTGTAAGTTGTAATGTAAATAAATATCTTTAACTTTAAAGTCAATCGTTTTAGTTCTGACAAGATGTGTGCATTGATCGCAACAACCATACTGGTCATTTGTGTCTTGGCCTCTTTATAAAATTAATCATTTAATGGCAGAACTGTTCTAATGTACTTAAAATTGAAGTCATCCAATGGCATCGAGAGGTTATTAATTCACATAACATTTAAGGCCCAAAGAAAGACCACCAATATGCAGATTTAGATAATACATAATGCATGTTTTTATTGAGGAATAATAATCTAATTAATGTTACAGTCAAATCGTTTGCGATCTTGAAAAAAGTACTAGACAGTAAATTATCCAATAGCAAATAACTGTTTAAAACTAAAATAATACCTTTTCAGTCCTGAGAAAGTGATCCTCCATAGTCAGCTCCATGTAGTCATGGTCAGCTGCTAAAGCTCTAATATTAGCTGATTCATATAATTGTAGTACTGGCCATTTTGATTTTCCCTGAAACAGAAAAGGTTGTCATAGTACAGGATGATCCAGTTATGATTTATTTTTTATAATAACATAAATCTGTCAAAAATAGTAAAATCGATCAAATATGAAAACCAACAAATTATATAAATAGCTCACCTGCCGGTTAAGTACCATGTTTCTCATGTTTTGTTCATTTTTTAAAGAATTTATCAAACGGTCTGGCCTAGGATCATAGATCGAAGGCCTTACATTCCCTCTGACTCCACTCAGGTTCTTGGTTCTCAATGGGCTACCTTTCATGGGCTTACTTCTGTGAAATCTTTGTAAAACCTGAAATGAATGCAAAATATCATTAATGATTTTCATATAAATTAGAATCTTTATTCCATGTTTGAATGAATGTATTATATTCAAAAAAATGTGTTTTACATCCAATGTCAATTTATCTGGACTCCCCACGAGCTTTCATCATTATCTCAGTTAATGGGTCTTCAGGTCTGTTTCCACCTAGGGAGATGTCACAGACCAGCATTTCCTTATGGTAGATGACGTCAGGGCATCCAATCATGATTAGGTATTAACTAGTAATTGTATAACACTATAATTAAAAGGCAATGTCAGTCAAACATCCATGCCTTACACCAAAGTAAGATCAGTATGGTTATTGAGAGTCAAATTAATCAATAATAATTAATTAGAGAGAGACAGAGAAATGGGGTTTAACTCCACTCAAAACAAACTAGGTCATTTTGGGACTAACACATGGTTCAATCTTATTTCAATAATTTGCTTGCGCGTAGGTGTCTTTAGCAGTGGGAGGAAACCCACGAGGTTGAGAAGGCGTCCCTATCTCCATGCCACATACACTCACACCAGGGCTCGAAACCACAGCTGCAAGCCAGAGGTGACCAGCCAGCTAGAGGTCGAAGCGCGGCACTCTAGACCACTAGGCCATCCCAACCCCCCAATAATTAATTAATATGACACACCATAATTAGAGATAATATTATTAATATATAAATATATACCTGTGTGCATGTTACTTCTGTTAAAATGCTCCCAGATGTGCAGTAATTCACAAGACCAAATAAAACACACCCAACATGTTTACAGTGAGCCAATGGCCCTTGTCCTACTGCACATTCACACTGGGTTTGCTGGATTACTGCATTTCTATCAATACTAATGTCCACTTTGTAACTTGTTGATTTCTTCATTTCTGCCCAAACATTTGAAGTTATATATGTTGTATCATTAATGGCTATACGAACATATCTTAGATACCTAAAATAGATACAAAAGTGTTGTAAAAATAAAGGATAAGTGGTAAATATTTGCTTTGCGGCTACTCTCACAGAGAGGGATGATATTGGGGCGAATTAATTACTAATACTATTAGTAGGCCTATTAGCTCTCAATATTTAACTTCTTTTGTTCTGCAAATTAAATTTCAAAACATTTTTTTTTAAAATTATTACCCAAAGGTAGATAAAAAAAAAAGAGAGTTTGATATCTGAATAAAATTTTTTTTTTTCCTATATTTAGTGTAGATGGGTACATAAGAAGCTTACTACACGAAGTTGTAAAAGTCACTATGTATAACTCTACTCAATAGTTACATGATTGTGCTGTCAACACCTTATGATGATGTGACACCTACGTTTAAAAGAAAGTTACCTCTGCGCATAAAGAAGTTCAATTTTTTCATTTAACTTTTGGTCACTTAATTGTAGAAAATCCAGTACTCTCTGTTCGGTCACATGAGGGAAGTTCTGTAAATGATCAGCATGGACATCTGTATAATCAGTCATTGCAGGTAGACACATATGGAATTCTGGAGCAGGTTCATTTTTACTTGAATTTCGGTCATCAAATATCAATCTAGAATTTAATGAAAGACTAAAATTAAAATTTGACATAGTAATATCACAGAGTAAGAATGTGGTAATATAGTATCGCATAGACGGCTAGCAGCATAATAATACAGTGCCGTGGCAGTTGTCTGCTGCCGTGCTGGGGAATAGGCCTAGCAAATTTGATGAAAGTACCAGTATTTTTATTTATTATTGTGTCTTCATTTCCACCATATATTGTTTCATTACACAATACAATAACTTATTACTAATTATTACAGTCATTAATTGTATAAATTATAATCAGGATCCACGGGAAACAATAACAATCAACGAATTACGTAAACAAATACAGGGCCTCCCGGCCATCATAGTTCATTAGTTCGCGTGTTTGTTTGTTTAGGCCTATATCTAGGCTTAGGACTAAGCTATCGACTATCGTTCACCCGAGTGTGTAGCATTTATAAATCTAAAGATAACATCGGATTAATTATCACTTACCGTTCAACCAAATCTTTCTTTTTCCCGGCAACTTTCAATTTTCGTACGCGAAGAATTTCCTTAAGTTCTGATAACGTTTTATCGCAGTATGTGTTGTTTTCGAAGTCAGCCATTTTTTAGCGTCTGCTTGTCGCTACGGAGACGTCCTACTTTCTTACAGCGCCACCGGGCGGATTAGTTCTGCCGGTACCTCATTGTTGAGTTCAAAGTTGACCCCCATTTTAAAACTTGGAGACATAGAAGACATTGAAGAATCAACAAAAAATTTTGAGCTTCAAAGGGTGTAACCCCCCTGTACACCCCCCCCCCCTTGAAAATATCCGACCCTGATTTCCGGTACTTTTAACGGATTTGACCATTTTTTGTTGTTGTAAGGCGTCATATGTGTCTCCAATCGTTCGATTTTGATGGGTTTTGAATCTCTGAGTTCATATCTGACGTGAAAACGAACGTAACTTTATCCAAAATGGCGGCCAAAAATCCAAGATGGCCGACAAGATTTTATGCTATACCCTATCAAAATTGAATCTGCTTTCAGAATTTATTTTCTAGACTGCTTTCACGACCTTAACGGTTGTATGATACATTTGGATTATTCAAATTATTATAATGAACTATTATATTCATTATAAAGTTGCTTGTGAATCATATAACTGTGAAATTGGTATATACAATGGCGTTTTGAAATTTGAAATTGTTCCCATGAACAAATTGCAAATAATGTGTTGATGCCATATAATGTGTATAAAATAGATGTTTGAATTATTTGTCATGTATGACATGTGCTGTAACTCTTTATCATTAGGACGATGTTACTTCAATTCTGAGGGGTCACGGTGGCTGGGGTGGGGGTTCGATCCCTGCATTGGCCGAGAAAGTTAATCCATATTTATTGGTGTGATTCCCCCTCGTCAGTGATGCAGGACGGATGGTCCGACAAGGACAGCTGTTTAGTCGTTCGGATGCGACAAAAACCAAGGTCCCATGTACAAATTAGCGTGCACAAAAAAGATCCCTTGACAGCTGGAAGTCGATATAAGGAGTAAAAGTTTTGTACGCGAGCGGAGCACTAATTGGTTTGTACATCTTGTTGAACCGCTCTTATTGTTCACCACGCTGGCTTCTACAACATATGGGGTCCTCTTCCAGGATCTAAGTGAAGTTCCTGGATGTGATCACTCCTGCCTTGTTTTTGCTTCAAAAGAACGGTTCCATAGCACTTTAACAAATGGATGCTCAGAAACTGGAAAGGGCCCCGGTACACATAATAGACACTGAGAGAAGTGTTGGTTTCATAAACTACAAATTGAAATCATGGGGGTCCATTTGCATCGGTTGGTGAAGTAGGGGACTAAATCACCAACCAAGACATACAAGTATCTAAGTAAAGTGTGTTGCAGTGGTTGATTTATACATTCATTGAGCTATGGATCGCCTAGCACCTATCCGGAAAATCTCCATGATAATGGTTTGAAAATTGCTACGATAAATGTTCTTTACATGGAACATTTGAATTTATATTAATGTGTGATAATGATGTATGTTCCCTCGCAATGGTTACTTGCATAATGCCACATTGACCAGCAGTGAATATTCTCAAGGCCGCTACAGTCACTGATAAGGATGACATCGATGCGACTTAATGAGTCCCCAATATTAACTTTCCTATTCAGTATTAAAATGAGTAAAAGGCACCATTCTACCCGAAACAATTACGTCGTATGTAAACAATGCACGCGCCACTGAGCCAATGATTGGCGCCGTGTGATGTGATTGCACGTGTCGAAGACAGTCATCTTTTACAGAGATCTTGGAAGACTTTCGTAATTCTCTGTGAAAGAGATTGATAATGAAATGTGAGATATAAAGAGATTTGACATGAAGTTCAGCAAGATCCTATGTATCACATATGTTGCTTGATACATGTATCTGAAAATTAGATGACGTCAGAAGACTGTGATGAAGTCAGAAGAGCATCTTGTGACTGTGATCAAATCCGGAGCCACATTTTGACAATAAAATCTTATTCTATGACCCCGAAAACCCTAGAATAGGCGTATTACACAACATATGTTCGGATTTTGTAGAAAATTTGTTCGGTCACCTTAGATTTTTGGCGGCCATCTTGGATTTTCGCCATTTTGAATATAACTACATAAATAACCACACCGGCAATCAACTACACGACCCAAAAAACATCAATACAGAACAATTGGGTGTACTTACGACTTCTTTTAACGAAAAAAAAATGGTAAAATCAAATAAAACTACCGAAAATCAGGGTGCGGTACCTTCAGGAGGGGTGTACAGGGGGGTAACCCTCTTTGCACCCCAAAACTTTTTGTTGCTTTTTCAATGTCTTCTATGTCTCCAAGTTTTCCGATGGGGGGCAGACAATTTCAAAATTAATTCCACCCCCTAACATCACGTCATATAGGCTATGCCAATTTAGATGTTTTGACCAAAAATATGCATTGGTGTTTTGTTCTACCTCGGGTACGGTATCTCGCCATTTGGGGCTTTGACCGCTAGCCTGATAAGTGATATTAAGAAAGTTTGGATCAGCAAACGAATCATGGTGGCCTCATTGCAAAGGTCAATTGGGCGCCCTTAAAACTGACCGACTGATCAGTGCCTTAAGAGCATCTCTGTGTGATCATAATCAAGTGTATTATTGCATAATTTAAATTTACAGGTTGACATATTTTTTGAGGGGGCGTCATTTCTTGGGGCGGCTTTATTATTTTACTGGGGGTGCAATATGTACCTTGCACCCCCGCTAGATATACGGCCCTGCTTTTGACGCGTTGGAGTTGAACATATAATTTTCAATAGAAAATACAATAAAAATTATTTTGTAATGATGTTTATTTCCAGGTGGATTAGTTACTTCAAGTAACGTAAATTTGTTTTCGCTCCGCTTCTGTAAGCGAAATATCGTTCGCTAAAGGACAGTTGCAAAAGTAACTTACAGGTGGATCTACTATGCTACTTATTAAAAAAATCAATTATACTATAGCTGGGCCTATCATCCACTCCAGGGCCAGGGCAGGTGTATGTAAAAAATAACGTATCTTTTTAAAGCCTATTCATGAAACATTGAAAGAGGCATAGGATAGTCTATTTCTGCAATTAAACGATTCCGTTACCTGTCGTGGAATATTTGACCAGACCTGGCACGTTAGCCAGCTCATAAAATTTGGTGGGGCTACGGAATTTTTTGGAGGGGCTGATCCGAGGATGTGGCCGGCTAAGAACGCTCCTAAGAAATCATAATTGTTTGCCGAAATATTGGGGGGGGGGGGCATATAGACACCCCCACCCCAACGTGGCTACGGGTCCGGACCCGGACCAGACGAAAATGAAAATAAATATTACGAAATACATGCAGCTGTCCTCTGTTGTTGACAATTCTTTCAAGTAATCGTTATTGCGCATGCGTAGCTCGACCTCGCACGTTGCATTTAGCGATGGACGGGTCGAAAGGTAAGTTGTTTGTAATACGAACTTATTTATTTTCAGCTGAATACATTATTTGCATTGACAACATGCGGAAGTGGCACTTATGTGTATATCTTCTTTAATAAAGTGATCAAACATACAAACAAGTCGGACACTAAAATACTTTTCTGTCAGTGTCAACGTGTGCGTGCCTTTTCATTGTGATTGTTTGTGCTGTGAATGAATATCTCTCTGTCTTCCACTTCGTCACAGTGCTGAGGTCGGATTTTACTCATTTCCATTGACAGTTGTCAAGCAGAGTTACCTATTATTGTGAAATATTATAAGAATGCATGCTGCAACGTCACCTTATAGAACTTAATGCTTAGATATGTTATGTTTTATTTGACAAAAAATAGGCTGCTGTGTTAGTCCGTAAAATATAGGCTACACCATTACATGAATGATGAATCAATATATATTTTTCTGATTTACAATTTGTATTTTCCCTAGGGTGATCACCCCTCCCGCATTTTGCTATTTTGCTGTGGTGGACTGTCCAGCAGACCAGCAAAATGTGGCATTCATGTTTGATGTGACTCCCATTTTTGTGTCTCAATATTTCAATGTTGTCATATACCATTACCAGAGAGCTTAAGCAAGTAGGTAAGAGAAAAGAAGATTAGTTCTTCCATGAATGAGTGGTTTGTTTAAAATTATAGGTTGAATTTCAGTGTTTTGTCGACAAATATATGTTTGTGGCACTATATGGTTGTTGTGACTCCTTTTTTTGGTAGGCCTATAGGGAAAATGGGAAACTGTAGGCCTATAGAAATTGTCACAGAATTGATGGCAGATAATTATCCTATTGCCACTATTGGTGATTTTACCACCCTAACCCTGAATTTATAGGTTTTATTCTTACATACCTAACCCTAACCCTCCCCACATTCCAGCAGTAAAAAGTGATGGAATGTAAAAGGAGTCGGATCAAACATGGTTGCCAATATGTTTCCAAGTCTTGTAACCCTAAAACCAGCAAAAATGGCCCACAGTTGCTCACATGAAAGATTTTTATATAGTAGCCTAATATGCATGGACCTGTTATTAGTTTCATAAATATGCATGATCTAATCTATTTGAGTTTGAGTATTGCGTTACTGTTTCTCAAAGATTTGTAGCCTACAAGTATTTTTAGACTTTATTTCTGTTTCTCAAACATTCTGCACATGCAACACTATTCATAAGTTTACAGTGCCATGGCACTCATAACTTTAAGTAGGCTACTGTAAAGGAAACTTCTTTCTTTAATATTCAGGAATAAACTTACGACTTGCGACGTTGCATGACTTGTACTTTCGAGAAACAGACCTGATTTACGAATGGCATTGTTTCTGATCCCCCAAGATTGTATGGGGAAGAAATGTGTTCTCCGCTACACCAGCAAATTTAATCAGGATAGTTACCTTTGTTCCAGAAAATTATTGGAGATGATTGAAACATAGCTTCAGTAAAATTTATGAAATGTGAAATTCAAATTAAATTTATTTTTAAATATTCGTATCAGGAGTTTCACAAGTATATATTAAGAAATCACAGATTATTAGAAGACACGAAGTTGAACAAAATTTTTTTTTCTCAAATATTTAAGTTTTAGTTGCATTTCCTATTATTCTCTATTGTCTTTGCTTCCTCATAAATCATAAACTCATTAAACTATTTTGAGATGTTATGTATCCAGGAAAAAATCACAAGTTATGACTACAAAATCAGGACATTTCAGTACCATATTTCTTGTCTCAGATTGCTAGATACAGCATTTCCATGGTTTTTTTGTTTAAAATTTTTCGGCTAAAGACAACATAGAGGGGGTTTTTGAGCAAGCAAAATATATATTTTTTTAAATGTCCAGCAATATGATCAACCCTGAATGCTCTACAGTTGTCCACTGTCATTATATTATAAATAGGTACTTGTAGCCTAGCATTGAAGTTAATTGAACACCAAAAAAACCCCACTACAAATGTTAACTTAAACTGGTTATTTAAAGCGGGAATTTCATATTTTCTAAGAAAGTCAAAACATAATTATTACTATGTCTTTTGCTCAAAAGGGTGTCAACTCACTATTATACGATCATGGGCAATATTTTACAGGCATTAAAATCACTGACACAGAAAATAATAACACAATTACCTCCCTTGTTTTCCCATTTCCCTCCATGCAATGGCGATCTTCAAACGTTTGAATTTGAAGTTGAAAATGATATGTTTGCCAATTTCTCAACTGGCAATAGTGAATTATAGGATTAATAGGATTATTCTTTAACATGGTAGGACTGTTTATAGATACAATCTATTTTAGGGCTTTATTTTAATACATTTTAAAAATATAACTTAAAAATATGAAATTGGAACTTTAAGACTCATTGACTTGGGTCTAGAATTGTAAATTTCATTAGATTTTATGTATTCATTTGTTTTTTGAGATAACAATCTGCCTTGTTTTACAATTTTATTAAAGCAAAATCTGCCTATTGTAGGTCTTTCTTTAGGCCTGAAATGTTATAAAAACTATTAATTAGACATTAATTAACCTATTCAGACCATAATCAACTCTCGATGTTGAGGCTAGCATGAGATTTTTGTTGGATTGTAGTTCGATTCGCTGAAATATTTTCCTTTGTGGTTTACCGCTAAAAATGGATAACCGAGACTACTGGTTTTGTCTTACCGACTTTAGTATTGATGACAGAGGCTAAGCGGAAATTTCAATCGCTTAGCTCTAAGCTAATAGTGGATCAATTTGACTGAAATTAATGTAAAGGGAATTTGCTTAAAATTTCAGTTAAATTGACCCACTCAGAACCGAGAATTTTACGATTGAAATTTCAGCCTACTGTCTGTTCCAGGCGACAGTACAAATCGAAAATTGCTTACTATTTCTTCAATTTTTGATTAAAATGGTTAAGACTTACCTGGAATTGTCACCCCATCACTTTCTTCATCATGATTTAATGCCTATTAGTTCGATAAAATCCTTCATTCTCTTGTAAATTTCACTTTTTTCGATACTAGCCAATTTGTCAGAACATAAACATTACCACTGCATCTGCGTAAGGTGGGTCTCTTGTATATCATGTAGGGGTATCAGGATATTCCACAAATCGGGTGCATTCGGTTAATAATGCATTGTGAGGGAGGATTCGCCCGTTTGTTTTACGTCAGTGCGTATGTTTGTTTGTGCGTGAGTATGTGGGTTCATTTGGTTATCGGTATTTTAATATTCGTTAGAGATATGCAGTGTATTGCATGTCTCCTAAAATATTCCTCACATGACACTTTTTCAGCATAAGACGGCATGGTAGGTAACCATTCTGACACAGTGTAAATATTGTACAATTTTATGGACGTAAATAGTATTGATTTCCGGCATCCAATTTTATTTATATTCGCTGTTGACGGGCATACCGGATTTGTTTAAGATATTATCGTAGAATAGATAAGAAAAAAAACTGAATCGTAGAAAATATAACCCCTTGAATAGTGGATCATC